>CM053148.1:60422500-61672500 GCA_028571685.1 Heterohyrax brucei
AGGGTAGAAAAGAATAACACTTGCGGCGATGGGATGCGCAAACTTGATTGTGGGGAAAAGGATTGAAAGGCCAGCCATTGTGGGCCCGATCATGCCTGGTGGACTGCCCGGCTGCAGAAGCTCGGGGAATGCTGGGAATGAGGAGTGACTTCAGCGGGGCCCGGAAGGACCAGTGGAGCGTGGAGGAGTGAGAAGAAACAGGGAAGACGTTGAGAAGGAACAGCATGAGGACAGGGGTCGGCAGGTGGGGTGGGGGGGCGCCTCCAGAAGACCTGGGACCTTAGCCCTAGCTCTGTGCCAAATCAGTGACGATCTCTGAGGATGATGTTTCTTGCACCCTAGAACAGGACAGTTAGGTTGGAGAGTGGCTCCCAAACGCTAGCGGCCATCAGTATCATCACCTGGGAGTCCCTTAGTATGGCAGGGTCCTCGGTTCTGCCGGTTCTGAGGGAACCAGAGGTACTGAGCAGTACTTGGAGAATCTCGAAAACCCTCGAGCTCTCCGCAGCCCTGAAATGTTTTGACTCGGTGGTATTTCCAGTCCCTGAGTGGTGCAAACAGCTAAGCACTTGACTACTTAGCCCAAAGGTTGGTGGTTCTAAGCCACGCAGCATCGTGTCAGGAATGTCTGGTGCTCTGTTTCTGACAGTCCTTGCAGACCCTGTGGAGAAGCTCTGCTCTGCACACGTGCGATCGCCATGAGTTAGATTCAGTTCGACAGCAACTGGCCACGACATAGAGGTCTCTCCCTGACGGAATCCCCAAAGCAGACTCCTTTCCCACATTGCTTCTAGGAAGACAGATCTCCGAGTCCAACGTGGTCCTGTCCAGAGCCCCCAGAAACAAGAGTTGCATCTTGTAAGGAGGACAGCAGGCCTAGGGTCCTGATTCCTGATGGCTCTGTGAGTCCTCGAAGCTTTGAAGTCTTTGCTCAGGGTTATATGTGCTCCTGATCTTTATCCAAAGTGTGACGACTACTTTTTAAAGGCTTCCATGTGTCATGCTTCCCCTCTATTCCAGCCGTGTCCTCCCACCAGGAAAGAACCCCAGCCTCTCCCTTTCACCCCATCACCCACCTCCAGGCTGCACACCCACTAACAGCAGGCCGATGAGCAGGTTCAGCGCTGGGACATACTTTTTTTTTTTGAACTGACAAATTATTTTACTGCATATTTCATCCAGGCTTACTGGAATTAGACATTACTTATTAGGAAAAAAAAGAACATCCATTGTGACAACTGCTATTCATATTTTGGGGTATATTCTTCCAAGTTTTTTTCTACCCAAATGAAATCATTCATTTACCTACACTTCTCACTTTACATTTGAGAGAATAGAAGCCCTCAGACATGAACTCCCTTGTGTTCTCACCGCCAAGTCCATCAGTACACACTCTCAGCCTTCCTTCGTATTGCAATGGGAGTGTTCTTGCTTGATTGAAAGGCCAAGCCCTCTACCCAACTGGCCTGGAATGTCATCTGTCTCTCTTACCCAGTGACTCCACCATGACCATCACGGAAACTCCCTAGCATACTCGAAAGGTTCCTAGATCATTCCTAATGGGACACAGACTTGCTCTTACATTGCTCTTATTTCAAAATCTCCTCCCTTGAATCCCTGAAATGATTGTCTTGAGATAATCTTTCAATCCTAAACAAAAAATATCCCCTGACATCTCAAAATCAAATGCTAGTTTACCCTAAGCAGGAAAACAGTCTGCCTCCAGTATCATGGTGGTGAAGGCTGTACATCCACTTGCCTAGTGTGGTTCTTGGCAGTTTGGCAGTTGTGTAATGATGTAGTTATCCTCCATTTTATTGTATAATGAAATCACCTCTAAGTCATGATCTCATGTGATCAGCCACTCAGGTATAAAAGGAGTTCCCTCAGGAGTATGGCCCACATCCAATACATAGGGACATTCTGGTAACACTTGTTGGCTTTTGCTGTCTCTGGATTCTGTACCTGGCTTGTCAACATCTGATCTCTGTTCTGGGGACTTGACCCAGTGGCCTGCCTTACTGCTTGCTAACCTTGGATGTGCCAGCCCATGCAGCCCGTGAGCTACCAGCCTGCTGTCTGACCCTGCCGTTCTGCGGTTCACTTGCCCCTGAAGGTACCCAAGTCAGAAAAAGCCTGCAGCCTGAAGCCAGCCTTACAACCATGTGAGATGTTTGCTTGAGATAAATCTTTCTCTCTTTCTCTAACCCACTGCTGTTGAGTGAATTCCAACTCATAATGACCCTATGGAGTTTCCAAGGAGTGCCTGGTAGATTTGAACCACCAACCTTTTAGTTAGCAGATGTAGCATTTAATCACTTACACTACCAGGGTTTCTCTCTCTCTGTGTCTGCATAGGTATACATGTGTAACATATGTACACACAAACACACACGCATGCATATGCACTTGACTGGGTTTGTGTCTTTAGATAACCCAGCTGTCATAGATCAAATTGCATCCACTCCAAAACAGATGTAGCCCTGTGGCTGGGCCATGATTCCCTGTACTCTATGATTGTCCTCCGTTTTGTGATTTTGCTGTTCTGTATGTTAAAGGGCTAGGGTGGGACAGTAAATCCCTTCAGAAGATCACCTCCCTGCTCCACTGTAAAGGGAGTTTTCCTGGAGTGTGGCTTGGCCCACCCTTAATCCTTTGATCCTGCAAGAGATAAAAGGAAAGGGAAGCAGGCAGAGAGCTGGGAACCTCACACCACCAAAAAAGCAGCACCGGGAGAAAAGCGTGTCCTTCAGACCTGAGGTTCCTGCACCAAGATGCTCCTTTGCACAAAGACTGATGCAATATAGGACTTTCCTCCAGAGCCGACGAGGGGGAAAGCCTTCCCCTGGAGCGGACACCCTGAATTTGGACTTGTAGCCTTCTGGACTGTGTTAAAGCCGTTCACTCTGTGATATTTCTGTTAGAGCAGAACTAGCTGACTAAAACACCAGCCTAAAACAAGTATTGAATCCTTTAAGATTGCTCTGTATGGGATCAAAGTGACAACAGGAACGTGAAAGATTAGATAGGGATAACAGGAGGCAATGAGCTTATGTTGATGGGCAGAACAGCTTGGAAAAGGAGCATGAAAATGGGTGTACGACTCCAAGAATGTGATCAATGCCACCGAGCTGTACTTGCAGAAATTGTGGAAGTGGTGTGTACTCGTATCAACAACAACAAAATCAATGATATGAGAAAAGGACCTCTCCCTCCCGCCCCTTTTTTTTATTGTGATTGAATGAAAATGTACATTCCCACATAAAGTCACATGCTCACCTATATGCAGCTCCCACTGCTCTCCCTGCCTGGTGACAGCACACCCCTCTCTGCTCCATACATGTCCTATCCTCCCATCTCCTATCCCCTCCTCTCCACCCACTCACCTTCCTCCAGCAAGAGGTCAGCAGGATGACATCCTATAGATGCATAGAACCATAAAATTCCCACAAGATACGGTCACTCTGGGTGGCCAAGTCCAATCCATTGCTGTCCGAAAAGTTGACCTTCATTATGATTTATGGACAGGGGGGCAGCATCAGGACCACGGGCCATGCTCCCAGGGGAACCCTGAAGCCCCCAGACCATCAATTGTGGTCTTTTATTGGAGATCTCAGGTGCACCCCTATTTCTTCTCTTGTTGCCAGTGAGACTTGATTTTGTGAGCTCTACCGTGGCTATCGCTGGTGGTGGCTGGGCACCATCTGGTTCTTCTGGTCACGAGTTGTTGTAGAGACCCACTCACGTGGGTCTCTCTGACTTCTGGGTTCTCTGAAAAAAGGACCTCCTTGACCACCAATTCCCTCTCAATAGCTCCGCCTCCTGCTCCGTGATACCCACCAAAGGGGGCACCATGTTTAACACCTGGACCTCTGCACCCCCTTCTCATTCTTCAGCCCTTCTCAACCCCACCTGTCCCCCCACTGCCAGGATTGCCCTTGTCATCACCCAAGCACCACTCTGCTTTTGTAAACCCCTAACTGATCTCTCTACTTCAACTTTTGTCCCTGAATTCATTACCTATATTTGAGCTGGAGTAATCTTTTAAAAACATAAATCAGATCAGGTCATTAGTTTGCTTAAAACCATCTAGTGACTTTATATCACACTTAATATAAAATCCAAGCTTTCTTACATGGCCTGCAAGGTCTTTCTGCATCTGATCCTTGCCCACTTCTCTGACATCACCTCCATGCTCCCCTTTACTCTCATCACTGTTAATAAAGATCTTTCTTATTTCTTTAATGTCTTCTTCTGTATTTCTTCTTCCTCCCCTCCACCAGCTCAAATGCTCCCTACACTCCCAGGACAGCAGGGACCTTGTCTCTCTTTTATGAGTATGTCCCCCTGAGTGGTAGAAGCCCTGGTGGCACAGTGGTTAAGGGCTATGGTTGCTTACCAAAAGGTTAGCAGTTCAAGTCCATCAGCTGCTCCTCAGACACCCTATGGCACAGTGGTACTGTGTCTTACAGGGTTGCTGTGAGTTGGAGTTTACTTGATGGCAATTTTTTTTTTAATTCCCAGGGTGGTATCATTAGGATCTGATGTTAGTAGGCACTCAGTAAATATTTACTGGATGAGAATAACGCGGTAGACAGCCTCCAGATAGCCTCCGACAACCCCAGCCTTCTGGTATTCACGCTGGTGTGCGGTACTCTCCCATACAGAATAGGGCAGGCTTGAGCAACAACAGAAAACTGCAAAAACAACAAAGTATGTATGACATCTGAGGCCAGATCGTGAAAGACACTGTTCCCTTTGTCTCATTCTTTTGGATCACTTGTTCCGGGAGAAGGCAGCTGTCATGAAGATATTCAAGTAGCCTACCAAGAGGCCCAGGTGGTGAGAACCTGAGGTCTCCTGCCAAAAGCCATGGGAACAAGCTATCCTGGAAGCTGATCCACCAGACCCAGGCCACACTTCAGGCAATTGCAGTCCTAGCTGACATTTTGACTGCCACCGCACAAGAGATTGTGAATCAGAACCATTCATCCAGCTCCTCAGAATTCCCAATTACAGAAAATGTAAAGGTAATAATAAATGCTTGTTGTTTTAAGCCACAAAGTTTTGGAGGAATTTGTGAAAATGGCAATAGATAATTAGCACACTTGTTTAAAAACAAAAACAGAAAACCAGCTGCTGTCGAGTTGATCTGTGCTCCTGGCGACTCTGTGTTTGTCAGAGTAGAATGTGCTCCAGATGGCTTTCAACGGTTGATTTTTCAGAAATAGGTTGCCAGCACTTTCTTCCGAGGCACCTCTCTGGGTGAATTTGAACCATCAACCTTTCGGTTAGCAGTGAGTGTGTTAACCGTTTGCGGGCATCCAGCAACTTCAATATGCTTACATTTTTTCACTAAAGGTGAGATTATCATATTGTTTGGAAACCAGCTTTTTCCATTTAACAGCTCATGAACATCTTTTCATGCCAATAAATCCATATCAGCCATCATTCCTAATGGGTGTTCAGAATTTCATTGACTAACTGTACCACAATTGAGTTAACTGCTCCTCTGAGTTTCACATTTCTCACTATTGTAAACAAAATTGCAATGCCCATTCTTGTGGGTTAATCTTTATGACATCCATGGTTTTCATAGCACAACTTCTCAGAAACGGAATCACTGGACTGGGGGGTATATTTTGGGTTAGATTGCTGGGTTGTATCTCCAGAAAACTGGTCTGGGGTTAGAATGCTGAACTTTGTTTCCAGAAAGCTCGTATGATCCCTCCAGCAGGATCTGAGAGCACCTGTTTGGCAGGCAAACACTTTAAAACCTTTGACCATTTTGCCAGTCTGATACGTTTTTAAATGGCCTTTAACTATTTGAATATACATGTCTTTGATTCTTAATTATAACAGCTTTGAAGCTCTGGGAGAGGCCCTGGGTGAAGAGGCCTCTGGGATAGGAGGGCTGTGTTAGCCTGCTTATTTGGCCTACTCTCCACCCCCGCCCTAAATAACCCATGGGAATGCCTGGACTTCCTCTATGTCCAAGCCATACTGAACCCTAAAAAGGTGCATCCATGTCCAGTGTGCTGAGGCTTGCCAATTACCTGGACCCCAGCCTTTGAGAAAGTAACTTGACTGCAAATTGTAGAGCAGCCAGGAAGCAATTCCTTACATCTGGCTCCCTGAGCGACTAGGAACTGGCCTTATATGTAATTTGGATGGCAAGATGGCTGCATAGGCATGCTAGGGAGGGAAAGTTCTAGAAGGTGGCCAGGAAACAGAAGCTGATGTGGTTCTCGTTGGACCTCTCACTTCGGACTAAGGTCTGGGTGCTGATTTTCCTTCTAATTCATTCTACCTATTTCTGTGTCTGCTGCTGAAGTCAATCAGTGGTCATGGCTGGTCCTCCTGAGGGCTCGGGGTTGGCCAAATCTGGTTTGGGTTGGTTTAAGGACTAAAGGAAATTTTCTGGCATTTGTGATGTCAGGCTACACTGTCCCTTTCTGTTTCTCTCTCCAGGGGGGTGGGCAGGGTAGCAGAAGAGGTACAAGGAAGGGGTTTCTTCTCAAGGTGGCCTCCTAGGGGCCTTGGTTCTCCCCCATAGATGAAGGTGCCTTTCTCTAGGGGCTGAGAGGCACCGGGGTTGCTGGCTTTCTAGCCCCCCATCTTGCAGCCCTGCCCTGCACACTGGCAGTGGGAGTGAGACCCAGCTGCAGGGCCTCTCCCCAGCTGGGTGAAGGTGAGTGGGCCCCAGACACCTGTTCTCGGGGTCTAGGAAGAACGTACTTCCTCTTGCCCCGTGGCTCCTCCACAGCCCCACCCCCAGCCTTTGCTTTCAAGGTGCTGGAGAAGAAGAAAAGAAATGGCACTTAAATTAATAATGCCACTGACAAAAGCTTGATTAGTTTCAGAGCCACAGTAAGCCATTTACAGCATCATTCATCACAAAGAAGACGGATGCAGCTGGTCTCAGGGAGGCTCCCCACTCTCTAGCTGAGGTCCCCAAAGTCAGGAGAACTCCTCTGGGTGTGCTTCCCTCCTCTTTTGAGGGTGTTGGGAGAGGGGAGAGGAAGAGGAATGGGGGGTAAGGGGGGGATGAGACTGAGCAGAGGAAGGGGTGGAAGAAGAGGAGATACGAAAACAGGAGGAGAAACAGAAGGAAAAGGGAAACAAGAGAGAAGGGGGAGGAGAAAAGAGGTACAGAGGCCGAGAGAGGAAGAGCAGCGAGCCCAGGGATCGATCACCCAGTAAGCAACATAAGCAGCTACTTAGAGCATTAACAAAACAGGTGCACTCCTGGTCCAGAGCAAAGAACCATAGATGCCAAGCTGATGGGACACAATGAAAAGCAGTCACAGTGGGACTGTGAGATTCCACTAAGTGAAACTGATACCAGCTCCAGTGTGTGAAAAGATGCCTGCCAGAAGTCAAGTTCATGTGGGGTCATAAGGGCAACTACGGGTAACGTTATTTAAGCTATAAGGCCCCTATCATTTTGACACCTGCCTTGACATCTGCAACTCATTATCTCAGCAGGTCTCTTGAAAGCATACTATTTCTCTCTAGTACACAAGAGCCAGGGGTGGGCTGTCCCGTCTGACTTTGGCTACCTTCTCTCAACATACCAACAGATCCTTCACGAGATGTTATTAAGCAAATAGATGTTGCCCAGCGACTTAACTCTGAAAACAATCACTGAAGAATTTGTGAGAGCAAAGGACAGAAAGAAAGATTCTTAATCAGAACATGTTAGAGATGAAAGATCTATGTAAAAATACAGGTATTTGCTGTAGTACTTGTTATCTGATCACTACATCTTTTTTTCGATGATATCTTCTCATTTGTCCACTTACAATTATAACGTGTATTGGAAACCAAGCATCAACACCGAAGTTTCAAACAAGATTGGTGGAAGTCCCTTTTTCATTACAGGAGATCAACATTGATGGTTGAAACAACTGAGTTCACAGACTCCTTTGTTGTAGATGACGTGGAATAGTCATTTTTGTAGAAAATGTGGTATCTGGTAAAAATCTTAGGACCTGGCGTTCACTAAAAATGCTATAATCCAGTTCATCTCATTCTGCTAAAATGGCATATGCTATTTTTGCATTCAGTTCCTAATATGACAGTCACATGACCAAGAGGTCGCATCATGGATAACGACGACACACAGACACATACACATCCATCTGCCTCACATATCCCATTCAAGTGCATGAGGAGGCAGAGAAGGGGGCCCCACAGGTTATCTGTGTTCAGAACTCTCACATGCTTTAACCTGAACGGAGCTGATGGGTTACTGGAACACACCAGGATTTTCCTGTTAGTGGTGTCTCCAACACGTAGAACTCAACTCCCAGAGCAAGAGTGAGTAATGTTGATTGCACAGTGGTTCCTTGGGGAGCAAGGAGGACGCTGACTCACGTTTCCAGCAGCAGGCCCTGATCAAACGCTCCCACTGGGCATCTCTTTTCTCACCTCACTGTCGCTGTCATTTGTTCCCCTCTCCCAGCCTCCCACAGCCAACTTTTTGAAGGCCCTTCAATTTCCAGAGCATTTTCAGCCTTAAGGACCCCTGCAGGACAGTCACCTGGTCTACAGGTTGGACACATCTCTCACCCTGGGTCTGCCCTTCAGTTATTATAGTTGTCATTCTGGCAGGGCCTTGGGGATTCTCTGAAGGCATCCACTTCCCTGAAGCCCTAAACCCCTAAACCAAACCGGTGGCCATCAGGTGGATTCTGACTCATAGTGACCTTACAGCACAGAGTACAACTTCCCAAAGGGTTTTCAAGCCTGGGCCCTAGGCAGTCTTTGTGGGCCCCCTTTTCCATAAAAAAATATCTTTTAACTGTATTTTACAAACAGAAAACCAGTGTTGGCAAGGATGTAGAAGAATTGCAGCCTTCTTCTGCTGTTGGTAGGAATGCAAAATGGTAGAGTCGCTTTGAAAAACATTCTGGGTGTTTCTCAAAAATTTAAGCAGAATTCCCACATGACCCAGCAACTCTGCTCCAAGGTCCGTACACTGCAAAGGCTTGAAAGTAGGGACTTCGACAGATATTTGTCACCCACGCTCCTTGCAGTGTCATTCACAGTAACCACAAAGTGGGAACAACACCAGCGCCCCTCAACAGATATGTGGAATGTTTAATTACTTTTGAGTGTGGCTTTAGTGGTTCTGTGACTCCTAGCCAGCGAGAACTGTGTGACAGGGTCATTGTGGCTCACCGAGTCACAATGCTCAGTTTTGCCTTAAAAGAGAGCCAACTCCAGAAAAGGAGAAGCCCACCACCACCAAGAAAGGTGAGACCCATCGACAGGAAGGCAGCACAGTGGGCTTCCCGGCCCATGGAGAGAGAACACAGAGTGCATTTGGGCAGAGACTGAGGACCACGGAGAGGGGTGCTTGTGAGCACAACTGGGCAGACGCTATGCGGACAGGACTGTATCTTGGTATTCTCGAGCCTGAATTGTAACAGTTACTTCGTTAATAAGCCCCATAATTGTATGTAGTTTGTGGCCATTGCAATGAATTATTGAATGTGATGGGGAGTGCTGCGGAAGGAACAGTTAGTTTCAGAACTGCTAGAAAAGGGACAGAGAGAAGGTGTGTCTGACCTCCACCTGTAGGAATCAACCTTGAGCAGTTGATCTTGGCTGTCCTTCCCCTTGTGTGGTTAGAGAAGGTCAGCCCCTTTCCCTGTGCCATTTTTACGGATGAATAAACAAAATGTGGTGTATCTATACAATGGAGCATGATTCAACCACAAGGATGAATGTTCTGATACATGCTACGACATGGATTAACCCTGAAAATATGCTAAGTGAAATGTCAGACATAAGAAGACAAACATTGTTCGACCTCACTTCCTGAAATATCTCTAATAGGCAAATAAATACACAGAGACCAACCCTTACCAGTAGTTACCGCTGTCGGACGCTGTTTCTGTTAAGGTCTGTGGAAACATCTGGAAATGAATAGTGGGGATTGTTGCTCAGCATGGGGAACATAATTAATGTCATGGAATTATACACATAAAGATGGTTGAACAGCCAAAAAAAATTAGATTTAACAACTGCATAGGTAAAAAGACAAATCTAATCCCTGCTGGATTCATTGTTCTATAGTCATTGTTCTTTATAACATTCATTTTTTCTTCTGATCATTAAAAGAAATGAAAATTAAAACATTTACACAAGTCTCCAGATGTCCCACGGGCTGTAGGCACTGTGCCTGTTGTGCCTTGTGGATAGGAGTTAATTGGACCGCTTCCCTCTATACACCCCGCGCGTATACACCACTGTCTGAGAACAGAGACCACTTGATCAGGAAGAAAAAGACCCAGCTGATTATTAACGTGGAACACCTGTAAGCCTTACCAACCTCCAGGTGGGAAACAGAGGCTTCAACTGATGCGCTCAGTGGGCAACGCGTCACATAGAGCTCAGCCCCGACCCCCGCCCCCCAGCCCCCCACCCGGCCCCCCCACCTCAGCTACTTGAGGGCTTCAAGTCACACCCTCTTTCAGAGGGCGGTGATAGCTCAGTGGCAAGGCTGTCCTCCCCCAACGGAGGATAGGAGGGGTTCTAATCCCGGTCCTGGCAAAAGGTCACCGCCCACATTGTTTTTTTTCGCTTGACCCTGTGTGTTGCTGTGATGGCGAACAGGCTTCGGCCGAGCTTCCAGATGAAGACTGAGACAGACTAGGAAGAAAGAGCTGGCAATTTATTTCCAAAAAGCCAGTGACTAAATCATGACTGTCTGATCCCACTGTGGGTGCAGTCTCCACGACGCCTCAATGCCCCAGCAAGAGGCTGCCAGCCACTCCCCGTCTTCTCTGGAAAAACCAGCTTCCAGATCTCTCTGATTCACCAGACACCTGCTCGGAGCCACTACAAAGAACGCACTGTTCTCTTTCTTTCCTCAGGTGCAGACATAAAGGACTTTTATCATGGAGATCAAGAGAGGGTGCATTATGACTAGGGATGGCTCCAGAGTTCCAAAATGACATTGGGAGATTGTGTTCAATTAAGAAGCCACGTTACTTATTCTCTTTTTCTGTGTGAGGCTTTGAAGAGCCAAGATAATTTATGGCTTTTATAAGTCTGCTTCAGGTAATTGCAAGAGTTGGAGGCTTTTTTGCCTTTGGGGAAGGGGCAACCAGAGCAGAGATGGCAAGTGTTGGCACACGTGCTACCAGGCCCCCTGCACATACTGGCACAGACGTTTACACTCAGTGACTACACTCCCTGCCGGCACTGGAGTCTGCTCGGAATCCTGCACGGCCCTGACGACTCAGAACACAGGCAGCGCCTACTGTCTGCTGAGGTCAGCATCCCAGCTGAGATCTCATCACCATCCCTACAGCCCTTGCCCCCATCCCCACTCTCTTTAATTTGAAAGAAATTCATTCATAAGAGACCCCGGTTGCACTGTGCATTTTTTTCAACCTTTCAAGTAACTGTGAGCTACATATTATCACGGCCCCTATTACACAAAAGCAGAGAGAGAGGCTCTCGGAAGTTCACTTTCTGAACGCGGGTCACGTGGTTTCACGACATTTCCCCCGGGGTTCAGATAGTTGCTGGTGGGTAGATTTTGACTCTGCACTTGGCTGACTATAGGGTTTTCAGGGCTGTAACCTTTTGGGGAGCAGATCACCAGTCCTTTGTTCCGAGGTGCCTCTGGGTGGGTTTGAGCTGCCAACCTCTCCATAATAGTCAGGCACTTAACTGTTGGAGCCACGTAGGGACTGCTTAGGACATCATGGCTAATGGCTAACAAGTGGTAGAGCGGGGAGTTGAATCCAGACTGAGCCACCCAAGCCCAGACCTGTGCCATCGCTCCTTGACACCAAGGAAGACTCACTGCTGTCGAGTCGATTCTGGCTCATGGCGACACTATAGGACAGAGTAGAACTGCTCCACAGAGTTTCCAAGGAGTGCCTGGCATATTCGAACTGCCCGCCGTTTGGATAGCAGATGAAGCACCTAACCACTCCTAAGGGCTTAATGGGGATGGGAAGCAGTGGAGAGATTAAAGGTTTGAATTAGAAGGTGAAGATTTGACGCTGGAGTTCCTGGCAGTGGGGAGCTGGGGAACCAGCGTGTCAGTACCCAGTATCACTTGGGGTTCCGTAGGCAACGAGTCATATAGAGCTCCGCCCTGCCCCGCCCTACCTCGCCCCACCCCCCCCTGCTCCGCCCCACCCCCCAGGTACTTGGGGGCTTTAACTGACACCCACTCTCAGAGGGCGGTGGTAGCTCAGTGGCGAGGTTCTCGCCCCCCCATAGGGAGTAGCAAGGGTTCTAGTCCTGGTATAAGACTACCGCCCACATTGTTTTTTTTTTTTTCGCTTGACACTTGTGTGTTGCTGTGATGCCAAACAGGCTTCGGCGGAGCTTCCAGATGAAGACTAAGACAAACTAGGAAGAAAGAGCTGGAGGTTAATTTCCAAAAAGCCAGCCAAATGGCAACTATGGATATTGTCTCAGTACCCAGTACTATGAGACTGATTTCTTCACTTCTCTCCCATCAAAGGCTCAGGATGCTGTGTCAGGGCTCTTCTGGCAGAGCAGTGTATCTGTTTCTCCAGGAGCACGTCTGTCGTGAGGTGCACTCGGCACTCTGCCTGTTGGCTCTTGAGGGACCCTGCAGTGTCTGGACAAGGCTCAGGTCTCCAGGTGGCCACTGTATCAGCAGTAACTATTTTCTTAACACTGAAATCATCCCTTCTATATTTCACCAGCCACTTCCCTGCAGGAAACCTCTAGACCTGTAAATCATCTGCCCAAGGAGGTGAGACTGAGGTTCCCTATGAGGAATATAGTGGCATTGTAGTTGAGAGGTATGGCTTCTAACCAAAAGGTTGGCAGCTCAAATCCGATAGGCAATCCTTAGAAGCTGTATGAGGCAGTTATACTCTGTCTTATAGAGTCGTTAGGAGACCCTGGCTGCATAGTGGTTAAGAGCTATGGTGGCTAACTGAAAGTTGGCAAATCCACCAGGTGATCCTTGCAAACTCTATGGGGACAGTTCTACTCTGTCCTCTAGTGTCACGGTGAGTTAGAATCGACTTCACGGCAACAGATTTGATTTTAGTTATTGATTTTAGTTATTGGGTCCCTACGAGTTGGAATCAACTCACTGACAATTTTTTTTTCTTTCTTTTTGAGAAGGATGTTGGCAACACCCTGACCTGCAGGACCAGCCTGGACAAAGCCAAAGAAGCCAGATAGTGGAGCTTGAGGAAGGGTCCTTGTTGTCTTTCTTCTTAGGCATCTTGTTGTGCACTTCCATCCTTCTGGCCTGGCTCACATGTTTGGCTACACAAATCCCCACCTGAGGTGGCTTCCCCCTAGACCTCCCTCCTGTCTACGGGAAATAGATGAGGGTGAGTCGGGGAGGAGATACTAACATCATTAAGCCCCCATTCTGTGTCAAGTATTTATATATGTTATGTCATCTGCTGCCCTTTGAGCTGTTTGTTTGAACTCTTTTACAACAGAGCAAAGGAAAATCGAGGGAGATTAAGTAATCGCCCATGGTCCCACAGCCAGAAGGCAGAGATTTGAGTTTCTACCAGATCTGTAGGATTGCAATACACCAGTCAAAACCTGTCCTCTACTTCCCCATCCCTGTACCCTGCCTCTTACAGCCTGCCAAACCAAGAAGTAACTTAGAGCTGCTGCACTGACAAGGGTCCCTGGATGACACAAATTGTTAACACACTCGGCTGCTGATGACAAAAAGTTCGCAGTTAGATCCAAGCTACAGGTACGGCAGAATAAAGGCCTGGTGACAGACTTCTGAAAAGTCACCCAGTGAAAACCTTACAGAGCACAGTTCTACTCGGACACACGCGGGGTTATCATGAGTCTTAACTAACTCAGTGGCAACCTGTTACGGCACTGACATGCTTTCCCACCCCTGAGTAACATCTGTCCTTCAGTGGAGTTTCCAGCGGATCGGACTCCCCCTCAGGGCTTGTTAAACACAGGCCCCTCTCTCCACCTGACCTGCCCACCCCACCCCTCCTCGGCTCTGCTTCTGCAATCCCAGGCGAAGCCTGAGAATGAACCTGCGCAGCAGGCTCCCATGTGACGCTGATGCTGCTAGCTCCTGGTCCACACTCAGAGCAGCTGCTCTAAGCATGAGATTGCGTCCCTGATGGTGGCACACCAGCTTAGAGCGGGAAAATATTTGGGGCTTGAGGGACTTTTCCAGACACCCTGGAGTCCCACCAAGCAGACAGCTGTCTCCTTCTCTCCACACAGGCTGCACTGGCTGAAGCCTTTGATGTTCTTCAAGGTGGAGCCACAGAATGTGCTCAGTAACTGGATCTATGGGGAAGGAACCCTCAGGGCCTGGTCCCTGACCCTGGCCGGGCTGAGGGCTGAAGGATAGAACTGCGGAGCACCAGGGAAACTGAGAGAGAAAAGTAGAAACAGCGGCTGCCCCAAGGCAGTGTTGAGCTTTCCTTTAGCTGGAGCCCTGCTTGTCCTCAGGGTCAAATGTGACAGGGGGCTGACAGGCCACAGCAGATGCAGCCCAGTCACAGCAGCTGCCCCACCTGCCCAAAACAGGCAGAGTGACTGCTCCCATCAGAGCGCCCCACAGAGGGTGAGGGAAGGGCTGCTTCACTTTCCAATGCCCATGGGGTGCAGGAAGGCAGCTCCGTGCTCACCCAGGCATTCCTGGGACCACTCTCCGTGGGATGGTGAGGAAGCCAAGCCTGAAGCCAGCAGAGAGGAGTTAGGGAATGAGGGCAGTATCTGAACTACCAGGAAGGCTCCAATATCGGCCCCCTCCTCTAATAAGGGAAACCCAGATGGGGTAATAATTAAGCGCGGCATCCACTAACCAAAAGGTCAGCAGTTCGAAGCCAGTAGGCGTTCCTTGGGAATAGTACGGAGCAGTTTACTATAGGGTTGCTGTGAGTTGGAACCAGCTTGACCGCCATGGGTTGGTTTTGCATTCTAATAAGCACCAGCATTTATTTTGCATTTACTATGATCCAGGCACCAGGGAAAGCACATTAGATGGATTATGTCATTTATTCCTTACAGGAACAGTAGGAGGGATTTATTGGCTTCATTTTACAGATAAAGAAAGTGGGGCTCAGAGAGGTTGAGTAACTTGCCTAAAGCTGCACAGCTAGCAAGTAGCAGAGCCGGGATTTAAGTCGGAACCCGACTGCTCTAGACCCCCTGCCTCTGCTGTACTGCCTCCCTTTCAAATTTCCTGTTCATTCATTCATTTGCTCATTTACTCACACATATATGTATTGTCTCATTTAACAGAAATTCTCTAAGTGTTGAGTAAGAAAAGAAGGCCCAATCTTTTCCCTCAAGGAATTCACAGCTGTGGGAAAAAAACAAACAAACAAGTAACAGCCAACCACCATCAGAGAGAGAAAGGAGGCCACCTGACACATTTGGGGAGAGAAAGGGCACTAGAATACCAAACTGACTGCCACTGAGTCGATTCTGACTCGTAGCAACCTCACAGGGCAGAATGGAACCAAGGAGTACCTGGTGAATCTGAACTGCTGACCTTTGGTTAGCAGCCACAGCACTTAACCACTACACTACCAGGGTTCCCAAGGGCACTGGCACTGGAGACACCATTTAAAAACAAAACAAAACAGAAACACCTCATTCCCACAGAGTCAGTTCTGACTCATAGCAACCCTATGGAACAAAGTAAAACTGCCTCATCAAGTTTCCAAGGAGCGCCTGGTGGATTCAAACTGCCAACCTTTTGGTGAGCTGCTGAGCTCTTAACCCCTGTACCGCCAGGTTCCTGGCAGTAATATTTGAGTGAACAAAAGGATGCGTGACTGTAGTTTCCTGTCTCCCAGTTCAGGGCTGGTGTGCTGTTGGTGTAGCACAGGTTGGGACAGATAGTACCACTTAAGAGATGGGACAGCTTCTTATCCCTCAAACTTGACAGCACATTGGGATCTCCTGAAGAGCTTGGGAAGGTCCCCACACCCTGATCCACACCAGATCCATAAATCAGAGTCTCTGTGGCTAGGACTTCAGTGGCTTGAGAGCCACTGCCCTAGACTGTTCACCTGTGCTGTGAGGGAATCTTGCCTGCTTCTTTCCCCAGTTTTTCAGAGAGTAAACTAGAATTGGAGGAGAACAGAGTGGACCCCGCTGATTCCAGAAGCTCAGCAGGAGCTATTTAAGGACCTGGGGCCACCAGCTTCCACCCTTATGACTTCTTCCAGCTGAAGGTTGAAACTTCAGAAAAGGGGTTGTGAGATGCGAACAGTCGGACAGAGACATAGAGGATAAGTCTAGTTCCACCTCACAATTTTTAGCTGTCTTTGTGCACTGGTGTGCATGTGTGTGTGCACATATGTGCACACACACACATATGTAGTCTGATCTTTGGATTTGGTGTTCTGGATCACAGCTTATACAAAAGGAAAGATTGGATGCATCTCAGGAAAGCTGGGGAAAATCTTTTTGGTAAAAGAATGGTAACTATCAAAAAAAAAACAAAACCACCTGTGAGCTCTTACTAAGCGCCAGGTCAGGTGCCATACACTACTGTTTTAATCCTCACGCTAAATTCAAGAGGTGAGTATTATTATTATTCTCATTTTAAACCCAAACCAAATCCACTGCAGTTGAGTCAATTCCAGCTCATAGTGACCCTGCAGACAGAGTGGAACTGCTCCATAGAGTTTTTCGAAGGAGCACCCGGCAGATTTGAACTGCTGACCTTTTGGTTAGCAGCCCTAGCACTTAACCACTGCATCACCAGGGTTATTATTTTAGAGAGGAGAAAAAGGAGGACCAGAGAAGCCACCCAGCTAATAAGTAGCCAAACCAGGGTTTGAACCCAGACGTTTCTAATTCCAGACTTCTTCCAACTAAAACCAGGGGGACTCCAATGAGTATGAGAATCACTGACATAATAAGGGAATTTTAACTTTGGGGGGCAGTAGTGGTCCAGTGGTAGAATTCTTGCCTCCTATGCTGGAGATGTGGGTATGATTCTGGCCAAAACACAGGTGGGTGCATAGCCACCACCTGCCTGTCAGTGACCAGATTTTGTTTTGTTATGATGTGCAGAGATTTCAGCAGAACTTCCAGACTTAAGACAGACTAAGAAGAAAGGCCAGGCAAACCAATTCCAGAACTCAAGTCAATGCCGACCATATGGGACACAATGGTCCAACCCTCAGCCAGTCATGGAGAAGACACAGGGCTGGGCACAGAGTCTCCATGACTGGCAGGCCCACTCAGTGGCAGCCAACAATAAACTTTAAGGGGGATGAGGACCCCTGGTAAAACTGTGGAATTAGACTCGACAAAAGTATTACTCTCTCTCCCGTCCTTTTTTCTATTTGATCATTTCCATCAATAAGCATGCAAAATAACACCTCCCATTTTTAGAACAAAACTGTCTGCCAACGCCACCATCCTTCTAGCTACTGCATCATCTCTCTACGAGCTCCTGGAAAGTTGTCCCCACCTGCAAGGAAGGACGTGCATGGGGTAAGCTTTGCAGAGGAGAGACAAGGGGTTTCCCAGGAGTGGGAAGGCTCTGGGTCCTGAGACGTTGCGGACTTTTCTGGTCTTCTTTGTCCTGCTCCTTTCTGTGTCTCCTCTGTCCAGGATGGACCAGACCAGGGCTTGGAGCAACAAGCCAAAATGTGGGGAATAGGGAAATGAAGGGAGGACAGGGCCCCGGGGGCTGCTGACCTGGAGGTCGGGCAGCCGCTGTCTCAGGCACTATAGTTATTCATACTGCATTCTGACTTCATTCTCCCAGCAGCATCGTGTGCTGGGTTACTCATTTGGGATCTGAAAGAAGTTTCGTGGGAAACTGCGAATGAGGTGGATACCCAGTTATGCCTCAATTCATGAAGACAGCAACAATAGCTTCATCAGATAGAGGAGGAAACCGAGGCGCAGGGAGGTTGCAGTCCATTCCTAAGGCATCTAGCACAAAAGCCGGAGTTAAAATGTAAAACTGGGGGTGGAGAGAGCTTGCCCTGCTGGCTTTCTCCCAGGTACCAGGTGGGTGGGGGGAAGAAGCAGTTCAGTAGCCTCAGTGACTTGCCCACGCAGACCCTTATTTGTGCCTCGATGCCCTGAGGCTGATTTGGCTGCTGGCTGTGGACGTGGGCATCCTGCCTGCAGCCCAAAGGCTGGGTCAGCTCATGGCAACAGCAGCATGGTGCTCACCAGACTAAGAAAGACTAGAGAGAAAGGTCTGGTGATCTACTTCTGAACATCAGCCAATGAAAATCCTGTGCATTACAAAGGTCTAATCTACAGTTGACCACAGGGACTGCACAGGACTGGCAGAGTTTCTCCCTATTGCACACAGTGTCACCAGGAGTTGGGAACAGCTACAGAGCAGTGGACAACAACAAGCTGGCTAGAGAGGAAAAAGAGTTTAACTTGGGGAAGCCGAGGGAAAAAGCTGCAGAGCAGAGATGAGCAAAGCTGTTTCTTTCCATCCTCAGACCTGAGCAGGGACGGGTCCAGCAACCACGGGGACACACGCTTTGGGATCCACGGAGAATCTCTCGCTCACAGACTGCTAACGGACAAAGGTGTCCTAATGTCTAAATGTGATTTATTTCTCTGCAATGACTCACGACAGCAGCATGAGTGGCCGCATCCATCTGCAGACCTCCAGAGCAGCCTGCCCACCCCCACCTCCCCCAACCACTGCAACGGTGGCAGTTGGGAATGGGCAATGGGGTCATCTGTAACAGCCAATGATGTGGTTTAGAACCAAGGTTGCCTCAGGCACAGGTGACAAGGGACAGCTTTCAAGTGCAGGCTCCATGTCAACAAGTTACAGTCGCTGTCTGAGGCTACCTACCTCCCTGAAGTGCCTGTCAGACCTGGCTCCTACCACATCAGAGTCACCCACTTTGGGACAGCCCTGAGCACTGGAAACAAAATAAGCTGGTGTTGTCCTCTTTGGCAGGAAGGCCTAGAAACAGTTTCACCACTAAGCAGTATCTTCTAGAAGAAGCAGGGATCACAGCCATGGTCCCTGCTTTCAAGGAATGTGCTTGGGGTGGAGTGCACAGAGGAGAATCACTGAGCGTGTCATTAAGGATCAGACAGGATGTCCCAGATAATAAGCTCTTGAGCTGCTTGCAAAGGACAGATCACCAAAGGCTGGAAGGCAGCCAGGAAAGGGCTTCCTGGCAGATGTGGGATCTGAATTGAGCTTTGAGTCAGAGAGAAATTTTACTGAGGGAGCAGGATGGAAAGAGATTCCAGGTGGTCAGGCTGACACGAGCCAAGGAGCCAGGGCAGAAAAGTACAGGGCATGTTCAGAGGCAGCGAGAAGGCCAGTTGGTCCTGGGAAACTTGTTCCTGTGGGGAGCAGAGGCAGACGAGGAAAGTGAGGGGGAGTCCTGTAGGCCATGACAGGTCTGAAGGGCTTTGGGCTTGGCTCTGTGGGTAGCGGGGAGCCCCAGCAGGGCTTGGAGTGTGGGAGTAGTCTGTTAAAGCCTGGCAGACACGAGCAAGGTGGGTTGCAGGGAGAAAAGTCCAGAGTCACAGATGTACAGTGCACTGGTACTAAGAAGCGAGTCGGCTTACCTGTGGCAGCCGCGGGCCCAGGAGGAAGAGAGAGTTACAGAGGACAATTGGAAGAAGACTGGACAAAGTGATGTGACTTGCTGGCCATGGGGCTAGGGGAGAGGACAGAGCCAGAGGAAAGGGAGACTCTAACTTTCTAGCTGAGTGACTGGGAAAAAGGTGTCACAGAATCTCGAAAGGAAATGAGGTAGTAAGCATGGGGCTGCATTTTCCAGGAAATAGGCAGGAAATATAGAATATAAACCGCGGTGGGTGTGGAATAGGGAATGAGGAATCCAAGACCAGCAACATCAGAACACCCACCAGGGTGGCCTTGGCTCAAATGTACTCCTGTAAGCGCCTGCCACCTCCTGCGCCCCTCTCATTCCCCTCACCCCTCAGTCATGAAGAGAAACCCCAGAGACACCCTCAGGACAGCTCGATGCTCTCATCCTAAATCAGCACTTCACTATCTCACCTCTGAACAATAGGAGCCATGTAACAACAATATTGTTTCACCCAACAGCAAGCAAACAGTAAAAAGGTTAATGATGCTTGTTTTAAAAATCTGTGCAAAAGAAGATGTTCAGACAGTTGGGCAAGCTAATTGAAAGCTAACATTGTCGTTAAATTGAATTTCAAATGAATGTTACATCCATAGCTCATTTTGCTAATTCATTCTCCGCATCCCATAATTTGTTGACAGTGATTGATTATTTAAGTGAATAATATCTGGGTACCGGGACCATTTAGTGACAGAAAATACTACACAAGATCGTAATGTTGATGAATACCATTTACTTAACTTTTCACCACCTGCTTAGTTCCTAGGCAGTATTGGGTTAACTGATCTGGCCCCAAGATTCAGGAGGTTGGAGTGGCCACGGCGAGGGTATTGGAATAGCCTGCATTGCATGAGGCTGGATGAGGCACTGTGCCTTTAAGACACCAGGCACATAGTCACATCTTTCCTGGCGGATGACTGCCTCTGTTTCCACCACCAGTTACTCTCTAGTGGACTCTGCCTCCTGGCACCCCATGCATGTCAGAGAAGAACGGTGCTCCATAGAGTTCCTGACGCCTGATAGTTTCGGAGGCCATCAAGTTGATTCTGACTCACAGAGACCCTAGAGGACAGAACAGAACTGCCCCACTGGGTTTCTAAGGAGTGCCTGGTGGATATGAACCGCAGACCCTTTGGTTAGCAGCCATAGCACTTAACCATTATGCCACAAGGGTTTCCAACCCTAGTATGCAGCAAAACATGACTGGTCTCTGGGGAGTGGGAAAGGAAGACCAAGATAGGCTTATGAAGGAACAAAGTAGCAGTGTCTACGTAACTATACACCAAAAACCAAACACATTGCTACTGATTCTGACTCATGGGGACTCTATGAGTGTGTGTGTGTGTGTGTGTGTGTGTGTGTGTGTGTGTGTGTGTGTGTGCATCTCCCAGGGTCTGGAATTTTTTAAATTTCAGTGTGCATTGGAATCGTCTGGTTAAAAATACAGATTCCCAGGCCCAGCTCTCTAGGATGGAAACCCTGGGGGTGTAGTGGTGAAGTGCTACCTCTGCTGACCAGGAGGTCCGCAGTCCGAATCTGCCAGGTGCTCCTTGGAAACTCCATGGGGCGGTTCTAGGCTGTCCTATAGAGCCATTAGGAGTCAGAATTGACTCAGCAGCAGTGGGTTTGGGGGTACTCCCTACGAGGCCTGACAATTAAATTCACCAACTCATCCTAGAAAAAGTGCTGTGTATCCTCATTGCTGAATATCACCACAGTCTCCTTTGCAGTACTCTGCTTGGGAAGTTTTGCATGGAGACCAGTGCCTAGTCCACACTTCCAAGCAATTTTGGAACTCTTTTTCTAGAATGTTCAACAGAGCTGTCCATCAGAGCTTCAACATAAAAAAAGTGTTTTGAAGGGTGAACTAGGCAATGGCATTGGTGTATAGCTTCCCAAGGGGAGTACTTCAAAGGTGACTGTAGTAATTTCAGCAATGAGGTACGTAGCACTTTTTTCTAGGATGAATTCACAAAATTAATTGTCAGACTTGTAGGATATCTAGGGAGCTGGCCCTGGAATCTGCACTTTAAACAAGCACCCAAACAACACTAATATAGGTGACCCTAGCTGACAGTTTGAGAAAGAAATCGTCTCTAAACATTCACCTTCACCTGCCTTAAATCCTCTTACCTAGCTGCTTCTAGTCTACTCTATTTCTTGCAATCTCCTGGGCCACCCCTGCTCCAAAGCCTTTGCCCTAGTCCCAGAGAGGCTAATAATTTACTGAGTGCTTGTCCTTCGCCAAGTAGTGTGCTAAGCACGTTATGTGTGCTTATGTGATTTAATCCTCAATGCATTTGTATGAAAGCTCACTCCTGTCAAGTCGATTCTGACTCACAGTGACCACGCCGACCCTAGGATGAGTAGAACTGCCCCATAGAGTTTCTGAGGAGCACCTGGCGGATCTGAACCGCTGACCGTCTGGTTAGCAGGTATAGCACTTCACCACTATGCCACCAAGGTTTTAACTGCTATTATTTATTCTCATGTGATGGTTGAGGAAACTGAAGCACAGAGAGATGAAGGGTGTAGCAGTTGTAAGTCCAGATTCTGGTAGTAGATAGACCTAGAGAAGAGACTTGCTATTGATTTTCACTAATTGTGTGACCTTGGGCAAGTAAATACTTAGCTGCTGCAAGCCTCAATTCTTTCAGCTGCAGATGGGGACACGAATCCTTCCTGAGGGTGAGCTTACGTGAGCCAGGAGCCCAGGACCCACCCGACGAACTATAGCTCTCACTGTGGGCTGGCTCTGTAGACAATGTCCACCCACAGTGAAACTAAGACAAACAGAGGGTGACCAAAGGTGTGAACACAGAATCTGGCCAAAAGTTCATTCACTGAAAATTTTATTTAAAAAGTACTATTCTACAGTGATTGTGAAAATAACCTGTATACAGGGCTTTCAGCATTCTCTGAAATATCAAGGGATTGGAAACAACCTCAGGAAAAGAAGGAAAAAAAAAGCCTGCCATTGAATTGATTCCAAACAGGCCAATTAAATTAGTGTTCGCACGAACCGTGAAATGCTACGGTGCTGTAAAAAGGAATGAGGAAGCACTTAGGAGCTGATGTGGAGTGTCTTCAAGGCTCAGTGCTAATTAAAAAGCAGGATGCATGGGATGGCAGGTGGGTGGTTGGGTGGGTGCATGGATGGATGGATGGATGGGTGGGTCGATGGGTGCATGGATGGATGGATGGGTGGGTGGTTGGGTTGGTGGGTGAATGAGAGGGGGTATGGACAGATGAGTGGACAATTGAGTGGGTGGGTGAACAGATTAGAGGGGTAAAAATTGATATATTATCAGTCGGATTTGGGGAGAGGAGCCAAAGTGGACCGGGAGGGACAGGGATGGGAAGAAGACTTTTTCTATAAACTGTTTTTGCACCTTCTGAATTTCAGATGCTGTGATGGTAAGGTGTCAAGTGTCTAGTTGTCTGTGAGGGAGTCTGTAGCCAGTAAACAAATAACTGTATTGGAACACCCTCCCTACTCACCTGATCTGGCCCCCACTGACGTTTTTCTTTACCTGAAGATAAAGGAAATATTGAAAGGAAGGCATCTGGATGACACTCAGAACATCAAGGGTAATACAACAAGAGCTCTGATGGCTATTCCAGAAAAAGAGTTCCAAAATTGCTTTGAAGGGCAGACTAGGGACTGGCATCGTGCATACCTTCCCAAAGGGAGTACTCTGAAGGTGACCATAGTGACATTCAGTAGTGAAACATGTAGCACTCTTTCTGGGGCGAGTTCACAAATGTAACTGTCAGACCTCATAGAAGTATCCCAATTGCCAGCCACTCTCTCCCTAGACCAATACCCCAGCTACCGTCCTTGATGGCCAGTCTCCTTCCACATTGTTCTCCAAGTGCCCTTGGGACACAGCTTGAGTTTTACAGACTTCCTTTAATTGTCTTTTCACCTGGACATCCGCATGTATGAAAGGCCAAGAAGAAGGAAGACAAAGCCCTCAGTGCCATCAGGATCTTCCTCTACACTCTCTAGAAAGGACCTGGCCAGGGTCTCTCCAAGTTCTCCTCTATCACAGAAGAAGACTCCCATTTCTGCTTTTTCTTTCCAAACAGAAGGCTAGTCAGACACATGTACCCAGGTCAGAAGAACTCTGCCTACCCAAGTAGCACAGCCAATTTCCTCCCATTTCAGCAGCCTTCTACACCCTTTCCTATTACCTGAAAGATGGGAAGATATATTGGCAGGCTGTCATGAAATAGTCCCCACCCCCAAATCCTATATACTGTGTATAATTCAAATCTATTAGTACTCTTAAAAAAATAAAATCAGTGCTTCTGTGTACAGCATGGCTATTTGTTCTTACTGAGTTTACCTTCATCACAAAGAGACTGTAAATTCTCTATTGAGACCTTTCCTTGTTCATGAAGCTTGTGTGTTTCCTGCAGGTGGTTGATGGGGCCAAGATCCTGACATAGGCACGAATGGTCAATACAAGATTAGCAATGCCAAGGTCAAGAGGGTGTTGCACTCTTGTGGACTGTCAATTATATTTTAATGGCCACAGAATAAAAATAGTTGAAATTATGCTTTTGGGGGTAGAGTGAGACAGGTATTTGTCTACACTGTTGGAATTTCAACTGGTACAATTAATTCACACATCATTTAAAATATGTGTTCACCTTCCAAGATGTTTATTCTCTACATGGGAAGAGATCTTACAAGTATCTCCACATATTTACACAAAGTATATTAATTTATAAGGACAGTGCCTGCAGCATGCTTTGTAATACATAAAACTGAAAATGTTCTAAAAGTTGGTCAACAACTTTTTTTGTGGTAATATATATATAAAATAAAAATTTGCCATTTCAACATTTTTACATGTAGGTACAACTCGGTGACATTGATAACAGTCATCAAGTTAAATGAATACGTGTTTGTATCTTCAGTTTGTCCATATACAAGTTCAAGTTGAAGTTTTAGAAAATTAAAACAAGTCCAGGAGAGTCAAAATATGACCTTGAGTATACCCCACCTGAATTTACAGGCCATCTGTAAAAATGCAGCAGGGGCAGTGTCTGACCTCCTCCAACTTCACAAGAGGGAAGGACCATCAAGATCAACAACCCAGGCTGATTCCTACGAGGCAGAGGTCAGACGCGCCTCCTCTCTCCATCATCTTTCCCTACCCTAACACGAAACTATCCTTTCACAGCACTCTCTACTTCTCTGTTGGGTTCAATAACTCGTTGCAGTGGCCACACACAAGTCACAGACCATACTGATGATTATGGAGTTTATTAGGGAAATAACGCCTACAGTTCAGGCTCCAGAACACCCAGGATACAGTTCTTCCACAGGACAGCCTCTTCCTCACTGTGCCTACAGGTATGCTTCTCCCTGGCCCTGAGCCTCTCCTCAAAGGCACTCAGCTTTCTCTCTCCATGGACCAGAAAGCCCAACACACTGACTCCGGCTGCTGGGTCTCTGCTGCCAGGTTTCTGTCCCTGCTTCTTGCTGTCTTTAGGATTATAGTAAGCTGTCTGTTTCCTGGGTCAAGGAGCTTCTTGGTGCAGAGACCCTAGATCCAAAAGACTTGTTGGCTCCCAGTTGTTCTTAGCACTGATAAGATCTTCCTTTCTCACCTCCGTGATGGCTCATCGAAAGCCTAGACTGATGGTGAAACTGATCAATCACTTTGGTGGGCCACAATTAACCTATCACACAGTCCTGCCCAATCATTTGGGTGGGAGTTACAAGACCATGGATAGAAAGTCTATACAAAAGCAATCTATGGCATTATACCAACTCAGGAATAGATCTGACACCTTCAAAATTCATTGCTGATCAAGGGACAGAAGAACTGTGGGATGACACAAAGGACGTCATATACAAAGAAGCAAATGTCATTAAAAAGACAAAAAAGGGAAAGAAAGACAAAAATGGTGTCAGAAAAGACTGAATTCTCTTGAACATAGAGCAGCTAAGTGAATGGAAGAAATGATGAAGTAAAAGAGCTGAAGAGAAGATTTCAAAAAGTGGCTCAGGAAGACAAAATAAAGTAGTACAAAGAAATATGCAAAAATCTAGAGTTAGAAAACCAAGAAGGAAATATCACGCTTGGCATTCCTCAAGCTGAAAGAACTGAAGAAAAAACTCAAGACTTGAGTTGCAATACTGAAGGATTCTATGGGCAAAATACTGGACGACTCATGAAGCACCCAAAGAAGATGGAAGGAATACACAGTTACTCTACCGAGAAGAACTGGCTGATGTTCAACCATTTCAGGAGGTAGCATGATAAACAACCAAGGGTAATGAAGGAAGAAGCCCGGGCTGCACTGAAGACACTGGGAAATAAAATAAAATAAAACAAAAGACAAGGCTTCAGAAATTGGCAGAATACCAGCTGAGAGGTTTCAAAAAACAGATGCAGTGCTAGAAGAACTCACTTGTCTATGCTAAGAAATTTGGAAGACAACTATCTGGCCAACTGACAAGAAAAGATCCCTATCTGTGTCCATTCCAAAGAAAAGTGATTCAACACAGTCTGAAAATCAGTGAGTATCATTAATATCACATTCAAGTAAAATATTGCTAAAGATAATTCAAAACTAATTGTAGCATTATATTTACAGAGAACTGCCAGAAATTCAAGCCAGATTCAAAAGAGAACTTGGAATGAAGGATATCATTCTTGATGTCAGATGGATCATAGATGAAAGCAGAGAATTCCAGAAAGACTTTTATCTGTGTTTCATTGAATATGCAAAGGAACTGTACTGTATGGATCATAATGAGTTACAGATAACATTGCAAAGATGGAAATTTCAGAACTCCTAATTGTGTTCACAAGGAAACTGTACATAGACCAACTGGCAATTGTTCAAACAGAAAAAAAGGATACTGAATGGTTTAAAATCAGGAAATGGTACGTCAAGGTTGTATCCTTTCACCATACTTATTCAATCTGGGTGCTAAGCAAGTAATCCAAGAAACTGTGTTATATGAAGAACGGGGCATTAGGATTGGAAGAAGATTCATTTACAAACCTGAGTTATGCAGATGATACAACCTGGCTTGTTGAAAGAGAACCTGAACTACTCACAGGTGAAGATCAAAGACTACCCCTTCAGTATGGATACCTCAGCACAAAGAAAACAAAAACCCTCGCAACTGCACCAATAACCAAAATCCTGATAAACAGAGAAAAGATTGAAGTTGTCAAGGATTTCATTTTATTTGAACCCATGGTCAACACCATGGAAGCAGCAGTCAAAAAATCAAATGACAAACTGCATTGGAAAGAATTGTTGCAAAAGACATCTTTGAAGTATTATAAAGCAAAGACACCACTTTGAAGACTAAGGTGTCTTCAAAACTACAATATTTTCAGTTGCCTCATATGTATGCAAAATCTGGATAATGAACAAGGAAAACTGAAGAACTGACACTTTTGAATTACGGCATTGGAGAAGAATGCTGAATAAACCATGGACTGCTATAAGAATGACCAATCTGTGTTGAAAGTACAGCCAGAATGCTCCTTAGAAGCAAGGATGGTGAGACTACATCGCACTTACTCTGGACATGTTATTAGGAGGGCCCAGGCCCTGGACAAAGGCATCAGGCTTGGTAAACTAAAGACTCAGGAAAAGAGAGGAAGACCTTGAAGAAGACGGCTTCACGTAGCAGCTGCAGTGATGGGCTAAGCGTAGCCGTGACTGTGAGGACAGCACTTACCTGGGGTCACTACGGATGGAGACAGACTCAAGCACAACAGCCGCATACAATGGAATAAAACTCTGTGTCTTATGAAAAGGTGAACTAGCCTTACATACTCTGACTTCAAAGAAGGACCACGATAACTCTGCTTAAACAAAGAAACAAGTTGCAGAAGAATATGTATAGTCTATCCCAGTGCTACTTTAAAAATGTGTGTGTGTACGCGTACGTGCATGTGTGTTCATAGAAAACCATCAAGGAAAGCACACACCAAACATTTAATTGTGGCTCCCTCTGGAGAGAAAGGTGAGGGTGACGACTCAAACTTTTTGTTTTGTTTTTTGAGATAAAAAGGGGTACGCCCTAAGAACTCCATTTAAAGACCACAACTGATGGTCTGAAGGCCTGGGAGTTCCCTTGGGACCATGGCCCCTAGACCTGATACTGTCCCCGATCACAGATTATTATTGAGGTCACCTCTTCAGCTAGGAATGGATTGGACTTGGGGACACAGAGTGACCATATTCTCTGTGCACTCTATGGTTCTACGCATCTAGAAGATGTTGTCCTACTGGCTTCTTACTAGAAGGGAGTGGAGAGAGTGGAGAGGAGGGGACTGGAGATTGTTAAGAGGCTATGACATGTAAGGAACAGAAAGGGGGAGTATGCTGTCACTGTGCAAGGAGAGCAGAGGGAGCTACAGGTAGGCGGGCACGCAAACTTGAATTGTATTGTAAGCTTTCACTCAATCACAATAAAAAAAAAAGTCTGTGTTGTTTTATTTCCCTACCCACCCCACCCCCAACACCAAGCAATGAGTTTGTAATGTAAGTGTAATGCAGTCTGACAGGAAAAAAAGGCAGGCTGCCCTTGCTCTCCGGGCAAGTCCAATGTGCATGCGTGCCTCAGTACCTCCCTCATCAACAGCATATACGCCTACTATGTGCCATGTATTTTACCGTAAATCTTGTTTGAGCCTCATCACAATGCTAAAAGACACATTTCTTATTTATTTTTAATTTTTATTTATTGTGATTCAGTGAAAGTGTACAATCCAGTATAAATTTGCATGTCCGCCTATGTGCAGCTTCTGCTGTTCTCCCTGCCTGGTGACAGCACACTCCTCCTATTCATTCCATACATGGCATATCCTCCTAACAATCTCCTGTCCCCTCCTCTCCACCCTCTTTGCCCCCTCCAGCAAAGGGCCACCAGGACAACATCCCATAGATGCACAGAACCATAAAGTGCACACACGATATGGTCACTCTGTGTCACTGAGTGAAAGACACATATTAATACCCCCATTTTACAAATAGAGAAATTGGAGTCAGAGGTTCCACAACTGGCCCAGAGTCGTACATCACGGCATTGGCAGTGGCAGAAGTCAGGCCTGGGTCTGTCAAAGACCATCTGCTGGGTCATTTGGATGATGTGAAGCATCCATTCGCTTTGTGAGAAACAGTCTGGGTCCCTGCTGCTAATTTTATTGACGGTAGGAGATCATGACATTTCTTTAGAGAAAAGGCGTCCCCTGTGTGGCACTGCTGGTTAGAAAGACATGACCAGGAGTAGTCTTCTAACAGCTACTCCTTCAAGCTAACATTTAAGAGTGCCTACCATGTGTGCAGCACAGGGGCTAAGTGCTATGGCTACTAACCAAAAGGCTATTAGGATCCACCAGCCACTCCTCGGGAAGCTTATGGGGCAGTTCTACTCTGTTCTGTGGTCACCATGAGTCAGAATCTACTTGCCAGTAATGGGTTTGGTTTAACTATGTTATAAACTCATAACATCTATTAATAGGCTACTCAAAACCACCTAAATTTATAGCTGGAAATCCTGAGGCACACAGAATTTACAAAGAGAGAAGGAATATAAAGAAGCTTGCACAACTGGCTCTGTGCTCTGTTCTCTGTTACGCGAATGGCAAAGCAGAAGACCGTGAACATGATGCCAGCCAGCCAGCCAAGTGCTGTCGAGTGAACATAATACAAGTTCCTTAATGATCAGAAAGACTCATTTGAAAACTGTGGGCCAGATGGCAGTGGAGACAAGTGGATTCACCATTAAATGAGCTTAATGGAGGTTACAGTGCCAAGAACAGTGCCTGGCACACTGTGTATCCTACTGGAAAAGTAGGAGCTCAGTCTTAGGTCACAGATAGAGCACCAGGTGCCTGGAGCAAGCACTGGGCAGAGGCTACACTGATTCTGGGGCTTCAGAGTGTGAACTTGCATCTAGAAGTGAACCAGTGTCCAGAGCCAAATAGTTCAATCAGAAGCCAATCTGGGAATTCCAAACCAGAGCTAAGAATTCAGACTTGACAGCATGGGTAAAGCCTGGGATTCTTCCTCAGCCACTGGGACGTAGCTGAAAGAAGGGTCTCCGCAGCGGATGGCAAGTGAGGAGGAGGCAGGCGAACAGCCTCGAGCACACAGTAGCTACTGAGCACATGCTAGTTTCCTTTCCCACTGAAGGAGGGTCAACCAGCACACTGGTGACATTGGGGTGTCTTGGAGCTCCATATTTCCGGTCTGCATTTTCATTCATAACGTGGGTGATTTTATGGAAGAGTGACAACCAAAGCTGCCATCTCCAAGACAAAACAAGATCAACAGGGGTGAATGCAAAGTCCCGCAGTTAGGTTCAAAACATCCTCGCACAAGATGGCTCAAGAGGTCAGGCTGGATGACGCTTCACATGAAGACTTGAAGCTACACCATTGGCCACAAGTTTCATGTGAGTTTTAAATACATGATGAAGCTGACAGAAAACTCTACAGGCATCCTGGGGTTATGAACAAGATCAGTCCCCAAGTGTGTCTTTAAGAATTTGCAAGCAAGTCAGAACAGGTGCATATGGTTCTGATTTAGCCTTCTCTTAATGCTTCAAGGAAACCCTGGTGATGTGATGGGTGAGAGTTATGGCTGTTAACCAAAAAGTCAGTGGTTCGAATCCACCAGGCACTCCTTGGAAACCTTACAGAGACATTCAGCTCTGTCCTATAGGGCTGCTATGGGTCTGAATCAACTCAACAGTACTGGGTTAGTGTTTAAAACGCAGCACCTGCATCAATGAAGGCCGTTGCAATGAAGAATTTGCTGTGGTGAGCACAAATTTAAGTAACAGTAAGGAGAAAGTACAAGTTGTCCAGACTGTTTGTAACCCTGTATTGCCTGCATTGCAAATACTACCTGTGTTTCTAGAACGCGGTGGTTAGGTCCAGGGAGGTGAGTCCACTGCCTTGGAGTGTCTACGGCATCAGGTATAGCCCGTAAACCGCACACAACAGCAGTTGTGGAGCAGCAGCCCGGTGGCGAGATGCAGCCGACAGACTCATCTTGTGTGGCTCATACAACGCTATAAAGAGGAAAGAAAAGAAAATTTGAAAAAACAAAACAAAAAAACTAGTCTGAAAAAAATTAAGTGTTCAAATAAAAACTCAGATCTGCTGCTTTTGAAAAAATTGAAAGATCCAGCAGCATTCTTTCACGGCCACCCTTGGCTAGACCTGGGTAGTGCCAGTTTCCTTTTGATCAAGCATCTGCTTGCCAGCTGGCCACAACTCCCCACTCCCTGTTGTTCCCCAATAGGGAAGCCTATGTTTGTTCCCTTTTCATCATTCAGTTTTCAAGGAAAAGCTCTGTCAAAAGCTCAGCTCTATGAGGTAGCTATGAGTCACAACTGATTTGATGGCAACAGGCTTCAGCTCAGCCTGCTCTGTTTACCGGTCTCATCTGTAGGAGCCTGTATTTGCATTCCTTGAACACGATAAGCATGGATGAGGAAGCCCCGCACCTAGGGAGGCGTGATGGAGAGAGGGTAAAAGGTGCATCTTACATATAACCAGAATGCTTTTAGAATGGAAGACGGCAGGACTTACCTGGCTTACTTTGGATGCCTGATTAGGAAAGGTGCATCTCTGGAAAAGGACATCATTGTTGGTGACACTGTGGGTCAGCAAAACCAAGGAGAACTCAGTGAGACAAGTGAATCGAACAACTTCAACCATGGGCTCAAATATACCCAGGATCGTAGAGATGGTGCAGGACCAGGGGACACTTCTTTCTGTTGTATATGTGATCACCATGGGTCAAAACTGACTTGTCGGCCACTGACAACCAACAGCTTGGAGAGGAAAAGGCTCAGAAGAGGTCTGATTGTGGAGTGCAGATGCTGAACGAGCTGTCACAGGGCAGAGGGATTTCGGTGGGCAGACGAGATAACAAGAATTACGGAATAGCAGACTTCAGCTTAACAAATGGATTACTTTTTGAGCAATCCAGCTTTCCAAATGGGCATGAGATGTCTAAAGGCGTGAAGAAGGGGAAGAGGCACAGCAGAGCTCACCAGGAGTGGGTCAGAAGGGGAGGAGTGCACACAGCCAGGAAGACTGGCTCCGCCGTTTATTCCCTATGGCGTTGAACGAGTTGCTTAACCTGATGCCTGTACAGCAGACGTTAAAACCACGCCAGCCTTTTGGAGCTGTGGTTAGCGTAGAATTAAAACAGTGCAAGTAAACTGTTTTGCTTCATGTCAGGCACGTAGTAAACACTCAATAAACGTTAGTTGTTAGTTTTGGGGAGACCCTGGTGGTAAACTGGTTAAGAGCTCAGGCTGCTAACTAAAAGGTCGGCAGTTTGAACCCACAAGCAGCTTCTTGGAAACCCAGTGAGACACTTCCATTCTGTCCTATCGGGTGAGGTAGAACTGACTGGACAGCAATGGATTTATTTTTGTGGTATTAGTATTTCCAACTGGGTAAAAGGTGGGAATAATTTACTTCCAAGAGCACTGCCAACTCTAAGTTCTGTGATTTTTAAGTTTCATTCACACCCAGTTCCTCCCTGCAAGAAGGTGGCAAAAATGAGTGAATTTCAATCTCATTATCTTTTATTGCTTCTCGCTTGCCCCCTGCCACGGTACCTGTAACTCACACAAAGGCCACAGGCTAGCTGTGAGCCACAGGCTTTATTTTTTTAGCTTCTTTGTGACCTCTCCTCTTGTGCTAAACATCCCGGAAGGCTGCTAAGGTCTGCAGAACAGATGCTCCCTTGGAAACGTTTGCTCATCTTCATTGTCTTGGAGCTGAAGTTGACTGCCCTGAGACCTTTTATCAGTAGTGATGCTATCAATGGGCTGAATCACGTTTAAGATCAATCAGCTCCTTACAACATGAATCTAGAAGAAGCAGACAGGCAAATATGAGCCATTAAGTGAAGACAGACATCATCCTTTAAGTGCGGGATAAAAATGCACTAGCTGTCTGGATCACTGGGCTTGTGACTTTATGGCTAAATTTGGTAGAGAAGGGAAACACTGTAAGAGCAATTTTATTCCTTCTTGTAGCAAATGCTGGTTAGACATGAGAAGCACATGCCTGTTCCTCCCTCCTCCTAGTCAAAAACTTTGTTTTGCTAAGAGTATAAATGTGTTTGGTTAGTTAAAAACCACACTCCCCCAGCCTCTCTTGGTACAGATGGTTCTGACCAACAAAACAAAGGCAGACTTCTTGTTACGTGAGAAAGATAAACTTCTTGTTTCAGTCACAGTTCAGAAGGTTTCCTGCTACTTCCAAACAGAATCGTAACTGAATCACAGACCAATTACTCCATGGGGGTGTCAATTAACTTCTGCTGTGTAACAAACTGTCCTCAAACTTGAACCAACAACCTTTTATCAAAACAACCCTTTTATTATTTCTATGATGCTGTGGGTTGACTGGGGCTCAGCTGGAGGATTCTTCCGCTGGTGTCTCTCAGAGTCCCATGTAGATACAGTCAGAAGGTCCAACACGGCTTCACCCACATGCCCGCCACCTTGGCAGGGAAGTAGGAAGGCTGAGGCCTCTCTTATTTTCTCTATGGTTTCTCCACATGGCTAGCTTTTTCATGTGGCAGCTGTATCCCAAGAGTGAGCACTGCAAGAGGAATACTTCCAATGTGCAAACACTTACACACTTTCTTTTTTTTTTAATTTTTATTTTTATTTAACATAACTGAGTGAAAATGTACATTCACATGTAAATTTACATGCCCCCCTATATGCAGCTTCCACTGCTCTCCCTGTCCGGTGACTGCACACTATTCCTCTCTGCTCCATACATGTCTCATCCTCCCAACAGTCTCCTTTCCCCTCCTCTCCGTCCACTCCCCTTCCTCCAGCCAGAGGTCAGCAAGATGATATCCTATAGATGTATAGAACCATAAAGTGCTTCCAATATATGGTTACTCTGCATCGCCAAGTCCATTCCATTCCTGTCCAAAGAGTGGACCTTTGTTATAATTTATGGGAACGGGCAGCATCAGGGCCGGGGGCCATGCTCTCAGAGGAACCCCAAAACCACTGGACCATCAATTGAGGTCTTTTAGTGGAGATCTCATGATACACCTCTTTTTATTCTTATGTTGCCAGTGAGGCTCCTCTCTGTGAGCTCCATCATGGCTATCACTGGTGGTGGCCGGGCACCATCCGGTTCTTCCGGTCCCAGGTCGATGTAGGCACCCACTCTTGTGGGTCTCTCTGTCTTCTCGGTTGTCTTTACCGCATGTCATTTTGGCCCTCGGTGAGCATCCGTTCCTGCTGAGTTGGGACCATTTGCTGTGCCCTCGGATGGCAGCTTGGCAGCCTTTAAGACCCCAGACGCCACTCACCAATGTGGGGTGCAGAGAGCTCTCTTAGCAAAACACTAGTTGTGCCAATTGGCCTGGATTTCGCCTAAGAGCATGGTCCCCTGTCCCCCGCCCCAGCTACTCTATCCTTGCAGTATTAAGATGGAAGGAGTACTCAAGTTATGCTGAAGTCCACTTAATGTTGTTCTTGTTCCTAATGTGTGCTGTCACCGCTTTCTCCCAACCAGATTTCTAGTAACTACCTAAACTAAACCCTCCCCCCCTCGCCCTCCCTCCCTCCCTCCCCTCCCTGGCAGCTGTCAAAGAGTCTTTTCTTCTATACACAAGTCTGTTTTTGAGACCTTATCGTAGCGGTCTCATACAGTATTTGTCCTTTTGTTGCTGACTACTCTCACTCAACATAATGTCTTCCAGTTGAAACCAGGTTAGGAGATGTTTCCTGGAATCATCGTTATTCTTTATCATTGCGTAGTGCTCCATTGAGTATATGTACCACAGTTTACCTATCCATTCTTCTATTGTTGGGCATCTGGGTTGATTACACACTTTCTAATGACCGTTTGACCAAGCCCAGAGTCCGTGTAGGACAGGACCACACAAGTCTACCAGACTAACCGTCTATCACACGGGGAAGCAGTACAAGTGACATGGTCTTCAGGTAAAGCAGGGGGCTGTATAAACCCCCAGCCAAAGCCAAGTGTCGTCAAGTCGGATCCGATAAACCCCCAAGTGTCTTATAAATCCTGGATTTCATCTTTCCTTCCTTTCTCACTTGTCTCTTTTTCCACTCCTTAACTATCTCTCATCCTAAAAAAAGATTAAGAAAAAAAAAGTCGGTTCTATTTCAAGTTCCTACAGGAGTATCACAATGGATCTAGGAATTAAGATCTTAACCGTTTTAAGCTATTATTATAAATTAATGGCCTATGGACATGTTCCAATTGGGACACAGTCTGTTTAAAGTAAGGAAGTTTGACATTAGAATTCAGATCCCTAGTTTCTCTTAAGTATTTTTAGAGGGCAAGCAACCTAGGCCCACCTTCTTCCATGGCAATAATGTGCAAGAGCTGAGGCCTTCCTTTATAGAGGGGCCAGGACTCTCAGCTCATCACAGTCCCCACCGTTCCATACTGTCTTGTTCAAACTGGAACCGTAGGTTGTAACGGTGGCCTGACTTGCCTGACTCACTCCTTTCTCTGATCCTCCTGGCCCCTGAGTTTACAACTCCAGCTTTAAACTTGCTGTGAACTTTCTCCCTCTTGCCATTCTCCTTCCTTCACTTTACCTATTCTCCATAAAATCTTCTTAGGCTAATCTTCCACTCATTCACCCAAACTACATCTTTAAGACTTATCTTAAGCCTTTCCCTGTTGAGGCCAGCTCACCAAATAAAACCTTGCCCTTTCTTCAAGCAAATCCTATCCCCTTGACTAAACAAATGAGCCCTGGAGGCTCAGTGGTTAAAGCACTCAGCTTCTAACCTAAGGTCGGCGGTTCAAATCCACCAGTTGCCCTGCAGGAGAAAAATGTGGCAGTCAGCTTCCATTAAGACTTACAACCATAGAAAGCCTATGGGGCAGCTCTTTGCTGAACCACAGGGTTGTTACGAGTCAGAATCACCCCTGTGGCAGTGGGTTTGGGGTGACTAAATAATGGTAAGGAAGTAGCAGATTTATTCCACTGTGTTTAAATCCAGGACCCAGGTTGCTACTCCTCCTTCACAATGGCTCTGGTCAGAGCTTGATTACAATCACCCCTCTTCTAGATGACAAAACATGTTCAAGGCAAGGGATGAAAAGCTTCACACAAAGCAATATTCTAGGATATGAAGACCAGCAGACACATTGACTCCCTTTTGGAGAGACATTTTAGGTCTACATTTGGAGAATCTTCTACAGCCATGGTTCTCGAAGTACAATTCTTGCAGCAGCATCACTTGAAAACTCAGTTAGAAAGGCCAAGTCTTGGACCTAATGGACTGGGGACTCTGGGGAGGAGGGCCTGTAACCTGTGCTTTTACAAGCCCTCCTGGTGGTTCTTGGGCACCCTCTGAGAAGCACTGGTTTGGAACCACTGCACACTTTTAGCCCTTGTGGTTCCATTCTGAACTATGCACAGTAAATGGGCCCCTCTCCAAGGGACTGCTGGTTCTGCTGCCCTTTTCTGTTTTTTTGACATTTTCAGAGGCTCTCAGGGCCTGCACATTGGTGATTCCCAAAGCAGCCCAGCATCAGCGCCACCAAAGGAGCCACTCCCAGCCCAGCTCACTATCCAGGACCGAGCTGGAGCTTGAGAACACTCAGCTCCAACAAGCTCCGCAGGCGATGCTAGCATTCAGTCACATTTGGAAACTATTTGTAGAAAGTATTCACTAATGGGGTCACCTCTTTCCACCTCCTACTGAGGACAGGTTGGGGCAATCCGGCACGTTTCTTCCTAGAATACACCTTTCAAAGCCTTTTGATTCTGCTACTGGTTTTGAAAGGCCACTGAAGGATGCCAGGACATCTATGGAGTGATACACCCATCTGCATATTGCTCTGTTTCCACACACAAACTGCAGCCCTCTCACCCAACCTCCCCCACCCAAATGCCACATGGCCAGACTGGTTGCCTGGCTTGTCCTCTGGGGCTTTCTGCAATGGCATTTGACCCATAATATGCTTTCTGCCTGGCCACAGGGGATTGTTTGCAGACCTTCTGCAGGGTTAATAAATAAATGATGGGCTTCTTTCTGGCCACGGGAAATCATCTCAAGGTCAATGATATCGCAGAGCAGGGTTTTGCAGGGCTTGCTGAGGTTACAAAACCATCAGCTCCCACTAACCACATCCCCTCTTTTCTGAAACTTTGAAGCATCGCTGCTGCAAAAAGAAGCACAATTAAGCCTCGATAAAAATTTAATAGCAGGAATTATGCACTCTGCAACCAGCCTACAATTAGCCGTTGCTATGCTACAGGCAGAACCTAATCACAATAATGAGGCAAACAAAGGGAGGGAATTAATCAGGGCTATAAGGTTAGCGTGCAGCCGCTTCCACCTCCAAGCAGTGATTTCTGAAACACAGCAGTTGCGCCCCTGGGAAATCTCAGTCTTACACAAGGTTAGGTTAGCTGATGTGTGTGCTGTGTAAGTGTGCGTGCAATGTTCTGGGTCTATGTGCAACACCATTCCTACCACGAGGGAGCATTCATTTACAAAGATGATGGTGTCCCCACTCTGTGCAGGAAAGCATGGTAGGTTCTGCAGGAGGATGGCTGATCCACAAAGCATAAACCCTGCCCTCTAAGTGTCAGGTGAATTTCAAGTCATGGAGACCCCAAGTGTGCAGAGTAGAACTACGTCACTGCTCTGGGGCTTTCAAGGCTGTGACATTTTTGGAAGCAGACTGCCAAGCCAGTCTTCCAAGATGCTTCTGGGTAGGTCTGAACCACTAACCTCTCAGATAGCGTAAGGAAAAACAAAAAGCCATGGAGGATCCATGGAGGACAGCTTAGCTAGGGATGTGGCACAGTCAGCTGAGCTCTGGGAACATCTGTCCTGCTGGCCACGGGGAGGCGCAAGCAGAGACAGGAATGCTGAGGACGCCTCTAGGAGGAGGGAGAAACCCCTAGAGCCCCAAGTCCCCTTAGGGTCAGCGGGATCAGAAAGGAAGAGGTGCTCTGGAGAGAGGAGACAGGGCCTGGGTCTGACAAGCCATGTGAGTCAGGCAATGGGATGAGTCAGAGCCTCAGTTCCAGGCTCCAACCTTGGAACAACGCTGAACTCAGAGGGAGAGACGGCAGGGGAAACGGCAGCATGGCATGAGACGACCCTTTTGGCACGATTCGCGGCCACCCATCAGCGCAGTCACGTCAATATTCATTCAACAAACATCCAGCAAAATGAACAACGCACAGAAGCAAACCCCACTGCCAGCTAACAGCGAGGCTCACAATTCAAGTTGTATCTGACAGGGTCCTGTGCCAGCCCTCAGCTCACTAGAGCCCCTGCAGTGACTGGATACCCAGTGAAGCCGAGCCTAATGGTAAATGTAAAACCACCAGTTCCTGGGGCCCACTCCCCAGAGATTCTGCCTTCAGCGGCATGGGAGGCCACAGTTTTGTGTTCGAATACACACCCAGCCAGGCTTGAGAGCACACTATGATTATCCCCATTTACAAAGAAGAAACTCACGGAGGTCAATTTGCCCAAGATTGCAGTTAAGTGGGTCCCAACTCAGGTCGGTCTAACTCCCAAACCATGCATTAGAGTGCTCGGCCTGTTCCCACAAATTGTTCACCCTTGACTGGTTTTCACAACGAATGAGAATCCAAAGTGCTCCGTGAGCTCACAGAGGGGCTGGCAAGCCAGAACAGAGGAGACCCAGGAGGGACACAGCCAAGCCTCAAGGCAGGGTCCGGCTGTCTGAGGTGTCTTAAAAGGTAGGAGCTTCTTGTTGGGGAGGGGATGACGAGAAAGGCAACCAATCACCATTAGACCCATTCATCTATCACCAATTCTTAGTTTAGGCTTCATCCAGCCATGTGCTGGTGCGGTGCTGGTGTGGTGCTGGTGCGCGTGCGTTGCGCGTGCTGGAAAGGGATTTGCAGCGGTGAGCTAAGCAATCCCCACCCCTGAGAGCGCCATTGTCAATCTGAGGGTAGTCACAACAGGTGGGAGCTTTAGCTAGGGCGAATGTGCTCCTTCTCAAGAAAGGGTGGCTCTAAAGAAATATTTTGTAAAGAAAACATATTTTCTAAACAAAAATATTCAAAAATGAACTCAATTTTAAATGCCTTTGATGCGTTGTGAACACTTAGCTCTTAAATTTGCTTTGGGGTCACTTAAGAGATTCATCTCCTTGTCCTAAGTAAGTAAAGAAAAAAATAAAACAGAATAAAACTATTGCGTCATTCTGACTCATAGTGACCCCAGAGGACAGAGTAGAACTGCCCCCTAGGGCTTCCAAGGAGCGGCTGGGGGATTTGAACTACCAGCCTCTTGGTTAGCAGCTGAGCTCTTAAACACTACACCAGCAGTACTCCACACAGACAGACGAGAGGACAAGGATCAAAAGAGGGCTACAGAAGAAGGTAATGAGGGAGATGTGCAATGGTTAGTGTTAGAGTAAGAAAATGTAAAGGAGACAAGCACTTAGCCAGGAGGAGATGCAGCTTTAGGATGACAGGATCCCATAAGAACTGCAGCATGTTCTGAAGTATGGCGATAAAGTGACATTGGTCACAGTCCAAATGTCAACAGTCATGAGCTCAACAAGCCCCTTGATTCCCAACAAATGAAACTAAAATGAGAACAGTGTTCAGGGACACAAAATACAGACTGAGGAAGAAATCTTTGTGAGGTTTTGAAATGGTGGGGGCAGGCAAAGTTTGCTCATAGGATTCCAGTGTGAAAAAAACTTCTGAATGTCTCAGCACCAAGGCTGGCTGGAGGATAGACTTGTCAAGTCTATGCCCATCCTCTCCCAGCAGACTTCTTTTCAGCAAAAAACAACACTCAAGACATGACACAGGCAGGCAGACAGACAAAGCATTAGACAAGTGGTGTTGTTAGGTGACGTTGTGTCCGTTCTGACTCATAGCAACTCTGTGTACAACAAAACAAACACTGCCCGATCCTGCCCCATGTTCAAAATCATTGTTATGCTCAAGTCCATTGCTGCAGCGACTGTGTCAATCCGTCTCATGGAGGGTCTTCCTCCTTTTCGCTGACCCTCTACTTCTGCAAGCATGATGCCCATCTCTGGTGACGGGTCCCTGCTGATAACATGTCAAAACATGTGAGATAAGCATCCTTGCTTCTAAGGAACACCCTGGCTGTACTTCTTTCCAAGACAGATTTGTTCATTCTTTTAGCAGTCCATCGTGTATATTCAATATTTTTCACCAACATCTTAATACAAATGCATCAGATCTTATTTGATCTTTCTTACTCATTGTCCAGCTAATCAAGTATTAGGTGAAAATAGTTTCACCAAAGAACAACACAAATTTGATCAGATCACCAAAATCTCAAGGAGAGACTGATCTACTCCTAGGCAAACCAGTCACCCCAGTTGCTGAAGGGTTCAGTGAAATACAGGAGCTTAAGTCACTGCAAACTATCTCCCAGCAAAGGGCCAGTGACATCTTTAGCAAGTGGAGACACAAGGGATCTCTGGTATGCACGCTGTTCCAGAAGGGGGTGAGAATCCCTGTCCAAGGCAGTGAGGGTCAGTAGACACCCCAGGGCTGTCACTATTCAGCCAGAAGCCATCAGTAACACGCATGAAGTTCAAAGATTGTGGGTTATTAGTCATTGCAGAGCAGGAGAGCACCCTCCATGGGGAACCATGGGGTGTGTTCCCCCCAAGAGAGAGTGTTAGAAATAACTGATTACAGGCCTTGAGCTTTGATGGAGTGATCTGCCAGATGCTGCCTACAGGAAAGGCTTTGCTCTTGGTTAGACTCAGAAAGCAGGGCAACCCTATGAGCTGGTATCCCCGTAAATCTAGAGGTCAGAACTGACTCGACAGCAATGAGTTTGGTATATTTTTTAAAAAATTGTGATTAAGTGAAAATATATAATCCAAACCAGTTTTGCATGGCCATCTACCTGCAGCTCCTTCTGCTCTTCCCACCCAGTTACAGCACACTCTTTGTTGTCACTCTGCATTTCTAGTATTTTCTTAACAAGCATCTGTCCCCTTCTCTTCACCCTCATTCTCTCTCATCTAGAAAGAGACCAGTAGAACAGCCTCCTATAAATGCATAGAACCGTAAAGTACACACACCATGTGGTCACCCTGTGTCCCCGAGTCGAGTCCGTTCTTGTTTGAAGAGTTAACCTCAGTACTGATTTCGGGTCAGGGCTAGCAGCAGGTCTGGGGGCCATGTTCCCAAGGGGATCCTCCAGGCTGTCGGACTATCATTTCTGGACTTTTAGTAGAGTTCTTGAGCTGCGCACTTCTTTTTCTCGTGTTGCTTCAGGAACTCTACTTTGTGTCCCCTGTCATGGCAGTCCTTGGCGGTGGCCAGGCAGCATCTGGTTCTTCTGGTCACACGTTGATTCAGTCTCCCATTCCTATGGATTGCTCTGTCTCCAGGGCTCTTTTTCCCTCATAACTTTGTTATTCCCAGTCATCTGTTCCAGATGAGTTGGGATGATGGGTTTGGTTTTGTTTTAAAGAGGAAAAAGAGGAAAAAGAGAGCCTCTGGGTGGCTCAAGTGTTGATCACACTCAGCTGCTAACCTAAAGGTTAAAGGTTCACAGCGACCCAGAGATACCTGTGAAGAAAAGCCTGGCAATCTATGTTCAGAAACGCAGCCATCGGGAAGCCTGTGGAACACCTACTACTCAGACGCACGTGGGGTTGCCATGAGTCAGAGCTGACTCAATGCCCACTGGTTTTATAGGGAGGAGGGACTAGAACCAAGATCAGGTTGTAATCAGTAAAGGACAGCCATTCATCTTGACCCTGTCTCACCGCCCCCCCAATAAAAGCCCATTGCTGTCAAGTCGATTCTGACTCATAGCAACCCTACAGGACAGAGTAGAACTACCCTATAGGGTTTTCAAGGAATGACTGGTAGATTCCAACTCCTGACCTTTTGGTTATCAGCCAAGCTTTGAACCACTGCACCACCAGGCTCCCGTGTTGACCCGGAGAGGGGATATTTAGTATTTTGTGCCTGGCACAATGACTTTGTTTTGGTTTGTGCTGATACATATTATGACGTGGTCTTGCTTTGTCTCATTTGTCTCAGTCTCAGGGTCACCTTGTCTGGGGTTGGTATCCTGCAAAGTTGTTTACAGCTGACATGCCAATGACAGGGCCTGGCTCCGAGTGTCACACCAGCTGGTAAAGATCAGGGCTACTTGCTCTTTCTCTCTCACCACCCACGCCCTCCTTATCCCTCTGCCCCCCCAGCTCCTAGGACCACCAAAGGAAAGAGAAGTCAGGGTACAGAGGTAAAGAAAGTGTAGAAAGAGATTTAAAATGAAGAAAGTGAAAAGAAGAGGGAAGAGACAGCAGTACTAGAGGTGGTGGCAGGGGCAGGAGACCTCCAGGGTGCTGCTTCCCACCTCTGAAGCAGACCCCCGACTGCAGCTAAATCTGAGCAGGAGAGAGGCAGGGCCCCCTGAGCCGCCGGGACCAGGGGAAGCCATTCATTCGTCATTACGGTGCAGCCTGGTCCTCCCGTGTCCGCTGTGACCTTGCTGCCATTGCTGGCCTCCCGCAGGGAGAGAACTCTTTCTGCCATCTGCCTGGCATCGGGCTACTGGTGATGCTCACCTTGGTGGGAAGGGGAACTTGCCTGTGGAGGGGAGGAGGACGAGCAGCGAGAGGACCTAGGAAGCCAAGTCTGCAGTATGTGTGTGTATGAGCGAGAGTGTGTGAAAACATCTTGCCAGCCTTTTTCTGAAGCAGGTTGTTCCCAAAGGTGTGGGAGAACCTTCTGGCCCCAGTGCAGTCAGTCTGCAGTCTCTGTGCTGCCACTGCTACTTACCTGGAGGAGGGGACATGTGCCTGGCCCCTCTGAGCTCTCCCCAGCTCCAGGGGCTGACATCTGAGAGGCCTGCGTCAGTCCTCCACTCTAAGGTTGGCTTGATAAATCTCAGATGAGCTGAGGGCACTGGAGGCAGCCAAGACCAGGTGGCAGCAGACATGTCCTGTCCCTTATATGTCTCCTGCCACGACTCATGCTTCCTATCTTCTGGGAAAGTTTGCGCCTACCCTGCTTTGTTCGGCCTTCATGTTCAAATGCAAATCCCCTCCCCACCCCTACCCAATCCTGCCCTCCTCCCTGCTCCCAGAGCTTCCATAACTGCACTCTCTGCTATATTTATTATGTGTTCTTACTAAGTATCTCCCCTACTGGACAGGGAGCTGGTTTATTTATTGCTGCGTCCCCAGCCCCTGGATGTTGGCCAGACTCATAGTAGACAGTTGGGAAATGTTGGGGGCACCATCTGGTTCTTGACGGTAAGGGAGAGCAGAAAAGAGGATTCAGTGGCTACATCTAAATGCCCAGCAGTATCTTAGAGGTGACAGGGTTGCAGGAGAAGACACAGTCCTCCTTGTGGCAGCAGCCAGCCTGTTCGCTGTTATTTAAGCCCCCCTTCAAAAAAAAAATGCCGTTAAGTTGATTCCAACTCACAGAGAAACTAGAGGACGCAGTACAACTGCTCGATCAAGCTTCCCAGGAGCCCCAGGTAGAATCAAACTGCCAGCCTTTCAGTTAGCAAACAAAGCACTACACCCCCAGAGTTAAATACAGGCAGTTAGTTCCTAATGGGGTCCAAGCTGTCATTTCCATCCCGTCTTCTCTCACCTTGTAGGTCTTTATGGAGCCTGATGCAAACAGTTGGCACTCAACTTGAAAGCTTGGCAGGTCAGACCCATCCAGTAGGGCTGCAAAACAAAGGCTGGGCAATCTACTCCAGTGAAAACGACAGGCAGGAAAACCCTGTGGAACAGTTCTACCCTGTAACACGTGAGGGTGCCAACGGTGTGAACCAACCTGCTGGCAACAGGTTTGGTTTTTGGTACAGTGTCACAATAGGGTGAGGCCCACCGAAGAGTCCTCAGTTTCAGAATCATCTAGGCCACAGGAAGCATCAGCAGGGAGGCCTCAGAGGAAGGAACACGTGGTAGGCGGCTCTGTTAATATGGATATACCTACCTCCTCACGGAAGCCACCCACCCAAACCCACTGCCGGGGAATCCAGTCTGACTCACAGCAACGCGGCAGGACAGAGTCGAACTGCCCCACGGGGTTTCCACGGCCGTGAATCTTCAGTGGAAGACAAGTGCCATGCCTTTCTCCGGAGGAGTGGCTGGTGGATTGGAACCGCCGACCTCTTGGTTAGCAGCCAAGCGCTTTAATAACTGCACCACCAGAGGTCCTTCCTGAAGCTGCGAAGGCGAGTAAGGGGGGGATGGGGAGGAGGAAACCGAAGCAAAATTCCCAGGGCGATAAAATGGGGGAATTGGAGATTAGGAAAACATTACTCACCCCTGAGCTCCCTCAGGCAAGAGCTAACCCACCTCAGGTGCCTATCTGGGTGTGGCTGGGTCCCTGGGCAGAGAAAGACTGTCATCTCTTGGCCGCCCCTTGTCTGGTCCCTTGGGGGCCTGCACGCTGTGGCAGTCAGAGGGAGTCAGGTCTCCTCCCAGCAGACTCAGATTGTGCAGCTTTTCAGTTACGTACCACAGCACCCGAGTGTCCATGGAGACGCTAAAGAAAATCGCAGTCACCCACTCTCCTCATGGTTCATACCATTTGTAATTGGGGAGACACTTAAAGAGAACGGGGAGGCAATGCAGGCGGAGGGGCTTCTTTTTTCTTTTTTCCCCTTAGGGAAAAAAGGCCACATCAGAAATTCAGCGATTTAGGTAGGAGAGGGGCAAGGGGAAGGAGAGGAAAAGACTGGAAGTGACATCTGAAATGCATCCTCCCACCCCCCACACACCCAACCCCCGCCAAGTCCATCCACATAGGCATCAGCGGGCAACAGGAACAAGATCATAGCAGTTGTGATTTCAGAGGCCTCTCAACATGATGGAGGGAGCAAAGACTTGGAAGTCAGATAGCCCAGAGTTCTAATCCCAGGCCCACCACCTATAGTTTCCGTGACCTTAGACCAAGCACTTCAACTCCCTGGACTTTAGTCCCATCACCTGTAAGAGGGAGATGAAGGCTTACTGTGGGGCCATTGGGACTGGGATTAAGTGAAAGGAGATGGAGTACGTGAACGGAAGGAGCACCCAGCCTGGCATATGGGAGACGCCTCATAATGAGTGTTTACCTCTGGCTACACCCATCCCACTTCACAGGACAGAATGATGCTCTCAGGCACCCTCCCCTCTCCCTGCCATCACACACAGGCACACTGGGTGCACATCAGAATGCGCTACTTACCTGTGTGGAAACCCTTTATGAGTATGCTTACCCCTGGCAAAAAAGAGGCAGTTGGCTGGGGATGGTGGCTGGTAGGATCCAGGTAGTGCCTTTTGCAAAGCAGGGAGTGCAGCGGATCAGTGGCAGAATTCTCACCTTCCACGGGGAGACACAGGTTCAGTTCCTGGCCAGTGCACCTCATATACAGCCTCCAGCTGTCTGCCAGTGGAGCCTGAAGTGTTGTTGGTGCTGGGCAGGTTTCCATGGAGCTCCCAGACTAAGAGGAATGAGGCAGAAAGGCCTGGCAATCTACTTTCGAAAATCAGCCGTTGAAAACCCTATGGATCACAGCAGTCTGAGCCTCAGCTGACCATGGAGATAGTGCAGGATGGGGCGGCACTTTGTTCCAGTGTTCATGGGGACAACAACTACAAGATGTACAGCAGACCTTCTGATTTGTCCCAAAGAATATCCATCCTGCTGCATAGAGGTCTCAAGCTGGAGCCGGCTGGGATCGGCTGAGAGTCTCTCCTTCCCTGCGCGATGATATTATCGCTAATCACCTCTTTCCAGACTTTCAGCCTCCAAGTTTTCAGCTTGGAGTGATTCATCTCCAAGGCCGCCCCCATGGGCCCCTCATCTGCTGTTTAATTGGAGAAGGGGTGCTGGAGGCCCCAGAGCCCTAATTGCATTTGTTAATGGGTAGGTGCAATTACCCAGCCACACTCCTGCACACCGCCAGGCAGGAGATGATTAAGGGGCTCTTTAAACCTCCAGCTCCCTGCAGCCCTCTCTACTAATTGAGCAGCGAAGGAAGTGATACGGAACTCCCCCACTCCTTTCTTTAAATTAACTCTGGGATCCAGAGTCCTCCTCGGAGTGGCCCATTGACCACATGGCTCAGCGTTCGGTTCCAACTCCATCTGTCACCAGGCGTTTAGGCACGGAGCCCAGCCAATCATCAGTGGGTTTATCACTCACACAGCAGTGCCCCTGGAGGGCGATATCATACAGCCTGGCTTAACTGAGAGGTGGCCTGAAGGTGTCCCACTGTGCTCTGAGTCTTGGTCACCTGTGCTCAGTCCCAGCTTGGACCACGACGGATCACCTGCTGGTTGGTCCCCACTCCCTAATTCAGTGTGCTATCTACTGACCGTAATCAGCTTGAAGGTAAGAAGGGGCAAGCACTAATGTTACAAGCGCTTTGACGGCCTCTCAGTTTACCCTGGATGCAATCTAAGAAGTACCACGCGGTGACCACAGTGTCCTGGATGGCCTGGCCCCTGCAAGCCCTGCACCCTCGCCCTATATCCCATGTGCCCCTGTTCACTGAGTTCCATTCACAGTCACCCTCTCTACAGTTCCCCAAGACTCTTCCTACCAGCCAGCAGAGGCGATGACCCTGGGAATTAGATATTGGGTAAAACGCTGAAGAGAACAAGAACATGATGTACACACGTGTATTGGGATATGGAAGATCCGTTAATGGGGCAGATCACGTTAAAACATGGACACATTCTGCTCCCATGAAAATGGAGACTCCCAGCTGACAACTTCCTTTTTCGGGGGTCTACCTTCGACCGCCGCTGTCCCCTGAGGTAGTGTACGCACTGTGCTAGGTAGTGGCCACTTTGTGCTTCTCGCCTCTCCTTTCTCGTTGCCCAAAGAAACTTTCCTGCCCTGCAGCACAGCTTTCCTGCAGTGCGGTTCATTCAGATGTGCTTTTTCCTGCCCAGTATTCACTCCTTTTTCTTCTAGAAAGAGCCCCCCAGTTTTTCTTCAGATACAATCCTTATCCCAAGGAATTGTCTTAGTAAGACTATCAGTCACAGCACTCTGTCTTCTCCTTGCCAACAGATGGCACCGGGTCCTGGTCTTCCTCCTGAAACCTGAGTCCTAAATGAAAAGACACAAAAGTTTTCTAAAACAGCAACATTTATCTTGATAAAATGGTTGTCCATTATTCCTGCTGTTCAGACCCTTGAAGCTGCCCTGCTTCCTGTTCTTTCCAACCCTGTGGTTTCAACTTTTCCTTTCCTCCTGGTGCTGCAGTATACTTCCTCAATAATTCTGTTTGAGATAGTGGAAGTTGGTTTCTGTTTCTTACAATCTCTGATCCCTGGCTGGTACTGAATGATAGTGACTGTATCAGCACAAACAAGTACAGTTGCTGACCAGTTCTCTTGTTTGTTACTGGATCATTTGGGCCAGGAAGTCCACTGTCCTTGGGCTTTGATGACCTTGTCAGTAAAATGAGGGTAGTAGTAGCGTGTTCCTCCAGGGTGACTAAAACCAAAACCCACTGCCATCGAGTTGGGTCCGACTCCTAGCGACCCTAGAGGCCAGAGTAGAACTGCCCCGTAGAACTTCCAAGGAGTGCCTGGTGGATGTGAACTGCCGACCTTTGTTTAGCAGACATAGCACTTAACCCACTACACCACCAGGGTTTCCTCCAGGATGACTGGGGGGTTAAAAGCTTCCAAGTGTGTCATGGAAAAGTGCCTGGTGGTCTTGCCCTCTCTCCTTGCACCCCCATCCTCTTCTTAACTTCTCACACAAGCTCAGGGGGAGATGTGAGGAAGCTGCGACAGCAGGTCCCCACAGAGGTTGCTATGGGCACCCCAGCCACATGTGCAGCAATCCTGGGGAGTTCTTGGGGAGGAGCTAGGCAGCTGCTGGGTGCCTAGCAGCAATCACTCTGCCTTTTGGAGCAGAAAGGCCCAGCTGGCCCCTTCTCCCCAGGTCCTGACTCAGTTCAGTTCACAGAACTCCAAACCCAGCAGCTGTTAGCTCCAGAGAAGGGGAAGAAGGAGCCCGATGCAGCTCTGTTTCCGATCTCAGGGGAGTCTGGGAGGGAGGAAGAGCACTCCTCAGCTCAGAATTCTCAGGCTGGAAGCAAGCCTTAAGAAGCCATTAGGCGATCAATCCGACAGCAAACCTTCAGTGAACGCGTTCTGAGAGCCAGCGCTGAACAGAGTAGGCAGGGAGGGGACGGAGAACCAGAAGGCATCGTTAGTGTTAGAATCCTGGTGGAAATGCAAATTGAAATGAAAAGCCACCACCAGGGCTGTCATTTGTCGAGTGTCACCACGTGTTAGCCACTGGGTTTAGTTCTGCATGTCCATCCCTACAGCCCTTACTGGAAACTGAGCCTGGAGGTGTCAGTGTGCCCTTTTTACAGATGTTGAGACTGAGTGCAGGCAAGGGAAAAGAGCGGGGTCATAGCCGGGAAAGATCATCTAGCTTGATCCCATCGTTTTGGACCCCCATTCGTCTATTTCCTCGCACCCAGTGTATGTTGTGCTCTGTGCTACAGAGGCTTGAAGCTTGCTGGCTGAAGCCCGTGCACGCAGGTAACTCTGATAGTGGTGAGGGCCACAGAAAGCCCTGCAGAAGCCAAGAGGCAGGAGAGTGGTGATGCCTTGACCATCAGGATGGAGCAGGAGGTGCTGGCTGAACTCTGGGGCCGTGAAGGATGGATGAGTACCAACTGGGCTGAATCGTGTTAAAAAATAACTGAAATTCAATGAAATTGGAACACAAGTTTTTTCCTAAGCAGTTACTCTATACACATATAAACAAAAACTATTGCTGTTGAGTTGATTCCAACCCATAGTGAGCCTATAGGACAGAGCAGAACTGCCCCATGGGGTTTCCAAGGAGCAGCTGGTGATTTGAAGAGCTTCTTATGCATGTAAGGGGACAATTTTGATTCCTGAAAAAGTAAATGGCTCAAAGAAGCTAGATAAAATGAAGCTGATAAAGAAAACAAGATGAAACAAAAAAACCAAACCCACTGCCATCGAGTCAATTTGGACCCATACCAAACCTATAGGACAGAGTAGAAGTGCCCCTTAGAGTTTCCAAGGAACAGATTCAAACTGCCAACCATTTGCTTAGCAGATTGTTTTAGTCAGCTAGGGCTGCTCTAACTGAAATACCACAGAGTGGATGGCTTTAACAAACAAAGGTTTATTCTTACACAGTCTGGTAGGCTACAAGTCCATATTCAGGGTGTCTGCTCCAGGGGAAGGCTTTTCCCTTGTCGACTCAGGAGGAAAGTCTGGTATTGCATCAGTCTTTGTCCAGGGAGCGTCTTGGCGCAGGAACCTCAGGTCTGAGGGACGCACTCTTCTCCCGGTGCTGCTTTCTTGATGGTACGAGGTTCCCAATTCTCTGCCTGCTTCTCTTTCCTTTTATCTCTTGCAGGATGAAAGGATTAAGTGTGGGGCAAGCCATACTCCAGGAAACTCCCTTTATAGTGGAGCAGGGAGGTGATCCTATAAAGGGATTTACAGTCCCACCCTAATCCTTTAACATACAGCATAAGAAAATCACCAAATGGAGGACAGTCACAAGATAGTGAGAATCATGGCCCAGCCACATGGCTACATGTATTTTTGGGGGGACACAATTCAATCCATGACACAGACGTAGCCCTTAACCACTGCCCCACTACAATGCATCACAGGGGCTTCCATACAGAGAATAACCGATCCAAACCCACGGCTGTTGAGTCGATTCCAATTCACAATGACCCTAGAAGACAAAGTGGCCCAATGGGGTTTCCAAGGAGTGCCTGGCAGATTTGAACTGCTGACCTCTGATTAGCAGCCATAGCACTTAACCACTACACCACCAGGGTTTCCATAAAGAGGAGAGGGGGGAGAAATTCAGAAGATTTTGACTAACCTTGATGTAACTGACAGAACCCTGCCCTCCCCCTTTTAGTGGTACTGGCTGGCATCAGGTCACAAGATGGTCCCTGGTCCTCCACCCAGATGTGTCTTAGAAGCCTAAGTTTCTAATAGGAAAGAAAAGATTTGCAGCTTGAGATGAAGAAAAGCCACTGTCAGATTAATTTTGGACAGAAATTGCTTTGGGGTCTGTATTCGATTTCATGAGTAAGAGAGCGCTGAAATCAAAGCAAGATATCTGCTATCAATTTCTCTCTTTGAGAATAGTGTTCCCCCCAAATTAGCGTTCATCTGGAACCTGTGACTAGAACCTAATTTGTAAATCAGGTCTTTATAGATGTAATCAAATTCAGATGACACAGTCATCCTGGATGACAGTGGGGCCTAAATGCAACACGGCTACCACCCTTCCAAAAAGAGGGACATTTAGGCACAGGACAAGGTACACAAGGAAGACTGCCATGTGAAGAGGGGAGCAGAAAGCAGAGTGAAGAAACTACAAGCCAAAGAGGAAGGACTTCCAGGCACCAGAGGAGGCCAGGAGAAACCCGGGGGGCAGATTCCTTCATGGGGAACAGGGCCTGCCTGACACCTTGATTTCACACTTCCAGTCCCCAGAGTCGTGGGAGAATAAACATCTGTTGTCTGGAGACTCCCAGTTTGTGGTATTTTGTTTGAGGAGCCCTAGAAAACGAATGCAGTGGTTTGTGGTCCTGCCAAGGAAAAGGGGACAGGGAGAGAGAATGTCTGCCCAGTGAGCCCCACGTGAGGGGAGTGGGAGGCCTGGTGCTGGGTGCCCGCGGGCAGGGGTCTCTGCTGGAGCAGTGGACGTGGGGCTGCACACCAGGGCTGAGCCCAGGCCAGAGGTCCGGATATGGGATGCCAAGTGATTTGAACTTCACCTGTAGGAAAAGGGGAGGCCTCTGAGGTGGTCGGGGGGGGGCAGTCGTAGTTCAGTGGTGGGATTCTTGCCCTCCACACTGAAGATGCGGGTTCCATTCCCAACCAGTGCAGCTCAGGCACAGCCACGGCCTGTCAGCCAAGACTTGTAGGTTGCTGTGATCGCTTACAGACTAAGATGGACTGGGAGAAAGGACAGGATCCAACCATCAGCCAATAAGAATCCTGTGGACCCTAACTGTCTGATCTTCAACCAGTCACAGGGATGGGGCAGCACAGGGCAGCATCTAAATCCCTTGGGCATGAGGTCATCACACGTGGGGGGCAGACTCCACGGCAGCTAACAACTGAGCGGAGTGATGTGGTCGGATTAGCAGGATGCCCAGATCACACCCATCTGGTGTGCAGGATGTCCATACGGGTAAACAAGTACGGGCAGGAAGCCAGCCAGGAGACTGTTGCCATCGCCTGGTGGTCCTGCTGGGACTTAAGAAATGAGGAAGTGGCAGGGGTGGGTAAAAGGGGACAATTAGGAGAGGCATCTCAGAGCTGGAATCAGTAGACTCCGCGGGCAGGAAGCTAAGGACAAAATTAGGCTTCCTAACCAGAAACCTCTGGGCGTGTCTCTGGAGTGTTTGCAGGCAGAGATGTGTGTCTGTCTACCCCCAGGGCCTGTGTACACCTACAGGCGTGGTGGCCGTGCCTCTGTGCACACCGGGGTTCTCCGGTACAGGTGGGTGCGTGCATTTTTATGCCTGTGCGCAACTACGTGCATCTGAGTTTTTATTTGCGTTCGTATTGTATTTACAGTGAGCAGGGAGTCTGGGCGTTCTTCGGTATTGGCATGTCTGCAGGCTTGGATTTCAGGTCTGTGCCTGTGGCCTCGGGAGTCTGCTTGCTGTTCTGCATTCAGCTGTGAGACCCACCTCTTGTTTCTGGGGCTCGGTGCAGGAGTCTGTGTGCCAGGCACCCCCAGGGACTTAAGCCGCTTTGGAGGCTCCCGCTGCTGAAGCGAGGTGGGGCTTCCGTCCTTGTTTGATGCTGCGACATGAATCTTGAGGCAGTTCTTCAAAGGGAGCAGTGAGGGGTGGGAAGACAGAAAGCAAACAGGCGGATTAAGACTGTGAGATAGCTTTACCCCCCCCCTCAGCTCCCCCCTCCAAACCCTTTCCGCCGCTGCCCTCCCCCAGCTCAGCCCAGAGCCTCCTCCCCCAGAGGGAGGCTTTGATCCCTCAAAGCTACGTTCTACCAGGTCAGCATCCCAGGGGCTGAGGCCGCTGGGGACCCGAGAGATCAGCGAGCTGGGGGAGGGGCTGCGACGTGTTCCCTCCCACCCAGCGCGTTCCAGGGTTCCCAACAGGCTGCAAAGGGCCCTGCCCTCAGGAGTACAGACAGGGAAATCCCCCCCACTTCTCTTTTTTTTCCCTTCTCTTCATCATCCCATTGCCAGATTTGGTGTGGGGGGATTCAAGCTGACTACCATCTGTGTGCCAACTCTGATACTTACTGGGTGAATGATCATGGATATAATGGATTGAATTGTGCCCCCCCCAAATATGCATTAACTTGGTGGTTTAGTTATCTAGCGCTGCTCTAACAGGAATACCAGGAAGCAGATAGCTTTAACAAAGGAAAGTTTATTCTTACCCTGTCTAGTAGGCTATACGTCCAAATTCCGGATGTCAGCTCCAGGAGAAGGCCTTCCCCTTCCTCCGCTCTGGAGGGAGACCCTCATGTTTGCATCAGTCTCTGGTCGGGGGGTATCTTGGCCCAGGAACCTCAGATCTGAAGGATGAGCTCTTCCCCTGGTGCTGCTTTCTTGATGGTGTGAGGTTCCCAGCTCTCTGCTTGCTTCCCTTTCCTTTTACCTCTTATAGGATAAAAGGTGGTGCAAGCCACACTCCAGGGAAACTCCCTTTACTGTGAAGCAGGGAGGAGGCCTTAGGAAGGAATTTACAGTCCCACCCGAATCCTATAACATATAGTGTAAGAAAATCACGAAACGAAGGATAATCATAAACTATTGGGAATCAGGGCCCAGCCAAATGGCTACACACACGTTTTTGACACTTGCTTAGGCCCTGATTCCCTGTGCTATGTGGTTGTTCTCCATTTTGTGATTTTCCTGCCTATCATAAACCATAACCTCTGCCTGTGGTTAATGAGGATTAGGGTGGGATATGACACCCTTAACCAGGTCATGTCCCTGACCCAGTGTAAAGGGAGCTGCCCTGGACTGTGGCCTGTGCCACCTGGATCTCTCCAGAGGTGAAAGGAAAGAGAAGCGAGCAGAGAGCTGGGGACCTCAAACCACCAATAAAGCAGTGCCAGGAGCACAGCGTGTCCCTGGAACCAGAAGTTCCTGTGCTAAGATGCTCCCAGACCAACAGAATGTTGGTGACAAGGACTTTCCTCCAGAGCTGACAGAGAAAATGCCTTACTCTGGAGCCGGTGTCCTGAAATGGACTTCTAGTCTACTGGACTGTCAAAGAATAAAGTTTCCTTTGTTAAAGCCATTGACTTGTGATATTTCTGTTACAGCAGCACTAGGTGACTGAGACAATGGGTAACTATGTTTTAAAAGGCTGTTACTCCCACCTCTGAAGGTTATTTCCTGAGGTTGAGTCAATTCATCCATGCAAGTACATAGCACCATGCCGGGCACTTGGTATCTCTCAGAATCACTGCGGTTTGTCATACAGTAATCAACAAGGCAGCTCTGATCTTAACCCCTGTCTGTCCCCCTCCCACCCCCACCCCCAAGCATGGCAGTAAGCAATGTGATTGGAGCTTTATGAAGGGAACAATACCAGAGAGCTAGGAGAGGGCCGAGCCTTACTAGGGACAGTGAGAAGAATCAAAGAAAGCTTCCTGGAGGTGGTGACTCCCAAGTTTTTAAAGGATAACTGGAGTTCTCCAAGTGAATTCAAACAAGGGCATCCTGGCCAGAAGAGACAAGATTTTGTCAAGTGTTGGGGGAGGCGACTTGGTGGCACATCTGGTCCTCAGGTCTGTATAGGGCTGCGTCTGCAGGCTGCCGTGACAAACAGGTCCTGCGGGCAGATGGAACCCTGAAAGGGTTAATGAAAATGGAGACCAGGTCAGAGAGGATTTGACCAGACTATGAGTGCTGGGGCTGAAAGGCCTGAAAAGAAAGTTTCTAAGCCAAGGGAGCTTTTTCCATGCAGGTCGCAGGAGCCTGTGGTGGACAGGGCTGTGGGTGGGCAGCCTTCAGTAACCAGCAGAATTGCCTCAGGTGCAGAGAGCAACTGTGCTCAAGATGACACCTCTTCCAGGATGGCCCACATCTGTGACCAGAGCACTGAGGTCTGGTCCTTGCAGCCGGGTTGCATGCTAGAATTCCATTTAATCCAATAACACTTTACTGCTGAGTCGATTCTAACTCATAATGACCTTGTAAGACAGAGTAGGAATGCCCCACAGTGTTTCCAGGAACCACCTGGTAGATTTGAACTGCTGACCTTCTGATTATCAGCTGTAACACTTAATGACTAGGCCACTAGGGCGTCCATTAACTATCCAGTGAATGTCACCGTTTTCAGATGAGAATAGGTGAAGTGCCCAAGGTCACTGGGCTGGAATTCAGACACAGCTGGATCTGATTCCAAACCCAGGCACAGAGTCATTTCCTAGAGGACGGCCACCAAGGCATACTCCAGGCCTGAAGTGCACTTTCTTCCCTTCCAGGAGAGGAAGCTCAGAATCTGCGCAGGAGGGCAACTGAGAAAAGGAGGTGCCACCATGGCACCCCTGCTTTCCTGCCCTGATCTCCCTTAGGCTCTATGCCTCTCAAACACTGCCTAAGTGGGCAGTGGGGATTCAATGGTAGAACTTTCCCTGTGGGATACTTGCATTTGATCCCCCGCCATTGCATTTCAGGAACAGTCACCCCCTCTGTCTGTGGAGGCTGGTGTGTTGCTAGGATACAGACCAGGTTTCAGCGGTGTGCCTAGACTTAAGATTAGGAAGAAAGGCCTGGTGATCTACTTGCTAAAGTCAGTCAATGAAAACCCTATAAATCACAATAGTCCCATCCACAAGAGATCATGGAGGTGTCACAGGACCAGACAGCTGGTAGTTCTGTTGTGTGTGAGGTTGCCATCAGTAGGGAGGCTAACCTGAAGTGAACCAGTAACATTAACTGTGTGCTAGGGTTGAAGCAGACAAAACAGACATGAAAATCCTGTCTTTGTGCAGCCTACCCTCCAGTGGAGAGCAGTGAGCGTGTGGCCGCCAAGGGACAGGTAAACTGGGGAGCTCCAGCGTGGGCTTTGCCCTCCCTGCTGCAGGAGGGAGCCCAGCCTGCCTTAGGCTGGTGTCGCTGGGTGAGCTGGGAAGTCACAGGCTGCGGGGCCACCGTTGCCAAGCACCCAGAAGATACCTCCTCTCTTTCCTGGCTTTTGTTTGGTAAAAACACACTTTCAGGGGAACTGTGGGAATTGTCTAAGAGAAGGAGGGCTGGGAGGGGATGGTGGTAACAGCTGGAGGAGAGATTTGGGGAGCTTCTTCCAACCTGAAAAGCAGCAGATATGGGAGATAACTGTTGTGCCTCGTGGGGTGGGGGTGGGGGCATATTGAAGGAGAGCAAGAATCTGAGGGTACATGTGACTATCACAAAAGGCTCCCAACCTCAGCAAAGATGCAGCTAGTCTTGCCATGCACATGCACGCACGCACACACACACAAACACGGAGGCACGCACAGGCACGCACAGGCACGCACAGGCACACACTGTCACCTAAAGTTGACAATGCTTCCAGGCTTGAGGACTAGGAAGTCTTGGGCAGTAGCCATGTCTGTGGTATCCAGGGTAGAACAGAGACCAGGGGACCTAACCTGAACAGTGTAGATTCTGTAAGACCCCCAGAGCTTTGCTGGAGAGAGGAACCCCAATCTCAGCTGAGACAGACTCACCCTTGGGGACCCAAACCCAGTGCCATCAAATGGATTCTGACTTGTAGTGACCCTAGAGATCAGATAGAACTGCCCCATAGAGTTTCCGAGGAGCGCCTGGCGGATTAAGCAACCCCAGTGCCTTGCCTAGCTTTCCTCCCCTCGTTTTCAGATACTCTCTTGCTGTCTAAACTGGGATGTTCTTTCTAATTTTCCTCATTTGATCCTCAACCTACTCCCTAACCCCAGTGGTTGCCCTCAACCCAGAATCCCTATCTGCTTTTCCAGCATTTTCTCCAGGTCTGAGTAGTTTAGAGTACAGTGACACTGTAGAAATGATGGAAGGATAATAACGGCAGGCTTACTGGGGAGTCATAGGAATTCAACAAGATAATCGATGTGCACATACAGTGTGGCACCTGGAAGCTGGGGGTGCCCGGTGAGTGTTAGCTGCTCTTACTAACTACCTTTCCAAGCTGGGAGCCCTGATGACCTGATGGGTAAGTGCTTGGCTACCAACAGCAAGGTCAGTGGTTCAAATCTCCCCAGTGGCTCTGTGGGAGACAAGTACTGGCAATCAGCTCCCTAACCATTTACAATATTGGGAACAACATGGAGCAGTTGTACTCTGCACTACAAGGTCACTGTGAGTCCGAATCTGCCAGATGGCACACCCACAACTTTTCTAAGCACATGGGGAAATGAGAAGGCAAGCCCAGAGGCAGGGAGAGATAGGATGCATGCAGACAGTTGGCCAATGGACAGTTTGGTGAGGGCTGGACTCCTGTGAGGGGTGTCAGGCTCTAGAACATGTATGGGACCTCACACGCCGTGCTAGAGACTTTGTAATCTCATCCTGCCAGCCCCAGAAAGTCCTAGAAGATCTTAAGCAGCAATGTGCTAAGAGAGCCCACTCGGGCCACAGTGCAGAAAATGGGTTGAGTAGGGAGAGACTCAAGAAGGCTCCGTCACGTGCCACTCACCCCGGATTATGAGAACAGCAGTTCAGTATCCAAGCAGGTAACATAAGGAAAATGGACCTAACCTGTTTTCCAACCACATCTCATTTTTAGTGGGTAAGCAACCTGAGAATCATGTTAACTGTACTATCAGGGAGGTGATACAGGGCGGGGAGGTGGGGAGAAAACTTGTAAAGTGATTGCAAAATACAGAATCCACAATGTGTCACTGTAAGGGGCACCGGGGTGTCAAGTTTCTGAAACCCTGACACCTCCTCTCTCATCCCATGTTCTACCCACTGACCTGAAAGATTCTCTTCCTTAGTTTGCCTATTAATTATGGCTCTTCACACTGCAAGCAGCAGAACAAATAAAACCTCAGCTCAAACTGGCTTAAACAGTAAAGGAAGTTACTGGCACATGACTGAAAAGCTTGGGGTTAGAGTTAGGGCAGTTTCAGGCAAAGCTTGATCTAGTGGTTTAAGTAATATTGTGTGACGCCTGATTTCTCTTGTTTTCTCAGTTCTACCAACTGCAAGTTAGACTTCCTCCTTGAGCATCATTTAGAGACTATCTAGCAGCTCCAGACTCTGCTCTCGTACTTATACATGGCTACATGGGTTCCCAATTTCACATCCTTGCCTTTCACATCCAAGCCAAGAAGAAGTCTTTCTTCTGGGAGAAGTTCTCTTTCCCAGACACCCACCACCTCTGCCCTCCTGCCTACACTCTTGCCTGTGCCTTCTTGCTTCTCCTTGGCTCTTGGTGGCTTACACAGCCACCTGTAGACTAACCAAGGTAGTGTAGAGGGGGCAAGGGGACATGGAGAAGGGGTACGCAGCTGGTGAAGGACCCACCCTGGAGGCGGCAGTGGAGATGGAGCAGAAAGGAAGAAAGGTGATCTCCCAAAGGAAATCAGGGGGTAACTGCTCCACAAAACAGCAGTATGGATACTGAACAACTGTGACATCATGTTTTCTGTGTTTTCTCCTTAACACCCCTCTCATTTTCAGATTCCTCTGTTTTCCTGTTCTTTAAGTACTGAGTCCTCACAGCGATATTCTAGACCTTCTTTCCACCGGGTTACTTCACCCTTCTCCGCCTTTCCTTGACCACCCATTTGCTGGTGACTGACTCTCCACTGCCTTCCCAGATCTTGCTCCTGAGTCATGAACACATGTACCTATCTGCCAGTGGGTCCCACTGGAACCTGAATCCCAACATACCTAAAACTGACTTAGTTCTCACTGCCCACCCCCACCAGCCCCACAGCTCCAAATCTGCTCTCCTTTGGGTGTTCTGACCGTGGCTATTGAGCTGGAAAGCTAAGCGTCACTCTTGACTTCTTCCTCTTTCTCACTCCCAGTCTCCAGGCCCCAAATCTCTCTGAATACATACATCCCCTTCTTTTCTATCCCTACTGCCTGGCTTCTGTTAGGCGCTCAGGAAGGCCTGGTTGACTGGTGGCCTTATTCTCTGTACCATGTATTGCTCTCCTGGCCACCAGAAGCTAAGATCTACATCATTGTCACTGCTGTACTGACCAGAGCCTGGGACAGTGCCTGGTGCTCAGAAGGTGTCATGGATGGAGTTGCGTCCCCATAAGATATCTGTTAATTTGGCCTGGTCATGATTCCCAGTATTGCATAAGTGTTTACCATTTTGTCAACTGATGTGATTTCCCTAAGTGTTGGAAATCCTGTCACTATGATGTAATGAGATGAACCATTGGCAGTTACATTGATGAGATTTACAAGATTAGATAGATTTACAAGATTAAGCCAATGTCATTTTAGATACAAAAGAAAGATGTCAGCAGAGAGACAGGGGAATCTCACACTACTACGAAAGCACAGCTGGTAGCAAAGCATGCCCCTTGGACCCAAGGTTCCTGCACAGAGAACATCTCAGACCCTGGGGAGATGGATGACAACCACCTTCTGCCAGAGCCACCCAAGAAGGAAAGCCTTCTCCTTGGAGCTGATGCCCTGAATTTAGACTTGCAGCCTACTTAACTGTGGGAGAATAAATTTCTGTTTGTTAAAGCCACCTGCTTTGGATATTTCCATTATAGCAGCACTAGATGACTAAAGCAGAAAACATTCCCAGAAATCTATGGACTGGACAAATACATGACTGAATGACATAGGAATGAGGAAGGAAATTGCTTGGAGAGAAAAAGAATCAACATCTCTGAAGGCCAGAAGAAAGAGCAGGTGCCTCAGCCAACCAACCTGGGCTGGTCTCCCAGGTTCTGACTGTTCCCATCTGATGGTCACCAGGAGGAGGCTGCCTGCCACTGCACAGAAGCTGCAGCAGGACTTCTCTTGTGAAGCGAGCATTACAGAGAGGACTCTTATTTATTTGCTATTGTTGAGAATACACAGCAGAACGTACACCAACTCAACAGTCTTCACATGTATCATTCATTAATATTTATTAGATTCTTCCAGCTATGCAACTGTTCCCACCCACCTTGTCTAACTGGCTTCTCCTCCCTGACTCACTTCCCCCTAAGTGTCCTGTCGAATCTTTTGAGTTGTCATTGTCAATTGGATCCTGTGCAGAGAGTCCTAAAAGGAGCATAATGCTCAAGGCAGGTCTTGTTGAGTTCAACTCTTGTTTGGTCTTCTGTAGAATCTTTGATGAAAACGTACCCTAATGGTAGCCAGGCACCATCCAGTTCTTCTGGTCTCCTGACAAGAGGCAGCTGTTTGTGGAAGGAGTTAGCCACACATTCCATTTCCTCCTTCTATTCCTGACTGTTTTGCCCCTATTGCTCCAGGTGAATAGAGACCAACTGTTTCAAGAGAAGATTTTTAAGGACCTTCAAATCTCCAGATTCTGGGATTCCAAGTGTTCAGCTTTTTCCTTAAGCACAGTACAGGCCGCCCCAGTTACCACCTGGAGCAATTGAAAGTTGGATTGCCCCATTTCTTATTTAAATTCACCAGAAAACTAGCACATTGCAGCATGGACTTTGGGAACCTAGTGTGCTCGTTCTTCCCGCATCCTGGTCATGGATGACGGCCATGTGGGTTAATGACACCTAGGATTTTAGCTACAACAGTGACACTCAACGGATCCCTGATGGCACAGTAGTTAAGCACCCAGCTGCTAATCAGAAAGTCAGCAGCTGAAATCCACCAGTCACTCTGCAGGAGAACAAGGTGGCAGTCTGCTTCAGGGAAGATTACAGCCTTAGACATCCCATAGGACAGTTCTACTCTGATCTGTAGTGTCATTATGAGTTGGGATTGCCTTGATGGCAACTGGTTAGTGACATTCAGATGTGTCTCAGGGAAAGTGTGCCTGTTTGACTTTAAAGAGCTCACAAACTTTAGTAACTGTGACTTAGCAGAGCTGGCAGACTGGTGGCAAACATACAGACATTGAAACAGATACGTGGCTGCACAGTTTGGGTTTTCTCTGTGAGGTCTCTGTACTTGCATAGACAAAGACGTGCTCTCACCTCTGTTGAACAAAGATTCCTTCAGCCCTTTAACAAGCTTAGAAATAAAAGTCAGATGGTGAAGGAGAAGAAAACTTAGTCTCATTGAATTCTTATTGTGCCTGTTGCTGTGCCGGCACCTCAAAAGCATTATCTTACTTAAGCCTTCCTGTAGCTCTGAAGATAAACATCCTTACCATCCCTGTTTTCACAGATGAAGAGACAAAAGCCCAGAGAAGTCCTCTGACTTACCAGAGTTGAATAGTTGGCAAGTGCCAAAAACTGGGCTATGAATGCACATCTGTTGTCCACACGGTCCTCAAGGCGCCAGGCTGACCACACAATCACAGTCAGCATCTTGGGCTCTTTGGGACTCTTGTCAGAGACTCCTGGGGCACAGGGACCTGGGGATTTATCACATTGGTTTTGTCTCTGACCCCCAAAAAGAGCTTGGGTAGCAAACCTTACAGAACACTCTGTTTCTTCCTGTTCGAAGAATTTTAATACTTACACCATGATAGACTCTATGCCAGATTTCTTGCTATGCATTCCACCTGCTATTATGTTGGTGGGAACTTTTTTTTTTAATATGGAAAGATGCCAAAAGAAAACCAAAATGGGCATAATCTCTCCAGTCAGACATTGTGTTGAGTACAAGATTAGAAAATTCAAAAAATAAAATGTCACTCCCCTCCAGTTCCTGTCCCAAAGGTAATATTTGCTAACATTTTCTTGTGATTCCTTCCAGTAAAGTAAGCATGCATAATCCTATATGTATGAACCTATTGTGTTTCTCACACAAATGGGAACATACGCTACCCTCCAGAAGTTCCACAGCTTATTCATTTGCCCTCAGGACTGTATCTGACAGCATCTTTCCATTTTCGCACAGAGCTATCCACCTTGCTTTCCCGAAGATTCTGTATTGATATTCTTTGTTTATTTAAAATATCTGACTTGAGACTTTTTCAGGCCAAACTCTTCATAAATTAAAGAAATTGGTTCCTTGTCAACTTGATGTGTTGCAACATGTTTTTCCCTGTATTTCACCACTGTGTTTCTTGTCTTCTTGTTGTTAACTGCTGCTGAGTCAATTCCAATTCATGTTGCCTGTGTGTGTGCAGAATAGAACTGCTTCAGAGGGTCTTCTTTATAGCAGTCTTAACAGAAACAGATGGCCCGGTCTTCGCTTTTCTACAGGTAGCTTGAAGTATTGCCTCATGGGAAAAGAGCACTCCCTTACCAGATCACAAGGAGGAGAAGAAAGAGCTGTATTAGTTTCCTGTTGCTGCTGTAACAAATTGCCATCAACTTTATGGCTTTCAACAATACAAATTCTTTGTCTCTAAGTTCAGGAGGTCAGAAGTCTAAAGGGGATGACCAGAGCTGTGTTCCATCTGGAGACTCTAAAAACCCTGGTAAAATTCTTTAGCAGCCCTTTTGCAACTTCTAAAGGTTACCTGGTGGTGTAGTAGTTAAGTGCTATGGCTGCTAACCAAAAGCTCAGCAGTTGGAGTCCATCAGGTGCTCCTCGGAAACTCTATGGGGCAGTTCTACTCTGTCCTATAGGGTCACTATGAGTGGGAATTGACTCGATGGCAGTGGGTTATTGGGTCTTACCACATCACTAGGTTGTAGGCCCCGGGAAGCTAGGGACCAAGCCTTAAATTATTTTCACTGTTTTTGTATCTCACACAACGTACTCGGCACAGCTCTTACAGGTGCTCAGTAAAAAGGATAGAATGAGGAAGGGAAGAGAGGAGGCAGCTGCGTCTCCTGGCTCCGCCCCATCCGGAAGCTCTCGGGAACTCCCTCCTCCCTGCTGTCCTTCACTTCCGCCTGACTTCTCTTATCCCTTGAGACACTGGGTTTTCTAAGGGCACTCTGTCCATAAGCAGGTAACAGAGCCACCCGGGAACAAGGACTTGGCAGGAAGTTCTTGCCCTATTTCCATCCAGTCACCAGTGTCCTATTTCCTCTCTAACAATCCAGCAATCCTCTAGCAGAATGCAGAAGCCTGCAGAATAATTAGGACAATTAGCACAAAGTTAAACTTTCTCTGGGTTTTCATCAGAAGTGAAAGGATGGGAAGTATAAGAGCAGTTTCTGACCTGGGGAGGGGGTTCAGATGCTGTTTCTTGTTCAGGTAGGTCATCTCAGAAGAGAGAGGTGGACTGGATGACATCTCAGGGACTGTTCTGGTCCAGCATGTCCACAACGGCAGCGTCGCACCTCGTAAGTCTATCTTGGGCCTCTTACTCTGAAACTTCCAGTTTAAGGGCTGTCTAAGGAGCCCTGGTGGCACAAAGATTAAGCGATTGGCTGCTAACTGAGAGGCTGGCAGTCTGAACTCACCCACTGGCTCTGAAGGAGAAAGACCTAGCCCTCTGTTTCCTTAAAAATTACAGCCTAGGAAACCATCGGGGGTGGTTCTACTCTGTCACACGGGATTGCTACGAGTTGAAATAGATTTGTCAGCACCTAACAACAACAACAACAAACCTTCCCTAGGCAGAAGACAGTAGAATTTTTTTTCCTTCCTATATAAAAGTAGTACGTATCTCTTCAAACCAAACCAAACCCAGTGGTGCACTGGTTAAAGCTCAGCTGTAGCCAAAAGGTTGGGCAACCCCATGGGGCAGTTCCACTCTGTGTAACATAGTCACTAACCAGTTGCTATAAGTCCAAATCAACTCTTAGTGACAAAGGTGATCTTTGAATGAAGAGGGCAGTGGTCGTTTGGTGGCAGAATTCTTACTTTCTACACAGGAGACCCGGGTTTGATTCCAGGCCAGTGTACCTCAGGTGAAGCACCATCCGTCCATCAGAGGATGCTTGCATGTTGCTGTGATACTGAGCAGGTTTCACTGAAGCTCCTAGACTAAGACAGACTAGGAAGAAAGGCCTGGCACTGGCAGCTAACAGCAGCACCAGCCTTCGAATGGCCATGTTTTTTCTCCACTGCTGCCCCGGAAGGGGAAATCCAGGCTTCCCTTGGGAACTGGGATGGGGGTAGAGGTGGAGCGTGGCTACTGGGGCCGTGGGAGGTGGGAAGGAGGCAGGCACCGAGGCTCTTCCACATTAAACTGTAGTCACTCTGCCCAGTAGTGCATCTGAAATAAACGCTTCCTGCTGCTCAAGAAAACCACTTCTTTCAGGAAGAAATCCTATCCGCACAAATAATGAACTGGCATAAGAAGTTAATATTCCTCCTATCACTGTGGAAACCCTGGTGGCATTGCTGCAGCTGCTAACCAGGAGGTCGGCAGTTCACACCTGCCAGGTGCTCCTTGGAAACTACGGGGCAATTCTATTCTGTCTACAGGGTCACTATGAGTTGGAATCAACTCAACAGCAGTGGGTTTGATTTTTGGGGGTTAACTCTATGTCCTGGAAGCAAACACTCTGATCTTATTAGTCTAACAGAAACTTGACCCCCTTTCTGTCGGAGGTTATGTGATCAGGTACCTTTCATTCACATGACAGAAAAGCATATTGTACCCAAGTTTCATACTCCCTTATTTGCTTGGAAGGGAAATGTGGATGGGTGTGGGGTGGCAGAGAGGGAAGGGTGAGAAGTCTCTATCCACTCTTTCTCACGTATTTTTAGCACACTTGAGACGATACAGTTTTGTGCCCTGCTTTTCGCACTCTGTCACAAGCACCCCTTCCAGTTTTTACGAACTCCCTGAACACCCTGTGTTACATAAGCTCCGTTCTAAATGATTGTGTAGCATCCATTGCGGCGCCCAGCCATGATCTGGGATTTTTTTTTAGGGTCACCAAGTCAATGCTTCAGTATTATTCTTGCTAAAATATATCCTTAAATGCCTCAACAGCTGGCTTAGGAATTTCAGGGAACTCTGCAAAGACATGACTGATAGGGTGCAGCTCATCGTGGATCCCTGGGAATACTGTCCCCCAGTTGTCAGAGCTGTGTGCAGAAGGGACAGAAGCCAGGCCCATCTGGATCCACACCACTGGGGTCCAGAAACATCACCTGTCTTAGGCATCTAATACTGCTATAACAAAAATACCACAAGCAGGTGACTTTAACAAAGAGAAATGTATTTCTTCACTGTTCAGGAGGCTACAAGTTCAAATTCAGGCTGCCGGTTGCAGGGGACACTTTCTGTCTTTGTCGGCTCTGGAGGAAGTTCTTTGTGATACACCAGTCTCCCTTGGTCTGGGAGCCTCTCAGCACAGAAACCTCAGGTCCAAAGGACACACTGTGTTCCCTGCACTGCTTTGTTGGTGGTGTGAGGTTTCCATATTTCTCTGCTCACTTCTATCTTTATATCTTAAAAGAATTGGCTTAAGACACTAGCAAATCTTGTAGATCTCTCTCATATAGCTGTTGCTAATCTATCTGACTAAATCATAGGGATAGAATTTACAACACATGGGAGACTCCATCAAGTGACAAAATGGTGAACAATCACACAATACAAGTACTCATGGCCCAGCCAAACCGATACATTGTTGCAGGGACACAATTCAATCCATGACAATATTTTAGGAGGAGCCAGAGGTATAAGCATAAAAGCAGAGGCAAAAGACTCAGTCCCTTGGGTATTGTGTCACCAGCGGGCAGTCTGTCCCCAGGTGTGGAACCAAAGACAGGCAGCTGTACTGGATAGGAGTGGACAGGCCTGGGGACAGCAAGTTCCCCACCTTGAACTCTGAACATCTCTGAGACTGTATGACACTCAATGCTTAACCATGGCTGGTCCTTTTTTTTTTTAAAAAAGAAATGCCCAGGACTTTACTGGAGACAGATTAAATGAAAGAACACAGTGTTTTCTCTCTAGTTAAACAAAGATAACAACAAAGTTCTATATTCCATTTTTGCAGTTTAGATAGTCTGGACAACCCATCTGGAAGTGGGAGGGCAGGCTATGTGACCTCTATCAGGTCACGTCTTCCGCCTTCAGCCCCGTGAGCTTAAGAATCTATGTTCCTGAGTTAAGATTTAGCAGGAAACACTGGGATCTTGACAATTCTGCAGAGCCTTTTATAGCCGGTTGGTTGTTATTTTGTGTGTTGTTGCTTTTAGTCTTGCAAAACCTGACTGCGGTTCTCATCTTTGGTGAGACTCAGTTAACAGTTAATTTGAAATGACAAGGAACTCAGCTTCCCAGTGCCTTGAGACTTCTCAGAGGTTCCCAGCAGTCAAGACTTCCATCCAAATGTCTGCGGGGGACCTTCGACGGAAGTGGTGGGAAGCTCACAGCACCATTAGCCTCATCATTTGTCGTTCCCAGAGGGCCCAGCTGAAACAGATGTGCCTTGGAATTTGGCAGGAAGCAACAGAAAAAGACGCGGAGCCCAGCTCTTGCTACACCACCACCAGCTTCCAGAAGCCCGCCCTAAAAATTTCCACTTCCTCCTGCTTCGTAGACCTTTTTGCCCCTACTCTGTAGACCCTCTTCCCCCTACCCTGCAAACCCTCCTCTCCCTGTCCCCTCCCCAACACACTTATAACCAGCTAGCAAGATTTGTAAACATTAAATCCAGTTGCCAGCAAGTCGGCTCCAAACCATGGTAGCCTCATGTGTCAGAATAGAAGCATGCTCCATAGGATTTTCAGTGGCTGATTTTTTTCCAAAGTAGATAGCCAGGCCTTCTGGGCTACCTCTAGGTAGACTTGAACCTCCAACTTTCTGACTGACAGCCAAGTGTGTTAACCATTTGAATGCCTAGGGGCTCCTTCTAAGTATGACTTTCTAAAAATGTCTCAAATATATCCACGTCTTTTCCTCCCCAACACCACCTCCCAATGCAGGAGCAGTGTCCAGCTGGTCTACTAAATGGCAGTCTTTCTGTCTCCAGTCTGTCTCCATGCCCCAGCAAAGTCGATCCTCCTAGTTAAAGAAGTTCTGATTTAAAGATGATGTAAAGTTAGCAATTTCCTCTTCTTTTTCCAGAAAGAATTCAAAAACAAGAAATGAAATGGGCCACAAAAGGGCAAATATTATGTGAGACCACTACTATAAAAATTTATGAAAAGGTTTACACACAAAAAATTATCTTTGACAGGTACCGGGGAACAGAGGGGTAGGTTCAAGAAACACTAAATTGACAATAAATGAGCAGTAACTTTGGTGAAGGATAAGACTGTACAAACTACTGGAGAAGTCAGCACAGCTTGTATAAAGCAAGGTCATAGAAGCTCCATAGACACATCAAACTCCTTGGGGGATCACATAACTGAGCTGAAGGCTGTGGGGACCGTGGTCTCAGGGGACATGTAGCTCAACTGGCATGACATCGTTTTTTAAAGAAAATGTTCCACATTCTACGTTGGTGAGTAGTGTCTGGGGTCTTTAAACCCCGTAAGCACCCATCTAGGATGCTCCACTGCTCTTCCTGCTTTGGGAGCAAGGACCACCACCACCCACTCACAGCTGTTGAATAGATTCCAACTCACTGTGACTCTATGGGGCAAAGTAGAACTGCTCCGTGGAGCTTTCCAGGGAGTACCTGTTGGATTTAAACTGCCAACCTCTTGGTTAGCAAACATAGCACTTAATACTAAGTAAGAAAGAAGGAAGAAAACTAAAGAAACATGGAAAAGATTAGTCTAAAGAACTTATGGAACATATATCCACAACAGCCTCCAGCAGACTGAGTTCTGTACAACTAGGTGGTGACCAGCTGCTACCTCCAACTACTCTGACAGGGATCACAGCAGAGGGTCCCCAGAAAACACTGGGGAAAAATATAGAACAAAATTCTAACTCAGAAAGACCAAACTTGCTGGCCTAGCAGAGACTGGAGAAACCCTTGAGAGTGTGGCCCCAGACACCTTTCCAGCTCAGTCAGGAAGTCACTTCTGACGTCCACCTTCAGCCAAAGATGGAACAGATCCATAAAACAAAATGAGACTCAAGTGGTGCACCAGCCTGGGGACAAGGACGAGAGGGCAGGAAGGGACAGAAAAGCGAGTGATAGGAAACCCAGCATTGAGAAGGGACGGTGTTGACCTGTTGTCAAGTTGTTAACCAATGTCATAAAACAGTATTCGTAGTAATTATTTTAATGAGAAACTAGCCTATTCTGAAAAACTTTGAAGTACAATTTTTTAAAAAAATGAAATGAGAAATAAAAACACAAACTCCAGTGTGAGTGAAAGGAGGACATGTCCTAAAACACAAAACAGGGAGAAGCATTGACAGAAGCAGTGAGCTGTCAGCAGGGCACTGGCAGGGGGACATGCAGAGAGGACACAATGGTGGCAGTCTTCAGTGACAAACTGTGAGCATGAACACTTGTCAAGAAGGACACAGTCGTGCCTGGAGATGTGGTTCCTAAAAGCTGTAACAGCAGGAGTGAGTGTAGGTGCTGGTGTCAGGAGCCTGACTGGACCAGGACTAAATGACCAGTCTTCCAAAGTAATCAGTCTCTGTGACGATAAGGAAATGGGAGAGACCGCCCTGGAGAAGCCTCACCACTGGCTGGAGAGAGGTCAAGGCGAGATGAATTTATCAAATCCTGGGTCATAGGGAGGGAACCCTGGTGAGGTGGTTGTTAAGTACCATGGCTCCTCACCAAAAGGTCAACAGTTTGAATCCACCAGGCACTCCTTGGAAACTCACGGAGCAGTTCTACCGCATCCTGTAGAGTCACTATGAGTTGGAAGGCACTCAACAGCCATGGGTTTGGGTTTGGGTCACAAGGAAGAAACTCTGGTGCGGTGGTGGTTAAGTGCCACGGCTGTTAACCAAAAGGTCAGCAGTTTGAATCCACTAGGCACTCTTTGGAAATTCTATGGAGTATCTCTATTCTGTCTTATAGGATCACTATGAGTTGGAATTGACGTGATGGCAATGGGTTTGGCTTTTGGTTTTGGTTTTGGTCATAGGGAAAATTTATCTGTCTGGAAGACAACGTTGGTTCCTCTCATACATGGAGTCCATGAGGAAATGTTATGGCTAAAATTGTATCCCTTCCAAAATATGTACTGGGATCCTAACCCCTACACCTGTAGTTGTACTTCAGTGTAATGTAGTGTAACTACCTTAGAACTAATCACCTTCCATAATGTAATCTAATGCAATGTAAATGCCTTCCATGATGCAATACAACGTGATGTAACCAATCAATCAGTTAAGGTCATACCAATGGAGGGTGGATCCAGAACCTAATCATTTCTGAGTTGTATAAACAGCAGCATAGATTCAGGGGCAGGTGTTCATGGGAGACAGATGCCGTGTGAAGATCATCAAAGCCAAACAACCAAGGAAAGCTCAGGACTGTGTACCAGGAAGCGATCAATATAACCAAGACCTTGATTTGCACATTTAGCCTCCAGAACTGTGAGAAAATAAGTTTCTGTCCTTAAAGCCACCCGCTCATGGTATTTGTGTTACAGCAGCACTGGGTGACAAAGACGGGAAGGAAAAATCCATCAGCTTCAAAGATGTGTGATCTCTGCAAAGAACTGATAAGAAAAAAAGGAGGGAAACACACACGTGAGAAAATAAACAGCAGGCTAGAAACAGGCATCTGAAAAAATGTTACCGTGGAGCACATGAACCTTCTAACCGCAGATCTCACTGCGGATTAAGAAAACATGGTGAAGTAATGGCCTCTGTGAAGAAATTGAGTGCATTAGATACAGGGAGACAGAGAATGCAACAAGGGGAGGATGTGAGTCCTGAGTTGGTGGAGGGCAAGGAAGCAATGAAAGAAAGGAAAAAAGAGAGACTCATTCAACACACTCTTAAAATGAAGTCACAATTTTGAAAGAGTGAAAGAGGATAGACGCTGTTGAAAATCTGGTGCAATAGAGTGAAGATAAATGGTAAGAGTATGCAAATAAAATGGAAACAAGGAAAGGTCTAGAAAGAAATCGATAGATGTGCAGGACAGGTTGTATGCAGGCAGCACATCATGCATCTCTGAGAGGGGGCACAGGAACTGATGCTGGGGATGACTTCTCGGTGGGGAAATTGGGTTGGCCCCAAGGAAAGACCTGAAAGAATTTTCATTTTTGTGTTTTTTTGAATTTTACTTACATGAACACGTTAGCTATTCAAAAACAGTTCAGATTAAACACCTCCAGCACATACACACATGTACATTCACAAATCGGATTGTGTTACTCTCCTTGCTTGTTGCAGTTGTTGTTGTTAGGTGCCCTCAAGTGAACTCACGGCTGCCCCATGTAACAGGGCAGAACCACACATAGGGTTTTCTAGGTTGTAATCTTTATGGGAAAGGAAACCCTGGTGGTTTCGTGGTTAAGAACTTGGCTGTTAACTGAAACACAGTGGCTGGAATCAACCAGACGCTCAGCAAGAGAAAGACGTGGCCGTCTGCTCCCGTAAAGATTATAGCTTTGGAAACCCCACGGGCAGTTCTACTCTGCCCTATAAAACCCCTGACTGTCAAGCTAATTTTGACCCATAACAAATGTTTTAGGCTGGGTTTTCTAGGGAAGCAAAACCAGTAACATGTACATGCACAGGGGAAGATTTATATACAAGGAAACATACACACGCTCACACAATTGCAGAAACTGAACGTCCCAAGTCCTGGTACTAGTCTCATGCAGCCGAAGGAGCTGGGAACCCAAGGTTAGCAGGTCGGAGACCAGAGTTCTAGATTACTGGTTGTGTAGATCGGCGGATCCCAAGCTGGCAGAGAGACAGAGCTGTAGAAGCTGGCAAACCCAGGATCAGCAGGTCAGGGAAAAAGAATCTCAAGTGCTGGCTGTAAGGGCTGATGAATCCAACAGCTGTTATTTCAGGTCCAGGAACCAGACGCCAGAAGAGAGCAGGAACTAGGAGAAGAGCGTGTCCTTCAGACCTGAGGTTCCTGCGCCAAGATGCTCCCAGGACAAAGACTGATGCAATACCAGACTTTCCTCCAGAGCCAACTAGAGGAAAAGCCTTCCCCTGGAGTGGACATCCTAAATTTGGACTTGTAACCTACTGGACTGTGTAAGAATAAACTTTCCTTCGTTAAAGCCATCCACTCTGTGGTATTTCTGTTAGAGCAGCACTAGCTGACTAAAGCAGCAAACCTACAGGACAAAGTAGAACTGCCCCATAATGTTTCCAAGGAGCAGCTGGTGAATTCAAACTGCTGACTTTTTGGTTAACAGCCAAGCTCTTAACCACTGAGCAACCCAGATTTCATCTTTAAAGCAGCAGATCACGCGGTTTTTCCTACCTTGAAGCAGCTGGTGGTTTTGAACTGCTGACCTTTTGGCTGACAGTCTAGCACTTAACCATGGTCTCACCAGGGCTCCGTGTTTTTCTTCATGGTACCTCAGTTACTGGTGCATCTTACAATAGAAGATGTCTTAGATTTGGTGATGACACATGCTGTCACGCTGTATTGTTATTACCTGTTTCTATGTCTACTTTCCCACTGGACTGGGACATCCTCGCAGCCAGCAATGTGTGCTATTATTTCATTGAACTCTCAGTGGCACTTCCTGGAAAATAGTGGTTACACAATAAATGCATTTAAAAATTATAAAGCTTTACTTACTTTTCTGAAAACATCTTTTTTCCTTCTTTAAGTCCTACAGCTTAATTAGCAACAAAATGCTGGTAACAAAAGCAGAAAATTTCAGGGAAAAAATTACTCATGATAGGGAAATAGAGAATAACCTTTTCCATCAAACATTCCTAGTTTGCTCTAAATCTTCAGCTCTCTAAACATCCAAACTTGATGGCTGAAAGAAGGAAATCAGTTCCATGTGTATCTTTACGTTTCTAACAATGGGACTTTGGATCTATAAAAGGAAGAGAAATGAAAACACTGTATAAAATTTATTTTCTCTCACAGTTTCCATCTAACCCTCAACTCGGTGTACCAGGTAGAAGTGACAAAATGTCACAAAGATGTTCACTCATTCATTAATTTATTAGTTCAGCAAATATCTGAGTCCCCACAATTTGTCTGCACTCTTATTAGTGCTGAGAACACTACAATAAACAAGACCTTCCCTCTTGGAGCTTATAGTTAATGAGAGGTATCTTATTATTGAATTGTGTCCTCCAAAAATGTGTGTCTACTTGGCTAGGCTGTGAGTGTCTACCATCTATCTTGTCATCTGACGTGCTTTTCCTCTGTGTTGTAAACCCTAACTCTGTTATGCTAATGAGGCAAGGTTAGAGTCAGTTATGTTAATGAGGCAGGACTCAGTCTATACGATTAGGTTATGTCTTGAGTGGGTCTCTTTTCAGAAGAGAAATAAACTGACAGACAGAGGGACCTCTTATCAAGAATAAAGAACCCAGGAATGGAATGCATCCTTTGGACCTGGGGTCTCTGCACTGTGAAGGTCCTAGACCAGGGGAAGTGTGGTGACAGAGACTTCCCCCAGACCCAACAGAGAAAGAACGCATCCCCCTGGATCTGACACCCTGAATTTGGACTTCTAGCCTCTTGGACTGTGAGAGAATAAGTTTCTGTTTGTTAAACCCAGCCATTTGTGGTATTTCTGTTTTAACAGCGCTAGGTAACCAAGACGAGGTGAGAGACATTAATAAATGAAAAATACAATATGTCCAAAGTGGTGATTGTGATGATAATAACATGAGAATACAACATTTTGTTAAAATTGTGGGTCCCTGAGCTCATCTGATCATAACAGCCACCTGGGGAACTCATTACAAACACGTATCTGTGGCCCTCTCCAGGCCCACTGAGTCAGAATCTACAGAGGAGATGCCTGGCCAGAATTATGTCAGGGAGTTCCATGGCTGATTCTTTTGATCAACTAACTGTATTAGATGACACAGGGCTAAGATATACCTAGAGTAGATTAGTTGTTTTAAGCTTTGAGTGCACAATAAAAATCACGTTAAAAAAAAATTACCATCAAGTCTATTCTGACTCATAGCTTAAGAAACAGATGACATCCAGGTCCCATACTTGTAGATTCTGATCCACTCTGGGGTGATTTCTGGGTTTTTATGTTTATTTGAAACTATTTGTATTTATTTATTTGTAATTTATTTAAAGGGAGATAAAAGAATTGGTGCATTTGAACTGCGGTGCTGGGGAAGAATATTAACTGTACTGTGAACTGCTGAAAGAACACACCTGATCAGTCTTAGAAGAAACACAATCAGAATGCTTCTTAGAAGGTAGTGTTGTTGCTTGTTACTTTGGACAAGGCTTCAGGAAAGACCCATGGCTGGAAAAGGACACCATGTTGGGTAAATTAGAAGGTCAGCAAAAATAAAGGAAACCTTCAATGAGATATACTGACACAGTAGCTGCGACAATCAGCTCAGAGGTGCCGATGGGTATGGCAACTGTGCAGTGCCGGGCAATATTTTGTTGTCACCTGTGTGGCTGCCATGTGATAGAGCCGACACACTAGCGATGACTAACAACAGCAAGAGCTCACCAGTGGATTCTAGTTGTAGCTAGACGACAACACTATCTCAGGGCTGGCTGGAGGCCAACGTTGACCCTAGGCTACCCTCTCCTACCCAGGAGTCAGACTGCAGCAGACCTGCCTGTGTCCACGTTTAGATATCTCTAGCTCTGCACTTGCAGAATGGGATCAGCTGCTAAAATGGATGGGGACAGTCTTCTGCAGCTGCTCTTAGACTTTTGCCTTGGCTCGTTCTTGGATCTGTTCCCTGCACAGAGCCAAGACTGAGCAGTAACCCCTGCTTTAACACTGCAGCCAGGCCTGGCCTCACAACTGCCACCTACAGCTGTGACAACTGGCTCAGCACTTCCAGGCAATGAGCACAAGCCATTCTCCACTAGCAACATCTCTGGAAACTCCCTAGGGTATCATTTCCATTAGTGACTTCATTTTGAAATCCCATCACGCCTACCAGGTGCTATGCCAAGAACTCAGTGCAAAAACACCCCAACTTCTCCCCCTTAAAATGTTTTCCTCCTTCAGCACACAAATTTCCAAAATCATTTGCATCACTACATCTGGCCTCCAAAGCGAACTGAAGAGGAAGACTAGAAGACTGGAACCCCAGGATCCTTTGCTGTAAGAAACAATGCTGTTCTCTGCTGCTATGACTTGCTTCTCAAGCTCCCCCCGCTCTAAGACTTATGAGAACTGCCAATTAAGTTTGCAAGCTTATCCTAGAAAAAGTGCTACATACCTCACAGCCGAATGTCATTGCAGTCAGCTTTGGAGTACTCCCCTTGGGGAGCTATACACTGACACCAGTGCCTAGTCTGCTCTTCAAAGCAATTTTGGAATTCTTTCTCTGGAATGGCTGTCAGAGCTATTGTTTGTGTTCCCCTTAATGTCCTGAATGCCGTCAAAATGTCGTCCTTCCAATATTTCCTTTATCTTCAGGTAAAGAAAAAGGTCAATGGGGGCCAGATCAGGTGAGTAGGAAGGATGCTCCAATACAGTTATTTGTTTACTGGCTACAAACTCCTTCAGTGGCAACTAGACAATTAAGTTCGCGAACTTGCCACCACACCACTGTGCACAATGGCCATTCCAGAGAGTTCCAAAATCGCTTTGAAGGGTGAAGTAGGTGCTGGCATCTTTGCATAGCTTCCCAAGGGGAGTACTTGGAAAGCAACTATATAGATATTTAGCAGTGAGGTGCATAGCACTTAGAACAGTTGAGTTGACTGACATAGTTGTGGACCATGGAAGATTGAAAGGAAGACCCCTAATGGGGTGGAATGCATCTTGCCGATGTTCTTCTGAAGGCAGTGGGGTGCAGTGGGAAGCTTCTAAGCTCTGGCTTCAGATGGAGTCCAATAACCACTACGTGCCTCAGTTTCTCCACCTGTCAATGCTGTTGTGAGGATAAGAGGAGATACAAGTAATGCAGCGAGGACGGCACTTTGCACACAGTAGGCAGCTGTGACCGCTGTTAGACTGCCTTCCCCTTCCCTTCCCCTGCCCCTTTTCAGTATTTTTCTTCTAGAGAAATGGTTCTGTCGGGATATTTTTATGACATTGCTCAATGAACTGGGAAAGGCAGTCTGCTGCTTAGAATGCTAGTTTGCGGCAAACCAAGCAGTAGTGTTGACATTTGCAGAAAGCTTCCTTGCTCAACTTTAAACGCTTTGCAGATCTAATCCTGCTGGCATTGCCTGTTAGTGTGATATTTCTGTGGCTGTGACGGGCACCGCCAGTTCAATCAGACACTGGGAGACGAGTAGGATAATTGGTTCCCTTTAAGGCTGCAGCAAAGTCAGCTGGACACCTAGTCCATCTGGGCACAAAGGAAACAACATGTATTGAGCGTTACCTGTCTAGCACGTAGGTGGTGCTCAATAAGTGTTGACAAGTGAATAATGTAAAGGAATGAATTCATTCATTGCCTAGGCCAGAATGAACTAACTGTGCATTTTTATTCTGTCCTGTTTGTTTTGCTATGTGTAGATGGCTAATTTCAAATATTGATTTCTTCATTGGGGCACAGTGACAAGTCACGCCTCATGCTAGGTTCTGGGGACATGCCTGTGAACCAGACAGACAGGGGCCCTGCTGTCTGAGACCTCCTGGAGCCGAGAAGGTGACAGAAAAGAAGCCAGTATATTATCCTAGGGTGTGGAAAGCTGGAAAGGGGACATCAAGGCAGGCGGCTGGAGGGACTACAGGTAAGCCAGTTTAGACTGCTCAGTGAGGCAACGCGGAGGCAGATCTGGAGGCAGGGAGAAACTGGGTCTCAGAGGAACAGAAAACTGGTTAGCGGGCCTGCTGCAAGGAGCCCTAGTGACGCCATGGTTAAGTGCTCTGCCCCTGCCGGGAAGATTTGCTGTCTGAGATTCTGCTCCAGAAAAGATCTGTTGTTATTGCTATTGTGTGCTGGGGAGTCCTGTTCCGACTCCTAGCGACCCCACGGGACAGAGGAGAACTACCCCCAAGGGCTTTCTAGACTGTAATCTTTCCAGGATCACGTCACCAGGTCTTTTCTCTCTCAGAGCTGCTAAGCAGGTTCAAATTCAGTGCCTTTCTGTTTCGCAGCTCAGATAACCTTTGTGCAGAGCAGAAAACCCCCGGGGCAGTCCTACTCTGGCTCCTGAGGTTGCTCCACGTCCAAAAGTCTCCAGGCACCTAGCAACAAACAAGACTGGTGTGGGGAGGCCAGACCCAGGGGAGAGAGGTGTGGGCATGGGGACTGCCTGGCCTTTCAAGGGACATCTCGAGGACTGCAGAGGGCAGAATGTTTGGTTGCTGTTGAATTGATTTGATGGGGATACTGTGTTCTTTGATGGAGTTCCACTGAAGTATTGTGCTACTTTAAATTGTGTTGATGGAGATGGTAGTTTCTATAATTTTTGTAAAGTCTAGGGCCCCAGAAGGCCTTTTTTGAAAACAAAAAAAACCAACAACTGCTAGGAGTTTATTTGTTTCCCGTAAGGGGAGCTGCAGAGGCTACTAGTTACTGGCCTTAAAGTTTTCTGTGAGGGTCTGATGGTAAGCTTGTCAGAGACCATGGGGTGACCCCAGAGGGCTTAAGTAATCTGAGGGGTGCAAAAACAATGGTGCCGTTTTCTCTGTTTCTCCCCAGTTGCCAGCCAGGCATGTCTGCAAATATGGAAGTCCGAGTCTCCCCGGGTTTCCACACTGCCGGCTGAGAGGGAGGCCCCAAGCGCCCAGGAAAGAATAGGGTGCTTAGTTACAGGGGGAGAGGGGAGTGGCTGCCCCTTGGAAGGTCCTCAGTGGTTCTGGGTCTATAGTCTGACTGCTTGAGTCCAGGACCCTCCTCCCCTTTTTCTGGGGATGACCCGGAGTGTTGGGGACAGGCATGGTGACCCGTCAGAGAGATGCCAGTGGAGAAGCCTGCCTCCCGCTACATTGTCACCACCTCTTAGCGGGAAACTGACTCTGTCCTCTTCGTTCTCCCTCCTCCGGTGTCTCTCTGGGGCCCAGGGCCCCGATTCTTCCCTTGGCTTTTAAGCAAAGTCGGCCCACACTTCTCACGCCTAGAGACCCCGGGGTGGGGCCGCCGACCAGCTTGCCCAGTGATGACGGGCAGACGGGGAGTGAGAGCTCCCCTGTGAGTGACAGCGACCCTGGGAGTCAGAGTGCCCCCGAGACTGAGAGCCCGCACTGCGAGTGACAGCATCCTTGGCGGCGACGGCACCCCCGCGAGAGACAGTGCCCCTGACAGCCCGCCCGACTCCAGGCTCACCACCGCAGCCCTTTCCCTCCGCCCCTCGGGGGACCCCACCGAGTCTCTGCACCGGCTGGTCTCTTAGGGTGTACCCTCCTCCCCCACTACCTCTCTACCCTAGAAGGGGAGGGCAGATTTCAGGCGAAAAAGCTTGTATCCAAACACAGGCTGTTACCGCTGTGGTCCTTCACACACCACCGCTGAGCTCCGCTGTTGGTGGCCCAGGCCCGGCAAGGCAAAAGGGACCCACTGGCCCATGGTTTAATGCTTGATGGCTAACAAAAGGGTCTATAGCTCCAACCCACCACTCACTTTGTGGAAGGAAAGAGCTGGAATCTGCTCCGCAAATACAGCCTAGGAAACCCTAGGAGACAGTTCTACTCTGTCCTGTAGGGTCCCTGAGTGGGAAACGACTGCATGGCACCTAACATCATCATGCCCAGCACCAGGCCTCAGAGAGACGTTCCTTGTTTTTTAATGAGTCCCCTGTAGTGACCACTCAGTAAATTGTAAAATGGCTTTCCCGCTCATCCCCCACCTATTTTGCTTCATGTCCTTTAGGTCTCTGCATCTTTTTCTTTTTAGAGTTTTCATTATCATACAGGAATACACAAATGCATTTTTATTGTAAAAGATTGAAACAATACGTGAAACTACAAAACAAACGCACACACGACCTTGTATTCACCCCAAACCAAAAAAAAAACCAAACCCAGTGCTATCGAGTCAATGCCGACTCACAGTGACTTTAGAGGTCAGAGTAGAACTGCCTGTCATGGATTTAATTGTGTCCCCCCCCAAAATGTATGTGTTGATTTGAACTGGTTTGGCGTTCCAACATGGTGCCCTTCCTCCCATGTGTTGTGAATCCTGCCTCTGTGATACTGATGACGGAGAATGGTTTGCAGTTGTGTTAGTGAAGCAGGACCCAAGCTACAAGCTTGTGGAACATAAGGGAAAGAAGTGAGCAGAGGAAACGGGGAGCCTCATACCACCGAGAGAGAAGCACCGGGAGCAGAGCACGTCCTTTGGACCCGAGGTTCCTGTGCCGAGATGCTCTCACTGGATGTGGACTCAGCCTACCAGACTGTGATAAATTCTCCACTGAATTGACTTACAATTTGTAAATGGATCTGTGGCTTGCCGGACTGAGACAATAAAAGCTTCTCTACATGAAACCTTCCACTTGTGGTATTTTCCATTACAGCAGTACCAGGTGACTAAGACAATGCCCTATAGTGTTTCCAAGGAGCACCTAGTGGATTTGAACTGTCCACTTTTTTAGTTAACAGATGTAGCATTTAACCACTACACCACCAGAGTTTACACACTGTTCCCCAAATTCTTGTCCCTCCTCCAAAGTAAAACCATTGCCAACAGTTTTATGCATACCATTTCAGCAACAATTCCATGTACTAACAAGTGTGTGAAATATATCCTTGTGTATGCATAAACATGGAGACCCTGATGTTGAAGCGGGTTAAGTGCTACGTCTGCTAACCAAAAGGTCGGCAGTTCAAGTCTGCCAGGCGCTCCTTGAAAACTGTGGGGCAGTTATACTCTGACCTCTAGGGTCACTGTGAGTCAGGTCCAACTCAACTGCAGTGGGTTTGGTTTTATACAAATATGGTTTTATTGTATATATGCATGTGTATATATTGGGAAAGGACTTCATGCTTGGTAAGGTAGAGGGTCAATAAAAAAGAGGAAGACCCCCTGATAAATGGATTGACACAGGGAGAGCCACAATGGCCTCAGACATAGCCACACTTGTAAGGATGGTGCAGGAGCAGATAGTGTTTCATTCTGCTATACGTGAGATCACTCTGAATAGGAACCAGCTCAACAGCACCTAACCATGATGACACACTTCCACACAAAAAATTAAGCACTGGGCTATTAACTAAACAGTTGGTGGCTCAATCCCCCCAGAGATGCCTCCGAAGAAAGACCTGGCCGTCTACTTCCCAAAGAAGTGACAGTTCTATGCAGGACATTCCTATATAGGATTGTCGTGAGTCGAAATGAACTTGTTGGCAACTGGTTGGGTTTTTAGTTTTTCCATATATACATAACGCTTTTGGTATTTTTTTAAATACATAATTGGAGAGTACCTTAAATGTTCTGAAAGTTGCTGTTTTCCTGGAATAGTATGTCTTACACATCTGTTACTGACAGAACACGCAGATCTTTTGCACCTAGGTCTATCGCATCCTCACAGCTGCCTGTTCCCCACTGCAGATTCACCACAGTTTACTTAAGCTTCCATTGGTGACCTGCTTCCAGTTTTATTGCTATCACAGACAAGAAAACAGCCACTATTGTACCTCTTTTCTATTGTTGCCAGACACATTATCCCAAAACTCAGTAAAAAACTATAAAACTATAGTAACTCTAATGATTCTTTGGTGTTCCTTGTTGTTGTTAGACACCTTCAAGAATGTTATACTTAACTAGCTTCAAGTGTCATGATAAATTTTATTCCTGTCGACAGCACTTGGCTTTGGCATTGATATGTTGTTATTAGGTGCCACCGAGTCGGTTCCAACCCATGGTGGCCCTACGTACCCCAGAATGAAACCCTGCCTAGTCCTGCACCAAGTCCACAATCATTGTTATGCTTAAGCCCACTGTTGCAGCCACTGTGTCAGTCCATCTTGTTGAGGGTCTTCCTCTTTTTCACTTACCCTCTACCAAGCATGATGTCCTTCTCCAGGGCCTGACCCCTCCTGACAATATGTCTTAAGTATGTAAGATGCAGCTTCGCTATCTTTGCTCCCAAGGAGCACTCTGGTTGTACTTCTCCAATTCAGGTTTGGTCATTCTTTTGGCAGTCCATGATATATTCAATAGTCTTCACAAACACCACAATTTAGAGGCACCAGTTCTTCTTGAGTCTTTCATTTGACATCCGACATTTGGAAGTTGTATGGCTAAGTAGCATCTGACTTGGTCTTCTTCACAAGGTTGCAGCAAAGATGTTGGCTGGGGCTGTAGGCATCTGAGACTTGCCTGGGGCCAGAGGGTCCGTTTCCAGGGCTGGCCGGTTGATCCCGACTGTTGGTGTGGAGACTTCCGTTTCTCCCCACATAGGCCTCGCCACAAGGCTAATTGAGTGTGTCACAAACTTGGCAGCTTGCTTCCCTCAGAGTGAGTCATTCAAATATAGCAAAGCAGAAGCCACCATGCCATTTACCACACATCCTCAGAAGTCACACACAGTCACTTCTGCCACCTTTGTGTTCATTAAAAGAGAATCATGAAGTCCTGCCTGTGCTCAAGGATTGCCCTTGAGGGGCAGTTCTACTCCGCCCTACCAGCAGTGGGTTGGCTTCTCTTGGTTTTTGAGCAAAGAACGTTAAAGAATTTGTCATTCAACAACTACTCTTATATATAATCTTTCAACACTTTGTATGGCTGTTTCCTTAAAACAGATTTCTAGAACCGAAATTGCTAGGTCAAGCGATATACAGACTTTTAATTTTGATAATTCTAATTTGTTCCAAAACCTATTCAAAACCAAACAAAAACCAAACCCAGGGCCATCGAGTCGATTCTAACTCATAGAGGCCCTGTAGGGGAGAACAGAACCGGCCCCTAGGGTTTTTAAGAAGCAGCTGGTGGATTCAACTGCTGACCTTTCTAGTTAGCAGCCAAGCTCTTAACCACTGTGCCACTAGGGCTCCAGAATTTGTCTCTGGCCCCCCTTGTCTCTGGCCCCCCAATATCCATTCTTCCTGTTAGCCAGGAGTAGCTTGAGTTTTAGCTGGACGCAGTTAGCGAATATATTTCTCAGCTTCCCTTGCTGCTACACAGGACAGCGGCTGACCTCTGGTCTGTGAGATGTGAGTATAAATTGTGTGAAACTTCCCTGCTGTGGCCTTGAGAAGACAGCCTTTGCTTCCTCTTGCTGAAGAAAGCTGTTTGCAAATGGATGCTGTGGTGGCAGTCAGCGTCCACCAGGTGGAGACGGAGGGACAGGAAGCCAGGCAGAGCTGGATGCCTGAGTTACCACGTGGAGCCAAGCCACTCATCTTCCCAGGACCATCTACCAGCTCGTGCTTTGGTGTGAGGGAAAAAGAAACGTCCTCTCTTGTTTAAGCCACTGTTATTTACTGATGATTTGCCCTTTAAAAAGCCCTCATCAACAATGTATGAATATCCATCTCTGCCATCCTTGTCCACATTTCAGGTATCACCAGTCATTAAAAATTAACTGGTCAGATGGGCTCCCCCTTCATTCATAATGTATAATTTCCCTCATGCACGGTACCAAGTGCCAGGAGTCAGTTGGAGAATAATGATATGAAATCCAAGAAAAAGGAAAACCTGTGTTAAGAGAAAACACAAAGATACAATGTCACTGTTGGGAAGTGAAATGCTACAGCTCTCAGAGGAAGTAAGCATCTCCTAAAAGGCTCGGCAGAGCCACAGGGCCTGCGCTCAGAGGTGTCACAGCCCCGTGGGGCAGGGGAGGCGTTTGGGAAGACACAAGTTACACAAGGGACGGGGAGCGACAGCGGCAGGCACTTCGCCTCCATAAGTCAGTGCTTCCTGAATTTCTTAGGCTGCTCTGGCAAGAACTGTGAAGGAGACCGTGGAACCTCTGGGGAAGATGCTGGCAAACAGCCGAAAAAACGGACTCTGCGGTTCGATGTCTGAGTTCAGATTCGGCTCCCGCTCCACTCAGCAGGCGGTGTTACCAGGGCATCATCTAGGAGCCAGGAGCATCGTCCAGCAGTCGGGCACTAGGTGGCGCTGTAGCTGGAGGGCACCTTCCAGACAGCCAGGATGAAGACAAGCCAGGCTGCACTTCACTTTCCGCATCTGGAGACCGGGCATAATGCCAGCACGGGTCTCCCAGGGCTATTGTGAGGATGGAGTGGAATGATATGCGTATAGGGTTGCACCCACAGTACCTGGATAGGGCAAATGCTCAGTAAGGGTAGGTGTTAATGTCAGGAAAACCCATAAAGAAGACGCTTCCAGAACCCCTTCACTCCCCCCCCCTTTTTTTTTGCCCTTCTATCATCTCAGTGGTAACTTCATCTCCCGATTTTCACAGCAGATGTCATCCATTCTTTCTTAGTGAGGTGAGAAGGATTGAACTACTCTTATGCATTACTTTTCCCGTTGCGGGCCCTTGGGTGGGAAGAACAGATTGCACTGGACTAATAAACTAAAAGTAGTCAATTTGAACCCACCCAGGGTTATGCAGAAGAAAGGCCTGGAGGTCTGCTCTCATAAAGATTACTGCCAAGAAGCCTTTATGGCACAATTCTGTTTTGTTACACATTCGGTCACCATGAGTGGGAACCAACTCAACCATAAGGGATTTGGTTTGGGGTTTTTCTTCCCTCTTATCTTACTTACATTGTAATGGGGGAGTATACTGTGTTTGCTTAAAACACAGGAATGAAAGTCTAATTATGAAATGTCAGACACTTGCAAAGCTAAATGGGGGGCAATGAACAAATTGGGGGAGCTTCACTGATGCTGTTTGAACCACAATTCTTAGGGAGCATGTCTCGATCGTTTCTTGTGTTTTCTCCTCCCCTCCGCTCCTGTCTCCTCTCTCCCTTGACTAAACGGCCATCTGAGTCCCTGATGATTCAATGTGATTACATTTCCATAGGCAGGTGTATGTCTTGTTGAGTCATATTAAAAATAAATCACTTGGCCACACTCAGTTGATGCACCAATCTGTTACTTTCCCTGCTTTCCAGGAACAGATTGCTTAAAACCCAAACCGTGGTTGAGAGGAATGTGAGTGGGAACAGGTGTGACAAGCGGCAAGCAGAGTCCTTCCCGGCTCGCTCTCCAGACTTCCTGTCCAATCAGAAAGGGAAACCTGCTTGTTTGCCATCATGCCAAAGAGAACTCAGCTTTCGTGGCTGGGTTCTTTGAATCAATGACAGTCAGCCTTGAAGAAATTCTGTGCAGGGAGGGGGGAGGCACTTGTATTGTCCCCTGCTCTGTGCCAGCCAGTGATTTTTTTCTGTTTTGTCCTCTTCTCAGAATAAAGCAGATCCTGGCTGAGGGGCATCAGACAATTTCAGCTTTAAGGATCCCAGCTTCTTCAGAATATGAATGACTCATAATTCTTTCTGCTGGAATGAGAAAGCCCTGCTGTTAGACAGTCTTGGCTTCACCACTTTGGGCAAGTTACTTAACATCGCTGAGCCTCAGTTTCCTCATGTCTAAAATGGGGATGGAGATCACGTGCTATAATGCATTTAAGGTACCTTGTAAATGGCAGATGGAAGACAATGGTGTTTAACCTCTCCTTCCCCAAACATACACTGCTTCACTCTCTTCAAGATCCTATAATTTTTACAGCTTAGGGGTGGCAATGTTGCAGCAGCCGTGTGTGTGTGTGTTCTTCTTATAACTGATGAAAACGGTCTAAGAGAGAGAGAGTTGAGTCTTTTTCAGAAATTCTTGGTCTTACAGAAAATCAGACCCAGGCCGCTGTGAAATGCTGTTGGACATTCATTCAGGAGGCAGCAAGATTCTATAGATGTCCCCCAATGAAATGAGCCTTCCATAATCATGTCCTTGTGTGCTCCCCTCCGATAATGAATCTGAGCTGGCCTCTGACTGGCTTTAACCAATAAAATGTAGAGTGATATTGGTGAGTTCTGGACCTAAGGCTTAGACGATCGGGAAGCTTACAGACTTCTGTGCTTTGGGGAGCCCTGAGCCAACTTAGGAGAAGTTTGCTCTCTCCTCGTTGGAGAGACTGTACAGAGAGAACATGCAAAGAAGGAGAGACCCTGAGAATGTCTGGAGAGAGAAACAGGCCCAGCTGTCCCAGCATTCCAGCTGATCCAACCTCCCAGCCTTCCCTTCCAAGGCACCAGACCATACAGGGAGCTACAATTTGGCCCAATCAAGCTCTCAAATGCCTGCAGCCCCAGCCAACATAACATGCAACAGAAGAACTGCCCAGTTGAGCTCAATCTACCTGATGCATGACAGAAAACAAGATAGTTGTTTTAAGCCATTAAGTTTTCAGGTGGTGAATTACACAGCAACGGAGAATTGAAACAAGCCAGGAATGTCTTTTGAGCCTTCACTGTGTGTCGAATCTTGGATTCACGTTATGAAAGACACAGAGGAACTACCCTCAAGAACTTAGTCTGGGCAAAAAGAGACATTTACTAATCGACACCCAAATGTGTCTCTAGAAGCATGACACTAGCAGACTGTTCAGTGATGGGGGCTGTTGGAGTTGGGAGGGAGAGTCAGGGAATACTTCCTGAAGGAAGCGAGTTTTGAGCTGGGTTTTGAAGAAAAGGGGAAATGGCATTTCAGAGCATTCGGGGAGGAGTTGATAATAAATAGGAAATCAGGAGCACAGAGAACAGAGAATAGGAGCTGAGAAACTGAATGACTGGTGTGAAGCCAAAGAAAAACACATAAATAAACCAGTTACCCTCAAGCCCGTTCTGACTCACAGCAACCTGTTATGTGCTAGAGTCACAGTGAGTTCCAGGTTTCCAATGGCTGATTTTTCAGAAGGAGAGCGCCAGGCCTTGCTCCCGAAGCTCCCCTGAGCAGACTTGAACCCCTAATCTTTCAGTTAGCAGCTGAGCACGTTAACTGTCTGCATCACCCAGAGACTCTGAAGATGGATATTACCTGAATATAAAAATAATGGTAGTCAAAGGGAAGCTTGCTAAGTCAGGCTCTAAGCCTGCAGTGGGAACCTCAGGAAAAAAAGCTGGTTATGTCTTGACCTTGACCATCTTCATCCCATTTGCCAAAAATATAACTCGCTAATGGCAGCATCCCTTCACTGCAAAATTATAAATGCCTGTGATTACAGAGTCTCTTGGGGGAAAGTTATTTTTCAGCACCCATTAGAGGTGCTCAGTGGGCATGTAGGACCTGCCAGCTTTAGAGGGCCACTTTATATCTCCTCCAGCGACAGCTCGGGGGTGCAGGTGAGAATGCAGGGGGAGGGGCACGTGTCTGGTGTGGAACAGGGACAGGAAAGGCAAGGGAAGCGCAGCCAAGACCAGAGCTAATTGGTTGGTAATTAGCAGGTTAATGGCTCACATCAGGGACAAGGCAAGGCTATAGCCAGACAGCAGGAAAAGGCTTTCACGTTTTCCACCCCTTTCTTCTCTCCTCACGTGTCTGGTGAGGTTGGGAGCCCCCTTACCTGGGATGAGAGGGAGTCCTATCTGCCTCCTCAGATTCTGTGAAAGGAATCTGGGAGTCAGGGTGAGGCTGGAAGGTGATGCCAGCACCAAGAAACATTAATTTACAAGAAAATGAGCAATTCTATTCCCATGAGAAACAGGGGTACAAATGGAAGTGGGGTGTCAGGGAAGAACATGTTCGTAGCTCTAGGCAGGGAAGGCTGAGGGTAAGTAAGGCAACTGGCTCTCTTCCAGTGCCGAGGTGGTGCCTTAGCCTGTGGTTTCACCCAGTTCACCCCATCTATAATCTTACTGGTATAATTTTAAGTTACTGAATGACTCTGGCTGTAAGTAACAGAATTCCCAACTAACAGTGACCTCAGCAATAGACATTCCCTTAATCCACAAAGAATTACTGAGCGTGATGTGTGCCAGGCACTGTTCTAGAGGCAGGGGCTATGGCTGAGACTAAAGCCTTAATTCCCCGCCCTCACAAAGCAAGACAAAGCAGCCCAGGGGAGCGCGGAGACTTTACACTGTCCTGAGGACCTTGTTCCCCTCCCTCAACCCCCTCATTTTGGCTTCTGCCTCATGGTTATAGGAGATCTCAGGATGTCCAGGAGCCTCAGTCAAGACAGGAAATACGAAAAAGAGGTGACATCAGGACCACCTATTCCTTTCAGCAGGAGAACACTTTCCCAGAATGGCCCAGCAGACCTCCCTCACTGTCACGAGGGAGAACTGAGCACAGAGCCTCGTGGGAATTTTCATCCTCTGTTATTCATCACTTAGAGTTGTTTGGAACAAAATCAGGTTCAATGCAAAGGGAAGGGGAGATGGACCATAGGGAGGGACCCAGATTATCATGCTCTTTCAGCGTGGGCAGGGTTAGGCAGGCACTGACAAAAATAAGCCTTCCACGAGAAAATACACTGTTGCAAACATTAAATAAATGCAAAGTTTCAAGATGAAATCAGATACAACCCAGGATCTCTCTCTCACACATGTACACATGTGTCTTTATTGACTGCTCGCTGTTTACTGAGTGCTTTCCCAAGCACTCTGTTGGAAAAGCAGGGGTGGGGAGTGGGGTGGGAGTGGCTGGGGATCTAGCCCTCAGGGAATCATCAGGCTGGCTGGAGAAGACACACAAGCATAGGTGACAGTCTGGTAGCAAGGAATAATGCACACATAACGAATAAAGGCACAAGTAAAGACAGCCACATCCTAGACACTGTTCCTGCCTGCCCTGCCCTCCCGCCTTTTAGAAAACAAGCTCTGCTCAGATCTGCTGAAGGCCCAGGCTCACCCCAGCCATGGCTGATGGGACCAGACATGGACCTCTGAGCCAGCAGCCGCCAGTCTGCAGACTGGCCAGCAAGCTACGAGCCACATGTCTCAGCTCAAAGAGCCAAGCCAAGCCCATCAGACTCTCTGTTGACAATCTAAAGGACAAGATACAGAGGCTTTGCTGCAGTGTGAAGAATCCTGAAGCCGGGTGCTGTGTGCATCCTGTAAACACAGCAAGCCAGCAAGGTGGAGCAGAGACAGGAAACAGGGCAGCCTCACTCCTGACTTGGGTCTGTCCTCTCCTGAGTCTAGGTGTTGCTGCTTCCATTCTGACAACCCATTTTCCTTTCACTAAGGCTGATTTGAAACAGCCCTGGTAGAGCAAGGGTTAAGCACTTGGCTGCTGAGGGAAAAGCTGGTGGTTTGAACCCACCTACCCAGCTACCCAGCAGCTCTGCGGGAGAAAGACCTGATGGTCTGTTACATATAGATTCCATGAAAAACCAAATCTACTGCTGTTGAGTCGATTCAGACTCATAGTGACCCCATAGGACAGAGGAGAGCTCCTCTATAGAGTGTTCCAAGGAGCGTCCGGTGGATTCAAACCGCCGACCTGTTGGGTAGCAGCTATAGCGTTTAACCACTGTGCCATATAAAATTTACAGCCTAGAAAACCCTATAGGGCAATTCTACTCCTTCACATGCGGTTGCTGAGTCAGAATCAACTCAGTGGCACCTAACAAACAGGGTTGTTTTGCACAGGATTGTGTATCCTGGCTCGTTCTGGGAAGGCGTTTTTGCCCCTTTTCCTTATTTCAGTCTTTCACCCCTTCATCAGCACCCTGTGCTTGCCTGAATCCCTTTCCTCCCTCTGCCATAGTCCAAGTCCTCTTCCCCAGAACTGGTGGTCTCCCTGCAAATGCTCGCTCCCTACGTTGTGGACCCAGTGTGTGCATGTATCAGAGAGAGAGAGAGAGAGAAATAGTGTGTGTGGTACCTTCCTCCCTCCAAGGCTAGTCCTGGGTGGGGAGCAAGGGCTATTGGAGGTCCTTTCTCGCTTCTGATCCTGAAGCCCACCGCCTCTCCCCGGACCAGCGGGAACTGACTCCGTGAAAGTGCCAGAAAGTGGCTTCCTGCTCTCTCCTCCAGAACTGCGGTCCCCGAGAAACGTTTCCTTGTTTCCCTCTTCCGCAGAAGGGAGCACAGAGCCACCGAGCAGAAGGCTGCGAAGCGTGCCTCAGGTGTGATAAACAGGCCAAGATCCCAGGCAGGAGCAAGTAGGGGAGGAAGGGACATCCGTTACGCCCGGAATTCCAACGCAGCGCTCCTGAGCAGAGGAGCAGCGTGGTGATCTCCGCGCCCCGCAGCCCGGGATTGGCCAGATTTGGGGGTGCGGGGAGGGGCGCGGTCCCTGGGGAGGCGGACCTGGGCTTCCAGGGGGAGGAGGTGGGGTCAGGGCAGCGGCTGCTGACCCTGCAACGCCTCGTGGTCCTCCCTGGGAGGGAAGAGGGCTTTACGAGGCTCCCAGACGTGGCCTGGCTATAAAGGACCTCAAAAGGAGGGGCTGCAGAAGGCTCGCAGCTGCAGTGGGGCTGCGGAGGAGGCCGTGTGTTGCGGGAATCTGCTGTGACCTCCTTGCGGAGTGAGGTCAAGGCAGAGAAAGGCTGACGTCTGGAATAATGCGAATCACCTTCGTCATTGAATCGGTACCTCTCAAGGTTTGTAACGGGGCAGCAAAGATCAACATTCAGTGAGGCTGCTTTACGGACAGTAAGGTACCCAGCCCTCCACTTCCTCCACCCAGCGCACAGCCGCTCACGCACCCGCTCACGCACCCGCTCACGCTCTTGCACACGCGTTCACTGAGGACCCTTTACAGACATGATCCTATCCAGCCCTCCACCTCCTCCCGGCACACAGCTACTCACTCACACTCTCACACATGCACACTCTTACGCACACAGTCACTTAAGCTCTGTTACAGACATCCAACCCTTCACCACCTCCATCCAGCACACAGCCGCTCACACCACTCTCTCACGCTCTTACACACTCCCTACATCTATGGGCACTTACATATACACACCCATATACACTTCTCAGTCTCTCATGCGCTGACACATCCACTCACATTCATATGCACCCACTCTCATGCACTTACACACTCGATGCATCTATGGCACCCTCACATATACACACTCACGTACACCCATACACACTCATGCAAACCTTACAGTCTCTGACACTAACACACTCATACACACTCTCACTCTCACACACTTACACATTCAATACGTCTATGAGCTCTGTCACACTATGAGCTTTCACACCCTCCTCACGGTCTCTCAGCTCTAACACATACATTCACTTACACCTACTCACACTCACACACTTACACACCAAATACATTTGCAGGCACTGTCACATATCCACACTCTCACATCCACCCCCAGGCACCCACACCCTCCTCATTGTCACTCACGCTCTAACACGCACCCACACTCATACACACTCACACGTCTGCACACTCAATCCATCCATGGACAGTCTCACACATCCACATCCATCCACGTGCACTCCTACCCTCCTCACAGTCCGTCACCCACGCTCTAACACACACACTCATCCGCACAGTCTGTCACTCACTCACGCTCTGACACGCACACTCACCCGCACTCACTCACCACTGTGCAGCTGGCATCTGTTATTGTTCCTTGTTGTCCACTCCATTCCGACCCACCGTGACCCGTGTGTGCAGAAAACCCTGCTTCATAGGGTTTTCAAGTCACGACCATTCTAAGCCCTCCAGGCTGCCTTCAGAGGCACCTCGGGTAGATTCTGTTAACCTTGCAGCCAGTGGTCCTACCCTAACCACCACACCATCCAGGGACGCCTGAAGTAGACATGAAACCAAAACCACCGAGCTCACTGCAGTAGATCCCAACTCCCAGCGACCCTCTAGCACAGAGTAGAAGTGCCTCCCATAAGGTTTCCAGGGTGGTGAATCTTTATGGAAGGGGACCACCACGTCTCTTACTGGCTGAGCGGCTGGTAGGTTTGAATCACTGACCTTTCGGTTAGCAGCTGAGCACTTAACCACTTGCACCATCAGGGCTCCCCTGGACTAGGGGTGACTGTCCTCGTTTTACAAGCTGTCGAATTAAAATCTGAAGCATTTTCATGGCTTCTTGACATCACATGACTCCAGGGATTTGAACTCTGGGGACGCAAACTGTTGACTTGCCTGGCTGAGTAGAAGCAGTGGGCGGTGGTGGCATAGCTGTAGCGGAGGGAGGTGGCAGCTGACTGATGAACGGCAGGTTTGGGCAGACCAGAAGCCTTGTTGATTGGGTTCTGATCCCTTCTGCTCACTTTTCCATAGGGAAAGGACGTGGGAAGCACCTGCTGAGGTTCAGGGACAGGGCTTGGAAAAAGCATGAGCCTTGTGGGTGACTTGCTGGGGTGAGGGGAGCGTGAAAGTTGTTACTCAAACAGCAAGGCATCCCCTGAATTTGTCTCCACCACTGATCTTTATGTTCTGGGAAGACCCACTCAAGTCAACTTCAAGCCCAAACTCAATAGCAGCCTTCCTCCATAGGCTGTCAAGGCTGGAAAGCTGGGAGGATGGAGTTGGTGTGTAGAGGAGCAGATGTGTTTCCTGCCTCAGGAAGCGTCAGCGGCAGTAAGAGCTGGCGTTCTGGACTCCTCCCCTGTAAGTGTGCAAGCAGACGCAGGCAGGGGTGCAAGTCTCCACTCCTGTGAGAAGAGGTTGGACCAGCTGTTCTCTGAGGGCCCATCAGGCACACTGCATACAGCAAGGGCACTAAGAACCAGCTGAAGAGAACTTTCTGGGGAGGTGGGACGAGGGCTTGGGAGAGGACGCTGAGTGGTAATGTCTAGAGCTGAATGGGAGTGGCAGGACTGGTGAGATCGCTGGTCAGCAGGGTGGCCTGGCTGCAGCACGGATGACTTCCTGGAAGGTACCAGAACATCTATATTCTTCCAAAGAGCAGTCTGTGGCAGGCAGAGCATTGCTCCCCCAGGCACCAATGAGAAATTCTGCCTCAGGCCAATTTCCTGCTTCAAAAACTGCCAGCGGCTTCTTGTTCCATTTCAATGTCCAAACTCCTGACCATGACATCTAGCCCCGACCAGAGCTGGGCTCTAGCTACATCCTTGATCTTGTCTACTGCTATGCTCCCTCTCTGCATCACAACATAGCCATTCCTGGGCTTTGGCTCCTGCTTTTCCCTCAGCCTGGGACACTTGGCTCCCAGATTAGAAAGGCTGCATGGCTGGCATTTGCTCCCAGAGTGGAAAGGCCACGTAGCTGGCAAATCTCAGTTCTGATGGCACCTCCTCAGTGCTTCCCTACACTCCCCCCTCCCCGCTGAAATGCATTCTCCCTTCCCTAGAAATCACTCTCTATTACCTGCTTGGTTTTAGCACTTTACTGTGGTCAGCTGCCAGGGCTCATGGTGACCCAGTCCCCAAATGAATGAAATGCCACCCAGTCCTGGGCCAGCTCCAAGGTCAGCTGTGCGTCAGAACATGGTGATCCACAGGGTTTTCACTAAGTTTTGGAAGTAGGTTGCCAGGCCTTTCTTCCTAGTCTGTCTCAGTGCAGAAACTCTGCTGGAACCTGTTCAGCATCCTAACAACACACAAACCTCTACTAACAGAGGAGTAGTGGTTGCAACTTGAGGTGCAGGAATTGAACCTGGGAAACCCTATAGAATATAGTTCCACTCTGCAATACACAGGGGGGTCTCCATGAGTGAGAATCTACTCAATTTATTTGGTTTGGTTTGTTCTCCCATGTGGAAATCAAGAGGTCTACCACTGACCCCCCAGGGCTCCCTCTCTCTGAAATTTCATTGTTTATTCATTTGCGTACTTCGTTTATTGTCTGTCTCTCCATAGAAGGCAATAATGATGATGATAACCAGTATTTGTTGAAACTTCATGCATGGACAGCACTATTTTAGGCATTCACAGATATCAACTCACTTCATCCCTACCGTTAACCAAACCCAACCCAACCCACTGCCATCGAGTTGATTGCAACTCATAGCAACCTTATAGTCAGCTTAGAACTGCTCCATAAAGTTTCCAACAAGCGCCTGCTGGATTCGAACTGCCAACCTTCCAGTTAGCGACTGTAGCACTTAACCGCTGAGACACCAGGGTTTGTTTCCAATACTTACCATTACCCTATCTAATTATTATTACCAGCCCCATTCTACAGATGAGGAAACTGAGAAGAGGGACCTTGAATCATCAATTTGCTACTGGACTCCAGCACCTGAAACAGTTCAACAAACCTGACCACCTAACAGCTCCATGGTGTGCTCCAGCAGGGAGTAGGGAAACAACAACCTCCCAGGTAGTGACTTAGTGGGACCCACAAGATGGACTGTGACTTTGATGCCCCTCCAGGACTCCACCCATCCCTCCCTCCCTCATTCCTTCCATACTTATTTCTCCAGGAATCCCTATGTGCGTGACTTGCGCCTAGAGGGGAAGCACAGACAGCCCTTGTTCCCAAAGAAATCACAATTAACAAGCAGGGATAGCCTACGTATCGAAACTATAGTAAAGTAAGGTATAAAGTAATAATAATAAAAAACACAGAAGAGAGACAGCCAGGGTGCTGTAATAATTTTGGTATTTATTCACTCAAGAAGTGGTACTGGGCTAACCCCCGGCAGGCAGGGAAAGTGTGACTCAGGCATCCCGTCAGGCCAGAGGCAGCAGGGGGTGTTTCCTTTCAGAGCAGCCCCAGCCCAGGGCAGGTGGTGGGGCAGAGCAGGCTCCAGGCCTGAGCCCCTGCCCCACCACCGTCCCCTCTGCTTCCTACCTGGACTGGATGCTTGCACAGAGCTGGCCTTAGGCCTTTGGGCTCACTGTCACACTCTGGCTTTCTTCCATCCCAGATGGCTGGCTGAGAGCCCCAGGCTCCTGCCTGGCTGCTGTGGCCCAGAGCCACTACCCTACCCATGCCACCCCCCACCCCAGGCTCTGTAGGGTGATTGATGGGTCACTCTGGCTCTTGGTCCCAGAGAGCTCCTTGGAATAACAACTTGGCAAAGTGATGCTCTTTTTTCCTGCTTTCCCTCTTTCTGATTCATTTGCTCTCTTTAAGCCATTCATCTCTTTTGAGTCAGAGGAAGGAAGAGGAGGAAGAAGAAGGAAGAGAGGAGGGGTTGACACAGAGGAACAGGAGCGTGCCCCACCTCTGCATTTTCGGAGGATGCCAGAGAACAGTGCTGTCACCAGCCTCTCCCACCTCCGTGTGACTTGAAGGCAGAGTGCGCCTCCGTGACTGTAGTCAGTAGGTGTCCATCTGGTGGATTCCAACACATAGGGACCACATGTGACAGAGGAGGACTGCCCCTTAGGGTTTTCTTGATTGTCACCAGGTCTTTTTTCCCATGAAGCTGCTGGGTGGGTTAGAACCACCAATCTTTCTGTTAGCAGCTGAGCACTTAACCATTGTACCACCGGGGCTTTCTACCTTTTATCTTTGGGGCTACATGTTAAACCAGACCTCTGCTTGCAGACCGAGGGAGGTACGAGGGCTGGGCAACTGGGTATCCTTCTATAGCCCCCGACGTCCCACCTTCTGGGCAGCTGCCTGCTCCGTCCCGTGCAAGGCTGGTCCTGCCTGCAGGGATGTGAGAAGTTTTCTCAGCCATAGAGAGGAGCTGCAGAGAAGGTAGGGGAAGAAAGGAGAGGTGGAGTTTCAAGTGAGTCACGTCTGTGCACCTACTATGCGCCAGACACTGGGGAGACAAAGAAGAGTAAGACTCTGAGCCTGCTGCTGTCAGCGAGTTTGGACAAATGAACAGGCAGGTAGAGCACCAGGGATGCCTGCTCTAGCGGAAGTAGGTGTGACGCCATCATACGGAAAAGCTGTGCATTCCGCGGTACCTGGAGGAAGCCTTGACAGACGGGCTGATACAGGGGGACCTGAAGTCTCTATCTGCAGGCAGGAGGGCACGTCAAACCCAAGGGACTGCAGAGGCAAAGCCTTGAAGGCTTGCGACGGCAGGATGGTCTTGGGATGGGCAGATGGCATATGATATTTTTAGAACATGAAAGATGAGATAGATATTTAAAAAAAAGAAATCAAACCCATTGCCGTCAAGTGGATTCCAACTCACGGTGACCCTATAGGTCAGGGTGAACCACCCTCAAGAGTTTCCAAGAAGTAGTTGGTGGATTTGAACTGCCAACCTTCTGATTAGCAGCCAACTTCTTAACCACTGGGCCACCAGTAAGATGCAAAGAATAGACAAGGGCCAGGTAACAATGTCTCAATGGTAATAATAATCATGGAGTCCCTGGGGTGCAAATGGTCAAGTGTTCAGACTCTAACCAAGTTGGGGGACATTTGAGTCCATCCAGAGGTGCCTCGGGAGCAAGGCATGGTGATCCACTTCCAAAAAAATCAGCAGTCTTAACTCTGACACACACGCGGTCAGCTGAGTAGGAATCAACTCAAAAGCAATAGGTATTTTTGGTTTGTTTTTTATAATAATCATAAATCTCAATCAAGTGTGTGTATATGTGTGGAAGCCTTGTGTACCAGATGCAGAAGCTGGGTGACTACAACAGGGGAGTCATCACACAGGAAGGGGTGTGATCAGATCTGCAACTGTCGGAAGGTAGATTAAAGCTGGGAAGGGCCGGAGGAAGACAGACCAGTCAGCAGGCTACTTGTACTAGTCTGGACAAAGAGAAAATCAAGGGCTGAACCAGGGCAGGACCACTGGGGAAAGGGAAGAGTTTAAGCAACATTTGAAATGCCAAATTGACTGGGCACGACTGTTGTTGGACAGGGCATGTTGGCTAAAGGAAGAAGACGTGGGTGATAGGGAAAGTCAAATGCACCTTCTGGACCCCCAAGCAAAAGAAGGGTCACAGCAACAGACATCTGTAGGGCACTGCCAAGCACCTTGGGAGCCGTAGTGACGCAGTGGTTAAGCAATTGGCTCCTAACCCAAAGATCAGCAGTTCGAATCTACCAGGCGCTCCTTGGCAACCCTGTGGGGCAGTTTTACTTGGTCCTATAGGATTCCTGTGGGTCAGAATCAACTTGCCAGCAGTGGGTTTAGGCTGAGATTTGGGCCTAGGCCAACCACTTACTAGATAGTAGCACTATTCCTGTCACTGGATACAGAAACAAGTCACTGATTGCCCTTGAACATTCTTGGGGGTGATTTCAAAATATGCTTAATCTGTACAATTAAACGTGTATCTGGCCAAATCTGGGTGACTTTCACAAGGTTTTTGAAACACTGGTGATATAGTGGTAAATACTCTGTCTGCTAACCCCAAAGTCAGCAGTTAGTTCAAATCCATCAGGCATTCCATGGAAAACCCCAGGGCAGTCCTACTGTCACCTGTAGGGTGGCTGTGAGTCAGAATCGACTTGGTGGCAGTGGCTTTTGGCTTTGGCTTGGAAGTTTTTCTTTTATAAAAAACGCCCTCTTTCCCACCCCGCCCTATGAACCGCTCACTATCTACTTTTCCTTAGTTTATTTTCCTCCAGCAGGCTACACACACACAACTAGAATGACTCAAATTGCTTCCCATTATCCCCAGGTAGGATCTAGGCAGCCTGTTTAGGGCCAGTAGAGAATGGCTGAGGCAGGCAGGCCACAATCTCCTTAGAAAATCAAGGCTCCCTCAAGCCATCTCTGCCACTTAGCTGGAGTCTTTTCCCCCCTGGGATGGATTTCTCTATAAAATAAATGTCTTGTCTGAATTAATCGTATTTTTAAAAGGAGAGAATCATCAGATTATAAAGACAGGTCATAAAAAGACACATCAATCTGTCAGGAAGGCTGGTTCATATGAGCATTTGTTTAGTAGAGATGGTATGTCCCGAGGTATTTGGACATGAAACCTGGCTGGTGCTGGGCCAGCCGCATGACACAATTTCTGTGTCTCTATGCCTACTGCTTCTGTAGCCTCGCTGGACAAGCCTCTGGCCCTGAAGGAGCCTGGTGGTTTAATGCTTTGAATGTCCAGGACTGGCACTTCTACGTACTGAACCTGGGCAGCCTCCTTTTAGAGAAGAGGCCAGGAGGAAGTCCAGTCTCCTCTCCCCACCCCTGAAGCTCAGTCCAGGGGCCAGTCCTGCCCCCAAGGCTGCCCCAACACTTGTCATTCGAGTACTGAGCAGCATCCTGGATCTCAGACATCATCTCAGATCATCTTCCCATGTTGTTTTATTCTTTTTTAAAATACTACACATCATACATGAGTACACAGACAAAATGGCACATAGAATAAAATGTCACGCAATAATACATAGAGTGCAGGGTATAAAAGTGATACACCATGAAACATCACACAGCTGATACATGCGTACATGGAACAGACAAGAGGAGAAACACTCAGGTTTGTCTCTGCCTCCCCCACAGCTCACCCTTACCAGCCGTTTAGTGTGTATCTTTCTAGTCCTCTTTCTGTGCATTTCTGCCCATTTATAAGGTCCAACAATTAAGTCCATGAACTTAGTTGTTCCAAAGTGCTCCATACCTCATTGCTGAGTATCACTGCAGTCACCATTGAAGTACTCTCCTTGGGAAGCTAGGCACCAATGCCAGTGCCTAGTCTACCCTTCAAAGCGATTTTGGAATTCTTTTTGGAATGACCATTGCACAAGGTGGCAGGGTGGCAAGTTTGTGAACTTAAAAGTGTAGTGGCCTATGGGGAAGTTTTTAGCCAGTAAACAGATAACTGTATTGGAACACCCTCTCTACTCTCCTGATCTGGCCCCCAGTGACTTCTTTCTTTACCTGAAGATAAAAAAATATTGAAAGGAAGACATTTGGATGACATTCAAGACATCAAGGGTAATATGACAACAGCTCTGATGGCCATTCTAGAAAAAAATGCTTTGAAGGATGGACAAGGTTATAGCATTCGTGCATAGCTCCCCAAGGGGAGCACTTCGAAGGTGACCACGGTGATATTCAGCGGTGAGGTATGCACCACTTTTTCTGGAATAAGTTCGTGAAATTAGTTGGTAGTCCCCATATTCCCACGTGACATATAGACACTGTTGCGGTTTTTTTCCCCACATAAATAACATATCAAACATTCGGTACTTTTTTATTTCCTTTTTAGAGTTCTTTTTAAAAAAAAGATATACACTTAAGATATGTTTACCCGACAATTTCAAACTTGACACCAAACCAAAAAACCAAACCCAGTGCCATCCAGTCAAGTAGATTCTGACTCACACTCACACTCTGTATCCCTATAGGATACAGAGTTTCCAAGGAGCACCTGGAGGATTTGAACTGCCCACTATGCCACCAAGATTTCCAAATATTATAGATAGATGAAAAATAAAATTAACAGAGAACATCCTCCTTTCCCAGCCCCCAGAACAAACAGATGAATATATTCTCGTCTCTCCTTTCAGAGACTGTCTTTGCACATACACATACACAAGAGTTTAAACACATACATCTTTAATCGGTCCATTTTCCAGAGGAGAAAGTGACAGCTCTGAGAGGTTAAGCAACATGTCCAAGGTCACAACAGCGGACTGTAGAGGCAGATGCAAAGCCAGGAGCCCTGACTTTCGGAGACCAAAGGCTTATCCACCACATCATTTCTACAGCGTTTGCCCAGAGCCAGCCTCGGGAAGTGTCTCTAATCCCTCCCCTAACTTTGACCTTGCCTACACAGAAGGCTGGTGACCCCTCTCCTTGTTGCGCATTTTACCATCCTCTCCCACAGCTGACCCCAAGCTGCCAGTGTATTACCCAGAGCTGTCACAGGGACCTGGCCTGATTGCCAGTCTTTCAACTGCCTTCCATCTCTGCGGGCGCTGTCTGCACAGCAGAATGGTGCTGTGGACCCCAACAAAGTGATTCAGTGGCTTGGTGTCTGTGCTTTTATCCATAAATGACTAGTGGTCACCCAACCCTGTCTTAAGGACCCAGTAAGGCCGTTGCTGTGGAGTGGATGGTGGATTCAAGACACCCCCATGTGGGTAGGGGAGGAGCTGTGCTCTGCAGGCTTTTCAATAGGTTGCTTTTCAGAAATCGATCACCAGGCCTTTCTTCCAAGGCACCTTTGGGTGGTCTTGAATCATCAATACATGTTAATCGTTTGTACCACCCAGGGACTCCCTTCCCAAGGATTAAAAAACAAAACCAAATCAGTTGCCATGCAGTGCAGTCCTTTCCCAAGCACTGCTCTCAATAAAGTAATCTCAACCCTCAAGCCAGCATCCAGTTTAGGTGTAGTGCTACCTCTCTGAGCCTCATTCTGGGGCCTTGAACCTCAGTGAGCTTGGCAGGGGAGGACAAGCACATGCTGGTAGTCTGTCCTGCATCTGGGCTAGTCCATGCTCCCCTCTGTTCCTTCTGCATGTGCCCAGATGTGTCTACAGCATCACCAACATTTGTGCGAGAAGTCGAGAAGTCCTCCAGCCATCTGGATTGCTACTTGTTGACTGCAGGATGGCGCCCATCTGGGAGACCTCCAGATAGACTGACCCAGTGTTCTGTACACTCACTTTTTTTATTCTGCCACCTAAGATAATATGTCCACCACCTGGGCAAAGGCAGGAGAATCTGGGGAACTCGCTGCAGCCAGGCCTGCTCAGCTCACCTGGACATTCTGCTAGAAAGAGAAAAGAGGCCCTGGGTACCAGAGAGGGTGTGTATGTTTGTGTGTGTGTGTGTGCGCGCGCGCGGAGATTTGCTGGAGCTAGAGAAACTCTAACCTTGGAAATGAGTTCCATTGATTCCACAGTTCCACCCGAGACTGAGTCTGGGGGTGCTGGCCTGAGCTGGCCTGGGCAGCTTTGGAATTGGGTGCGGTCTTCTCTACCCTTTCCCTTGGAATGACTGGCGCTTTCCAGAAACAGAAATAAAAAAGCCCTCCAGAGATCGCTGAGTCTGCAGCGCCCTCTTGTGAGTATCTGCTGTTTGTCCCACGAGAACGCCAATGACAGGCAAGCGGCTGGATTTCAGAATCAGCCATGGACTTTAGAATCACTGTTTGCGAAACTGGTTACCTGAGGGGGCAGAAGGACTGAGTCTGAAGTTCAAGGACATTAGAGAGGTGAGAACGAGGTCTGGACAAGATGTAAAATGATGATGATGTGTGTGAGAGAGTGAAAGACGAAGAAAAAGCTTTTAAGAAGATACCACTTAATTTACAGCAGGCCTGGGTGCAGGGCTTGTGAGCCTGTAAACAGCTGAAAATGGCTGGAACGCATGACATCACACCATGAAAAATGATGGATCTGGCCTGCTGAATGTGACCTCTGCACCCACACCCAGGCCTATGTACTTTCCTCCTTGACAGGTGAATTCACCTGAGGAAGTAACCTTTGTTAATACTGTTTAGATGAGAAAGCACCAGTTTGCTTTGGGAAGCGCTTCACAAACCCTATTCAAATCAATGGCTGCTTTCTGCCTGATGCCTAAATTAGAGTGGGGGCACCAGGGTCCCCCTCCCCCCGTAAAAATCTGTGATAAGCCCAGTTTCTAAGGAGAGGGTAGCTTCTTTCCATGTAACTTAATGTTAACTGCTTATTTAGTGCCTCTTTAATTTTGCTGGACCAATAGAAATGCAATTTGAAAATCTGTATACCTGTAACTGCCAGTTAATATATGGAAATTCCCTTGTCTACTTTCTTGAAAAACATATAAATAGATGTATCTGATAATGGAACGGGGTGCATGGCTATTTATCCGCCGAACTGCTAGCTAATAAACAGCCTCTTCCTCTACAAACAAAACGGTGTTCGAGGTGTTTCTGTTCTGTGGGCTGAACTTAGCTTTTTCCTGCTACAAGAGGAGGGGTGAAAAGTGAGAGGCAAGAAGAGAAAGGGAGAAAAAGGGAAAGAGAGACAAAGAGACAGAAAGAGAGAAAGGGAGGGAAGACATCCAGTGCTCAGCCGACTCTGCTGTGCTGTTTCCCAGTCACGTGGGCCCAGCCTCAGTGCATACTCCAGCCTATGTCAGAACGCCCTCTTCAGCTTTTCTCTATGCTTCAGAGAGTGACAGTTTTTTTTTTCTTTTCCAAGACTCCTGTTTTACTCAGCTAGTGCTGCTCTAACAGAAACACCACAAGTGCATGGCTTTGGCAAAGAAAAGTTTATTCTGACACAGTCTGGTAGGCTACAAGTCCAAAATCAGGATTTCCACGCCAGGGGAAGGCTTCCACCCTTGTCAGCTCTGGAGGAAAGTCCTGTGTTGCATCAGTCTTTGTTCAGAGAGCATCTTGGGGCAGGAACCTCAGGTCTGAAGGAGACACTGTTCTCCCGGTGCCGCTTTCTTCGTAGTGTGAGGTTTCCAGTTCTCTCTAACAGGTATTTCCCTTTTAAGAGACCACCTCAAGGCACAAAACAAACTTACACATTGAATCTTGCTGTACCAACACAACTGCTGCCCATCAGACCTCATTAACATCATAGAGGCAGGAATTCCAACCTAGAGGAACCTCACACAATACCAGGAATTACGGCACAGCCAAATTGCTACAGATTTTTTAGGGAACACATTCAATCCAGGACAATTCCCAAGCCCACGGAAGAGGGAAACACACAGTTCTGCAAAAGGAACTGGATTCCAAGACTGTGTGACCTGAGGCCGGTGACTTTACTTCTCTCGGTGGCCTCTTGTGAGTCCAGCACCTACACAGGTGTGTTAGAGATTAAAAGTGATTGTGTGCAGAGGGGCCCCAACCAAAGCTCTCCCAGACGTGCTGTTCCCCAGATCCAAGAAACTGTTGAAATGAGGAAGGGCCCGGTAAAAACTGGAGGTGTTGAAGAAAGCCCCAGGAAACAACTTAATAGCAGAAAATATCATAGAATAATCTTACCTTTGTCTTACAAAACACTGTCACAAGACAAGCCTGGGGGCAACCTTGCAAGTGACAGCCTGCAAGTGACCCCTAGACCTTGACCACATTTTACAACTAATAGGAGTTAACCAATCAATGTAAAGGTCAGTTCACCCTCCCTACTTTGCAATCTCACGACTTAAATACTGGGGGCTGAGGAAACTCCCTGTCGCCCCCTGCTCTGTGTAGCTTGGGGTGCGTTCCTGGTGCACCAGTATTTTTCCTATTGGGCATATTTTTTAATAAAATTTAACCTTTAAAGTAACAATGTCGCATCTTGAAAATCACGGACCCTAACAAAACCTGTCCCGGTTGAGTCAGTTCTGACTCCTGGTGAGCCCGTGCGCTAGAGAGCAGAACTGTCCTGCGCTGTTTCCCAGGTTGTGATCTTTACGGGAGCAGACCACCATGTCTTCCGTCCCACCAAGCTGCCGGATTGGTTTGAACCTGTTGAATAACAGCTGAGCACTTAGCCACTGCACCACCAGGGCTTCTTTTCCAGCCAGATACTATGTTGTTGTAGAAAGCCTGGTTGACTAATGGTTAAATGCTATGGCATCTAACCAGGCCAGCGGTTCAAATACACCACCAGGGGGCGCTCCTTGGAGACCATGGAGCATTCTACTGTCTCCTAGAAGGTTGCTGTGAGTCGGAATCGACTTGACGGCAACAGGTTTGGCTTGGGGTTTTTGTGGTGATGGCCGTGCACCATCAAATCGATTCAGACTCATGGTGACCCTACAGGGCAGAGCAGAACTGCCCCGCAGGGTCTCATACGCTGTAATCTTCACGGGAGCAGACTGCCAGGTCTTTTCTCCCAAGGGGATGCCGGATAGGTTCAAACAATCCGGCTTTCGGTTAACAGCCAAGTGCTAACCACTGTGCAAACAAGGCCCTTTCCGCAGACCTCCCAGAGGCTCCAGATAGCCAGTTTCCCTCCTTTCTGCCCACCCTCACCTTCACCACAGGGCTGACAAGCAGGTGCCACTCCTCCTCTGTCCTCCTGCTCCTCTGAGCATCTGAATATGCCTCTTCTTTTCCTCTCTTCCCGTTTGCCACCTTTTGTCTGTTCTGGCTCTCCCTGCGCATTTTGCCCTCCCTGTACATGAAACCCTCTTCCGTTTCTCCATCCACCACCCCCTCTTCTCACTGCTGCTCTCTGAAGACAGACTTTCCCCACCAACTTATTTCACTGTCACCTCCCACAATTCTTCACTGATCCATTCCTTCACCTCCACACATTGCTTTCCTCGGGTCTGGACCCAGACCTGCCTTAGATCCCCAATCCTATGAGGGAGGTCATCGCCATGGTTACCGCTCCGGCTTCTTCGCTCATTCTCCCTGATGGATTTCCAACCCGTGGGGCAGAGAGGCACACTACAATCCCATCAGGAAGAGCTCGGCTCTGGCTGCCTCTAGGTAGCTTCTGTCCAGGTGGTGCTGGCTGCAGCTGGGGGAAGAGTGTTTCCACAGCTACACAAGAGGCAAAACCTACCAAGGCTGACTACGAGGCAGAGGAGGCCTAGAAGATGCACAGTTCACAGAGGCTTAGGTGTGGGCAAACACCTCTCTCAGATCCCAAGGGATGAAGCCAGCCCTCCCATCCGGTTCCCTCAGTCCAGGGCTCATCTGTCCCCAGAGTGACCCATAGACAGCTTTTCTATTGACTAACCCTGCCATCCACTCCCATCCAGACAGTGACAGATGGAAGCCGAGGCTGGAACACAGAGAGACGGGTCCAGATAGAGTCACACCGTAACCAGAAGATGCAGAGACACGAATGAAGTGATACAGAGCCACCCATGGAAGGAAGACAAATGTCCTAAACACTTACTATGGTATCTCAGATGGTCCTCACAGTCACTGCGACCAGTGGATGGCATCCGTCCTGCCTTAAAGATGATGAGACGGACCTGGAGGGGTTGTCAGAGCCACACAGCTGGAGCGTGGTGAGCCGCGCTGGAGTACGGGCCTCTGTGATTCCTAGGCACACATCCTTTCTTCGACTCCCCAGAGATACACACAAAAAAGAATGTTATGCAGAGCAACAGTGGAGGGACACTGAAGGACACATCTAGGAAAGAGATGAAGAGACACGGAGACAAAGAGAGACACGGATGAAGATGGGAAGAGAAAACCACACAGCTGCTGTCATTCGGTGTCCTTGAATCGGCTCTAACTCATAGAAAACAGGTGCAATGTTGGCCGGTCCTGGGTCATCCTCACGGCCATTGCTGCCTGAGCTCATTGATGTAGCCGCTGTGCCGATCGTCTCATTGAAGGTCTCCTTTGTTAATGACCCTCTACTTGACCAAGCATGATCCCCTTCTAAAGTGATTGGTTCTTTCTGATGATATGTCCAAAGCAGGAGTGATGAAGTCTCAGCATCTTCGCTCTAAGGAGCTTTCTGGCTGTACTTCCTCCAGCACAGATCTGTTCCCTCTTCTGGCGATCCTTGCTACGGTCAGCACGTTTCACTGACACCACAATTCAGATTTGTCAGCTCGTCTTCCGTCTTCCTTTCTCACTGCCTACACTTCCCATGTAGATGATGTGACTGGGAAGACCCGGGTTTGGGTCAAGCATGGCTTAGTCATCACAGTGACGTTTTTGCTTTTTAAGATTTTTAAAGAGGTCTTTGGCAGCAGACTTGCCCAGTGCAATATGTCATTTGAGTTGCTGACTGCTGTTTCCTTCCAAGGGTGTTGTTTATTGGTCCAAGTAGAATCAATAAGAAGATATGCTGTCAGTCCTTCTCTGCAGGAATGTATTTTGGAGAAAATACACATTCCAGGTCTCATTCCCAGATCTTCAGAATCCAAATTTCTGGGAAGAGGGCCCAGGACACTGCATTTTTAAAAAAACAAAACAAAAACTTCAACTGCAAGACAAAGTATGCTGACATCTTGCTTTGAAATGCATCAGAAAAATAAGATAAAATCACGAACATCTAGAGGGAGGGAGAGATGGTGTCTTGGTCATCTCGTGCTGCCACAAGTGGAGGGCTCCAACAAGAAGTCTCCTCTCCCACAGTCCAGCAGGCTATAAGTCCAACCCCAGGGTCGTCATTGCCAGGGGAAGGCTTTCTTCCCCTGGTAGCTCTGGAGAAAGTCCCTGGTCATCAGTCTTCCCTTGGTCTGGGAGACTTTCAATGCAGGGACACAGTCTGCTCTTGGCACTGCCTTCTTGGTGGTGTGAGGTCCCGTTGTCTCTCTACTAGCTTCTCTCTGTTGTATCTCCGAAGAGATTGGCTTAAGATACTATCTAATCTCATAGATCTCATCAATACAACTGCTGATCATCCATCTTATTACATTATACTGATACAGTTTACAACATATAGGAAAATCACATACAGTGGTGAACATCACACAATACTGGGCATCTTGTCCCAGCCCATTTGACAGATATTTTCAGGAGACACAGTCCAATCCATGACAGATGATAACACACAATAAAGCAAATACATACAGCCAACTATTAAAGGAGGAACTAGGTGGTCAGTAACACTCTTCACTACACAAATGGTTTAATGTAAAAAACTCATAATGAAGCATCAGGAGAAAGCTCCCTAGTGGTTATGACAACTAGGCAGGACTGCGGACATTGCTGCTGGGGACAGTCCCTCCGGAGGACTTCTGGAGAAACAGTTATTCTCTCCCAGCCCCTTCACGTACCCTCCAGTTCAGCGGCTCACAGTGGCCTTCAAGTACCTTGGCCGGAGCTGGGGAGCCACACAAGAAGACCTGTACCTTTCCCTTCTGCTCAGCAGCCACGTTCTGGAACACCTGGAGTCCTCAGGTCAGGGGAGAACGGAAAGGGAGGAGGAGTGAAACTGCTGGCTGCTTACTGACCCGCCCAGCTAGAGTCCATGATGTAAGGAAGATCCATGGGACAGGAGAGTCAGCAGGATGCTCCTCCCCATCCTAGGGTGAAGGCTGGGAACTCAGTGGCATGGCTGATTCACTTCAGAGCCAAGATCCCAGTGTTCAGTCCTTCCTCCAGGAAACAATTTCTCAACACGTCTCATGACTTAAAACCTTTGCTTGGGGCTGAGACCCAGGCCCTCTACCCAAGGAGCTGCATCTGGGGGGAGACACCCACTAGCAGAGCTGGGGAGATGGTGTGCAAGGACACAGACGTGCATGGAGCACTCCAGGCGCCAGACAGGGTACGTCCAACCCAGAGTTCCGAAACCTTCTGCTTGTCCTCAGGGCTGACCAGGTGTCACAATTCGAATGTCTCCTTCCCACAGTCAACATTTTCTCCCCCTAATCCAGACTCTTTTGCTCTCCACCAAGCTCTGCTTCAGAACGGCCTTTATCTCAAAGCTATCTCTGATGCCCAGACATCACTGACAACCCTTTTGCCCTCAGCTCTCATTGCCGGGGCAGTCCCATCCACAGCCATTTCAAAAGCTGTGCCTTCTGGGCCACTTCAGGCAAACTCTACACCCCAAGTGCTGAGTGCTCAGGAAAGAAAAAATAATAAATTATTCTGAGAAATAAAGTAGAAAGAGAACAGACCATTTCATATAGGTGGGCCTCAGCCTCCCCATTTGAACATGAGGGGATAAGACTTGATGCTTCCAGGACCTTGCCCAGTCTGACCCTCTCACTCTGCAGGGACTCAGGAAGAGGCCTTGGAGGTCAGAGACACTAAACTTCTGCTCTAAAGAGCTGGGGAAACTGAGGCTCAGCAGGGAATGAGGTGAACTAGAGATGGAGCCTGAATGTAGGTCCCTGCCTCCCATCCTAGCCCTGAAGCCCCTGGCTGGACCAAGGATGCCAGCCTCATCTTTACTCCTGGTGGCTGGCCCTACTCTGCCCCGTCGCCACCTGCAGGGTCTCAGGGACCACCAGTCCCTGCAGGCAGGGGGTTCCGCTGGCCCTTATCTTCAACCAGTCAAAGCCTCCCAGGCTGGGTCTGCCTTTGGAGCCCCGTGATCGAGTCCTCGTTCTCCTTCTTGACCAGGAAGTCGAGGGCCATCTGTAGGCCATTGGCCTTTACCTGTCGTTCTTGCCCAGTGCGGACATCACGGACATGTGCAGCTCCAGGAAGCTGTCTGGGAGTCGGGGTGGCAGAGTGGGAGGACAGGGAGGCACCAAACCTCAATAATAGCTTTTAGCCTCAGTTTAACAGAAGACTAGGCTATCAGATTTGAATACTGTATTCACAACAGAAAGCCCTTTCCTTCGATAGACAGCTCTCATGAATACCAGCTGTACTTCATTTTGCAGCAATACAATGTTATAGTATTTTCCTCTGTGTGGTTATGAGTCGGAGTCCCTGAGCAGCTTACACAGTTAACGCACGTGGCTGCTTGGATGGCAGTTCAAGTCCACCCAGAGACGCCGTGGAAGAAAGGCCTGGCCATGTACTTCCAACAACTCAGCCACCAAAAGTGCTGCGGAGCACAGTTCTAGTTGGACAGAAGTGGGGCCACCCTGAGCCACAGCTGACACAATGGCAACGGGTTGTGCATTTTTTTTATCGGCTGAACATGATACACTAAGAAATGGACCGAAAGAAGAAAAAAACTGTGTGACAAACATATTCATTGTAGTTTTATTTATAAAGAGGAGAATTAGGAAGAAATAGCATGCCCAATAAGAGAAACTTGGTTAAGTAACTTAGGGCATAATGACTAAGCATATCGTTAGATTAGTCACTATGTTACCACCAGCATTACTACTCTAGTACTACATGAACAGCAAACGTATCCAGCAGTTGTTATGTTCCAGGCACTGCTCTAAACACTCTACAAGTGATGTCTCATTTAATTCTCATGCCACCACCATGAGGGGGGACTGTTAGGATCCACTTTTCAGATGAAGAACTTAAGCCAAGAGGTTCGGTCACGTGCTCAAGGTTCTGTGACTACTAAGGGATTGAGCAACGATTCAGATTCACACAGAATGATCTGAGCCCAAGCTCTTGACATTTAAAAATTATAAACCACGGTCTTTCATTCAAACCTTGATGTATCATTAAAGCTGAAATCAGAAGCCCTATGCTTCAACGGCAGTTAATGAGAAACCTTGCCGGAAACCTGATGAATACAGGAAAGTTGTTGACTCAAGTGGCTTTGAGAATACAAAGCAGTGGGTGGCTGTTGTCCCCTGTTTACACAGATTGGGAAGAAGCAAACAGCAAATATTTACACACCAATAAGTAGACAATTTAAATGAAATCTCAACTTGCCTTCCTGAAATCGAGCTTCTAATGAATTAATACATGTAAAGAAACACTTAGAACAAACTCAACGCTGTATAAATATTTACTATAAATGTTATTTACAAGAAAGGGCAAGGAGCTTTCCTGCAGTCATCCAAGGCTTAGCAGTTATCGTCCAAAGACTGCTGGTTCATACTGTAAAGCTTTGGATGTTTGTAATAGAAGACAGTATCTGTTTGGATACTTCCTGTATAAAAACGTGTTTGATCACATGAACTTGCAAACTCTGTTTATCAGGGGAATTTGAATTTACTTATGACAATTTAGTCCTAATAAACTCAACCTGTGCCAAAGACCCCGAATCCTCTTGAAGTCAGAGAGTGATCTAGAGCATTCCTCCTTGTATAAGTTATGTCATAAAGTTAAAAAGCAACAAAATAATGACGCTAAAGGGGGAACTTTGAAACACTGTCAGGTTTCAGTGTTTCACAAAGATGCCCCATGAAGACTTCAGCCAGAGAAACAGTCTGTCAAACTATGTTTACCAAGAAGGGTAGGAGATGGAAGGCTGGAAAGGGGAGAGAGCAGGAGCGGAAGGGAGGGCACTCAAAAGATTTATTTTTGTAATCCATTTTATTTTATTTTATTTTTGCTGTTGATGTTGAGAGGATACACAGCTGAACACAAACCAATTCCACAACTGCTGTACAAACCATTCAGTGACAATGACCTTTCATAGTCTTCTACGTGGGACCGTCTCCCCTTCCTTTTCCGAAGTGTTGCTCCCCCATGAACATGAACTCACTCCCCGCTAAGTTCTCCTCTCTAATCTTTCAGGTTGCTGTTGTCAGTTTGATTCCATATAGCTAGTTCTTAAAAGAGCACAATACTTGAGGCAGGCATTCTTTCAAACATTCATTTTTGATGAACTTATAAAAGTAGGGACCAAACCATAAAAGACTTAGTACAGCTAAGGAATTTCATCTTTATCTCTATCCAGTTTCCAAACTTTCTGATTGTTACTCCATTAGAATTTGAACTTGGAGCCTCCGAGACTGGGAGAATAAGTTTTTCTTTGTTAAAGACAGTCACTTGCGGTGTTTCTGTCACGGCAGCGTCAGCTGACTGAGACCCCCCGCTCCCCTCCACATTGCACTTCTGAATCCTGAGCCTCATTTATTCACAGCCTGCTGCAGCCATCAGAAGCATGTGGTGAGGGCCATTTCTTCAGGCCACCGTCGAGGTCATGCAGCTGATCAGACCCCGAGTGACCTGACTCAGGTTCCCGAAACTGAACTAGCAAGTTTGGTCTCTCGACAGGTGGGAAGCTGGGATCCTCCTCCCCCAAAGAACACAAGGATGCATCCTTTTTAGTAGCAAATGACCAAAAAGTTTATTAAGGGAAAGTATGTTCCAAAGAGGAAATGGGTCAGTCTCTATGAGTGAAAAAAGACCCTGCATAGATTTTGGGGGTGCTTTTTTTTAATGGGCAAAAGCAGGGGGTGATATCACAGATGGGAGGTTGGAGGTAGTAACTTGGCTTCTGATTGGGCCTGAGACTCCCATAGCCACCTCACAACTACCATGAGCAACTAACTGTTCTATTTTTATCCCAATTGCCAGGAAGAACCCAAGTCTGCATCACAAACTGCCAGGGAGAGTTGTTGATATGTAGCCGATCAGGTTCCCCTGGCAACCTTATCAATACTATGTGTGTTCTAGAAGGCAAACCACGACCTTTGTTATCCCTAGAAACTGTTAAGACTCTGGAGTAAAATATGTTGGTTTGTGGTGGCAGCCATCAGGTTCCCTAGCTAACACCGACAGCCACCACCAGCCCCCTTGGGAGAGTGTGACAAAGTGCCCTTAGTAAAAGAGGGAATGGGTGATGGGTGCTGTGGGAATGACACTGCAGAAAGGGGTCAAGTTCAACCTCTCTCCCTTCCCCCAGCCCCACTTTTAAGCTTGGAAATGTCTAAAACACATGTTGCTGTCTAGCCAATTCCGCCTCCTGGTGACACCAGAGGCTGAAATAGCCTCCATGTCAGGGGTGCTCAAAACTAAGGGGACTTGGGTGACATTTTTCAGATCACCTCTAATACACAAGGAAAGACATGACCTCCACACTGCACAAGCCCCAGGTGGTGACGCTAGGGTGCGGCCCTCTGTAGGCTCCAGTATAGAGTCAGCAAACTACAGCCAATAAATGACTCCTTTTATCTTGATAAAACCAATGATAAAGAACCAAGCAGGAGGCCTGAGGCCGGAAAAGTATCTTGCGTTTGAACATTCTTCTTTTAGGTTACTGGCCTGACGAGTCTCACATCATCACTCTGTTTTCCTTGGTGGCCTGCAAGATTGTGAAGCAGACCTCCGCCCGACTGATCGCCTCCCCCCAGTTGTCCCCCACATCTGCATACGGTCTTTCCCCTTTAAATCCTGAGACTTTACCTGACCCATGTGGACAGCATCTGAGGATAAGAATATCTCCCTGTCCCTTTGCAATGCCCCGGCTTGCAAATAAAACCTTTGATCTCACCCGAAAGCTCCTGTCTCAAGCGAAGTGGCTTTTTGCACCAGGTAGCTGAACTCCCCAGCTTTTCCAGTAACACCGGCACCCCTACAGGGCAGAGTAGAAATTGTCCCATGGGATTTCCTAGCCCGTGATGTTCACGGGAGCAGCTGTGGATGGATTAGGATCACTGACCTTTTGGTTAGCAGCTTATTGCCCACGGTACAACCACAACTCCTTTGGAGAGCTTGAGAGGCATATAGAAATTACACCTGGGCACAGACCTTGGAGATTATGTATTCCTTGGAGATTATGTATTCCCGTGACCTCCTAACACTTAAAATTAACTTCGGGTTACGTGGCTGATACATCTACCTGTTTTCCTTTTGCTGCTCCCCAGCCTCCTCCCAATGCATCCACAGGGTTTTACAACAAACGAAGGTCTAGTGCAGTCTTTCATTTCTACGTGGGAAATGCAGGCCCAAGGCATGCACATAGCTGCCTCAACATATCCTGGACATGGATGGAGCTGGGACTAGAACCCTGGTCTCCAAAGGCTCAATCCAAGGTACCACCACCATTCTCCCCTCTGATACACCAACTGCAAAAGGCGACTTTCTGCTTTATCTCCTAGGGGTTGAGAGGAAAAGACAGCATGGAAGAGCTGGAGCTTCAGTGAAAAGAGAACCTGACACAGGAACTCTGAAAACACATCTGCCTCAATAAGAACTGGTTCTTGGAACAAGGTGAGTAGCTATAAATCCAAACTCCTGTTAGAAGAAATAAAAATATCGTTCCTGCTTCTTGGTTTTAAGAAGGGCCAAGACCAAGTGGGCCACTGGAGTCCCAGAGGAAGTGTTAGGCCCTGAGGATCATCTGTTTTTGGCTCCTCTCTACATTTCGGGGCTCACATCTCCATTCCCATCAGGCTTGCCTGGCCTCAGTTTTCCTTCCCCTTCCCTCCCCCCCTTCCCCTTCCCCCGTCCCTTCCTCTCCCCTTCCTTTCCTTTAACCATATGTGTTTTATACCTACAGGGATCACAGCACGAATGGCAAGATCTTATTTTAGAGCAGCAGTCCCCACCTTGTTCCTAAAACCCTGATTGCACACAAGTGGTTGAGATTTTGTCCATCTGGCACAGCACAGCAACACATGAACAGGTTCCACATTGGTCAAACATGTCCTGGCCAGCTGATAAGAGGTCGCTACGATTCCTTACCCTTACCTTCAGTTTTCTCCTTCGAAACTCAGATTCTCTGCACTTGCTCCTTTAATCCTGGCAATGCAGATGGTCTGGACCATGGCAGCAGAGAACAGTGGGGAAATTCTTGGGCAGAGTCTGCTCTTGGTTTCAGTACCAAGCTTTTGATAGTCCTTCTCCTTTACTTCTCCACCTGGTGAACTCCTATTCAACCTTCTGGGGCCAACGCAAATGTCCCCTTTCCCCAGCCTAATCTTCCCCTAGGGAGCTTATTAAGTTCCTCCTCTACTTCCCATGGTACTTTATTTTCACTCTAACAAGACACAACTGCATTGAAGGAAAACTGATTGAGAATTTAATGCACCATAAAAATTTATTGAGAAATTAAGTTACATCATTTCTTGCTATTGTTGACTTACCAGGAAGAAACATACGCTATTGAAGGACCAATCCTTCAAGGTTAGACTGATTTTTTTTCCTCCATCAGTAATGATTTTCCATTCTCCTAAGGAACTATAGGGCTGAGTTGAGCAGGAAGTGACTCAGTGACAGTGAGTTTGGTTTCTCCTTTAATCATAAAGAACAATAAGGCTTCTTCCTGTTTCTTGTTCTGAGAGAGGAAGCTGAGTGCACCAGAAGGAAGGTCCAGAGGGAGAACGAACAGTCCTGAAGGCAACCTCTGGCTTAATCCTGTGGTAGTGCTCTAAAAGAAACACCATGAGTGGATGGCTTCAGCCAAGAAAAGTTCATGCTCACATGGTCCAGTAAGCTACAAGTCTGAATTTTGGGCGTCCACTCCAGGCAAAGGCTTTGCTTCTTTGTTGGCCCTGGAGGAAGGTCCTTGTGTTGCATCAGTCTTTGGTCAGGAAGCATCTTGGTGCAGAAACCTCAGGCCTGAAGTACGCTCTCCACTCCTGCTGCTGCTTTCTTGCTGGTATGAAGTTTCCAAGTCTCTGCTTCCTTCCCTTTCCTTTTATCTCTTGTAGGATTAAACATGGGGCAAGTCACACTCCAGGGAAACTCCCTTAGCAAGGGTGTTAGGGTGTTGCAGCCCCACACCTATCCTCTCTTAACATAGTCCAATCTATTAACCACAGGCAGACATTAGATTTACAGCTAGGACAATCACAAAATGGAGGACAGTCACACAATACTGCGGATCACGGCTCAGCTAAATTGCTACACATATTTTGAGGGGGACACAATTTAATCCATGACAACCTCTAAACAGGACTTATGTTTAAAGACCAGTGCACATGCTTAAGGCAGATTAACTGAGAACGGGGCTTATGCTCTAAGGTAGAAGTGACCAGGGTCAGCCTGGGAATGCTTTCTCCCGAATGTGGGGCCCAAGCCTCCTGCACACAGCTGGGAAAGTGAGACCTGTGTCTTGTGGTTGGTCACCAGGAGCAATGGTTGCCATGGCAATGAGATGCTGCGAGACCCCCATTTCCAGATTGCTTAGTCCTTCGGGGACCCTTTGCAACCCGGGGAGAGGAGAAAGCTAGGATAAGAAGACCCAGGAGTTCTGTTCAGTCTTGCTTCAGGAGGGCCAGATAGCATTTATTATTATGTTTTTAACAAAAGCAAGCCATGCACCTAGTGAAAACTGAAACACTTCAAGAGCGAACACGAAGAACACAGCCGCCCTCCTCCTCTCATGTTCCAAAGTACACCACCGGCAGCCTTTATTGCTGTTCATATCGACGACATACATGATTACAACTCAGCCTGAGACCCACGCCCACACCCGCGCACACGCACATGCACACATGTGGGAGCACATGGTTCTAGTCTTTGTCTTTTACTGTCTACTTTGAAGATCACTCTACATTAGCTCCCTCAGTCTCTTGTCACTGACTTTAATGGCCGGAAGTATCCTGTTAGAGCGGGACCAGGGGACTATAACATGCACTAACAGAAACACCACATGTGGGTGACTTTAGGAAAGAAAAGTTCATTCTTACACAGTCCAGAAGGTTACACGTCCACATTTGGGGTGTCTGCTCTAGGTGAACACTTTCCCCTTGTCAGCTCTAGAGGAAAGTCTTTGCTTTGCGTCAGTCTTTGTTCAGGGAGCATCTTGGTACAGGAACCTCAGGCCTGAAAGACATGTCTTCTCCCTGTGCAGCTTTGTTGATGGTGGGAGGTTCCCGACTCTCGGCTAGCTTCCCTTTCCTTTTATCCTTTGTAGGATAAAAGGTGGTACAAGCCACACTCCAGGGTAACTCCAGTGGAGCAGGGAGGTGACTTCAGGAAGGGTTTTACAGTTCCATCCTAATCCTCTCTACCATAATCCACTCTGTTAACCGCAGGCACAAATTAGGACTTACAGCACAAGAGTCACTGCATGGAGGGCAATCACAGACTACGGGGAGTCCTGACGCAGCCCAGTGACTACACGTATTTGGGGGAGGGGGTGGAATTCAGTCCATGGCAGGCATCAATTCTTCTTCAGTCATCCCGATTTGTTTTCCAGGTTTCAAGTGCATATGAGCTGATGAAAAATATCATGGCTTGGGTCCGGTGCTCTTTAGTCCTTAAAGTGACATCTTTGCTTTGTAACACTTTAAAGAGATCTTTAGAAGCCAATTTATTTGTATAAAATATTTTCTATATTGCCAAGACCTGTAGCTGCATCTATCCTCCTTTTAGGGTGTGAGTCCCCCCTAAAAATATCTGAAATGAAAAACCATTTAGCGTCTGCCAAGAATCAGAATGGGGAGGGGGTATCTATTAAAAAGAGCAGATTTGATGGTCCAACAGGTGGACACTTCCCGGGAGACATGACCCTCAGATTTTCTGTCCCCTCTAAAGTGAGCCCATTCCCAAAGTCAACTCTTTGGACAAAGATTGGACTGGATGAGAAGACGTAAAAGGATGCTGGTGAAGGGTGTGCTTTCTGGCTTAAGTAGATACATGAGACTAACTGGGCACCTCCCGTCCAGAGGGGAGATGAGAGAGTACGGAGGACCAGCAGCTGGTTGAATGGACCCAGGAAATACCGGTGGAGAGGAGTGTGCCGTCACAGGGTAGGGAGAGCAGCTAGTGTTACACAGAAGCGTGCAGGCAGGTTTTTGTAGGACTTGGACTGTAAAGTTTCACTTAAAGCACAATATAATATTTTAAAAAAGTAAAAGAAGGTGAAGAACAAAAGCAGCGGTGGGGTGGGGGAGGACTCGGAGCTTGTGTCCCCCAGCCACGCTGGCTTCTGCAGAACACAGAGCTGCCATGTCTACCTGTCACCCAGTCCCCAGGTTCCTTCTCTTCCACTTCCCTGGCCATCTCCCCAGCTCCAGGCACCAGCGCTCTCTCCCACACGGCACTTTTAAACCACGCCACCGAGGTATAAAGTACACAATAAGCTGCAGATAAGTACTGTGGGTGCCTGTCTTCACATACGTACATACCTGTGAAACCAGCACCCCAATCAAGATTGCAATCATAGCCATCACCCCAAAGTTTGCTCGCTGACTTTGAATCTTAAGACTGCATCCAAAAGACACGGAGTCATGGGAACGGCAGGGGTGAGGGTCCAGGGACAGGCGCCGGGCACTACGACAGCACTGTTGCTGCAAAACCACGGGAACGGCGGGGATGAGACTCCTCGAACAGGTGCCAGGTGTCCCGATAAAGCCCTTCCTGCAGAGTCATGGCAGTGGCGAGGACGAGTCTTGCGACAGGTGCCAGGCATCCTGCAGAGTCACACTGTTGAGTCCCTGTCACCATCTTCTCTCGGTAGGTGGAGATTTCTCACCTGGCTCTCAATGGCTCCATCGATTCTATGAAGACCCAGATAACCTCCCAGTAAGTGTTCCTTAAAACCAAACCAAACCCACTGCTGTTGAGTCAGGTCCAACTCATAGCAATCCTAGAAGTCAAGGTAGAACTGCTCCATAGAGTTTCCAAAGAGCACCTGGTGGATTTGAACTGCTGACCTTTTGGTTAGCAGACACAGCACTTAACCCACTATGCCACCAGGGTTTCCAGTGTTGGTTAAGGGAGTTGGAAATAGTTCTCTGGACAGAGGTTTCTCGCTGGAGCCACTCGAGGGCCCCTTAAGCCCATCTAGTCAGGGTACCCCCCTCACACTATCTGCCTCACTTCAGGGTTCAGCTCCTCCATGGGACCCTGAAGTTCACAACTGAAGCTGCTTAGGACCAGGATAAGACCAGAGAGCCACTCAGCCTGATCACTGCTGTCACATGAGAACTCTGGGTCCTTGCAGTCCCGTCTCATCCTGCCCTCGGAGAGCCCACCTTGGCCTGGCATGCGGTAACAAGGAGGCAGCCACTTCATGTTAACTGAGGCAGAGTGGAGAGGACTGAGCATGTGGGCTCTCATGCCAGCCCTGACACTTCTAGTTGCAGATTTTTAGGTCTCCGTGCCACGACCTATAAAATGAAGACACTAACACCACCCACCTGACTGACCCTGCACAGGATTCTGCGAGACAATGACACGGAGTGCATGTGAGTGCTTCACTGGCCAACCCTGTGCCGTGAGTGCACCTGACGACAGTCCTGGTGTTTGCGTGATCATCTCTTTTCCACAGATGAAGAAACTGAAGTTCAGAGAGACTAAGCAATTTACCCAGGGCCACAATTCCAAGCAGGTAGCAAAGGTAGAATTTGAACACGACTCCTGAACCTACGCTCCTGAGCCCTGTGCTAAATCGATTATGTAGGTGCATGAGTGCGGCCTGGCCTAGGCAGGCTCTCACAGAGCCCAGCTTGGTCAACAGAGAAGCTTGGCCCTGGCCTTGGCTTCCTCTCATGTCTCATGGTTTAAAGTGGCTTCAAGCACTTTCATCTGAGCTGGTCTTCTCCCAGTCTCCCACACATTCCCCTCTCTGCATCAGTCTAGTCACCTTGAGGGAAATGTGGCAGTCGCTTAGTCACCAATGGGCGAGGCTAGCAGGTCTGGGAGCTGTTGGGACTGAAAGTCATTCCCCCAAGAGCCTCTACTCTCCCACTTGGTTCTGGAACTCCAGCCAGGGCAGTGGTCTAGGAGTGGGGCAGCAAGGCCAAGAAGCCATGGAGGTGTGCAGTAGAGAAGGTTTGTGTGTGTGTGTGTGTGTGTCTGCACAGTGAGGGCTAGAGGGCAAGCAGTCAAGGGCCTACAACGTGAATGAGTTGAAGAGTTAAGGCCATATTCCTAAGTGCTTCCCCTGTTGCTTTTGTACAGACCTGTTGGGTACATTTTGTACATTCTCAATGGCCCCTGACACGGGCCTTATTGGTCAGTAACCAACTTATTTCATGATGGCGTGTCACATTGCTTCCTGAGATTTCTCTTATGTCAATGGAGGCTTGCCACCTTAGCAGAAACAGAAATGGCTAAGGTCCCTGTGTCCGGCCTGGCCTGTGGTTGAATCTTGATTCCCCTGTGGTCAGACAGGCTTGTTAAGGGCTGGAATGGGCCTGCCAGACTCTGTCTCTTGTCACCATTCACCTGGGACAGCTCCGGAGCTCTTGGGTTTGGCAAAACCGCTGTACACACCTTCATCAATCAGTCAGAAGAACTGGGAGGGCCCTCAATGCCAAAAAGGAATTAGAGGGACTTTCTGTCAGCCCCTTGAGACTAAGCTTCTGACATGTGGTGACCAACACATCCTGCTTTTTCTGGGGCCTTTCTCAGTTTTAGCACTGAAAATCCTGTGTCCCAGGAAACCCCACATTCCTGGGCAAACAGGGAAGGTTGGTCCCCTACCCAAACATAACCACAGGGAATGGTGGTTTCTGTCCCTCCACCTCCTTCCCTTCAGGTGAATGGGCAGGGAGCTGACCCTCTGTGGGACCTCCAGTGACCCTACTGAGGTGTCCTGGGCCTGTGTCATTTACAGACTCCAGCAGGTTCCTGTGAGTCATTGGTGCCAGCAGCACGTTCAATTTCTCAGCTGTTGGGTGAGATCCCCCACTAGTTGGGCAACCAGAGGCTCACCATGGGATTGGAAAAACACAGCGAATCAAATGACATCAGAAAGGACATTAAATTGAATGGGTCTCTTCTGAAGGAGGAGATCTTGGCCTAAGCTTGCAAGTGGGACAGGATGCTCTCGAAACAGCAGCTTGCACGTTTCTAATAGAGGAAGACAGGAGTAGACGCCACCTCTAGGTGGCTCACGTGATAACCCCTGCCCAAGACTGACCAGAACATTTGTCGAATAATATGGGTGCTGCTAGGGTCAGATCTGAAATGCTAGAATGACTCCAATCTCTGTAGAAAAATTAAGAGCTCAGCTAAGAATTTTCAAGGGAAGAAGATAAGAAAGGTGGGTCTGGGAATGATTCAGAAACAAGCTAAGGATGCATTGCCGTCTTGAGATGAACAGGGGAAGGAGAAGAAAGACAGTCTAAGGAAGGCATGGCCTGGAGTCCCAGAAGAAGAAAGTGTCTCTGCCAGGACTCATTACCGAGGACCAAACGCCAGAGTCTGACAGGCCCATTCTGGCAAGAGATTTAATGACATTCATGACATCAAGGGTAATGCTCTGATGGGCATTCCAGAAAAGGAGTTCCAAAACTACTCTGAAGGATGGAATAGGCAATGAGGTAGGAGCACTGCCAGTTAAGTTCATGAACTCATCCTAGAAAAGGTGCTGCATACCTCATCGCCGACTATCACTATGGTCACCTTCGAAGCACTCCCCTTGGGAAGCTATGCACCATTGCCAGTGCCTAGGGTGGACTAGGCAGTGAGGTACAAAGACTGCCAATTTAAGTTCACCAATGCATCCTAGAAAAAGTGCTACATACCCCATTGCTGAGTACCACCATAGTCACCTTCAAAGTACTCCCCTTGAGAAGCTATGCACTGATGCCAGCACCTAGTCCCCTCTCCAAAGCAATTTTGGAACTCTTTTTCTAGAATGGCCATCAGAGCTGTTGTCATATACCCTTGATGCCCTGAACGCCATCAGACAGTCTTCCTTTCAACACTTCCTTTACCTTAGGATAAAGAAAAAAGTCACTGGTGACCAATCAGGTGAGTAGGGAGGGTGTTCCAATACAGTTACTTGTTTACTGGCTAAAAACTACCTCACAGACAACTATACAAGAAAGTTGGTAAACTTGCCACTCTGCACAATGACCATTCCAGAAAGAGTTCCAAAATTACACTGAAGGGTAGACTAGGCACTGGCATCAGAGCATGTCTTCCCAAAGGGAGTACTTTGAAGGTGACCATAGTGATATTCAGCAATGAGATATGTAGCACTTAGAACAATTAAGTTCTCAGACTTAACTGTCAGACCTCATATGTAGCACTTTTTCCAGGATGCTTGCAAAATTAATTGGCAGTTTTGGTACAGTATTTGTCCTTTTTTGATTGACTTATTTCACTTAGCATAATGTCTTCCATCTCCATCCATATTGCAGCATGCATCAAAACTTCCCATCGCCCACTGGATAAGCAGCATTCCACTGAATACGACATACTACCTTTTGTTTACCTACTCCTCGGGTGACAGGCATTTAGGTTGCTTCCACTTTTGGTTACTTTGAATAGGGATGCAATGAACACAGGTGCACAAGTCTCTGTTGGAGTCTCTGTGTTCAAGTCTTTTGGGTATATACCTGGGACTGGGATTGCTGCTGGGTCATGTGGAAGTTCTATTTTTAGTTTTTAGAGGAATCGCCCACGCTTCTCCATAAAAGCTGTACCATTTTGCATTCCCACCAGCAATGGGTACAGGTTCCAATTTCCCCACATCCTAGCCAACATTTGCTATCTTCTGTTTATTTATTGATTTTTTTAATCTTGGCCATCTTAGTGGACCAGTAAGCAACACCGTCATAAGCGGACAAAGGTTTGAGGTGGTCAGGGGTTTCATTTCACTTGTGTCCACAATCAACACCCTTGGAAGCAGCACTCAAGAAATCAAAAGATGCATTGCACTGGGAAAATCTGCTGTGAAGGATCTCTTTAAAATATTGAAAAGTAAATATGTCACCTTGAATACTAAAGTGTGTCTGAGCCAAACCACAGTGTTTTCAATCACATCATATGCATGCAAAAGCTGGACAATGAACCAAGAAGACAGAAGAAGAACTGGTGCCTTTGAACTGTGGTGTTAGAAAAAATGTTGAACGTACCATGGACCACCAAAAGAACAAACAGATCTGTTCTGGAAGAAGTACAACCAGAGTGCTCCTTGGAAGCAAAGATGGCAAGACTGTATCTTCCATATTTTAGGGATCAATCCCTGGAGAAGTACATCATGCACGGTAGAATGGAAAGTCAGGGAAAAAGAGGAAGACCCTCAATGAGATGGATTGACATAGTGACTGCAACAATAGCCTTAATTAAAACGATTGTGGACATGGCACAAGACCAGGCAGTGTTTCATTCTGTTGTTCAGTCGCTGTGAGTCAGAAATGACTCAACATCACCTAACAACAATGTCTTAGTGGGAGTGAAATGGTGTTTCATTGTGGGATTTGTATCTCTCTGATGGCTAATGATGCTGAGCATCTTTTCATATGTTTGGTGCCATTTGAATGTTCCCTTTGGTGAAATGTCTATTCAAGTCCTTTGCTCATTTTATGATTGGGTTATTTGTATTTTTGTTGGTAAGTTGTTGAAGTTTTACATATTTTGGTTATTAGATTCTTTTTGGATATTTGGTTTCCACAGATATTCTCCTAGACAGTTGCTTTTCTTTTTACTGTTTTGGCAAATTGTTTTGATCAACAAAAGTTTTGAATTTTTATGAGGCTCATTTACTTATTTTGTCTTTCATTGTTTGTGCTTTTGTTATTATATTAGATAACCCACTGTTAAAGTTAGGCTGACAGCACTGCTTCTGCTTTTTATTCTGAGAATTTCACGGCTTTAGTTTGCACATTTAGGTTCTTAATCCATTCTGTATTTGTTTTTGTATATGCTATGAAGGACGGACTCTGTTTCATTTTTTCTGCATGTGGAAATCCAATTTTCCCAGCACCAGCTACTGAAAACACTCTTTCACCCCCATTAAATGGACTTAGCACCCTTGTAAAAAAAAAAAATCAGCTGACTACAGTCAAGCATCTCACATTTAATAGAAGAATGAATCTGTAAGGCAAAAAATCAGTGTACTACAAGTACACGAAATCTAAAAAGATTCACACTGAGACACATTATAATCAAACTGAGGTATCAGAGATAAAGAATCTTGAAATTACTGGGACAGAAGCAAACCTTCACCTACAAGAGACCCTCAATAAGATCAAGCACTCACTGACTTCTCATAAATAATGGAGGCTAAAAGGCCACGGATAACACCCTTAAAGTGCTAAAAAAGGAATATAAACAAACTGTTGACCAAGAATTACATATCCAGCATGTCCATATTCACAGTGTTCATTCCATGTCCTTTAAAAATGAAGACAAAATTAAGACATTCCCAGATAAACAAAAGCTATGGGATTCTGTCACCATTAGACATGTCCTCCTACAATCAGAGATGAGGAGTTCTTGGGTGGTGCAGAGGGTTAAGCACCAGACTACTAGCTGAAGCACTGACAGAACCCACCCAGAGGCCCAAAGGAAGACAGGCCTAGCAATCTCTTTCCAAAGGTCACCGCCTTGAAAGGCCTACCTGTGAAGCAGTTATAACCTGCACACCTGGGGTCACTATGAGAAAGAATGGACTATATGGCAACCCAAACCAACAAGAAACGCTAAAGGAAGTCCTTCAGGTTGGAATGATACTAGGCAGTCATTCAAAGATACATGAAAAAAATAAAGTTCTCTGGCTTGGCTGGCAAAGGCAAGTTTATGAGCAAATATAAAAGCCAGTTTTATAGTATATTTGGTTTGTAAGCCTATTTATACATGATTTAAAAGGGAAATACTTTAAAATTATTATAAATTTATGTTATTGGACACAAAATGGATAAAGATCTAATGTTGGGCAACAACAACCATAAGCAGGGACAAAGAAGTACAGAAGCAGAGATTCTACATACTATTGTACTAGTTAAGTTGGTGCCCACTCAAACTAGATCCTTATAAAATCGGGATGTGTAAACTCCATGGTACCAACCACACCAAAAAAAAAAAAAAAAAACTTAAAAATATACACACAAAAGAGAAGGACAAAAGAATAAAGATGGTTCACTATAATAAACTAACCAAAAGAAGGAAATACTGCAGGAAACAAGGTACAAAAAGGTGTAAGACAAACAGAAAATGGCAGAAGCTTGTCCTTACTAGTAATTATTTTACATGTAAATGGATTAAACTCTCCAGCCAAAAGGCAGAGAATGACGGAATGGATAAGAAAACATCATCCAACTATATGCTGTAGAGATCCACTCTAGATCCAAAGTCACAAATAAATCGAAAGTGAAAGGACAGGAAAAAATATTCTGAGCAAATGGTAACCAAAAGAGAACTCAAGTGGATATATCAGTATCTGACAAAACAGACTTTAAGTCAAAAACTGTTACAAGAAATGAAGGTCTTATCTAATGATAAAAGGATAAACTCATCCAGAATAACAATTACAAGTATATGCTCCTAACAACCAAGAAACCAAACCTGTAGCCACTGAGTTGATTCTGACTCATAGTATCCATATACGACAGAGTAGAACTGTCCCATAGAGTCTTCAAGAAGCACCTGGAGGATTCAAACTACCAACCTTTTAGTTAACAGCTGTAGCACTCAGCCACCACACCACCAGGATTTCTACCAAACAAGAGAGCCCCCAAATGGATGAAACAAACAGTGATAACAGCAAAAGAAACAATAATTCAGTCCAACAATTATACCTGGAAACTTTAATAACTTACTGTCTTGAACAATCAGACAGAAGATAAACAAAGAAATAGAGGACTTTGATAAAACTACAGACCAACTACATGTAAGAGACATATATATTCCACCCAGTAGCTGCAGAATACACATTATTCTCCAGTGCCATAGATCATTCTCCAGGATAGGCCATATGTTAGGTCAAAAAACAAGCCTCAGTAAATTCTAAGAGACTGAAATCAAGGTATTAAAAAATTCATAAATACATGAAAATTAATAATATAATACTGAACAGTCTATGAGTCAAAGGGGAAATCAGAATATACTCAAAGATAAATAAAAGGAAAGTATAGCATACCAAAACTTACAGGATATAATGAAGTCAGTGTCAGAGGGAAATTTATAAATACCAACATTAAAAAAATACAGATCTCAAATCAAAAACCTAATTTTACAAGAACACAAAGCCCAAAGATAAATACCAGTTGTGTTTCTGTACACCAGCAACAATCTAAAAAGGAAATTAAGAAAACCATTTATTTTACAATAGCATCAAAAAGAATGAAATGCCTGGAAGTAAACTTAACCAAGTAGGTGAAAGACCTTTTTCACTGGTAACTATATAACACTGTTGAAAGGAGTTAAAGGAGATCTAAATAAACTGGAAACCATCCTATATGTTGATGGATCAGAAGCCTTAATATGGTTCTCAGTCCTACTGCTTCTATCCAAACTGATCTACAGACAAATGCAATTCTGGTAAAAATTCTAATAGTAATTTTTTTCAGAAATGAAAAACACAGTTCTGAAATTCATATGGAATTGTCAGGGGCCCCAGAAAAGTCAAAACGATCTTGAAAAAAAGAACAAAATAGGACTCACACTTCTCAATTTAAAAACATACTACAAAACTACCATAATAAAACCAGTGTGGTACTGGCATAAAGATCAGCATATAGACCAACCGATTTGAATTCACAATCTAGAAATAAATCCATATGTATCTATGGCCAACTGGTTTTTGATAACGGCACCAAATCCTTTCAATGGGGAAAGAATAGTTCTTTCAACAAATGGGGTTGGGATAACTGGATTTCCATATGCAAAAGAATGAAGTTGGACTTGTATACAAAAGTTAATTCGAATGGATCAATGACGAGCTAAAACAATAGAACTCTTAGAAGAAAGCATAACAATAAAGCTTCAAGACCTTTTAGAGAATGGCTTAAAAAATATGATCAGATAAAGGTTTAATATTTAGAGCACATAAACAGAACTTAGAACTCAATGACAAAAAGATTAATAACCCAATTTAAAAATGGACAAAGGACTTAAAAAGCTGTTTCTCCAGAGATGATACATGAGTGACCAACAAGCATGGGATAGTTGCTCAACATCATTCATCATTAGGGAAATGAAGATTAATATCACAATGATATACTGCTTCATACCCACTAGGATGGCTATGATCAATAAACAGACAATAATAAGTAACGATGAGGCTACAGCAAAACTGGAACACTTGGAAATTGTGGGTGGGAATGTAAAATGGTGCATCTGTTGTGGACAACAGTTTGGGGGTTCCTCAAAAAGTTAAACATGGACTTATAACATGGTCTAGCAATTCTACCCCTTGGAATATACCCCAAGTAACTGGAAAGCAGCAACTCAGAAAGACACATGTTCACTGCAGCATCAGTCACAAAGCCAAGGAAACAATAGAAGTGCCCAACAATAGATGAATAAACGTGGTATATGCATAGACATATAATGGAGCATTAATTAGCCACAAAGAGAAAACAAAGTTCTGATTCATGCAACTACATGAATCAACGCTGAAAACATTATGCTAAGTAAGTCACACAAAAGGACAATGATCCTACTTACATGAAGTATCTAGAATAGAAAAATCCATCAAGATAAAACAAAATTAATGGTTATCAGGGGCTAGGAGGTTGCACAAAGCCCTGGTGGCACAGTGGTTAAGATTCAGCTGCTAACCAAAATGCTGGCAATTCAAATCCCCAGCAGCTCCTTGGAAACCTTATGGGGTAGTTCTGCTTTCTCCTATAGGGTTGCTATGTGTTGGAATCAACTTGACAGCAATAGGTTAGAGGTCAAGGGAAGGGAGAGAGAATAAGGAGTTAATAGTCACACACACACACACACACACACATCCATATGTATGTATTCCCCCCCACTTGTCTCACAGTCTGTCATACTGTGAGGGCTTGTATGTTGCTGTGATGCTGGAAGCTATGCCCCTGGTATTCAGATAACAGCAGGGTCACCCATGATGGACAGGTTTCAGCTGAGCTTCCAGACTAAGACAGACTAGGAAGAAGGACCCAAGAGTCTACTGCTGAAAAGATCTGCTATGGAAGAAGTACAACCAGAGGGCTGCTTGGAAACAAAGATGGCAACATTGCATCTTAAATACAAGGAATGGCAATTAAGTTTACAAACTCATCCTAGAAAAAGTGCTGCATGCCTCATTGCTGACTATCACTATGGTCACCTTCAAAGTCCTCCCCTTGGGAAGCTGTGCACTGACACCAGCACCTAGTCCATCCTTCAAAGCAACTTCGGAACTGTTCATATTGGAATGGCCATCAGAGCCGTCATCGTATTACCCTTGATGTCCTGAAAGTCCTCAAAATATCTTCCTGTCAATATTTCCTTATATTTAGGTAGACAAAACGTCATTCCGGGTCAGATCAGGTGAGCAGGGAGGGTGTTCCAATACAGTTATCTGTCTACTGGCTAAAAACTCCCTCACAGACAGTTAATACAATCAAGTTGGCCAATTTCCACTGCGCCACTCTGTGCAAAGGCCATTCCATACAGAGTTCCAAAACTGCTTTAAAGGGTGGGCTAGGTGCTGGTGTCAGTGCATAGCTTCCCTAGGAGCGTACCTGGAAGGTGACCGTAGTGATATTCAGCAATGAAGTATACAGCACTTAGAACAATTAAGTTGGTGGACTGAACTGTCAGACCTCGTACTTTGGACGTGTTGTCAGGAGGGATCAGTCCCTGGAGAAGGACATCATGCTTGGTAGAGTGGACGGTCAGTGAAACAGAGGAAGACCCTCAATGAGATGGACTGACACAGTGGCTGCAACAATGGGCTTAAGCATATAAGTGATTGAGGACATGGCACAAGACCAGGCAGTGTCTGCTTCCATCGTACACAGGGTTGCTAAGAGTCAGAACCAACTCCAGGGCACTTAACCACAACGTAATTACAATATTAATTTGCCTTAATTATATTAATCATACTTCTTGATAATACATCTGCTTTAGTGTGTATCTGCATAAAAAAGAAGTGGTTATAGTCCCTTACTGATATCTCAAAAGCACTAAGCAACAACAGAACAGCTGTGTCCTGACATCCATATAAAGTAGCTCTGCTACAAGCCCCAAGCACGCTATTTAGACAGAAAACTCACAGTCACGCAAAATTTTACATTTCTATGCAATTACTTAAACTGGCTTTGAAGTGCCCAGTCTCTTAACTTTTATAAAATGGGTGAATTTAATCTACTCAAGTAAAGTCAAAACTTAAACAGTTAAAAAATTAGATCTTCACAGCCTTTAGGATTAATGAGAAAAACTACAATCTACTGAACAAAATTTTATTTTGAATAACTAGATTTTTAGTGCATGTGAAAACTTTTCATAACACATGATGTATTACAGATGTTAGCATATTGAACTACAGTAAAAAAGTTACGTATCTTTTGAAACCAGTAATATATTTATTTCTCCTGTGAATGAATGCATAGTTTGTTTAACTCATATCAAGTAGGTTTAAAATTTTTAGATTATTCTTTAGTAACTTCCTAATAAGCCTCTGAGTTTCTTCTCCACCTACACATAACATTTTTTTCAATATACTGAATACTGTACTAGCTTTTTCTCTCATCTCTGGTGGAACATACTGAATATTAAGATATTCAGATAATTTAGATCTAGAATTATACAGCATGTTAATAATAGTCTCAATGTTATCGACTTCAGGACCTGTCTGTCCCAACGGTAAGATCTGGGATTCATACATTTTAGTCAATTTATGTTCTGCTGCCGCCGCCAGGGCAATACTTCGTCCCAGGTGATCTTTGGAGGCTTGAATGTCCTCTCTAGAGGCTTTGTTGAGGCGGCCACCAAGAGGCACCCCTTGCACCTGTGCATGAATATCTGAAATTTTTTGCAGAATGTCATTGTTACTCAGAACCTGTTGGCGTCGGCCATCTGTAGGTGCCTCGAGCATTTCCACGTCAAAGCCACCCGAGAGCTGAGGAACGTCCTCGAGTTCTGCAGTGAGACCGAAGTCAGTGCTTTCCTTTGTGGTGGCAGCAGGCAGTGTTTCGGAGGTAGATGATGGACTGCGGGTGAAATCAGTGACACGTGAAGACAGCCTCGATGCTGTGGTGAGCTTCCTATCCACTTCCTCCGGTTCTTCTTCTTTCTCAATGTAAGGTTCTTTTGCACGTAAAACAACAGATACGTTGTTCGGTTTGATTTGCCAGAAAGCTGTACTTTTGGTACGTTCGCTCGTCCCTGTTTTCATCGTGAAGCCTCCAGTGGGGAAAGCTGTTGTCCCTCCACTGACCGCGCTGACTGAAACCTCCCTCTCGGCCCCGGCTTCCGCATGGCTCATCAGCTCCTTCAGCCTGGACACCTTCGGCGGGGTAGAGTAAGTGTTACTTGGAGGCTTTCTCTGTAGATCATGGACCGGCACTTCCTTCGTAGGAACACTCAGCAGCATGTTCTGTAAAACTTGTACATAATGATTCAAGTTTTTTTCTTCATCAGGTGTCACAGTTACACCTTAAGGTGGGAAAAAAGACACATAAATAGTAAGTAGCATTTAGCATTATTTGTGATATACTGGCAGAATCCAGTGACCTAATTAGAAAAAAGGCATTCTGACACAGAGCCAGCTCTCACTTACCTGAACAAAATTATTTTCTCAGGTGTCTATTAACACAGACGAGGAAGATTAGCACAAAAGTTGTCTATTAACGCCATTCTCTGTATCTTTTTCTTCTCCCCTCCTACACAACTTACAATTCAGCAGGCAACCAATTAATAAGGCCTCCAACCCAGTGGTGCTGTGGTGGGTTTGTACAGGTTCAGCAGAGGCAATGGTTGGGTTTTCAGGAAGTTTTTTGAACCAGATGTTAACCACAAACACCAATCAAAATTTATGAATTTTCAATCACATACATCTCCAACAAAGGTAATACAAACTTAAAAATAATTTTCATTATTTAATCTCACTCAGTATTTTACTATTTACCTTTGCTTTTGCGGTTATCTATGCCTTTTGTAACCATACGGTAGCACTGCTAGAAAATCATACGCTACCATGCATCTCTTTCCACCTTTCAATGGGGTCAAGTTGACAGCGTGAAATCTGTCACAGTGGGAGTACTTACCCCGGGAAGACAGGCAAATGCTGTAAGTCAGGGTTCCTTCTTCTCCCTAATGCTGCCTGTTAACTCTTTACCCGCACACCACTACCTCCAACCAAGAAAAGATCCAACTTCAGCCTGCAAGCCATTATCTGCCTCAGTTGAGTTTATAAATAAAACTCTACTGGAACGCAGCCAACCTCGCCCATTCGTTTATGAAGGCGCCTCACAGGAAAGCCTGAACACTTGCTTCCAGAAGGTCACAGCCTTGAAGACCCAAGGGAGGAAGGGCAGTGCTAACCTGCAACACAGGATACTGTCACAAGTTGGGATCAACTTGATAGTGATGGGCCAGCTGCCATCTGCAGCAACAGCAGAATTGAGTAGCTGCAACAGAGAGCACATGGCCTGTAAGCCAACGATACTTACCATTTGACTGATCCCTGGTCTAAATCATCAATATTTCCCTCTTCCAAAAAAAATGCAGTTCTGTTCACACTGGTATTTCACAGCATCTGTGTGGTGAAGTCTCTCACCTCCAACATGGAGAACAGAAAAGACTGTGGAGTAAGATACTCCAAAATTCTATTCAGCTCCCCTGCTCTGGGTCAGGAGGATTTTCGGAGCTGGGATTTTGGATTACACTAATTTTGAATTGGTTTTGTCCCTACTCGCTTATTATGATATCAAATTGACTTAATTCAAGGAAGTCTTTTTGCAAATCTATAATGACTAACTCTTACCTGAATCATTTCTCTGCAGGCTAAACAAAGTAACATACTTTCTATTCAGGAGGCATTTTTATTTGGCTTTTTGGCAAGCACAAAATACTCAAAACTTGCTTTATATCTGCATATTTCTCTTCTCTTTAATTGTTCTCTTACAACTTAGAAAGGTCAGATACATATAAGTTTAATCAAAATGGAAAGCTTATTTCCAAATTTTAAAAAGACTCTTCAAAATAGTTTTAGACAATAAAAGAGACATATAGACCAATGGAACAGAGCTGAGACTCCAGAGATGCCACCATCCTCTTACGAGCAGTTGATATTCAACAAAGGCCCTGAGATTGTAAACTGTGGTGAAAATAGTCTTTTTAATAAATGGTATTGGCAAAATTGTATATCCATGTGCAAAAAATTGAAACAAAATCCATATCTAAATATCAAATCTAAAATGATAAAGATCATGTAAGAAGAAATAGGGTCAACAATGGAAGTTTTAATACACAGCTTAGAAAGGCTTCAAAATCTGACAAACCACGATCAATAGAAAGCAGATAAATGGGAACTACTAAAGAATCAAACACTTTTGCTCATCCAAAGACTTTTCCAAAAGAGTTAAAAAGACCACCTACAGAACAGGAAAAAATATTTGGCAACAACACGTCAGACTGACATCTGATCTCCACAATCTACAAGGCACTGCAAAATATCAACAAGAAAAAGGTAAATAACCCAATTAAGTGATGGGCAAAGGAGCTGGACAGACACTTTACCAAAGAGGACATCTAGGCAGCGAAAAGACACGTGAAATGCTCACGATCATTAGCTATCAGAGAAGTCCAAATCAAAACTACAGTGAGATACCATCTCCCTCCAACAAGGTTGGCCAAGACCCAAAAAGCACAAAGCAACAAATGCTGGAGAGGCTGTGGAGAGATCAGAACTCTCCTACACTGCTGGTGGGGTTGCAAACTGGTACAACCTCTTTGGAAAGCAATTCAGCACTTATTTAAAAAGCCGGCAATAGATATACCATTTGATCCAGTAATGCCACTGCTTGGAAAATATCCTACAGAATCAAGGACAGTCACACAAACAGATACATGCACATGAATGTTTCCTGCAGCACAGTCCACAGCAAAAAAGATGGAATCAACCCAGATGTCCAATAGATGAATGGATAAACAAACTATGGTACATATACTCAGTGGAACACTATGCAATGATAAAAAACAACGATGATTTTAGGAAGCACCTCATAACCTGGTTGAAATTAGAAGTGAAATCAGTGAAATCAGTCAGCAGCCCAAGGGCAAATACTGTATGAGACCTATACTATAAGAACTTAAAAATAGACTCATATAGACTCATATACGGAAGAAAAGACTCTTTGATGCCCACAAAGATGGGGAAAGAGGAAGAAGGTTGACATGGACTAGACAGCTGAAATTTAGTTAAGTGAAAGCAGTGACGGCACACAGCAGAAAGTAGATTAACTTAACTGGACTTCACCATGAACTGAAAATTCTACTAATCTTAACCCAATATTGCAAGGATAGAAGAGCAGGGGTGGGGGCCGGGGACCATACTCTCAGAGGACATGGAGGCCAATTAACACAACTAGCCTATTGCTAAGAGAGTCTTCTGCACCCCACGTTGATGAGTGGCACCTGGGGTCTTAAAAGTTAGTAAACTGCCATCTGAGGTACACCAAATGGTCCCAACTCCTCCAGAACAGATGATGACTGAGAACAACAAAGACATGAGGAAAAAAGAGCACAGAAGACAGAAGGATCCACATGAATGGGAGACTGTATCAACACGTGACCAAAAGAACTAGAAGGTGCCCAGCCACCACCAAAGACAGCTTTGATAGAGCACACAACGTAGAGTCCCTGTGGCAACACAAGAAAAAGAGGGGTGCGGCTCAAGGACTCTACTAAAAGACCACAGCTGATGGTCCGATGGCCCACAGGATCCCCTGGGAGCATGGCCCCTAGACCTGCAGCTGCCCCTGTCCAGAAAACACTACTGAGGTCAACTCTTTGGACAAAAATGGACTGGACTCGGGGATACAATGTGACCATATGGTGTATGTACTTTATGGCTCTGTGCATTTATAGGATGCTGTCTTAGTAGTGTCTTTCTAGGTAGCAGAAAGAAGTGGGTACAGAGGAGGGGACGGGAGATTAAGGGGATACAAGTGTAGAATGAAAATGTAGAGAGAAGATGGAGCTGCAGATAGGCGGGCATGCAAATTTAATTTGGACTGTATACTTCCACTTAATCACAATTAAAAAAAAGAAAAAAAATGACAATTTAGTGAGGCAACATAATAGTGGAGAGATATCAAGCCTGTCTGGAGAGTTGGATTTTGTAACGAAACTTTCTACACCTGATGTCATGCTTAGAAGAGTCTTGCATACTCAAGATCTACATGATGTTGATGAATAAAAAAGGAATCTACAGAACATAAGACAGAATTTGATGTTATTCTTGTAATACTTTTATTAAAAAGTCACAGAGTGTCATGTATTTTGTGTGTGTGCGAATGTTAAGGATTTTGGGGTTTTGTTTTTTAAATGGGCTGGAAAGATAACATACCAAACTCATGTGACAGTTGTCTCAGAAACAAAAAGAGTGGAATGGGACTGAAGGTGGTAGATAACAAAACTTCAGACTTGGTCACTATAGAGTGGCTGTGAGTTGTAATCAGCTAAATGACAATGGGTATAAATATAATGTTCCCCTCTTTAAAAAATAAAAATAAAAAAAACCCAACCATTTAATACAGTCACATTTTGAAAAGAAAGATAACTTATTAATGTAGATTCACATTCACAAAAATGCACTGTCCAAAAAACAAGCCCTGTCCTGAATCTAGAGCTCTCCTCAAGGAAAACACTCAAAATGTGCAGCTTAGAACGCTGAAAATCAAATCTTTGAACACTCACTGAACTGTGAAATTAAGACACTGTATCTGTTCTTTTACCTCACAGAACCAAATAAATTAGATACGTGAAATCACTTTAAAAGCTACCGAGCAGTATATGTTATTCTTGAGAATGGTAACTACTTACATTTCAGATTTAAAACATCAATGTCAGTTCTAAGGAGAACACTAGACACTCTGGTGCATAGTGGTTAAGAGCTACGACTGCTACCCAAAAGGCTGGCAGTTAGAATTCACTAGGCACTTCTTGGAAACCCTATGGTGGCAGCCCTACTTTGTCCTATAGGGTCACTATGAGTCAGAAATCAATTAGATGGCAATAGTTTGGTTTTGGGTTCTTAACGAGGATGTTAAGAATATGCCTTTGATCTTCTTTAGTAGGAAAACAGTAGAGGCTTCCTACAAAAATCAGAAAGAAACAAAATAAGGATACCTAGTATCCCCAAAGGAGGCTGGGTGGAGCAAGTGGTTTGCAATCAGCTAACTCAATAGGTGACAGTGTGAACTCATTCACGGAAATGAAAAGCCTGGTAAACTGCTTCCATGGCGATTACAGCCAAGAAAACTCTATGGAGCAGTTCTACTCCACACATGGGGTCACTATGAGTTGGGGCCAACTTGATGGCAAGCTAACAACAACGAAAACACTCCAACACTATTTAACGTCATGTTAGAGGTATTAGCCAATTCAATTAGATAAGGAAAAACAGATGGGAGAATCAAGAAGATGTAAAACAATCTGTATGCATAGATGATGTAACTATAAACTTAGAAAACACAACAAGATCAAGTGAAAAGCTACTGTAAATAGCATGTTGTAGTATCAACATATAAAAAACAGTAGCCTTCAACTTACAAACATAACCCAGTTAGAAGATGTAAGAAAGACAATGTTCTTTTTGAGGATAAAATATCTCACTGTAAGTTCAAAAATAAATGCCCCAAACCTTTAAGAGTAATTGTAGTAGCTTGAATAATGGACCTAATCATGGGAACCTGTCAGTGTTACCTTACAGAGAAAAAGGCTATTCGGAGATGTGGTTAAGGATTGAGGAGACATGGGGAGATAATCCTAGATTGTTCAGGTGGGTCTTGAAACCAGTCACGAGTGTTCTTGTAAGAGAGAGGAAGACAGAAATCTGATACACAGAGAGAGAGAGAGACAAGAGAGTGAACTGACAACAAGCCAAGAACACAAGCAGCCTTCAGAAGCTGGAAGAGACAAGGAACATTCTCCTCTAAGGCCTCCAGAGATATCACAGTCATGCCAACACCTTGATATTGGCACAAAGAAACTAATTTGGGACTTCTGGCCTTCTGAACAGTAAAAGAAGACACTTCTATTGTTTTAGGCCACCAAGTTTATGGTAATTGGTTATAACAGCCACAGGAAACTAGTACAGGAATACAATAAATCTTTTTTTGAAAGACATAAAGCAAACTTGAACAAACAGAAAGACATCATGTTCTTCAACAAGAAGATTCAACATCATACAATGCTTAGATGTTGTATTCTCTGTGTTAATTTATAAATTTAATGTGCTCCCAATAAACATACCACTTTTTCCAGAGCTAGAAAAATTGATTACCAAGTTCATTTGGAAGAACAAATGGTTAAGAATAGCCAGGAAAATCAGAGGTTAGCTTTACCAGATATTAAAATATATTATAAAGCCTCTATTATAACAATTTTATAGTACTGGCACTTGACTAGACAGATGAATGAAACAAAACGGAACATGCAGAAATAGAGCCAATTGTATACGGAGAAATAGTTCCAGGTAGGAGAACTTTCAAATGTAAAAAATTCCAGTTAATACATGAAGAAGCCAGTTATAATCAGATGATTTTTCCGTGATTATCAATGACTGCTTACACTATGAAAGGACACATAACCAGACTTTATGTGGCAGAACACAATACCAGCTATGTTGGTCGTTGTCTATCAAGATACAGATAATATATGGGACTACAAAGGAAGGTATTAAGGGACACCACAGAACTGTAATCAGAGAAGACCAGACTGTCAAAACCTCTGCAGGATATAGGACCTAGTTTCCTTAAAAATTAAATTGCAAGGGGAAAAAAAAGAGAGATGGCAGGGAAACTACTGATTAAAAGAGAATTAATATCAACCAATTACACTGCAAACCTTATCTGAATCCTATTTCAGTCAAGCAAAACTGATAAAGAAGGGAGAGAAAAGAGCAAGTGAGAATCAGGAATGTTTGAGCACTATTCAGTTATTTGACGATATTAAAGAATTACTGTTACCTCTTTGGTGTAAAAATGACAAGTCGTTTAGTGCTTGTGTTTTAACTCTTTATATTTTAGTGCTTCATGCTGAAATATTTACTGATGAGATAATATGAAGTTTGGAATTGGCGTCTAAATAACCCAGGGTAGGGGAAGAAGCACAGAGGAGATGGGAAAAGGAATGTGGCTTGACACACAGATGAAACAAGACATAATCATGAGTTAGTAATAGCTGAAGCTGGCCATAGACATACACAGTTTTATTATACTATTCTTTCCACATTTGTACATATTTTATTTACCATAATAAAGTGTTTTTCAAAACCTGCTTTGGAAAAATTCCTACTGTGATTAATTAATTGCAATCAAATCTAAAATCTGTAACCAACAAAGGTTTAAGTGCTTTTTAAAAGACCTTACTGTTAGATTATAGCCTACTGGAAAATTTTTAAACCACTTAGCTTGTCTCTTCTTAAAGTAATAAGATACCCAGGTTGCTATTAAGTGAGTTAGGGTGTCAAAACACAGGAGAAGAAGGTATTTACTACTAGTTGATTCCTTAAAAAATCTAAAGTACTCATTACTCCCTCCTGCTGTTGCTCAGGCAACACTAAAATGCCTGTTCAGCTGCCTAGCAACAGAGCACCCGCCCCTGTTTCTTCCTTCCTTCAGGTACCCCTCCTTTATATTATTCTGTTGTTAAATACATCCTGTCTCCTTACACTTCTCACCTCCTGCTTTTGTGCTCCTACAACATTTTATCTATTTCATATTGACCCCCTAAGTTCTACTAATCAAGACCCCTCCTGCAGATCAATTTAATCTTATAAAACTGTTTGTATGCAAGGAAGTGAAAAAAGGATAGTCAAGACTCATACATCCCTACTGATGCCCCTGATCACTATGAAAACCTGCTCTGCTCCATTCTCCAGGAGTTGCTAAAAAAGATGAGCAAGATTCAATGTTTTCCCAATAACAGAGGAATGGATAGGTAAACTATGGTATATATACTCACTGCAACACTATGAAATGATAAAGAACAATGATGATTTTAGGAAGCATCTCACAACCTGGTTTCAGTTGGAGGGTATCATGTTGACTGAAAGAAGTCAACGACAAAAGGACAAATATTGTATGAGACTCCTACAATAAGAACTTAAAAACAGACTCATTCATAGAAGAAAAGACTCTGTGATGGCTGCAAGGGTGGGGAGGGCAGGAAGGCGATACAGATTAGATAAAAAACTCCAGTGATGTCGAGTCAGATCTGACTCATGGCAACCCTAGAGGCCAGAGTAGAACTGCCCCCAAGAGTAGATGGCTGATAGACATTTGTTTGGGTGAAATCAGTGACAGCACCCATTAAAAGATGATCGATTTTAACTGGACTTCAACAGAACATGATTACTCCTCCCATCTTAACCCAATATTGCAAGGACAGAGTAGCTAGAGTGGGTGTCCGCGTACCATGCTTTCCGGGGACATCAAGGCTAACTGGTATAACTAGAGTTTTGCTAAGAGAGTCTTCTGCACCCCACAATGGTGAGTGGTGTCTGGGGTCTTAAAAGCTGCCAAGCTGCCATCTGAGGTACACCAAATGTTGCCAACTCAGCAGGAACGGATGATCACCAAGGATCAAAATGACACGGTAGAAAGAGAACCCAGAAGACAGAGACACCCACGTGAGCGGGTGACTACATCAACATGTGACCAGAAGAACCGGATGGTGCCCGGCCACCACCAGTGATAGCCACGACGGGGCTCACAAAGTTGGATCTCACTGGCAACACAAGAATAAAATGGGGTGCACCCTGAGATCTCCACTATAAGACCACAAATGATGGTCCAGGTGCCTCGGGGTTCCCCTGGGAGCATGGCCCCTGGCTCTGATGCTGCCCCTGTCTGTAAATCATAATGGAGGTCAACTTTTCAGACAGGAATCGATTGGACCTGGCAACACAGACTGACCATATCGTGTGTGCACTTTATGGTTTCAGGCGTCTACAGGATGTCATCCTGCTGACCTCTAACTGGAGGCAGGGGAGAGGGTGAAGAGGAGGGGACAGGAGATTGTAAGGAGGATATGACATGTACAGAACGGAGAAGAGTGTGCTGTCACTGGGCAAGGAGAGCACTAGGACTTGCACATAGGCAGGCATGCAAGTTTACAAAGGACTGTACATTTTCACTCAATCATAATAAAAAAAAATAAAAAGTAAAAGATTCAATGTTTTGCAGGGATCAGACTACTCTCCTTGAGTACTGGCGATCTACACTTGGTGAACTTTGTAATATCCTCTCTCTTCTCACCAGTCAGGGTTCCCGCCAAACACAGCAATGCCAGCTTGAGAAACTATGGTGCTACACTCTCCAGTGTCCCTACAAGGCAGGATGCTAATTGCTGAACACGTTTGAGATTTTACAGAAAATACTGCTAACGAGAAGGTGGACAGTTAGAATCTAGGAGCCGCTCCCTGGAAGCCCTACATGGCACTCTTACTCTATTCTACAAGGTCTCTGTGAGCTAGAGCTGACTCGATGGCGACTGGTTTGGTTTGACTGTTTTACTGACAATATCACAGTCAAATTTAATGTATTTTTTATTACAAAGTATGAGCAGGAAATAAGAGCTGGTGATATATAAAAAATTAATCTGTTTCACACCAAGTTAAAAGGCAGTTTAATTAGTTTTTGAATTTATTCTGAGGAAAATAAAAACATGATTTAAAGTGAGCAATGAAACTGAAAAACCCACCAACAATAGATTCTAAATATGTATTTCCTTTTCATAAGAAATATATACTTACTTTTCAAAGAAAGAAGCAGAGTATGAGATAAAAATAAACATGAAAACATTAGATTCATTGTTCATGAAAGAAATGCATCTCTGTTTTGCCAATCAAGTAGGGAACTACTTTTTCACGATAAAACCTAGGTTTGGCACGTATATACGATACTTTCTTAGTAAAAGAAATCATTTCCTTTAAGAGCTCCACATTCCTCATTAGTTTCTCTTGTAGCACTTCGGTCTTTTCTTTAGAGGACTTAGAATAACTTATTTCTTTGTTAACTGATGACTGCTACATATTGTAAGCTCTTTGACAGCTGTGGCTACATGTGCATTGCTCAAAACAGATACGCGTGTCATAATATAAATAAAAACCCACTGCTATTGAGTCTATCACTACTCACAGTGACCCTACAGGTCAGAGTAGAACAGCCCCACAGAGTTTCCAAGGAGTGCCTGGTGGATTTGAACTGCTTACCTTTTGGTTAGCAGTTGTAGCCGTAACCATTCTAATCTCTCCTACAAAATGCTCTTTACCCAGTGTTGAGGTTCTGGCCTGAAGGCTGGTGAGTCCCCCTTTTTGAACAAATAATTAAATCCATTCCCCAGTCACTCCCCTTACACTCCTAGGCACCTACCCCGGTGGTCCCAGGACCGGGTACCCAACAACTAGAGACAGCCCCCATGTCCTGGAGTCTGTAGAATTATTCAAACTACCCAATCCCCATGAAACTTGTAAAGCCTAGCTAAGGTTGCCACACATAAGCACTCTGTCTTGCTGTTACCGTGTCCCCTGGTACAAGCCCTAGATGGTCCTACTGTTGGCATGCTGGGCTTTCCCTAGGTAGCTGTGAAAATACTTCTGTCCTAGCCAGTGCCTGAGGCCACAAGCAGGTAGTCAAAAAGTATTTGTTGATGAATGATTGAACTAACAAAATGCTGGTATGTATGCAACTTAACTGTCCCTCCAAGAATTTACCTAAAGGAAATAATCATAGGTAAAAAAAGTTCTATAGAAGAATTTGGAGAATGCTTATAGAGGAAAACTAGACTCCTGTTCTGTTTAAAATAGGTAAGCTGGTCTAAATGCTTTTTTATTTGTTATTCTTTGCTAAAAGTCTGACAATTATTAGGGAAGATATCTAGGCGGTAAGTCCTTTTTCAGGCAAAAATAGGCAACTTTTCATAATAACAGAAGAGACAGCTTTAATCATGTTTTTCTAAAGGTCCAAGTCTGAAGTTTATCTAGAACATCATAAACATGGTAGCTAAATAGTTCCAATTAGGAAAGCCCTGACACATCCTTTAATCGTTCCTTTCTGAATGCCCTTCTTACAGGGTTGCTATGAATTGGTATCTACTTGATGGCAATGGGTTTGACTTGAGTTTTTAAAAAGTCTAACAGAAATTTAGGGAGCCCTGGTCGAGCAGCAGATAAGTTCTAGGCTTCTAACCAGAGGTTGGCGATTTGAACCCATCAGCTGCTCTGTCAAAGAAAAAATTTGGCAATCTGTTTCCATAATGATTATAGCCTTGGAAATCCTATGGGGCATTTTACTCTGCCCTATAGGATTGCTAGGAAACCCTGGTGGTATAGTGGTTAAGTGCTATGACTGCTAACCATAAGGCTGGCAGTTCAAATCTGCCAGGCACTCCTTGGAAACTCTATGGGGTAACTGTATTCTGTCCTGTATGGTCACTATGAGTCAGAATCAACTCCATGGCAATGTATTTTGGATATGGTTGTTATGCATCAGAATTGACTCAACAGAAATTAGTTTAATGAAGTTTATCACATAAATTTAACAAATTTGCTTGAGCACTATTAATTTTCTTTTACTGGATTTTATCAATCTCTAAAGGTAAACAACAATCTTCAGCAATCTTAAAATATTTTCATAATTTATCTTCTGTATTTTTAGCATCTTTACTGAGATACAAAATGTATCCAGTTACAATATACAATTCAGAGTTTTTTTAGTCTATTCATAGAGTTGGATAACTATCAGCACAATCTAAGTTTCAAACATTTCACCCCCTGAAAGAAACCCATTCTCCCACTGCTCCTACCCCCAGATCTAGGCAACCACTAATCAGCTTTCTGTCTCTGTGGATTTGCCTAGTCTGTAATGTCATGTACATGGAACCATAACTGTTCTTTTGTGATTGGTTTCTATCATTCGACATCATGTTTCCAAGTTCTTCCATGTTGCAGCACGCATCAGTACTTCATGCCTTTTTACAGCTGGAAAATATTCCATGGTATGGTTGATCCATTCATCAACTGATGGACATTTGGCTCATTTCTACGTTTGGGTGATTATGAGTAGTGAACATTCCTATGCAAGCTTTTGTATGGATGAATGTCTACATGTTTCTTGGGTACACACCTAGTGGTAGAATTACCAAGTCACAGGATAATTCTGTTTCACCTTTCGAAGAGGTTCCACAGCAGCTGTCCCATTTTAAATACCCACCAGCCATGTGTGAGTGTTCCAACTTCTCCACATCCTCCCCAACACTGGTCCTCATCCATCTTTTTTATTTTAGCCACCCTAGTTGTTATGGTCTCATTTTGATTTTAAGTTATTATTTCCCAAATGACTTCGGATGTCCACTATCTTTTCATGTACTTATTGGCTTTTAAATGTCTTCTTTGGAGAACTATTGATTCAGATCCTTTTCCCATTTTTTAATTGGTTTGTCTTTTAATAATCTAGTTGTAATTATTCTTTGCATACTCTGAGTACTAGTTTCTTATCAGATATATAATTTTCAAATATTTTCTATTTCTGTGTCTGGTCTTTTCACTTTCTTTCTTTTTTTTTTATTATGATTGAATGAAAGTATATATTCCCATACAAATTCACATGCTCACCTATATGCAGCTCCCACTGCTCTCCCTGCCCAGTGACAGCACATCCCTCCTCTCTGCTCCATACATGTCTTGTCCTCCCAACAGTCTCCTATCCCCTCCTCTACACCCACTCCCCTTCCTCCAGCAAGAGGAGCAGGATGACATCCTATAGATGAACAGAACCATAAAATTCCCAGAAGATACAGTCACTCTGCATCGCCAAGTCCAATCCATTGCTGTCAGAAAAGTTGACCTTCATTATGATTTATGGACAAGGGCAGCATCAGGGCCAGGGGCCATGCTCCCAGGGGAACTCTGAAGTTGCTGGACCATCAACTGCAGTCTTTTATTGGAGATTTCAGGGTACAATCCTATTTATTCTATTGTTGCCAGTGAGACTCAACTTTGTGAGCTTCATCATGGTTATTACTGGTGGTAGCCGGGCACTATCTGGTTCTTAAGGTCATGAGTCAATGTAGAGACCCACGTATGTCTTCAGGGTTCTCTTTTCCCCACATCGTTCTTGTCCTCAGTGATCATCCATTCCTGTTGAGTTGGGACCATCTGCTGTGTCCTCAGATGGCAGCTTGGTAGCTTTTAAGATCCTAGACTCCACTCACCGATGAGGGATGCAAAGAATCCTCATTAGCAAACTGCTAGCTGTGCTAATTGGCTTCGATTTTGCCTGAAAGTATAGTCCCCGGCCCCCCACCCCAGCTACTCTGTCCTTCCAATATTGGGTTAAGATGGGAGTAGTACTCAAATTACTGATCTTCTTTCTAATATGTGCTGTCACCAATTTCACCCAACCAAATTTCCATTAACTACCTAATCTAAACCCTCCCCCCTAACCTCCCTCCTTCCCTACCCTTGCAGCCATCAAACAGTCTTTTCTTCTATGCATGAGTCTGTTTTTAAGTTCTTATCATAGGGGTCTCATACAATATTTGTCCTTCTGTCGCTGACTACTTTCACTCAGCATAATGCCCTCCAGTTGAAACCAGGTTAAGAGATGTTTCTTGCTATCATTGTTGTTCTTTATCATTGCATAGTGTTCCATGGAGTATATATACCATAGTTTACCTATCCATTCCTCTGTTTTGGGCATCTGGGTTGATTCCATCTTTTTGCTATTGTGGACTGTGCTGCAATGAACATTCGTGTGCATGTATCAGTTGGTGTGAATGACCTTGATTCTGCAGGACACATTCTAAGCAGTGGAATTACTGGGTCAAATGGTATATCAAGATCCATTTTTTTAAGGGAGTGCCAGATTGCATTCCAAAGAGGCTGCACCATTTTGCAGTCTCACCAACAGTGTAGGAGAGTTCTAATCTCTCCACAGCCTCTCCAGCATTTGTTGTTTCACGTTTTTTGGATCACAGCCAACTTTGTTGGGGTGAAATGGTATCTCATTGTCATTTTGATTTATATTTCTTTTATAGCTGATGATCATGAGCATGTTCACATGTGTTTTTTGGTTGCCTCGATCTCCTCTTTAGAGAAGTGTCTGTCCATTTCCTTTGCCCATCACTTAACTGGATGATTTATTTTTTTCTTATTGATATTTTGTAATACATTCTAGATTATGGAGATCAGGTATCAGTCTGACAGAGTTGTTAAATATTTTTTCCTATTCTGTAGGTGGCCTTTTAATTCTATTAATAGTCTTTGGATGAGCAAACGTGATTGATTCTTAGTAGTTCCCATTTATCTGTTTTCTGATGATTGTGGTTTCTTTGACAGATTTTGAAGTCTGTCTGCATTGTGTAATAAACCTTCTATTGTTGTTCCTACTTTCTCTTGGATGAGCTTTATCATTTTAGATTTGATACTTAGGTCTTTTATCCAGTTTGAGTTGGTTTCTGTATATGATATGGGTCTTGTTTTAATTTAGTGCAGATGGATATCCCATTTTGCCAGCACCATTTGTTGAAGAGATTGTTTTTGCCCCAGTTTAATGTCTTAGGGCCTTTGTCGAATATCAACTGTTCATAAGCAGATGATGTCATTTCTGGGTCCCAATTCTGTTCCACTGATCTCTCTGTCTGTTTTTGTACCAGTACCAGGCTGTTTTGACTACCGCGGCAGTATAATATATTATCAGGTTGGGTAATGACTGGCCTCCCAGTGCATTCTTCTTCTTTAGTAATGCTTTATTCATCTGGGGCTTCTTCCCTTTCCAGACAAAGTTGCTAATTTGTTTTTCCATCTCATTAAAAAATGTCACTGGAACTTGTATTGGGATTGCATTATGTAAATAGATTGCTTTAGGTAAAATAGACATTTTCACAATGTTAAGTCTTCCTATCCATGAGCATGGTAGGTTTCTTCACTTATGTAAGTCTCTCTTAGTTTACTGTAGTAAGGGTTTATAGTTCTCTTTGTAAAGGTCTGTTGTTTCTCTGGTTAAATTTATTCCTAGGTACTTCACCTTGTCAGGGGCTATGGCAAATGGTATGGACTTGGTGATTTCTTCCTTAATAATTTTGTTGTTGGTATAAAGGAATCCTACTGATTCACTTATGTTTATCTTGTATCCTGAGACTTTGCCAAACTCTTCTATCAGTTTGAGTAGTTTTCTTATGGATTCTTTGGGATTCTCTGCATATACAATCATATCATCAGCAAATAGGGAGATTTTAGTTCTTCTTTGCCAATGCAGATGCCCCTTATTTCTTGGTCTTGTCTAACTGCTCTAGCTAGAACTTCTAGTACAATGTCAAATAGCAGAGGTGACAGTGAGCATCCTTGTCTAGTTCCTGTTCTCAAGGGAAATTGTTTCAGTCTCTCTCCTTTCAGGATGACATAGGCAGTTGGCTTTGTATAAATGGCCCTTATTGCACTGAAGAATTTTCCGTCTATGCCTATTTTGTTAAGAGATTTTAGCATGAGTAGGTGTTGGACTTTATCAAATGCCTTTTTTGCATCAATAGACAAGATCAGGTGATTCCTCTCTTCTGTAAAATTTATGTGGTTGATCACATTTATTGTTTTTCTGATGTTGAACCAGCCTTGCATCCCTGGTATGAATCTAACCTGGTCATGATAGATTATTTTTTTGATGTGTTCTTGTATTCTATTGGCAAGAATTTTGTTGAAGATTGTTGCATCTAGATTCATGAGTGATATTTGTCTGTAGTTCTCCTTTTTGGTTGGGTCTTTCCCTGGCTTTGGTATCAGGGTTATGCTGGCTTCACAGAATGAATTCAGGAGTATTTCATCCACTTCTATACTGTGAAATAGTAGTACTGGAGACAACTCTTCTCTAAAAGCTTGGCAGAATTCTGCAGTGAAGCCATCTGGGCCTGGGCTGTTTTTGGTTGTCAGTTTTTTGATGACTTTTTCAATCTCTTCCTTTGTGATGGGTTTATTAAGTTGTTCTGCTTCACTTGTGATAATCTGGGTAGGTGATATGAATCAAAGAATTTGTCCATTTCTTCTAGGTTTTCAAACTTGTTAGAATACAGTCTTTCATGTATTCAGCTATGATATCTTTTATTTCTGTTGGATCTGTTGTGACAACTTCCCTCTCATTTCTTATTTGGGTTGTTTCCTTTCCTGTTTGTCTTTAGTAAGTTTAGCCAATGCTTTGTCAATTTGGTTGATCTTTTCAAAAAACCAGCTTTTGGTCTGAAAAGACCAAATTTTTTCAATTGTTCTTCTGCTCTCTAATTCATTTAGTTCTGCTCTAATCTTTATGATCTGTTTTCTTCTGGTGCCTGAGGCATTCCTCTGTTGTTCTCTCTCTACTTGTTCAAGCTGTAGGCTCAGTTCTTTGGTTTCTTTCTTCCTTCCAGATGTGTGCATTTGAGATAAACTGACCTCTGAGCACTGCTTTGGCTGTATCCCATAAGTTCTGGTAGGAAGTGTTTACATTCTCATTGTAATCCATAAATTTCTTTATTTCATCCTTGATTTCTACTATAACTCATGATTTTTTGAGCAAGGTGTTGTTCAGTTTCCAAGAGTTACACTTTCTATCTATGTTTTTCCTGCTACTGGTTTTGACTTTTATGGCTTTATGATCTCAGAAGATGCTTTGTATTAATTCAATGGTATGGATTTTGTTGAGAATTGCTTTATGTTCTAACACATGGTCTATTCTGGAGAATGTTCCATGTGCACTGGGGAAGAAGGTGTAGTTGTCCGCTGATGGATAGAAAGTTCTGTATATGTCGAAGTCTAGTTGGTTAATTGTAGCAATAAGGTCTTCTGTGTCTTTACTGAGCTTTTTTCTAGATGATCTGTCCAACACTGACAGTGGACTATTGAAGTCTCCTACTATTATTGTGGAGTGACCTATCTCCTTTTTGAGTGTAGTCAGTGTTTCCTTGATGTATTTAGGTGCTCTAATATTAGGGGCATAAATATTTAATATTGTTAAGTCCTGCTTGTATATTGAACCTTTCAGCAATAGTGGCCATCCTTGTCCACAATGATGGATTTTACATTAAAATCTATTTTATCTGAGATTAGAATTGCCACACCTGCTCTTCTTTGTTCATTGTTAGCTTGGTATATATTCTTCCATCCTTTAATTTTCAGTTTGCTCTTCTCTTTAAGTCTAAGGTGAGTTTCTTGTAGGCAACATGTAGATGGGTCATGTATCTTGATTCAAGATGTCATTCGATGTCTCTTTACTGGATCATTCAGTCCATTCACATTCAATGTCATTATTGATAGGTATATGTTCAGTGCTGCCATTGTGCTATGTTTATTTTTGTGTTGATATTTTCTCTGTTGTTCTTATTAGTCTCTTCTGTGACCTTCTTTGTGAGTTGATTTTCCACTTTTCTCAGTGTTGGTTTTGTGGTTGTTGAGACTCCTGTATTACATTTCTTGATATGGTATGTTGCTTTTTTACTGTGCTTTACAGCAGCCCCTATGATCCTGCTTACTAAACTATATATAAACCCAATTTTGATTGTTATCAGTCTTGTCAACGTCCTCTCTATCAGGAAGGACTATAACAACTGTAGTACACTCCTCTTTTTAATATGATGATATCATAGTTTACATGATATGATCACTAGATCGTTTCTTTCATTATTATAGCTTTGACTGTGTTTGGAGCCTTCCCTAACTAAGTAGGATTCTGGATAATGTGTCCTTCTAAAATATAAAGTTAGTGGTTTTGTTCTTCCAAGCCAAGAAATTCTTTCAGTATTTCTTATAGATTTGGTTTGGTTTTTACAAAGGTCTGTGAGTTGGATCCGACTTGATGGCACTTAGCTGGCTGAGTTTCTGTTGATCTGCAAATATCTTAATTTCATTGTCATTTTTGAAAGATAGTATTTCAGGATGTATAATTCTTGGTTGGAAGTCTTCAAGGTTTTGAATATGTCATGCCACTGTCTCTGTGATAGCATCGTTTCTGCTGAGAAATCTGATGAAAGCCTACAAGGTTTCCCTCTGAATGTCAGCTTTGCTTTGAGTCTTGCTGCCTTTAAGAGTTTCTGCTTACGTTTCATTTTTTTAAGCTTGATTATAATATGTCTTGGAGTCTTTCTATTGAGATCTATGTTTAGTGGTGTTCAAGATCTATCTTGGATATCTATAGTCTCTTCTTTCATAATTTCTGGGAAGTTTTCTGTCAGCAGCTCAGCAACAATACTCTCTGTGTTCTCAGGTGTCTCACCCTGTTCAGGAACTCCAATTAATCGTAGACTGTTCTTCTTTATAGAGTCCCACATGCTTCTTAATGCTTCTTCATTTTTTTTGTTTCTTTTCTCTGATTTCTCCTCATAGATGCTTGAGTCAGTAGCTGTGTCTTCCAAATCAGAAATTTTCTTTTCCATTTGTTCCATTCTGTGTTCTTGGCTTTGAACTGAAGTTTTTATGTCTTCTTGATCCGCTGGATTTCCAAGAATTGATGTTCCTTCCATCAGATCGAACAGCTTGCGAAATTTTTCGTTTTGCTCTGCTGCATTTTGTATAAGGTCTAGGAGGGCTCTCGATATAATCCTTCTGTATTCACCTTCTGATAGTTTCAGAAAACCTTCTTCATCTAGGAAGTTCTGAGGTAGTTTCTTTTGGGGGCCTCTGATGCCATGAGTGATTTCCGGGCTACCGTCTTCTCCAACATTTGCTGCTTTTGGGTCAATATAGGCTGAGAGAGATGCTGTGAAAATGGTCCACAGTTGTTTCTCTAGACTATCTTATAATAACAAGTAAACAGTATTTGACAACTTCCAAAGTCAATCAGGTTTTCAGGTGTACATGTCACTCTTCCCAGCTGGCAAAGTAAGCACCTCTACATCAAACCCCAGATATTATAAACTAGCTCAAAATACACAAAGGCTACTAGCCTGCTGGCCTCTGCTGTCAAGCCCCATCTGTAGATGATACTGTGAAGAATTCTGCTTTTCTGCTGGAAAAGTGGTCTCTTCTGGGTAGGCACTACCTGCCAGCCCAGGAATTAGGTCCAGCTAAGGCTTCTTTATGGATGACTCCACCTCCTAGTGAAACAAGACGGTGTCCTGCACAAGCTTGCCAGCCAGCTGGGACCAGACTCCCAGCAGAAAGAGAGGCCAAGAGTGCTGAAATGCCCAGAGTCCACAGCCTCCACCGCTGGGCCCTAGCCCCAGTTGACACTGTGCAAAACACTGCCTCCCTGCTGGAAAAACTCTCCCCCGGCAGGTGCCACCTCCCAGCCTAGAAACCAAGTCCAGCTGGGGCCTCTGCCTGGGCTTCTCCGTTTCCCAGTGGATCAAGATGGCATCCTGCACAAGCACATCTGTACGGCTACCACACGGTGGAGGTAGAAAGATAGGCCAGGGGAGCCAAGGTATGTAGAGTCCAAAGCCAGGCTCTCAGAACCTGGTAATTACACTTGCCTGTTGCATCACCAGTGCATCCAAGACCAGCAGCCAGTCAAGTTCTAGCTCTGCCCGCCAGCCAAGACAGAGGGAAAAAAATCAAAATGGTGAGTTATCTTTGGTCTGTGCAAGCCTCTGCTCGCTGAGAGTGGGGTCAGTGAAAGAGAGGAGGTTTTGCATTCAGTGGTATACAGCCCAAATTAACAGCCCTATGCTGCATCCCAGAAGACTCTGTTTAATTATCATTTCAAGTCTTTGTTTCTACAGGGATGTAGGGAGATGTGTGTTTAGTCCGCCATCTTGACTCCCAATCTTTTCACTTCCTTAACAGTATTGTCTGCAGCACAAAAGTTAATTTTTATGTAGTTAATTTATCTATTTTTCCTTTGTTGTCATTATTTGAGAAACGACTGCCAAATCCAAGGTCATGAAGATTAATCTGTGTTTTCTTCCACCAGTTTTACAGTTTTAACTCTCACATTTAGGTCTATGATCCATTGTTAGCTAATTTTGTGCATGGTGTGAGGTAGGGTCCAACATCATTCTCTTGTAGAATCATTTGCTGAAAAGACTCTTTTCTCCATTGACATGTCTGGAAACCCTCATTGAAAATCAGTTGACCACAATGGAAGAATTCCTTTCTGGACTCTCAAGGCTATTACAGAGATCTGTCTATTCATATGCCATTACTACACTATCTTGACTGCACCTGCAAATACAGAAATGTGAGTCCTTCAACTTTGGTCTTTTTCAGGATTGTTTTGCTGTTCTGCATTCCCTGCAATTCCATAAAAATTTTAGGATACATCATCAACTTTTGCAAAACATTTTGCTTGAATTTTGATAGGGTTGGTGCTGTATCTATGGGTCAGTTTGAGAAGTTGGCCAATCTGTACATTTTTAACAGCTTTTCAGGTTATCCATAACACATTTTTATAACTAAAATCATACAATATACACTATTACATTTGATCATCTTTTTAAAGTTCTTTTTGAGATATACCACATACATTTTAAATTATTAAATGTTCTTGATCTTCAAGCCAAAAATCTGGAACATTATATTTTCTTCTTTAATCTAAAGAGTTAAGTAATGCAAAGAAATTATTTTCTCATTTCATCTAAATAGTGCAAATAGATTTACACAGCAGGGTTATCTCGAAGCAGAAAATTGGAAGACCTGGTATGTAAATCATCAGTTTCTAACATTATCTTCGGGGAAGGTCTTTGTTCCTCCACTCCTTTCAAGGACGATGTAAGAGAAGGACAAAAGTAGCAATTGGTAACAACTGGTGAATCCATCAAGAAGCAAATAACAAGAAAAGGCAGGATTCCATATATTTTAATCACATTTAAAAAGTTAGCACTATACAGGTTAGATGAGGGGAAAATAATATTACCAAGAAGAATCTGAGGACCAGATGTGTATATCAAGACTTTGGTGACTTTGTTCTTAGGTCACTTTTAGTCAACAGACGTGAAGATACATATTTAAAGGAATGCATTTTTACTGATCATTTCCAACTGAATTTTAACATTAATTTAAAGTATTTAAAAACAAACAAACAACAACAACAACAAAACCCACCAAACCCGTTGCCAGAGAGTTGATTCCACTTCATACCTACCCTTTAGGACAGAGCAAAACTGCCCTGTAGCATTTCTGAGGCTGTAATCTTTACGGAAACTGACTACTACATCCTTTTCCCATAGAATAGATAGTGGATTCAAAATTCCAACCTTTCAGTTTGCAGATGAGCACTCAACCACTGCACTACCAGGGCTCTTTAAAATTTAAGGTATACCTGTCAGAATTTTTAGTCTTCATTTAAACTACAGTTGCATTCTTTCTGTAATATGATGAACCATAACAATGATTACCTTACTCAGGAAACTCTTGATTAAAACTAGCAAAATTAATGGTTCTGTCAATAAGTAACAATTTATGAGTATGAAAATTTAGAGTAAAAGTACTGACTAAACGGATCCGCCTCGACGGCACTTGGCTGGCTTGGCAACATTACAACTGCTTCTGTATAACTGGATCATATGGAAGGTTAGTGAAAAAGAAGACGACCCTCAATGACATGGACCAATCCAGTGGCTACAACAGCGGGCTCGGGCATCAAATAACCACAAGGACAGCACAGGACCACGCAGTGCTCCGCTCTGTCATACGTGGAGTTGCCAGGAGTTGGAACTAACTCAGCAGCACATAACAGCGACAGTTTGTTCTCCTTGAACTAATGAACAGTCATATTACCTTGTTTAGAACTACCGGTGATTTTAAAAACTGTTTTGTCATTACATACATGCTTATCTGATACATTCACGATTTAAACTCTTTGATGTGAGATTGTTGATGTTTTAGCAGACAGTTCCCTCTCAGGAGCAGCATTACAATACTAGAGGACAAAGGAAATCTATGATTTATTAGACACCTTATACCATGCATGTAAACACAAGGAGTTTAACCTGTCATATACAAGAATTATCTGTTTCTGGAAAAATATCTACTTGTCAGTAAAGCTAAAATAAGGAGCCCTTGTGGTAGAGCGGTTAAGCTCTTGGCTGCTAGCCAAAAGTCGGCAATTTGAGCTTACCCGGAAGGTCCTGACAATATGTTTCCATAAAGATTATAGCCGAGAAAACCCTATGGAGCAGCTCCATTCTGTTACACGGGATTGTAGTGACTCAGAACTAAGTCTACAGCACCCAACAACAACAAAGCAAAAATACTATAGGAATCACTGTTTTAGCTTCCCCCACCCCAGAGAAAAACCTTACACTCAAAATGGAAAAACTTAGCTTCCATGTTCTTAGGAAGTTAACAGGATGCCAAAAATTACATTAAAATGTTGTAACAGTATTAAAATGCTAACATTAAAAAATTTATACAGTAACATATCTACTTCTTCCATGACTAAGGTTTTAGGAAAAGGAAAAATGTGTCCCCTGGAATCCTGGCCAAAGAAGCAATTATTTCTAAGTTCAGCAGCATCATGGGAAAACTAAACCACTCCCACCTCTTCTTTGATAAAACAGTACAAAATATATTTTATAATTACAAATCTGGGATTTACTATGAAATACCTTTACTCCAAAGGGTAACAAAATGTAGGGCTGTAGTAAAAATGGGCAATTTTAACATTTCTTTGGGGATTTTCTTATTAATGGCATGATTAAAATTCAGAAGAATATTTTAGGGTTAAAACTTTTTTGTGTGTGTTTAATTTCTGTGGTGGTGTGTAGTTATCACAGAATACAAAACGGGAAAATAATATACAGCATCTCCAAATCCAAGAAGAATCTAAAGTTTGCACTTTAGCTAAGCTTTCTGCGAACTGCATTGAAAAACATAGAAACATAATGAGAATGTGAATTGTATTTGGAAATGTGTTATAAGCCAAATACCTGGTATCTTAAAAAATTGGTTATTATAAAACCTATACAATATTGTAGGGCCAAAAGAATTATTTCATTAAACATTTTAAGTGCTACAACTCTAAACAGGAATTGTATTTTATTTTAGCATTAACTTGGCTACATTTTCTGACATTCTTAATTATGGATCTGTGAACTAAAATAATTCTAAGTTAATACACATGTATTTAAATTAATAAACATAAGTGTTTATCCAAACACTTTTAAAAGGAAAACCTTGAAGTGTGGCATCAAACTGCTCATGAATTAAAAACAATGTTAATAGTAAATTCAGGTACACTGGTATTTGTCTATAAAAAAGGATAAGTAAGAGAATTTTAGACAAATCCTTAAACTACGGAATTTATATTCTGTCTTCCTAAGTTATTTACGGTTTTATGAATCAGTACTGAGAAAAAAACTTCTCTCAAAATAATGTAGATAGAGGAGGAGGTGGAACCAACATGGCACTACAGACAGACTAATGCAGACAGATGTCTGTGACGTCCCTGGGGTCAGCTAAGACTCTCTCTTGTTTACAGTAGTTTGTACTTTACACATGCGCAGGAGAGCAATGCAGTCCAGCACACTATAAAGTTGACTCTAACAGATTTTGACCCAAATTAAAAATAGAAAGAGGCCATCACACAACACCTGTGTATGTTCTACTTAGATATTCTTGTTACTTGTAAAACTCATTGTCTTTCAAAAGCCCCAAATGAAATGGTCAAAAGGACTTCCACTTCAGAGGAGACATACTTTTCCCTCCTCCTTCCCACTCAGTACTGTTAATAACCCTGGACATTGTATACAAAACAAGCATAAGAAGACTAGTAAGGTGGACAAAGGCAGACCAGCTAGGGACTTCCAGACCTAAGCAGTGACACAGCAGAGAGCTCCCCTGGTTTTCTTCGGCTTCACATGTCCCAGCCGGGGTGCTGGCACAGCTGCCAACTCACATACACCAATGAGCGGGGACGACAAACAAACAAAAATCCTCCAAGAAAAGCCTACTCTCTGTAGTCAAAGGATCAAGAATAGAAGTCCCCAAATTTGGAATTACATGTTTTATTTTTCTCCCTTCTTTTACCAAAGGAGTAGAAGGGGTTTAGTTTTCCCTTTATACAGCTTAGAAACTACTGCTTCTTTGGCCAGGGCTCAAGAATAGTAACTTTTCAACTCCAGGCAAATACTACGGAAAAAACTGTAGCCATCCCCCTACTCCCACCACCAAAGGCTAACACCCGGATTTCCACCCTTATCAAGTTAGAACAAGGAGCTCCAACCCCTCTTTCTCTTAATCTAGAGAAGTCAAGTGCTGCTACCCAGTAGGAGAAGGCTGAGTAAGAAACCAGGACTTTCAGCTCCACCCTAACCTAATAAGGCAACTCCTTCTTTCCCCTTGAAGTGGTGTCAGAGGGGGCTGCTGTAACAGAAGACCTAAAGAAGATCCAAACTCTCACAATGTAATACCCTACATGTCCAGGTTTCAAGCAAAAAGTCACTCACCATACCAAGAACCAGGAAAATCTCAGCTTAAACGAGAAAAGACCACCAACAGACACCAACACTGAGATGACACAGGTGTCAGCATTACCTGACAATAATTTTATTTTTTATTTTTATTTTCATTTTTTTAATTTTAAAGCAGACGTTATAAAAATACTTCAAAAAATGATTACAGACATGCTTGAAACTAATGACAAAATAGTCTCAGCAAAAGAGTAGAAGATATGAAGACCCACTGTTGTTGATTCCAACTCACAGTGACTACAGAACACAGCAGATCCACACCCCAGGGCTTCCAAGGCTAGCCCGTAGATACGAACCTCTGGCCTTACGCATGGCAGCGGAAGTCTTAACCACTGGGTTCCCAGAAGACATAAAGAAGAACCAAACTGAAATTTTTTTTTTATTTAACATAACTGAGTAAAAATGTACATTCACATGTAAATTTACATGCCCCCCCTATATGCAGCTTCCACTGCTCTCCCTGTCCGGTGACTGCACACTATTCCTCTCTGCTCCATACATGTCTCATCCCCCCAACAGTCTCCTTTCCCCTCCTCTCCGTCCACTCCCCTTCCTCCAGCCAGAGGTCAGCAAGATGATATCCTATAGATGTATAGAACCATAAAGTGCTTCCAACATATGGTTACTCTGCATTGCCAAGTCCATTCCATTCCTGTCCAAAGAGTGGACCTCTGTTATAATTTATGGGAACGGGCAGCATCAGGGCTGGGGGCCATGTTCTCAGAGGAACCCCAAAACCGCTGGACCATCAATTGAGGTCTTTTAGTGGAGATCTCATGATGCACCTCTTTTTATTCTTGTGTTGCCAGTGAGGCTCCTCCCTGTGAGCTCTGTCATGGCTATCACTGGTGGTGACCGGGCACTATCCGGTTCTTCCGGTCCCAGGTCGATGTAGGCACCCACTCTTGTGGGTCTCTCTGTCTTCTCGGTTGTCTTTACCGCATGCCATTTTGGCCCTCGGTGAGCATCCGTTCCTGCTGAGTTGGGACCATTTGCTGTGTCCTCGGATGGCAGCTTGGCAGCTTTTAAGACCCCAGACACTACTCACCAATGTGGGGTGCAGAGAGCTCTCTTAGCAAAACGCTAGTTGTGCCAATTGGCCTGGAATTCGCCTAAGAGCATGGTCCCCCGCCCCCCGCCCCAGCTACTCTATCCTTGCAGTATTGAGTTAAGATGGAAGGAGTACTCAAGTTATGCTGAAGTCCACTTAATGTTGTTCTTGTTCCTAATGTGTGCTGTCACCACTTTCTCCCAACTAGATTTCTAGTAACTACCTAAACTAAGCCCTCCTCCCCTTGCCCTCCCTCCCTCCCTCCCCTCCCTTGCAGCTGTCAAAGAGTCTTTTCTTCTATACACAAGTCTGTTTTTGAGATCTTATCGTAGAGGTCTCATACAGTATTTGTCCTTTTGTCGCTGACTACTCTCACTCAACATAATGTCTTCCAGTTGAAACCAGGTTAGGAAATGTTTCCTGGAATCATCGTTATTCTTTATCATTGCGTAGTGCTCCATTGAGTATATGTACCACAGTTTACCTATCCATTCTTCTATTGTTGGGCATCTAGGTTGATTCCACCTTTTTGCTATTGTGGACTGTGCCGCGATAAACATTCTGGTGCATGTGTCCGTTGGTGTGAAAGGCCTTGAATCTGTAGGATATATTCCAAGTAGTGGAATTACTGGGTCAAATGGTATATCAATATCCATTTTTTTTAAGGAAGTGCCAGATTGCCTTCCAAAGAGGCTGAACCATTTTGCAACCCCACCAACAGTGTAGGAGGGTTCCACTTTCTCCACAGCCTCTCCAGCATTTGTTGTTTTGTGTTTTCTGGATCATGGCCAATCTTGTTGGGGTGAGATGGTATCTCATTGTTGTCTTGATTTGAATTTCTTTAATAGCTAAAGATCGTGAACATGTCCGCATGTGTTTTTTGGCTGCCTGGATCTCCTCTTTAGTGAAGTATCTGTCCATCTCCTTTGCCTATCTCTTAATTGGATGGTTTATCTTCTTCTTATTGATATTTTGTAGTATCTTATAGATTATGGATATCAGGCGTCGATCTGACATAGAGTTGCCAAATATTTTTTCCCACTCTGTGGGTGTTCTTTTAATTCTATTAATAAAGTCTTTGGATGAGCAAAAGTGTTTGATTCTTAATAGTTCCCATTTATCTACTTTCTCTTCTGTTGATTGAGGTTTCTTTGACAGATTTTGGAGTCTGTCCTCATTGTGTATTAAAACTTCCATTGTTGTTCCTACCAAACTGAAATTTTAAAACTAAAAGACAGAGGAAAAAAATCCATGAACCAGAAAACAGAACAATAAAAATTATCCATCTGAAAAATACTGAAAAAAAATTTTTGAGTAGGGCCTCAGAGACTCATGGGACTCTAGTAGAATGATCTAACATCTGTGTCATTAGAATTTCGGTAGGGGAGAAGAAATAAGTAGGGCTGAAAAAAAATTCAAAGAAATAAAGTTTGAAAATTTCCTAAATTTGGCAAAGGATATGAACTCACAGACTGAAGAAGCTGTGGCCAAGACATACTATAGTCAAATTTCTGAAAACTAAAGGGAAAGAAGAGTGTCTTGAAAGCAATGAGAGAGAAACACCATCTTACTCAGAAAGGAAAAACAATTTTAACACCAAGGAATTTTCCATCAGAAACCACGAAGTTCAAAAAGAAATATCACGATCATTTTCCACGTTGTTAAGGAAAAGAACAATTAATCCAGAGTTCCATATCATGGAAAATATTTCTCAGATAACAGACAAATAAAATATGTTATTGCCAGAATACTTACCCTACAAAAATAGCTAAATGGAATTCATTAAACAAAACTGGAATACTAAAAGATGGAATCTTGGAACATAAGGAAGGGAAGAAAGTTAACAAAAAGAGCAACAAATACAGCAGATACAATAGGTTTTCTTGATCTTGAGCTTTCCAAACCATGCTTCACAGCTGAAACAAATACTGTAAAACTGTCTGATTAAGTTCTCCACATGTATAAAGAAAATATTCAAGACAACTACATTACAGATGGAGGAGGGGAGAAGGACATAAAGGCAGGCGAGCTTTCACCCAAACTATAAAATGCTGAGAGCAGCAGCCTGTGATTCTAAGTGTACGTAACACAATATAAAGAAATGCACACAGAAACAATGTAAGTCAAAACGGAATTCTAAGTACGTGTGCATGTGTGTGAAACGAATGCTATATAATGCTTAAGTAAATCTGTTGTAAAAAAAAACTTAGGTTTTAAATAACAAACCCAAAACCCACTGTCATCAAGCTGATTCCAACTCATAGTGACCCTACAGGACAGAGCAGAACTGCTCCATAGAGCTTTCGAGGAACAGCTGGTGGATTCAAACTGCCAACCTTCTGGTGAGTGGTCATAGCACTCAACCACTATACCACCAGAGTTTGCAAGGTTTTAAATTATGTTGTAATTTAAGCATGTGGTTTGATACAAAAATAAATACCTGGTAAGTTAAAAGTAGCAGCAAAATGCTGTAAATAATGAGGAGAAACCTACTGGTTCAGTAAAAAGGGTAAGATAACTTTTTAAAGTATCATATAAAAACAAGAACATTCAATGGAACATATCCGATGGTTGTGTTTCAAGAACATATACACTGTTACTTTGCCTTTGTGCCATTAGCCTGATACAACTGATGATGACATCCCAAATTTAACCATAATTATGAATGCCCTTTAAAAAAAAGAGAAGAAAAAATATTCCAATAAAGCTAGGATTTTTATTACAAGAGTGAAAAACAAAATGGCTTTTCCCTAGAGAAGTAATGTAGACAAAGCTTGAACATATAACCAAATACCCAGTCATTTACAGGCAGGCCAGGTTGTGGCTGAATGACACTTGTGTCCACAACTTTGGAGAACCAAGTGTTTCTATTTTTCCACCTAGATCACGAAGGGGACTCACAAATAACAGACGTCCCCTACTCTACAGAAGTGCTGCTACCAAGTGAGAAAACCTAGAAGCGGTCATCGTGTAAGAATGGCCAGTTAAAACAGCAACACCTTTAAATTAAAATGAACTAACAGAACTGCTCTAAGTGGCACAGCTGTGCTCCATCAGTGGGGAGTACTCAAAGAACACTCACAAAAGGAAATGCATGTCTTTTTATTCATCCAACAGCTTCCCTATAATCTGTTAACATTATTATTAATTCAAATTTTAATTTTTTCCTGACAGGTAACATAAACAAGCAATTATCTGACATTAACCAAGATTTATGGTTAAAGAAACGTAATTTTACAGCTTTGCATTTCCTGGTATTCATGCAGGGAAGATACACAGTGGGCTTGGGACAACTGGTTATTATCAGAAAACAAGAAACCTTTAAATATGTATGGGATGCTATCAAGAGAACACAGAAGGTATAACTGCTGTGTAAAACAGACTGGTAATTCCTCAAAAAGTTAAACATCAAAGTGTCATATGACCGAGAAATTTCAATTACAGGTGTATACCCAAGAAACCTGAAAACAGAGATATAGACACACATATAACAATGTTCAATGCAGCACTATTCACTGTAACTCAAGGTGGAAAGCAACTTAAATGCCCATCAACAGAAGAGTGGATAAACAGATTATGGTACATACATACAACGGAACATTACTTAGCATAAAGAGAAAATAAAGTCCTAAACATGCTCCAGCACGGATGAACCTTGAAAACATTAGGCTTAGTGAAATAAAGGATCAACACTGTATGACCTCACTTATATGAAATGCAAGCATAGGCAAATATACGAGATCAAAGTTTATTAGTAGTTACTTAGGGCAGAAAGGAGGGAAGGGGAAGAGTCACTGTTCAGAAAGCAGTGAGTTTCTGTGTATGGTGGTGAGGACTGGGGGTTATGAGCAACGGCTGCACAACATGGTTAGCACAACTGATATCAATAAACTGTGCAACAGAAAAACACTGAATTGGCAATGTTTTATATATTTGTACAGTAAAAAAACATTTTTGAAGAACATAAAAGGCAGTTTCCAGTGGCTCCAACTGGGTAAGGGATGAACACTTAAGCCTCAGAAAAAATTAGAGTTAAGTAAAATAAGTTATATGTTTTTCAGATAGTCATAAATTTATAACGATTTTTTTTTTAAAGGCTACAGTCTTTTCTCTCCAAATAACTGGTATTATACCGGGTTTATTTTATTCAGGTAAGAAAAACTGTTGCTTAAGTTTAATTTTATATATATTAACAGATTACTTATTTAAGAGCTAGAGTGGCCAAAAAAACCAGAAAGACAGGACCGTTTTCCCGGAAAACATTAATGGACAGGCTAATGAGACCTCCTACTACTTTTTACACACCCCTAGCCCCTCCTCTTCGAGGCCACTCTTCTGGAAAGTCACCTATTAGATGACATGTTCTTCATTTTCTCAAATGTTAATGAAGTATGTCAGAATATCCTATTCATAGGTTTGAGAGAGCTTCTCAAGTGCTATAGCCTTGGACCTTGAAACAACATAAATTTGTAACACCACAACCAAGAGAATTTTACTTTAAAAATGCCTTTGAAATAAAAGAATTCTGCTTTTCCTTTGAATTTATTTGCTGTTGCTGATTGTTGTCTTCGTACTTCCCTTGCCCTGTGTGGCCCAGGGGGACACAGTCCATCTGAAGGACAAAGAGCCCAAGGACTCACATATTCAGCCTTCAGTATCACTGTAGCAAGTTAAGAGGTATTGCCATCTCGGCCTAAAACAATCCTATACCGTTAACTGTCCGTGCTGATCTAGCCCAAAAGACACGCATCATTCCTAGTAAAGGACAGCATCAGCAGAAAACAAAGGAAGCCCTTCAGCAAAATGCACTGACCCCGTGGCTCCAACAACAGGCTCAAACACAGCAACAGCTAGGAGGAACTACAGCATTGTTTCCTCTGTCGTATGTACGCAGTGTTGCCACGAGTCAGGACCGGCTTCATGGCACTTAACAACATCCAAAGAGATGACCTAAAAAGAACAATGTATTCACTATTTTAAAAACAAAAAAAACTGGGGGCTGGTTGCACAATGGTTAAAGCTCTGAGGTGCTAGCTGAAACCTAGGCTGTTGGAACGCACTTGCTACTCCATGGGAACCTGGAAACTCTAAGAAGACAGTTCTACTGTGCCCTGTAAGGTTACTACAAGGGGAGTGAATTTTTTTTGGTTGTCTACAAAGCAAACAAACAAAGCTTCCGGCGCATGAATATTAAATGACTTCAAATCACAAGGAAACCCTGGTGACATAGCGGGCTAAGTGCTACTGCTGCTAACCCAAAGGCCGGCAGTTCAAATTCACCAAGCACTCCTTGGAAGCTCTATGGACATTTCTACTCCACCCCTATAGGGCTGCTATGAGTCAGAATAGACTCGAAGGTAGTGGGTTTCTTGGATTCAAATTATGAAAGGCAAATTATATCATGCACTATCAGGGCTCTTTAAATAAATAACAATTGTGCTCATGTTTCTTTACCAAACCGATTGCTACTGAGTGAATGCTGATTCACAGTAATGTTATAGGACTCAGCAGGACTACCCCATAGGGTTTCAAAGAGTGTCTCTGGTAAATTCAACTGCTGACCTTTTGGTCAGCAGCCAATTTCTTATTCACAGCACCACCCGGGCTCCTCACGGTACTTTACAAGTTGTACATTTTCTAAACACAAAAGGAATTCTCATTAAGAAGTAAAGTTGTACAGCGCAGATACATTAAAGGGCATGTTTTGAAAACTGGATAATACTTAAAACTCAAATTACGGAACAGATGAGACACAAGGAGGTTAACTGGATGCACAGACATTTAACAATCTAATCAACAGGTGTTTATCCAGCACCATCAGGATGTATGCGTGTGAACACAGGTGCAGATTTCTGTACGTCCGAATTTCATTCTTGTCAACTGAATTTAAGTTATATTGGTGCTAGCTAAACTTGGGTCAAGCCAATTCAAAATGCACGGGACATTACAGAAAGTACTGAGGTTTTTCAATAGAGATGCTTAATACAAAATGCCTATGATGTTTATATAACAACCTCAAAACTGTCTTAGTACTCTAGAAAAAAATTATCAAAGCTTATTTTCATTACAAAAACCTACCTGACTTATCTTTGGCATGAGCGATCATTTTTTATTTGACTCACTAATAATTTCTGGAATCACGCCCATATTAAAGACTACATAAGCAATTTAAATCAATAATAAGCCCATTTCTTTTTTTTGTATCTATTCCAAAAAATAAGTAAAGTTGAAATGAGCTAGAGAAATAGAATGAGAGAAACAAAAAAGTGGGGGGAGAACAAAAGACAAAGTAGCCATGTTAACACTGCCCTATACGTCCCTTAATCTACTTTGCCAGAAAAGAGGTAACTAGATTAAGACATCTTCCATGATGTTAACCAAAACAAACCCAGTGCCATTAAGTGGATGCTGACTCATATCGACCCTGCAGGACAGAGGAGAACTGCCCCCATATACCGTTTCCAATGAGCACCTGGCAGATTTGAACTGTCGATCTCTTGGTTAGCAGCTGTAGCACTTAACCACTTCGATGTTAGACATGTATATACAATCCTTATGTCTTATACCACCCCTATCTTCCACATAAAAGGATTCTTTTTTCTGAAGTTTCATTTCATGTCCTACAGGCTTTACGAAGTTCAAGAAGGAGGGTAGGGTCCAGAGAAAAAGAGCAGGCCATGAAGCTATGGAGGAAGGCAAGAAGCAGGTGGTAAGAGTTTCACTGAGTTGAGTGAGTATCTAGGGGCCACTGCACAACAGTCCTAGAGTAGTAACATCACCTTTACTAAGATCTCCCTATTTCTTAGTGTGTGACAGTAGTACACCGTCTTAATTAATAAATTAGTTAATTCTTAGTCAGTTGTGACCCACTGATCTTCAACTACTGAAAGGCAATAACTGGAGTTAGTAGCAATGACTATCAGCATCAAGAAAAGATAATATATTCTATGTGTCCTGGTCCCTTAAGGCAAGGACGAAAAATTTTACAAAGATTTTTGTTAAAAGCAGCTAAGCATGACAAGTGCTAATACTTAAAAGTCTACCTTGATTTTTCCAGGACACTTTCTCCAGAACTTTTCTCACTACTACTCATGATGATTTAGGTTATGCTGTATTTTTTTTTTAACCTCATTTTTAAGTATGCTTTGTGGACAATCCTGAAATATAGCTCTGTATAATTAGCAAGCACTAATGATGTTACTGGAAACCCTTGCTGGCATAGTGGTGCTATGTTTGACAAAAAGGTTGGCAGTTTGGATCCACCAGGCGCTCCTTGGAAACTCTACAGGGCAATTCTATTCTGTCCTTTAGGGTCACTCCTAAGGACCTCTGGTGGCATAGTGGTTTAAGCCCCGTCTGTTAAGCAGAAGATCACAGTTCTACCAGCCAGTCAGCGGGATGTGTAAAGATGACAGTGTTGGAAGTGCTGAGAAAGTTCTAGTCTGCCCCATAGGGCTGGGGAAGTCAGAATTGACTCAAGGACAACAGGTGTACCCATGATACTATTTTTTTTCCTATTAAACTTTCATTAGTTAAACCCAATTCGAATATTACTGAATGCTGCACTGAACAGTCAGACTAGATGGACAAGTCTCACAGTTCTATTTGGAATACTAGATACCAAATACTTGACTGAAAAGCTTCAATGCCACAAGCCATCCTTATGGATGTTATTAAGATAATAAAACTTGTAGCAGCCCTGAATTTGGCTTATTGGTTTTCACTTATTGGGGAGACACCAAAGAGCTCCTTGGCAGGTAGTAATTTAGAATTATGCTTAACTATGACTTTGAATTCTGCATTTCCAGGAGCTGCTCTGTAGAATTACAAACAGGGTAGCAGTGCTACCCAGAATCCAGCGCTCCCTGGGTTTTACCAAAGGGGTTAGACACACTTTTTCTGTACACATGAGGTCGCCTAGTATGGCCACTGACAATATTCTCTGTGGCAAGTACTTAACTCTGCTGTTAAGAGCACAGGAAAGCGGCCATGGACAAGAAGAGAATCAGAGTGCCTGTGTTCCAATAAAACTTTCTTTATGATCAGTGTAACTGGAATGTTATACTTTTTTCACGTCATGAAATAATATATATAAAAATATTAAGATCACTCTTAGCAGGCCAGCCATGCAAAAAGCTCAGCTCACTGACCAGTGCCGGCAGGCTCCTGCTTTATCACCACGCGCAGCTCACCTGCTAAAAGGCCGTGAGATTAACAACCGTGATGTTGTCCGCCAGCCCAGGCTGCCCAGACACACGCATCCCCTGTGACCGTCGGGGGTCACTGCTCTTCCTGCCCGGCTGGACAGCCTGAGGGTTGGGGAGAGTAAGAGAGCGACACACCTGAGCACTGACAACTTAGAACCCTGGACAGTGGGGTTTTGGAAGACCCGGGAAGCTCAGAGAAGACGAGGAGCTGGGGGCTTCGAATGGGCCCCAGAGCCCGGGAAGTTCCCCATGTGTGTCCCCTGGTGGCTGCCGCCTGGGGCCGGTCACTCACCCGGATAGGCCAGCACCGACGATGGCCATAGCAACAGCGCAACTAGAAGGCCTACGGACTTCATGGGCGTCGTCCGAAGTACACCGCCATGCAACTGGAACGTCCTGGGCCCACCGGGCCAGGTACCTCAGCGCCGAAACGGGGTTGTCGGCTGCCGGGGAGCCTATCTTACGGCCCGGGGGCACCCGTCAACGGTTGTCCCCTGTGCGCAAGCGCAGCGAGGGTGGGGGGAGGGGAGCACGAGTGGCAAAGGACCGCCCTTTCCTGGAGCCTCTAGGGGGCGGGGCTACCTCTCCCCGCCCCGTCCCGGCGCGCGTGCTCACTCGGCCTTCGAGGTTTTGCTTCCGGCGCGGGCTTCGAAAGGTCGAAGTGGAAGCGCGCTGTCCGGTGCTGAGGTGGTGCTGGATGGGACCGCGGTACGGTATGCTGGGGATACAGCCGTGGGTGAAATGCGATTCTTGCGCCAGAAGAACATTTTGTCTAATAGGCTGAATAACCTGGCAGTTACAACGGTGTGGAAGTACTGTAATGGGAGAAGTAGGAGGCGGCTGTGGAGCACCAAGAAGAAACTCCCTCACCCATACGGTGTGTGGGAGTTGGTTTGGGGGAAGTGGGCTAGGTTTCCCAGATGGCGGAAAGTTTATTCTAACTGGACCACAGAATGAGAAAGAGGAAATGGTAGGCAAGGCGTTTAAAAATCACCTCGTTATGTGCCACGGAGTTAAATGCGATTCCTAGAAACTCTATATGACCGAGTAGAACTGCTACTCCATAGGGTTTCCTAGGCTTTAATCTTTGTGGGAGCAGACTACCAGGTTTTTTTCTCTGGAAGAGCTGCAGGAGGATTCAGACCTTCAAACTTTTGGTTACTGCGGAGCGCTTAACGGATTGGCCACCAGGGCTTCTTAAGGTCACCCTGAGTTGTTATGTGAGTTGTAGTGAGCCTGTAAGGCAGAATAAACCTGCTCTCTGTCGGGTTTACTGGTGGCATAGGAAGCGCTAGTGGCGTCGTGGTTAAGTGCTATGGCTGCTAACCAAAAGGTTGGCAGTTCAAATCCACCAAGCACTCTTTGGAAACCCTCTGGGGCAGTTCTACTCTGTCCTATAGGGTCACTATGAGTTGGAATCGACTCGAGGACAACAGGTTTTTTTGCTTGTTTTTTTGATAGCGTTCCCTAGGCTGTAATCTTGATAGGAGCAGATCATCAGGTCTTTTCTCCTGTGGAGCCATCAGTGGGTTCTGGTGTTTTCAGTTTGCAGCCAGGTGCTTAACCATTGTCCCACAGGACTTTTAAAGGGGTTGGATTTTATTCTCTAGCAATGGGAAGCTACTGCAGGGTTTTGAGTCAGAAATAGTTGGGATTAGAAGTGCATTTCAGGAGGCTCACCCCTCTGGAAGCATCACGATGGCCTGGAGGCAGGGAGGGAGACAGGGAGGGAGCCGAGTGAGGTGGCCCTGGTAGTCCAGAGAGTCGGACTTGTAGTAGCAGAGAGCTTAGGGCACGTGGACAGGTATGAGAGACATTTAAAACTAGAATTAACAGGACTGGAGGATTGATTGAATGAGGGGAGGAGGAGGAGGAGGTGCTGCCTGGATTTCAAGGTGGGACCATCGACTGAGATTGATGGGAGTGGAGGGAGGTGATGAGTTTAGTGTTCAACATTGTTCCATTGAAATGCTTTGGGGAGGTTTGGGAGGCATCAGCATCTAGAACTGAGGATGCGCGAAGTTTCTTGGGGACAGTTTTTAGAGTAAGAAAGTCATTAGGCCTAGAAGACGTTCTTGGGAAACCTGGGCAGGCTAGGAAGAAGAGGATAGACTTAACAAAAGGGACAGAGATTAGGGAGAGGAAAACCAGGAGAGCACAGAAGCTTCATGGGAGCAGGGAGTCCAGGACTGTCAAACACTGCTGAGAAGTCAGACAGGAGAAGAACTGAGGTTTAGCAACAGGCTCCTTGGCAGACAGTCACACTAGAGTGGCTGGGGCCAAAGCCTGGCCACCATGAGCTGAGGAATAAGTAAGAAGTGAAGAAGTGGTGACGTCTAGTGCAAACAGCCTTCTTAAGGTTGATGCAGAAGGTTTAGTGTCCTGCGGTGACTGGAGTGCTGGGCTGCTAACCAAAAGTCCGACCGTTTGAAGTTACTAGCTACTGCTTGGAAGAAATATGTGGCAGTCTATTTCTGTAAAGATTACAGCCTTGGAAGTCCTATGGGGCAGTTCAGTCCCATAGAGTAGCTATGAGTCAGAATCAGACTTGACTGGGTTTCTTTTTGTTTTTGGTTCCAGTGCATAATCAAGTAAGACAGCATTCTACAATCAAGCAGCTACAACTGTTTGAAAAACAGTTTGTAATATGTAATAAACATCTTAACAGTATAAGTAATATAAATTATATATATTCAGGAAGAGAAACATGACATCCTAAGATAACCATGATGGATTGTCTACAATATGAAAGGAAGTCAGATACAAAATAAGAGGACAGTAAATTACATTTGTTGGTTAGAATACTGAGTACTAGTTAATTGCAGTTTGTATATCTAATTCAAGCAAATGCTAGTGAAATGAAGTTTGAGGTATTAGCAGAGGTCCCCCCCTCACCTTCCCTGGGTTTCCTTCTCCCATTAACTTTCTTTACTCCATTGAGACATTGATGATCACCTTTTTATTTTCTTAAATTAGGTTGCCTTCTTAAAGCGCTTGCCTCACGGAACGACAGCTGGAATGTTAAAGAAATAAGGTACCAGAATTTTTTTTTAAATTTATGGTAAGATTAAAAATCAACATTTTTGTAAGAACTACTGTGTAAATAGAAAGTTTCATTTGTTGCTTCTCTGCTTTATTTGTGTTTGAGATGAAAAGGCTTGGTTTTAGAATATCGAAAGTCAAGGACACTGGAGGCAGGACAAAAGAGCATAAACCAAGGAGATGGGAGGATTCAGGATAAGGTAAGGTGGCCCATCCAGCCGAGGCTGAATTTCTGGGAGTGGAAAGGGGGTTGCAGTTTACAGATGGAATCCTCTGGTAGGTTTTAGGTGTGGCAGAGAGGACTTGTGCCTGAACTTCTGAGGCAGAGTTTAGGGGAAACTATAGACTTCTCAGACACTCTGGCTGCCCAGCATGGGGCCAGGGCAGTTGTGCAGCTATGGCTGACTCAGAACTTAGGTTGCCGGGTTAGGAGGATAGCCTCAAATAGGCATTCCTAAGCCCTAGGGAAGCTCAGCAGTGCAGAGAGAGGACCTGTAAACTCAGGCCTGAGGCTTAGACAAGCAGAAGGTGTGGACCTAAGTAGCTATTCGGTACATACAAGCTCAAACATGGACTGGACCTTCTGACTCACTAGTGAAGAATGGACCAGTTGCTGTTAAGTTAATTCTGATTAATGGTATCTCAGGTGTGTCACAGTAGAGCTGTGCCACAAAGTTTTCAGTAGTTGGTATTATTTTTTGAAAGTAGATTGCAGGACTTTCTTCCAGGCCAACCTCTGAGTAGACCGGAACCTTTCACTTACCAGACTAGTGCACTAACTGTTGGCACCACCCGAGGACTGGGATGTCACTTCTGAGATTAGGTCATGAAAGGCTGTGGTTTCCTTCACAGCACACTCACTCTCTCCTACTCCCTTTGAGGAAGGCCGGCCGCCGTGTTGTGAGCTGCCCCATGGAGAGGTCCATATGTTGAGGAATTGATACCTTTGGCCTACAGCTAGTGAAGACCTGAGGACTTTCAACAACACTGTGAATTATCTTGAGAGCCTGGCAGTGGCTGCAGTGTGGCCAATACCTTGGTCACAGCCTGAGGCAGAGACATCCCATTAGCTGTGCTCTGATTGTGGACCCACAGAAACTGTAAGAAAATATGTTTGTTGTTACACAACATGAGGTGACCGATACATAAGTGTTACCCAGAACCCAGTATAATTCCCAGTTGCTGATGATACCACCAGTGCTGTGACATGGCAGGAAGCCTACAAGGAGCCCGCAACCTGAGAACACCTGCTGCTTTTGCTGCTCCCGCCACAGCCAGGGCCCTGGAAGATGGTGTGCTGTGACCTGCCTGAGTGCCCACTGCTGCTGTCATCTCCCAAACCACACAGGCACCTAGGAGGGCATTCTTGTCCACTGCTAGTGCTGCCTGAGGGTCCGAGCAGAAGAAGTGGAAAAGACACATGTACAAAATACGTACAGCTCTTCCCTTTTCCTGCTTCACTTCTATCAAAACCTAACTGGAAGCTACCTGGCAAGTCTAGGAAGAACATGGAATGTGGGAATGGGGCTGCAAGCAAACAGACAAGTGAGAAGCACACGTGTGTACTGTGTAATAATGGGGGGCAACTGGGCAGTCCAGCTTTCCAGTAAGTGGATATGGAAAAACCAGTTTACCATGAACAGCTTGGGTCACAGGTGGTCTGGCATTTTATAGTTAGCTCTTTAACCTCTACAGGAGTCCAGCAGTAAGCTGAGACCATTTTCTGAACAGGAAAGTAATTCATTACCGAAGAGAACCCACTTCTCTCTAAAACCCTTGGGGTCTATGGTGAAATTCCTCTTCTGGGGTGGTGATAGCTCTGTTACAGACACTGCAAGCTCTGATGAGTCCACTGAGTGATAAAGGCGAAGTAGCAGCTGCTTCTGCTCCAGGTGAGTTCAGTTTGAAGCCTTCTGTCATTCAAAGGGTATTCAGAGTACAGTCAAGTCTGACACCCTTTGGTGCCCCTAGTTTTTGTTTCTTAGTGCTGCTGTAACAAACACCACAGGGGGTGGTTGTTAAAACCAGGAATTTATTTTCTGTGTTTAGTAGGCTAGAAGTTTGAATACAGGGCACTGGCTCTTAAGGAAGACATTCCTGCTGTCAGGCTCGGGGGAGTCCCTGTTTCAGCTTCTTAGACTCAGGTTCAGTGCCATCAAGTCGACGCCGACTCATAGTGACCTGTAGAACTGCTCCATAGTTTCCAAGGACCAGCAGTTCTCCGTTTCCTGCCGACCCCCATGTGATACCTCCTTCTTCCCGTTTGTGCTTGCTTGTCTCTGTGAGGAGGCTGCTCCGTCTGTCACTGACACCGGAATAGGTTTAGAGGGACCCTACACTGATGCTGCATCATTAACATAACAAAGAAAACCATGTTCCTGGAGGGGATGACACCCAGGGGTGTCCTGGTTAAGATTCCAACACAGTTCAGTACATAGCAGTGCCTGAACGTGAACTGCTTTTCTGTCTCACTGGAAGGGCTTGCCTAATGTTTTTCAGATTAGAGGACTCAGATTTTACCAAATTTTTTTTAGGATTTTGTTCCCACCCTCAGTTTGCATGTCTCTCACCAAAGTAAGTAGAACACCTACTACTTGCAGTTCTGCGGGTCTCATCTGCAAGAAGTCATCAGCTTAGTGGACCCGTGTGGTACTCCATGGGTGGATGAGACGGTCATGAGCCCTGCTTAAGAAACGGCACCTCAGAGGTGCAGCCTGCGACGTCAGGTGTTCTCCAGTCACTGCCAGGTGACAGCAAATTGCTGCTGCTGTGTCTGCTCTTCAGGCAGAGAAGAAGAAAGGTTTTTATTTTTGCCTTATCAATGGGTACCAGGACCTCTCCTAATTTGTTCTGAAAGAAGTCAGTCAACACCTGGAAAATTGCTGGCATTGGGTGTACTGCTTGACTTGAGTTTATGGTCATTCAAGATCCATGCATTTTCATCACCAACCAAACTGGCAAGTTCAATGCATCTTTTTAGTCTTTGGTGGTAATACTTACTATAGCCATTTTATGAGGGATTAGTATAACTTCTGTTTTACTGTTTCGATTGGAAGGCAAGTTCTGTGGGTTGCCATTGAATTTTTTTCTACTACAGTCACCCTTTTTCTAAAGGTCAGGAAACCAAGGTAAAGATACTGCCAGTGTCTTCTCAAACTGTATTCTCAAGAATTGGCGAAGTAACCACAGGTTGTGTTTAGGGTCCCACTGAGCTTAGTAAATATCAGGCTGAAATTTCTTTGATCACTTTACCCCAGTGAATGAGTTGCAGTAGCATTCTGGATCCCCACAAGTAAGTAGAACTCCTATTAAGAATTCAGTAACCCCAGACAACCAGGATTTTTCTTTTTTTCTTTGTTCCTTCATATCTGCCTGGAGGCGAACACTGGTCCCTTTGGGGAAAGGTAGGAGTGGCAGTCACCATACATGCTTATGATGTTATTACTGAATTTTTCCTGAAAAGTTTCCTGCTTTCCCTTCATCTGAAAGACTGTGGGTTATAAATTGATTCAGGTCAGGAAACTGAGTGAGGGGCTGTAAGGAAGAGATTCAAGTGGGATGTTTGTGAGGCCCATGATTGGGCTTGTTTTTTGCTTGTTTGTGTGGTTAGATAAGGTAGGACTTCGGTGGTCCATCAAAATTGAAACGGTAAAAGAACCAAGGAAGAGCCTTACTGTGGAGCTATATATTAAAGAATGAGTTATAATGCTGTATGCTGTGATCGAGGCACGCTGGTGGCACAGCAGTTAAGTACTCAGCTGCTAACCAAAAGATCCGCTGTTTGAACCCATCCAGTAGTTCTGTGGCAGAAAAGATTACAGCCTAGGAAACCACATGCAAGAATTGTACTCTTGTCACACGAGGTCACTCTGAATCAAAACTTTCCTCAACAACACAGAATGACATCTATTTAGTAGCCAAAAAACTAAACCCACTACTGCCCAAACACTTCGGACTCACAGTGACGCTATAGGGTTTCCAAGGCTATGACCCTTTATGGAAGCAGATTGCCCTATCTCTCTCCCACAGAGCAGCTCCTCAGTTTGAACTACTAAGACCTTTTGGTTAGTGGCCGATCAATTTAACCACCACACCACCAGGGCTCCTTAGCTATTTACTGACATAGAAGAAGCTCCGAAAATGTGGTGTTGAGTGACAAAACAGTGCAAAAAACTCATACTCATTTATGTAAAATCATAGCAGAGTTACATATTTACATAAATTCACCAAAAATTATTCAGAAAGGAAGCACGGTAAGTTGATTAACAGTGCTTGCTTCTGGAAAAAAGCAAGAGATTGGGGTAGAACAGAGGTATTGTGAAGGGAGAATTTTACTTGTACTCTAAATATTTATCTCATGCCGTGAATTTTTCATAACAAGATTGTGCATTATGTGTCAACAAGTGACAGCACATCCTATTTAAAATGAAAGTAAAGAGCTTTGTTGAGAGCAAAGGCAGCTTGAGCTGGGCCACCTTAGATGTCATGAAGTGAAAATTAGTGCTCTGAAAAGCTGTACTCACACAGGCAGAGTTACAGGGTTGAATCAGGAACTTAGCCTACAATATTGTGATTGGTACGCAAACAGCCCGTTAAGTGGAAGGCAGGATATTGCAAATAGGGGCTTTAGTTGGGATTGGTTAACAAAAGATACTTGAGTTAAGAGGACTGGGTAATTGCAGACGTAAATGCTGGCTGGGGGGGTCACAAAATGATTGTCAGGGACAGGATCTACTGGTCCCACTCAGCCAGAAGCTCAAAGTTGTGTGCATGTAAATGGGAAGATTCGGTTTGCTAGTTCCACCTGGCTAGAAGAAGTCAAGATTGCAGTCTGAGAAACAGAGAAGCAGAAGTGACAAAGTGGAGTTGGGCCTACACATAATTTAAGTATATTCTGTTACACTAATTTCTGGTGTTTTTCTGCACTTTCAGGTCTCAACAATGTCCATACTAGTATTTCTGGACAATAAATTCCTAATTCTGAGGTTGCTGGATTAAAGGGAATGTTCCCGTTTTCACACCAAAAGTGTACAGACTTTCTAATACTGGGTGTCCTCATCTTTGAGGGTGTGGGACAAGAACTTGGTTTGGCCCCTTGACTCTGGTTTCTGAAAATAGTCCAAACAATTAAAGGTAGTCTTTGTTTTCCAAAATACCCAGGCTAGTAGGACTATACAGGCCTACTACTGATTCCAACTCACAAAGACCCTCTACAAAAAATAAATAAATAAAACCCGCAGCTGTTGAGTCAATTCCAACTCGTAGTGATTGTATAAGAGGAGAACGGCCTCAGAGAATTTCCAAGGAGCACCTGGTGGATTTGAACTGCTGACCTTTTTGTTAGCAGCCTCAGCTGTTAACCACTATCACCACCAGCAACTCTATAGGACAGGAAAATTGCATTAGAGGGCTTCCAGGGAACACCTGGTAAATTCAAACTGCTGACTTTTTGTTTAGCAGCTGTAACACTTAACTCTTAACCACTTAGCACCTAACCTCTTTGCCAGGGTGGGGGTCCTAATGTAGTTATGTATATTCATTGATCATAATTGCATGAAGGTCCAAGTCATGCATATTCACTGAGGTTCCAATAAGAAGAACTGGGAGCTTGGAGCACTTTCTCTTGGGGAGCCTCCTGAATCTGGGAGAACATTCCTGCCTGGCAGAGAGAGGGACACCCTCTGGAAGCCCTGTGTTGGGAACTTTCCTGGACTTTGCCTGATTCATCTCTATGCTTGTATCATTTCTGGTTATAATAAATGGTTAAGTATAGGCAATACTTTCCGTGAGTTCTGTGAGTCTTGCTAATGAGTTATCAACCCCACCTTTGGTTTGTAATAAATGGGTAAGTGTAGGTAATACTTTCCATGAGTTCTGTGAGTCGTTCTAGTGAATTATCGAAGCCACTGGAGGGGAGTGAGCACCAGCAGAGACGCCGGCACTTGTCTGTTTGGCAGGATCTGGAAAGACCCTGCTAACTCGTGGAGGCCCAGCTCTGGGTGGTCAGGGTCAGAGTGAGAATGTACCAGGTGGGTGGCTGGGTTAGAATGATGAAGTCGGAAAGTGGAATATGAAGCATCTTCGTATTTCAGCAAGCAGCCTAATGTCTGCTGTTATTCACACAGAGGCTCAGCATGTTAAATGTGATGCCTTCTTTTCAGCTTTTCAAATGGTTTTTTAATAGGCAAAGGGTTCTGCCTACTCTTCCTCCCTGCCTCTTCTGTGAACTTGCCCTATACTTTTCTAGTCTATAGACAAACCTTATATTTACCTTTTTTTATACAGGTAGTCCCCACGTTACAAGGTGTTCAAGTTAACAACAAGCCACACGTAAATGATCATCTGTTGAGAGGGGGAGGAGGTGTTTGTTACATCTTATCGTTAGTAATATGTTGTATGTACAGTGTTGCAGAGTGTAATTTCTTGATGTTACCGTAGTTCACTCACAGATACTCAGTGTTATGATTTACTGTTTAAAACACTGTCATACATCGGGCTGTAGCCTGTCTGCAGCGCAGCTGCTGTCAGTGTCAGTCTGGGGACTCATACAGGGTGGAAAATTGGACAGTGTCCAGTTCAACTGAAGTGACACAGTTGAAGCACTCATGCACCCGACAGCTGTTAGGACTCAGACTTGATTGTTACAACGCAGTGCTGACTTCACTGTAACAGTCTTCAGGGTATCTGGGACACTGTGTCTTCCTGGGAGTAAGTTAGAGAAAAGTGCATGTTGAGGATTTGGGAAAAAGGTGCTGAGTTCTGTGAACATGCCCCAAGCATTTGGTCAGGGTAATACGATGGAAGAGATTGGTGGAGACACCATCCACAAGGCAAGAGTGCTGAATTTAGAACTGCACATTGTCAATGTGAAACAAACAGCTTATAGATTACAAAGAAGGGCAGCTGAGAGATCAAGACTTAATTGGTTTTGAAGAAGACAGAAATGGCTAAAGAAGAAAGGGTAAGGAAGAGGAAGAATTTCCAAAATTTTACAGTGAAATGATTAGTTGAATTTGTCTAAACCAAATTCATTTGCTTGACAACATGTACCCAAATGCTGATTGCTTGGCTAAAGTCAGTAGGCATGATTGGGAAGAAGTGAGATGTTACTGTGAAATACATGAAGGAAAGAAGGAATCAAAAAGAAGGGTTTTGATTTTGCTGTGCCAGAGCATATAGGCAGCCATGCGAATTTTCTGACTGGATGTGCTGTCTCCATTCCCAGTAATAATCTGGACGGTCCAGGACCTCCCACAAGTGACCTTACTACTGCACTTGAAATTCCAACGTTTTCTGAGTCTTTGTTATTGTCAGAGTAAATTTTCATGATTTACATATTTTTATGTATTATATGTTAAAATACACCTGTAAGTTTATGTGTAATATTTCCAACTCCCAAAGACAAAGATCAGACTTACAGATACTGATACAAGCCAGTAATAATGAAAACTTAAAAGATATTCAACTTATGTCAGAACTGACTGATGACTGATGAGTTGTTGGAATGTAATTGTCATACAAGGACTGCCAGTTAAGTTCACAGACTCATCCTAGGAAAAGTGCTGCTTACCTCCTTGCTGACTACACCTAAGGTCCCCTTCAGAGTACTCCCCTTGGGAAGTTCTGCACTGACTCACCTACCTACTCCACTCTTGAAAGCAATTTGAAACTCTTTGGAATGACCATCAGAGCTGTTGTCAGTATTACCCTTCATGTGCTAAATGTCATCAAAACGTCTTCCTTTCAATATTTCCTTTATCTTTGAGTAAAGAAAAAGTCATTGGGGCCCAGATCAAGTGAATAGGGAGGGTGTTCCGATACAGTTAATTTGTTTACTGGCTGAAAACTCCCTCACAGACGACAATACAATTGAAGTTCACAGATTTGCCACCAGGCACAATGGCCCTTACAGAAAGAATTGCACAGTCCCTCTGAGGGTGGGCTAGGCACTGGCATCGGTTCCTAGCTTCTCAAGGGGAGTACTTCGAAGGCAACTGTAGTGATGTTGAGCAATGAGGTATGTAGCTCTTCAGACAATTAAGTTCACAGACTTAATTGTCAGATCTCGTACATTGGGGACTGTCTGTTAAGCCAACTAGATGTGTGAGTCAGTAGTATCTGGTTAGCCAGAGGTCAGTCTCTCCCCGGAAGAAAAAGCATATATGGGAAGTCCTGGCCCCTTGAACACAGGTCACCTCCCCAGTCCTTGTCATCATCCAGGTTATCCTCCTAGCACCAAGGTGCAGGACAGCTCAGCCCCACCAACACCAATGCAATTTTCAAACTCAGTTTAATGTCACTTTCTAACAATGCGTGGCACAGTGCCTGGCAAAATAACTGAAACTGGATATTTATTAAAGGAATGAGTGAATGAGGAAGTCCTTTTCTCCAGCCTTTATAAAACGCTGTCAGCCGGACAGCACCCTCGCATTGTCAGAGACGGGCTTTAGCCACCTGGTGGCGCCAGAGCCCCAGCAACAGCTGAAACAACGCTTCAGCTACTAGCCCATCCTTCCAGCTGTGAGCCCGGGGACTGGACTGTAATTTTGCTGGGCTGGAGAAGGGTTTGCTATTGAGTTTTGTTGTACTCTCATGCCTGGCATTCGAGATACACCAAATAGCATGTAGTAATACTAAGAATGATTCAATGATAATAGCTTTTGTTCTCCAAGTAAGATTTGTGTCTATGCAGAATGTCTAGACAGACTTTCTATTATTAAAGCTGGTTCATGTGCAGCTTCATTGCAGACAGTCCTGGGATGAAGTCAGTTTGTAAAATGAGAACTGGGAGCATGTGGGGCAGCCAGGCTGACTCTTAAGAGTGCCCTCTCTTGATAGGTCTCTGCTGCACCTGAAGGAGGCAAAATGATTTTTTTTTATTCTTTGTGCAAACAGATTGGCAGCATAGATCGTTCTGCTTCAATAAATGGACAGCAAAGGAATCTTGGCGTGGGGTTGGGGTAGCTGGATGGAATTGGAAACATGTGGGCCTTGGGACATTTTTAGTTCAGTCCAGGAAAAGTTTCCATCTTTTTGACTATACCCAGCTCTGCATGGCCCCTGGAAAATCTGAGTGAGGATGGCTGGTGATTGTATTACAGAGAATCACAATATGATTTAGTGCTCCATGGAACTGTTCACCTAGGAGGGTCCTGGGATTCTCAAGGAGTCCTCAGCACAGATCTATTTTGAATTTGCTTAACTTCTGAAATATGAAATAATGGCCTTGCTCAACATGAAGGTCCTTTAGGACATATCATGTATTATTGTTGTTTTTTTAATTGAGTAATTTTTTTATTATTGTGATTGAGTGAAAATGTACAATCCAGTTTAAATTTGCATGCCTGCCTATCTGCAGCTCTTTCTGCTTTCGTTGCCCAGTAACAGCACACTCCTTTTCATTCTATGTATGTCATATCCTCTTAACAATCTTCTATCCCCTCCTCTCTACCCTCTCTACTCCACTCTAGTAAGAGGCCAGGAGGATGACGTCCTATAGATGCACAGAATCATAAAGTGCACACACGATATGGTCACTCTGTGTCCCCAAGTCCAATCCATTCCTATCTGAAGAGTTGACCTCAATAATGATTTATGATCAGGGGCAGCATCAGGCCTAGCAGCCATGCTCCCAGGGGAATTCCCAGGCCTTTGGACTATCAACTGTGGTTGAGACCATGTATTTTTGTGTTTGTCTCCCAGAGATTGTGTGGTGCCTGGCAGCATGTGTACTCTGTCTTTGATGAAGAAAATGTGGGACTTTTCTAGCTAATGCTGCCAGGTTAAATAGAAAGTGACTTTGGGTAAAGAGAACTTACTCTCTCCTTGAAACCCATTTTCTTTGTTTCTTAAGTAATAGCCCTTTAGGTTTGACATGTGCTTGAGTCTAAAACCTTATGTTGTTGAATGCCATTGAACTGATTCTGACAGCCACCCGTGTGACAGAGTAGAACTGTCCCATGGGGGGTTGTTTTTATTTCTGCTGTAATCTTTATAGCAGCAGATCACCAGGTCTTTTCCCCACAGTGCTGCTGAGTGGGTTCGAACTGCCGACCTTCCAGTTAGCAGCTGAGCACTTAACAACTGTGCCACCAGGGCTCCTTACAAGTTGACAGAGCTGTGTGTGTGTGTATGTGTATACTTACAAGCATGCTAGGAGGGTAAGCTAAACTAGACAATAGGCTATTATTATTGAATAATAGACAAAGGCTACTATTATTGAATAGTTGAATAGTATATGTTATTGAATAATATTATTGAAACTAGCAACCTAGTTTCATACATGAGGAAACTGAAGTCCAGGCTAAAAGGTATAGACACAACACCCAGCCACATTCTAATTAGCTGAGACAAGTAGACAGGTCTTCTGACTTTAAATACGTTACCCTTTTCACTATATGTCTCTGGATTATAAGAGAGAGTTGGACTGGTCACTCTTGGGAAACTTACCTAGCTCCAGCAGTAGCTTCCAGCCCTCAGTGAATATTAGAATTAGTGTGGAACATTTTAAAAACAGCCAGTAAACAAGAAGGTATTGGCAGACGGATAGGGACATAGATCCATGGAATAGACTGGAGAACCAGAAATGAGCCCATAAAATGTGCTCAGCTAAGTTTTGTCAAGATGTAAATGCAATTCAATCAAGTAAACTTGGACATGAATCTCACATGTTTTATAATGATTGATTTAATCTGGAAGATACACTTAAATGTCCAATGTAAATCTAAAAAAATTTTAGAGCAAATCTTCGTGACCTAGAACTAGGCAAAAAGTTCTTAGACTTGACACAAAAAAAGCACAGTCCGTAAAAGAAACAAATGATAAATTTTGACATCAAAATTTAAAATATTTGAGAAAGATCCTGTTAGAAGGAGAAAAGACAAGCTGCATACTGAGATGAAATATCTGCAAGCCATACAGCTGACAAAGGACTAGTGTCTCAAATACATAAAGAACTCTTGAAATTAAAGAAAAAAATCTAGTAAGAAAATGGACAGAACACCTGAAATAGATATTTCACTAAAGAGGATAAGCAGATGATAAATAAGAACAGGAAAAGATGTTCAGTATGATTTCCATTGGGAAAAGGCAAATTAAAACTGCTGTGAGGTACCACTACGTACAGAATGAGAGAAATAAGGTTGACAATGACACATGCTAATGAGATGAGGAAAACTGTCACATGTTACTGGTGGGAATACAGAATGGTGCAGATACCCTGGTAAACAGCAAGTTCTTATAAAACTAAACATGTAAACACTATATGATACAGGAATGGTGTTCTTTAGTACTTACCCAAGAGAAGTGAAAATTTATGTCACCTAAAAACCTGTATATAAGTGTTTGTAACACCTTATTTATAGTAGCCAAAACCTGGAAACAACTCAGCTGTCCTTCACTGGGTAAATGTTTATACAATCTGGTATATCCATACCATAGAATACTACTTAGCAATGAAACAGAACAAACCATTGATACACACACCACTTGGATGAGTATTAAGGAAATCATGCTGAATGAAACAGACAATCCCCAAAAATAACATACCGTATGTTTCTATTTAGGTAACATTCTTTTTTAAAAAAATTATTATTGAATGAAAATGTAAATTCCTATATAAATTGCATGCTCACCTATATGCAGCTTCCACTGCTCTCCCTGCACGGTGACAGCACACTCTTTCTCTCTGCTCCATACATGTCCTATCCTCCCAACAGTCTCCTCTCTTCTCCTCTCCACCCATTCCCCTTCCTCCAGTATGGGGTCAACAGGATGACATCCTGTAGATGCCTAGAACCATAAAGTGCCCACAAAATATGGTCACTCTGCATTGCCAAGTCAAATCCATTGCTGTCCAAAAAGTCAACCTTCATTATCATTTATGGGCAGGGGCAGCATCAGGGCCAGGGGCCATGTTCCCATAGGTAACATTCTTGACATGACAGAATTATAAAAGAACAGTAGTTACTCAGAGTCAAGGACCGGGCTGCCCGTGAGAAGGAGGTAGGTGTGGCTCTTGACAGACACCATGAGGGGTCTTGTGCTTGTGGAAATTGTCTGCATGTTGGCTGCATTGGTGTCAGTATCTTGATTGTGACGTGGTACCAGTTTCACAAGATGTTACCATTGGTGAAAATGAATCACTTTGTGTCATTTCTTACACAGACACTACAAGTATCTGAAAATAAGTTTACTTTTAAAAATAACCAAGACTGATAAGAGCGATACTTATCAGAGTTTCCCAGGGGTGGAAGAGACAAAAGGGGGAGTCATTGCTTAGAGGTCATTGAGTCTCTGTCAGCTTGACTGTATGAAGAAGAATGCAGGATTGGAGAAAAGACTCAGGAACAACCTGTGTCATACAAGTGACACAATCATGTTGCCTGAAAGTGAAGAGGGCTTGAAGCACATACTGAGGGAGCTCTGACTATAGCCTTCGGTATGAGTAGCACCTCAGCGTAAAGTAAACAAAAATTCTTACAACTGGACCAATAAGCAACATCATAATAAACAAAATACTGAAGCTGTGAAGGATTTGATTTTCAACATTCCAGTCAGTGCCCAGGGAAGCAGCAGTCAAGAAATCAAACTACATACTGCCTTAGGCAATATTGCAAACCTGCTGCAAATGATATTTTCTTTCTTTTTTTTTATTATGATTGAGTGAAAATGTACATTCCCATATAAATTTACATGCCCACCTATATGCAGCTTCCACTGCTCTCCCTGTCCGGTGACAGCACACTATTCCTCTCTGCTCCATACATGTCTCATCCTCCCAACAGCCTCCTTTCCCCTCCTCTCCACTCACTCTCCTTCCTCCAGCCAGAGGTCAGCAGGATGACATCCTATAGATGCATAGAACCATAAAGTGCATCCAATATATGGTCACTCTGCATCGCCCAGTCCAATCCATTTGTGCCTGAAGAGTGGACCTTCATTATGATTTATGGGCAAGGGCAGCATCAGGGCCAGGGGCCATGCTCCCAGGGGAACCCCAAAACCACTGGACCATTAATTGAGGTATTTTATTGGAGACCTCAGGGTGCACCCCTTTTTATTCTTGTGTTGCCAGTGAGACTCAATTTAGTGAGCTCCATCATGGCTATGGGGAAAGACAACCCGGAAGATAGAGAGACCCACATGAGTGGGTGCCTACATCGACTTGGGACCGGAAGAAGCGGATGGTGCCCGGCCACCACTGGTGATAGCCACAATGGAGCAACTTTTGTTTTTAATTTATATTGAAGGTTGGATAGGAATGGGAGGCACCATCTTATTGATGCCTCTAAGGACATATTTTCTTCTTTATAATCCACTCATCAGTTTTAGCTGTTTTCGTTGAGATGATTGGTTTCCATCACCTAATCTGCTATTGCTAGAAAGTACAGTCATGTGTTTGGGTTTTTTTCCTTCTTATTGCCAGCTCTGCAGCTGACTATCAGTGTGACCTTGAAACCTTGAACATGTTTCTTAAACTCTTCAAGCTTCAACCTCCTCATTTATCAAATGGAGATAATCTTAACCTACCTCGTAGGATTAATGTGAAGAATGAGTGAGATGGTTAACGTGAGGTTACTTAGTGTAGTAACTGACATTCAGCAGGCAGGTGTGATGAAGTAAGTTATTTTTTTTGTTTTTGGCTTTTTTTTTTTTCTTGTTAAGCCTGCACGGAACCCTCAGTCTGTTACGAAAGAGAATCACTGAATGTTGGAAATTAGAAAGGACCTCAGAGTTTACAGTCCTAACCTCCCACTGTACAAGTGGGAAAGCTGAGGCCTGGAAGACTCAACTGTCTTAGCCAGTTCACTAGGGTTGTTAGAGAAGAGCTAGAACTGATGATTTTCTTTTGTTTTCAGTTGCCCCAGCTTGTAATGACCTTGTGTGTTAACAGAACAGAGCATTGTCCAGTTCTGTGTCATCTTCATGACCACTGGTGGTTTGAGACCACGGCCGCAGCGATTGTGTGATTCCATCTCTTTGAGAATTTCCTGTGTTTTTGTTGGACCTCTGCTCTGCTAAACATAGCATTATTTTCCAGTGACTGGTCTTACCTGATGACATATCTGCGGTAAGCAAACCAGATTATCACTACCCTGTCTTCTAACAAGCATTGTGGTTATATTTCTTCTCAGACTGATTTGTTCATTCTTTTAACAGTCTGTGGTAAACTCAGTATTCCTCACCAATACTATTACTTATAGTTATGATTTATTTCCTGTTATGAAGTGGTGGGAGTAGTAATAACATCAGAACCTGTCAAACTCCAGGGGAGTTAATGCAAATCAGGATGAGCCCAAGGCTGATCCCTGTGAGGCGGAGGTCAGACATACCTCCGCTCTCCAACCCTTTTACCAGTTCTGACCCCAGCCATCCCTCCCATGGCTCTCTGTGCCTCTCTTCTGGGTTTGACAATCCACTGCAGTGGTCACACAGAACTCACAGACCGCACTTAGAGTTCAGTGTTTTATTAAGGAAGCAACAGGGTACAATTCCGGATCAGGCAGCATGTAGACAAACTCTCCCTTCTTGAGGGCAGGACCACTCTCTCAGCTCCTAGACACACAGGGTTCTGCTTGGACCCCTAAGGACAGACATCTCTGTCTTCAGCTTCCTGTTGCCCTATTTATCATTATAGCCCACGAACCACATTACAGCTGTTTTAAGATGTTCCTTGCCTCCTCTCTCTGCTTCTCTCTTACTTCTTCTCCTTTCCACTTCTTCCTCCTTACTGATTTCCTGCTGCTTTCTGTCTGAAGAACTCTTGTGAGGTTGGCTGCTTATATATATGACTCCTCATAAATTTGAAGGCGTGACCCTCTTGCCAGGGCCATAGACTCACCAATCACCTCTTGGTAGGCCACAGACACCTCATTTGCATAGTAGGTTACAGACACTTCAATTGCATAGTCTGTTGACCAGTCCAGGGCAGGCAACCGCCCAGGACCAGACAAAACGTATCAAGAGTAGGTTGTTTGCAGTTTACCTAGGAGATGTCAATCCACCTGGACAAAAGTGGTAAAAAAGTAACTCCTCACAGTTGATGAAGAAAATCTCTCAAGCTGTTTTTCCAGAGAACTTACTTCACCACAGCTGCCTGCTGAATGCCGGTTACTATGTCAAGTAACTGCACATTAACTATCTGACTTATTCTTGACATTAATCCTATAAGGTAGGTTAAGATGATTTCCATTTTATAAATGAGGACGCTGAAGCTTGAAGAGTTTAAGAAACATGTTCAAGGTCACACAGCTAGTAAGCTGCAGAGCTGGCAAACCTGGGTGATCTTGTTATGTCACAAGAATGAAACTTTCAAGAGCTTATGAAAGTTTGTCAAAAGGAATAAGCCAGCCTGGAAGAGTTTCTACTAGCCATACATGGAACACTGTGACCATCAGAAGACATATTTAAGGTAAATGGGTTGGAATGCTTAAGTGTCCACAATGATATCATAACATTATAAGTCCATAATGATACTTGAATAAAAATAAAACAATAAATGAACTCAGTTTCTGTCATTGGTAGTAACTGCAACATCAACTTTGAGAATTGTTAATTATTTTCTTTCAAAATTGATAATTACAGGAAAATAACTGAGCATTTATCCTGTCTTTTTCACTAGGCACTGTTGTCAAGATCATAAAATAAGCCTTGTTCCTGAAGGAGAGACTTACTTATAGAAGAATGCCAGACAATAAATGTAGAAGAAATAATAGAATTAGAAAATCAATTTACAACTCTTCAATGAAATAGCTGATTCAGGCAAGGGTCCACAAGAGATGTTAAAACCACCAGGCGAAAGACTGATGGGAAACTAGTTTTTACATGTTGCCACAATTTCATCCCACAGATTATTTGCTAAGGTAAACACAATCAAAAGAAAAGTATAAGTTTACAGTTCTAGGATCAGGCTATCACCACCTTAACCCAAGAGAGATCTTAGCATCCCAAATATTGGGAGAATGAGGGATTGTGTGCCTCCTGGTATGGTGAGATATGACGTATACAATGCTACCTGAAGTATTTTTACCAAAATGTATTTAATTGCTGGTTGACAGGAATTGGAAGAGATAGAAAAACAACACTGCTCCACAAGGAAGCAAGCAGACAAATCCAAAAGATGAGTATTTTGATTTTCTTCTGCTTTTATAACACAAGTATCACAATGGGGTGGCTTTAAAGAACAGAAACTTACTTTCTCATGGCTCTGGAAGCTGAAAGTCCAAAATCAGGATACCACTGTAGGGGAAGTTTCTTTATCTGTTGGCTCTAGGGGAAGATGCTTACCTCTTTCACTGTCTGTGCCCTGGTGTTCCTCTGTCCCCTGGACATCCTCATTTGCTGTTTTCCCCTCATCCGTGCTTGCTTCTGTATCTAATGAGCTCTACACTGATAGGACCCATTAACATAACAAAGAAAATATGTCAAGTAGGGTTAAACTCACATTAGGTTTCCAACACACATTTGGAGGGGAGGGATGTAGCTCAATCCGCGACAGGGGGACATTTCACAAACACCTATGTCTTCAGTGCATCTGGCTGTGGTGACACTGTTCAAGATTAAAGAGACATAACAACTGAGTAAACTAGCTATGAAGACATTCTAGGAACAGTTGGGAAATTTTGAGTAAGTTCAGGACACTGGATCAGATAAAGGAATTACTGGTAATATTGTTAAAGGGAAAGCAATTGTGGTTATCTCCTCATTCTTTAGAGAGGATGCCTACTGAAATACTTAGGGTAAAATAAGTGTATCTGTACTTACAGCATCTCAACAAAAACGAAAAGATCAGTGTGGCAAATAAAGCAGAAGTTAATAATGGTTACTCCAGTTGACTAGTATATGGATATAAACCATTAAATTTGAGCTCATTTCTTTATGTTGAAAATTTTTATAACAAAAAGTGGGAGGAAGCAGTGCCAGGTTAAGAGAGTACCACCTGTTTGCCCCAAAGGCACACCAACATGGAAAGCAAATTGCGAAGTGAGCCCCAGAACGGGAGATCAGTGTTCCCAAGGCACAGTGAGCAGCACTCACTCTGAAGTGAAAGGAAAGAGACTGAGCTAGCAGCTCTTCACCTGCAGTGGAAGGCCACCAAAGGCACTTAGCTCTGGGTTAGACAAAAAACTCTTAGGGCCACTGGAGCAAATGTGGCAAGAGACGGTGAAGGGTGTCTTGTAGAGGGAGGAAGGATAAATACAAACCTACAGTGAGAAGGACCGTGAGAGGGAGAGGGAGCAGTGGCTAGGAAACAGAAGGTTCCATGTGGAAACTGTCCCCTCCATAAGTGTAGCAGCATGTCTGCATCCTTCCTAGAGGATGCAGGGAAGTGGGACAGCTACTCCTGCAGGTGCTGTCCTAGGCCCCAGAGGGTTGTATAAATTTATTCACCTCTTGTCTTGAGTTTCCAGAGAGGCTGTTGAATCGTAAAGCCTCCCTTTACAAGAGATATACCGTATTCATAGACTGAGGAAGTCAATACTGTGGAGATGTCAGTTCTTTCCAAGAGAACCCAGAGACAGACCTGCATAGGTCCTGTCACCTGACCAATAAACAAGTGGTTCCTGGGCTATCAGAAATGTACTGTTTCTTACATGATCCTGTTACATGGCAGTGTTGAGTTTGTGAAAATTTAATGAGTTGCACTTTTTTTTATTATTATGATTGAATGCAAGTGTACATTCCCATATAGATTCACAGGCTCACCTATATGCAGACGAGTTGCACTTTTATGTTTGTTTGTTATGATGTTGTTTGTCGGGAGCTGTTAATGGCGGGGAAAATGCGCCAAAATGCGCCATCTCGGTGGAAGTTATCCTTCCTCTTCACAAGTGTTCCCTGACCCACTCCACTTCCTGAGCCCATTTGGAAACTTCCAGAAATAACACTTCTTTTAGAGCCACTTACAGACAGCATCTGCTTCCTGTTTTAAAATATCTTAAAATTTATTTTAATTGGATGGTGTCTAGAAAGAGACGGATATAGGCTTGGGAAGACCTAGGAGAGAGAAATAACTTAGGAAAGAAGGAACAGCAATCAAAGCATTCTTTCATTCTTTTTTCCCCCTTCCAGATTTAAAACAGCAATGTACCTACATGCAAATATATAAATTTAACTCTTTAAATGCTACCTTAGCTTTATTCATTCAGTGACTATTATGTCACCTCACTGAAACCTTTTGTAATATAGTACAGTATGATTTTGTTGTTAGGTGCTGTTGAGTCAGTTCCCACTCAATGGCAACCTTGTGTACAACCCAGTGTTTGTGCTGTGCTATCATGGTCTTGTTGTGCTTGGACCCACTGTTGCAGCCACTGTCTCAATCCAGCTTGTTGAGGGTCTTCTTTTCACTGACCTTCTACTTTACCAGTGTGCTATCCTTCTCCAAGAACTGCTTCCTCCTGATAACATGTCCAGAATATCTGAGATACAATCTTGACATCTTTGCTTCTAAGGAACATTCTGGTTGTACTTCTTCCAAGACAAATTTGTTCGTTCTTTTGGCAGTCCACGGTACGTTCAATATTCTTTGCCAACACCACAATTTAAAGGCATGTGATAGATCAGAGTTTTGGGGGGTTGTAATTTCTTTTTTTTTAATCCCTTCATGGATGGTTTAGAGAGGTTTGGTTTTATATACAAGACTCATCATGCCTTTATATTTCAGTCACCATGGCCTTTCATCCTTGATACAGTCAATGCAGTTAACAAGCGTGATGACTTTCAGAGTCAGAACCTAACTGACAAAAGCACCCCTGCATTCTTAAAAGAAATGAAAAAAAAATTCTGCCTTGAAAAACAAAAAAGAATGCAAATGCATCCCCCCAAATTCAAAGGAAACACTCCTACTCCCAAGAGGTGACTGCTCTTAATAATTTGCTGTAAATACGATATTCCCTGAATTATTTATTAGCACACATATGAAAATGTGTATTTAGATTCTTTTTAATTTGTTTGATGAAAGGAATTGCACTGCACATGCTGTTCTGCGATGTCCCCTTTTCTTCCCAGTGTGTCGCAGACGCCTTCCTGGTGGATGTGTCCAGCCCCACCTCCGTTCTCACTGTGCGTGGTCTCCCATGGCTTAGGCCTGCAGCACAGCCTCACTGGACATCCAGAAAGTCAACTTCTCACTGCTACAAATTCTGTAAGCAGTCAGCAGTAAGCATTTCTTGTTCATAGGTTTCTGCACATCTGTGTCAATATGTCAGTGTGACCAAAAGTCTTAGAAATAACCTTGTCAATCAAAGGACATGTATAGTTAAATACGTTGTATACAGGGTCAAATTGCCACTGACAAGTGTTGCACAGTTTGCCTTCCCACAAACAGCGAGGTGGGTGCTCTTTTTCCCATACCCTGGAGGTGGACCCCTCTTATTCAACTTTCCGATTTCATAAAGCCAATCCATTTCCAGTCATTCCTGAACCGCAGTTGTGTTTGTCTTGCCTGCCCTTGCAGTTTAAATGTGACTGGTGCTGGGAACAGCCAGATCTGCAGTGTTCTGTGACCTGTTTGTTCTTTTCCTAGTTTGATTATTGTTTCTTAACTGTGGCGGCTTTGTTGTATTGCTTTTTAGGTATCAGTAGACAAAGCTGCTCTCACACTTGATCACAAATGACGCTATTACAAGGTGTAAGTCTTAGCACATATATTGTTTATGGGTCCCCCAGGCTGTGCCTTTGTAGGAGGGAACATTTAACCCATGCAGAGCACTGCCCGTCTCTTTTCCTACTACCTATTTCAGCACCAAATTGCTATGGTACAACAGCTTCACTGTCAGTAACGTTGTACATTGATTTTATTTTATTTTTTTAGTTATTTAACTTACCTAGGGCTCAGGTTTACTGGGCCACAAATTCTCCAACTTACCTAGGGCACAGGCTTACTAGGCCACAAATTCTCCAAATCTTTTCGTTACATATCTGAAAGTCTATACTCCTGGGTACTTAAACTTTCAGCCTTGGAGCCTCAAATCTAAGAGTTTGTTAATTTATGTGTTATCTGTGTAAGTGTGTAGCAGAGCCCCAGTAGTACAGTGGTTAATCATGGGGCCGCTAACCAAAAAGTCACCAATTTGAACCCACCAGTCCCTGCATAGAAGCAAGATTGGACAGTGCACTTTTATAAGGAGAACAGCCTTGGGAAACCCATGGGACTGTTCTCTGCTGTGCTACAGGGTCACTGTGAGTCAGGTTGTTTACGTGGCATCAGCTTCCAAGGAATTCTGAGAAAGCCAAATCTCATCCAAGTCTTTCCAAAAAAAAAAAGAAAAAATTGTAGAATTTCTACATTCGTCTCGTTTCTAGTTTTAAAAAAAAACTACTGTGACTTCCGTAAGGGCCACGATGTAGTTGTGTTTGTTGTTGTTGGCAGATGCTCTCTCTGGGTTGGGGTGTGGCTGACGTGGGGAGAAGGGGGTAGCCTCTGTGGGGAGGCCTTCTTGCTTCTAGAGTGATGCCACTAGTATGAGGGCCTGCTGCAGCACAAGAGGACGAGAGGACGTGGCTGGCTTCAACTCAGCCGGGGCAAAGCCAGCGTCCTGCAAGAAAAGGCGCCCTGTACTCGGAAGGAGCCCTGCTGGTGTGCGGGTTGTGTAGTGGGCTGCTAGTCAAAAAGTCAGCAACTTGAATCCACCAGCTGCTCCCTGGAAAGCCTGTGGGGCAGTTCTGCTCTGTTCTGTGGGTCTCTGTGAGTCTGAATCAACTCAACAGTGGTGCGTTTGTTTTTTTGGTTCTCTGAAAGGCTTAGGTAGAGTAACTAGTCATTCCAGTTTGCCTGGGACTGTCCCAGCATTAGCACAGAAAGTCTTTCATTCCAGAAAGCCTCTCACCCCAGACAAACCCAGAGGGTTGGTCACTAGAAGTACAAACAGACCGTACTACATCTGTTACTTTGCCATTTTGAAAAAATGACAAACTGTTTATACAAGTAGTGGTAAATTTTCATATTTTCACTTAATAAACAACCCACACAGAACATTCCAAAAGCTCAGTTCATTATACTTGTGCTATTCACAAGATGTAGCCATAGTGGCACAGTGGTTACGTGCTATGGCTGCTAACTGAAAAGGTCAGCAGTTCAAATCCACCAGTGGCCCCTTAGAATGTTCTCCTTTATCCTATGGGGTCATCATGAGTCAGAATGGACTCGAGGGCAACAGGTTTGCGTTTTGGTGTTCACCAGATAATTTGAGAATGTTTAGCAGTATTAATTTACATTGCACTATAGTGGAAACCCTGCTGGCTTAGTGGTTAAACGCCATGGCTGCTAACCAAAAGGTTGAAAGTTCAAATCCACCAGATGCTCCTTGGAAACTGTGGGGGTGGTTCTACTCTGTTTACAGGGTTGCTATGAGTTAGAATTGACTCTACAGCATTGGGTATTTATACAGTGATGTTCCTGGGTGACAAAAATGGTTAAAGTTAAGTTCTTAGCTGCTCACCAAAAGGTTGGAGGTTCAAGTCCACTCAGAGGCTTGGAAGAAAGACCTGGGGGTCTATTTTTTAAAAACTGATCGCAGAACACAGTCCTGCTCTGTCATGTGTGGGGTCACCATGATTTGCAGTCAATTTGACATACGACGTGTTGTATCCACATAGCCGTCTTCTGATGAGCGCCAGCATAAAATGGCAAGATGAACAACTTCCTTTATTACTAGTGGTCGTCCTCTGTGACTGCAGGTGTGACCTCATAGAGATGAGATGTCTAAACTTAAAATCTAAGGCCCTGTGTTAATGTTAGGCCTGACAGCATTAGGCTGTGGCATTGGAAGGGAGGAGTCGTCATGGTCATCTCACCATTAAGCTGGCAAAATCCAAAAGACCCAGGACTATGGTTTACCAGGGGCAAGGGAAGCTTATCTCTGGTGCCAGCAACTAGAGACATTGTCTGGAGGTAACTTAAAAACCATAATAAAACCCACTCCAAGTTAATCTCCTTACTACATTATTTACTGGCAATCCTTTAAAAAAAAAAATCAGTGCTAAAATATAATTGCAAATATATGTGTGTGCTGTTGGTTAACTTGTAAGCAATAGCAAGGCTTGCTATTGAGTTTCAAATGATAACATGTATGTATGTTTTCAGTGAGCATGTGCATTTATTATCTGTGATTTTAGCATTATAGTGTGTATGGAGTTTTATCTGGGGAGCTCTCGGCCCTGACACACTAAGCTTGGAGCTTTTGTTTGGGGCTTCTGTTCAAACAGTTTGGAAGTGTTGGAGCTCTCCTTGGTGCTGTGCCTCCAGTTCTGGGCTGCTGTATTTTTCTGCATTGATGTGGTTGGCATCAGGTGAGCAGCCATAGCTCACGCTTCTAAAGGGGAAGAGGCAGATCCTGAGTCACTTCAATGCTGCCAGTCCTGGTGGCTTCTTGGAGTTTTCATCTGGGTTTAAAGCTGAAAACAGTGAACAGATGCAGTTTATGAGATACAATATTTGTGGATATGGGCAAATTTTAGACCATGTATGAAATATCTTTAAAACTGATATTTGCTCTTTTTAAATTCTTGTTTTAAAATTAAAGACCAAATCATGAAAACTATCATCACTGATTGCTATATCACTGTTACTGAAAACTAATCTTGCCATATAAGGGATTTTTTAAAAAGCTGAAAGCACAGTTGGTTTCCATTCACCTATAGCATCAGAGGAAGAGGGGAATTCATGACCAGGAGGGTGAAGGGTGATGTGGACTGTGTGGCTCCCTGCCTCCAGGAATAGCTGCCTCCCTTGCCGGGAAACCAGAAGAACTAGATGATGCATAGCTTCCCTTACTAAACATTTGGATTGAAGATTCCATAGAAGAATCCTTTTAAAGGTCTGTTTTTAAAAATAGAGAAGCAATGCTGTTGAAAAAGCAGAACAGAATTTCAAATTCTCATGGATTCCAGACTTTCTGGAGCCATGGAGGGTGGATGAAACCCTGAAATTGTTACTCTGAGATTATCTTTAAACCTTAAGCCAAAAATATCCCCTGAAGTCTTCTGAAAACCAAACAGTAGTTCAGCTTAACTAGTTTAAAAAAATATGCCTTGAGCATCATGCTCTTTAAGAACCATCTATATGGAATCAGAGTGACAACGGCAAGTTGAAAGATTAGCTAGGAACCCCAGGGGACGGTGAGTTTATATTAATGGGGGAGGAACAAGTCAGAAAAGGAGAATGAGAATGTTTGCAGGATTCAAAGAATGTAGTCAGAGTCACCATATATGCAGAAACTGTTATTAAAATAGAGAACATTGACAGATTGGGATAAATGTAACTGGTGTCAGTGAACAGTTTCTGTTGGAGTTGTCAAACAGAACGTAATGTGCTGTGTAAACTTTCACCAGAAACTCAATAATATATTATTTAAAAAAAGAACATGAAGAGCCTATTTCAAATAGGTCTGCTTTTAAAGATAAAGAGAAGCAATCCTGTTGAAAATAAACTTTATCATACAGTAAAGAAAAAAGAGAAAAATACTGAAGCAAGAATAATCATGCACTAATTTGGTAAGTATTTTTAATATCTACCGTATGCCACTGAGTGCACAATCAACGCCCATGGAAGCAGCAGTCAAGAAATCAAACAATGCATTGCATTGGGCAAATCTGCTGCAAAGGACCTCCTTAAAGTATTGAAAGTAAACATATCATCTTGAAGGCTAAGGTGTGCCTGACCCAAGGCATGGTATTTTCAATTACATCACGTGCATGTAAAAGCTGGATAGTGAACAAAGAAGACAGAAGAATTGATGCCTTTGAATTGTGATATTGGAGAAGAATGTTGAATGTACCACGGACCGCCAAAAGAACAAACAGATCTGTTCTGGAAAAAGTACAGCCAGAGTGCTCCTTGGAAGCGAAGATGGCTAGACTGCATCCCACATACTTTGGACACATTGTCAGGAGGGATCAGTCCCTGGAGAAGGACATCATGCTAGGGTAGAGTGGAGGGTCAGCAAAAAAGAGGAAGACCCTCAATAAGATGGATTGACACAGTGGCCACAATAATGTGCTTAAGCATAAAAATGACTGTGGGCATGGCACAGGATTGGACAGTGTTTTGTTCTGTTGTTCATAGGGTTGCTATGAGTGGGAACTGACTCAATGACACCTAACAACAACACATGCTGGGATATGACAGATGTTAATCTAATACTGTCATCATCAAAAAACAGTGACAAAAGGTACAAGTTTAAGGTACTAAGAGAAAGAGAACAAAACGGATGCCCTCTAACCAATTCCCTCATGGTGACCCCACACGTGTCAGAGCAGAACTGTGCTCCCCAGGGTTTTTCCAGTGGCTGATTTTTTAGAAGTAGATCTCCAGGCCTTTCTTGCAGTATGCCTCTGAGTGGACTTGAACCTTCAACCTTTTGATTGGCAGACATGCTCACTACCATCTGTGCCAGCCAGGGACTCCATGTAGGTGTTAAAGACATTAGATAGGCCACTGACCAGAGGAACTGCCCCAGGAGAATAGAGAGGGAGGGGAAGATACCTGGCAGAGCTGTGCCAGGAGCATTATGTCTGCAGGGAAGGTTCAAGAGGGCTTGGAACCAGGTTTGGGGTGTTGTATGACTACCAGCTATCTTTTTCAAAAACAGTGTATTTTCCCACCAAACACCGTGTTGTTACTGCTTCTGCAACCAGATCACCAGGCCTACCTTCTGCAGCAGTCTGGGAGGGTTTGAACTGCCAGCCTTTCAGCTAGCAGTCTAGCGTTTAAGTGTGCCGCCCAGGGACTATAAACCAAAAAGCATGCTGCTGTGTGCTGTGGACGTGATTCCAACTCATAGTGACTCCACAGGGCAGGACAGGACTGTCCCATAGGGTTTCCAAGGTGGGAATTTTTACAGGAGCAGGCTGCCATGGAGCTACTGGTGGGTTTCAATTGCGAAATGATTTGACAGATGCCTCTTGGTTAGCAGCTGAGTGGGTAACTATCCTGCACCAGGGCTCCTGGCCAAAATGCATGATGGCTGCTAGCATAAGGGAAATCAGTAGCTTGTTCTAGGTTCCATCGTCTGTCACCCTAATGGTTCCAGCGGCATGTAGTGTAGGGGCAAGTGGTGTAGGCATTGATGCTGACCGGCCTCCATTCTCAGTAGCTGTGTGGCCTAGGATAAGTGGTTTAACTTTTCCGGGTTGCCACAAAGAGGGATGAACAGTTACTTCATAAGGTCGTTTTGAGGATTAATGAGAAGGTACATAGTACATAAAGATATTTGATAAACCCTTGTTGCCTTTCTAAATCATGTAGTACCTATTTTCAGAAGTGGCCGAAGAGTTTATGCATATATTAAAACTGTGCTTAAACTGGATTAGCTACTCCATGTGTAGTAGGCTGTCGTAGTTAAATAGTTTCTGATTGGGTGAAAATGACCATATGAACCATCATATATTATCAAGTGTCAAGGTCAAGTTAATCCTTCGTGAGCTATAAGAGGCTTGACAGGCCTTATGTTTTAAATCAATAGCCTTGCCTAGAATTAAGGTGTTGATGTTTCTGAAGCTGAATTCTAAGTATTCAGTAGATGAATTTTCTGTATCCACTTTTCTACGTATTACGATAATTATGTTTGAAACCTCAAAAGATGTTTGTTGTTTGTGAAACAACAGATAACAAAGATGCCCACTGGTCCCTACTCCGAAGGGTTTGACTTCAAGGCTTGAAACTCACTGTAATGGGAAATTTAGTGTACCAGCTTGGCTAGGTTATTATGCCCAGTTGTTTGATGAAACACTAGTCTAGTTGTTGCTGTGAAAGTATTTTGTAGATATGATTAACATTTATAGTCAGTTGACTTTAAGCAAAGGAGATTTTCCTCTATAATGTGAGTGAGCCTGACCTAAGTACTTGAAGGGCTTAAGAGCAAAAACTGAGGATACCTGAAGAAGAAGGAATTTTGACTCAAGACTGTAATATAGAACTCTTTCCTGAGTGTCCAGCTGAATGCCTGCCCTGAGTATTTTGATTGTTGACTATCCAGCCTACACTGGATTAACAACAGTGTTATTCAGAAGAGATAATGTATATGCAAACTCTTTCTGTTTTGTTTTGATAATACCCAACATAAAGAATCCATTGTCACAGAGAGGTATTGATGGGAACAGAAGAAAAGATTTTAAAGCAATTTCAGCAAGCTCAGCATATTCACTGTTAACTTTTATGGCAAATGAAGAAAAAATCTTCTTAAATATCTTTGCCAATAGGTACCTTCAACAGTTTATTCCACAGGGCAGCAAATTACAGTCCCTGGGGTAAATCCCATCAGCCACCTCTTTGTGCAAATAAAGTTTTGTTGAAATACAGCCATGCTTATTCATTTATGTAATTTGCATGGCTACTTTTATGCTACAAGGGCAGAGTTGAGTAGTTGCAAGAGACTGTATGGCCTGCAAAGCCTAAAATGTCTACTATCTGACCAGCCCTGGATTTGTTCTGTAACATAATTATATTCAAATTCTCTTCCCATGAAAAAATTGGGTTTCAGATCCATGCTTCTCTTATGTTTTTAACTTTTGGGGGGAAAATAATAATCCTGGCAAGCCATCCAGTTAGTAAGGTGTTTGGTGACATTTTGCAGATGTGTAGATAAGATCTCTATGTTAAGGAGCGTTGCTGTCAGACTATTACACATGCCACAACCATCTGTAGGAACTCTCTTCCAATCGTCCAACTCTTGTTTTTCCCTTCCATCTCATCTAGCATTTTAAAACATGTTGTGTTTCCTTCCTTGCAGGAAAGAAGATAATTAAAATGTACTGGGAATGTCAGAAATATCATCTAGTCTTGGCAGTTGTGTCAGCATCTTTAAAAAACTGGGGCTAATTAGTTTCTGATCCTGTAGAAAGATCAATAATTTGTCCATAGGTCAAACGATCTCCACAGAATTTTCTCCCTCAGCAACATTGTACTTACATAAGCAATAACATTTGGTTTTGATTAGCTTCTGTGTTGTCACAGAAAAGATTAAATAGTTTTATATTTAATACCTTATCCTTTATCTAACTCACACTTCTACTGATTCACTAAAACACTGCAGTAGCCCTGGTGTCGCAGTGGCGAAGAGCTCAGGCTACTAACCATAAGGTCAGCAGTTAGAATCCACCAGCCACTCCTGGAAACCTCACAGGGCAATTTTCCTCTGTCCTACCGGGTAACTATGAGTTAGAATCAACTCAAAGGCAATGAGTTTTAAGAGACTATTGGCTCTACTGATTTATTTTTGGTAAGACTTTATCAGTGCAGAAGCAGGGTGTGGATCTAACCTCTAACCTGGCTCCTTTCTCTGCGTTAACATCTTCCGAATTCTTGCTTGCTGTTTACAGCTGTGCCATCAATACATTACTTCTACCTAAACCTAATCTCCTGTCTCGCATTGAGAATAATCTGTCATCATCTTGTACAGTTATGAGCAAGCTGTGTTTGTTGGCAATTGTTATAGATTGAGATGTGTCCCCCCAAAGTATGTATGTTGCAAATCCTAACCTCTGCCTGTGGTTATAATTCCATTTGTGAATGGGTTGTGTTAATGAGGCAGGATTAGGTTATATTAATGAGGATTAGGTTATATTAACGAGGCAGGATTGGGTTGTATCTTGAGTCAGCCTCTTCTGAGATAGAAAAGAAATTAAATAAGCACGAGAGAAGCAGAGATGGGGGGCAAGAGATGTTAAGCCACGTAAGATCCCCCTGAGCAGAAGCTGAAGGAGACAAGGACCTTCTTCCTAGCTGACAGACAGGCAGCCTTCCCCTACATCCAGTACCCTGTATTCAGACTTTTAGCTGCCTAAACAGTGTTAAAGCCATTCATTTGAGATATTTCTGTTATAGCAGCACCAAATAACTAAGACAGCAATGAAGATGAAAAAATAGTTCTTCCTTTCATATTACCATCATGTTCAAATCACACATAATCCCAAAGAAATTGCTATGTGGGCATTGTCTGTGCATTCATTTGCACTGGAAACGTTTGCTAGCTTTATTGATTACATGAATTAGGCTTCCTTATTAATTAGCCAGCACTTGGCTGGCAAATACACTAATCTGTAATGTCATTGGAAACCCTGGTGGCGCAGTGGTTAAGTGCTACATCTGCTAACCTAAATAAAGGTCCACAGTTTGAGTCCACCAGGCGCTCCATGGAAACTCTATGGGGCAGTTTTACTCGGTCCTGTAGGATTGCTATGTGTCAAAATCAACTAGATGGCAGAGGGTTTGGTTTATAATGTCATTGGAAAGTAGTTTTTAAACTCCTTTATTTGCTTAAGCATCTCCCTTCATTTCCAAGAAAACATTTTTGATGAAAGCATTCATTCACTAATGTCTCAGCAACTTTGTTTTTATAGTCTAAGCAACATAAAGGGCTACTTTATAAGACTGCAGAGCAGTACCATTTATCCATGAAATATTGAACAGATGCTTCAATCGCCTTTTCAATTCAATATTCTTTCTTTCAAATAGTTCTTTGGGCCATGGATTGATTTCTTTATGAGCTGCCTGTCAGTGTCGCCTACAGTTTGATGGTTACATTGCTGTGTTAACTGATAATATCGCTGCAAATAACACCCTGCAATTTTAGTGCTTGGCTTCATTAATTACAGCTGCAAAACAACCTAACATACAAGGGATCATTATATATTCAGACTTCTAAGAAAAGCTAGTGGAAACCCTTTTGGTTGTTAGTACTTTCAGATCACTCCCATCCTCATGATTTCATTACTGGCGTTGCATTTAGAGACGCGCCTTTTCTTGATAAAACAAAGTCTAACAAAGCTTATCTGAACATCAGTAAGTTATAATTAAAAATAAATAATACAAAACTTACCACCATAAATTGATAATAGTATTAAACTAAACTTATTAATAAATTTGATTGTAAATTTAAATAATTATAAAAGTAGTTTGAAAACATTCTTATTCAGATTTTTGCATATCTTTGCATTACAGTTGGTTGACCTTCAATGGCCACACATTGCAATATGGTCCTGTTATTAACCAAAAAACAACAAAAACCAAACTCACCGGCATCAAGTTGATTCCAACTCCTAACAGTGACCCTGTAGACAGAGCAGAACTGCCCCATAGACTTCCAAGGAGTGCCTGGTGGACTTGAACTGCCAGTCTTCTGATCAGCAGCATTGGCACTGAACTACTATGCCACCAGGGCTTCTGGTCCTGTTGTTAGAGGCTGTCAATTCCTCGTGACCCTGTGCACGACAGAAACATGGCATCATCCTACGGCTCTGCCATGATGAACTGTGAGTCAGAAGGCTGTGGTTCATAGGGTTTTCACAGGCTGATTCTTGGGAGTATATCGCCTGGCCTTTTTTCCTAGTCTGTCCTAGCCTGGAAGCTCAGCAGAACCCTGCTCTGCATCGTAGCACCCTCCACAGGCAGGTGGGTGACATCTGCACACGAGGTGCACTGGCTGGGAATCCAACCTGGGTCTCTCATATGGAAGGCTGCCCCCAGTGTGACACTCCTGTGCCTGAAACATCAACATTGATTACTCTGACTTGAAGAGAGATCACAGAGTAATTACATCTGAAAGAGTCAAGATGACCCCAAGGATGGGCTTGGGCTTCTCTTTGGATCAATGACCTAAATTGATGACTCTGTGAAGGCTGGGAGTTGGGCCACTCCCAACACAGAATCTCTAAAGAGTGAGCTTTGCTGGAAGCCTGATAAATGTGCTGCTGATTTAACAAGAATCTTTGCAATGTTACACATTTTGCAAAAATAAAGTAGCAAACACTAATTATATAAAGACGGATATATGACATTTCAGAAACAATACATGAAAGCCACGTCTCTTAGAATCAAGAAACATCATGAGTCATATTGGTAAGTCCATCTGTACCTGCCTTTTCCATTCCGGGAGTGTGTGTGTGTGTGTGTGAGAGAGAGAGAGAGAGAGAGATACGAGAAAGAGAGAGAGAAGCTATGGTTTGTCTCTCACTGAGTGCTTTGCAAGTTTATTGTTTAAAAAGTGTACAAGGCCGAGGGCCAGGCAGCAGAAGGTAGTGCAGTCTTTTGAGCTCAGGGACACCTTTCAGGTGTCCAGGCTTTACTTTCCCACCTGTGACGTGGTGTCAGGAATTGTACGTGCTGCCCATCAGCTCTCTTTTTCAAGCCCTCTACTGATCTAGTGTTGAAATGAGGAAAGGCGCAGTAAAAATTCAAAGTATTAAAAAAAGGCCCCAGTAAACAACTTAATAGCAGAAAATACCATAGGATAATCTCACCTTTGTCCTACAAAACATCTGTCACAAGACAAGCCTGGGGACAGCCTTGCAAGTGACCCCTAGACCTTGACCGCATTTTACAACTAACAGGAATTCCAGGTTCCCCCTCCCTGCTTTACAATCTCACGACTTAAATACTGGGCGCTGAGGAAGCTCGTGGTTGCCTCTTCACTCTGTGTAGTTTGGAGTGTGTCCCTGGTGCGCCAGTCTTTTTCTTATTGGGCATATTTTTAATAACATTTAATCTTTAGAGAAGTTCTGGGTCGCGTCTTGAAATCCAAGCTCCAACACTAGGAGATAGCAAAACTGTTTTGATCCACTTGGAAGTTCTAATGCCATTAGGAAAGAGTCTCCAAGGTTCTGTATGTAAGTGCTGGGAGTAAGTTTTGGAGATTGTCGTGGATTGAACTGTGTTCCCCAAAAAGTCTCAGATGCAGTTTAGCGAGGCCATGATTTCTGGTCTTTGGTTCTGCGTTGGGGACAGTATGTTCTGGAACAGGGGCAGAAACACACCAATCCGAGAGTCCAGTGAAGTTTACTTGAAGAGAGAGAACATGGGGTTTGAACCAAGATGTGGTTCAGCCCACCCCATAGCTGGTGGGGACAGTTTTTATAGTTTTAAAGTCTCAATGAAGAAGTGAGGAATGATGGATGAGATGCAAAGTTATTTATAGTTTTATGGTTAGGAACCTGTGGGGTGTACCAGACTGTTCCTGGTCATTCCTGAGAGGCATACATACCAGACTGTTTTCAGTTTATGATAGAGTCTGATCATTGGATAAGATGACCTCCCTGAAGTCCAGGGACAGAGTTTATATTTAAGTGCCTGTGGAACACACATACCAGGCTGTTTCCAGCTAATGGCTGGGTCTGATCATAAGACTTGTGCTAAGCCTCCCTGAATTCCGGGGACAGTTTGGGCACTGTGTTCCTCCGTGTTGTAAATCCTGCCTCTGTGATGTTAATGAGGGTGGATGGGCAGCGGCTGTGTTGGTGGGGCAGGACTCAGTCCGTAAGACTGTGTGGTGCCTTGAGGCAGTATCTTGAGATACACAATTAAAGAAGCTAGCAAAGAGACTTGGGAACCTCATAACATTCAAGAAAGCAGCGCAAAGTGCAGAGCACATCCTTTAGACCTGAGGTTCCTGCACCAAGGTGCTCCTTGCCCAGACACCCTAAATTCAGACTTACAGCCTACTGGACTGTGTAAGAATAAACAGTGCTCTTTTTAAAGCCATCCTCTTGTGGTGTTTCTGTTAAGAGCAGTAGTAGGTGACTAAAACAGGGGCCAGTTACTAGCTCCCCCCCACCTGTCTGTCCATTTGTTACACAGTGGCGGCTTGCAGGTTGCTATGTTGCTGGATGCTATGCTACTGGCATTTCAAATACCAGCAGGATCGTCAGGTTTCAGCAGAGCTTCCAGACTAGGACAGACCAGGAAGAAAGGCCTGGCAATCTACTTCTGAAAACTAACCAATGAAAATGCCATGGATTGCAACAGAATACTGTCCAGTGTAATGCTGAAAGTTGGATCCTCTGGATTGGAAGGTATCCTGTTTTAGTGACCTGGTACTGCTCTAACAGAAATACCACAAATGGATGGCTTTCACAAAGAAAAATTTATTCTTACATGAGCCAGGAGGCTTTTAAGTCTGCGTTCAGAGTGCTGGCCTCAGGGGAAGACACTCTCTGTTGGCTCTGGAGGACAGTCCTTGTGCCCCATCGCCTTTCTTCAGTCTGAGAGCATCTCAGCACAGGACATCTGATCTAGAGGATGTGCTGTGGTCTTGGTGGGGCTTTCCTGATGGTGTGAGGTTCCCAACTCCCTGCTTGCTCCCGTTTCCTTGTATCTCTTGCCAGATAAAAGGATGAAGGATGGTGCAAACCACGCTCCAGGAATCCAGGCAAACTCCCTTTACACCAGATCAGGGAGGTGAGCTTAGGAAGGGAGTTAGAGTCCCACCCCAGAGATTAGGATAGGAAAATCACAGAAATGGAGGGCAGTCACACAATGTGGGAATCATGGCCGAGCCAAGTTGCTACACGCATTTTGGGGAGACACAGTTCAATCCATGGCACATGCCAAATACGCAGTGGCCACAACATGGCCTCCTGCATACCAGAGACGGTGAAGACAGCACAGGACTAGGCAGTAGTTCATGTGTCATACATGGGGTCACTGTGAGACAGGGCCTGCTCGATGACCGCTAAAAACAGCAACAGTATGTGAGAAATGAGGTAGTCTTGTTTATAACCTTGTCCGGTCCAGCCTGAACTAGTGACCTACTGACAGAGGACAGTGTGTGTCTGAACTGTTTCTACATTTTGTTTTATTAACACTCATTTTGAGGACCCCATTTCACAGAAGTCTGTTGATAGGGATGGCAGGCAGAAATTTAAAACAATTTCAACAAGCTCAGGATGCTCATTTTCCACACTGTTTACAAAATCAATCATCCTCCCTGCATTTAAGGTATGGAACATGGAGAATCATGCCTCTCCAACCCTGAAAGGAGAATAAACTAAACAAGCGATAAATCCATTACTCTCTTGAGCCCAGCAGACAGCTGAATTTACAGGACAAGCAAGTGACCGCAATTCCAGAGAGGGACAAGACTTTGTCACCTAGGAGGGACGTGACACATCCTGTCTGCCCTGCAGCAGAGCACAGCACAGGAGGAAGCGGCGGCTGCCATGCCAACAGGTGGGGAGAAGCAGGAAGTCTGCTTTAACACTTGAACAAGTGATCAAAGGCCAGCTGTGGGCTGGACGTGCGTCCCTCTGTCCACAGGCAGGTTTTCCCACGTGCCCACTCTGCGCATGAGGCTCATGAGAGCCCCCTGGTGGTGCAGGCCTGCAAGAGGCGATGGCTCAGAGGCCGAGAGGGAAACCCTCCAGCCCTGCCGGCATCCCCAGGCCTTCTGCAAGCAAAGCCTTAAGTTGATGCTTGGGGCGGGGGGGGCAGCAAACCCCGTCATGCCCAGCATTCAGGCAAAGACATTGCAGCTGAGGGGAAGAAAATCCGCTGTCTGTGGGAGAGGGACAAGAAACAGTCTCTAGCTGGGGATCCTCAGCTAGTACCAACAGAGGTCAGTTACGCTTAGGACTGTCCTGCCTGCCCTGCCTGCCCATGGACTTCTACTAAGACCAGCCACAAACCCAAGGTGGACCTTGGTGGCCCGGGAAGATGCTGAGAAAGCGCCAGACTTAGTTGTGGGTGCCCTGACCAGCCTACAGCTTAGGCTGGGGGGACATCAGAGGGGCCCCTCACACCTGCTCCCACTTTTAACGTCAGTCCTTACTTCCACATGGATGGACAGTAGTCTACAGACCATGCTTTGAGTAGGAAGCCGCACACTGTCCTGTCTTTGTTTTACATATTTAAATGTTTCCACATAAGGCATTCAAATAATTATGTATACTATTTTGGGGGAAAACTTGGTGGCTTGGTGGCTAAATGCTACCTCCGCTAACCCAAGAGCTGGCAGTTCAAATCTGCCAGGTGCTCCTTGGAAACACTATGGAGCAGTTCTACGCTGCGCTATAGGGTTGCTATGAGTTGGAACCAACTCGATGGCACTGGGGCACTGGGTTTATACATTTTTGGTTTTGTTTATCAGCTGTGGTCACTGACATGTGCACAGAGATCTACCATTCCTCCGTAATGTCTGGGAAGGAGGCTGTCTGCATGTGCGTACTGTGGTTAATGAAGTGTTTGGTTGGGTGACAGTTGCCATTTATACCACACCCATATTACCAACAGTCAAATTGAAGAAAAATGGAAGAATCTGTCTGGCTGAAGAACAAGAAATTCTTTTAAGATTCCCTGTAGGTGAGGACACCAAGCCCCAGAGGGTGACTTCTTGCCCAGGGGGTTTTCGTTGGTTACTGGCTGAACAGGACTAGAGTGTGGAGGCCCAGACCCCTGCCAGTCCTTACGCCAGTTCAAGCCACCCTGACCAAGTTTGTTGGAGAGTGAAAACCTCTTCAGAAGGTAGTTTGGGGTAAGGACAGTCACACCTTCAGCAGTGTACCAAAAAAACAAACCCAGTGACATCGAGTCAATTCCAACTCATAATGACCCTATAGGTCAGAGTACAACTGCTTCATAATGTTTCCAAGGAGTGCCTGGTGAATTCAGACTGCTGACTTTTTGGTTAGCAGACGCAGCACTTAACCACTGCGTTATCAGGGTTTCCTTTAGCACCATGGGATACAAACATACTGGAAAATCTTACATCTAAAGAAGATTTTGGTTGCCTGAGCTCATCATTTCAAGAGATGGGCTTGGCTGCCTAGCTGGCGGGGACATTCCATGGCTCCAATCCTAGTAAGCAAGGGACCCAAGCTCATAACCCTCTACATACTCAGAGGGTCAAAGTCTCCAGTAACCTCTGTGTTTCTGTGTAACCACAGGACTTTCTGGGTTGGGGACCAGGCCTTGTTTGAAAGAGAGGTTCCTCTAGAGCATGATGGCTGGGCTCACCCTGTTCTTCTCTGGAGCTAACTCAGCCTGTGGAGCCAGCTTCTTGGTAAGCCATGGAAAGGAAAGGGAATGAATTGCCAGGGCACCTGAACGCAGCTGTCTTTACGACACTCACTGTTCAGGTGATCTGCAGAGAACCGGCGTTCTAAGGTTCTCCCTACTGCAGTCCAGAGCACTGTGTGTTGTTTCTCGGTTGTTGGGGTCATGGACAGTTGGTGTCACAGACACAGGGAGTTTACTAAATAAAGAATGGCATCTGGCTGGTGTTCCCTTGCCCTGTTTTCTGATTCTAAGCAGCTCTTTGGAAAATACTGCCCCACCGCCAACCCAGTACGGAATGTAATATAAACTAAACTGACAGTTATGTGTATTTGCTTTGATATTGACTTTGTTTCTGTTTTGTTTATAAGTGTTTTGTCTCGTCTAATCGTCCTAAGAGCGCCATGAGACAGATGCCGGGTCTCAGTCTTGACATGAGCCCCTGCGCCTGGGCTGTGGCTTTCATGAGCCGTCTCAGCTTTTTGGTCTTTTGACTCTTTGGTGAAGCAGGAAGGTTAGAAGAGGCTGGAGCTGGGTATCTCCTTTCCCCTGCATTGGTTACCAGTAGGACGAACAGCTGTTGAGTCAGTTCCAGGCTCACAGTGGCCCCACATGTTTCAGGACAGAGCTGTGCTCTGCCGGGTGTTTAGTGGCTGGTTTTTAGGAAGTAAATTGCCAGGCCTTTCTTCCAAGGTATCTCTGGGTGGGTTCAAACCACCAACCTTTTGTTAACCATTTGGCCCACCCAGAGACTCCCAGTGTTGATTAGGCTCTGATAAAACCCATGGTTGTCTTAACAAAAAAAAAAGAAAATTGCCATTCTCCCTGTAGAGGAGAATGGAAGTGCTCCACCGAGTTTCCAAGGTTGTAATCTTTGCAGAAGCAGACTTGCCAATCACTGGGTTAGCAGCTGAGTGTTCTAACCACTGTGCAACCAGGACTCCTCCATGGTTGGTTAAACCAAAACCAAATCTAGCGCTGGTAAGTCGATTCTGACTCACAGCAACCCTACAAGACAGAGCAGAACTGCCCCACAGAGTTTCCAAGGAGCACCTAATGGATTTGAACTGCTGACCACCTGGTTAGCAGCTGTAGCACTTTACCACTGCACCACCAGGGTTTCTCTGGGGTTGGTTAGGCTCTGGTACAGGAGTTTCCCTGAAGGGCAGGCTGTCATTAGGGAGGACAGACTGCTATTTCCGCCTGGTTCCTTTCCCCTCCACGGGCTGGAAGCTCCAGGAGCTTGTTCTCTGAGAATCTGAGCATCACAGTGAGAACCTGGCAGAGCTCCAGCAGGTGAAACTCACAGAAATGTGGGCCCTTCTACAACTGAGCCTCCAGAAATTTTTCTCTCGCTAGCCAGTCTACAACGTGCCCTGGCACAGTGGTTAAAGTGCTCAGCTGCTAACCAGAAAAGTTGGCAGTTCGAACCTACTAGGTGCTCTGTGGGAGAAGGATGTGGCAGTTGGCGTCTGTAAAGATCATGGCACCTCCTTGGATGTGTCCTAACTCCCTGAAGGACTGACATGCTGGGCTAGGGGTTGTTGGGACCATGGTCTTGGTGAGCATGTAACTGAATTGGCATATCATAGTTTGTAAAGAAAATGTTCTCGTTCTACTTTGTTGAGTAGGATCTGGGGTCTTACAAGCCTATGGGCAACCATCTAGGATACTGCATTGGTCTCACTTCTTAGGGAGCAAGGAAGAATGAAGAAAATTCAAGATGCAAAGGGAAGATTAGTCCCAAGAACTGACAGACCACAGCTACAATTGCCTTCACCAGACTGAGTCCCTTACAACTCGATGGTGCCCAACTACCACCACTGACTGCTATGCCAAGGATCACAACAGAAGGTCTCAGACAGAGCTAGAGAAAAATGTACAACAAAAACTTAACTCAGAAAGAAAGACCAGATTTGCTGGCCTGAGAGAAACTGGAGAAATCTGGAGACTGTGGCCCCCAGACACCCTTTTAGCTCAGTACTGAAGTCACTCCTGAGATTCACTCTTCAGCCAAGATTGGACAGGGCAATAAAACAAAATGAGACTAAAGGGGCATGCCAGCCCAGGGGCAAAGACTAGAAGGCAGGAGGGGGACAGGAAAGCTGTTAACAGGGAACCCAAGGTTGAGAAGGGTTGACATCTTTTCAGATTGTTAATCAATGTCCTAAAATGATATGTATACTAATTGTTTAATGAGAAACTAATTTATTCTATAAATTTTCACCTACAGTATAATTTTTTTTTTAAAAGATTACAGTCTTGGAAATCTTGAGAGCATTGCATCTGCTAAGGTTGCTATGAGTTGGAATTGACTCCATGACAACAGGTTTGGTTGATGGATTGCTAGTCTATACTCCAAACCAATAAACCAAACCCACTGCCGTCGGGTCGACTTCAACTCACAGCAATCCTAGAGAGAGAGTAGAACTGCCCATAGAGCTTCCAAAGAGCACTGGGCAGATTCGAACTGCCGACCTTCTGGTTAGCAGCTATAGCTCTTAACCACTATGCAACCAGAGTTTCCAGGCTACACTCAGTCTCCATCAATTAGACAGTTACTCAGTGTGGGGAGAGGGTGGGTTCTACTACAAGTAAGCAGAAAACTGTCTCCCTGGTTTTCAGAGAGGTGGTTTGTGACCTCACTTCTCTATTGTAAGAAGAGTTATTAACTTTCAGTTTTTTTCTTGTTATCATGACAGGACTTGGTGACTTACATGCCACATTAGAAACTGGAAGTCTCCATTTGTCCAACAGACACTTGGGCTGGTATTTGTTTTCTTTGTGATTTTTTTTTTCTTAATTTTGAATTTTATAAAAGAAATGCATGTCTAATCTAGAACCAATCAGGATTTCACTTACATAGCAGTTTAAGATACTGGTTTTCAAAAGGTCACATTTGCCCAGAACCCAAGGGAAACCGGAATAATGGGAACTGGGAGCCAAGGGAGGCAGGGGTGGTGCTGACAGATGCAGAGACATTGTCCCAACGTCATGGAACAATCTGTACAAGAGTCATTGATTGGAAAATTAATTTGCTCTGTAAAACTTGAGAAAGGTTGACACCTTTTGAGTTTGTTGGTCTCTTTAAGGTATTGAAAAGTGAAGATGTCACTTGGAAGACTAAAGTGTGCCTGACTCAAGTCATGGTATTCTCAATCGCATCATATGCATGTGAAAGCTGAACAATGAAGAAAGAAGATAGAAGAAGTATTGATGCCTTTGAATTGTGGCGTTGGAGTAGTATGTTGTATGACAGATCTGTTCTGGAAGAAGGACAATCAGAGTGCTCCTTGGAAGTAAAGATGGCAAGACTGTGTCTTACATACTTTGGTCGTGTTGTCCAGAAGGATCAGCCCCTGGAGAAGGACATCCTGCTTGGTAGAGTGGAAGGTTGGTGAAAAAGAGGAACTGTCAACAAGATGGATTGACACAGTGACTGCAACAATGGGCTTAAGCACAAAAATGATTGTGGACATGGCACAAGACTGGGCAGTGTTTTGTTCTGTTGAGCATAGGGTCGCTATGAGTGAGAACAAACTCAACGGCACCTAACAACAACAACACATAAACTTTCACCTACAGCACAATAAAATGTTTTTTAAAAGTTGGTTTTACTGTTTTTAGAAGAGTGTGTACAAACTGAAGCCACAACTTACTGCTAAAGTGCCGGGAGCCAGCCCCGACATCTTTTTGGGGACCCTACGGAGGGAGGGAAAGGCATCGGCAAGGAAATGAATTGAGAGAGACGGAAAAGAGTTTTGGAGAAAGTGGCAGCCCTTCGAGGTCTGTCTGTCTTTATTTTTATAGTTGAGCTGATGTAATTTTCACCCTGCCCCCTGACCACACAGCTATTGGCTAACTTGAAGCTATAACTCGTGGTCTCTTTTTTTCATGTTAATTATTAGGGCCTTCTGGATAATGGTCCAAGACAAGTGGTCTCTACATATTAATCATTAGGGCCTTCTAGGTAATGGCCCAACCTTGAGCTCAACTAGCTCTGTGCTTCAAGGTCAGGAGGTGTAGGAGGAAGGGGGATGTGCAGTTAGGGCAAAATAATATCAAGGACAGTATGGCCAGAAATATGTCACGGGTGAAGTGCCTCCACCCCTGTCACATAGACCTGTAACTTTGTTCACAAAGGCCTTTGTGGGTGATGGGCGTCTGCACTAAAGATAGAAAATTTGTTGCTATGAGGGAAAAGCAGGTGATACTGGTTTATAAAATATAAAATAGGAAAGACATTCATGAATACAACATGCAAATGAATTGATGACTTTTTGTTGTTCAGTAACATCAGCTGCCACTTTTACCTCCAAGGAAACTGAAATTGAGGAGAATGTTATCAAGATCAGAGCAACTCAGGTTTTTGCAGAAATGATCTTTCTAGGTCAGCAATAAAGAGGGGACACAAGATCTTGATGATGTCACATCTTTCACTAAGAATTACATGAAAGCCAGGATTATTCAATATGCTACTTGGGAAAAAAGAAATTAGATACTCTTTTCATACCTTATACTAAAAATTCTCTAGGTAGATTAAATACACAAAAATCAAGTAAAATAAAAGTTTACAGCTTCTTTTTTCTACATGTCTGCGAGAGGACTTATATGGTATAATCCTTAAAAGTGGGATTACTGGATCAAAAGGAAAGCACTGATTTCCATCCCCTCAGTGATTATCGACTTACCAGTCAGCTTGACAAGATGAGATACGTTGTTTTAATCTTCATCTCTTTAGTTTTTCATGCTGCAAAGAGCACTGTCTAGCTCCCTTCTTCTCTACCCATGTGTCTTTGAATGTCCGTAGACTCAATGTCACAATCAGCCTACTCTGAGGTAGACTCATATCAAAGCACCATTGACTCTGCTAATTGCCAGGAGCCCTGCCGTGACTGACAGGACGGACCACAGTAGCCTTCAGGGCTACTACCCGGTGGTCCCCAGAGGCTTTGATATTTCTTTTTACTCAGTGTGGTTGATAGGGGCCCATCTAGTCAGTTGTGGCTCACAGCGAGCCTGTGTGCGCCAGGACAGAACGCTGCCTGGTGTCGGGTCATCCTCACGGTCGTCACGTTGGAGCCCACCACTGCACCCACTACGTCAGCCGTCTGGTTGAGACTCTTCCTCATTTTCAGTAACTGTCTGCTCTACGAAGCGGGATGTTCTTCTCTAGGGACTGGTCCCTCCTGAAGGCATAGCCAAAATACATCAGGCGAAGTCTTGCCATCCTTCCTTCTAAAGAACTTTCTGGTTGTACTTCTTCCAAGACAGACTTGTTCATTCTGGCAGTGTATTCAATATTCTTCATGAGCACCATAATTTAAAGGCATTGATTCTTCTCCAGTCTTCCTTATTTGTTGTTCAGCTTTCACATGCATATGAAGTGATTGAAAATACCATGGCTTAGGTTAGGTGAACTTTAGTCCTCAGTGTGATATCTCTGCTTAACACTTGAAGGAGGTTTTTTTGCAGCTGATTTGCCCAGTACAGTGCGTCATTTGATTTTTTGACTGTGGCTTTCATGGCTGTTGATTGTAGACTCAATTCAAATAAAATCCTTGACAAATTTGGCTGGCTTGACAAATTCAGTCTTTTCTCCGTGTATTATAATATTTTTTGTTTGTCCAGTTGTGAGAATTTCTTATTTTTTTATATTGAGGTGTAATCTGTACCAAAGACTGTAGTCCTTGCTCTTCACATTAAGTGCTTCCAGTCGTCTTTGCTTTCAGCAGACAAGGTTGTGTCATCTGCATATTGCAAGTCTCCTCCCCCCAGTCCTGGTGTCATGTTCTTCATATAGGCTGCCTTCTTGGATTGTTTACTCAGCATACAGATTGAGTAAGTATGGCAAAAAGATACAGCCATGATGCTCACCTCTCCTGATTTTACACCACAGAGTATCCCCTTACTCCATTCGAACAACAGCTCTCAGTATGGATTGTACCTCAATGTCAAGAAAATAGAAATCCTCACAACTGGACCAGTGAGCAACATCATGATAAACAGAGGAGAGATCGAGGTTGTCAAGGATTTTGTTTTACTTGGATACACAGTCAACACCCATGGAAGCTGCAGTTGAGAACTCAGGAGACACATCGCACTAGGTGAATCTACTGCGATAGACCTCTCTAAAGTATTGAAAAGTAAAGATGCCACTTGAAGACTAAGGTGCACCTGACCCACGCCGTGGTATTTTCAGTCGCATCATATGCATGCAAAAGCTGGACAATGAATAAGGAAGGCAGAAGAAGAATTGATGTCTTTGAATTGTGGTGTTAGAAAAGAATGCTGAACATACCGTGGACTGTCAAAAGAATGAATTGGGTGAAGTACAACCACAGTGCTCCTTAGAAGCACTTTGGACACGTTGTCAGGAGGGATCAACCCCAGGAGAAGGATGTCGTGCTTGGTAGAGGGTCAGTGAAAATGAGGAAGACCCTCGACGAGATGGATTGACACAGTGGCTGCAACAGTGGGCCCGAGCGTGATGCTTACAGGCCCGGCACAGGACCAGGTGGTGTTTGGTTCTGTTGTACACACGGTCACTATGAGTCAGAACTGACTCAGCAGCGCCTAACAACACACAACAACAAATATACAGACATACAAACATCCCTGGATACATTCAAGGGGAAAAAAAGTTGAAAGAAATGTTTACAAAGTTTCAATTTATGTAAAACACATAGAAAGAAAGAAAGAAAAAAAAACCCTGTATATTTGTGTGTGTTACATACTTTGATGTAAATACATAAAGTTCTAGGAGGATCCATACCAAACTGGCAATAGTGATTCTCTCTGGGGGGAGGTGTGCGATTGGAGAAGAGTTAAGGGTAATAAGGGTTGCCTTTGGCTTGAATTTTTACCCTTTAGTCTTGATTTTGTGTGTGTGCGCGCGCCAAACTGTTTTCAGTTATGGCTCATATAACATTAACTAGTAATTTTGTAACCCAGGAGCCTGGGAAAGCTGGGGGTAGCATGCACCTCTCCTTTTATCCTCTGCCTCTGCCGGCTTATCTCCCCTGGCTAATTGGCTGCAAATACTTGGAGCGGCAGCTCTGCCTCGTCTCTGGATTCTTCTGATAAGTTTTTTCTTGTGATGTGTTTTGACTGTTTTTCATGTTGGAGTTTTCATACCTCTATCCAAAAAAGAAAAAACAACTATTCCAGAGAATGTTAGACCATGGCAAGGATGATTTTTATTCCAAAGGAAGTTGTTTTAACAGGGGACAGGAGTAAGGAAAGGAGGAAGGAGATGTATGGAACGAGGGCAGGTGGCCTCTGCAGCGGGGAGAGCCACCGGAACAATACCTGTGCACCGGCTTCATGGGCACACACTCTGTGAGCTTCTCAAAAGACAGCTGGGGTGGGGGTGCTGGGCAAGCCATGTACCAAAATTGCAGTTAGGGCCATTTTCCTCAAAAAGTTTTCTTCTTTAAAATATAGCTGACTGAATCTCAGGAGACTGTGCTATCTGGTGGTGCTGTAACAGAAATACCACAAGTGGATGGCGTTAACAAGCAGAGATTTAGAGGCTAGAAGTCCAAATTCAGGGTGCCAGCTCCAGGGGAAGCCTTTCAGTTCTGGAGGAAGCTCCTTGTCATCAACCCGCCCCATCTAGGAGCTTCTTGGTGCAGGGATCCAAAGTCCAAAGGGCATGCTTGCTAATGGCCCTTCTTTGGTGGCAATGAGGTCCCTCTGTCTCTCTGCTTGCTTCTCTTTTATATCTCAAAAGAGAGATTGACTCAAGATGCAGCCTAGTCTTGTAGATTTGAGTCCCGCCTTATTGACGTAACTGCTTCTAGTCCTGCTCATTAACATAGCGATAGGATGTGTAACCCTGAGAAAAATCACAGCAAATGACAAAACGGTGGAGAATCACACAACACTGGGAATCATGACCTAGCTGAGTGGACACACATTTGAGGGGACACAATTCAAGGTGTAGCAGACACCCCGCAGGCCACGGAGGGAGCAATCAGGAAGGGGGAACTAAAGTTATTCAGAGTGAATCAGTAAGTCTTGGTCACTTCCTGTCAGCAAGCCCTGCAATTTTCTAGGACATAAATGGCTTGGAGAGAGGTGGTTCTTTACTAAAGGGCTCGTGTAAAATCCAGCTTCCCTATCAGTTTGAATTTAGGTAGCAATGGCCGGTTTGGTGGTTTAAACCAACCTAGCTGCTCTGAGGAAGAAAAGCCTGGTGAGCTGCTTCTGGAAAGATGACGGTCAAGATAAAGCCTATGGAGCAGTTCTCTGTAACACGTGGGGTCCCCATAAGTCAGAATCAGCTCATGGCAACACCTTGTCTCATATGGCAGCTAGCAACGTGCCCAGTAGACATTCAGTAAAGACTAATAACACCTCATCCTATTCTTGGAAACACTGGTGGCATAGTGGGTTAAGTGCTACATCTGCTAACCAAAAGGTTGACAGTTCAAATCCATCAGGTGCTCCTTGGAAACACTATGGGGCAGTTCTACTCTGACCTCTAAGGTCACTATGAGTAGGACCCAACTCAACAACAGTATTTTTTTTCCACCCCCCATCCTTTTCTTTCCTTAAAGTAGAAAACTCCTTCCCATCCCTACCCCAATCTTGTCAAAATCTAGTCATTTAAAATTTTGCCCGAACGTCATACCCTCTGGAAATCTCTTCACACACTTCTTCCGTGGCAACACATTGTGCTTTTCCTTTCTTCTCAAAACTTTCCTAAACACGTTCGTATCCCCGTAATATATAATACTCATCTCATTCCAGTTGCAGTATTCGGATTGGTCCCATCAGCCTGCCCCTGTAGCCCAGCCCGTTCTCACTGCAGTGCAGCTCCTGATCGCTGCCAGCGCCCCGCACCTGCAGGCGCTCAAGAGGTGGCTTAGATTCAGCTGGAATTAAGAGGGTGGAAGAGGTAGTTGCATAGAAAATGTTCTACATGTGAATCTGATTTTACATAATCCCACACAGAGGGATCAGTGGTAATTCAGCCACTGAGACAAACTCCCACACAGTACTTAACCTCTTATTCTCTCAAAAGGAAACCTCTCCTCCACAAGGGGCTCTGATCCCATTACTGAAGCCCAGCGGGACTTGTTTTCTTTGTACAAATATATGCCTACAATTCTCAGGGCTAACTTCCTACTGGTGAATTTGCTGGGTCAGAGAGAAGGATTTCCGCTCCCACTGACTGTATTCTCTGTCTTTCCGGCCCTGTTGGTGAAATACGGCACCTTTGGGGTCTAATCTGCATGTCTCTGACTTTCTGTGACCAGTCTCCTCCCTCTCCTTCTGCATCCTCACCTGTACCCTTTTACCTGTCCCAGACCCAACGCTTTTACTGTTCTCTCATGCTTGCCCTGTAGTGTTAGCAGGTGACCTTCTTTGGTTAACCAGAGGCATGCTTGTCCCCTTGGAAACAAAGTCAGTGGCGTGTCAACTTCATGGGCCACTTGCCCAACAAAAACACAGATACCTGAGACGATCAGCAGGCCGTCTACTGCATTGCCCGGGGCTGCTGAACGCCAACTCATTCTTCAGCTCGGACTTCAAAAACCAGTTCCTCAGGGACACCCTTCCTGACCCCAGGAGAGCTCGGGTTGCTCTGTTCTCGGCTCAAATAGCTATTAAAGAATTGTGTGCTCATTTTATTAATACCTGTAATCTACACAAGGAGGGGGGACTGATCTTTTTTCTCATCAGCTCCTATCACAGTGCTAGCACATACTACGAGCACAATAAACATTTTTGAAATGAATCAATATTAATTAATTCTAAATTAAATCCCTCTAATGCAATGGTTCTCAGCCCTGGCTTCAGACTGGAATCACGTGTAGAGGTTTGTTGGCTTGTTTTGTTGTTTTTAGCGCTATTGATGTCCACATCATCTTAAAGGAGAATCTCCCGTTAACCAGCAACCAGAGTGAACAAACGCGGTCAATGCCAACTTCCCTAATGGGAAATTATTGACCACCAGGGGGCGCCCAAATAACGCCAAAGGCTGCAGGAAGAGTTGCGGTTACTAGCCCTAATTTACTAGGGTCCTCTTTAAAAACTTTAGAGACGTTTTCCATGTTTTGTTTTTGTAGGATACACACACACACATGTCAGTGCTTTGAATAGAAAATACATTAAAGATCAGGACTGTTATGTGAATAAACCCTAAATCACTGCTTTCGAGTCAGTTCCAACTCGTAGCAACCTTGTAGGGTTTCGAAGGCCATAAGTCTCTAGGGAAGTAGCTTGCCACCTCTATCTCCCAGAGTCACTGGTGGTTTCGCGCTGCTGACCTTTCAGTTAGCAGTCAGTGGCTTTAACCGCTGAACCACTTGGCCTCCTTTATATAAATTTAAAAACAGAAACCTGTTGCTGCTGAGTTGATTCTGAAGTAATAAAGAACAGCCTTCAATCTCCAAATGAGATCTGCCTCAGTCCAGAAGGTCCAGAGAAAGCTTTTCCGCCAGCTGTTGTCTGTTAAAGCTAACTGCCTACAGCGTGACCCGCAGTCTTGGGCCGCAGTTGCCTTGTGATATAAATAAGGCAGGGTGTCTCTTCTGGGTGCTGCTCACCTGAATGAGGCAACATAAATCTGTAATTCCCAACTGCCCCACTCTGAGTGGACTCCGTAGGCTATATTGTTGCGTTGTATCACACAGATGGTGAAATATTTTTAGCCAGGAAGGTGACCAGCAGATCTCTGAGGGTAAATCAGGGGAGCAACCCAGCAGATCTCTGAGTGTAAATCAGGGGAGCAAACCAGCAGATCTCTGAGTGTAAATCAGGGGAGCAACCATCATCTTCCCTTTTGGCCACCCCCAAGTCAATAGCCAGACTCCAGTCTCAGCTACTCAGTCTCAGAATTGAAGGCAAGTCAGCTCTGTTTTTCACCTTCAAGTGGCAGCTCTGCATCCAGACATATGTGTCCCAAACTCCAGCTGTCACTTTGCCGCAGCGGCATTGTACCAGAACACCCAACCTCGTGCCAAGATACACAGCTCTGATGTCTGAGGACCTCCTGTGTGCCAGGCCCTGTGCCAAGAACTTGAACACCTGCACACACTAGTTCACTAGACAGTGACCACAGCCCTGGAAAATAGCTTTACTACCTGTTGTAGATTATTTTGTCCTGCAGAAACAGGAGGACTGCCAGTTAAGTTCATAAAACCATCCTAGAAAAAGTGCTCCATACCTCGTTGCTGAATATCACTATGGTTACATTCAAAGTACACCCCTTAGGAAGCTAAGCACCAACGCCAGTGCCCAGTCCACCCTTCGAAGCAATTTTGGAACTCTTTTTCTGGAATGGCCATCAGAGCGTTATTGTATTACTCTTGATGTCCTGAATGTTATCCAAATGTCTTCCTTTCAATATTTCCTTTACCTTGGGTAAAGGAAAAAAGTCACTGGGGGCCAGATCAGGTGAATACGAAGGGTGTTCCAACAGTTATTTGTTGACTGGCTAAAAACTCCCTCACAGACAGCTGTACAATTAAGTTTGCAAACTTGCCACCATACCACTGTGCACAATGGCCATTCCAGAAAGTGTTCCAAAATTTGCTTTGAAGGCTGGATGAGGTGCTGGCATTGGTGCATAGCTTCCCAAGGGGAGTACTTCGAAGGTGACCATAGTGATATTCAGCAATGAGGTAGGTAGCACTTACAACAATTAAGTTTGCGTACTTAATTGTCAGATCTGTATATATTACAAATGCTAACCCCTATACCTGCAGTTATAATCCTACTTGGGAATGGTTTTCCTTTGTTACATTAATAAGATAGTACAGGTGTCAGCTGTGTCCTGAGTCAGTCTCTTTTGAGATATAAAAGAGCAGATTATACAGGAAAGCAGAGATGCTGTTAAAAAGACCAAACCTCATGGTCTGGCAGACCGTGGAGGACATGGCACCTAGACTCTCTGTTAGTCCAGAACTGAAACCTTTCTTGAAGCCAATTCTCCAAGACTGGTCTGGACTATAAGACATAAAATGAGACTGGTGGAGGGTGTGCTTCTTTGGCTCAAATAGATGCGTGATGCTAACTGGGTAGCTCCTGTCCGGAAGCGAGATGAGCGGGCAGAGAGGGACAGCAGCTAATTGAATGAACAAGGGAAATACAGAGTGGAAAGGAGGAGTGTGCTGTCACAGGATGGAGAGAGCACTTACAGTTGCAAGTGGCATGTGTGCAAGTTTTTGTATGACAAATTGGATTGTCACCGTTCAGTGGAAGCACAATAAATGTTTCCTAGTTTTTTTTATCATGATTAAGTGAAAGTTGACAATCCAAGTCAATTTTCCATCTCCACCTCTGCATGCACTCTTCTTTTTCACTCTACTTCCAGTATCCACTCAGCTCCAAACACTTGTCTCCTCCTCTCCACCTTTTCCTCTCCTCTCTAGAAAGAACCCAGTAGGACAACCTCATATGTGTATATGTGTGTGTGTATATGTATGTATGTATATGTAAGTGTGTATATGTATGTATCTACATGTATATGTGTATGTGTACACATACATACATGTAGATAAAACCATAAAGTACACATACCACTTCCATCACTCTGTTCCTGAGTCTGTTCTTCATCTGAACTGTTTGCTTCGGCATTGGTTTCAGGTCTGGGCTAGCAGCAAGTCTACGTGCCGTGTTCTCAGGGGAACTTCCAGGCTGTCAGACCATCAAGTCTACTCTTTTCACTGAGTTCTTGATCTGCACAATAAAATATTTTTTAAAAAAGAAAACCGAGATAATAAAGACAGATGCCCAGAGAACCAAGGAGCAGAGCTGGAGAGACGAGGGCTTCCCCTCCGCGTCCACACTGCTCCCCTCCCCCAGTGCCTCCCCACTCCCCACAGCTGACAGAGAGAACAGCTTTCTCCTGTAGCCCGGCCCTGAATTCTGCCATTCAGCCTCCTAAACTGGGAGAAAATACATTTCTGTTTGTCAGAGCTACTTGCTTGTGATATTTCTGTTACAGCAGCACTAGGTAACTAAGACAGCACCTCAGTTTATGGTTGCAAAAGGCTGAGCTCAGAGAAGTTGAATCATTTTCCCAAGAGTCGTGGTTGTAGGGAAGCCAGACAGACCCAGGATCGAATTCCAGCTACACCACTGGCCAGCCGTACACAGCTGGGCAAGACGCGTAGTCTTCCCGAGGCTCCACTTCCTCATTTCTAGAATGGGTTGTCGTGAAAATTAAACAGTGTACATGAAAGCAGCTGATGAGATCCCTGAACACAATGAGTACTTCGTAAATACGTGCATCTGTCCCTCCGTCTAGCCGTCTTTCCTTCTTCACTTGTTTTTCCACAGGAGAGAGGTGAGCTGTCACAAGATGTTAGCACTGAGAAGGACCACAGTCCATCAGTCCATGTCTTTCTGAAGACGCCCAGCACTAGGACACCCTCTGTCTCGTGGATGGACAGTTTGGGCTAATATGTGCCTTCATCTAGATCTCAGGAAGATGGGTGTTAGGAAGAACTTCTAGATGGTAAGCATTCTAAAGAACTGCCTAAATGGCGCAGATGATTAAGCACTAAGCCCAAACTTGGCCCAAACTTGAACTCATCCAGAGGCTTCTTGGAAGTCAGGTCCAGGGATCTGCTTACAAGGTCACGGCCTTGAAAACCTTGTGGAGCAGTGTGACTCTTTTTACAGCTGTATGCACGGGGTCGCCAGGGGTCAATCTACTCAACCACAAACATTCAAGACAGGGCAGTGGCAGAACTCTCACTTTCCACATGGGACACCCTTTCCCTGCAATTCCCAGCCATGTACCCCCTGGCACAGCTACCATTCCTCTGTCAGTGGAGGCTGGCATGTTGCTCTGATGCTGAGCACATTTCATCAGCACTTCCAGACTGAAACAGACTAGGAAGAAAGGCCTGGCAATCTATTTTCAAAACTCAGCCAATGAAAACCCAATAGATGACAACTACCTTATCAGCAACTGATCATTCAATGGTACAGGACTCGGCAGCATCTTGGTCCATTGCACATGGCATCAGGGGTCAAGGGTCAGCTTAACAGCAGCTAACAATGAACCTTGTAAGATGCTGACACACATTTGCTAAAGGAGGAGACTTCTTTCTAGGAAATTCATAGTTCATCAAGGGTGTAGCAGCGTGTTAATGCGCAAAGGTGGAGGGTGGACCAAGACTGCACTGGGTGTGTTGTTGTATGTTACTGAGTTGGTTCCATTCACAGCGACTCTATGAGACAGAGGAGAACTATTCCATGTGGTTCCCAAGGTTGTTGTTTTTATTAGGTGCCATCGAGTCGGTTCCTACTCATAACGACCCTATGAACAACGGAACGAAACAGCGCCCGGTCTTGCGCCATGTCCACAATCGTTTTTATGCTTAAGCCCGTTGTCGCGGCCACTGTGTCAAACCATCTCGTCAAGGGTCTTTCTCTTTTTTGCTGACCCTCCACTGTACCAAGCGTGATGTCCTTCTCTAGGGACTGATCCCTCCTGATCACATGTCCAAGGTATGTAAGACACAGTCTTGCCATCTTTGCTTCCAAGGAACACCCTGGCTGGACTTCTTCCAGAACAGATCTGTTGGTTCTTCTCATGGTGCATGGTACAGTCAAGGTTCTTCTCCAACACCACAATTCAAAGGCATCAATTCTTCTTCCGTCTTCTTTGTTTATCGTCCAAGCTGTAATCTTTATACAACCAGACTGCCACACCTTTCTTCCACAGAGTGGTTACTGAGTTTGAACCACTAACCTTTCGATTTGCAGCTGAGTGCTTATGCAGTGCGCCACCAGGTCTCCTGGTGGTAGGTGAGGGGGTCTTCAATTTGTTGTGCGCTCATATACCCTGAAACAATTTTACTCTTTTAAAAAGTTGACCTCTAAAATTTTTCAGCATATTATTACTTGTATATTATAGGACTTGATTTTTTATAGAAAACTGTTGCGTCATTCTTGTAGTATAAAAATTAATACTGGTTTGATTCTCTTTGACATCCATTTAAAGCATACATAAATTCATTTTTAACAATCAGGAAGTTTACATCATTCTTTTTCTCTTTGAACTCAGATTTTTACATAAAAATATGTCTTTATGTTTCAAAAATGTTTTGGTTCCCTTAGCATCTTTCTCTACAACTAAAAATTGCTTTTAAAGTTTTTTTTTTTTTTTTAATTTCAGGCTGCCACAAGGCTCTAAGTATTTAAAAAAAGTCTAAATTGAGTTATCATTGCAATTTTTATATAAAATTCATTAAAATGTCTTAATTATAATTTTTTACATATCTTATACATAAAATATTAAAATACATTACATGTTATATCTACATTTTTAAAATTTTGTTAAATTATATATGTATTTCTTAATGAGATGACTGAAGTTTTTGTTTTTCAATTAGTTCATGACTGTGGTGAATATGGACGAGGATAAGGCTCAGCATAAACTCTATTTCTGCTTTCATTTTTATGTATGTCACTTAGAAAACTTGCCTACATATGTCAGTGGATGGAAATGGAAGGAATCCTGTTAAGCAATGTGTTTCTATTTGTTTTACTTTTTCTGAACTTCATTGCAAAAATCCCATAGTGATCTAATGTTATGTCCTTGACACATACATCTCTAAGTCAATGGAAAGCATGGAAGTTGACCTTCAGCTATGGTGTCTTGATTAATATTAGTAATTAATATTTCAGAATACTTTTGCTTGGCATTTTGGCAGATTTTACACCCCAGGGCAAAGCAGCACAGTAAGACGTGAAACAGGGAATGAGGTGCCTTCCTTCTGTAAAGTGAGAGAAACAGAATTATTCAAGGGGAAACCCAGAGGAGACACTTCCTGACATCTGGACTGAGCACACATTATCAGGCAGGTGGGGGGGAGTTTTCTGCTTCCTGTGATAGCAAGCTGGATGATTAACATGGGCTAGTAAGTAAAGGAGGGGCAGGTAGTTAAGTGCTTGGCTGCTAGTGTCACCTTGAAGACTAAAACAGCACCTGACCCAAGCCATGGTATCTTCAGTCGCATCATATGCATGTGATAACTGGACAATGAACAAAGAAGACGGAAGGAGAATTGATGACTTTGAACTATGGTGTTGGAGAAGAATGGTGAATGTATGACGGACTGCCAAAAGAACCAACAGATCTGTTCTGGAAGAAGTACAACCAGAGTGCTCCTTGGAGTAAAGGTGGTGAGACTGCATCTTACATACTTTGGACAGGTGGTTAGGAGGGATCCGTCCCTGAAGAAGTTCATCACATCATGCTTGGTGGAGTGGAGGGTCAGCAAGAGACAGGAAGACTCTCGATGAGATGCATTGACACAGTGACTGTGACAATGGGCTTAAGCATAAAAATGATTGTGGACATGGCACAAGACCGGGCAGTGTTTCATTCTGTTGTTCATCAGGTCACTATGAATCAGAACCAGCTCGATGGCACCTAACAACAACAGAGATTTCACAGGAGAAAGACCAGCTGATCTGCTTCCATAAAGATTACAGCCAAGAAAACCACAAATGGCAGTTCTCCTCTTTACAGCACCCAACACCAACAGTAGACCAAACAAACTCATTGCCGCCAAGTCAATTCTGACTCACAGTGACCCTACAGGGCAGAGTAGAGCTGCTCCAGAGAGATTCCAAGGAGCACCTGGTGGATCCAATCCACCAGTCTTTTGGTTAGAAGCCATATCAATGAACCACTACACCACCAGGGTTTCCACCAACCGTAGTAACTGGTAAAACAAAAAGGCACAAAATTACAAAGAGAACTAATAGACAAATCCATAACTACAGTGGAGATCTAAACATACTCATGTCAGTAATTGATAGAACAAGCAGACAACAAAAATCAATAAGGGACACAGATTTCAACAGCGTGGAAAGACATTTGATATAACACATATAAGAACTGCAATAACTGAAAACCATCATCCTTTACAAACACACGTGGAGCAGTTACAAAAATTGACTGTACACTTAGCCATAAATGAAACCTCAACAAATTGCAGGGGATTGGCTATCATACAGTTAAGATAGAAATTAATACAAATGACATAGTTAGAAAGTCCATCCCTCCTAGTGATTGCTGAGGGAAGAAGCTTTGCCGATCTGAGAGCTGTCGTAGCTGTAACTTCTTCCCGTGGGATTATCCTAGAATGTTCCCTGAGTATCTGTCTACTTAGCCTTCCAGAATCCTTAAGTAATCCCCAACCTAAATCAATAAGAAAAGGAAAACCCAGTAGAGAAATGAGCAGAAGTCTCAAAGAAACACTCACAAAAGAAGCCATTCAAAAAGTCAATAAACATTTCAAAACATGGTCATTATCAGGAAAATGTAAAGTCAAACCATAAGGAGATAGCACAGAATACACCAGACGGGTCAACATTTTTGGTGGCTCTGGTGATAACAGAGAATAACCTCCCACACTGCCAGAGGGAAGGAGGATCGGAAAGTACTCAAAAAATAGTTTAGCACTATCTAATAAATTTGAACACACACGAGACCTAGTAGCCAGCTGTTCCGCTCCTGGATAAACTAGATAAATTCGTGCACACATGCCGGAGGCTACAAGTACAAGGATATTCATAGCAATGCTATTCCCTATCACCTCAAACTGGAAATAATCCAAATATCGTCACTAGTAGAATGGATGAAAAAACTGCAGCACACATGAAGTGCTATGCAATGATCAAATACATGAACACGTCTTACGAATACTAAGGTAAAATAAATCCAGTTTATTTGTTTTGTAAACTCCTGATTGAATGTAACATACGTACCAAAAAGTGCTGAAGTCATCATTGCACATCTCAATGGGTTATCACAAAGTGAACACCCTCATGTAACCAGCACCAAGTCTATGCTTCACTTTTGAAAAAGAAGTCTGCTTCCCTACTGGACGGTAGTTTCTTTAGGGCAGAGATCATTGTGTCTTTTGCTGTTTATGTCCTTTACACACGCTTAGCACAGTATTAAGCTCTGAAGAGTTTGTTGAATGATACACAGAGCTCCTTTGATTGGTACCACTAAAGAAAAAAGGTGACCTTGGGTATTGGGAACCCTAGTATTTACACATTTTCCTTATCTTTTTAATAACCATTCCTTATATTTTCATCATCTTTTGACTTTACTAATACTTCTCATACCTTCTGTCTCATTTCACCCTTATATGGTCCTGGAGGTAGTGTCCCAGTTGTAAAAACTGAGTCTCTAGAGAGCGAAAAAGTCTTGACCAGTTAGCTGGATACTGGATGGGCCAAGACAGGGAAGCTCTGCTCTCCCCTAGAAAGTGTCATCAGTCTCTCTCTACCCCACTCTGTACCAGTAAACTGGGCTCAGTGCCTCCAGCGGGCTTTTTCCAACTTCGGTATCCCACGGTACTTTGGGGTCGCAGACCCCAGGAAAGGACTGAAGACGACCCGTTTGGGACCACTGTTGTCAGATGCTGTCACCTCTGACCTCGTATGACCAGAGTTGCCAACCTGTCCCCATAGGGTTTTTTCATGGAAGAGATTATCCAGTCTTTCTCCAGTGGAGATGCAGGGTGGGTTCCACCGTCCAGTCTTTCAGTTAGCAGCGAAACGCTTAGCTATTGTGGCACCTGGACAAGACGGAGGCAGATGCAACAGAGAACCATTCCATGCAACCTCTGATTAAACTGTGCAGATGCGAGCTTGGAAACCCTGCTGGCGTCCTCTCCTTCAGTGTCAGTGTGCTTATTTCCTGAAACAGAAGCTAAAGGTTGTTGATGTATTTTTGGATTTGTTTTGTTTTGTTTTAGTATGTGTTGAGGAATAGAATAGTTTGTTGTATCATAGTTTAATCAAAAAGTTGAGTTTTTTAAAAAAGATAAACCAAAACCCAAACCCACTGCTGTTGAGTCGATTCTGACTCATAGTGACCCTATAAGACAGAATAGAAGTGCCTCCTAGGGTTTCCAAAGAGCACCTAGTGGATTCGAACTGCTGACCTTTTGGTTAACAGAAATAGGACTTAACCACTATACCACCAGGGTAAATCTCCTAAGTAGTCAGTGCAGTCCGAGTGAAGATTCATTAGCGACCACAAGATGGCAGACTAGAGCTCCGGGGTGCCATCTGGGGTGCAAGACCTTCACGTTATACCTGCGGGGCTCTTCTGAACAAATGGTGCTCAGTCAACATGTCAAAGATGTTCCTTTTCCTTAGGTTAACAGGTTTTTGTGCCTATGTATGTGTACCTGGACAAATTGCTTATATAAATATGCCATTGTGGTTGTTGCTAGGTGCCATCGAGTCAGTTCCAGCACAAAACGAAACGCTGCCTGGTCCTGCGCCGCCCTCACAGTCATTAGATGTGAGCTCATTGTTGTGGTCACTGTGTCAGTCCACTCACTGAGGGACTTCCTCTTCTTGGGACCCTCTACTAACCATTATGTCCTTCTCTGGGGACTGGTCCCTCCTGAGGACTTGAACATGTCCCAAGTATGTGAGACAGTCGTGCCGTCCTTGCTTCTAAGGAGCATTCTAGTTGTACCTCTTCCAAGACAGATTTGTTCATTCATTAATAACTGAAACCAAACCCACTGCCGTAGAGTCGATTCTGACTCAGAGCAACCCTAAAGGACAAGTTTCATTCATTTATATATATATATATGTACATATATATATAAAATCATTTATATATATATGTACATATATATATATAAAATAAAGCAGAAAAGTAATGATATTCAGAATTCTGATAAGGAAAAATAACAAGTGGCCTGAGTCGGATCCAACTCAACGGCGCTTGGCTTGTCATAGTCCTATCAGATACTGATACATCAAACTGCAGTCATAAAGCTGGTGCCAGAATACAAAGAACAGAGAAGCCAGTGGAATATAGTAGAAGATCCAGAAGTAGATGTAAATACAAACAAAAACAAAGACATGGCGGGTGGTAAACCAGAACACCAAACCCAGTGCCATCAAACCGATTCCAACTCACAGCAACCCTGCAAGACAGGGTAGAACTGCTCCGTAGAGTTTCCAAGAGGTACCTGACAGATTCAAGCTGTGGACCTTTTGGTTAGCGGCCATGGCATTTAACCACTATGCCACCAGGGTTTCCATGGTAGGTGATAAAGATGGTATTCCAAATCTGTGTGGAAAAGATGGATTACTTAGTAAGTGGTACTAGGAAACCCAAGTAACCATTTTAGAAAAGTGAAGTAACATCCATGTGTTCCAGCCTTAACTCAGGACAAATGCCAAATGGATCAAAATTTATAAATAAAGATTCCAAGTAGTAGAATAAGCAAGAAAAGAAAAATTAATATAAGAGGAAGGAGGCTATTTTGAATAATAACCAAAAAAATCCAGAAGCCACATACATACACATAGATCGTGGCCAAAAACCGAAACCGACTGCCGTTGAGTCAATTCTGACTCATGGCAATGCTACAGACAGTGTAGGACTGTCCCATAGAGTTTCCAAGGAGTGCCTGGTCAATTCAAACCGCTGACCTTTTGATTAGCAGCCATAGCATTTAACCACCACAACAACAGGTTTTCTGTATACTGTGAGGGGGAAAAAAATCAAAGGACAAATGCCAAAAACATTAAAAATGTATGCACACCAAAGGAACATACAAATCATTAAGAGGAAGGATGGCTTAGTAGAAACCTTGCTAAGGGATTCAAACACACCATTCATAGGGAAGAAACAAGGCTGTACCTCAAACATACGAAAACACACTGAATTTCGTTTTTAAGAAGGAAATACGGGTTAAACTCAACCAAGATGTCATTTTTTAATCTACTAACAAAGCTCAAAAAGACTGATAACAAATAAGGTTGGCAAAGCTTCAGGAAAACAGTACCCATGTGGGACTGAAAACTAGTACAACTTCTGTGTCAGGTGACTTGGCAGTACCTGTCAAAATCACCAATCTATGTATCTTTCAATCTAGGATTTTCCTCCTCTTGGAATTAATCCTATAGAACCTAATGTACATTTTAAAAAAAGGTAAGTTATTGTACGTCTCGATAGATTTTCACTGGGAATTACACTGCAACATTATTCTGTGCAATGTAGTTTGTAATATCAAGATTGGAAATGATCTAAATATCAGTAGGTGACTGGTAAAATAAATTATGATAAATGCACACATACCGTGGAAAATCATTCATTTGTTAAAATAATGAAGCCCTTAGCATACTAATATAAAAACATCTCTAAGATAAATTGGTAAGTGAGAAAAAGTACGGAGCCACTTCTATAGTAGCCTACCGCTAGAGTTTAAAGGACAGAAAAAGGAATATATGCTTGTTCACACACTCACACACACACAGTATCTCTGAAATAGTTACCAGAGTCTGTCAACACTTGTTACCTCTGGAGAGAACCTAGATGGAAAATGTAAGACAGATGTTTTCACTGTGTGTTATATTTTTATTGCTTTCAAGTTCAGAAATATGTAATTGCATTACCTCATCGTAAACATTTAAATACATAAAACTAAACAGAAACAGAGCATACAGGAGGTCAATAGAAAGCTGAATCTAACAAGGGCCTCAGCCAGTAGCCGCCACACCAGGCAGATGTTCCTGCGGGAGTAAAGAAAATGAGACATGGTACTGGATGAGACAGCGTCCGCCACCAGGCTCAGGTTGCTAGGGAACAGGGGATCTCCCCAAACTGCTAGAGAAGCCCACGCTTGCTGTCTCTGCTACCCACAGTGCAGAAAGCTACAGGCCTGGTCCCCTCCCCTCCACAGCACCTGCCTCATGTACTAGTGGAAGGGTCCTGGGTTAGACTCCTGTCACCTGGGGATGGGCACCTTCTCCTCCGGGTGCCCTGGGGTCCTTGTGTATAAAAAACACCCCTGGTGGGAGCTGCATTTCGGGTGAATGGCACCCTACACTTTGCCAGCCACTCTCATGCCAACTCACTCCCCCCCACTGCATCCCTGCAATGGTCTCTGGGGGCAGACACTTTGGGAGGTCCCATCTTTCCAGATGAGGAGCAATGTTGCAACAGCCCTGGTCTCAGGGACTCACTCATTTATGGTAGATTGAACTGCCTGAGTTCAGCCCACACCACAGGCACAGCAACATGTGCCCCATCCCAGTGACGTCACTAGGTCAGTGTCATCCAGTTCAGTAAGTCATGGTGTCAACCCTCCTCCAAGGACTCCTCCCATAGCAGACCATGTAGAATCCTCAGTATAGACACGCTATGGAGATGTTGCAAGTTTGGTACTTGAACAGCACAATAAAGTGAATCACACAACTTTTTAGTTTCCCAGGGCACATAAAAGTTATATTTACACTACAGTATAATCTATTAAGTGAGCAATAGCATTATGTCTAAAAAAAACAAAGAAAAAATAATTAAAAAATACTTGATGGCTAAAAAGTAGTCATCATTAATGAAGAAAGCCTTCAATGACTCAGTCTTCTTGGTGGCTCAGGGTCTTTCCTCAGTGTTGGTGGCTGCTGACTGACCAGAGGGGTCGCTGCTGAGGGTTGGGGTGGCTGTAGCAATTTCTTAAAATGTGACAACACTGAAGATCGCTGCATCGACTGGCCCTTTCTTTCGCAAAAGATTTCTCTGTAGCGTGTGATGCAGTTTGATGGTATTTTACTCAGAGTAGATCTTCTTTCAAAATTGGAATCAGTTTCCTCAAATCCTGCTGCTGATTCATCAGCTAAGTTTGCGTAATTTCATTTCAACAGTATTCATGGCATCTTGACCAGGAGTAGAGTCCCCCTCAAGAAACCACTATCTTGGCTCACTCGTCAGAAGCTACTCCTCATCCATTAAAGTTTTGCCATGAGACTGTAGCAATTCGGTCACATCTTCAGGCTCCACTTCTAATTCTGCTGCTCTTGCTGTTTCTACCACATCTGCAGTTATTTCTTCCACGGAAGATGTGAACCCCTCAAAGTCATCTTTGAGGGTTCGAATCAACCTCTAAACTCCTGTTAATGTTGATATCTTGACCTCCTTCCGTGAGTAACAAATGTTCTTAATGACATCTAGGATGGTGCATCTCTTCTAGAGGGTTTTAAACTTACTTTGCCCAGATCCATCAGAGCCATCACTATCTATAATAGGTATAGCCTTATGAAATGTGTTTCTTAATAGGACTTGAAAGTTGAAATTACTCCTTGACCCATGGATTGCAGAGTGAATGTTGTGTTAACAGTCATGAAAACAGCGTTAGTCTCCTTGTACATCTCCCTCAAAGCTGTTGGGTGACCCAGTACATTGTCAATAAGCAATAATATTTTGAAATAAACCTTTTTTCTGAACCATAGGTCTCAACAGTGGGCTTCAAATATTCAGTACACCAGGTTGTGAACAGATGTGCTGTCACCTAGGGTTTGTTGTTCCATTTAAAGGAGACAGAGTAGATTTAACAGAATTACTAAGGGTCCTAGGGTTTGGGGGATGGTAAATGGGCATTGGTTTTAACTTAAGTCACCACATTCATTCTCTCCTAACAAGAAGTCACCTGTCCTTGGAAGCTTTGAAGTCTGACATTAACATTTCTCTAGCTATGAAAGTCCTAGATGCCATCTTCTTCCAGCAGAAGGCTCTTTCATCTGCACTGAAAATCTGCTGTTTAGTGTAACCACCTTTGTCAATTCTCTGGCTAGATCTTTGGATAACTTGCTACTTGAGCTTGCACTTTTGTATTATTGAGATGGCTTGTGGCTCTGTCCTTAAACCTCATGAACCAACCTCTGCTAGTATCTTAGTCGTATAATGTTCCTATAACAGAAATGTAAGGGAGTGGCTCTAAAAAGAGCAAATTTATTCTGTCACGGTCCAGTAGGCTACAAGTCCACATTCAGGGTATCAGCTCCAGGGGAAGGCTTTCTCTGTTGGCTTTGGAGGAAGGCTTTTATCATCAGTCGTCCCCTGGACTGGGAGCTTCTGAGGCACAGGGACCCAGAGTCCTTTCTGAAGGACACGCTGTGCTCTTGACACTGCTTCTTGGTGGTATGAGGTTCCCAAATCTCTCCGCTAGCTACTTTCTTTTCTATCTCAAGAGATTGCCTCAAGACACAGTACAATTTTACTCACTGAGCACCCTTCTCCACCAACACAGCTGCTGCCCATCCTCATTAACACCACAGGGGTGGGTTTACAGCACATAGAACATCACATGTTAGTGTGAATCGTGGCCTAACCGACTTGCTTCACACAGTTTTGGGGGGACAAAATTCAGTGCATGATAGCTGGCCTCAAACTTGCCGTCTTCACCTTTTCACTTCTCTCAGCCTTCACATAACTGAAGAGACTTAGGGCCTTGCTCTGGATTAGGCTTTGGCTTTAGGGAATGTTGTGGCTGGTTTGATCTTCTACCCAGACCACTAAAACTTTCTTCATATCAGCAATAAGGCTGTGTTGCTTTCTCATCATCCATGTGTATACCGGAGTGGGACTTCTAAATTTCCTTCAAGAACTTTTCCTTCACACCTTGGCTAACCGGTACAAGAGACCTAGCTTTCTCAGCTTTCGACACACCTTCCTTACTACGCTTAATCATTTCTAGTTTTTGATTTAAAGTGAAAGAGTACAACTCTTCCTTGTACTTGAATACACAGCAGGCATCATAGACCTAGTTTTGATAGTATCACGTCTTGAGGAATAGGGAGGCCGGAGCAGAAGAAAAGACAGGGGACCAGCCGGTTGGTAGAGCAGTCAGAATGTCCATAGCATTTATCAGTTAAGTTGACCATTGTGTACAAGCATGGTTTGTGGCACTCGAAAACAATTTAGTCATCTAGTGCTGCTTTAACAGAAATACTGCAAGCTGATGCCTCTAAAAAGAGAAATTGTATTTTGTCACAGTCCAGTGGACTGAAAGTCTAAATTCAAGGTGTCAGCTCTAGGGGAAGGCTTTGTCTGCTGCCCCTGGAGGAACGTCTTTGTCATCAATCATCCCCTGGACTAGAAGCTTCCGAGGTGCAGAGACTGTGGTCCTTTGCTAGGGATGCACTCAGCTCCCCGTACTGCTTTTTGGTGGTATGACGTCCCAAAATCTGTCGTCCAGCTTCTTTCCTTTATATCTCAAGAGGCTGCCTCAAGGGAGAAGACAGTCTTCCACACTGAGTCCTGCCCCACCAACACAACTGCCATCCAGGCACCCTCGTTAATGTCACAGACACAGGATTGCAACATGGAGGACATCACATAATACCAGGAATTACGGCCTAGCTAAACCACCACACAGATTCTGGGGGGATCACAATTCAACTACAACAATTTACAGTAGTTACTGCAATTTGATGACAGTAGTTACAGTAGTTACTGTAATGTGATCATAGATCACTTATCACAGATCACCAAATCAGATATAATAATAATGAAAAAGTTTGAAGTATTGGAAGAATTACCAAAATGTGACACAGGGACATGAAGTGAGCACATCTTGTTGGAGAAATGGGGCCACTAGACTTGCTTAGGGCGTGGTAGCCACAACCCTTCAATGTGTGAAAAACAGTGTCTGTGGAGCACAGTGAACTGAAACGCAGTAAGACAGGGTAGCTGTGAAGTGCCATAATTTGCATGTCTCACTCCCTGCCCTTTAATTGATGTTTTATTCTCAAAATTGTTATCGATAGAGGTTCACAAATACTAGTTACCACAAAGTTGTAGCTAAGACAGCAGAAAATCTGACAAAATCACAACTGTGAAAACAGCGTCAACAGGAAAACAACAGTGAATCATGTGGTCTTTTCTACACCTGCTGTACCCGCTTGTAGCAGGTGTGGGAAAGACCACGTGATTCGCAGTGTCTTTGTGTTTGGCAAATAGTGACAGCGGTAATGGGAAAGCATTAGAAGATTCAAAAAGTAAATTAGCATCCAGTTTCAGACTTACAGGCGTATTGATAGATGTAAGTGGGGCTAATGAAAATGATTTTTGCTGTTATACTGGCTATGGGGATGTTTTTATAAACAAATAACAAAATTCTACTGCAACCCTGCACACAAATTTTATGGACAGTCGTTTTGGTGTTACCCCTCTGACAGTGTCACCCAGTGCGCTCCAGACTCCCCACCTTCCCCTTGCTGACGTCACTCCCCCATCCTGGGTAGCCTGAGCCTAACTCATCAGTCGGTGAGAACTGTTACAGGTGGTGGATGCACGCTGACGTCATAAGCAGTGCCAGCTGCAGCCGACAGCGATGGCGTCTGCCTGTAGATGAGGCTAATGCGTCTCAGTCCTCAGCTGTCGCCTACCTCACTAGGTCCTAAACTGTATTTTTACTTTTTGCCCTTCTTTTTCTGCCAGATCTCAGATGGACGGAATTAGATTAAAGGTGATGCTTAGATCATATCATACCAACGTTAACGATTCATGCACGACCCTCTTTCTTCATTCCTTCAGAGAGTAACTGGAACTTCACCAGCGTCTTACCTGTCCTGTGCTGCTGTAACAGAAATATCATAAGTGGATGACTATAGCTAACAATTTTTTTCTCATAGTTTAGGAGGCTAGAAGTCCAAATTCAAAGGCTGCCAGGCTCTAAGGGAAGGCAACGTCTCTCTGTCAGCTTGGAGAAAGGTCTTTCTGTCTTTGAACTTCGGCTTCTGGATGATGTTCACATCGCCTGACCTCTTCTTCCTCCATGGCTTCTTCTTTCACTTGTTTGTTTAATCTCCTTTATATCTCAAAAGAGAATGACTTAAAACACACCCTAAGTCCTGCATCGTTAATATAACAAAGACTACCCACTCCCAAATGAAATTAGAAGACAGTCCTAGAGGTGAGGATTGACAACACATATTTTGGGGGGAGTATAATTCAATCCACAACAAACAGTAACCTATAGCTACCTATATGCTTTTCCCCTGTATGTTCCCACCTTCTTTCAGCCCAGGTAACGACCGTCCTGAACTTTATCATTCCTGTGAACTGCGAATAGCTTATGACATAAATATGCAAGCTCATATGATATATGATTACTTTTAAACCTTTTAAAAGGAACATCACGGTAGTCTTCCAGAAGACTCCCTATTATGCTAATAAAATGTATTCCTGTTGTTGATGTTGCTGTGGTTCTTTCATTTTCTCTCCTTTTTAGTCTCTTCAAAATTATTAGGGACAATAAGAACTTTTGTTTAGGAAGGTTTTAGCTATTGATACTTAACCATATTAGAAATCAAATCTGAGAAAATTTAAAAATATCTATTTATTTACTTTAAAGTAACATGAGTAACATATTTTATGAAAGTAACTGTATTTAATAAAACACAAAAATACATAGTAGGTAAGCTAAAGCGTGGAAACCCCAGTGGTGTAGTGGTTAAGTACTATGTCTGCTAACCAAAAGGTCAGCAGTTCAAATCTGCCACGCACTCCTTGGAAACTCTATGGGGAAGCTCTACTCTATCCTATAGAGTTGCTATGAGTCAGAATCGACTCGGCAGCTGTGGCAGCAAGCTAAAACATTACTTTATCTTTTTACAAACCATCTTAATGCCTGACTTAAGACAGCCAGATTCTCACATCTGCTTCCACGTTTAATTTGACAAAGAGTACATGAAGATAATCTACCTTCACACACATATGTAACTGAGGAAAAAAAAACTCACTGCCGTTGAGTCAATTCCAACTCATAGTGACCCTATGGGACAGAGTAGGACTACCCTACAGGGTTTCCTGGGCTGTGATCTTTCTGGGAGCAGACTGCCACAGCTTTTTCCCATGTGACTAGAAAGCAGGGGAGTGCTTTAATAGCATTTTCAGATTGTGGCGGCCTTTAAATTTAGTTACAATATAGAATGTGAAGACGTATCAATGAACTTTTTGTATGTTGTCTCCTTAAGATCCGTTGGTCTTCCTTGTAGTCTGAATGGATTTTTACCCATGATTTTGTAATCGTCAGATTGTCACTAGTCCCCTCACCCCATCTTATAACAGCCACATGTTACCCATAGGAGCTGAGGGAGAAGAGTGAGCTTCACAGCCTGGAGAGGCGGATGGTGGCGTCCTCAAGGTGTCCTCTCTTCCAGCTCATTGCAACCCACCGAAGTGTTTTAACAGACACCAGGTCATGTGCATTTACAGATGATATAGTCCTTTAGTTTAAACAGCCCTCTCAAAATGGGCAGTATTACAGACTGGACCTTCAAAAAGCCCTAGTATCACACACAACACTAACAAAGCACTTAGAAGTAAACAAGAAAATAGCAAACCTGATGCGTCTTCTGCAGATTTACAAGGTTATTGACAATGACAATCATATAATCAGGTCTGACAAGGATTCAGCCAAAAGGACTTGAAATTATCCAGAAGACTGTTTGGAAATACATATTTATACCCACTATTTTTAACCATCAGTGTCACCTCAGGTGTATACTAAGCCTTAAGATATTAACTATGAAAGTATGAGATGAGATGTTTAAATAGCTCTCTCTCTCTCTCTCTCTCTCTCTCTGTGTGTGTGTGTGTAGCCCCAGCTAATGCATACATTTAATGTACTTGGCTGCTGTCATGCCCTGAATGGTGTCCCCTCAAAAACCAAAAATCGTGGCTGGGCCATGATTCCAAGTACTGTGTGTTATAAATCCTGCCTCTATGATGTGAATGAGGGAGGACAGATGGTTGGTTGTGTTAGTGAGGCAGGACCCAATATATAGGATTTATTGTGCCTTGATGCAGCCTCTTGGGATATAAAGGAAAGGGAAGGGAGAGAGAGATCGTACCAACAGGAGAGATGCAGAACCCAGAGCTGAGCATGTCCTCTGGAAAGGACCTGGAGTCCCTGCGCCTGACAAGCTCCCAGTCCTGGGGAAGATTCATGACAGGGACCTTCTTTCAGAGCCAACAGAGAAGGACTTCCCCTGGAACTGATGCCCTGAGTTTGGACTTTTAGCCTGCTTCTCTGTGAGAAAAGAAATTTCTCTCTGTTAATGCCATCCACAGTGGTGTTTCTGTTACAGCAGCACCAGATGACTAAGATAGCTGCTAACCCAAAGGTTGGTTGTTTGGGTTCACCCAGAGGCACCCTGGAAGAAATGTCTGGCAATCTACTTCTGAAAAATCAGCCACTGAGAATACCATGGAGCACAGTGCTACTCTGCCACACAAGCAGTTTCCAAGAGTTGGAGCTGGCTTCGTAGTAACTGGCATGAATGTGTGTTAGTTTAGGTATAGGAACTAGAAGAATTCCATTTTTGCAAACAAAGTCCAAAATAATCTTTATTGTCAATAGAAAAATATGTTATTCAGTCTTATTCTACCTAAGTATATAAAAGATGTATAGAGATTGTTCTCCCAAGCCACTGAACATTTCCTTACTTTATATCTGTGATGGTGAATGTTATGTATCAACTTGGCTAGGCCGTAATTCTCAGTAGCTGGGCAATTATGTAATGATGTAGTATGTCTGTTATGTAATGATGTAATCATCCTGCATTTTGTGATCTGATGTGAACAGCCAATCCATTGAAAACAGAGTTAGCTTAGAGGTGTGGCAAGTACTCGGTATATATGTGTCCTTGCAAAGCTTGCTGCTCTGGATCCAGCATCTGACTTGTCATCATCTGACCTCCAGTTCTTGGGATTTGAGCCAGCAGCCTCATTTCTGACCTGCCAGTTCTGGGCTTCTCCAGCTTCCACAGCTTTGTGAGCCAGCAGCCTGCCATCTGACCTGATTTGCCAACTTCCACAGCCTGGTGGGCCAGAAGCCTGTCATCTAATCAACTGATATGGGGTCATCAGCCTTTGTAACCACATGAGTCAAGAGCTGCCTCCAGCCTGATGCCTGGTGGATGAATTTGGGACTTGCCAGCCTCTGTAACAACATGAGCCATTGCCTTAAAGTAAATCTCTCTTAAAACCGAAACCCACTGCCATCTGGTCAGTCCAACTCACAGCAATCCTACAAGACAGGAGAGAACTGTAGAGTTTTCAGGGAGTGCCTGATGGATTCCAACTGCTGACCTTTTGGTTAGCAGCTACAGCACTTAACCACTGCGCCACCAAGATTTCTGTGTATATGTTTTTCCATGTATGTGTGTGTGTTTGTGTGTGTATGTATTTCAGTAGTTTTGCTTCTTAAAAGCTCAGCCTAAGACAATATCCAAGAAAATATCTTAGACTTTTAAAAAAAGCGTAAATATTGAAAATAAATTAATCCTGGAGTGTTCTGTGTACCTCTCCTTTTTTCCAACAGTGAAAGACAAGAGAGGCTAGACTCAGTTCTTATAATTTGATGCCAATATTAGATGTCCACTAATATACTTACCATGCCCAATTTAGCATATAATTTATGATTGAGTGCATAACCGTTTATAACTGTCCGATGCCAGGCCGTGAGCAAAGAGATGAAGATTGTACTGATAGTTGTTGGTTTGGAAAACAGTCGAGGATTGTCAAAATTTCCTTAGTTCTTCTTGAAATGAACAGAAAGCCATTCTGTTACGGTTTTTAGGATTCAAACCCAGAATAAGAAAGAAAAACCCAGCTTATCTTGTAAGTAAAGTTACATGTGCGGAAACTGTTTAAATTCGAGAGTCATGAAATAAGATGTTTCATGTTTGGCCTGTGCCGGAAAAAATACTTGGTTGTATGTTAAGCTGATCTGCCCACAGTTTAACATGACCAGGCAGCTGCCTCTGCTCCCAGTCTCCCTGCCGCCTTCTCTGCCAGCTCCTAGCACTTCATACATAAATGTGTTGTAGCACTGTCTGCTGAAAGTCATAGTCACAGCTCATATTTCCGTGGAATTGACTGGGCCGGATTTCTCAAAGGACAAACCCATTTCTCATTTTTTTTCCTGCATCTCCCAGAGTGATTGACTTACAGTAGACATCAATAAATGTTTGTCAGGTATCTTTTTTGGAGTTGCCTATCCCATTGACGGCACTTGGCTTGGCTTGGATGCCATTCCTGAACTGCTCTGGATTCAGGGCCCGTATATCCTGTGTTTGGCAGTGATGCTTCAGCCTATCTCTCAAGTAACCCATAAGGCTGTGAGTTTTCAGCGAGGTTCAAAGCCAAAGTAAATTCTGTAATGGGTTCAGGCAATGGTGTGGGCCATCCTGCCAGAGGCCCAGGTCTATGACCAACAGATCCAATGGTACTCAAACTTTTTCAGTAAATAAAAACGCTTTATGGTCAGGGCCTTGGTGGCACATTAGTTAAAGCCTTTGGCTGCTAACCTAAAGATCAGTGGTTTCAATCCATTAGATGCCACCTAGAAGACAGATGTGAGAGTCTGCTTCCATAAAGATTAAACCAAAACCAAACCAAACTCACTGCTGTCAAGTCAATTCCAACTCATAGCAGCCCTATAGGACACAGTAGAACTGCTCCATAGAATTTCCAAGGAGCACCTGGCAGATTTGAACTGCCGACCTTTTGACCTTTTGATTAGCAGATGTAGCACTTACCTACTGCGCCACCAGAGTTTCCATGAAGATGACACTACAGTATTATTAGAAACCTTACAGGGCAGTTCTCCTGTGTCCTGTAGGGCTGCTATGCAGCAGAACTGACTTGATGGCAAACAGATTTGGTTTTACTTCGGTTGTGGACAGAGCGTTTGTGGATCAGTGGTAAAATTCTCACCTGCGATCTGGGAGAACCAGGTTCAATTCCTGGTCAGTGTACTTACGGAGCAGCCGCCACCCATGTCCTGGAAGCTTAAGTATTGCTGTGATGCCGAATCCACAGCCAACTGTGGGGATGGTGCAGGACTGGACATTACTTTGTTTCATTGTGCGTGGGCTCACCGTGAGTCAAACAGGCAACTCGACAGCAGCTAGCAATAACAGTGGGCGGGAAGTCCCAGCAGAGAATCACAGCGCTGACCCATAGGCCACTGGAGCAAAGCTGTTCCCTCCTGAGCCAATAACTATTCTTCTTTTGAGAAACAAAAGCTGGCTTGCCTCAAGGACTTTGTAGAATCTAGATAGGTGACTAAGTGTTGGGTTTCTCCCACCTGCCTCTCCCGCCACCATTTCTCGGCTATAGTTTCTCGCCCTCTTCAGTGTTACAGCTGTCTCTCCGTTTTGGTCACCTGGCTCCAGGGGCTTCTCTAGTGGAGGGATCTTGGGTCCAAAGGGCTCTGTGCTCTTGGCCCTTCTTCCTTGGTGATAGTGAGAGCTCCTCTTTACTTTGGAGTTGGTTTTCTTTGAAGGCTAGTGGGATAGCAAAACTGACCATTCTACTTGGTGGGTCATGGGAGTAGGGATTATAAAACCATGGGGAGAAAAGCCACACAAAGGCAATTCCTCACACCATAGGCCACCGCTGCGTTTTCTAGCCATGGCTCTTTCATACTTGGGGGATAATTTCCCCCTCCCAATCATTTTACTAGCATAAAACAGTCATTACCAGATAGTTCTTGATAGGGCACCAAGTCTTAAGGATGAGATTACTCATGTTCCAGCCACTCAGATCAGCTGCAGGGGTCCATCTGATCTGGTCAGGTTCTCCAAAAGCCATCTTCACTCCACTTTCTCAGACATCTGGTAAAACTGAACTGAGAGAAGATTATTCCCTTGCTGTGAGCCTCAGGAGGTATCAGTACACCAAAACCTTTGCAATTTTAGGCACTGTACTGGAGTTCAGCAGCCCTTCTCCTTTGATTCTTTCTTTCATGTTTATAGTCTCTATAATTACAGTGTTTACCATCACAGTTAACCTCATTAACAGTCAACCCTCACAATTGAATCATAGAATTTTATCAGTGTCTGACCCTCCCTGCTCCCCACAAACCCATCAGGAAAAGAGGAATCTATTCATCAGTGATCCTCCCTGTCCCTGTCATTCACTGGAAGCAAAGCCATGAAAGCATGCAAGCCAGTCACCTCATGCCTTTCTCGCCCCACAATTTAGACAGCCTTCTTTTAAATTGCCTGTCCCTATCAAGCTTGGAAACTCTGGTGGTGTAGTGGTTAAATGCTACATCTGCTACCCAAAAGGTTGGTGGTCTGAATCCACCAGGCACTCCTTGGAGATTCTATGCAGCAATTCTGCCCTGTCCTATAGGGTCACTATGAGCCAGAATTGACTCTATGGCAACAGGCTTGCTTTTTGGTTATGACATTAGTACTCTGAGAAGATGAGCATTTTCAATGGTCTTGGAGAATCTTCTGTTCTGGTTGGAAATTTGATCATCTGCAACCATAAGCAAAGTCCAGTCCAGAACAAGCCATCAGACTGTAGCAATCTCCATCAATTCACAGTGTCAAACATGTTTCTCTTTATTTGATCAGCTTCTGATTGTTGCTGAACCAAAACCAAGTTCGTACCACCTGTCACTGCAGCCAAACTCAGAGACAGGGAAAGATTCAAGCAATGCTTTATTAACAGATAAGCGTGTGAATCTGGGGGAACAATGAGAATAATTTTTCCAAGACTGTTCCATTTGGGTTACAATTCTAGCAGGTTTCATAGCTATATTACAAAGGGATTTGCATCTGGAAAATATCAAACCTTGTCATAGGATACAGCAGGTATCCTAAAGTTTCTTTACATCTTATTGAATGATGTAAATTATCCAAAATATCATTACATCCCTGAAGGTTTGAAATCATCAGTTTACTACCCCAGAGACAAGGAAAGGAACGTAAGTCTGTTGATCTAGTCGGAACAGGGAATGGAATGTAGTTTAGCAGTCTAGGTGACCTTGATTAAATCCCAAATCCCATCTACTAACATTCCTCACTCTTAATCACCAATTTCATATCTATAAAATAGGTTTTAAATGAGAATAGCTGCCTTCATTTATAGCATCAACTCTAGGATCAAATATCAGATTGCAGGCTAGCTCTCTACAGCATGTGGTACAGTTAGTTATGAGGCAGGGTGCACGTCGTATACAGCAACAAACAAATAGTCCACCAATAACAATGATTCTGATTCCCATTGTTAGTATACACAGCCAACCTAGGTTGGGGAGCTGTGAGAATAATTTTTTATTTTGTTGGAAAGGGACAATGTCATGTGAAAGTCCTAGAACTAAAGTTGAGTCTAAGGAAGAGAGAGGATTCTGGAAGACATTTCTTGAACTTCATCCTGGTTTCTATTCTGGGAGTGGCAGTCCACTGCTCATGGTTAGGTGTAAGTCGACTGAGTGAGGGTCAACTGCTTCACAACCTCCCAGGCCATCACTGGCCATCAAGGAAAACAAAGTGGTATTAGACGTCATCTGGCTGTAAATCTGAAAGAACAATGCTCACATACAAGCTACTCCCCTGTCCTCCCCAGCCTCCTGCTTGGTTCTTTTGTCATTGGTTTAATCAAGAGGAACCATTCATTGCCTATAGTTTATTAAATCTATAGTGGTGCCTCTGAGAGCTCCACCCTTAGCATCACCACTTTTGTCTTATGTCTGATGTGGACCAAAACACGAAATGCATGGCCATATGGCTTTTCTAACAGTGTCCAAAGTAAAATAGTAGACTAATTTTTTCTGGACCATTATTTGACTTAAGGTGGCATGAGGAACGAGTCTTTTCCAAAGGCAGTAGCCTGCATGGGCTACCTAAATTCCTACAGAATCCAGTAATAGGCAAACAAGTTGAACGTCCCAATCTAAGCATTGACTTTGATGATGTCAAATTAAATAAAATATATTTGTGACATCCCACCCTCAGTTCTCTAAAGAATTATAACCTTGTAACATGTAAAATATATTCACCTCCTCACAATGAAAATCTTAAAGTCTAAGTCCAAGGTCCAGAAATTACTCTTTAGCTGTAAAATCTAGAATACAAGTTATCTGTTTCAAAATACTGAACAAACAGGCACACAGTTAGCCATTTCCATTGCAAACAAGACAAAGAATTTTCCCGCCTCTGAGACATTTTTACAATGGCCCTGTTCTTTAGACTCTAGTCATCAGCCACCTTCTCCAAAATTTGAGTGGAAGTCCCCACCCCTGGCCCTGTCAGGGCGTGTGGCTCCATACTTTCAAACTCCCGAGGTCATGGCCATACCTTTGAGAATGTGGTGGCTCGGCTTTTCATGCTCTCCATTTCTCCAGCTTCTGCCTCCTATGGCCTGATGGCATCAGCCTCAGGCATACACCTGTCCTGCTGTTTTTTTCACCAGGTTAACAGTTTTAAACTGAATCAAACACACTGTTGTGCAGTCAATTTTAATTCACAGTCACCCTGTAGGGCAGAATAGAACTATTCCACCAAGCAGCTGGCAGATTTGAACTGCAGACTTTCCCATCAGTTAAACAGCACTCATCACTATGTAACCAGGGTTTTCTCCAGTTAGCAATTGAGAAATGACAATAAAATCATGACTTAAGATCATGCATTTGTTAGACAATATTAAGAAGGAGAAAATACATACATTTTAACCCAATGAGAACTAGGCATCCTTTGATTCCAACCTGTGCCAAAACGTTTTAGTTCTTTCATCTTTTTTCACACCTGTGGCTTAGTTTTAACTCAGGAACCTTATTCTAATGAGAAATCAAATCTCTGCCTTCAAGGGGTAAGTTAACTGTTTCACTAAGAAGTCAGAAAATTTTGTTGTTTAGCAACGAAAAACCCAATTTTTCTGATGTTAATGGTCTTAGAAGTCTCATGAATCAAGCCATTAAATTGTTAGACAAACAAAACCTTTAACCAGACCAAGTAAACATTTTCCAAAAAAAAAAAAAAAACAACTTTTATAGATCCATTCAGTAGCTAACCTTCTCTGGATTGTAGCTGGTACATCGGCCAGGCCATATTACAGTAAAACTTCATTTGGTCTTTAGTCACAGGTGGGTAGCCATACTGAAACCAGACAGAATCTGGCCCAGTGGGCTTTCCTTAGGAACAGAGGCCTTATTTCTCATATTACAGAGTATATGGTTAGGGAGAAAGCTTTCTTAGTTGTTACAGATACTCATTTCCTACCAGACAGACAGACCTGAGACAGAAGCTTGAAATCTGATGAGAGCCTGAGTTCTCTGTGTGAAGCCAGAATAAAATGCTTGAACCTTTTTAGGTTTGCGAAATGATGGCAGGCACAGATGAGCAGCTTTTGAAGGCTTCCCAGAAAAAGATTCTTGGCAGTGCTGCTTAGAGCATTGAGAAGCTGCACCTCTAGTCCTGTCTGTTCAGGTGGACAATGAGGGCCCCTCCAAACAAGTTCCCTCCACCCTGGGCCAAGTTGAAGAAGAAAGGAGGAAAGGAGAGGATGTTGAGGAATCCACCTTCTATCCTATCAGGGAAGCAGAGGTCCAAGAGGCTGGAGAGGGGGGCATGTTTCACTTGGACCAATATGTTCCTCATGTTGCATGGAGTTCATATTGCAGAGGGCAGACATTTTCCAAATCTGTTTCATGTACCCTCTTATCCTGTCGTAGTAGTCTTACAACAGCAGCCATCCTATTGACTTTTAAATGCCTGAGCCATGCCCACAAATTTTTCTGGACCTTATCCTCAGCTTTGAATGGAACAGATAGATACCTTCACCAATCTGGGCCAGAGTTACTGGGGCATCATGAGCAGCCGGGCCTTCTGACCTCTCCAAGGAGTGGCCCTGGCCAGAGTTCCTCAATTGCTCTGCCAGTCATCTGCCTGTTCACTGAGAATTTTTGGAAGCGCAGCAACAAAGTGGAAGAAAGAGAAGTTGGCTCTACCCTGGGAGGAACTTACCAGAGAGGTTCCCAAAGTTCTGCTGCATCCCCCAGAAACGTTGCTGAACCAAAAGCAAGTTTGTTTCACCTGTTGCTGCAGCCAAACTCAGAGACAGGGAGAAGTTCAAGCAATGCTTTATTAACAGATAAGCATGCGAATCTGGTGGACGGTGAAAATGGTTTCCCCAAGACTTTTCCACTTGAGTTACAATTCCATCAGCTTTTATAGCTGGATTACAAAAGGATTTGCATCTAGAAAATGTCAAACCTTGTCATAGGATACAGCAGGGAGTTACAAGATTCTTTACATCTTACTGAATGATGTAAATTACCCAAAATATCATTATGTCCCTGAAGGTTTGAAATCATCCATTTACTACCCCAGAGACAGGGAAAGGAACGTAAGTCTGTTGACCTAGTTGGGACAGGGAATGGAAAGTAGTTTAGGAGTCTAAGCAACCTTTATCAAGTCCCATCTATTTACACAGTCAGCTCATCCCTTGCCACCCAAGATAGGTCACAGTGAGTAACAGCCTTAGGCTCAAGAATTTGCATGCACTTCTTGGCACTTCAGATAGCCACTTCACACTCTTATGCCCAGCCTAATTGGGCTAGGTCTATGAGTTCTACTGGTAAACTCTGGAGTCAGTACAAGTCCCTTTACTTCTGACCAGCCAGGCTTTCCTCTCTCTTTCATCCCTATTCTCCATAGGCTGCATCAATGAGTGCCAGTGGTACATGTCTAGACTCAGCTTTTCTCCTCCTTCAGTTTGAGGAATCTGTCTCAAGGTTACCAATCCGCCACTTGTGCACTTTCCCCACTTTCACTCATGAGTGGACTGAGGTGGTCACCACCAGCAAGCATATCAGTCTACTCACCAGCTCCATTTAACTTCCAGTCCTGGAAGGGGCTCCCTTCTGATGGGCACTGACTTTTCCTGCTTCAATACATTCAACAGCAAATTATTCCTTGCTCAAAATTCAAAATACCCAACAGTCATTTTTTTGTTCTTTTCTGTAGGTCCTTTCTTCAAATGCAAATATCCTCTTCTCTTGGTAGTGCTGGATGGTTCTGCATGGCTTTTCAAATGCAAATTTTCTTACTCCAAAGCACTAGAGTGGAGCTCAGCCTATGACTTAAGCCCTCAACACAGGGCTACTACATGCAAATCAATGACCTGCTTTCCCTTGAGAAAGTCCTAGTTCTCCTTTTAGCATATCCAAGGAAGTATTGGCTGAGGGTGGAGTTATACTGTTATCTATAATACTCAGTATTCATTTTTATCACACATTTGGTGGACCAGTGGAAACCCTGATAGCCTAGTGATTAAGTGCTATGGCTGAGAACCAAAGGTCAGTAGTTTGAATCCTACAAGTGCTCCTTGGAAACTCTGTGGAGCAGTTCTACTATGTCTTAAAGTGCAGTTATGAGTTGGAATTAACCCTATAGCAACAGGTTGGGTTGCACAGAAGTTAAGAGCTTGGCAAAATGTTGACAAAACTGATCAGTTCCCTTGGTGGGCCACAATTACTTTACGTCATGGATTGCATTGAGTCCCCTCAAGAACTGGCTAGGCCTTGATTCCTCGAATTGTGGGAGGTTCCTACTTGTTGTAAACCCTGCCTCCATGATGTAAATGAGGGAGGTTGGACAGCAGTTGTGTCGGTGAGGCAAGACTCAGTGTGTGAGACTGCAATATGCCTTGAGGCAGTCTCTTGAGATACAAGCAGGGAGTTGGGGACGTGATGTTACCAAGAAGCTGTGCTGGAAGCAGAGCTCATACTTTGAAAAGAACTGGGGGTCTCTGCACCTCAGAAACTCCCAGTCCAGGGGAAGATTGACAGCAAGGAGAAAGCCTTCCCCTGGAGCTGATGAATTTAGATTTGTAGCCTACTGGACTGTGTCAGGAAACCTTGGTGGTGTAGTAGTTAAGTGCTACATCTGCTAACCAGAAGGTTGGCGGTTTGGATCCACCAGGCACTCCTTGGAAACTCTATGGAGCAATTCTGTTCTGTCCTATTGTGTCACTATGTATGGATAGACTCAATGGCAGTAGGTTTGGTTTTAGTTTGGACAGTGACAGAGTAGGTTTCTCTTTGTTAAAGCTCTTCACTTGTGGTGTTTCTGTTAAAGCAGCACTAGATGACCAATACATCTCATTCGTACAGTCTCACCCAGTCACTTGGGTAGGAGTTATAAGCCCATGGGAAGAAAGGTCACACAAAAGCAATCTGTCACACAACACTATGACACTGTAGAACTCCTAGTGACCATGCGGCTTAGGCTTCCCATTATAAATCCCATGCTGTCAGATCCATTCTCATAAGATTTGGTATACGGAGAGCAATCTCTTCTCAGATGGAAGTGGCATCTGTGAGATAGAGTTCAAGTAATCTCGTAGGGACAAGTACTATCTACCATCTTCTGCTGCAGTGTTGGTCTGCACTCAGCTCACACGTGTTCTCCTATAAGGAGCTGGGCCTGGAATGTAGATGGTCTTTATGAGACACTGGCTCTAGCCAGAAGTGGGCTGCTGCCACATTATAGCCTGTGTCAAAGGTGGTCCTTGAGGACAGTGGTGAAGGGAATTCCAGAAATTCCCCTGGTTGTCCACTATACACGAAGGGAGAAATGATCTGAGGAATGGATCTGCACTGTGTTTGGAGCAGTGGTCAACAATGTGGCCAGCTGATTAGGGACTTGGGAAGAACAAAATTGTAAGATCAGAGACCAGAAAGTCTGGGTAAAAAGTATGAGGTGGGCATCTGAAATAGGCATAAGATGTGGGGTATTTGTGTTCCATGCAAGAGGCATCTGTAATACTGTGTATTCACTTCTGTCATTCATTTAAGGGCTCCTGGTGGTGTCGTGGTTAAGTACTACATCTGCTAACCAAAAGGTCGTCAGTTTAAATCCGTCAGGTGCTCCTTCGAAACTATATAGAGCACTTCTACTTTGCCCTATAGAGTCACTGTTGCATAGGAGGCTCTTAAGAATAAGGTGACCACATCAATTAAATACAAGTAGAAACCTTGACTGAACCAGCTAACAGTAGAAACTAAGGCCGAGCATCCATAAAAGCACCATTTCCCAGGAAATCCAGCCAATCACTTACTATCAACTCGGGTGTATTGGACTCATCAATTTATCCTAACACGAATACATACTGGTTAGAGGATATCGGTTTGACTTTCTTACCCACTCTGCTTCTGCGAGCACAAGGCTAGAGAGACCATGTTTACCATCAGTAAATCCCATGTAACTTTTTTTCTTTAACCAAAACATTCATTTCTTAGCAGTATAAATGCCGCAGTGGGTTTCTGCCATTGAATTCACTGGTCTTATTATGTACTTCATTACTCAGAAACAAGTAGACCTGTAGAACAAAGAACAGTCTGCTTTCATGACTTCTTGTGGCATTTACTGGAAGACAGTGCTTACAAGGCTGAAGTGTTGTCCTAAAGCATACATTTATTTGCTTTAAATCAGCAGCCAGTATATGGTACTAATTCTCCCATAGCCAGAATATGTGGGCCTGTGAGCCAAGAGGTAAAACTGGGAGAGGCCTCTCTCACTGTTACACGTGACAAATCACTGCAAGAATACTTGTTTCCCATCCACAAACCTTAGACTTTGCTGGTGTTCAGGTAGTCTTCAATGGAGACATTATTTCTTCAGGAAATTTAATACATCATTAAACTAGAACTTGCCACCTGAACATTTAGAATTTTTTTTAGTGTTAAGGTATCTTTTTTTTCTTTTTCTTTTTTTCTGTTGTAACTGAGTGAAAGTTTACAATACAATTCAAGTTTGCATGCCCACCTATCTACAGCTCCCTCTGCTCTCCTTGTCCAATAAGAGCACACTCCTCCTTTCCATTCCATACATGTCCTATCCTCTTGACAATCTCCTCCCCATTCCTCTCCACTCTAGCAAGAGGCCAGTAGGACACCATGTTATAGATGCACAGAACCATAAAGTAGACAGATGATGTGGTCACTCTGTTTCCCTAAGTCCAATCCATTCCTATCCAAAGAGTTGACCTCAGTAATGATCTATGATTATGGGCAGCATCAGTTCTAGGGGCCGTGCTCCCAGGGGATCTCCCAGGCCTTCAGACCATCAAATACAGTCTTCTAGTGGAGTTCTGTTTAGTATTCTTTATGCCACTAAACAAACAAGCTGAGAAAGGATGACTGTACTGTTCAGGGTGATTGGCAGCAATTATCAAGGGACAGTTGTGTCACTGCTACACATCTGATGTAGAAAGGATCATAAATGGAAACTAGGGATGTCACTGGAGTGCCTCTTAGTACCATAGTTTTATGCAAACAATGCATGCCTTCTTCTTTTGTCAGCCATGCTGTCATGGGCTGAATTATGTCCCTCTTTAAAAATATGTGTATCCATTTGATTGGGCCATGATTCCATGATTCTGTTTTGTCATTTGATGAGATTTTTCCATGTGGTGTAAATTCTATCACTATGATTTCATAAGATGAATTAGAGCAAAAAAACTCAAACCCCTTACTGTCCAGTTGATTCCTACTCACAGCGCCCCTATAGACAGTGTGGAACTGTCCCATAGAGCTTCCAAGAAGCATCCGACACATTTGAACTGTGACTTTTTGATCAGCAGCTGTAGCACTTATCCACTATGCCACCAGAGTTTCCATAAAATGGACTAGTGGCAGTTATATTAATGAAGTCTGCAAGATTAGATAGTGTCTGAAGCCAATCTGTTTTGAGATATAAAAGAGAGAAGTCAGCTGAGAGACATGGGGACCTCATAACACCAAGAAAGCTGTGACAGGAACAAACACATTCTTTGGAACTCAAGTTCCTGCACTAAGATGTTGCCAGATCAAGGGAAGATTGATGACAAAGACCTTCCTCCAGAACTAACAGAGAGAGAAAGCCTTCTCTGGGAGCTGGCACCCTAATTTCGGACTGGTAGCCTATTATACTGTGAGATAATAAATTTTCCTTGTGACAGCCATCCACTTGTGGTGTATCTGTTATAATAGCACTAGGTGAACAAAACACATGCCCTCCCCCCATGGTGTATCTTTTAAGTGTACTCTGTTAATTTTTTATGGCAACATGTAAAAAAAACTGGTATAGTGGTGCTTATGAAAATACCATGCAAGAGGAGGACATGGCTGGCAAACAAAAGTACAAGGTGTGTATTACTTGCGTAAAAATATGATAATTTTATGTCCAATATTAAAAATCAGTTAAAGATGAAAATGAACCAAGAGTATCATGAAACACTAAGGACTCTGACCATTCAGATCTGAAAATCTTTTCATCGGGTAAATAACTGACCAGCCAAGGTGTTAGCTGAGGGCCAGCATAGCGTGGAATGGATGGTAGAAGAAGGAAGTGATGAATATCAGTTATGGCCTGTGACCAGTTGTGGACATGAGAACTATGGGAGCTATGCATATGGATGTTAACTACTGATGTATTTTTCCCCTTACTCTAGTATTTCACATGAAAAGTTTAAAAAAAAACCAAAAACCCATGGCTGTCCAGTCATTTCTGACTCATGGCTGACCCTATAGATGCAGTAGAACTGCCCCGTAGAGTTTCTAAGGAGTACCCGGTGGATTTAAACTGATGACCTTTTGGTTAGTAGATGTAGCACTTAGCCACTGTGCCACCAGGGTTTTCTGAAGAGTGTTACTGATATTATATTTCGCAGTGAGGTCAATAGCCTAGAGAAACCACATCCAGCCTAGATAGTTGTTGTTATTAGGTGCTGTTGAGTTGTTTCCAACTGATAGTGACCCTGTAGGTCAGAATAGAACTGCCCCATAGAGTTTCCAAGGAGGGCCTAGTGGATTTGAACTGCTTATCTCTTGGTTAACAGCCATAGCACTTCACCACTACACTGTTAGGGTTTCCAGCCTAGATGCCAAGCCAAGCCAAGATAGAGAGGACTAAAATTGATCTGGGGATCTTGGACCCAAGATGAATATGATGATTGATGGGATTTGCACCTTCACTTGGTGAGGAGAGGAGAAAAAAACACCTTTGTTTGTAGGATAGAGAGTTGTTGCATATTTGCATTTGTCAGATATTGGTGGGAGGGTGAGAATGAACGCAGATTAACAAAAGCAGATTAACAAAAGCAGCGGACCCTGTTGATCCTGGATCTGTTCCCATCAGATTCATTCTTCTCTCTTCCCCTGCTCTGCTCTGCTTATCAAGAGGAGTGATCCTTGTAGATAGGCTCCATTTTTCAAGCTCCTGGCTGGATTTGGCCAGTGGGAACTTTTGAGAGAGATGAGAAGGAAGACAGAAGGAGGAAGGGAGGATCTAGGATATTTCTTCCCCCATCCACTTTGAGTCAGGTGTCAGATTCATGATTCCAGCTCCTACAGGAAAGGTCTATCATGATCCTAACTTCTACCAGGTGATCCTGGTGCTGACCTGACCCTGGCTGTTTATAAGTCATTTTTCTTTTCTTCCATACTCACATATGCACTTTTATGATGTTTCCAATGTTTAAAAAATGAGTGTGTATGATCATATACCAGTCAGAATTAGATCCAGCTTCAGACAGTAGAAAATCTTCAGACTAAGTGTGATTTAAACCAACCAACCAACAAACTTACTTCTCACTCATGTAACAGAAGTTCAGAGGTGAACTCTCAGGCTGTGTGACACCTCCAAGGCCTCCCAAAGACCCAGACAGCAACAGTGTGCCATGTCACGGTCTTCCATTCCCATACCAGGGAAGAAGAAATACATACCCATTGTTTTGAAAAAAAAAACTTCCTGGAAATGTCATAAACTGATATAAGCTGCCGTTGCATCTGCTAAAACCTAGTCACAGTGTCACCCCTGTCTGCAGGGGAAGCTGGAAAGTATAGTCATTTGGCTGGGTGACAACGTGTCCAGTGAAAAGCTGGAGTTGTGTCGGTGAAGAATGGATATGGGCAGGCAGCTGGCATTGTTCCCACCCGACCAGTGTGATCCAGTTTGGCGGCTCCTGTTGTTTTTGTTATAGTTACTTCTGAGTCGATTCCGACTCATGGCAACCCCAAACATGCGAAGTGCAACTGCTTCATAGATTTTTCTTTGCTGTGACCCTTTGGAGCCAGCTCACCAACCAGGCCTGTCCTCCCAGGTGCCTCTGGGTGGGTCTGAACCATCAATCCTTTGGCTCCTAGTCAAGTACTTAACTGTTTGTGCCACGCAGAGACCCATAATCAGTGGAAAATAAAAATAACTTTGCATTGATTTCTTGAATTCTACTACGAAGTGTCTAAGTGGATTCTATCTATATCCAAAGAGAGATGTTTGACTTTTGGGTCTTTTCAGAGGGTATGGTATCTTGGATAGTGATCGTCTTTTATAATGAACTTTTTATTTCAGAATAATGTTAGATTTCATAGAAGCTGAAAATACAGTACAGAAGAACTCCTCACCCATTTACAGCTTCCCAGCATGTTACCATCTTCAGTCATCGTGGTGACTGTCAAAACTCAGAAGCCAACACTGACATGTTACTGTTAACTAAACTCTGAACTTTACTCAGATTTCACCAGTTCTTCCATTAATGACCTTCCCCCCGCCGGTTGCTTTTCTCAGTTTAGTCTCAGATAGATAGCTCTTTGTAGAGACCTGGTGGTGCAGTGGTTAAGAGCTTGACTCCTAACCCCCTCTTTTTTCAGACGGAATCCAATTCAGTATTCCATGTGACATTCAGTCATCATATCTCCTTAGACTCCTCTGGTCTGTGATGGTTTCTTAGACTTTACTTGCTTTTTATGACTTTGACTGTTTTAAGGAGGTATTTTGTGGACTCTCTCCATATTTAGGGTTGTCTGATATTTTTCTCAAGATTAGACTGGGGTTATAGGTTTGATTTGATTTTGGATGATCTCCCAAGTGATGTAAATGGTCTGTTCACAACTACTAACCAAAAAGAACCACCAGAAATGTCTTGGGAGAAAGACTGGCTGTCTCTGGAAGATCGCAGCCATTGAACGATTCTGCGAAGCACAGTTCTATCCCAAAGCGTATGGAGTCACCATGCAACAGATTTGATTTTTCAACAGATTTTTGTAAAGAATACCACAGAGATGAGTGAAGCACTTTCTCATTTTATCACCTCAGAGGCACATGACGTCCAAGGTGATGTTCTCCTTTATTACATGGTGAAAGTAATGCTTGCTAGGATTCTCCGCTGTTAAGACACTGTTTCCCCCTTACTATACTCTGTTGAGAGTCAATAAGTCCAGCCATACTTGGAGTGGGGTGGGAATCTACAGATATTATTTGGAAGTCTTCTCTAAGGACATTAGTCTCTTCATAGTATGGGAGTGAATTTTTAAGATTCAAATGGTAGTGTTTTTACCTCAAGACAGCAAACATGCTTAGTGCCTCTGTTCTGTCACCTGGTATGTTTTGTAGTACCTGGGGACCTAAGCACTTAACACGTGGTCATCCAAGGTACAACAATTGATCTCTGTTCACCTGGAGCAACAGAGAAAGGAGAGTCAGGAAGAGCAGGGACTGGGCTGTGTAGCAAATTGCCTGCATGAACAGCTACCTCCTTTGCCTGTGACCAGAAGAACTGAATGTGCCCAGCTATCATTACTAAGCTTTCAATCAGAGACTCTATAAAAGAATCCTGATCAAAAGGGAGAAAGTGTAGAACAGAGTCTCCAATTATTATGAAATCCAAACTTTGTGAAATCCATTGAGGCCAGATGAACAACCTCAACTGCTACCTGGAGATCATCTTTAAGCCTTAAACCAAAAACCTTTAAACCTAACAACAGTTTAGCTTAATTGATAAAGTGTCTACTTTGAGCACTGTTCTTTTATAAAGAACTCTCCAGAAAAACTCATTGCCATTGAGTCAATTCTGACTCACAGCAACCATATAGGACAGAGCAGAACTGCCTCATAGAGTTTCTAAGGAGCAGTTTGTGGATTGGAACTGCCAGCCTTTTGGTTAGGAATCAAGCTCTTAACCACTGCACCATGAGGTCTCTGCAAAGAGCTATCTATCTGAGATTAAGCTGACAAAAACAACTGGAAAGATTAGACAGGAAGCTCAGCAGACAGTGAGTTCATCTTAATAGAGGAGAAACAACTTAGTAAAGTAGGAATGTTGGCACAAGGCAAAGAATGTAATCAGTATCACTGAATTGTACATGTAGAAATTGTTGAATTGGTGTATTTTCTGCTGTGAATATTTTCAACAACAACAAAATACTCAAAGAAAGACAATGAACAGATAATGAGAAATCTTTTAGGCATTGTGTCAATGCTGGGAATAGAGTTCTATATCTGTACCTATATTTTGAGGAACGTAAGCCTATCAAGAAAACAATGTGCAAAAGTGAGGAGTCGTGGCCCAAAGTCAGAGACATTTAGTGGTGGCCCAGATGGCACAGGTGAAGGAGAGTCTACTCTCTGGGAGAGGTGGCCAGCAAAGCCTGCAGGGAGGAAATGACATCTGAGGGTAAGCTGAGGTTATTTATCTGGCTAAGTAATTTGGGATTCTTTGAACCATTATGAGACCAAAAGAGAAAAGATGGATTTATGGGCTATGAAACCATGGATGTTTGGTTTGATGAATTAGATGAGAACAACTGGTAGACATTGTTTTTCTTTTCTTTTTTTTTTTTTTACCCTTGACTTTTTCCCTCAAGAGGAAGGAGATTAGAAGACACATTTGGAAATCTTCCCTCAGAAGGGATCTGGGAGGCCAGAGAGTGGTAAAGGTCTCTACCGTGCAGCATGGAAATAGAAAAGAGGGACCCTCCTGCATAAAAGCTCTGGGGACACACTTGGCTGGGGATCCAGGGCAGGAAAGGTGCACGGCTCATTACAGCAGGGGGAGACACTACATTCCCCAGCAGGAATGAAGGACTGCTGGGTCAGACTCAGGCTGTGTCCAGCCTCACAGCAGATACTGGGGCATTCTTCATAAAATGAAGGTGCTTCCAGGAACACCTCCCCAAAAGGATCTGTGACTACCTTACTGGCTGAGCTGAAGGAGGACTCTGAGCAGGATGTCTGCTTGTCTCCTAGAACCCGTGTAATGACATCTCCCTGCAGGATGAAAGCTAAGAAAGAGTACCTTTTTCTTGACTTAAAAACAATCAGATTTATATTTATGTTGACCACATAGGCCACATTGTTCAACACAGAAAATATATAACATTAAGATGAAAGTAGTAGAAATTACTGTAATACCACCCCACAAAACCGAAACCAAACCCACTGCTATCAAGTTGATTCCGACACACAGCAACCTGATAGGACAGACTCCAGCTGCCCCACTGTGTTTTCAGGGAGTGCCTAGTGGATTCAATTGGCAGCTGTGGCACTCAACTAACTTTGCCACCAGGGTTCCCACCACCCCCCCAAAACGAATGAACTATAAGTGCAATTTTGTCTATTTGGATACTCACATACATGTACACACAAATAGACCGTGATAGAGGTACAATGTGGAAAAATTTAAAGTCATAGATAATTATGTGGGAAAAGTCAGAGTCAGCTCTGTAGTGTCTCAGACAAGCCCCGGTGGCACAGCGTTGGAGTGTGAAACTGCTAGCTGAAAGGCTGGCCACTCAACCCACCCCCCCACACTCCTTGGGAGGAAGTGCTGGAGGTTCGTTCCTGTAAAGACTAAACCAAACACAAGACCCACTGCCATTGTTCAGCTGGATCTGACTCATAGCAACCCTAGAGGACAGAGTAGAACTGCCCCAGACAGTTTCCAAGGAGCACCTGGCAGATTTGAACTGCCAACCTTTTGGTTAGCAGACATAGCACTTAATCCACTACCCACCAGGGTTTCCTACAGCCTGGAAAATCCTGTAGAGCAGTTCTGCTCTGTCATGTGGGGTCACTATGAGTCAAGATCAACACTGTGGCACCTAATAACATATAGCATTTTGGAACTTTTTATATGTATGTTTGTGTATCTTTTTTTTTTAAACTACAAATTGGATTCATACTTTGCACATTGTTCTATATAACGTTCATAAAAACAACTATCAGTAAGCATCTCTGTCACTGTCTTGAGAGCTATTATTTATTGAAATAACTCTCAGGGAAGTATCATCCCATTTTATAGATAAATAAATTGAGGCTGATAGATGTAGCATTAAGTAGATTACGATCTGATTCAATTTTAACCAAACGCATGCACCTAATCAATCAGTAAATACTCATTTGCAATATTAAAGTTAATTGTTCAATTTGTTGGAGCTACAAATACAAAAGCCTGGTTCAATTTACAATGTTAATCATTCTTGTTCTTATAATTCTAGAAAATTTTAATAATCATTTATAAGAAACTCACGTTTGTTTTGGTTCCATTTACAAATTTAATGAAATGTTTTAATTATTTAAAATTGAATTTTGAGATTTAATATATGCAGTTACCCTTTTAAGTGTTTCCGTTACCTGATTAACAAAGAGACCATTCCAAAGTTTTCAGGTGTCTCACTTGCAAATGCAATAAATTAATATAAATATGCCGAGTCTTAAATGCACTTAATTGTTTGCATACTGCTTACAGTATAACTAAGATTTCAACATTAAATCACAAGCTTAAATCATTTACTGAATTAGAAATTATAAGTTAGAATCATGAATTCTGTTCAAATTACACGACACCTAAAATACAAAACATAAACAAATTCATTGAGACATAAATATTAATACTGCTTGTTTAATGTGCTTTTCCATCTCTGTAAACCAAACCAGCTCCGTTGCCACTGGATAGATGCTGACTCACAGAGACCCTACAGGATGGAGCAGAACTGCCCCCAGGGTTTCCTAGACTGGATCTTTACAGAAACAGTTCTCCACAACTGTCTCCCATGGAGCAGCTGGTAGGTCCAAACCTTCAGCCTTACAGTTAGCTGCTGAGCACTTAATCTTCTCCTGACAATCACCATAATAAATTCTGGACAAAATATTTAAAAAAAAAGCTAGGTGAAGGCACTGGAGAGCAACCAACTGCTGTTGTTAGTTGCCATCAAGTTGATTCCAACTAGTCACAACCCTGTATCCATACCCTGTGCTGTTGAATTGATTCTGACTCATAGCAACCCTACAGCACAGGGTATAACTGCCCTATAGAATTTCCACGGAGCACCTGGTGGATTTGAACTGCTGACCTTTTGATTAGCAGCCATATCGCTTAAACACTAAGCCACCAGGGTTTCCAGTGACCCTATAGAGCAGAGTAAAATGCTGCAGCTGCTAACCAAAAGGTCAGCTGTTCAAATCTACCAGCTGCTCCTTGGAAACTCCATGGGGCAGGCCTACTCTATCCTATAGATTGCTATGAGTGAGAATCGACTTGATGGCAGTGGGTTTTAGGGCAGAGGACAACTGCCCCATAAGGTTTCTAAGGTGCAGCTGGTGAATTTGAGCTGCTGATCCCTGGTTAGAGCCAAGCTCTTAACCACTGCACCACCCGGGTTTCAGGGAGAAACTAGCAGAGATAGCCTTGTAAGAAAGGAAAGTCACTCACCGGGTTGAGGGCACTTACTATTCTGTGATACAGAATTCTGGGGATACAGAACTCAAGCCACAAGGCAGTTCTATTAGGCTGATGAGATGTAAGTCAGAGTTTTGGAAGTGATTCCAGGAGCTGCAAATTGGGGATAGGGTCCCAAACCAAACCCACTGCCATCAAGTCAATTCTGACTCATAGCACCCCTATAGGACAGAGTTTCCAAGGAGCACCTGGTGGATTTGAATGGACAACCTTTTGGTTAGCGGCCATAGCACTTAACTACTACTCCATCAGGGTTTCTGGAGGTGGGGTACAGTGGGACAAAAATCTCAGAAAGGAAAAAGCCAAGAGGAGGGGAGTCAAACTTTTCACATAAATTTCCCTCAAATCCTTGACCCTTAAGTTGTGTGCATGCAGGGCAAGACTCCAGGAACCTAGCAAAAATTAAAAACGAAAAAAAAAAAAAAGGAGCCTAAAGAACTGAGATGAGATTTTAGCAGCTACCCAGAGCTGGGGAGATACGTTTGATGTTTAAATCCAATCAAGATAGAGGGATTTAGTAAATGCTTCGGGATTTCAATGAAATGGTTGAAGGGTCACACCTTAGGAGAAAAGACTACTTTCCAGGCTTAAGAGCTGTGCCCCAAGACTAAGGGAAGATTGCATATAGCTGCCCCATCCTTGGAAACACTGGTGGTGTGGTGGTTAAGTGCTATATCTGCTCACCAAAATCATGGCAGTTTAAATTTGCCAGGTGCTCCTTGGGAACTCTATGGAGCAGTTCTGCTGTGTCCTATAGGGTCGCTGTGAGTCAGAATAAACTCGATAGCACTGTGTTTGGTTTTCTGGTTTTGCTGCATCCTTGGTGGAGTCCTGGTGATGCAGTGGTTAATGCACTCAGCTGCTAACCAAAATGTCAGCAAAGCTACCACCACTTAACAGGAGAAGGCTGTGGCAGTCTACTTCTGTAATGATTACAGCCTTGGAAACCCTATAGTGCAGTTTTTCCTTGTTCTGTAGGATCACCATGAGTCAGATCTGTCCTGGCAGAAGTACAATCTGAATGCTCCTTAGAAGTGAGGATAGTAGGACTACATCTTACATACTTTGAACACGTTATCAGGGATCGATCCCTGCAGAAGGATATCATGCTTGGTAAAGTAGAAGGTCAGCAAAAAAGAGGAAGACCCTCAACAAGACAGATTGGCACAGTAGGGCTGCATCAATAGTGTTAAGCATAGAAACGGTTGTTGTGGGTGCTGTGCAGGGCTGGGCAGTGTTTCGTTCTGGTGTGTGTAGGCTCACTGTGAGTCAGAACTGGCTCGAAGGCACCTAACAACATGAGAATCAATGGCAGTCATTTTGACCCAGGTGGTAAGGAGGTCCTAGGGGCGCAAGAGTTAAATACTCAGCTGCCAACTGAAAGGTTGGCAGTTCAAACCCATCCAGCAACAACATAGGAGAAAAACCTGGCTGTCTGCTTCCATGGAAACCCTGGTGGTGGAGTGGTCAAGAGTTATGACCGCTAACCAAAAGCTTAGCAGTTCAAAGCCACCAGATGTTCCTTGGAAACCCTATGGGGAGCTCTGCTATGTCCTATAGGATCACTATAAGTCAGACTTGAGTGGGCAGTAGTGGGTTTACTTTTTTAAAATCTGTTTCCATAAAGATTGTTGCTATTATTGTCATCAAGCTGATTATGACTTATAGCAACCTTATGTATAACAGAACAAAATGTTGCTCAGTCAACTGGCATGACTAAGCTTTGTCTTCTTAAGAAAATGGTCTGCATCCCAACTTGGGATCTTAAAAGCTAGTAAGCTGCCATCTAAGGACCATCATTCAGTATCAACCCAACTGGAACAGAAGAATATGAAGACCATCAAAGACAAGAGAACAATGTGAGCCTAGGGGACAGATGGGTCCAAATAATTTAGAATCTACAGCACAGACTGAAAGAACTGGATGGTGCCCGGCCACCCTCAATGTCTGCTGTGAGAGGTGATACACTGTCAGACTCCCAGACTTAGCGGGAGAAAAATAGGGATGCACATCTAGAATTCTATTAAAAGACCAGACTTGATGATCCAACAACCTAGAGGGTCCCCCAAGAACATGGCCCCTGGTCTTGCTCCTACCCCAAAACTGAAACCAGCACCAAAGACAACTCTTTGTACAAAATTGGACTGGACTGTAAGCCATGAGGCTGTTGAATCTTTGTATGGGCCTCAATATGACAAATTGGCTTCATTTTTAAACTGTCACTTAACCATGACAAGATATTTAATAAATAAATAAGTGTTGCTCCATCCTATGCCACAATAGTAGGTATGTTTGAGCACATTCCTGTAGCCAATGTGTCAATCTATCACACTGAAGGTCTTCCTCTTTTTCAGTAACCTTCTGTTTTACCAACCATGATGTCCACCAGGGATTGGTCCCTCCTGGTAACATGTGCAATGTAAACGTAAACAGAGCCTCACCATCTTTGCTTCTAAATAGCATTCTGACTGTAGAACTTCTTCCATGACAGATTTGTTCATTCTTCTGGTTGTCCGTGGCACAGTCAATATGCTTCACCAGCATCCTTCTTCAAATGCATCAATTCTTCAGTCTTCCCTTTTCATTGTCTAGCTTTTGAATGCACATGAGGCGATTGAAAAGACCATGGCTTCGGTCAAGTACATCTTAGTCATCAAAGTGACATCTTTGCTTTTTAAGATTTTAAGGAGGGTTTTTTTTTGTAGCACATTTGCTAAGTACGATAAGATGTTTTATTTCTTAACTGCTGCCATGAAGATTACAGCCCAGAAAACACTGTGGGGCAGTTCTATTCTGTCACATGGGGCCACTGTAAGTTGAAAATTGACTCGATGGTGCCTAAGACAACAACTGGGTTGCTAATCAAAAGGTTGGCTATTCTAGTCCACTCAGAGGCAACGTAGAAGGAAGGTCTGGATATCTGTTTGTGAAAAATTACTCTTTATAAACCTTATGGAGCACAGTTCTCCTCTGACACACATGAGTTGGCAGTGACTTGATGGTAACTGTTTTTTTTGGTTTGTTCATTTTTAACAAAAATTGACATCTAAGCCCCATGGGATCAAGGTGATCTGTTAGTGATTTAACTGCTGCCGTGATGAAACACAATATTGTTTAGAGAAAGACAGCTCAGACTTTCTACAACATATTCTTCACAACAGCCAGTATGCAGTAAAAAAACTGCTGGACATGCACAGGAGCAGAGAAATGTGAACTGTAATCCAGAAGCAGTGAGTAAAAGCAGACCTACAAATGACTCTGATGTTGGAATTAGCAGAAAAGGACTTTACACCAAATATTGTAAATGTCTTTATCAGAAATCATGGTGAAGTAGCACAACTTTCAAGTGCTTCAAAGATAAAATTGAGTGTTAGATGATACTACAGAGAATTTTAGACTCAGTGAAAATATCCTTAAATAATGGAAAGAAAAATAAAACTTCATCACTAATCTATGCTAAAAGAATGGCTAAAGGAGCCTCTTAAATAAAAAGGAAGAAGAAAGTAATAATAAAAGAAGAAAACTCAAAACAACAGGAGTGAAGAAAGAATAACAAAAAAGTAAAAATTGAAGGTAAGTATGCTAGATTACAGTTCTCATGTTTTCAAATTATATTTGATGGTTGAAGCAAAAATTATAACATTTTCTGACACAGTTCTCAATGTGTATGCAGGAAATATTTAAAGTAATCATACTGAAGCAGGGAAAGGCAGTGATAAAGGGATCTGACACTTCACTCAAAGTGATAAAATGTTGAAATTAGTGAACTATCATAAAGACTGAAATCACAGAGTGTTGTTCTGTAACCATAATGGACTCAAATTGGAAATCAATAATAGAGAGAAAAAAAATTGCAAACACCTGGACATTAAACAATATGCTTTTAAACAATCTGTGAGTCAAAAGACAGCTCAAGGGAAAGAAAAAAATTCATTGAATTGAATGAAGATAAAGATATAACTTATCAAAATTTGTGGAATGCAGCTAAACCAGTGCTGAAAGGCAAATTTGTAGTCTTAATAATGCCTATAATAGAAAAGAGAAGGAGTTTCAACTCAATAATCTAAGGACCTACCTTAAGGAACTAAGTAAAGAAGAGCAAAATATTGCAACCAATGTCATGAAACAATATATGTATAAATTTTTGAATGAGAAATTAACTTGAGCTGTAAACCTAAAGCACAATTAAAAAAGAATGAAATAAATCCAAAGCAAACAGAAGGAAAGAGATAATAAAATTTTTTTAAAAACCCTCATTGCCATCAAGTTCATGCCGACTTATAGTGACCCGACAAGACAGAGTAGAACTGCACCATAGGGTTTCCAAGGAGCAGCTGGTGGATTCAAACTGCCAGGCTTTTGGTTAGCAGCTGTAGCACTTAACCACTATGCCACCAGGGTCTCCAGTAATGAAGATAAGAAAGAAAGAAATGAAACTGAAAGTAGAAAAACAACAGAGAAAATCAATGAAACAAAATCTGGTTCTTTGAAAAGATCAGTAAATTAACAAAGTTTTAGCAGACTGGCAAAGAAAAAAATTACTAATGTCAAGGATGAAATACCACTATAGACCATGTTGCATATGATAGCATATGAAAAGATAAAGAAATACTATCAACAACTCTGTACACATAGGTTTGACAACTTAGGTGAAATGGACCAGTTCCTCAAAAGAGATTGCTATCACCCAATAGAAATAGACAATTTACCTAGCCCAGAAACTGTTAAGAAATTGAATTCATAATTAAAAAAAAAAAAATTCACAAAGGAAATCTTCAGGTTAAGATGATTGTTAAAAAAGAATTTACAACAATTGTACACATTCTATTCCAGAAATAGAAGAGGAAGGAGCATGTCCTCACTTGTTTTGTGAGACTAATATTACCCTGATATCAAAGCCAGACAAAGAAAATATAAAAACCAAAATAAAATTGCATATCATGAGGGAGTGAATGTAGAAGCATCCATAACAAAACATATTAGCAAATCAAATACATACATATGGAAACTGATGACATCATGGTTAAGTGCTATATACATATATGTAGGTTAAGTTGTAAATTATTAATTTGTGTATAAATTACATTTATTAATATGTATGTATGTTAAATGCCATAACCAGGAAGATTTTATTCCAAGGATGCAAGGCTGACTTGATATTTGAAAATCCATCAACATAATCTACCACATTAGCAGACTAACCCACTGCTAATGAGTCGGGTCCAACTCATAGTGACCCTGTTTTCAATTGTTGTCGGGGGGAAGTGAGGAGATTTATTTGACTAGATTCGATACTCGTTCATGATAAAACAAACAAACAAAAAAAACCTCTCACCCAACTAAGAACAAAGGGGGACTTCCTCTACTTAATTAAGAGCATCCACAAGAAAGCCTACAGCTAATCTCGTATTTAATCATGGAGGACTGAATGTTTTCCCCCATAGAGCCAATTAGATTCCTGTGTTTTTCATCCAGTGAGGTCTGCAGGTATGGTTGCCGTTTACATTGTTGAAAAAATGTATTTGCAATGAACTAACTTGTTGGTCTTCCAAAATTCTATCATGTGATCGCCAGCATTGTTTCTTTTACCAGGCCATATTTTCCAACTACCGATCTTTTCCATTGCTCATTATCATCTGTCAGAACAAAGTCAGGGGCTGATTACAGAACAGACTATCAGTCGCTGATATGCAGGTTCACATTGAAGCTGAAGAAAATAAAAACAAGTTTGTGAGAGCCAAAATAGAACCTTAGCATGTATCTCACGTGAGTTTGAAGACCACCTCAAGAACAAATTTCATGCGTGGAATACTAATGACAAAAGATCAGGTGTGTTGTGGAACGACATCAGGAACATTGTACCTAAGGAAAGCAAGAGAGCATCAAAAGGACAAGAAAGAAAGAAAAGACTAAAATGGATGCAGGAAGAGATGCTGAAACTTGCTCTTGAATGTAGGATAGCCAAAGCAAAAGGAAGAAATGGAGAAGTATAAGAGCTGAACAGAAGATTTCAAAGGGCAGTTTGACAAGACAAGGTGTTATAGTCAAATGTGCGAAGACCTGGGGTTAGCAAGCCAGAAAGGAAGAACACATTCAGTATTTCTCAAGCTGAAAGAACTGATGAAGACATTCAGGCCTCGAGTTACAATACTGAAGGATTCTGTGGGCAAAATATTGAATGATGCAGAAAGCATCAAAAGAAGATAGAAGAATATGAAGAGTCATTGTAGCAAAACTAATTGACTGATGTTCAGATGTTTTAAGAGTTAGCATATGATCAAGAACTGATGGTACTGAAGGAAGAAGTCCCAGCCGCACTGGAGACACTGTCAAAAAACATGTCTCCAGGAACTGTAAAACAATCGAGATGTATCAACAAACAGTGCTGGAGGTGCTCACTCATCTATGCCAAGAAATGTGAAAGACAGCTACCTAGCCAATCGACTGGAAGAGATGCATATTAGTGCCCATCCCAAAGATAGGGAAAGATAATGCAGAAACTATTGCACGGTATCGTTAATATCACACACAAGAAAACTTTTCTGAAAGTAATTCAAAAGTGGTTATGTCAACAGGGGACTGACAAAAATTCAAGGCAGATTCAGGAGAGGGCATGGAACAAAGTGTATTGTTGTTGATGTCAGATGGATCTCAGCTGAAAGCAGAGAATACAGAAAGATATTTACTTGTGTTTAATTGACTATGCAAAGGCATTGGACTGTGTGGATCATAGCACATTATGGATAACATTGCAGAGATTGGGAATTCCAGTACATTTGATTGTGTTCAGAAACCCTTCTGACCAGAAAGTCTGCAGTTAAAATCCACCAGGCACTCCTTGGAAACTCCGTGGGGCAGTTCTATTCTGTCTGTAGAGTTGCTGTGAGTCGGAATTGACTCGATGGCAGTGGGTTTTTTTGGTTTTCTGTTGTGCTCGTGAGGAACCTGTCCTTAGATCAAGAGGTAGTCATTTGAACAGAATAAGGGTGTTTTAGTCATCTAGTGCTGCTCTAACAGAAAATACCACAAGTGGACACCTTTAAAAAATGAAATTTTAGTCTTACACAGCCCAGTAGACAAGTCCAAATTCAGGATGTACACTCCAGGGGAAAGCTTTCCCTCTGTCAGATCTGGAGAAAAGTCCTTGTGCTGCATCAGTGTTGAGCATCTTGGTGTAGGAACCTCAGGTCTGAAGGATGTGCTCAACTCCCACTGTTTTTCTTTCTTTCTTTCTCTCTCTCTCTTTCTTTCTCTTTCTCTTTCTCTCTCTCTCTCCCTTCCTTCCCTCCTTTTTCCCTTCCCTCCCTCCCTTCCCTATCCATTCATTCATCCATGTATTTATTCATTGTAATTAAGTGAAAGTATACAATTCAAATTTAATTTGCATGCACACCTATCTACAACTCTTTCTGCTCTCCTTGCCCGGTAACAGCACACTCCGTCTTTGTGTTCTACGTATGTCATATCCTCTTAACAATCTCCTGTCCCTTCTTCTCCACCCTCTCCTCTCCCTTCTGGTAAGAGACCAGTAGGACAGCATCCTATAAATGCATAGAACCTTAAGGAACACACAGCATACAGTCACCTTGTGTCCCTGAGTGCAGGACACTTCTGTCCAAAGAGTTGCCAGTGCTACTTTCTTGAGGTGTGAGGTTCCCAACTCTCTGCTTACTTCCCTTTCTTTTTATCTAGTAGAGGATGAAGGGATAAAAAGTGGTGCAAGCCACATTCCAGGGAAACTACCTCAGCAAGGGCGTTGCAGTCCTACTCTAATCCTATTTTAACATAATCATCCTAAATATAAGCCACAGGCAGAGATTAAGATGTATAGCATAGGAAAGTCACAAAATATGGGGAATAATGGCTCAGCCAAGTGGCTATACACATTTTTGGGTGGGGGACACAGTTGAATCCATAAGAAAGGGGATACTGTGTGGTTTAAAATCAGGAAAGATGTGTCAGTGTTGTATCATTTCACCATACTATTCATCTCTAGGCTGAGCAAATAATCTGAGAGGGTATACTATATGAAGAAGGTATCGAGATTGGACAAAGATTCTTTAACAATCTGCCATATGCGGATGACACAATCTTGCTCACTGAAAGTGAAGAGAACTTGAAGCACTTACTGATGAAGATCAAAGACTACAATTTTCAGTATGGATTACATTTCAACATAAAGAACAACAACAACAGCGAAATCCTCACAAATGAACCAATAAGCAACATCATGATCAACAGAGAAAATGTCGAATTTGTCAATGATTTTATTTTAATTGGATCCACAACCAATGCCCATGGAAATAGCAGCAGTCGAGAAATCAAATAATAGATTGCATTGGGCACACCTGCTGCAGAACTCACTTTCAGGACTAAGGCACCTGACCCAAGCCATGATATTTTCAGTTGCCTCATATGTTTGTGAGAACTGGACAATGGATAAGAAAGATCAAAGAAGAATTGATGTCTTTGAATTAAGGTGTTGATGAAGAATACTGACTATACCCATAGGGTGCCAGAAGAAAGAAGTGCTGGTACCACAGTGGTTAAGATCTCAGGCTGCTAACCAAAAGGTCAGCAGCTTGAAATCTGCCAGCTGCTCTCTGGAAACACTATGGGGCAGTTCTACTCTGTCCTATGGGGTTGCTATGAGTCGGAATTGATTGAGCAGAAACAGGCTTGGTTTGGATGTTCTTGAAGAAAGAACTGGTTTGTCTGGGAAAAAGTACAACCAGAATACATCTTAGAAGTGACAATGGAGAGACTTTGTCTCACATGTTTGAGACAAGATGTTATGTGGAACCAGTCCATGATGAAGGACATCATGCTTGGTAAAGTAGAATATCAGCAAAAAAGTGGAAGATGGGTTGACACAGTGCCTGCAACAATGGGCTGAAGTTTAGCAACAATTGTGAGGATGGCGCAAGACTGAGCAGTGTGTCATTTATTGTGTTGCTATGAGCCAGAACCACCTCGATGGTACCTAACAGCAACAAAAGAATTTCAAACTATGAGAATATACTGTTTCTTATCAAACTTTCCATTTATTTATCTGCTTATGTCCATATGGACTCATGATAAACCAAACCCACTGTCTTTGAATACATTCCAATTGATAGCAACCCTACAGGACAGGATAGAATTTCTAAGGAGTACCGGGTAGATTTGAACTGCTGATCTTTTGGTTAGCAGACACAGTGTTTAACCACTACAGCATCATTATATATTTTGATGCTCAAATTCTACCTGATTTAGCTAGTGGGATTCACTTCTGTGTACTTTTGACTTTATGTCTATAATTTTCTAGCATTTCCTAGTTTTCTGGTCAGGCTTACCTTGTGTCCATCACTACTAGGATGTTTCTTCTCCCAAGCCCTTTCAATAGACAGAGAATATGTATACATGTATGTATATACATACAGTGTGTATGGAACACTCACTCCTATATACGCTGTGAGCATTGGTGTCCAGTAAAGCTCATGAGTTTAACGTCTCAATAAGAATATCTTTCTCCTTCTCTCTTGTTCATGTACCTTGTGAATAGATCTATAACTTCATCTGTATATTGCATCCACATTCTGAATACAAACGTTATTCTATGAAATGTGAGACCATGGCTATGACAAGCCCAAACTGTAAGACGCACCCCAGAGAAACAGAGGTTAAGAGACAACCTAGACTGTGTTCTTGTTCTGAGTATAGACTCTGGAGGAAAAGAATTAAGTTATACAAAAAGTTACCATCTTAAAACTTTTGTACTAGACTGGAAACCCTGGTAGTATAGTATTTAACAGCTGCTAATCAAAAGGTCGGCAGTTTGAATCCACCAGGCACTCCTTGGAAACCCTATAGGGAAGTTCTACTCTGTCCTGTAGGGTTGCTGTGAGACAGAACTGACTCCATGGCAACAGGTTTTTTTTTGGGGGGGGGGCTTGTCCTCAACTAGAAGTAATACAAAAAAAATCAACCCAAATCCACTGTCATCAAGTTGACTCCAATTCATAGTAAACCTATAGCACCAAGAAGAAAAGCTCCATAGAGTTTCCAAGGAGCACTTGGCAAATTTGAACTCCCAAACTTTGGTTAGCAATGGTAGTGATTAACTGCTGTGCCACTACAGTTTCCCAAGAATGCAAGGCTGGTTTGATATTTACAGGTAATTAGCTTCCATGTCCTGTTATGAACCATCTCAACTGTGGTCAGACTTTGTGATTTAGTGGGCAGAGTGAAAAAAGCTCTGGTGGCACAATGTTTAAGTGCTCAGCTGCTAACCAAAAGGTCAGTGGTTGAAACCATGTGGCAGTCTACTTCTGTCAAGACTGGAGCCTTAGAAACTCTGTGGGGCAGTTCTACTCTATTCTATAGGGTATAGAAATAGACTAGACAGCAGTAGGTTTTTGCTGGGTAGGGCAATGATACTGACAAGGAACAGGATCTAAACCCAAGCTCACAGTGACTATTCATTAATTGTGTGACTTTAAGGAAATTGGTTAATTCATAAGGGTTAAACACAGTTTCTGGGAAGAAAAATTAATGTCTGTTTTATAGAGAGGAAGAGTCAATGAGATAACGGTATATGCAGCTATGAATAATAGTTACTGTTTCATGACTAGTTTCAAAGATAGTTTAAGATTTTATTAATGATTGATAAAACAGTGCATACACTATGTCTAAATGATTTGTGTCACATGTAGAACACTTGGTTTTCCAGCAAGGCTGGCAATTAACTCAATTAAGTCCAGTTGAGTGCAAATGGCAGCCTATAACATGAATATATTAAATTTTCATGAATATACAGTGATAAAGATGTGGGAGTTTCCTCAGCATGATCCCAATTGAATCTCTTTGTTCTGTGGATGAAGAATCAGAGGCCCAGGAGGTGAAGTGCCTTGCCTAAAGCCTCCTTGTTGGTGACAGGAAGAGCAAGTCTGCTGTGTATGACCCATGCTGCTGACTCTCCTGCTCTCTACTGTGTCCACACTAAAATAAGTACTTAAAGCACAAGTTCATAACTAGCAGTTTGTCTCTTCTGCCTCATTGTAGCAACTGGAGCAAGTCATCGATCCAGCCTAGGCTCAAAGCTGGGGTAATAGATACTACCTTCTGATGAGTTAGTTATTGTTAGGTGCCATTGAATCAGTTCCAACTCATAGCGACAGTATGAACAACAGAACAAAACACTGCCTGGTCTTGTGCCATGTCCACAGTCGTTTTTATGCTTAAACCCATAGTTGTGGCCACTGTGTCAATCTGTCTCATTGAGGGTCTTCCTCTTTTTCACTGACCCTCCATTCTACTAAGCATGATGTCCTTCTTCAGGGACTGATCCTTCCTGACAACATGTTCAAAGTATGTGATGTAGTCTTGCCGTCTTTGCTTCCAAGGAGCACTTTGACTGTACTTCTTTTAGAACTGATCTGTTTGTTCTTTTGGTGGTCCATGGTACACTAACATTCTTCTCCAACATCACAGTTCAAAAGCATCAATACTTCTTTCTTCTTTGTTTGTTGTCCAGCTTTCGATGTGACTGAAAATACCATGGCTTGGGTCAGGTGCACTTTAGTCTTCAAGGTGACATCTTTACTTTTCAATACTTTAAAAAGATCCTTTGAGGAGATTTTCCCAATGCAATGCATCTTTTGATTTCTTGACTGCCGCTTCCGTGAGTGTTGACTGTGGACCCAAGTGAAATGAAATCCTTGACAACCTCAATCCTTTCTCCATTTATGAGGATGTTGCTTACTGGCCCAGTTGTGAGGACTTTTGTTTTCTTGATATTGAGATGCAATCCATATTGCAGGCTGTAGTCTTTGATCTTCATCAGTGTTTCAAATCTTCTTCACCTCCAACAAGTAAACATAATGCAGGTTGTTAACGAGTCATCCTCCAATCCTCATGCCTCATTCTTCTTCACAGAATCCAGCTTCTCAGATTATTTGCTCAGCGTACAGATTGAAAAGATGTGGGAAGAGGACACAACTCTGATGCACACCTTTCCATACAGCGTCCCCTTGTTCTGTTTGTACAACTGCCTCTTAATCCATATACAGATTCCTTAAGAGCACAATTAGGTGTTCTGGAATTTCCACAATGTTAGCCACCTTCTGATGAGAGGAGTTAAAAAATAGCAATGCAAAGTGTCTGCATGCAGGAAATGGTAAAGAAGTTAGAACATTTTTACACTTAACTTACCACAAAAGGTTAAGTGTAAATGAACAAAATTCATTTTTTTTTTACTGTGATTAAGTGACAGTTTACAATCCAAGTCAATTTACCACGTAAAACCCTGAACACCCACCTCTCTGCAGCTCTGTCTGCTCTCCTCACCCTGTGACAGCACACGCTTCCTTTCCACACTGTGCTTCCTGTACCCACTCCACCAATGCTTGTCCCCTCCGTCACCCTCTCCTCTCCTCTCTAGAAAGAAACCAGTTGGACAGCCTCATATGTATACTAAACCATAAAGTACACACATCACCCGCATTACTCTGTGTACCATAGTCCAGTCCGTTCTTTTGAACAAAACTCATTTTGTTGGACAAAATTAGTCATGGATTTCACACATGTTTTTTTCAAGTACAAGCATTATGCATTTGTTATGGACTGAATTATGTCCCCATAAAAGATGTTTCATTGTCCTAACCCTATACCTGTGAACGTGTGCTGGTTTGGAGAATTGGGCTTTTCTGTGCAAATATTATCAGTTAATATTGTCATACCAAAGTGGTGAGGACAGGGACAATGTGTGTGTAGACAAACTGACCCGAGTCATCAGCTTTCACTTAAGGCACAATAATAAAATAAAACTTGAACCAAAAAATAAAATAAGAAAGAAGACAGAAAAAGAAAAATAGAACAGAAACAGAATCATGCCTCTCTCAAAAGTCTCAGAAGGAATTAACATGGCTGAGACCCTGACTAGGGCTTTAGCCCCCACAGCTGTGAGAAAATAAATTTATGTCATGGAAAGCCGCCTGCTTTGTGGCATGCCACATGGCAGCCCTAGGAGACGAAGACAGCCTGGCTTTGGCCTTTGTAGACATGGCCTCTCTAAACTATTTGGAAGCCTTTGGAATGTAGCTCCATAAGTATCTGCTGCGGGACTATTGTGAGCTTGGAGTACAAAGAGACCTGCGTCTGCAGAAGCAGTGACCTGGCTCTGCGGGCTCCTGACAAGGTAAGACACACAAAGTAACAAGCACTAGACAGTGAATGGCAGTGAATAGCAAGTGATCCCATGTGGCCAGAAGGAGATGAGAGCACCCAACATACAGAGAGGGCAGCAAGGCTCCTTGGAGGAAAGGCAATTTACAGGCAGTCCCCGGATTACTAATGGGTTCTGTTCCTAAGTCTGTCTTTAAATCGAGTTTGTACATAAGTCCAGCACTTAGGTACTGTTGGGCTCTAATGTCAGTCAAATGCTTGTCTTGGTATATACTGTGTTGTTAGACACGTGAAAATCTCTAAAGAAACACTTGTAGATACACCAAAACATCTTTAATGTAATAATACGTAATCATATTTTCATGCGTATCTCAAGGTAGAGACCATTTGTTATTATGGACCATTGTATATACCTCGAATTTTTGATATAACAACTTTGGTTTGTTCATAAGCCAGGTGTTCTTAACCCGGGAACTGCCTGTGTGCCAGGATGAGGAAGGCAGATAGGACCTAACTAGTCAGAGGATGGGGAGAATGCATTATCAAAGGGAAATAAAGAGACAGGAAATAGAAGGGCCAGCCGAGCCACACCTTGGAACATTCCAGAGTGATAAGCAATTCACTTTATCACTCACACCTGGGGACAAGCTCCTTAAATCATCCCTACTATTGTTTTTCAGAGAAGTCAGTTTAGACTCATTTCAGAGGCACCCATGGAGGAAACAGAGATGACTGCTATGTGTCCTTCCAATGGGTGGGCCCCAGAGAGCTACAATCAGGACCAGGGAACTGAACCAAGGGAGCCAGAAACTACACGTGCGCAATCCCCCACAGTAAATCCTGCCACCAGTCCCAGGAGCCTCTGTGGCAGGAACCGTCTTGAAGTCTACGTGTCATGCAGCCAAAGGACAAGCAGCCACCTGCCAAAAAAGGAAATACGTCAGATCCCCATCACTGATTTGTTGTCCCTGGCTGTACTCTGGGCCTAGACAGGCTGTAAAAACCCGACCCTGAACTTGCTCAGTGACGCAGCCTGCAGGAGTGCTGTGTGTTCTGCTGCTGCCCTGCTTCTAAGTGTTTTCATTTTCCAATAAAGATTTCTTTCACGGGCCAGCCAAGTCTCCTCAAGTAATTCTTTCTCATGGGCTGACAAGAACCCTTGAGGGTCTTCAGAGACCTCCAGTAACAATAGCATGAAAAAAAGTGCAAAATCTAAGGGTAAACCTGGGTTGTTGTGGGAAGGTCCATGGCATTCAAAGGGGAACAACAGGATTCAGCCAGATAACAGAAACCTTCCATCCAAGATGGGTAGGATGTCAGGAGGTGGCCAGAGCTGCAGTCACATGGGGATCCGTGTGTAGTGGCGACACAGAAAAGGAGAAGGAATGTGGACATGTCTGTCAGGCAGAGAGCTGGGACAAGTAAAGGAGAAGAAGGAAAAGTAAGAAGCCTTCTCTACCAATCTAGGCACAAATGGAAAAGAGCTGGGATTAAAGGCTGAGCAGTGGGAATCTAAGAGGCAAATTGGGTTTGAAGGGATGACTGGCTGAATTAGGATACTTTGTTTTTTGCAGATCTCATAGTAGCTGTAAGTATTGTGAGCTAATTCAACGTGTAATGATTCTGAACACATACGAGGACTGACGATTTAAGTTCACAAACTCACCCTACAGAAAGAGCTACGTACCTCATGGCTGAATATCACTATGGTTATCTTCGAAGTACTCCCATTGGGAAGCTATACACTGATGTTAGCACCCAGTCCACCCTTCAAAGCAATTTTGGAACTCTTTTTTCTGGAATGGCCATCAGAACCGTCATTGTATTACCCTTGATGTACTGAATGTCCTCAAAATGTCTTCCTTTCAATATTTCCTTTATCTTCAGGTAAAGAAAAAAGTCATTGGGGATCAACTGAGGTGAGTAGGGAAGATATTCCAATACAGTTATTTGTTTACTGGCTAAAAACTCCCTCAAAGACAACTATACAATTAAGTTCATGAACTTGCTACCATGCCACTGTGCACAATGGTTATTCCAGAAACAGTTCCAAAATTGCTTTGAAGGGTAGACTAGGTGCTGGCTTTGGTGTGTAACTTCCCAAGCGGAGTACTTCAAAGGTGACTATAGTGACATTCAGCAATGAGGTATAAAGCCAGGTAAGCCAAGTGCCGTCGAGTTGGATCTGGAGCGCTTAACAATTAAGATTGCAGACTTAATTTTCAGACTTTGTAAGTAAAATTGGAAACCCTGGTGGTTAAGAGCGAAGGTTAGCAGTTCAAACCCACCAGGTACTCCTTGGAAACTCTACTCTCATCTATAGGGTCGCTATGAGTTGGAATCAACTTGACAGCAGTGGGTTTGGTTTTATGTGTAAAACTGGAGGAATTTTTTCCCCCAGTTACTTCCACTCTTATCCTAAAACAGCTATGTTTAGTCACTTGTTATTAAATAAACAGTATTTTTCAACTTATATTTTTCTTCCCAGAAAAAAATAATGGATCAAAAGTACATACTAGAGCAAACCAAAAAGGAATTTTAAAAAATCTTTTGCAGTAGAACAAAATTCAAATTCACAGAAAAAGACCAGACTCAGTGGTCTGACAAAAACTGGAGAAACTCTGAGAGTGTGGCTCCCTGGACACTCTTTTAACTCGCTACTGAAGTCACTCCTGAAGTTCACCTTTCTAAAAGATTAGACAGATCCATAAAACATAATAATACACATAGCTCAACCATGTATATGAGAGTAGATGGGCGTACCAGCCCAGGGTCAAGGACAAGAAGGCAGGAGGGAGACAGGAAAGCTGGATGAATGAAAATGGGTAACCCGAGGTCGAGAAGGGGAGACTGTTGACAACGTTGCAGAGTTGGCAACCAATATCACAAAACAATATGTGCATTAATTGTTTAGTGAGAATCTAACTTTATAAATCTTCATGAAAAGCATGATAAAAAATAAAACAATTTCATTCACAATAGCACCTATTAGGAATAAATTTAACTAAGGAGATGAAGAACTGGTATACTGAAAACTATAAAACATTGCTTAAAGACATTGAAGAAGACCTAAGCAAACTGAAAATCATCCTGTGTTTCGAACTGCAAAACAATATTGTTAAGATGACAATGCTACCCAAAATGATACCAGCCAAGCCAAGTACAGCCAAGCCAAGTGCCGTCGAGTCGGGCCAAGTTCAGTTGTTCAAAAAAATCACTTTCAAAATCACAGTGATTTTTTTTTCACAGAAATAGAAAAACCGTCCTAAAATTCATCTAAGATCTGTCCTGGAGTACAATGCCATCAGTGATAAGACCCATGTGCCTACAAGGAAGGCCGATTAATATGACTATTCAAATTTATGCATCCACCACTAAAGCCAAAGGTAAAGAGATTGAAGATTTTTACCAGCTTCTGCAGTCTGAAACTGATCGAATATGCAATCAGGATACATTGGTAATTACTGGTGACTGGAATGCAAAAGATGGAACAAAGAAGAAGGATCAGTGGTTGGAAAATACAGCCTTGCTGATAGAAACAATGCCAGAGATCACATGATAGAATTTTGCAAGACTAATGACTTCTTTATTGCAAATACCTTTTTTAACCAACGCAAATGGTGACTGTACACATGGACCTCACCAGATGGAATACACAGGAACCAAATTGACTACATCCGTGGAAAAAGATGATGGAAAAGCTCCACATCAGCAGTCAGAACAAGACCAGGTGCTGACTGCGGCACAGATCATCAATTGCTCACATGCAAATTCAAATTGAAACTGAAGGAAATCAGAGCAAGTCCACAAGAGCCAAAGTATAACCTTGAGAATATCCTTCCTTAGTTTAAAGACCATCTCAAGAACAAATTTGATGTGTTGACCACTAATGACTGAAGACCGGATGAACTGTGGAATATCATCTAAGACATTATCCATGAGAGAGCAAGAGGTCACTAAAAAGACAGGAAAGAAAGAACAGATCAAACTGGATGTCAGAAGAGACTCTGAAACTTGCTTTGAACAGCAAGCAGCTCAAGCAAAAGGAAAGAATGGGGAAGTAGAAGAACTGAACAGAAGATTTCAAGGGGTGTCTCAAGAAGACAAAATATGGCATTATAATGACATATGCAAAGAGCTAGAAATGGAAAACCAGAAGGGAAGGACACGTTCTACATTTCTTAAGTGGAAAGAACTGAAGAAAGAATTCAATCGAGTCACAATAGTGAAGGTATCTACAGGGAAATTATTAAATGACTCAGGAAGCATCAAAAGAATGTGAGAGGAATGCACAGAGTCCTTATACCAGAAAGAACTGGTTGATGTTCAGCCTTGAAGAGCTAGCACATAATCAGGAAGCAATGGTGCTGAAGGAAGAAGTCGAAGCGGCACTGAAGGCATTGGCAAAAAACGGTGGAGGAACTGATGGAATATCAATTGAGATATTTCAACAAACAGGTGCAACATTAGAAGTGCTCACTCATCTGTGCTTTTTGCTTTGTCAGATTTATAATAAAATTGGGAATGCCACACACACGAAGAATGAATTACTGAAACAACGAAATATAGTCTGCAATCTTCATTATCAATAATCGAGATTATTTTCTACTCAAGTCTAACGTCTGTGGCCTTTAGGTATATGATGATTCTCAGATGTGGCTTGTTGCACTGGTTAGTCGGTGGTGGCGCCCAGCATCGCTCTCACCCTTCTTCCGCAGCACAGAGGAGCCTAAAACTACATTTCCCAGAATCCCTCCACTCCTTCTGTCCAGGTTAGAGTTTGCCAGGGAGAGGAAATAGGGGGAAGATTTGGAAAGCGGAAGGGAAGGGGAAGGTATTGTTTTCCAGAGGTGGTCACAGCCAGAGGCTGAGCAGATGTGAGATCCGCCGGGGCTTTCAGGCAATCTCTCTTTCGGGAGCCACCCGCTTCAGGCTGAGACCTTCAGCGCCCGCCTCTCCCGACAATCGTGTAAGCCCCTAATGCTCTATTAAACCATTTAATCTGTTTAAAATACAACGAAGGGGGAAAACCTGTGGTGCGTCTAGAGGCAGACTGTTTTTTCACGACTGGGAAGTTTCGGTTCCAGGAGCCAAACTGGAGTCTAGCTTTGTTATCTTTAGTTTATTATGATCATTAAAAAAAAAAAAAAAAAAACTCCCCAAAAACATTAAAATAAAAATATGTCCTTAAAAACTCATTGTAAACACCATTTAGTGGTAGCATAATAATTAGGCAAGCAGATATACCATCATTTAATTAATTTTTCCCCCTAATGTTTGCATTTAGGTTATTTTTTCTTTATTTTTTACTTTTCTGATGATTTCCTTGACACAGATTCCAAAAAGTGATATTTCTGGTTCAAAGAATATAAATATATAAAAGATTATTGGTCAATGATGATCAGTTGATTGGCAAAAATGTAGCAATTTCCATCCTACACGTAGTGAGACTTGGGATTACCATTCTTTGCGTGCCGCCAGATGTTATCGTGTAAGAATAATATTTGCTGAATTGATAGGCAGAAATTCAGGTTTGCTTTTTGTTCACTTGTTGATTAGTCGTTTGGGTTCCCGCCTCTCCTCTCTCCCTGGCTTCCTCTCTCTCCCTCACTTTCTCGCTTCCCCCTTTTCCTGCCCCTCTCCCCCTCCCTTGCACCCTTCCTGTCTTCCTTCTGGAATTCGTCTCCTTGGCATCTCAACTTGTCAGATTTCATTAAGCTTTGGTAAATTCCCCTCAGCTCCGCGTTGCACTTAGTTTTGTTTATAATTTATTATACATTTTCAAAGTTTTATGTAGTAAAAAGAATCTGTTGCTGTATTCCTTTAGGGTTACTAATGTTGCTTTTCATCTTACCAAGTTTCTTTGCCATTCAGAAGTAAGAAAAAGGGTGGTTTCTATTGTCTACTCTTTATGGCTTGGTGTAAAATTATGTCAAATAACCCTTTGACTTATATGAGCATCTTCTTGATAGAAAATAGAAGAAGACCTAACTTAATTTTCTCCCAAATAGCTATTAACCAGTGGCTGCAGTACCATTTGGACCAATCCTATCTTTATGTAATTATATTTTTGGATTCTAAATATGACTGTTTATTAAGACCTGTGTGCTGAAAAAGTTCAAATGTTACAGAAATACAAAACATGGAAAGTGAAAGAATCACAGCCCTAGAGATAACACTGTTGATGATTTAGTAAAAATAATAATAATAATAATAATAACTGCCTTTTAAATTGAGGTATGGTTTACAAAACAGTGTACATATATTGTAAGTATATGATTTGGTGAGTTTTGCCAAATATATATATTCACATAACTGCTAACCAGTCAAGATATAAAACATTTCTAAACTCCAGAAAGTTCCATCCTACCCTTTTCCAACCCCCACCTCAAAGCAGAAACTATTCTGATTTCAATCTCTGTGGTTTAGTTTTGACTGTTCTTAATATTCATGAAAGTGGAATCGTAAGTATAAACTTGTTCGTGTCTGGCTTCTTTATCTCAACATACTCTTTTTGTGATTTATCCATGTTGCTCTGTGTATTAGCAGTTGTTCCTGTTTAATTCCTGAACAGTCCTCTATTGTAGGGATAGACCACAATTTGCTTAATTCATTTGCCAACAGGCATTTGGATTCTTTTCAGTTTGGGGATATGATGAATAGATACGCTGTGAACATTTTGATACAGTCTCCTTTATGGGTGTCTCTAGAAGTGGAATAGGTATAGGTGTAGGATCATAGGACAGGTGTAACCATAACTTCATAAACAACTAACAGTTTTCCAAAATGATTCTAACATTTAACCACCTGCCATTGGTGTGGGAATGTTCCAGTTGCTCCACAGCCTCATCAACACTTGTATTGCCTATCTATTTATGTGTGTGATTATTGTTTTTAAATAGGTTTTTTCTTTGGATAATCACAAACTTAAAGTTGAAAGTACATACAAAGAGCTTTTTCCCCTGAGCTGTTTTAGAATGCCCCATCTTCCCTGAATTCCTTAGTGCGTATTTTGCGCAAACAAGGACATTCTGTCATATAACTCTGTACAACCATCAAAATGTCACTACTATCTAACCCTAAAACACTGTTCAAGCTTTGACATTTGTTCCAGTAATCTTTCCAAGTAAAAGAATCCAGTTAAAAAATCCTGTTTCATTTAGCTGTCAAGTCTCTTTAATTTCCATCAAGCTCAAGTAGTTTGCAGTCTTCTTTGATTTCATGACTTGCATGCTTTTGAAGTTTACAGACCAACTATGTTGTGGAATAGCCCCACATTTAGGTTTGTTCTGTATGATTACATTCAGGTTATACATCCTTGGTGGTTTTTTATCACAGAAGGCCCATGGCTTTCATTTGTCCCATTACTGATGATGTTTACTTTGATGATATGAATAAAGTGGTATTTGTCAGGCTGTCCATTATAAAGCTACTCCTTTTTCTCTTTGTAGTAATAATTGCTTTTAGAGAAATACTCTAAAATTATATAGCCATTCTGTCACTTCCCAAACTTGTAACTTATTAATTTATATCTCAGTGAACTCATGTTTTTCAATGGATCATAATATATTACTATGTGTGCTCATTTTAATCTTAAGTTATTTGAGATTTTGGCTCTTCAAGCTGGTTTCTGTGTCGTATTGACATGTCCCTGTCACTCTTGGAAGAATTCCTTCTTTTCAGGTACAAGAATATCTAGGATCATCTTGCTTCTCAGACCTGGAATCAGCCATTTCTGCAAGGATCCCTAGTTTCTTTTGGTGAAGAATGGTGTTTAGAAACCAAGGTTTCAGCACTTGGTGTGCCCATTACTATTGGGCTGTCACTGCTCCCAGCACCTCTCTCAGGACCAAAACCCCTAAATAAGTAAATAACCCATTGCTGTCAAATTCATCCCAACTCATAGTGACCCTATAGGACAAAGTAGAACTGCCCCGTAGGTTTCTAAGGCTGTAACACTATGGAACTAGACTGCCACATCTTCCTCCCATGGAGCAGCTGGTAGTTTTTAACCACTGACCTTTCAGTTAGCAACTAAGCACTTTAGCCACTGTACCACCACGGATCCTTCTCTCAGGACAGAACAAAAGAACATATTCATGGATACACATACATGCCAAACATATACATTTACATCTGTGTTTATACCATCAATATATTATATCAACTCAGCAGCAATGGTTTTATTTATTGTTTTTCTTTTGGTTGTGTGTATTGCAAAGCAAGAGTCTACACCAATACTTATTTAATCAATACCCTAGATGTGTGTAATCTCCCATGTCTGCTGCTGTCCCCTCTCCAGTGTAGTTGTCCGCTTCACCATGCTCACTCTCCAACACTCCGTTCCAGACCACCTCTCTATCAGATCACACTCCTCACCCCCATCAGGTTCTGAAACTTACGTTGGGCCTCCCTTCTCAGTGGACATCTTCCTTATCCCACTTAAGCTCTGACTCACCATGCCGGGACACGCCTATATGGATACATTTTTCACCTTGCTCAGACTTTACCTGCATTTGGACCACTTGCCATTTGAACTTTTGCTCTCTGTGCTCACATCTCACACTTGGCTTCCCCTTGTGCAGACACCCTTCTCTCACCTTGTTCATGCTGTAATGTGTCATGTCGATCTGTTTCCCAATGTGGTTGCTCCCATACCCTGCTAGAGCAGTGACTCCCCATGCCAGGCTGCCTCCCAAATGAATGACCTCACACTGCTTGGGTTCTGATACCGCGTGCTATACTGCTGCCTTCTCCCCAGGGAATGTCCTTCTAACTCTGCTCTGGCCCAGAGGCACCATTCTAACCCATCACCACCACCAGATCTCTTCCACAGGGCATCAACCTTGCTCTGTTCCATGTGACGGCTTTAGGACTGAACTGTTTGGCAAGGGAATGGAAGGAAAGAGGGCAGAGAAGAAGGAAAGAGATGAACATTCTTTTGAATTTTAGCTATTCTAAAGGGCAAGGCATAGTGTCTCATTTTTTAATTGGCATATTTTTAATGACTGATGAAATAGAGCCTCTTTTATATACGTATTAGCCATTCATACATCTTTTGTCAAGTATCTGAGTTTCTACCCATTAATATAGTTGTTTGTCTTCTTGATTTATAGGAGTTCATGTATCTAGATGCAAGTCCTTTCTAAATATATATATATTAAGGATGTTTGTAACCACTTGGCAGTTTGTTTTTTAATTTTTAAGGGTGCTGGTGAGCAGGTGAGATATATGCAAGGTCACATTTTGACTCTTGTGAACTTGTTTTAATTTTCTTCAGCTTCAACTTGAACTTGCATATGAACAATTGATTGTCCTTTCTGCAGTTGGATCCTGGCTTGTTCTGACTAATGATACTGAGCTTTTCTCTTGTGTCTTTCTGCAGATGTAGTCAATTTAATTCCTGTGTTTTCACTCTGGTGAGGTTCATATGTATGGTTGCTGTTTATGCTGTTGGAAAAAGATATCTGTAATGCATAAGTGTTGCAAAATTCTATCATGTGATCTCCAGCATTGTTTTTATCATCAACTACTGATCCTTCTTTGTTTCCAACTTGCAAATCCCAATGACCAGTAATTACCAGTGCGTCTTGATTGCATCTTCGATCAGCTTCAGACTAAGAAGTTGATAAAAATCAGTTTTCTCATCTTTGGCATTAGTGATTGGTGGGTAAGTTTGAACAATAGTTATATTAACTGATTTTTCTTCTAGGTGTCTAGATTATCCAGTCGCTGACAGCATTATACTTCAGGAGAGATCTTGAAATGTCCTTTTTGACAGTGAGTGTGACACCATTCCTGTTGAATTTGTCATTCCTGGCATAGTAGATTATATGTGATCATCTGATTCAGAATGGCCAATAACGGTCAATGTCTAGGATATCGATCTTTATGCATTCTAATTCATCTGTGATGACTTCCAAATTTTCTTAGATTCATACTGTTTATGTTCCATGTTCGAATTATTAATGCGTATTTGCAACTGTTTCTTCTCACTTTCAGTCATGCCATGTCAGCAAACAGAGGTCCAAAAAACTTGACTCCATCTACATCATTAAGGTCAACTCTACTCTGAGGAGGCTGCTCTTCCCAGTCACATCTTGAGTGCCTTTCAGCATGTGGGGCTCATTTTCTGGATTTTATGTTTTGCTGCTGTTGATGATGTTTTTGCTGGCCATTTTTAAAAGAATTAGACAGACAGACAGACAGATTTCTTCCTAGTCTGGCTTAATCTGGGAGTTTTGTTGAAACCTGTCCACCACAGGTGACCCTGCTGGTATTTGAAATACCAGTAGCATAGCTTCTACCATCACTTCTGTCTACCAGTACCCACTGTAATTGATGATTGTAGTGTTTTAATAACTCTTAAAATCATGTTATCAGTCCTCCAACAGTGTTCTTCTTTCACATTGTGTTTGCTAGGTCCCTTGAATTTCCATATAAATTTTATTTTAATTTTTTTATTGTGATTAAGTGAAAGTATACAATCCAGATCAATTTTGCATGCCTCACTATCTGCAACTCCATCTTGTCTCCCCCCCTGTTGACAGCATGTTCTTCCTTTTCACTTTACATTACTACTATACTCTTAATGAGCACCTGTCTCCTGCTCTCCCCGCTCTTCTGTCCCATCCAGAAAGAAACCAATAGGACAGCTTCCTAGAAATGCATACAACCATAAAATACACACACCATATAGTCATACTGTCCCCGAGTCCGGTCCATTCTTGTCTGAAGAGTTGATCTCAGTACTGTGTCCGGTTAGGGCCAGCAGCATGTCTAGGGTCCATGTTCCCAAGGGGATCTGCCAGGTTGTTGGACCATCATTTCTGGTCTTTTAGTAGAGTTCTTGAACTGCACACCTCTTTTCCTTGTGTTGCCTCAGGATCTCTACATTGTGTCTCCCATCATGGCTGTCTTTGATGGTGGCTGGACACCATCTGCTTCTTCTGGTCTCATGTTAAAACAGTCTCCCATTCATATGGGTCCTCTGTCTCCTGAGTTCTTTTGCTCACATGTCTTTGTCCATGTAAATTTTAGAATCTGTTAATTTTTACAAAAGATGCTACAGGGATTTTTTATTGGAGTTATATTTAATCTATCTATAGATCAAATTTTGGAAAACTGCCGTTACCTCAATGATGCCAACTTTTCTATTCATTGAACTGACTTTTGTATATTGCCCTTGTGTCTTATGATCTTGTTAAATTAGCTTTTTAGGTCTTGTAATGTTTTCTCAGATTAGTTAATGTTTTCAGTGGAAACAATCATGTCATCTGCAAGTAAAGACAGTCTCACTTCATCCTTTCCAATCTTCACATCTTTTTTCTATCTTGCTTAGTCACACTGGCTAGGACTTCTAATCAGTAGTGAATGGGAGTAGTAATTTTTTTCTTATTGTGATTGAGTGAAAGTGTACAATCCAATATAAATTTGCATGCCCGCCTATGTGCAGCTCTCACTGCTCTCCCTGCGCAGTGACAGCATGCTCTTCCTATCCATTCTGTACATGTCATATCTTCCTAACAATCTCCTGTCCCCTCCTCTCCACCCTCTGCCCGCCCTCCAGTAAGAGGCCAGCAGGACGACATCCTATATATGCATAGAACCATCAAGTGCACACACGATATGGTCACTCTGTGTCATCGAGTCCAATCCACTCCTGTCCGAAGAGCTGACCTCAGTAATGATTTATAGACAGGGGCAGCATCAGGACCAGGGGCCATGCTCCCAGGTGAACCGCAAGGCCCTTGGACCATCGGTTGTGGTCTGTTAGTGGAGTTCTCAGGGTGCACCCGTTTTTGTTCTCATGCTGCCAGTGAGACTCGCCTTTATGAGCCCCATCACAGCTATCACTGCTGGTAGCCGGGCACCACCTGGTTCCTCCGGTCAGGGGAGTGGTGATTGTGAACAACTTTGCCTTTTTCTTGATTTTAGGGGAATATAATTCAGTATTTCACCACTAAATATGATATTAACTCTAAGATGTTCTTGGGTTGAGGAAGTTCCATTCCATCCCCAGTTTGAGATGTTTTAATTATGAACTGATGTTCAGTTTATAAACTTATTTGTAAATACTGCTTTAGCTACATCTTTTTTTAAAAAAATTAGTTTTATTAATGTTATTGTTGAGCATATATGAGGACAGCCAATTAAATTTATGAACTCATTCTAGAAAAAGTGCTACATACCTCATTGCTGAATATCAATCACTACAGTCACCTTTGAAGTGCTCCCCTTGGAGAGCTAGCACTTAGTCCACCTTTCAAAGCAATTTTGGAACTCTTTTTCTAGAATGGCCATCAGAGCTGTCATATTATGATTGATGTCCTGAATGTTCTTAAAATATCTTCCTTTCAATATTTCCTTTATCTTCATATAAAGAAAAAGTCACTGGGGGCCAGATTGGGTGGGTAGGGAGGATGTTCCAATACAGTTATTTGCTTAATGGCTAAAATCTCCCTCACAGACAACCAAACAATAAGTTCACGAACCTGCCGCTGTGCCACTATGCACGAAATGGCCATTCCAGAAAGAGTTCCAAAATTGCTTTGAAGGGTAGATTTGGAGCTGGCATCGGTGGATAGCCTCCCAAGGGGAGCACTTCTCAGGTGACCGTAGTGATATTCAGCAATGAGGTATATAGCACTTAGAACAATTAAGTTCGTGAATTTAATTGTCAGACCTCATACACAGCAAAGGATACACGAGTTCAGCAGTTTCTACATGTACCATTTAGTGACATTGATGACATTCTTCAGCCCTTCTAACCCTCCTTTTCTGAGTTGTTCCTTCCCCATTAACAACTCACCACCCCCTGAGGTTCCCATCTATAAAGTTGCTCTTGTCACTCTCATCCAGTATTTCTAATTCTAAAAAAAAAGAGCACAGTGCTCAAGGCAGACATTTTTTACCAGTTAAGCTAAACTATTGTTTGCTTTTTTTTAAGATTTCAGGCGACAGTTTTGGTTTAAGATTTCAAGGTTGAGTCAGGGCAGTAGTTTTACGTATTTATCCAACCTTCATGGCTCCAGGAAGTCTGGAGTCTATAAGAACTGAAAATTCCATCCTGCATTTTCCCACTTTTTACCAGGATTCTTTTATGGAACTGTGGATCAGAATGCTCAGTAATGATAGCAGAGCATCATCTGGCACTTCGGGTCTCATGGCAACGGAGGCAGTCCTTCCTGGAGGCACTTGGCCACAGTCTAGCTACTCCACCTGCTTCTGACTCTCCTTTTCCTGCAGGCAGATTGAGACCAGTTGTGGTTTGTTGAATGACTGCTTGCAAGCTTTTAAGCGGCAAGGCAGTACACAGCCAACCAGGAAGTACAAAATACTTCATTGGGTCAATTAAGTGGGATGTCCCGTGAAACAATGACCCCAAACCCTGAAACTAAGAAACCATACCCCATGAAGTTTGGGGTTATACATAAGCAGCCTTGGCAACTTTGTTTTCTTCATTTTAAGTGTATCATACAACTTTTGCTGATGGAGCTTTTTACAGGTGTACAGTTCATTGACAGCAATTACAGATATTGACTGTGCAATCCTACCTTTAATCAGTGTGGTATTTCTATCACCTTTAACCCCTCCTTCTCCTCCCTCCTGTCCCTGGCAACCACTAATGCACTCTGTTTTCTCTCTTCATGTGCCTTTTCTTACCGTTTTATGTAAGTGAGGTCACAGTATTTGTTCTTTTGTGAATGACTTACTTCAGTTAGTATCTTTCAGCTTCATGCCTGAGGTAGCATGTATCAAGACTTCTTTTGTCCTACTGTCTGAGTGATAGTCCATTGTATGTATGTACCACATTTTGTTAGCCCATGCATCTGCTGATGGACATTCAGGTCGTTTCTGTCTTTTGGCTGTTGTCAATAGTGCTGTAGTGAACGTGGGTGTACAAGTCTCTGTGAGTCTCTGCTGTCAAGATTTTGAGGTATGTACCTATGAGTGGAATCAGGCAGTGTATTTTTTTTTTTTTTTGTAGTACATAGAAGCACTATTAGTCAGAGCCAACTTGACTACACCTAACAACAACAGCATGGTGGTGCTAGTTTTAGTTTTTTGAATACCCACCATACTGTTCTCCATGACAGCTATACCATTTTGCATTCCCCCCAGCAATGGGTAAGTGTTCCAGTTTCCCCACATCCTTGCCAGCATTTGTTATTTTCAAGTTTTTGTTTTGTTTATCTTAGCCATACTAGTGTGAGTGAAATGGTATCTCACTATCGTTTTGTTTTTGCCTCTCTCTGATATCAGACTGATGACAGTGAGCATCTTTTTATGTGTTTGGTTGCCATTTGAATGTCCTCTTGGATGAGATGTGCCCACAAGTCCTTGGCCCACCTTATGACTGGGTTATTTGTCTTGTTAAGTTGTTGAAGTTTTGTATATGTTTTGTATATGCTTTGATTATTAGATTCTTGTCAGATACGTGGTTTATGAAGGTGCTCTCCCAGCAAGTAGTTTTTACTTTTTTGGCAAAGTCTTTTGATAATCGAAAGTCTTTAATTTTTATGAGGTTTCATTTATTTATTCTTTCTTTTGCTGTTTTTGCTTTCGTTATTGTATTAGATGGCCCACTGTTAAAAGGTAGATTTAATAGCACTGCCCCTGCTTTTCCTTCTGAGAATGTTATGGCTTTAGTTTGAAAATTTAAGTCCTTAATCCTTGAATTTGTTTTTGTGGATGGTGTGAGAGGTGGATCCTGTTTCATTTTTCGGCAGGTGAAAATCCAATTTTCCTGGCACCATTTATTGGATGTATTCTTCTTTCCCTATCAAATGGACCTAGTTCCCTTGTCAAAATCAGTTGGCCTCAGATGTGTGGGTTTATGAGTCTCAATCTTGTTCCATTGGTTGTGTATCTATTGTTATACCAGTACCAGTCTGTTTTGATTACTGTTGTTGTACAGTATATTTTAAAATCAGGAACTATGAGTCGTCCTACTTCATTCCTCTCTCTCAGAATTGCTTTAGGTCTTCAGGCCCTCTTGCTATTCCACATAAAGTTGAAGATTGGTTTTTCTGTTTGTGTAAAGAGGGCTTTTGGAGTTTTAATTGGGATTGCATTGAATCTAGACTGCTTTGAGTGGTATTGACATCTTAATGATATTAAGTCTTCCAGTCCATGAACATGGAATATCTTTCCATTTATTTGTCCGTATATTGTTTACTTAATAAAATTTTATTATGGTTAAGTGAAAACTCACAGTCAATTTGCCTTATCAGACCACGTACATAGACCTCTCTGTGACTCCATCTGCTATCCTAGCCCTGTGACAGCACACTTATCCCTTCTACTCCATTTGTCTTTAATCTCTTTTTGTACTGTTTTAGTCCTTCACATCCCTAGTTTGACTTATTCCTATGTACTTTATTCTTTTAGATGCTATTATAAATATGATTGTTTTCCTAATTTTCCTTTCAGATTTCTTATTGCTGGTGTATAGATACCCAAGAGATTCTTGTTTGTAGACCTTGTACTCTGCAAATTTGTCCAGTTTCTCTTATTAGCTCTAGCAGTTTTCCTGTGGACTCTTGGGGATTTTCTATACACAGGAGCAAATAATGCATGAGGAGGGATAATTTTACTTTTTCTTGTCTAGTAAGGATACTTTTACTTATTTTTCTTGTCTTATTACTCTGGTTAGGATTTCTAAAACAATATTGAATAGAAATGGTGATACTAGGAGCCTTTGCCTTGCTCCTGATTTCAAGGGAAAAGCATTAAGTATGTTGTCGGCTTTTGGCTTTTCATGAATGGCCTGAATCATACTAAGGAATTTCCCTTCTATTCCAGTTTTCTTGAGAGTTGTTGTCAAGAAGGTGTTTTGGATTTTATGAAATTTTCTTTTCTGCATCCATGCAGATGGTCATGTGGTTCTTTTCCTGTGTTCTGCTGATGTGTATTATGTTGGTTGAATTTCCAGTGTTGGACTATCTGTGCATTCCTGAGATAAGATTGCCACACCAGCTCTCTTTTGGTTATTAGTTGCATGGAATACTGTTTTCCATCATTTCATTTTCAGCCTACTTCTTTCCATGGACTTAAGATATGTCCCTTGTAAACAGCATATAGTAGATCTTTTTTTTTTAGTCTGTTCTGCTACTCTCTGCCTCTTGATTGGAGCATTTAGTACATTTATATTTACTATGATTACTGATAAGACATGGCTTACTTCTGCAATTTTGGTATTTATTTTTGTCAGTCTTAAGCCTTCTTTGTATTTGTCCTTTCCTACTGATTGGTTTTTGGTTTTGGTGTATTGTAGTAAGCCTTATTTGTTTCCCTTTTGTGTATGTTTTTAATATATTTTCTTAGTGTTTTCTGGAATATTATGTTTAACAGATTGTATTTATATAACATTCTAGGGTAAGTTGGTACCAAATAACTTCAATAACATTAAAAAAATTCTATATATGTGCCATTCCTTCCCCCTCTACTTTGTTATCATTAACTATATCTTTATATTTCATATATCCTGTAACAATTTTATCCCTGATTTTTGTGTATTTGTTATTAAAAATCATGAAGAACAAGACATTTAGAATTATAAAGTATGAATACCATACATTTCCCTTTATTAGGAATCTTTCTTTTTATGTATAGTTTTGAATAACTTTCTAGAGTCTTCTATTTTTCAGCTATAGAATCCTCATTAGTATTTCTTGTAGGGCCAGTCTGGTGACTGTGAACTCTCTAAGCTTTTGTTTGTTTGGGAATGTTTTAATTTCACCCTCTTTTTTGAAGGATGGTTTCACTGGTGATAGTATTCTTGGCTGATGGTTGTTTCCACTGAGTGCTTTAAATATATCATTCCATTGCCTTCTGGCCTCCACTGTTTCTAAGAAGAAGTTAACATTTAATTATTGTGATCATTTGTATGTGACTGTTAGCTTGTCTCTCACTTCTTCCAGGATTCTCTGTTTCTATCCTGAGAGCCTAACTATGCTTGGGTGCTTTGAGCTTGGATTTGTACATTCATGTCCCTTGTTAGATTGGGCACATTTTCTGTCATTTTTTTTTTGCAAACATTCTTTCTGTCCCTTTCTCTCATCTTCTGAAATTCACATAACGGATGTATTAGGTCTCTTGCTGTCCCATAATTCTTTTAAACTGCACTCAGTCTTCTTGAGCCTCATTTTTTTGCTCTTCAGTAACCATAATTATAACCAGCTTATCCTCTAATTCAGAGATTCTGACTTCTGCCTGATTAAATCTGTTGATAAGCCTTTGTGATTTCAGTTATTATCCCTTTCAGTTGTAGTATCTATTCTTTTAGGTCATCATTTTGTTCTTGCATTGTTTTCCGTATTTTGGCTCTTTGTGTTTCCCCTTAGTCCCTTTATATGTCTAATGTTGTTGCGTGTTAGTCTTCCTTTTTTAAATTTTTCCCCCATTGTTGGTTATGTCTAGAGGCACTTGCAGTTCCTTTGTCATCTTCATCTGGATGGGCCATTGTTTCTCTGTTCTTTGTATGTCTTGTGATTTTTTTGTTGGAGTGGTCCAGTTTTCAAGGGTGTTAACTTTATCAGTTTTTCCCAGTGTTTTGGGATTCTTGCCCACATACTTTCTGCTGAAACTGTTAGGCAGGTGGGGCCTTCAGCCTTTGTCTGCTATTTCTTCTCCCTCTCTGTTATAGCACCTTCTTCCCCTCTGGTTTAATTAAGTTTCAAAAGTTCCAAGTCTTGGTTTTCAAGTTTCTACCTCTCCCAAACACACTGGAGAGCACACTGTGGTCAGTCTCTCCACCAGGAGGCACTACCACTTGGGTGAGATGCTGTCCACTAAGGGGGTACAGTTCTCTCTCGCTGGTTAAGATTACCTAAAACTTTTTCATTACAAGTCATCTCAAGATGTTTTATAATTTCCACTGTAATTACTTTGTTGACTCATGAATTATTTTGAAGATTGTTCCTTAGTTTCTAGATATTTTGATTTTTAAGATTTATGTTTTTATTTTGAGGATTTTATGTATTTATGTTATTGAGGTCTAATTTAATTCTGTGATGGTCAAAAAGCATACATTGTATGATTTTAACTGTTTCTGAAATATATTGAGACTTGCTTTATGAACTGAAGAATGTTTTATTTACCAAATGTTACCTGTGACTTGAAAAAGAATGTACATCTCTACTTCTGGTTGTAGTGTTCTATAAATACTGATTAGGTAAAATGAATTGATAGAATTTTTACATATTCTGTATTTTAACTTCATTGTCTCATTTGATTTGTAAGTGTTTGGGAAAATTATGTTGAATTCTCAAGGTATTACTGTGTATATGTCTGCTCTCTTAGTATATTAGCTGCTGCCTTAAGTACTTTGGAACTATGTTCTAAGGTAGTATAAATTTGGCATTGTTACTGCTTTTTAAACAGTATACTTGGGAATTTCACTTTTTATACACAGTAATACTTCTAGGCTAAGTATTTTATGTGATATTAATATAGTCATATCACCTTTCTTTGATTGTTAGTATGACATCTGTTATCCATCATTTTATAGTGAATTATTTGTTTTTATATTTCAGTGTGTCTCTTGTAAGCAGCATATAGTTGGGTCTTCTGAATTTGTCAGTTATCTTTTTTTAAGTTGAGGGCTAAGTTCATTTGTACTTTAATCATGGTGTAATTAAGTTGGTTTTAAGTCAATCTTCTTGCCATTTGGTTTCTATTTTTCCCATCTGTTCTTTTTCTTCCTCTTTTTGTGCCTTTCTTAAACCTATCAAATGTTTGTAATATTCCACTTTATCTTTTTATTTTTCCTTTTACTCTTAATCTTTTAGCAGTTACTTCTTGAAATTACAGAATGCTAGTGGCATAGTGGAAACCCTGGTGATGTAGTGGTTAAGTGCTATGTCTGCTAACCAAAAAGGGAGTGGCTTGAGCCCACCAGGCGCTCCTTGGAAACTCGATGGGGCAGTTCTACTCTGTCCTATAGGGTCACTATGAGTTGGAATCGACTTGATGGCACTGGGTTTGGTTTTTTTGAGGCGGGAGGTAGTGGCATAGTGGTTAAGAGTTCAGGCTGTTAACCAAAAAGTCAGTGGTTCAAGTATTCCAGCTGTTACTTGGAAGGCTGATGGGACATTTCTACTGTGTCTTACAGGACCACTGTAAGTCAGAGTTGACTTCATGGCAATGGTTTCTTAAAATTACAAAATCTGTTTTTAACCTATTGCGGTATATCTGTTTGTCATAGACACAATGCAAGAATCTTATGTGTCTCTCCCTTTACCTCCACTCACTTCACAGTTTTTTGTTATTGCTTTTATATATTTCCTTTCTTACCTATGTTATAAACCGTTGTTCCTAGCATACTCAGTAGTCTTTAATAATAGTCTTTTATCCAGTGTGATGATCTGGGATCATTTTCCTTTAACTTGCATGTATTCCTTAGGATTCTTACCTTATTAGTCTGTTATATCTGCAATCTTTCAGTGTTTATTTTTCTGAATTTTTTTCACTTTCATGTAGATGTAACTCACACATGTACAGAATTATTGATTGGTTGGAAGAATTTTTTTTTCAACCATTTTAAAGGTGTTATTCATTTGTTTCTAACTTCTGTAGTTTTTTAACCAGGAAATCAATGATCATCTTTATTGTTTTTCTTCTAAAGAGAATGCTTCTTTTTTCTCTGGCTACTTGTTTTTTAATCTTATATTTTCTGATTTTTGACTCTGATTTGCACAGATGTTGTTTTCTTCATATTATCCTGCTTAGGGTTTGTGAGGATTTTTGAATGTCTAAATTTATCACTTATTTTTATCACTTAACTATGTATTATTATTTATTAGATTTGGAAGATTCTCAGCCATCATTTCTTCAACTAATGTTTATGTCCCATTCTCTATTTAATCTTTTTGGAATTCCAGCTGTATGTATATTAGACCTTTTGACTGTCTCCAAATTTTTCTCCTAGATATTTTTACCATTCCCTTTTCCTTGTATGTTTTGCTTTAAGTATTTTCTATAACTATCTTTGAGTCTAGACTGATACTACAATCATTCAAACCATTTTTAATTTTATAGATTGCAACTTATATTTCTAAAATGCCCATTTGATTCCTTTACATAGATCCAAATGTTCATTGGAAGTACTGCTCCCCATCTTTGCATCTGTTGTGCATCTTTTCCTCTTATTTCTTTAACACACTAATTATAGTTATTTTGAAGTCCTTGTCTGATGATGTCAGTATCTGAATCATCTCTGGGTCTACTTCTTTTATTGTTTTAGCTCTTGGTGACTCATTTTTTTTCTCTGCACAATAGTGTGTGTGTGTTGGATATAGCGATCAATGTAGTGAAGAGGCTTTAGGTTGTTACCTTCTGTTTAATCTTGTTCTGGTAGCAAGTATGCAAGTTTAGCCTTTACTCCTGCATTGTAATACTATTAGATCATGGTTCTTCATCATTGGATATGAGTTTTATGGGGTCTCCACTAATTGCCAAGTTGTTCACAGATTTATTTCTTAAAAGGACTGAATCTGAGGAACTAATGTTTTTCTCTTTGTAGTGGTGCAACGCCAAATGTAAAGAGTCTGTTACCAAATGCTTCCACTCAAATTCAGACTCCAAACTGAAAATTTGTGTATTTTCATAGAGTTCTTTTATTTGCATGCCTTTCATAATATTGACTGGCTGGCTTTGTAATACTGTTAATAGCTTAATAAAATGCAGGTAATCTTCAACTTATGATGCAGTTCTTTCCAGAGACTCTACTGTTAGTTCTAAGTCAAATCATTCTTTTTTTTTTTTTTTATGATTGCCTTCTATCATCAGTGTCTTTATAAATCCAATCTTTATTTGTCTCTGAGGTTTGGCATGAAAATGATAACATCAGCAAATTACATGCTGCAATATTGTATGTAGTACATACACTAAGAAGTACCAACAAAGTGGGTGGTCTTAGCTGTGGGTCATCATAACTCAAATACATAAGTTAGGGACTGCCTTATACTCAACCTAGTCTTTGGTACACTTTCATATGTAATTGGATGAAAATGAAAAAAGTAAGTATTAGTTTTTATACTAATATACCATTATGGAAAAAAAAAGATTTCTTAGGGGGTAAACATTTGAAAGAGAAAAAACATGAAATATGACTGCTTAGAATTCCATCACTTGTTAAATAAGAGTGAAACACACAAGCCTTGACTTCTCATTCCTTCTTGGGTTTTGTTGAATGAAGAACTTACAGGATAGAAGTTGTGTATGTTAACTGAACCTGGCACAGAGCCAAAGTAGAGCCAGGGAAGCCTGTAATTCCTGTATCCCCTACAAAATGCCTTCTAAGACAGTTCAGTTCCTGGATAGGAGCTTAAAATAAAACTTTCACAGTAGAAAAGCTTCTGCTATGGTCATACAAATCAGAATTTATTTTTGTTTCCCTTATATTGGAAAGAATAAATTCCTCACCAATTCCACTTTTCCAGATACCCTTAATTGCTTAAGTACTTGACATTGAAGAGTCAAGTTGTTTTTTAAGTCGGTGCCCACCATGTTCAAAGCATTAATTTAGTCATTAAATGTATTGAATATTTAATGTTCAAGTAATGGAGGGGTAAATGAGCCAAACATTTTTCTTGTGTTTAAAAATCTATTGTAATTTTGTCAGGGGGTAAATACAGTTATGTGCAACTAAGTAGTCATTTGCTACCTTTTATTGTGCTATGAAAATTCTAGGGGAGGAAAGATTTTATTTGTTGTGCTGGTAGAATGGATCATAGAAGGCTTCTTAGAAAGGGGCATCAAATTTGGACTTAATTTTAATTTGTGGAAAAAAACAGAAAGGGTGTACAAGATGAAAGTCAAAGATAGAAAAAGGAATATCAGAAAGCCTAATCAGCCTGGAAATTAGGAAGAAGATTGGTAGTTGTTAAGACCAGTACAGGATACCCAGGATTGCCTGATTATCCACCATTTAGTCATCTGTTGTGATTTTCCTGTGTGTTGTAAATCCCACCTGTGGGATGTTAATAAGCCAGAATTAGAGGCAGTTGTGTTAATGAAGCACGACCCAGTCTACAAGATTAGGTTGTATGGTAAGTCAGTCTCTTGAGATAGAAAAGAGAGAAGGGAGCAGAGAGACATAAGAAGCAAGAGCCAGGAGAGCAATGTGTTTTTTGAGTCCTTCACTGGGAATGATTGACGACAAGGACCTTCTCCTAGAGCTGACACAGAGAGAAGCCTACCCCTGGAGCTGGCACCCTGAATTCAGACATCTAGCATCCTAGACTTGAAGGGAATAAATTTCTCTTTGTCATAGCCATCCTCTTGTGGTGTTTCTGTTACACCAACTCTAGGTAACTAAGACAGTAGTGTAGAATCCTTTTGTTGGCAGCTTCAATGCCAGGTAGAGGAGACTAGACCACAAGGAACCCAAGACTGTTGTTGATTAGAGGAGCTCAGAAATGTTGATCAGACCACAAGAGGACATCAGGAATTTAGGGCCAGTGCTGGTCCACAGAAGAGTTTCCACAGACCCAAGTAGAAAGTCTGGGACAACACAGTTTTCATAAAATCAAACTTATTTAATGTAAAGGACTGCCCTATATTCTGAAGTTGTCTCCCCTACATTCACACTTTAAAAATAGCCTATAGAAAAATAAATGAGGTTTTTTTTTAAGTGTTTTATCTGGCAAAATTAAAAGTTGCTAATCCTATGATGGTTCGTACAATGTTTTTTAAAAATGTTGGTGAGAAAACCAGAAGCCTGGGAACAACTGATGCCTGGGTCAATTAAGACAGGAACCTATTGGAGCTGATGCAAACACTCATCTGCTGAGTCGATGACAGAACCTAGCAATGGTATGGGACATCGCAGAACTGCCCCATAGGGTCTCCAGGCAGTGATCTTTACAGCGGTAAATCGCTGGGTCTTTTTTCCCATGGAGCCACTGGTGGATTCAAACTTCCAACCTTCTGGTTAGCAGCCAAGCGCTTACCATTGCACCACAAAGGCTCCTTACTCTTGGAACAGAGTAGTGGAAATAAGAAAAGAGTGAATGAAGGGGAGATAGCCGGGGGAAAACAACAGAATGAAGCAACCATTGGTTATGGGAGTCATCAGAGGACATAAGGGACAGGAGAGGATGGCGGATGATGGAAGCTTGGTCGAGTCAGGGTAGGCAGAGGCTGACAGAGAAGATGGCCTGGGTTTTGGGAATGTGTGGATGCTCCAACAGAACAGCATTAGCATATGCCCCGTGACAACTGAGTTGTCACGCAGAAGGAGAGGGTCACTTAGAGGTAGGAAACAACAGACATTGATTTCACACTTGCCACAAGCCAAGCCTGAAATTTGGGGAAAAGAGAGAAAATATTTGCATGTCACGTCTGTTAACTCCTTACAGTTAGTTTTTTCTTTGCTAAGTGTTTGTCATTTGTTCTTTAATCCCTGTCCTGTTGCCTCTGGGAATCGGTAATAAAAAGATATACTAGAGTTGATCTTCAAAATCATAGATGAATAGAAAGCTAAGACTGAAAAAAAAACTTGATATTAGCATAGGCTGCTGAAGGCAGTGGCTTTTTGGCTTTTGGCAATAGCAAAAGCCCCAAACATGGCAGTGGCACAGGATGGTCAAAATGCCTTAGTCACAGTTTCCCTGTAGATGGGCAAACTGAACAGGCTGGTGTGATGGCTCTCCTTATGGACCTAGGCAGAGGGTGGCCCCTCCTCATGAACACGTGGCTTCTAAGGTCACTGTGTCTTTTTCATCTTGGCCAGCATGTGGTGGAGACTTCATGCCTTGACATGGCAAATGTCATTTCCACTGACAGTCCACTGTTAGGACTCAGTCACGTGACCCCGTATATATCTCTGCAAGGGCAGCTGGGAAGCAGAGTCAAGCTCTGTGTCCAGGAAGAAGAAAAAATGAATTTTTGATTTGCACTAAATCACTGGACATAGAGTAAAGCTCTAATTAGTAAAAGATTTGGTCATGAAGAGCATTTTGTATATCAGTGAACACCACCTTTAACACTGTGTCCCCGGAAAGACAAGTTGTTCCCTTTTATAAGAACTTCTAGTCACGTCATATTTAAACCATGCTTTAATAGTGGCAAAAATAAAACAGGCAAACAGTGGAATTTCTATAACATTGTTCAGAGTCTTTGCAAGAGTATACTTTGCTTTTTCTAGCTGGAAAGCAATCTCAGTTAATTGACCTGAAATGATGGGGTCAAGAGGAAGGAGAACAATAACCCAGTAATGACAGTGTTTTCTATCAGTGAATCCTTTGCAGCTTTCCTCTTTGTTGGGAGGAATATGGAGCCCTTAGTTGTGTTTGTGGTTTTTGCCTTTCTTTTTGCCATCACTGTTTTCTTGTTTTTCTTTTAAATTGCCCTTAAAGTGACTGCTTCCTGCTCTGCACCGTTCTCCTTTCCTTGGCCTGTGACCACTTGCCCACTTTCAGTAAACTTTTACTACAAGCCTCCCACCTTTCAGCTGAGTTCTGAACTTGAGCTTGAACAAAGAATAGCAAATAGGCTCCCAGTACTAATAATCCATCACTACTCAAGATCTCACGTCACTTGGTATCTAGAGATCTCTGCATTTATTCATGCAACATAAAATGTAGACTATTCCTATCTTCATCTTATCCCATAGGATTAAATTCCTGCTCATTTAAAATCAGACGTTTCTTTGGGGGACCCTTCTTCTCCAAGTCTTCGGGTGATTGCCAGCGCTGTTCGTTGAGTCAAGCGCTCAGCTGCTAACTGAATGGTCTGCATTGACATCAATAATAAAATACTGTTTCTTCTGGCCTAGGATTTGAAAAAGGACACATTTTAAATAGAGGATTTCACACATTGCCTTAGGTTGATGCTCGCTAGATGGTGCCGTCTGGTCCTGCAGAGTTCAGGGAGCCATGGAGGAGACGAGCTGGTGTAGCACGGATGGTTGGGAAACCGTGTTGTTGGGTGCCACTGAGTCCATGGCTCACAGCTACCCGATGGGACAGAGGAGAAGGGCCCCCATGGGACTTCCGAGGCTGCAGTCTTGGTGGGTAAAGCACTCAGCTGCTAACTGAATGGTCTGCTTCCTTCAAGATTCAGAGCCTTGGAAACCCTGTGGGGCAGTTCTGCTGTGTCTTAGAAGGTTGCTATGAGTTGGAAACACGATTAACTGGACCGTCGTGGGTTTGGCTTAGTTTCCATGGGGGCAGATGGATCATCAGGCCTTCTCTCCTGTGGAGCCACTGGTGTGCTTGAACCTCCAATCTTTTGGTTAGCAGCTGAGCACTTAACCAGTGTGCCACCTGTGCTGCTTTGGAAGCCTTTCATGGTATTGTGTGATTAGAACACTTCAGTGGACTCTAGCTTTTGGCTACTTAGTGTGAGAACACTGTGCGGGCAGAATCCTTAAACAATGGAAGGCAGGGTCACATGTGCGACTGTGAAAAGTAAAGGAGGCAGAAAATCGTTTTCCCCGATAGTTGGGGCATCTAACAAATACTCCTATCGTGGGCTTTGACCCTCGAGAGGGGAAGAAAACCCAGAATCCTGAGATGGCTTGCAGCTGTGGTGGAATGCAGAGTTCATGGCACAGAGATGACTTCCAAGGTGTGTGGTCTTCCAGAGACTGTACCTGGAGGGTCATCCTGCCTGTGTCCCCACTCATTTCCTGAACCTTGTTCTTTGCTTCTGTGATTGCCTGACAGGAAACTGCTCTGCTTAAACTGGGTAGGGGAAGTTTCTGCTATCTGCAAGCAAGAATCCCTAGCTACCATAAAAATCTAAAATATCAGCTATAACTGTTATTTTCCACTAAAAATCACTTTTTTAATTGCAAAAATTGTATATGAACCAAAAAAACTTAGAAGATATAAAGAAGCAAAAAGAGAAAAAACAAAGCACTGTAACCTTATCATCTATAACTATTTTTTAAACGTTTTAGTGTATATTCAACTTTTTTCCTGCACACCTGAATAATCCTCCCTTCTCCCCTCCCTCTTCCATTGTGCTCTAATACTGTGAGCCACAAGATTACCCATCTTTGCACACTTGTATCCTGAATTTGCTGATCCATAGTATTGCATCTATTCATGAGCATAGATAGAAGGAATGAGTCCAGCCTAGTGAAATTATTTTTGTCACACTTGTCTTTGAATAAATAAATGCATCAGTGATATAGCGTGAATACACTAGAAGGCATATAAAATGGGCTCAGGTGAACTGGGTCAGCACATCAATCCGGCAGACCCAAACCTGTGTCTCTGTGCCAGGTAAGGGTTCTCCAGGACCTGACACAGCACTCATTTGGTCCTAGTCAAATGAGTCCAACATACTAAGTTGCCAGAATCTAGAACTTCCAAAGACTGGGACAGAGGCATACTCTCTTGAAAAGACCCAATATTTCAACTAGAAACATATATACATTTTTCTGGTTTCTCAGAATGCTGTCAGTTGGTCTCTAACTCAAGAAAAGGTGTAGACTATATACTTTAACTAGGTCATGACAGGTGTAAATAGTAACTGCCATTACTACAAAGGTAGACTGACAGGGCAGTTTTACTGTGTGTACTTAAAGTCATAAATGTTATTTGCAAATATATGAAAAGTTTTTAGCAAGTCTGTTTTCAACCTCTTTTCCTTATTTAATAGGTTCTAGTACTCTTTTCTTTATAAACCTCAACCCTATGTGGATGAAAACAGATAGACTCTAAATTAATTGCATTTCTGTTTTTCCGCCTAGATTGCCTTTGGTGGGTCTTGTTCTCTGACACCTGATTCCATTACTTGTCCTCAAGGCATTCCCTTTTTCTCCTTTATGGCCTTATTCTGATACTAAAAACCAGAGCTTATAGCTGTTGGATTCATCCTGGTGAGCAGTAAGCAAATTTTCTTTCATTGCTGGCCCCAAATTATCCTTAATAAATACATTTTAAAAATAGATTCACATTTCTAGTGATTCTCAAACAAGTGTGCAGACAAGACAGTTATTTTTCCCCAAAATAAACCATCTGTAAGCTGCTTTTAAGATTCTTGCTATTAATTTTTGAATCACATACATGTCTATACAGCAGCACTGTCTCCATGACCAATCAATTCATAAGCTAAACTATTATTTCTTTATTTAAAAAAATATTATCCAGTGCTTTGTTAAGCACAAGAAAATTAAGAATAAGAAGATCTAAGAATTTAGATCCTAGGCCTCAATATTCCTATATTATTTAAGTCAAAATGCAGTAGTCTTCACATTTGTTACCCTGGACTTCAAAAGAATAATCTACATTTCTAAGTTATTTATACAGAAGGACAAAAGAAAACGTAATTAAGCTGGAGTCTTTCCATATCATTGTCCTTGGGATCTAAACATTAGAACCATGATGTGGGTTAAAGAATACAATGGCCAGATTCTAATGTATGCGATTCAAGCTGAAGAACAAAAAGTTGAGTGGTAAATACATGAACCTCACTCACAGACTGGATGCTCAGTTGAGGGTCTCCATCTCAGAAGAGCCAACAAGGGCAACTGAGCTAACATGGGAGCAGCAATGATGTGGGTATTTATAAAACATTCCTTTCTAATAATTATCAAGAGACTAAGGACACCCATTCCCCCACTCCTCTCTGAGTACAGGATAGGCTGCTCAGTTGTTTGGAATGGTCCTTGATGGGCAATAACTCTGGCAGGCAGAAAGATTTAACTCAAAGACCGTCTTTCTTCCATGGGGCTGGGCTTAGTCATCTAGTGCTGCTATAACAAAGTGGATGGCTTCCACTAAGAGACGTTTATTCTCTCCCAGTCCAAATTCAGGGTGTCAGCTCCAGAGGAAGGTTCTTGTCGTCAGTCTTCCCCTGAATTGGGGCATCTCTGTGCAGGAACACCGGGTCCAAAGGATATGCCCCTCTCGAGGTACTGCTTTCTTGGTGGTATGAGGTTCCCACTCTGCCAGTTTCCCTTTCATCTCTTATAAAAGGTGGTGCAGGCCACACTCCAGAGAAATTCCTTTTACTTGGGATCAGGGATGTGACCTTAGTGAGGGTGTTATAATCCCACCTTAATCCCCTTTAACATAAAATTACAAAATGGAGGACAGTCACACAAAAGTAGAAGTCAGGGCTTAACCAAGCTGACATATATTTCTGGGGGGGAATACAGTTCAATCCATAATGGGGCTCAAAACTTCAAACTGTACCTCATGTATTCTCTTCAGTGTGAGTCAAGCCCAGTTACCTGACTTACAGACCCCACACAAAGCTTTCATAACCTAATTCCTGTGGTGGAAGCACTCAGCACCTAGGAACTCAGCCTGTTCCAACCCCACATCAGAATTCAGCAAGCTTCTTTGATATGGGCTTCTCTTACTACAGCTTCTGATAAGCAGAGCCAGTTGGGGCACTTCTTTACTACTGCAGTAAGCAATAAAATGTGAGCTAAGCAACAAGCCTAGAAGATCAGGAATACAGGAACAAATATTTTCTGAAGTTTGGTCACACTGCACGGGCCCAAAGGCTGCTTTACCCATGCCATCTCTAGTTCTGTTGAGAATTAAAAAAAAAACAGTACCATGTGAGAATTTTCTTAGAACTAAACTGTTCTTGTGTGCTGCTGAGTTAATTCCAACTCATAGCAGCACTACAGGATGCAGCAGAACTCCCGTAGTTTCTTAAGCTGGGATCTTTTCTCCCGTTGAGCTGCTGGTGGGTTTGAACTGCTAACCTTTGGGTTAGTAGCTGGACATTTAACTTGTGTCCCCAGGGCTCCTTAGAAATAAACCACAAACATGAACTTCTCTTGGTAAAAATGAGAGCAAATCTCTTCTGTCAAAGTATGTTGGAAAATGGGGGAAATTCAATGAGTTACACTCTTGATATTTCAGATTCTACATTGACAGATATCTGGGAAGCATTCTGTTGGTTTTCTAACACTAATGCAAAAGCAACTGTTAAAATTTTAAAGGACAAGATGCTTCTGAAAACAACTGTTACATTTAGTTATTTTGATGGAGTGACTAGGTCATAATTTCTCCAGTTCTAAACATCACTACTCCACAAAGGCTTTTTCATATTTTAAGTTGTTCATGTACACACTCTGTAACGGGGGCTTGAGTTTCCAAAGGCTTCCTCTCCAGTCCTTAAACTCCAAAGTAAGCTATTTGCTTCTGTTTCCAAGTGTTGGATGGGGCACGTCTCTGCACTTGAGTGGATGGCTTTTAAGGGATCCCTCCTCTGCAGAGATACTTGTCCCATATCCCATTTTAACTGTGGTAAACGTTTTATATTGAGGACAAGCCTTTATCATTCAAAACAAAAACTTTAAGGCTCCTGTTACATAGATGTTACACACCTACTGACTTCATGTGGTCGTGAACAAGTTCTTCAAAAGCCTTTTTTCAAACCTTAAATGCCATATTCAGAAATAACCGACTTAATGTCAAAAACCCAAAAAACCCAGTGTCGTCAAGTCAGTTCAGACTTATAGCCACCCTAGGAGATGGAGGATGGAGAACTGCCCCACAGTTCCCAAGGGGCACCTGGTGGATTTGAACTGCCAACCTTTTGATTAGCAGCCCTATCACTTAATCACAGTGCTACCAAGGTTTCTCAAATGGCAAAGGAGAGGTAATCTGGGGTCCTTCCTAGTTTTAAATAAGAACGTGAAACCATTAAAAATAAATAAATAAATTCCAGCCGTGCAAATAGACTTCAATCACCAAACCTAACGTGTTGCAGGCAAGTCAACTCCAACTCATAGCCACCCTATGGGACTAGTGTAAAACAGCCCCTTAGCATTCTAAGGGGCGGCTGGTGGATTCAAACTGGTGACCTTTTGGTTAGCAGCCAAGCTTCAATAAGATTCATAAAGCTAAAGATGACAGACATGTCAACAAGTTAAACTACGCACACCCAAGTAGGTTAAAATGACTTTATTTTTCAATTCCCAACTGCTCGAAGTGTAAACACGATCACTTTTTAAATTCCACTTATCTGAAAGAATTTACTAAGTCGAATGTTAAATTGCAGGATGTATCTGACCTTGTTAACGATCCCTGTGATTAAAAGCCATAGGCAGCCAATTTAGCACACGAAAAGGTCCCAGGCCTGGCCATAAGAAGCCGGTAATCCAGAGAGAATTAAAGACTTTAAGGTCTCTTAAAACTAATGTGATGCACACAACTCAAAGCAGGTAAACCAAAAAACCTGGATAAAGTGCTCCACGTACAGCCTCATTGGTAACCCAAAGCTAACCAATGACTCTAATGGGCGATTAGAATAAACTTCATCTTTCCCTTGAACTACGTCTATAAAGCCCCATAAATTATTTTTGGCCCGGGAGCCTGCGTTATTAGTACTCTCCTTTTGCACGCTTTAGTATTTTATATATACATTTATCTGCAGTTCATTCTAAGTCCATGGTCTTCACATGTTGTCTAAATAAGATCCTGGGTGCCTCTTGGTAACCACCCCTCCCAAGCTACTCTCTATGGACAGAGTAGGGTTGACACCGCGCGGGAAAGTCACCCAAAGGTGGAAAGAAGCATCTTGCTTTTCTTATTTATTCGAGAGGCAGCGATGGCTGTGGCCAGACTTGGACGAGGCAGGAGGGAAAGGGCATGCGTTGGGATGTGAGCCCCGGCCACGGAACAAGGGGGAGGCGGGAGGGACGGTCACGCTCCTCCAGCTCGGCCCTGGGGACCCAGAAAATGACCAGCCCCTCCCCACCAACAGCACCCTCGACGCCCCCCCCTTTCTGGGCCTCACCCCAGCCCGCCCGACAGGCAGCCGGCGAACCCCGACCTGGAGCCGCCCGCCTCCTTCCGCAACCCCGTCGGGCGGGCCGGAGCCGCGGCGCTGAGCCTCAGACCCGGCGGGGACCCCGACCTGAGCCCTCCGGCCGCGCCCCACCCCCAGAGTAACGCACCTGCGGCCCCGCCCCCGGCCGAACGCTGAGGCGGTGACGGGCTGGCGCGGCCGAGCAGCTCGGCCCTCGAGGCGCAGTCACCTTCCCTTCCCCCGCCATTCCGCTCCCCCCCTCGCCCCAGCTCAGCCACCGAGCAGCCACCTCGCTCCTGAGCCGCCCCGATATCTAAAAGGGTCCGTCTCCGGCACCACAACCAAATGGCTGAGCCTCCCTGTCCGGCTGCGCAGCCCGCCCATTGGTCCCTTCCCCCCCGCCGCCGCCACCATGGGCTGCTGCCCGGAGACCCTCGGCGTTGATTGGCTCTGGCGGCTGCCACTCATCATCGAGGCCGTAGATCCCGCCTCCACGGCGATCAGGTTAGTGTGCGCTGCGGGTGCTGGGGGCTCGAGAACCGAGCGGAGCTGGTTGAGCCTTCAAAGTCCTAAAACGCGCGGCCGTGGGTTCGGGGTTTATTGATTGAATTCCGCCGGCGCAGGAGCCTCTGCAGAGAGAGCAAGCGAGAGATGGAAATGGACAAACGGATTCATTTAGAGCTGCGGAACAGGACGCCCTCTGATGTGAGCATTTGCCAAAAATATCTCTGTCGGTCCATTCTCCTACTTTGTCTGTCTGTGTTGGGGGGAGACACTGCTTTTTGAGAGGGGGGCTCCCTGGAGGTGTGGGTTTGGGAGTCGGACTGCAAATGAATTGCAAGGTTGGGGGGTTGCACTGCCATGCGAGCAGGTTCCGGCTGCTGCTGCCGCTGCCCTTGGTGTGTGACTACCTGTGCGTGTGCTCCCGCGTGTGCGCGTCCGAGTGTGCGAGTGTGGGTGCGAGTGTGCGTGCAAGTGTGCACCCATCGGGGGCCAGCGGCCGCACGCGTTCGGGTCGGAGAGAATGAAGGAGAGTCACCCTTTGAGCTCGCCGCTCCCGTGACTTCGTCGGGGGGAAAAATTAACGAGGGAGGGGGCGGACAGGGGCCGCCTTCTGGATTTAACAGCGAAAATGAGGGGCTTTTATATTTTATAAATGTATCCCTCCTTCCGCGCCCCCCTCCCCCCCGCGCTTGCCCCCTCCCTTTCCCTCTCTCACACACAATAAGTTTTGGGCTTAGCGAGTCCAGTTTAGTTTCTGATAAATGTGGGCCGAGGCCCCCGGGGAGAGCGCGTGGGGAGGGGGCTGCAGTAGAGTTGGGAATGGCTCGAGTTTAAAGTGCGTCTTCATTTCTTTGCAGTGATGAGGCGAGAGACGGGGGAGCCATATTTGTAACTTTGTAGTGTTCGTGAACGCGCCCTTTCTCTCCCTCCCTCCCTCCCTTTCTCTGCCTCCTTTCCTTTCCTTCTCTGTCTCCCTCACTCTTTCCACCCCACCTTCGGGCCAGATGCTGATGTTTCTTCCTTTCCTTCGGAAGGGAGGATAAATTAGGAGGCGGCGGGGGGGAGGGATTTTCGAACGTGCAGAGGCACAGATAATCCCCGCGTCTCCCACCTCGTTCCACCGCTATTGCAAGTTACCGAAAGGCTGCGCCCCGGACCCCTTCGCCCCAGCTCCCTCTGGCCGCCTTAAAATGCTAGCCTTGGGGTCTCGCCTCTCCCCCACGGCGAGCCCCCGGCCCCGGCTTTCTTTGGGGTGGGCTCTCTGGCAGCCATTCGCGCCTGGCTCTCAAATGGGCACGGGAAACTTTGTCAGGACGCGAGCTGCCCAGAGCTGGTAGTGGTGGTGGGTACTGGCTGGGTCCAGGCTCATGTGGGCATAGAAAACAACGCAGCTCCGGGACGGGGTTTGCCTGCTCTTAGCCCTTATTGATTGGGCAGCGGCGGCAGTCCGGCTGGAGGAAACTTACACGGATAGGAACGGGAAGGCTCTGCCCAAAGGCCACCCCTAGGGAGAGGGGAAGGTGAGGGTGGGTTACTTCTACTCTCGTTTTTATTTCGGCCTCCCTCTCCCCTTTAAACGGGAGTGTTTTATGTGAGTTGACGGCTAAGCGGACCACCGGGCCTGGGGCGATGACGCTGTTCGACTCCCCTCGTGGCCCCGCGGGGAGATCTGGGGCGCGCGGGCGGGCAAGAAGGACCCCCTTCAGCCTCGGTGGCCGGGTTTGCGTAGAGTTGGGAATTTAGGTAGCGCTGTGCGCTGACCTGTCGCCCCTCTAACCCATTAAAACCTCATTCCCTGGCAGAGGTCGGTTTTTCTTCTCCTTCTCCCTAGTTCCTCCCCCAAACCTGAGTGTGACTTTTGAAAACAAGAGCCTTTTTGTGCCCCCCCCACCCCCCGCCCCATAACGCAGCTGTGGACTGGAGACGTGAGAGTGCCTTATGGCGCGCAGGGCTGGGGGGTGGCCGCCGGAGAAGGCAGGAGTTTCCACGAACAATTTACTGGCAGTTTTCCTTTCTCTGGCCGGTATCATGCCAGCCTGGACCCCGAACCCGAGGATTTGGGGCTGGGTGTGGTGATGGGGGAGGGGGCCGGAGGCCGCGGGCTTCCCGCGTACTTTCCGGAAGCCCCCTGTGCGGAGGGGGAAGGGCATATAGTAGGGGCCGGGGTCGCGGCTACTCAGTGTAGGGGCGCGGTTCTCCGAACTGACCCTATAAACACTACCGACCAACTAGGCGCGAGAGCGAAAGCGGGTCGAACTGGCTCTTTAAACTTAGAGAGTGTGTGTGTGTGTGCGCGTGCGTGTGTGAGTGTGTGTGAGTGTGTGTTGGGGGAGGGGAGCGCGACGCGCCGAACTGGGAGAGATTTCTCACGCTTCGCCCCCTCGCCTCCTAGTCTCCCGCCCCACACGCCTGCCCCCAGCCTCGGAGGCGGGTGGGGCGCAAGTGGGGATTGAGGGGGCACTTTCTGCATATCTGGGTAGGAGGGGGAGAAAGCTATGTGAGGAGGGACAAAAGGGGTGGGGGAGGAGGAACTATTTTCTTCCAAAACGGTCTAAACGCAAATAACTCCTGCCGAGCGCCCCCTGCGCCCCACCCCGCCGCGCGGCCCCAGGGACCCCAACACACCCACCTTCGGAGCCTCTCCTAACTCCGTTCCGGGGGCTGGTGGCCACGCCGCGACGCCGAACTGGGATGAGCAGCCATGTTTCCCCGGTCTCTCGCGGCCCGCCCCGCCCCTCCCCCACGGCGCGGCGGGCACCGAGCGCGGGGCTCCGGGTGCGGGCGCCGGCTCCGGGCGGCGGGGCGGCTGGGGCGGCCGGGACGCCGTGCGCGCGGGCCGGGGCGCGGGCGCGCCGCTTCGGCACCCGGCCCCGCCTCGCGCTTCTCGAGTGGTTCCGAGCTCCGGGTGTTTAATTGATTTTTTTCAAAAGGACAGACCGGCCCGGAGCTGAGCCCGAGGGGCACGAGGCGTCCTTCGGCCGCCCGGGCGGCCTCCCAGGCCTCGCGCGCCTATGGCAAGACTGCCGGGCGCCGGGCTGCCATTTTGTCACCGTGGATGTTGTCGCTGTAGGTGGGGGGAGCGGAGTCGCGCCATTGCCCCGACGGCCGCGGGCACGGAGGCAGCAGGGGGAGTCGGGTCGGGGGACCCCAAGGCGTTCTTGAGGCCCGGGAGGGCTTCCCTCCCCACGCCTAAGGCCCGAGGCTCCATCGGAGCGTCGCGGCGACGGTTGCACCGGGAGGGCAATAAGCCTCCCTGCAGGCGCGCCTCCCCCATCGCGCTCTCTGCTTCCTCCGCCCCTCTCCTCTCCGTCTTGAGCCTTTTCTCCTGCGGGCGTTTTTAGACGTAGTTACGTGTCTTCACTATGCCTTCAGTAAAGACGAGCCGGTCACTCTAGTTGCTTTTTCGGCTGAAATAAAAGGATGGGGGAGAAATTAAACATGAGGCTTCTTTTTGGGGAGGGGGTCGCGTCCACGACTCTGATTGAAGCCAAGGACAGCAGCCGTTTACCCAGGAAGGACGAGTTGTTGCCTCGGGGAAACGCCCTCCCGGGCTGGGCTCTCCGGGAAGGTAGGTCGTGCTCTGTTTCAGGTGGGGGGTGTTGCAGCGCCCCTCGGGGTGCGAGGGCTAGCTTTCAGAGCCCCCCCCCCGTCTTCCTGCCTCTCCCCCATTTATTTGTGCCCGGGGAAGCAGTAAATGTGACCCTAAACCGAATGAGAGAAAATAAGGTTTGCCTTAATAAAAGTGACTGATGTCTCTCTGCCAACCCTCACCCTCTGGCCTTCCACTGCAGAGACAGTGAAGGCGTCGCATCGCGCCCACCGGTGCTGGCTATCTCTCTGGGACTTGTTAAAAGCTGACATGGTTGCTGGTCAAGAACCTCACTGAATGAACTGGGGTGTCTGCGTGGAGGCTAGTGCTCACAGCAGGGCTGCACAAGGGCTGCCTAGGAAGCCACGTTTAACTTTGACCTTTGGAATACATTCGCGTGATGTTTTCCAGGCTGACTTACTGCCTAATTGGGTTCAAGTAGCCTGATACTAACTACAGTGCATGCAGACTGATCGGGCGCAAAACCACTGAGCTTGTGGAGCTCAGTGTAGGCATGGGCAGCTGGGTGGTATTACTGGATTGTTGCGGATGGTGATAGTTTTTAAGTGTAGCGGTCTCCACCAAGAAACTGGACCTTGGAACAAGACAGACCTGAGTTTGAAACCAGGGCTTCAGACTGAGTTGGTCAGTTTTGACCTCCTGCGGAGTATTTGCATTTCCACCCCTAGGTATACTGAATCAGTATTTTAAGAAGATCCCAATTCGGTATATCAGGGTGTGGAAATGCAAATCCTCGCAAGGTTTGAAACTGGACCCACTCTAAGCCCTGTTTGAAACCCACCAGCCCCACCCACACCCCCAGCGCATTAACCGTGTTGACCTCGGGCAGGTTGATTTGACATCTCTCTTTGAATCTTAGTGCCCTCACCTTACATACCAATAATTATAATCCCGTGTAATCAGTAAGTGGCAAAGCTGGTCTTATGTGGCTCTTAGGAGATGCCCAGTATGTGATAGCATCCGTTTCTGAGAAATGGGTGTAAGATTAAACCTCTCCATGGTTTAGGATATCAACAGCAACACAAATAGTAATAGCTAATGTTTACAGAGTACCCGTATTTTGTCAGGCACAGTTCTAAGTGGATTACATTTATCACCTGATTTAATCCTCATAACGAGCCTGTGAGGTGGATATTGTTAATAGGCTCATATGGCACATAAGGAAACAAATAGAAGCATAGACATGTTCATCAGGTTTAACTGTTGAGTGGCAGGAGGCCTGGTGGTGCAGTGGTTAAGCATTCACCTGCTAAACAAAGAATGGGCAGTTTGAATCTGCCAGCCCCTCTTGGAAACCCCATAGGGCAAATAAGTGACAGAATTCAGTTTCAAATCTGGACAGCCCATCTGTATACTTAGCCTCTACATGCCCCCTGGAAACATGGTGGAGATCTTTTTCTCCAGCTCCAGAGTGGTACCACCTGATGAGGAGGAGTCTCCTGTCATTCAGATCAAGACTGGATAGGTTCCTGGTTGAAAATCCTTTGTGTGACAGGGTTCAGTTCCAGAGGTTCTGTGGACAATCATCTTAGAGGGAAGCCATGCATGTTGTGACTTTGGGTTAGCATGTCACATCTAGACTGCAATGAAATCTGGCCTTTTAGGTCTTGGAGGGGCGTCAAAGATGTGGTTGGAACCCATGTAAAATTGTGTACTAAAGATTAGTAAACACAGGCCTCTGTGTACCTTGCTTACTGTCCCACCCCTGGAGCGCCTGCCACATTTCGGGTAAAGAGAAGGCAGGCAGGAGCCAGTCTTGAGCAGTGGTGTACTTGGGATCTTGTGTGTAGTGCATTACTCTCTGTAGCCAGTGAAAACTGAGCAGAGTTGGCCTGTCCTTGGTGTCTGGGATATAGCATACGAATAACACTGCATGGGTCATCTCACCCACCCAGCATCTCCTTAGGGTAGGCCAAGCAGCACAGCAGCCTCCCTGTTGGGGGGCTGAATCATCTGAGTTTTGGAGGTCAGACAACCACTAGGCAGCTGAGCTGAATCCTCTTCCCACTGTAAAGTCAGAGACTTGAGGTGGGTGTCAGAGACAGGGTTGAATAGTCCACCTGTTTCCTGACTAGGCCATCAGCAGTCACCTGGGGAGCCTGTAAATTGCCGACTCCTGGTTTCCTGAACTGCCGGTTACTCTACACACCCCTCCCCCGCCACCAGGCTGAGAAAAATTTGTACGAATGAACATCACATTGGATTTGATAAAGGGCACTAGCTTTGAACCACAAGCAACTGAAATACCTCCTCCCCCAAATAATTCCCTTTATCTTACTAACAGGCCTCTGTTACACAACATTGTAGTTATCTTGAAATTTATGCATAAGTTTGTTTTCTCATGGTATGTTTAAGTACTGACATAGTATCGTCCATTTTGTCTTTTGGCAGAATTTATTATCTGACTTTTTAACATAGAAAGTTGGTTAATCTTTGGTTTAACAGCCTGGAGGGGGGATGCTGGGAATTTTTTTTCTGGTATGTGACAAGCCATGTACTTGGGAGGCGCTTTGAAGGTCTTCCCAGCCCATTTACGTCTGCCCTTGTAAGCAGTAGGAGCTGGTGAAGACAGAAACGGTGTGTTAACTGTTGTATATTAAGCACACCGTACTATCTAGAAGTTCTCTTCAACCACCTGAAATGCTTTATGTTGCATATTCAGAATATTTCAAAAGGCTTTTTTGCACATCTTGTGATTGCATGGTTACTCGTCGTTGGCAGGCGTCTAGAGGGAAGGAGCTTTGAACTGCAGCCATTCTAGCTTGGAGGCCCGTGGGAAGGTGCAGCAGCTGTGTACCCAGTGGCTGACATCAGATCCTCAGAGCACAGATCGTTGAAAACCAGAGATAGGCCTGGAATCGCTCGTTTGGGCCTGCTTGTCTTCCCCCATGCATGTTTCCTGGGGAACCAACTGGCAGCTGAGTGGCTTTGAGTTTCAGAGCCCTAATTTCTGCCTCCAGCCGCCTCTGCCTGAGCTAATACGCAGGAGGAAGACAGAAGATCGCCTGGGCAGAGGTGGGGGTGGGGGGGTGCCTCAAAAGGGATGAATTCCTGCCCCATAGCTGTGGCCTGTCCTTACAGGACAGCAAACCACAGACCACTTTCTTGTGTACCACTTGGCCTGTCAAGGTGACTAGCTGTAGACTTACACAATCGGCTGGTTTTCGTACTTGCGGGCCTTGGGGACTGGTCATCTCAGAGCTCTAGTCCAAGTTTGTTACACCACTGGGGGATCAGAACCTTGGGGCTGTTGATGATCTTTTAGGAGATTGAGCAGAATACTCAGCAGACGTCTGTTTGCCTCTGTGCCCTCTCTACCTTGTGTAGTCAATTAGGCAAGGAGAGAACGCTTGTTGCTGAGTGCTGGTGGTTTGGCCTGAGTTCTTACTGAAGAGCGCGCTGTCTGCTCTGGTGTCCAGAGGGGTTGCTCCCTTATGGGTGGTTGGCTGCCGCCTCCCTTCCCATTTTTCAGTTGCCTGCAATCTGTACTGGAAATCCTGCTGGCTTAGCGGTTAAGAGCTATAGCTGCTAATCAGGAAGTCAGTAGTTCAAATGTACCAGCTGCCTCTTAGAAACTGTACAGGACAGTTCTCGAACTCTGTCCTGTAGGGTTGCTATCAGTCACAATCGACTCATCAGCAATGGGTGTGTTTTATTTTGTTTGGTTTTAATCCAGTCCTGTAGCTCCTTCTCCAATCTCCTAGGAATTACCCTCTACAAGTGTGCTGTCATAGCTGTCCTCCTCCCACAAACAAGTAGATAGGCATGGGCCTGACTCCGAGTCTCCTATTAACGTTGACATAGAATTGAAGAATGAGATACACCTAACAGTGATGTTTTCATTAAAGAGATGGACTCTGGCAGGGATGGAGAGCTTGCAAAGGCATCTGGTATTAGAACTGATTTAGTAACATTTTTGGAAACCAGATGACTGAATTATGTGGCCTTGGGCCACCTTCTTAGGTTGGAAGCAGCCACCGTGTGTCTAGAACCAGTTGTCCTGATGGTGCCTGAAATACAAAGTCTGTGAACAAGGCCAAAGGCCATATTCCACCACCCCAAGCCCTGTCCCGGGCCGCGGAGCCTTGCCCCGCATCCCTGGTGTTTTCACTCCCCTTAGTTTTCTCCTTGCCCCACAGCCGCCCCATGCCCGCCTCCACTTACTGGAACGTGATTCAGGTCAGCATGGTCTTCCCAGAGGTGTTTGTACTCGGGGATTTTGATTCGGTGAGGAAATTATCAGGGAACTCTTACAAGCTTGGGTCCTGGGCTTTCTGCTGTTAAGTCACTTGGACAAAGGTATTCAGCTTCTTTGGGCCTCTCTTTTCTCCCCTGTCAAATGGGAGTATTGAATTAGATGAATGGGCTTTTAAACCCTTTGATCCTAAGAGGAAGAAGTAGATTTTACAGCACTACTGACTATGTATGCATACATGTTGCAAAAAAATCTAGAAGTCTGATGAAACGGTAATGCTCCTTTCCTCTGTGGAAATCACTTTTCATTTAAAAAAAAAGTGGATGTGACCCATAAACTGATTTCATTACTTGTTAGTGTTAGACATTTAAAAAGGCAGATACTAAGGTTCCTTCATCCTCAAATACTTGTGGTTTGATTTTGGAGGATGGAGGGGTTTGTGATGTTCCTCTGCTGAGGGTCAGTGTTAATTGCTCCTGCTTTTAAACCGGCCTGTCTCTGGGTCCCGTGTTGTCAAGCTGGTCTCCTTGGTTGTACCTCCTTCCCATCCAAGCCGTCTCACGATAGGAAGGTATCATCATCCCAAATTCCTGACCTAGATGGGTGGCTTCCAAGCTTCCTGGCTGTGCCAGCAGCCCTCTGCCGGAGTGCTCCCCCGCCCGCTTCCCTGGGCTCCTGTCTCCCATTGCCCTCCATCTGTCTCTGAAGTGGGCCACGCCTGGGGAAGAAGGCTTGCGGCGCCCACATTTTCCAGCAGTGAGGCCGAGAAGTGTGGAGAGAAGAATGTTCTGATGAAACACTTCTGTGCCCACCCAGCCTGCTTTGGGTGTGTGTCTGTAACCCCTGCTTCCAGCCGAGGGGCCTTGGGCAAGTCTCTGCTCACAGTGCCTGACCTGACTTTTGGTCTTGGTAAAATGAGGGTCTCAGGGTGGTAGCACAGGTCATGTGGAAGTTGGAGGCCACTCAGCAGATGTCTGGGGATCTACTTCTGAACGAATGGCCCTCTGGAGCACTCTGAGTCAGAATCATTCCACCACCTTTTTTTTTTTTTTTGAACAGTGTTGCCTGGCCCATAGTAAGCATTCCGTCCTGTTACTGTGGTCTGTTCCACTAGCACCGTAGTTGACATGCACATGCACTTAAAAAAAATATGTCATCTAAAACATTGTATTCAGAAGTAACATTGGATTCAATGGGAAATAGAAACTGTAGTTTCAAACTTGCCAGAGGGTTATTTTTTTTCTTGCAAGAATTTCAGTAGTAAAGAGGCTGTTTGTAGATGTGGCTACAGGGATAGTCACGTGGAGCAGTACAGACACTGGGTTTCAGGTAGCTTCTGATGGGCAGCAGTGGCACGACTTGCCCCTCTCCTGGACGACAACTACTGTCCGACCCTGTACTCCTCAGACTCCCCAATGGCCCTCCACCCTTCTGTAAGCCGGTGACATCACCTTTACAGGGAGAATCACAGCCTCTTGGTTCCCTTAGAAATTTCTAGAATATAAACTGCCTGAATCTCTTCCTCTTCCTGGCTCAACTGTTTCGGGTCTCGTCCGCTCCTGCCTTTCAGCCTTCTTCCCCTTTTCATCCTGGGCATCTGGCCACTGCTGTCATTTGGAACTTTCTCAAGTTTGGGATGTTTCTTCCATCTTGAAAACGCAGAGAGAAAGCCTTGCTCCGCCCAGCATCCCACTGAGCTAGTGCCCCATCCATCTCTGGTCCCTTTTACAGCCAAGCCTGACTGTAACCACCTTCTCCACTCCGTGTTTTTCTCATGCTGTAACCCTCTCATGTGATTTGCTTCCTAAATAGCTCCCAGAATCTCAGCAATCTTTGCCATCTTCTGTTACATGACTCGCCAGCAACAGCCTTCAGCTCCCTTGATCTTCATGCCCCCCACCCCCAACCCTCTGTTTTTTCTCCTGCTGTGGCCATTTCTGGGTTTCTGGTGCCCCTTTTCCTCCTCACCTCCCCCCAGTACACATTTTTTTGAAAAAGACTGCCATTGGGTTGGTTCCAACTCATAATGACCCTATAGGTCAGAGTAGAATTGCCCCGTAGAGTTTCCAAGGAGCTCCTGGCTGATTTGAACTGCGGATAGTTTGGTTAACATATGGAGCACTTAACTGCTACACCACCAGGGTTTCCTGCCCTAACATACCCGTGACTTACAGGACCTGGGGGAAGCTGGTGCCTGAGCCTTCCCTTCAGTATTTTCTCCCCATGACATCTTGTCCTCACTGCAAGTATAGATACCATCCTTGCACTGCTGGGATGTACTGGTGACATTTCTAGCCCCAGCAGCGTATTGGCTAAGGGTGGGATCCATCTGATGCCTCCTCCTGGCTGTATGCAGTCATCTCACCGTCAGCATGTCCGATGGAAGCCATGACTTCTGCCTCCCGTCCAAGATCTTTTTGCCACCCGTCACAGGTCTCAATTCAAAATGACCACCATTGAATATGTGCCAGCTGACTGCTCTACATCATAGCCTGGCCCCTGGAAGTCACGCTTCAGACTTTAGGAAGCAGGATCATATCAAAACATAGGTGCGATCATGTCACCCATCTTTAAAATACACCATTGTTCTCGAGATGAGGTCCACAATCCTTAGTGAGGCTGGCAAGGTTTGGCACGTTCTGGCCGTTGCCAGCCCCTTGCTCGCGTCTTTCCCTCACTCCTGTCTCTGCCTTGGCTGCGTGTTAATTAGTGGATTTATTGCAGATCGACTCCACACTCTTAGCATCTAATCATCCTGACCGTCCCCTTCATCTGCCGCTCCTCAGGGCCAGGTCTGGGCTGTCTGTTAGAGATTGCTAAGGAGCTGTTTCTGCCAAGTGCTTCAGTTTCTAATTGTTGTTTTGAGGTGCTGTGGAGTTGATTTTCAATTTACAGCACCCCCCCACATGTGACAGAGAACTGCCCCAGACGGTTTTCTAGGCTGTAATTTTGGAATCAACTCAATAGCGATGGGTTTGCTTTTTTTTTTTACTCTATGGGAGCAGATCGCTGGGTCTTCTGCAGAGCCATGTGTGGATTCGAACCCCTAGGCTTTTGGTTCGCAGCCGAGTGCTTACCCTGATGCCACCAGGGCTCCTTCATGTTTAATTGATACATTCCTAGATGTGATTGGAAATCATGGTGGCACAGTAGTGAAGTGCTGTGCATGCTAAACAAAAGGTCAGCAGTTCACATCCACCAGGTGCTCCTTGAAAACTGTGGAGCAGTTCTGCTCTGCCCTGTAAGTGTTGCTCTGAGTTGGAGTCGACGTGATAGCAGTCGGTTTGGGGCCATTGCTGTGCCAGCTGGGTGCTGCTTGGTTTAGCTGTGTGTGCTGATGTGCCAGGTCACCTTCTCCATCCCCAAGTGTCCAGGAAAGGCAAACACTGGGCTGCTCTCCTGAGAGGGAGGATTCCACAGATTCAGGGTCAGTAGGTGGAGGTGGAGCAGCTTTTCTCTTTCTTACTCTTGGGCTGGAATAAGTAAAAGGCAGGACCTGCTCCTGACTGGAAGAGCTGGAGTGAAGGGACAGGGGGGAGCCTGAAGGAGAGGGCCTGCCGGTGCCTCTGGGTGGCAGTGAGACGCAGCCAGCAGTGCCCATAAGGCTTGTGTGGCTGCCTCCTGCGAGAGTCAGGGCAGTGTGCATGTGTGCGTGCAGAGAGAGTGATAGATTTCTTCAGGAATTGTCGGGGGGCACGGGACAGAATCAGTTTTGACCTTACCTGTTAGCTTCCCCTGCAGGCTCTGGTGTGGAGGGAGGGGCCGGGGGAGCCCACTTTCACTGATGTACCCAGCATCTGGAATGATGCTGGCACTTACAAGTATGCAGCTAGTTCAGTTTCCTGAATCCAGTTCCTGTGTCCCGGATGGGCTGGCTGTGTGGGGGAGGTGGCTGAATGTGGCAGAGTGGCTGCGGACGGATGGTATTGCCGAATAAAGATGAGAGAGAGGAAAGGAGGTACAGGGCTGACAGAGCGTACGTCGGAACCACCTGGGAGCATTTTAAGAAATTCTCAGGCTGTCCCCCAACTACAAATCAGTCTCTGAGGGTGGTGCCCAGTCTAGATCTTTAGAACCCCCCAAAGAGGACTATAAGGCACAGCTGGGAATGTCCACTGTGAGATGGGCGGGGCGGGGGGTTTCACAGCAGGTAGGAAGATGGAAGGTAAATGGTGGTAAAGGAGGAAGAAAACAGAACAGAGAAAGCAAGGAATAGAAGTGTACAGGATCGAGCCTGCTGGGGTCCAGGCATCTGGTCCCTTAGAGCCAAGTGGAATTCACACTTGCCCACCTTTGAGCTCTTCACACCTGTAACTTTTCGTTGTGTGTTTTGTGAGGCCATCGCTGGAGTGTTGAGTGGAGTTTATTGAGCAGAACTGGAGCAATGTCTTGTCCTAAACTTCCAGGGGACTGAGAAACTACTGGATGTTTTAGAAGAAGGAGTGGGGACCACAGGGCCACACCACCAGGTACAGTGGGCAGAGCCAGGATCTGCTGAGGTGCATCGCTTGGGGCTATGTCTTGTCTGTAAAATGGTAAATGAAGGTACAGCCACTCTTTAGGGCTTATTTCAGTACAGAAGGACAGGTGGCTTGAGCCAGGTGTGCCCTGGACAGCCCCTGAGTGTTGGTAACTGGCCTGGGGTTGCATGGAGGTGGGTGGGCAGCCTCTCTGAACATGTTCTTTGAGGTGTGGTGGGAGCAGTCCTTAGAAGAGCTGTCTCTGTCCCCAAAGTTAGCATTACTTGGAGCTGCAGAAGCTACTGGGAGGGGTAAGCAGGGTGACAGAGCCCCATCTTTTGTTGAGGTGGGTCTGGAGAGGCAGCAGCCAGGCTGCGGACATCGCCAGCCAGGGCCTCCCTCTCTCGTGGAAGGAGCCCTGTGCTTGGCTTGCCTTTTCTGTGACAGTTGCTCAAAGGCATTCACCCCTCCTGCCTCTCAGTTTCATCCTGACTGAGAACTCTGGGACTGCCCCCCAGTTTTTTATCTTTAATTCAAGCGGCTGTTGAGAGGCTTTGTCCGCAGGAAGTCTTCTTGGACCCACTGGAAGAAAGGAAGCAAGTTGTGTCATCTCATGTGACGTGAAGGTCCATCTCCAGGCCGTGCATGGTCACTGGGCTCTCTGCGGCTGATTCTGGTACCACCTCCTCTGGGTGTGTACTTGTGCCTCTGCTTTCTGTTGGCTCTAGTCAGCATGTCTCTTCGCTCTCCGTACCCCCTGCCAGAGCACAGTGCTGGGGGTGTGTAAAGCAAAGCCCGGGGTGACTCCCCTGCGGCTGGGAATGTCGGGAAGGCTGTGCGATGACGTCAGATATGGCTGTCCAGCCTGCCGCCTGGCTGCCTGTGGGAAGGACCTGCCTGTTCTGGCTCTGGGACCTGCTCCATATGGAGGATCAAACTGGCCAGTGCTGCTCCCCAGCGAGGTCCTTCCGCTTCCCTGCATTGCCCTTTCCCCATGAAGAGTTGCGTGGGGGGGTGGGATGGCCTAGGAAGAGTGAGGGCAGGCATGCATTTTTAGAAAGCTCCCAGAGAAGCCTGTCAGCAGAGTTTGGCCCGGGGCCATGAGTATTTCTGCTCCCTTAGCTTCCATCCACTTTGCTGCTCCATTGCAGGCATGCCGTTGGGTGTCTTGGTTGAGTACCCGTGTACCTGAGCCTGAGCTGCGGGTCTGGGAAGGTCTCTCCTATAGAAAGAGAGGTCTCCAGAGTGCTATCTCTGGGGAAGGTAGAGGAGCAGGCTTGGGAGTTGTTGGAGGGTAAGTGGATGAAATGCCATCCTGTCAAAGCTGAAGGGACACAGGGTAGGGCAGACAGTGGCCTCTCAAAGTACTTCTGAGTCACTTCCAGTAGCAGTGTGGTCATTGTCAGAAGCAGCCCTGGCAAGGTCAGAGGTGGCCTTGACCATGTGCCTCTTGGCTGTTGGCCAGAGACTCTGGCAAGGTCTGGATTGTGGTCTGAGAGGTGTCTGCTGCGTCAGAAACTTACAAAGACTTAAATCTGTCCTTGTTCACCCCAGAAGGCTTCTTTACAGCCACAAATGTTCCTGGTGATGGGCAGCGCTTGGCCAAACTGTGTCACAAATGAACCAGAGTCAGTGGCGTGATGTCTCGTAATAGAAAATACTGGGAGCAAGCGGTAAGTGCTGAGGTCACAGTGGTGAGTGGAGGTGCACGTTTGGAATCTCTTGTCATACTGACTGTCGCCAGCTTCGGCTAGCTGACGTACTTATCCAGTCATTCACTCATTTAACGCATACTGATTAAATACTTGCTGTCTGCTAGGTTCTGTTTGATGGATAGAGTAGTAACCTGGACAAGCACTTTGTCTCTTCTGCCCTCATAGAGTTTCCTTCCATTTCATTGGAGGAGCTCCATCAAAGGTGGAGCTCCTCGTGTGATGCATGCCCCAAAGACAAAGCTGTGTTAAAGGGTGTGGATGATCCAGGATACCACCTGCAGGTGGCGCTTGAGCAGATACTCAAGTGACCCATGCTGGACTTAAGTCCCCATGAGCGAGGACCTTGGAATATCTAATCTGGGATTCTACTAGAATTTCTTTTCCCAAGGAGAAAGTGAGGTGAACATGCAAATACACGAGGCGATCACTAGGAAAGAGGGAGCTAGTCCTACAGCCAGCCAAATGCCGTCGAGTCGGAGCAGCCCTACAGAGGAGGCACAAAACAGGACAACTGGCTGGTGGTCTCTGCTCACACCCACCCTTGGGCATTTCCCCAGGCTAGGTGACCATCTTGTTTTTTTGTCTTCCCAGAATGTCTTTTGTTATCTTGTCAAAACTCATGCTTTGAAAGATCTGTACTTCCAAATTGCATTTACTAGCAGTGGTAGATTTATTTTCCCATTTATGGCTATGTGTGTCTGGGGAGTGGGTGGGCCAGAGTTAATCAGACACGTCTAACTGCACACCAGCCCTCCACGCAAGGACTAACCAACCACCTGGAGTTGGTCCTACCCTGCCAGGCAGAAATGACAGCCAGGTTTGGTAACCCCAGAAGTCTCAGTACGGATCAGAGAAGGATTTCCATTGGTCTTTCTGAAACGTCAGTGTTTCTTCAGTGTTCTTTATTGTGTTTTGGATTCCAGTGGGACTGTCCAGGCTTTTCCATCCTGGTTTGGGGGGGGGGGGAATCAAGACACCTTTGGGTGGGCTGGAGGGACCCTCTTCATGCCTCCAACCAAAGGCAACGAGGCTGAACTTAGAAGGCCTCCAGGCTTAAGGGAGGTGGAGCCCACATTTAGGTTCGAGATGGAAAGTCCAGCCACTGACTTCACCTCTCAAGGACCAGGAAAGCCATAATTAGCAGATAGTTTCCATCTAGAAGCAGGCATCCTGTGTGAATCTGAATGGTGAAATAGGGCTGTTCATTGGTCTGTTAGGAAAACGACTTTTCAGTATCATTGAGCTGGATGAGGTGAGGCATCCCCTCATACCTGCCTTCAGATCATCCCACCCTCCAGTTCTTTACACGTGTACATTCCCATAAACCTTAGACCTGATCTTGATGGAGAAAGGGCAACCCAAGGTCAGGAAAATGCCCTAAGGGTGATGAAAGAAAGTGGTGCTGTACTAATGGAATTTTTGAAAGGTAAAGAGACTCAAAAATAGTTTATAGTTTATTGTATCTGATAGTGCAATACTTCTACCTACTTCTGCCCCTCATTCCTTGTGACTTCTCGGTGCTGTGACCCCTGACAGCCTGGTGCTGCCCATGCCTCCATGTTGGCTCTTCTGACCCAGGATGCCCTGCTGTCTTCTGTCTGCTGACAGACTGCTCACTCCTTGGCTCTCAGGAGCATCTGTCGCAAGTCCCTCTGCTGTTTTGCTTTAAACGTCTAAAGAAGAGCACGTTATGTTTTCATCTTTTTACTAAACGTTGGGAAGGAATAGTATCTTTTCTGTATGTTGTATTTATTTTATATTGACTATCTATGTACCAGACACCACATGTAACCTTACTTCATCTGTAGAGAATGAGTAGGTATAATTTCGCTGGAACAGGTGAGGAAACTGAGGCTCAGAACGGTTAGGTAACTGGTCCAAGGTCACAGTACCGAAGGTCTGTCCTTAGGTATACAGCCAGGCCATTGGACTACAGAGCTGTAGCTTGTGACCTTGTATCTGTACTGGGTCTTTGTGTCTCCTCCCAGTTACTTGGGCTGCGGATAAAATGGAAATGCTATAGTCTTGCTCTGCTCTGTTACAGAGTCGGCTGTGGTGGTGGAGTGCTGTGGCTGCTAACCAAGCGATCAGTGGTTCACATGCAGCAAGTGCTCCTTAGAAACTGGGGCAGTTCTGCTCTGACCTAAAGGGTTGTTATGAGTTGGAACTGACTCAGCAGCACCTAACAGCGACATCAGAGTCAGCTGTACTTTCCTTTGTAGGCAAGTGAGGTAGACAGTGCTGAATTTTTTTTTCCAAAGATGTTTTGTGAAATAATACTGAAAAGTAAACAAAATAAGCATGCTGTTCAGTGATTCTGTCTGGTTAACCTTTTAAATGATTATTTCACACTGTCAGGAAAATTCCAGTAAAATCGGCTTTCCGTGTGCCTACCCATACTCTTCGGAGGCAGGATGCTTACTGATGCGTCTGGTCTGCCCTGTGACCCTCACCTCCTTTGAACACAGATGAGATCTGGATCACGTTGCCTCCGAGATACTAAAGACGGCCTGGAAAGCCACCCTGTGGGTGGGGGAGAAGCCACATAGTTTTCCAGTAGGGTGGGTGTGATTGAGGACTCCGTGTGTGGCACAGACAGTTCAATGCTGGACCCCTGGCTGAAAGGTCGGTAATTCAGACCCATCAGAGGTACCTCAGAAGTAAAGCCTGGCGGTCAGCTCTGGCAGTCTGTAGGGCTCTTTTACAGCCTTGAAAGGCTGATGGAACGGTTCTACCCCACAAACATGGGCTCACACAGTCAACTTGACAGCAACAACGGGACGTAACTGGGGACTTCCCTTGCTGCCTTGGAATAAGTAGCAGTGTATTCCACCTTCCTTTAAGAAGAGGGTAGTGGTGATGGTGGTTGAGTGTGTTTTGTCTGAAACACCTTGCCACCCTCTGTCAGCTGGCACCTGGGACGAGGAAGCAGCTTATTTATTGAGGACCTACTGCAGGACGCCCCGCTGCTTGGGACTGGGCAGGCACTGCCTTGTTGAGTCTTCAGAACACCACTGAAGTGTGAGATGCCACCCAACTGCAGATAAGGAGACTGGCCTGGAGAGATCAGATGGCTCCCAGGGACCCTGAAACACCCTTGTGTGGCCTAACGGTCCCTCCCATTGCTTGTCCTCCCAGTCTGGGCTGTCTGGGGGCAGAAGACAAGGACGCTGTTATCGTCATATTACAGTCTTTGGAGCCTGGCACAGTGCCTGGCAGTAGTAGGTTCTAAGTAGCCTCTTGAAACCCTGGTGGTGCAGTGATTAAGTGCAATGACTGCTGACCAGAAAGATCAGCAATTTGAATCCACCAAGCGCTCATAGGAAACTGGGGCAGGTCTCCTCTGCCTTGTAGGGTTGTTGTGAGTTACAGACAGTTCCGGGGCAGTGGATTAGAACAGTGGGAGTAGCGATTATTGAATGAGTGGAGGTTAGGTAACGTGCCCATGAGGGTAGACAGTGGTGAGCCCCTTTGTGCTAAAGGACTAGGCTCTGTGAGTGTCACCCTTTGGGTCAGAAGTGGTATCTGTTTCCAGCTTCTTTTGTTAATCAGTGGGAAGATTGTAGCGTGATGTGCAACATTATTTATTGCAAAATTATTAGAGCAAAAGATTGGAAGCAACCCAAATACCCATCAGTAAGGGACTGGGTTAGAAGAAGGATGATCCCTACACACGGTGGACCTCCGTGTAGTTGCAGACACGAAGTGAGGAGAATGTTTTGTGTACCGGTGTGACATAAATGCCACAAAAAAAGCTAGGTGGACGATAGGATATAATGTGCTATTTTGAGGTAAAGGGGAGAAAAATAAGATTCCAAGCTTACATATGTGTAAACAGACTCAAACCCTGGTGGCATAGTGGTTAGGAGCTGCTGCTGGCTTCAAGCTTGGCAGTTCAAATCCACCAGGTGCTTCTTGGAAACTGTGTGGTGTGGTTCTACTCTGTCCTGTAGGGTTGCTGTGAGTTGGAAGGGACTCGACAGAAGTGGGGTTGGTGTTTTGGCAACAGACACCAAAGGGCAAGTTACTGGCAAAGTGGTTTAACTGGGCAGTCAGACAACAGGGTAGAACGGAGAAGGAACAATTGCTTAAACTTTTTGGGTTTAAAACTATGTGAATGTATTAACTGATTTGAAAAATTAAAAAGAGAGAAATAACAAATGTCTTCGGACCAGGATATTCAACTTCCTCTGGGCTTCAGTTTCCCCTCCATCCTGTTGAGGGGCCTGGACTGTGTGGAGGCCTTTCAGTCAGTTGTGCATATGGTGTGTTTCCCTGGCTTTTGCAGGCAACCTAGGATGGTGTACGGTCTGTTTTGCTGGTGGCATGGCCCAACCTTGATTCAGCTGGGATCTTGGCAGGCCGTCTGTCGCCCCTGAGGTGAGCCTGGAGCTGGATTAGCTTGGGGTGTTTTGAGATAAGCAGGGTGGGGCCGAGAGCAGGGAGTCCTCAGCAACGGGTGTTCCCAACACGCTGTCCTGATGTGACTTGCTTCTTCCCACTAAGGGAAGGGTTATAGGGAAGAAAGACTGTTCTGGAGCATTCTGACAAAGTGCTGCAGTTTAATAGGAAGGACAAACAGCAGACTGTTTTTCCCTAGGTTATTTTTAATGCTCTTCAGTTTGGCAAACATTTATCAAGAGCGAAGTGCAGGAAACGCAGTGTGGGGTCCAGAGTTGTCGACACCCCATCCCTGCTCTCTGGAGTGTGACGTCTTGGACAAAAGGCTTGCTCGTACAGCTCGTCACAGTAACCCCCAGGACAGCGTGGCCTGCATGTTACTTTTCACAGCCGTTGTGTCCCATGGAGATTCATGGGATTGGCAGGGATTCTTCTTACCGTTTTACAGATGAAGAAATTGAGCCTCAGTGTGAAGTCTTGTCCACTATCACACAGTTCCTAAGAGGCAAGGCCTGGAACTAAGCCAGATTTTCTGGCGACTTCTCATAGGCCCAAGTATTGATAATCAAGACCTTTTGCTATGTGCTGTTTCCCAGGGGTGTAGCTGAGGCTTGGTTCTGCATGGCTTATGGTGTCAGTGCAGTTTTGAATAAAGTTTCTTTACTTTTTGTTTGTTTTCTCTTTTTTTTTCGTGGAGGCAAGGGCAAGATGAGGGAAATATCCAGCTTATGGCTGGGGCTGGGGGCCTCCTGTTTTTCCTAGGATCCCAGCAGTTCAGTCTTCTGCAGTCCTTGGGAACCCCACCATCCCATGACCAGAGTCTTCTGGTTTGTAGTGACCCGGTAGGACAGAGTGGAACTGCTCCATAGGATTTCCAAGGTGTGGCTGGTGGATTCAAACTGCTGACCTTTTGGTCAGTAGCTGTAATACTTAACCACTACGCTACCAGGGTTTCTGGCTTGTAACAGGCACTGTAAGTGTTGTTGAAGGACTAACTTAGGAGCCTTCAGCCTGAACAAGTGAGGAGTCCTGGTGGCGCGGGGGGGAAGTGCTTGGCTGCTAAGGGAAAGGCTGGCCATCTGAACCCACCAGCTGCTCCCTCCAGAGAGGAAGATGTCTGCATCTGTAATCAATTAAAGCTCTGGGGCAACTCTGCCCTGTCCTGTAGGGTCTCTGAGCCAGAATCAACTTGATGGCAGCAGGAAGCCTAAACCAGCAAGCTTCTTTAAAGAAGAAGAAATCAAAGCATTTTAAGAGGTAAAAGAGAGACTCAGGCCCACCTCCTTGCAGGACATTCAGTATTGTTCATTCATCAGATTCATTCAGCGACTATTGAGTAGTGTGTGTGTTTGGTGTATGTGTAGACACTTGGCAGGAGCTGCTCCCTCTGCGTATAATGTCAGGGAGCTCACTCATTTCCAGGGTAGCCTCTCTTATGTGGAACAGCCGGAATGATTTAAGACCTTTTCCCGTTCTACACGGAGACAGAAGGCTACTCTGGTGTCAGGGTTTAAACCACCAGAGCTGTGCAGAGTTAAGGCACCTCCTTTGGCACGTGACACGCCTTCAGGTAGTTGGGTAAATGATCTGGCTATTGTCCACCCCCCCTCCTTCCCCCCTGCCCCCCTCCCCGCAGCCCACACCTCGCTAGTTCCTCCAATTGTTCTGCCAGTGTCCCCGTCGTCCCCACCCTGCCTGCCTTCCTCAAGCTGCATCTTCTCAGGCTTCCAGATGCTTTGAGTAGAGTTTAAGACTGGGGCTCCATTAGTGTGCAGTAGTTTGGGTCCTGACCAAGGAACCTTGATTCTGTTCCACTGGTTTCTGTCAGCACAGCCAGGGACGACCTTGTGCCCAGAAGGGACCTCCTCCTCACGCTGCTGATGAAAACTGAAATCATTATGTCCTTGCTACATCGTCTCTCGTCATCTCACCACCCCCCACCATGAGAATTATAAAGCTTGCAAGGTTTTTGCTTTTTGGCTTATTTTTGGTTTTCGTATTTTAAGATGGAAACAACTGCAGACCTGTCAACAGTTGACTCTTAACCTGTAACCTAACTCCAAACCCAGTAAGGGTGAAGTTCTAGTTTCAAAACCCGAGTGAAGGGGGTAGGGTTCAGGAATGAAAGCCCACAAAGCCTGTAACTTTTTCTTATTCTTAGCTCCTTTAAAAAAATTTTTTTTTATTATGGTTAAGGTGAAAGTGTACAATCCAAGTGAGTTTTGCATGTCCACCTCTGCACCGCTTACTTGCTCTCCCCACCCTGTGACAGCTCACTCCTATTGACCGTCTGTGTGGCTGTCTCGCCCTTCCCTACTCCATCTCCTCCTCTTCCTCCCAGCAGCCCTCTGGTTTCCCTGCTCCTTCCCTGCTGTTTCCCATTTATCCCCCCTCGAATTACTAAAAACACAGACTTCTTGTTTCTTGGCATTTCCTGAACTTCGATCTCCAGGACCTTTAGCAGACTTAGCGCACTCAGGCAAGTACCACATTTCACCGTCTGTCTCTGGGAGAAGAGATTTAAATTGCTGCGTACACATGACCCTTGGCTAATTTTTTTGTGGTCTCTGGTAGGAAAAACCCTGCGCCTCAGGCAGTTCTGCACGGTTGATCCCTGTTTTCTGGCCAAACCAGTGGTTACCGATTGGCAGCTGGACACTCGACTTCAGGGCCATGGTGTCTGCTCTGCTGCTGTCGTTGTGGATCGAGGCAGTAGCGAAGGGAAGGCCAAGGTCCAGGGCTTGTCTGTGAGGCCCCTGAGCCTTCGCCTGCCTCTTCTGTGCTGCACCCTGCTGTGGGGGTGTGTAGGCTGGGGTGCAGGGAGATAGGGGGCAGGGGTCAGACCTTACCTGTTTGCCTGAGTCCTGGGCTGTTTGTATTTTCAGTGCCTTTTGCCTCTGGTTTGAGGAATTCACCATGGAGAGGCTTACCCAAAGTTGGGTGTTCTTGAGCGCAGCCCAAAGCTTGTTTCCACAGTGGTCTGTGTGACCGTGAGTGAGCTACCTACCATTGTCAGTTGGCCAGGAGAATTGGAGTGGTTCCCCAGAGGTATCAATGATAGGTAGATTTTAACTCTTTGAGGCATCTTTTTAACAGCTAGCTAGAAGTCTGTCAGATCCCTGCCTTGAGGCTGTAGGCTGGGACTGGGGCTGGGGCTTGGGCTGGGCAGGGGAGAAGCTGTGATTTGCCAGCTCTTGTGTCTCGGCAGTGGAACTGGGGAAAAAGAGTCAGCTGTGTCTGCAGACAGTTCTTCCACTCAGAGGTCCACAGGGACTGGGTGGCAATCAGGCTGTCACCGGCTCAAGGCAGAGTCCCTGGGTTGGGCCATCTTTTCAGGTTCTGTTGGCCCTTAGGAAGCTGAGAATGCTGGAAGAATTGTCCCAGTAAACAGTCCTTGCCTGTCCTCTGTAGCTTCCCAGGCAGCTTCCCTGGGAAGGGCTGAACGGGTGGAATCCCAAATGTCTGCAACTTGATTGAGCTGCTAAGAGCTTCGTAAGCTGGGCCCTGCTAAAGAAATGCCAGGTGTGGTAACATTGCTGTTGCAGGTGTGGGAGGCTGGCAGAGGCATGGTGTAGTGATGGGATGGGATGTGACACGGTCAAAGCAGTGTGGTGACCCAGCGGTTAAAGTGGTCAGTTGCACACCAGAAGGTTGGCGATTCGAATCCAGCTGTTGCTGCATAAGAAAAAGATGCAGCAGTCTGCTCCCTAAGGCCTTACAGCCTTGCAGATGCTCTGGGTCATTTCTGCCCTGTCCTGTAGTGTCACCATGAGTGGGGCTGAAGTGGCTGGCAGTGGGTTTGGTGTGGTTGGGTCAGAGTCTTAACTCCCTTTGCTGTCTAGGCCTTCCTTTTCTGTTTCCCAGTGGCTTCTTTGTCTGGGGACAGTGCTGTGGCTCTTCAATGAGGTCACAGAGGATTGTGTTTATCATGAGCCACAAAAGTGAACTGGGTACAGCACCCCTCAAATTGAGATGCCCGTTTCCTGCTGCCTGGAGGAGATTAAGGCCCCTGATGGCCTGTGCAGTAGCAGGCATCAGATGGGACAGTGCCAGGCTCCCACATTTGGAACCTGGCACCCTGGACCTGGGCTGTGTTTGTGAACCTGGTGTGTTTTTTAAGAGACCAGCTGATTGATTTTCACATTTTGGTGATTACCTGAGATAATAGCCCAGTGTCCCGGATTTCCTTTCTGGAATCCCTCAGTGAGGAATCCAGGGCTCCTTTGGCACATGAAACCTCTTGCCTCATTTTGGGGAGCAGTGGCTGAGTGTGGGCCCACAGAACAGAGAACTAGGAAGGCTCTCATCTCTGCACCTGGGCTCCATTGTCCCCTGGACAGATTTTAGGGGACTGGCCAAAGCCCAGTGAGTAGAGATGTCTCCTGACAGGGTATACAGCAAATTAGTGTAGAGCTCAGGCCATGCAACCATCCGACAAGTGTCCTTTGCACTGCTGCTCAGCGCTGCTTGTCCTTTCTCCTGGTTGCCATTTAGACACTGTCTGCTCAGGCTGGTGCAGTCACTGGGCTGTGTCTCCATACTTGCTTCTCCAGGCTTTTCAGCACTCACTGAAGGTAAAAAAAAACAAAAAAAACCAGACCCACTGGCCATCGAGTTGGGTCTGACTCATAGCAACTCTATAGGACAGAGTAGAACTGCCTCGTAGAGTCTCAGAGGATGCCTAGTGGGTTTGAAATGCTGACCTTTTGGTTAACAGACATAGTACTTAACCCACTGTGTCACCAGGGTTTCCACTGAAGGTAAAAGGGAATACCATTTAGGAGACGGAGCCAGCCAGTGCCAAAACCCTCCTCTCGCCTCTGCCTGCTGTACCTGGCTGTACCTGTCTTCCCCCCTACCCTCAGCAAAGTCAGACCCAAGACTTCTGTTCCTCTCAAGAGCTATTTCTTGCAGCTCAGAGAAAAGTTGTCTGCACACATGGAGCTGGGGCAATCAGGGAAGGCTTCCTGCAGAAGGTGGGACTGATGGGCCCTTGAAGGAGAAACAGCATGTAGATGGCAGGAATGAGACAAAGGTGCAACGTGAAGGAGGGGCCCAGCTCTGCTAGGGTTCTCATCTAGCCTGGCCCTTTCTTTTCCACAAGCTCAAAGCTTCTGCCCTTCCATTAGATATCTGCCGTGTGCTCCGGGAGGAGCCATGCTGTGGCAGGAACCAGCACCTTGTCGGCCTCCAGGCCAAGCCCAGGCAGAAACCAAGCCCTTTCCACATCTCCTGGAGGAGGTCGGAAGCCGGTTCCCAGCGGTTTGGAGGCGTTACAGGGTTTTTGTTAATACTTCCCTGCCGGCCCTCCCCCAACCCCTTGGCTTAGCCTGTACTGGGCCCTGGCAGACAGCTTAATTACTGCTGCAGCGTGCCTCCCTCCGCTGGAATAACAAGGGATGGCGTCACCGTTCCCGACGCCATGTGCTCCTCGCCGGGCCTTCGGAGCGCTGCTGTAGAAAACAACATTCAGGGACATGAGCTCCCTGGGGAGGTTTTTTTTTTTTTAATAATTTGTTTTTAAAGTTAATGTGGGACCTGGCTTCTGGTTAAGATGTGAAAAGATCCTGGGTGCTTGAGGATTGCAGAATCACTTCCTGTTAACAAGCTGGAACACTCTTTTAACTCACGGCCTGCCTTTGGCATCTGATTTCTGATCCAGGTTGGTGCTGCGGTGTAGGGAAAACCACCCAGCTCAGGGCTCTTGCGCTAGAGCTTTGAAACGGACTCACCTAGATTGATGTTTTGAGAACCATAAAATCAGAAAGCCAGACCTGTTGCCATGAAGCCAGTGGTGACTCACAGCAGTCCCAGGTGTAGCAGAGAAGAACTGCACCATGGGATTTCTTGGCTGTGCTCTTGACAGCGGCCGATAGTCAGGCCTTGCTTCAGCATGGTGGGTGGGTTCCCACTGTCGACTTTTAGGTTAGTCCTTGAGCATAAACTAAACTATTTGTGCCACAAGAGACCTTGCAAGCTATAGATTACATTAAGAAGGACCAAGAAAAGTAACAGAGAAGAAGGATTGGGTGGTGGTGGTTAAGTTTTGTTTTGGCTGCATATACCTAGGCATACAACAGTCGTGTGTGCACCAAGCTGAGGGAGCACATGGATTTCTTGCTGAGTTGTAGTCAGAAAGCCACTGGCATAGATGGTCTCCACGGCTCTGCCAGTGTTTGAAATAATCCAGCTCTTCTCCCAGGTCCTTGAATTCCCCCTGGAACATGCCTGATTTTTACAGGTTTTGACACATGTATCTGTTGAGGCAAAACCTATTGGTTTTATGGTTAAAATGACAAAACCGCTAGCCTCTTTCACTCCTGCATAACACCTTTGAGATGCCTTCGTCTCCTCGTCTCCTCTGCCTCGGTGTCTCACACAGCTTCTTGGCCTTCTATCTAGCTCGAAATGGATCCGCGACAGGGGATGGCCCATTTAAAAGCTGACCCATTTAAAACCCATGAGCACTGAAAACACGGGGTCAATTTGATTTGAGTCTCCTCTTCTGTGCAGACTGGAACTTGAAAACTAAATTGGTCAGGGACTGACAAGGTTGAAACTGAAGCTGCAAATATTTATTGGATTCTTGCTCAGTGAAGGAAAAGCAGACCAAGGTCCTCCGTGAGCAGGAAAAGAGCCTCCCAGCCCACAGTGGAAATGGAGCCTGGCTGCCCTCCTTGAGCTGAAGAGGTACGCTGTGGGCGCACCGTCTGGGTTCTCCAAAGCCAAAGCCAAGTGCCTTCGAATCGGATAAAAGCCCTGTGTTTTCTTAAGCCTGCAGGCAGCTCTGCAGCTGGGATCTGCTGGCCTCCCGTTCCTGTTCAGTAAAGGTGGCTGTGGGTAACGGGGAAGGCAAGCGGCATCTTCAAGCTGGGGGCTCTCTAAATGTACTCCAGCTCGGGGAAGGAAGGAGGGCTTATTGTCTTTGGAAGAAACGAGCTCAGAGACCTGAGATCCCTGGCCCAAGGTCACACATGGGGTTAACTGGAGAATGTGGATTTGAACCAGGACCTGAGGCCTGCTGTCCTCAGGAAGTGCTGGGAAAATCAACAGCAGTTCCTACTCTGCTTCCTTCTCCCTAGTCCCGTCCTTCAGAGGGCCTCCTTTTAGACCTAAGCTGTCCGTTTTAATCAGGGCAGCCTCCCCAGGCCTGTGGCTGGTTCAGTCACTCGGCTCCATGCCTGGCTTAGTGCTTTGCTGTCACTGTCCTGAAATTCCCGGTGATTTTTGAGCCAAGGCTCCCCGTTTTCATCTGTGGTGCACGGGCACCAGAGGTCATGTGCACAGCAGTGTTTTGAACACAGTGCAGTGTTGCTTGGTTTTTCTGTCCCCTCTTCTGCCTCTCTTCAGTGTCCCCAGCCCATCTGGGGTGGAGCTGCCTGAAGGGTGCCCTGTGTCCCGGCCTCAGCCCCACTACCTGCCACATTAGACTATGACTGCTCACCAGCACTTTGTCCCCTCCCAGCCTGCCACCACACCTCTTGCTGGCCAGTGTGCTCTGAGCGCTGGCCCAGGGGGACGATGTTGAAGGAGTGTCCTGCGTGGACGGGGTTTCTCACAGGCTCCTGTGAGAAGGTACTGTGTCTGGCAGGGGAAGGGGGGTGTGCACAATTAACCTGGCCCCCGAGGCTCTGCTCCAGTTGGGACAGAAAATAAAACACCTAAAAAAAGTTGAGAGGCGAGGCTCATGCTCCGCTCCACTGTGACATAGACACTTCGCAGTGGTGTGACGCCCTTCTGCACTCCCAGGTCTCATGGTGTTCCTGGCACAGGCCTCAAGACATTTGTTAAGCAGTGGCTCTGCTGTCCAGCTGCCCCCTAGGCTGATTATGGAGGACGGTCCCTGACCTCTTGGGGTGCTTAAGACATGATTAAACGACTTGGGCAGCAGCTGCCCAGGAGAAGGGGGGAGATGCCTAGAGCTGATGTTGAGAAGGCCCCTGGCTTTGTGGGGGTAGGGACTTGTGCTAGATTTGTAGTTAGGTGAGAGGTAGGGAGCATGGAGATGGAGGGAAGGGGGCAGAGGTCAAGGATGGAGTGCCTTAAAGGTCATGGGCCCAGAAGCCCAGGAGTGTTTTCTGGGATGGAGTTTGTACTTTATAAGTTAAACTGATACTGTCATCCCCTTTGTGTAGAGGCAGAAGCCTGAGACCCTAGGGACAGAGCTTAGGGATATTCACCCAGCTGGGTCCTGGACTTCACGTTCAGGTCTCTGTCCTGTAGGCTGGGCTGCCTCCCGACCACATCTGTTTCCTCAGTCCCAAAACCCTGTTTGGAGGCAAATGTGGCCTGAGGTGACAGAGCCTAGGGCTGCAGTGTTGGGAATGGACAGGAAAGGTCTAGTCTGAGACATTTTTAAGGACAGGACTTCAGTTTGGAAGCAGGCAGTGGTGGTTCCCTGCCTTTGTGTTTCTAAGGGAGGAGTTAGCTCCCCTGGGTGGCAAGGACTGAAAGGCCTTGCTTTGGGAACAAGTTTTCAGGAAATGCAGGAGGGACCTTCGGGCCTCCCTCCCAACATCTGACTTCGTAGAATCTCCGGTGGGGGCCTCCATGTTGACACTTAAGTGCTACGTGAATAGCGAGAACGGTGTAGACACTGGAGGAAATACACTTGCTGTCCTGGGTGGGTTTGCCTCTGGGGGCTGCACGGCTCCTCACACAGAGTAATAATTCCAGTTGTTGTACCAGAGAAAGTAACCACATTCTGGTATTTTTAAACAGGCCAGTGAAATTTTGAGAGTGTCTAAACCCAAAGTACAAGTTTTCAGTTTAATTTTAACTTGGCACTTAGCTCACACCCAGGACTTGGCAGGGGAAGTGGACCTTAAGTTTTTTTTTTTTTGGCTTTTTAAGCAGAACACACCCTGGATGTCAAAGGGGTGTTCTCTTTCCATTGGAGAGTTTCAGAGAGCTGCCACCGAGCAGAGATGAGACACAGTGGCTTGAAACTGCAGCCGAGTTCCGGGGCAAAGGGGCAGGACACTTCGAAACATGCTGGCTTTCCGTGCCAGGGGCAGATTACCCAGCAGGCAAGGTGAGCTCAGTGCTTACCAGACCATCATCTGTGGTGAACAATTGCACATTTTCTCACTACATCAGAGATTTTGCTTCTAGGTATGGCTGGCATCTTTCTGTCTCCCAACCGCACAGTACCTTCCTACAGAAGGAAAGCCGCTTTTCAAATTTGCAGTCCCCATCAGGGGCTGATGACTCAATAAACAGGCTAAGCTTGGGCTAAGTTGTGCTTACTGACTCATCTGTGTGAACAGTCTCCCTACACAGGTAAGCACTGCGCTTACCTGGCTTGTTGCCTGGAACTTTTGAGAATATGTAGCTGTCCGTGGAGGCAGGCGGATGGACTGAATGTCCCCCACACGTCAGCTGTCAGGCTGGTGGGGCTGTTGTTTGTGGTGCTGGTCTGTTTCTAACTCCCGGGCAGTCCCCCTTGAGAGGCACCGCCCTGCCTCCCTCTGCTGCAGGAGCAGTGCGCTTTCCCCTCGCCCGGTCGGGGCTTTTGGGTGCTGCCAGCAATCTCCAGATCTAAACCTTCCCACCGCTGCTCGGCTTTGATCTGGCCCCAGACAGGGCTGCACCAGGAAGAAAGTGCAGAAGCAGAGGGGATTCTGGAGATCCCACCTCCCAGATCATATACAGCCACTGGTGGGTCACAGACCACAGGGATTCCCCAGGTCCCAGCCACTTGGTGTGTCTGCGTCTCGGCCAGGACTCTCCCAGGCTGGTGCTTTGGTTACTGAGACAGTGTAACCAGGGTGGGATCTGCTGGGGATGGAATCTGACTGGCTGGTGGGAGCAGCTAGGGTCAAGGGAACTTAAGGAATTGAGTTGGGGGTCTGGGAGAGCTTGGCCCCTCCCTTTGAGAATGTCAGAGAAGCCACCCAGGCCCCGTCTTGGTCTTGCGGTCTACACTGCCCAGCTCAGTCCAGTAGACACCTTCCGGTAATGACCATATCCTGAGATTTGTAACATGGCGAGAACACCCTGTGGGTGGCTGTGTGAACCAAGCATGGCTTTGTATGTGGTGGACCTGGAGGGTCCCTGGTTCTTGATGAGGGCTCAGGAGAGATCTGATGGCTATTAATGAGAAGTATTAGTAGTAGTGACTTGTTTAGTGTCCCTAGGGCTGTGGCCACCAGCTTAGATGCGGTGTTGGGAGTTGGGGACTGGCCTGGTCAACTCTGTAGAATTCCTAGGCAGTCTGCCTCTAGCAGAGTCTTGGGCCAGGTGTTCCCAAGGCTGGTGGTAGGGTTGGCAGGTAGGATTGTGTCCGTCCAGGAAAGAGGCCAACTTCAGGGCCCCGGGAGTCCCTCCCACCTCGCTGAGACCATCTTGTCTCCCTGGTGGAAGCCTGAGAAGCTCTGAGCCCACCGATAAAAACATGTCAGATATTTTGAGAGTGGACTGGAGTCCCTTCTTGTGTTTATCGGCCTCTGGTGGAGCTTAAAGACTTCCAGGGCCTCCCGAAGGAGCCAGCTGCTAAAGAACACTGGACCTTGGGGTTGCGGTGTTTACTGCAGACAGGGGCAGCTGCCCCTCCCCTAGTTAGTTCATCTCCCTCCGGTCCCCTGAAGCCCGCCTTCCTGGCTCTGTACTGCTGCCTCAACCTCAGGGCAGAGGGCCTCCAGCATGCATCCCCAGGCATTCTTGCTAGTGACCTTGAGAAGGTGTCTTGACCTGGCCACCTGGCTTTTCTTGGGGGCTGAGGGAGTGGAGAGCATCTTTACGTTCTCCCATCTGAGAGCTAGTGGCAAGGTGGCCCTGGTGGCCAGTGACTATACTATTAGCTCTTTAGCTCTGGGAGAGAGCTGTGCAACGGCTTCTCCATGGGCTATGCCAGATGGAACCTGGAAACTACTACTGTCTGGGGTGGAGCCATGTGCCTCTGTCCACCAGGGAGGGAGGAAGGGAGGGCAGCTGTGGGGCTCTGAGATCCAGATGTGCCCAGAGCGCACGCACACACACAGCTCTCTCCCTGTTGGCAGGAGTGGACTGAGAGTGAGCAGCCTGGTGTGGAGCCTGTGCCCATTACCTCTTCTCCTGTTGGCGACAGATCAGGTCCTGTGTGTGCAATTCCCAAGTCCTAGCCGACACCAGACTTTCCTAGAGGGTGGCAGGTAGAGATGGCAACTGCCTGGGCTAAAGGGTCTCTGGGCTGGACATTGTGTGTAGGGGGTCTCAAGCACTGAGTGCAGCCAGGAGGGATCCCTTCTAAGGTGCCTTCTGGGCCAGGTTTTGCAGGTGGCTCTGTGGACAGGAGTGGGTAGGTAACTCTGGGTCCCCTGTAGACACCCTTGTCTCTTGCTGACTACCCCTTAGTCACTTCATGTCTAAACCTCTTCCTCAGCCTGGAACTCTTAACCTTTTGACAATCTAACATCACAGTTTTGTTCTTTCCATCTCGCTAGAATAAAGGACTTGGGATCCATATATGGGGTGAGAGGAGAGGTGGACAAAGGGCAGGTCTGCTTCCACGGAGTTGTGGGAAGAAGTAGACAAGGGACAGAGGTGCCCTTGAAGGCTTTTGGACCTTGCCAACCTCAGCATTTCCTTATGGGCCCTCCTAGGTGTGTGGATTTTTGTCTCCTTCCACATCTGCACCCAGGACCCTGAAAAGCAAAGTCTGTGCCTGCTCTGTCCACTGCGGTAGCTACACTGGGCACTTTGTACGTAATGAAAATAAAATCACATTTACAGTTCAGTTCCCCAGGTGCCCTTGGCTCAGTAGCCACATGGCCACTCTTGAGCAGTGCTGGTCTGGAGAATAGGAGAGGTCCTTGGCCTGCTGTCCTTGCCATGGGGCAGGCCCAGTGGGTAACCACAGTGCCAAATGCCAAGCCCCAGCTGGGTAGGCTGTACTGTTGGCGCTAGTGAGTCAGAGCAAGTATGCATCCTGGGGATCATCACAAGTGGAGGGTCATAGGCTCATGGAGATGAAAAGAAGGTGGGAACTGAGGATAGCAACGTGGCCGGGTCATGATGGGGCACTGGCCTGGGGACGTCTGAGGGAACAGTGAGTCCTAGGCCCAGAAGACTGAACAACATTATGGCTGCTTGCTGGCACGGAGCTGTAGGACTGGGTGTTTGCTTTTTAATGGCGTTTTGGAAGAATGTTGACAATAAGGTAGAAATGAGACCATTGTCCCCTGCCTAGCAGTGGCAGCAGGGCTTATTGGATTCATCCAGGAAAGGCCCCTTTGTGGCATGGCTCTCTGATTCTGCAGCTCTCCACCTACCCTGGCTGTGCCCATCCCTCGGCGTTGTTGAAGGCAGAAAGACCAGGGTGCGTGAATCCAGCCATCGATCGCTGGCAGTCCAGTGATCCGGAAGAGCTAGGAGCACCAGCGCGTCTCAGTGTCCCTTGCACTGCCTCCCGGTCGATGTCTCTGTCCTCAGAGAAGGCCCTCGACAGCCTTCCCCAGCGACAGCCCCCGGTCCTCACCTCCCTTCATGCCTCCCTCCCTCCCTCGGCAGGTGAAAGAGCTGGTCCTGGACAATTGTCGGTCAATTGAAGGCAAAATTGAAGGCCTCACAGATGAATTTGAAGAACTGGAGTTCTTAAGTACAATCAACGTAGGCCTCACCTCAGTCGCAAACTTACCAAAGTTAAACAAACTTAAGAAGGTAAATGTCGGTGTAGAGAGCACGTGTGTGTGTGTGCGTGTGCGTGTGTGTGTGCGCGTGCGTGCGTGCGTGCGTGTGTGTGTGTGTGTGCGCGCGTGTGCGTGTGTGTGTGTGCTGGTGGGGCGGTGAGGAGGGAACATGGCCTGATGTTAAGGGGGCGTAACTGCAGGTAAAGCCAGGTCCCTGGGGCAACAAGCAGGACAAGTCTCTGAGACTCCTTTCCCTTCGTCCTCTGTCTGGGGGGGAGCAGGCGACTGAGCTGAGCCTCGTTCTAAGAGCTGTGTGTGCTGCTTCTCTCCCTGCCTTGTTTAGCTTGAACTAAGCGATAACAGAATCTCAGGGGGCCTGGAAGTATTGGCAGAAAAGTGTCCGAACCTCACACATCTAAATTTAAGTGGCAACAAAATTAAAGACCTCAGCACAATAGAGCCACTGGTAAGTGATTTGGATTTTCCCTTTTCTGTCCGGGGTGAGGGTCAGGAGGGACTGGTATCAGGGAAAAGGAGGATTTCTCGTCCTTGACTTGATTTTCATGCTCATTCTCTGAGAGAGACTTGGAGCCACTATCTTTTGTCTGTAGAGAAACAGACCCGTAGAAGCGAAACAGCATGACCAAGGTCAGACAGTCAAAATGGGGCGTCACTTGGGGGTTGGTCAGGACCCTGTCCTCAGTGTCAGGTCTGATGCTGTTCCTGTTGTGGTTTTTGTTTGGCTTTGGGAAAATGGGCTGTAGTTTCTTTGGGCTTAGCCCCTCCTTGGAGGTGAGGAGGGAGTGACATCCAAGGACTAAGCTGACCCAGACCCTGGTGGCATAGTGGTTAAGTGCTACATCTGCTAGCCAGAAGGTTGGCAGTTCAAATCCTCCAGGTGCCCCTTATAAACTCTATGGGGCAGTTCTACTCTGTCTCTGTAGGGTTGCTGTGAGTCAGCACTGACAGCATTGGGTTAGGTTTGATTTTCTTGTCTTTGCAGGCACCCATTTCTCCTGGGGTCTCATGACCTGAGGCTGGTGACTCTGAATTGATGGTAGTAGGCCCACCCCTTACCCCCACCCCCCCTCCCCTCCCTGCGCACAACCTCTGAATGACAGGGACTTGGTGTGGCAGACGCCTCTGTGGTATGGGAGCCTCTTGTTGGCCTTCTTCCATGTGGCCTAGAGAAGTATGACCCCTGGTCACTGATCTTTGGGGTCACTGTGTTGAGTTTCTGTGTCCTGCTCCTCGCAAGTCCAAGTACACCCTAAACCTCATAGATGGGTTCACTGGAAAAGGGCGAGTGCTGGTCAGAAGAACAGTCTCTATGTGACCAGAGTCTGAGTTACTGTGCTGCCTTTTTTCTTTTCTTAATGAAATGCTAACATTAAATATGCACATTGAAATCCACTATTGCAAATGTACACATGAGAGTCGTTCAGGAGCCATGCCCTTAGAATCAGGGAAAGACTAGGAGGGCAACTTGGTAAGTCTGCTTACACTTGCCTTTTCTGGGCATGTGGAGTGGAGGCTGGAGGCACGCCCTTAGTTGTTTGGGTTTGCTGAGTACTCCTTGCTCTCCGTGACAGCTTGAGGGGCTGGTTGATGGGGTCATATGGGCAGAACAAAAGGCTGCCATTTCTTTCCCAGGGTCACACCAGTCCATCTGTGACATAGGGTCAGCTCAGTACTGTGTGCTTCCCACAGAACTTCTTTTTGGGTTTTCCACTGGCGGAGGAGGAAACAAAACTATTTAGATCCACTGGGCAGTCTTTATTTCATTAGGAAAGAAAGCATCTTTGAAGTTCCGTGTGTGTGACATTCTCAGGGTAAGGTATGGGGACAGAGTGTATCAAGTCCCAGTATGATGATGGAGTCACAAGAAAGATTCGAGACCCTTTTCTGTTGCCCACCCCCCCAGCTTCTGTGTGTTTTATCAATGTGGTGTCTTACGTGCACCTCTTGGGATGATAAACTGATTTTTGTGGGATGTGACCCTTGATTCCCCTGCTGAGAATGAGACCCTGAAGCAAGCAACCTTGACCCCCAGCACTGCCCCGTGAGGGCCAGCCGCTCTCCTCTGCAGGTAGGCACAGTCCAGTCAGGCACAAGGAGGGTGAGGTCAGGATACAGCTTGGTTAGTTGCTAGCTGTGAGGCTGTTTATGTTCTGGACTTGAGATTCTTCAACCACCCAGGGTAAGACAGCCACAACCCACCTGGTATAAAGCTTTGCCCTAATACTGTTATGTTGTTGTTCGGTGCCACTGAGTCTGTTTCAACTCAGTGACTCCATGTGCAGAGGAGAACTTGACCCTACAGGGTTGTCGGGCTGCTGCCTTTGTACAAACTGATTGCTAGGTTTTTTTCCTATGAAGCTCCTGGGTGGGTTCGAACTACTGACTTTTTAACTAGCAAGCCAGACATTTAACCATCGCACACAAGGGCTCCTATAATCATGTTAAGTGGCAGCAGACAGAATCTGAACCCCCAAAACCAAATCCATTGCTGTCAGGTTGGTTCTGACTCACGGCAGTCTTGTAGGACAGAGGAGAACTGCCCAAGTTTCCAAGGAATGCCTGGTAGATTTGAATAGCAGACCTTTTCGTTAGCAGCCGTAGCACTTAACCACTACACCACCGGGGTTTTCCTGAACTCTCAAACAAAATCAAACCCACTGCCATTGAGTCAGTTCTGACACATAGCGACCCTATAGGATGGAGTAGAACTGCCCCACAGAGTTTCCAAGGAACACCTGGAGGATTTGAACTGCCAACCTTCTGGTCAGCAGCTGTAGCACTTAATCACCAGAGGGTTTCCCTGAACCCCCTAGGCCCCTCTAAGCCTCTCACCACCCAGGAACTTTTGTAGTTGCAGGCATTGGTTTTTCTCTTGCTCATTTCGGCAGGCAGTGTTGCTGAGTTTGAATTTGGTCTGCCTGGCTTCTCTGTCTGCATTTATTTCCTCATCTGTAAAATGGACTGATAATTACTTCTGACTTACAGGAGTGGCAAGGACAAATGGAGTTGTTTGCACACAAAATACCATGTAAGCTGTTATTAGATACAGACAGGGTTGGTTCCTGTTTCTTTTTTAGTTTCCCTGTGGGTCCTTGGCTTCAGGCAAGGACAGGGGCAGGCAGCAGAGCACCTGGCTCCTGTTCCAAGGGACCCCCCGGGTGAATTTCAAGCCCGTCATTGTGGAGGTGAAAGCTAAAGTGCAGAGTAGAGTGGCTGCTGGGTTTAAAGCTGCTCGTGTCCAGTCCCCTTGTCCAGATGACTGAGGCCTGCGAACCAGGGTGATGTGCCTGGTCACACCTGGGCTGAGCAGAGCCACTTCAGGGGTTCCTGGTCACCTGTCAGACCGCACGCTCAGCAGTCTCCTGTCACCCCTCCCTGTTTCTTGGGGTTGCTGACGGCTGTCCCCACTGCACCTCCAAAGAAATGCTCACTGTTGGCTTCATTTTTCTGCTCACAGAAGAAGTTAGAAAACCTCAAGAGCTTAGACCTTTTCAACTGTGAGGTGACCAACCTGAACGACTACCGAGAAAACGTCTTCAAGCTCCTCCCGCAGCTCACGTATCTTGATGGCTATGACCGGGACGACAAGGAGGCCCCTGACTCGGATGCCGAGGGCTACGTGGAGGGCCTGGACGATGAGGAGGAGGACGAGGATGGTACGTGGGGCCGGGGAAAGGCCGGGGCTGTCAGGAGGCCCCGCCGGCCGCTGGGGACGAGCTGGCGGCCCTCCTCTTTTCAGGCTGTGGAGGGGAGTGTGGTGGACTGTTGCTGTCTAACTTGCCCCCCAAAAAGTCCTCCGAGTCTTCAGCTGTATAGAACCTTCTTGGGTAGCAATTGATCTATCGGAAATCATTCCAACTTCAGTTTCCCCTCTTTAGTAACTGCTTCAGGAGTGAGATTACATTTTCTCTACGCCATGGCCACAGACTCAGATAGTCTTCCGGTTAGAGGGGAGACCAGAAGGTGAGGGCAGCCTGAGGGTCCACCGCCCATCTAGATGTCCGGTAGAGGTGAGGTTGTGACCTGAGGAGGTTATGGTCCCCACTCTTGGTAGCTACAGCCCACAAAGCCTTAGGCCAGGACTTGGGGCTGTGGCTGTAGGGTCCCTGGGAAGTGGAGGAGGCAGCATGTTTATGTACATGGGCAGCTGTGGGGCACACTCTGGCCTTTCAGGGGACAGGCACTGTCTCCTGGGCTCTCCCTACACCTGCTCTGGCTACAAGTCCTGCAGGTCTTGGTGGCCAGGGTCAAGTTGAGAATCAAGACACTTGCCCATTTTATTCAGATACAAGCTTGTGCTTTTCCTTGTCAGGTTGGGAATCTTTTGCAAGGTATTCACATACCCTGTTTGCCTTATTGGGGACTTTGTGATGTAGCAGAAAGGGACTGGGGTGCTGAGCACACCAGCTCTCCCGCTGATTGACTGTGTGGCCTTGAGTGGGTCACTTTGGTACATTGGCTTTCCTGCCTTTAAAATGGGGAGTTTGAACTGGATGCCCTTTCCGACTGAATTGACTTCTCCGTTGAGCCCCCTTAGTATTCTCCCCTGCCACCTCCGCTTCCACACGGCATCTCGGATTTTGTTCAACTCACAGAGAGGGCATCTCTGGGATCCTTTTCAGACATGTTTGGGGACATATATTGGTACTGTTTCCATAACCGTGAAAGCACCCAGACTTCGGCCGAGGCGGGTGCATGGGGGTCACCGGTCCGCACTGAAGGCTTCGGCACCGCTGCCTCTCCCAGCAGCCTGCGCGGTGTGGGGGAGCGGCAGCCCACCGCCGCATCCTTCCATATTTTCCCCATTTTGATTGCATAGAGGAAGACTATGATGAAGACGCTCAGGTAGTTGAAGATGAAGAGGATGAGGAGGAAGAGGAAGAAGGTGAAGAGGAGGACGTGAGCGGAGAGGAGGAGGTGAGAGCCAGGGCTGGGCTGGGCGGCGGTACCTCTCTGCCCGCCTCCTCTTCCTGCCTCAGAGTCCGTCTCAGCCAGGCACTGGCTGCCAGTGGGCAGGGACATGGTTTCATTCTTTACCCTTTTACTGGTCTTGGGGTGGCTGGACCTGAAGCGAGCCCTGGGGAGGCAGTCACTTAGAAGTGGGCAAACAGGATTCTGCAGGCGGGGTGAGGAAGGGCAGTCACCTGCCGGGGTGAGCCCAGCCCCCGTTTCTGTGTGAGTGGTTCTCAGAGAGCAGGCTCTGTGGCCCCAGTTCTGCCTGTTTGGCACTTCTGTGTTCATTCAGTGACTCCTCACTGAACCCTTACTCTGCACTGGGGAAAAACCAAAGACGAGCACACTGCTGGGCCCTGAGTCAGGATGACCTGGGTTCCCTTTGAACAGTGGCAGTCGTTCATCAGGAGTCGGGCGTTATCTTAACAATATCTGTGAGATAGCCGTGACAGGTACTGTGGACAGTGGTGAAGATCCTGGGCTTTGGGCCGCTGAACCCCACCCAGCTCTGCCACTTGCTGGCTGTTGTCTTTGGGCAAAGTGTTTGACCTTTCTGAGCCTGTTTGTTCTCTAGTGTGATAGCTGTCCTATTAACAACTCTAGTTTACTGGCTTCTTAATAGGACAAAATAGAACTAAGATGCCATAGAACTATCTGCCGGTAGTAAATGTCCATCTGCTTATGTTAGGTTAGCCTGTTACAGACTTTTTCAAGGTCCTGGGTTTTCTGTTTCAATATCCAAGTCTCTACAGCAGAGTCATTTTCAGAACTCTAAATCAGCTCTCGCAAATTGTCAGAGTCAGACCGCCCTGGTCCCATTGCCATCAAGTCCATTCTAACTCTTCGCAACCATATGAGACAGATTAGGACTGCCCCATAGGGTTTCCAAGGAGTGGCTGTGGGATTTGAACTGTTGACGCTTGGGCCGGCAGCGAGACCTTAACCCACTGTGCTGCCGCGGCTGCAGAGTTAGCCCTGGAGAGATTTAAAATGAGCACAGCACCGGCAGCAGCGTGCCTGCCTTTCCCCTTCCAGGGCTCCCTGCCTGTCCTGCCCACTGGCCCAGGCCGGACCTCCCAGGCCCCCCTGCCTGGCTTCTGAGGAGCGACAGCTTAGGGCGCATGGGAAAGCTGTGGCGATGGCATTGGTGTCGGTCTCCTTCTGGGCTGGGTGTCTTCCCCAGTCTCCCAAGTTACTGGCTCGCCTCTGAAAAATAGTGTATTTTCAGAAGTAAAGACTTGGAATAAGAAACCCTTCTAGGACAGAGTGGCCCATCGTGTCGGCTAATGGGTTTCTCAGCTTGCCCTTCCTGTCACGAGAGCTGCAGCGTGCAGGGACTTTTTTTCTGTAATCTCCTTGACCATCTGCAGATTTCCAGCTTCCAGTAAAAGAGTTTATACACAAAAGCAGAACCTTAGCAAACAGATTGATTAGGGAACTGTTTGGCGTTATAAAAGGATATTTCCCTAGACAAAAAGAAGTTTATCACCAAGTTCTTTCTAAACAATGGGCTGCTTGATGCTCTAGGAACATAATTCAGTAGAAATCCAGCTAGCCTGTAATTTTAGGAGCAGCCTAACATGAGGACCTTGTGTTCAGAATGACGCTGTATGCCTTGCTGAATCTCAAGTTAGGAAAGCTGTCCTTGGTGGCCCTTGAATTTATACCCGCCTTCCCTGGGTAGTACAGGTGGTTAATGGCTGGACTGCTACCCTGGGGTGCCTAGGAAGAAAGGCCAGGCACTCTGAATTCTGAAAAAGGAGCCACTGAAAATCTCCAGGGCACAGGTCTGCTCTTAACACGTGAGCTTGCCACAAGTCAGGTACTCCCTTGGCTACAGGTGAGCCAAGTATGCAAGACAGGTGTAGGTGTTGGGTGGGGTGGGTGTGGCTTGCCCTCAGAATCTGGATTTGCTGAAGCTGATGTCTGCTCTGGAAGCCAAACTAGGTTAAGGACAGCTGGACTGATGGCCTGCTTCACTGGGCATCGGATTTGATAAGCTGCGGGTGGTACAGGGCTTTCATTCAGATCAGGAGTTCTTAACTCGAGGGTAGAATCTCCAGCTGTTGGAAAACAAGATTCACAGCTTTCTGCAGATTCTCCAAGAAGTCCTTGCTCCCAACTAAGCTAAGAACCTCTGTTTTAGTTTTCTCCTGTGGTGGCTGGTCCTTGGTATGGGCTCGGAGAGAATGGGGTGACCCCTTCCTGTTGGAACTGAGTGTGGGGACAGTGGTCACCTCCACATGTCCCAAGGCTGGGAGTATTTAATGTTCTGGTGTCTGTCCTCTCTCCTAGGAGGATGAAGAAGGTTATAATGACGGGGAAGTAGATGACGAGGAAGATGAAGAAGATCTTGGTGGTATGGCAGCCTTCTTACTCTGAGTGGTGGCAGGCTGGCTCCTAACCTGAGATTGCTGAGCCTCTGAGATCCCTGGGAGTGGGTGGAGCGCTCCCTCCTCCCTGGGGCTCCAGGTGCCTGCCCAGCTCTGCAGCCGCCCTGCCTTAGATGGCCAGGGATGACAGGCCGCACTGGTTATGAAGTGTCCTCGAGGTGTGGTTCCCTGGTTTCTTTGTGGGTGGGTTAAGTTACAGAGACAGGCCCTTGTTTAATCAAAATGCCTTTTCCTTGCTCTTCCAGAAGAAGAAAGGGGTCAGAAGCGAAAACGAGACCCTGAAGAGGAGGGAGAAGACGACGACTAAGTGGAATAACCTATTTTGAAAAAATTCCTATTGTGATTTGACTGTTTTTACCCGTACCCCCTTCCCCCCAATCCTGCCCCCCTGAAACTTATTTTTTTCTGATTGTAATGTTGCTGTGGGAACGAGAGGGGAAGAGTGTCCTGGGGGTCACGGGGGGAGGGTGGGAGGGGGGGGAATAAAAGACTATTTTTACTGCCGCTCTTTATTTTTGTTTTCCCCCTACTCTTTCTTAGTGTCTGGTTCAGTCCCAGTATGCGATTGCTGAGAGCACACGGGGAAGAGCATTTGTCCCTTCCTGGCAGAGGGTGGTGTGGAGGTCTGTCCCGTTTCCTGGTATCTCCCTTCTCTCCGCAGCTGGTCAGAGCCAGTGCTGGGCCTCGGCGTGTTACTGATGACAGCCTGCGGGGGCGGCCGAGCACCGGCTGTCCCTTCCTGCTGGCTCCGGATGTGACTTCCGCATTTCTTGGGCCTGCTAGAGGCATTGGACGTCGGGGGTTGGTTAATAGTAACCTGAAGGGGTATTTTAGCACTGGTTTGGGGACTCTCCCCATCCCTCCTCCCCGTCCCCCTTCTCAGATGGTGGTGGGCTTCACTCTGAAGAGGACTCTGATACCACACTGATGTTTCTTTCAGCTAGAGAGCTGGAAAAGACAGGCTTACAAGTTATAAGTAAAAGGAATTGGATGACGGCAATGAAAAGAGAAGAAGCAAACTCTCAAACTTCAACCTGTTTAAAAGGAGAAAAAAAACACTTGCCCTATCTTGATCTGTAAAATACTAGAGTGCTTTGTTTTACAAAATGACAAGAGAATCCTTTCCACGTGTGCTTCTGTGCTGAGACCGTTTTTCTAGGCCTCACGTAGCGCCGGGGCGTCGCTGCATGTCAGCTGGGTTTTGTTTCTGTTTCTGTTTTTCATACACCCGAGCACGGAGAAAGTAATGCAAAATTGTATTTTCTTACCTAGTGCAAGTCTGAAATGACTGCAGATTCCTAGTGGATGTACAGGTTGGCTTTCCTGTCCCTCTTCTGGATTGCTTTGGAAGTGATGTGTTGTTTCCTTGCCCGTGTTTCACCTGTATAAAAACCATCCACACCCGTTCTCCTCCCGCTCGGAGGAGCCCAACTCTTGAGTTCTATGTCTGTTTGTCATTGATAAATTTCAATAAATCTTTTTATACAATTTTTTTGGGGATGACTTCTTTTGAGTCCAGCAGGCCACTGAGTTTCTAAGACGTGTTCCAGGTCTCACTTGCTGGATGGGTGAGTGGCTGGGTGGAGGGGCTTCGGTTTTGTTAACTGACGCGCTGGCTTTTCCTCTCAAGTGCACACTCAGAGACTTCTGGTTTCAAAGCTGCCAGATTCCACGGGAGGCTTTCTGCGTTCAATGAACCCTCCCCACAAAAAAACCTGAAAAGTTGGTGGTATTTGGGTCGACTCTGAAACTTCCTTCTGATGTCCTCCAGATTTTTTTTTTCAGATGAAAAATAATATGCTTAAAAACTTAGAGTGTCTAAAACAAGTTCATAAACATACGTACCTGATACCTTGTTCCTACTTCACACTATGACGTGTCTCTAAATAGCCTTATTAAACTTGGTATAGTTTATCAACTATAATCTGATTTGCTGAATTCCAATCAAATTGTAAAGATACTGAGGTTCTTTCTGTCCTGCCAGCACAGTGGACATAGCCTGTGACATAAGTACTTGCTCATACTTTCTATGGATTTGTTAGTACAAACTCTTCAAGTGGTTGGACCAAAGGTTAAATTATTTTATCCTTCATGCTTTTTAATATTGTATATATCAGGGATAAAATTACAGGGCATGTGAACTACAAAGATGTAATTAGTGATAGCGAAAGAACAGTGTAGGTATAAAATGTCTTGTGTGTGAACTGATGTTTCCTTGGTACCAATTTCCCTAGGTTTTTATAAATAGAGGCTGTTAAAAATTCTTGATAACCACTAAGAAAATACCTAAAAGGAAAGAAAAAATGCACAAAAGAGAATGAGATGGAAACCAAAATGGCTCGCTACAGTAAGCCCAACAAAACACAAAAAGGGAGCAGTAGTGAAGGCTGAAGACACGAGAACAGAAGGACAGCAGTGAGGTACTTGTAATTACGGGGACTGGAAATGGCCTGGAGACTCCAGTCAAAGGGCAGAGAGCAGACCAAAGGTTTATAAAGCCCGTAAGGCTCGTATGTAGGGTTCTGTTAATGTTTTCCAGAAAGGTTATGCCGATTCACCATGGGGTTTTATACATAGACACGGGTTTGTCTTACAGCTTCAAACCCCATGGTGAGTCAGAGTACAATTCTGGCAGTGTGATGTGGTGATCAGGAGAGAACCCCCTAGTTGATAGCTGGCGTCTGCCTCTCTGGGTTTGGCGTCCTATGGCTTTGGGTGTGGGATGTGGGGAGGTGGCCTCCCACGTGTCAGGCCTCACAGGACTGGGGCTGTGAAGGTGAAATGGGGGTTACTCCAGTCCCTCTGAGCCGCATGCCAAGGACGGGCCATCTCAGGAGAAACCTAAAGCAGAAGGGCTTAGCTGGGCTGAAGGACCTCTTGGAGAAACTCCAGAAAGCTTTGAACCTTCATATCCCACTGACCTGACCTCCCTGGCCCTGCAAGGGCGCTTGAGCAGTCAAGTGACTCCTTGCTTAGTAAATGCTACAAACAGATCGTTGAAGTGAGTGACGAAGGAGAAGTCTTTTTATGCACAAAGCATATTAAGCAACCCTTGAAGATCTTACTGTACCCATTTTACAGATGAGCAAAATGAAGCTGGAGTAACTTGGAAGTCGAGTAAGAGGTGGAGCCAGGGTGAAACTCAGGACTGTCATTTCCGCTACATAGAGTAAAGCTGTGGATGGTAAGGAGGAAGAGGAAGTTCAACTAGAGAGGGAGGGAGAGGGGTAAACGTCAACCTTTACGGAGCTCTCACTGTGTGAGAGGCAGCCGGGCTTACATGCAGTGTCTGATTCATCTGGCTGACTCCAGCAGACACCATGGTCATCCTCGTTATACTGGGTCAGAGGGTGACTCAGCCAAGTCATCCAGAAGGAGGGGCGCTGCAAGGGTTCAAACCGGGTGGGCCTGAGCCAGGCACCTGCCCTCCAGCCCTTCCATGAGAGTTAAAGCCAGCTTTGTGGAAGCAGTCCCATGCGCCTGGCCATCACAGCTCAGAAAAATGAAACCCATAGCCGTGGAGTTGATTCTAACTCAGAGACCCTACAGGGCCTACTGAGAAATGCCCCATGAAGTTTACAAAGCACCTGGTGGATCTCAACTGCCAACCTTTTAAAAGGTAGCAGACGTAGCACTTAACCACTACACCACTGTACCCCCAGGGTTTCCATTCACAGTGCCAGAGAGGTGGATTGCAGCACGGGGTGCTGGAGACTGTCATGAGATCCTCACCAGGAAGGTGCTCTTAGAAATCCCCTGCCCAACCCTGTCACTTGACAAAAGAGGAAACCAAAGACCAGAGAGGGCATCTAAAGTGTCCAAGATCCCACTAAAAGACTGTGCAGATAGTCCTGAAGCCCAGGCAGAGGTGGATCACCCCAGCAGCAAGCCAGGTAGGCACAGGCTTCCTTGTGCTTACTTACTAATCTAGTGTACAGTTGTACGCTTTACCACATCAAATCTCATCATACCTTCCTGACCAGGCAGTTGTGCAGGTAAGCGAGTAAACACAAGTAGAACTGCAGATAGCTTGGTTACTGGGTCATCCACTCCTGAGCCCAGAACTTCCTCCGTGCCTCTCCATCTGGCCTCCTGCTGCTGTTTTGTGTGGATGGAGGTGCCAGCCATTGTGAGAGGGAAGAGTCACAGGGCAAGGCAGACTCCAGGAAGAACACAGCAAGCCCCGGGTGGACAGCGTGTTGTGAGTGTTGTGGCCCACCTGAGTTGTGTTTGGTTTTGGAATGCATCAAATGTGAATGTAAGGAGGCCTGGTGGTGCAATGGTGAAAGCCATTGATTTCTAATTGGAAGGTCAGCGGTTCAAAACCACCAGCACGTCCACAAGAGAAAGAGGAGGTTGTCTGCTTCCATAGAAACTCACAGCCTTGGAAATCTCACAGGGTAGCTGGAATCAACTTGACGGCAGTGGGTGGGTTGTTCATATTCACAGTGACAGCATCTGGTGCTGATCACCCGTGTACAGGGGTGTGTACCTCCTGGTGCCGTCCGGGGCTTGGAGGGAGAATGGTAATTAGGAAGATTGGAGGTTATCAGCTACTATGTACCATAAGCTCTGTCCATCACCTCCTTTAATCTTACGTGATGTTCTTGGGTTGAGAGGTGAGACAATTAGCCCAGATAGAAAGTGGTAATTAGGCCTCCAGCTTAAGTCTTTCTGATGGCAGAGACCTTGTTCTCATCCACTGCGCTCCAAGGGCTGGGCAGACGAGGAAGGAGGATGAGCAGTGCAGTCTGTCTCATTTGCTGACTTGCAAAGGCTGTTTTTATCCTGCTCCAGAAGCTCATTGTTTGTAGTTGGAAGGATTCCTGCAGTGGGTCCCTAATGAGCAGTTTTGGACAATGGTGGCCAGGAGCCCTTGGGCCAGCCTTCAGACAGGCCCCTGTGGCAGACGGGGCCTGGGAGTGAGCAAGGCCAAGGAGAGGGCTAGGGATGGATAGATAGAGGGGAACAGGTCTGAGATGAGCCTGATGGAGGCCCTTGTTACCAGCCATGAATATGCCAGCAGAGGAGAGACTCAGGCAGGATTCAAACAAGATAGGGCTTGGAGACTGCTAACTGACTGTGGGACTAGGGAGCGCATGTAGGGGACATCTGTGGAGTTGTATGCCAAGCTGCAGTTTCTCTTAGTTGAGTGACTACATTATGGGGGACCATCTGAAAGACTCCTGTAGATACGGCTAATTCTCCACGAAGTTCAGATGGGATTGACCCCTTACCCTTCTGGCTTCCGGGGTAAGCAGATAACCCAGGCTGGCCCAGCCAGTCAACATATTCCAAGCTCTGGCCACAGCAACTGGTACAAGGGTAAGTCTGGAACCTAAACTGCTCCAGTGAGCCCTAGTCCCTGGGATGTGGAAAGTAAGAATTCTTCCTTTTGGGATGCTGGACTGGGAGGGTGTGGCCCTGGAGGTGAAAAGGCATGCTGGAGAAAGCTTTGCCAGTGATCAGATCCAGCACTGGGGGAAGCAGAGGCAGAAAACCAGGAGAGAGGTGGCCTCTAGATAATTCCATTTCAGCCTGAAAAATCCTAACACAATTGAAGTAAGGTAATCACCAAATACTTAGGGTTTCCTGTTTTCACAGCAGTGTACCCTATTTTGTTTATTTCTCATTGTAGTCCCATCTGGGTAGTTAGTGTTCTGCTATTTCAAAGACTGAACACATATAGGTATCAGCTATTTAGTGCCAGACCTAACAGTAACTGCTTTCCAAACATCAACCTAGTGTCACCCAGACTTTTCTGACAGGACTTCAGCAGAGCTTGCCAGACTGCGTGGCCTCACCCCTGGAAATTCTGGTTCAGTAGCTCTGGATTGGGGTCCCCGAACCAGTTTTTAACGAATATCCTAAAAGGGTTCTCATCATCAGGAAAATTTAGGAAGTGCTGCCTCATACTCAGTACCCACAAAACCTAATGAGGAAGGTATTAGGATCATGATTGTGTAAAGCTGAGGAGAGTGAGGCTCAGAGAGGTTAAGTAACTTGCCCAAGCTCACACAGGTAGGTGAGTGGCTGAGTTAGCATTTGAACCTGAGTCTACATGACTTTGACACCTCTTATAGACAGAAAAAGAAACCCTGGTGGTGTAGTGGTCAAGTGCTACGGCTGTTAACCAAGAGGATGGCAATTTGAATCCACCAGGTGTTCCTTGGAAATTCTAGAGGGCAGTTCTGCTGTGTCCTATAAGGTTGCTGTGAGTTGGAATCAACTTGATGGCATTGGGTTTGGTGGGTTGGTTATAGAAAGATGATAACAGCCACTTACGCACCTCGCAAGTTATAGGATGGTGGATAATATGGGAAAGAGTATCTCTAGTTGGAAAGAGAAACCTTTTTTTTAAAGCTGGTCTTATGAAAAAGAAGTTCAAAGAATTCAAACATTTTCTTTAACAGAGGAAAAACTCCTAAAAGTTCCCCATGTTTAAGATAATCTACATGGAGGGTTTTTTTCCTCCCCTTTGGTCCTCCTTTTAAAAATTACATCCAGTAAAGTTCACTCCTGTACTCTTGTATCAACCTTCACAGTCATCAGACAGTCCATGGGAAACTTGGTTTGTGAAATGAAATGGACGTGAGCTCTGAGGATAGCCTTATCTTGCTGATGGCCTTCTGAAAGTGTCACAAGCCTTGGCCAAGGCTCAAGAGTCAGGAGACCCGGCTTCTCACCCTAGCTCTGAAATGTCACCAGCTGGGTGGTAGCAGACAAGTCACCTTTATGTCCTATAAAAAGAGTGATGCAGACTGAAGGACTTCTGACCATCTCTGCAGTACAATGGATTACTCTTGAGATGTGGCCTTTCTGGCCTTGGGTTTAGAATTCTGCAAGACTACTTTGACCAGGCCACAATCTTGCAAGAGGTTGGTTGCTTAACTATGCAAATTAGGTGCAGAAGACATTATTTGGTATACTGCTATGCAAAATGGGTGACTTTTGGTCTCCGAAGAGGATGGGTTAGTTCATGAACTTGCTAGGTGGAAGGCATGCCTTCAATCTGGTAAGGAGCGGCTTGCCCAACAGAGGTTTTTAGAGATGCAGAGAGAGAGAAAAGAAGGAGCTGTAGCATTGAAGATGGCAAGAAACAGAAGAACATGGTGAGAAGCAGCTGAAAGATGGCAGAGTCTGGTAGCACTGGGCCCCAGTGGAGCTTGGCTGCAGTTGGGCCGCAGTGAAGGGCCTGCCTGGGGGCACTGCCAAAAAGGAACTGAGAGCTTTCTTGGTTAGAAGCAGTCTTGTTGAATGAACTATATCCTGTCTCCTGAGGTCCCATTATTTCCAAATTGATTCTGATCCTTATTTATAACCCATTCATCAAACCCAGTGGTGTCAAGTTCATTCCAACTCTTAGTGGCCTTCTAGGACAGAGTAGAACTAACTGTCCCATAGGGTTTCCAAGGCCGTAATCTGTACAGAAGCAGACGGCCACATCTTTATCCAGTGGAGCAGCTGGGGGGTTCAAACCACTGACCTTTTGGTTAGCAGCCAAGCACTTAACCACTGCACTACTAGGGCTCCTTCTGTAACCTGTTACTTCCCCAATAAACCACTTAATTGTAAGTATGGTTTGTGAGTTCTGTGGGATGTTGCAGCAGATTACCAAACCCAATGGTTAGAGGAGGGGTACTAAGGGGAGGGGAGTAGTTGGTGTTAGAGATGATGAAGTCATATAGTAGCTTGGAGAAGCTGAACAGCTGGGACACCTGTCCCTTCCACCTTTGTGCTGATCCTTAGTAGAGAAATCATTCACGGGACGTGGGGCCAAGATGGCAGAGCAGTCAGATGCTTCCTGTGGTCCTGGTACAATAAAGACCTGGAAAACAAACTAATCAATTATATACAATAATCAGGAGCCCTGAACATCAAAGACAAAATTGAGTCTGGCTGAGTAGCAGGGAGAAGGAGAGAAAGTTTAGAAGCAGTGATGATTTATCATACCTGACCTGGCCAGCATCCTGCAGGCTGGATCAGCTGGTATCACAGGCTGAGGCAAGCAGCACTGCTCAGGACACGTTTTCCACACCAAGAGAAATGAAGCAGTTCTCCCCTACTCTGGTCCCAGTCCAACTTCAATGATTGCCATGCCACCTGGACTGAAACTGGGACCTGTCCAACATCCCAAGCCATTCTCTCAAATTTGGAGAGAACAAATTAACAAACAGGAAAAATAATCTACAGCTCCCCTAAACCAGGACCTCAAGGGACTTTGGGTGCCTTTCACACCTACCTAGACCTATGTGGCCCATTTCAACAGTATAGACCCTCATTAGGATAGTACGACAAGGTACATACCTGAAACCTATTTTCAACTGCAACAGCTGAGGGAAAGTGGCAGATTTGTGGCACTTGACACTATCCTGCCCATTATATTGGGTCCTCACCTACGCACATCACGAGTCTAAGAACTGGTGTCTCCACCCACTCCATCTAGCCACCCACAACACAGGTCTGAAACTAAGTGGTGCCTTCCAGTCCTTTCAGTCAATAGCCTTGGGTACCCAAAATTCAGCTACAAAATACAGCCATCTACACATTCTGGGAAACAGGGACATGCCTTATATCCATGCACTCAGGGGCAGCCATCAGCCCTCTACTTTGCTCAGCACATAACCTCCTACTGCAGCCAGATACCTGTGCCTATTATAATCACGCTTATTTATCCCTGCCAATCTAGGGCTGTAGGTGAGAGCCTACAAGACATACTCAGTGAATGATGACCTAGACACTTGAGCTGAATCCACACAAGAAAAGTAAACAGACTGCTGGGCTCACATACCTAGTAGTAGCTCTAACCACCTGGTGAGAGGACATGAGAGCTTCAAAGATGCAAATAATGAAAATATCTCACATGACCAGCTTATCTGGGCATATCAAAACAAGAAGCTAGGCACAGTAAGCAAACATATAGTGAGTAACTATAACAACTCATTGATAGCTCACAGACAGCAGTCACTATCAAACCACATAAAAAGGCAGACAGTGATTGCCTCAACAAACAACCAAAACAAAGAACCAAAGATCCTCCTGGAGGAAGAAAAATTCTTGAAATTACTGGAGGTAGAATTCAAAAGATTAACGTACAGAGCTCTTCAAGAGATCATGAAGGAAATCAGGTAAAACACAAACCGAGTCAAGGAACACTGAGAAAAAAGCAACAGAGGAACTTAAGAGGGTTATACAAGAGCATAATAACAAATTTAACAGGCTGCAAGAACCCACAATGAGACAGCAAATAGAAGTCCAAAAGAGTAATAATAAAATTTCAGCATTAGACAACTCAATAGAAGCTGGTAGGAGCAGAATTGAGGCAATGAAAGTCGGAATTAGTGAGATCGATGATAAAGCACTCAACAACAGTTTATCTGAGGAAAAACCAGATCAAAGAATTTTTTTTTTTTTAAATGAAGAAATCCAAAGAACTGTGTGGAACTCATGTATCACATATAGAACTAACTTACGAGTGACTGGAGTACCAAAACAGGGAAGGAAAACAGAAAATACAGAGAGAATTGTTGAAGACTTCTTGGGAGAAAACTTGCCTAATACCATGAACAGTGAGAAGATACTTTCCCAAGAAGCTCATCAAATCCCACAAAGGGTAAATCCAAAAAGAAAATCACTAAAGACATATTATCATCCAACTTACCAAAACCAAAGCTAAAGAGAGAATTTTAAGAGGGACTAGGGATAACTGAAAAGTCTTCTACACAGGAGAGTCCATAAGACTAAACTTGGACTACTCAGCAAAAAGCATGCAGGCAAGCAGGCACTATACAAAGCCTTGAAGGGAAAAAATTGAAAATCAAGAATTATATATTCAGCAATTCTGCTCTCAAATATGATGACAAAATTAGGGCATTTCCAGGTAAACAGAAGTCAAGAGAATTTGTAAAAATTGAACCAGAATTATAAGAAATGCTAAAGGGAGTCCCCTGATTAGAAAATCAACAACTTCAGACAACAACCCAAGACCAGAACACGGACACAACAACCAGATGTCAGCCCAGATAGGGAAGTCACAAAAATAAACTAAGGCACTATAAAATCTCAACAACGAAAAATACAAATAACCCAATTAAAGACTGGGCAAAGGATATGAACAGGTACTTCATGAAAGAAGCCATTCAGGCAGCCAACAGATCCATGAAGAAATGCTCACAATCATTTGCTATTAAAACCCAAAACTAAACTCATTGTCAACAAGTTGATTCCTACTCATAGTGACCCTATACAGAATGGAGCCACTGGTGGATCTGAATTGTTGACCTTTTGGTTAGTAGCTGTAGGTCTTAATTACTATGCCACCAGGGTTTCTTATTAGCCTTTATTGTTATTGTTAGGTGCTATTGAGTCAGTTCCCACTCATAGAGATCCTATGAACAACAGAACAAAACACTGCCTGGTCTTGCACCATGTCCACAATTGTTTTTATGCTTAAGCCCATTGTTACAGCCACTGTGTCAATCCATCTCGTCAAGAGTCTTCCTCTTTTTTGCTGACCTTCCACTCAACCAAGCATGATGTCCTTCTCCAGGGACTGATTTTTCCTGCAAACATGTCCAAAGTATGTAAGATGCAGTCTTGCCATCTTTGCTTCCAAGGAACGCTCTGGTTATACATCTTCCAGAATAGATCTGTTTGTTCTTTTGGCGGTCCATGGTACCTCCAACATTCTTCTCCAACATCACAATTCAAAGGCATCAATTCTTCTGTCGTCTTTGTTCAAGGTCCAGTTTTTGCATGCATATGATGTGACTGAAAATACCACGGCTTGGGTCAGGTGTGTTTTAGTTTTCAAGGTGACATCCTTACTTTTGAATACTTTGAAGAGGTCCTTTGCAGCAGATTTTCCCAATGCAATGCATCTTTTGATTTCTTGACTGCTGCTTCCATTAGAAAAATGCAAATCAAAACTACAGTGAGACACCATCTTGCCCCAACAAAGCTAGCATTAATCCAAAACATACCAAATGATGAATGTTGGAGAGGTTGTGGAGAGACTGAAATACCTAGACACTGCTAAGTGTAAAATGGTACAACCACCTTGGAATTGATTTGGTGCTTCCTTAAAAAGCTAGAAATAGAAATAGAAGTACCATACAATCCACTCCATACAATCCACCCATACAATCCACCCACTCCTTGAATTATATCCTGGAGAAATAAAAGCCATCACACAAATAAATATATGCACATCCATGTTCACTGCAACAGTGTTCGCAATAGCAAAAAGATGAGAAAACCTAGGTATCCAGCCAATGGATGAATGGATAAACAAATTACAGTATATTCACACAATGGGATACTATGCAACGACAAAGAACAATGATGAATCTGTGACCTATCTCATCAAGGTAGATGAATGTGGAAGGCATTATGCTGAGTGAAATTAGTCACAGAAGGACAGATATTGTATGAGGCTACTTTACAAAAACTCAAGAAAAGGCTTAAACACACACAAAAAATATTGTTTGATGGTTACAAGGACAGGGAGGGCGAGAGAGGCGTATGCACTAACTAGGTAGCAGACAAGAATTAGGTGAAGGGAAGAACAACGCACAGTGCAGGGAACATCAGCAACACTGGACTAAACCAGAAGTTACAAAGTTTCCTGAATACCACCAAGCACTTCAAGGGACAGAGTAGCAGGGGCTAGGGGTTAGGGACCATGGTTTCAGGAATATCTAGGTCAATTGGCATAATCAAGTTTATTAAGAAAAAGTTCTGCATCTCACTTTGGTGAGCAGCATCTGGAGTCTTAGAATCTAGGAGGTGGCCGTCTAAGATGTACCAATTGGTCCCAACCTACTTAGAGCAAAGGAGAATGAAGAACACCAAAGATGAGATAAGAAGGCAGAAAGAGACAGGAGCAGACCGAATGGGCATGGGAAATCCAGAATGGAAAGCAAGAGTGTGCCATCACATTGTAGAAAGAACAACTAGGGAGGCATAACAACATGTGTATAAATTTTTATATGAGAAACTATCTTCAGTTGTAAACTTTCACTTAAAGCACAATAAAAATAAATTGAAGCTAAAACACTAAAAATAGAGAAACACATCAATACATAAAAGATGACAATATTAAAAAAAAGGAACTAAATGTAGTCATGGCATTTTCATATGGAGCAGTCAAGGCAATATATAGAAATAAAAGAATGGTTTAAACTTAGAAAAACTCACGTAAATATTAAGGTAACCACAAAGGAAACTAACGGTCCTACACGTCAAAGTAAAAAATAAAACATAAACACTCAGCAAATACAAAATCAACAACAGCAGAAAAAGGTGGAAAGAAAATGCGTAAAGAAAAATGACTCAGTACAGAAAATCAAGTGGACCAAAGAAATTGTCAATAGTGCAAAAAACAATACATCGAGATGACAGCACTAAACTCATGCCTATCAATAATTACACCAAATGGAAATGGAGTAAATGCACCAATAAAGTTTATTAAGAAAATATTCTGCATTTCGCTTTGGTGAGTGGCATCTGGGGTCTCAAAAGCTAGCAATTGGCCTTCTGAGATGCCTTAATTGGTCCCAATCCACCTGGAGCAAAAGATAACGAAGAAAACCAAAAACAAAAGGAAAATACTAGCCCATGAGACAGAAGGGCCACAAAAACTAAAGACACCATTAGCCTGAGACTAGAAGAACTAGATGGTGTCAGCTACCACTAATGATCACCCTGACAGGCAGTAAAACAGGGAGTCCTTGACAAAGCAGGAGAAAAGAGGGGTATAGAATTCAAATTCACATAAAAGACCAGACTTAATGATCTCGCTGAGACTAGAGGAGCCTCAGAAGACATGGCCCCTGGACTCTCTGTTAATCCAGAACTAAAACTATTCCCAAAGCCAATTCTTTGGGCGAATGTTAGACAACAAAACATAAAATAGTACTTGTGAAGAGTATGCTTTTTAGTTCAAGCATATATACAACTCTAAATGGGTATCTCCTGTCTGGAGGTGGGAAGAGAAGACCAAAAGGGACAGGAGCTAGTTGAAGGGACATTTTGCTAATCACCCCATCCTGCCACCAACACTTCCAAAGTCAGTGATAGTTTGCTGTTATGTCATCTCCTTATAGCCCTGAGGCTTCTGGTTTACATATTGTGAACATGAAACTTAGTAAACTCATTCTTCACCCAAAACTCCACAGTGCCATAAAGACAATTTTGATTCATCGTGACCTCCTGTGCGCCCAAGTAGAACAATGCTCACAAGGTTTTTAGTGGCTGATTTTCCAAAAGTAGATCACTAGTTCTTTCTTCTGAGGCACACCTGGTGTGAACTCAAACCCCCAACATTCTGGTCAGCAGTCAAGCAGGTTAACCATTTGCACCACCCAAGGACACTAGGGGAGAAATAGCCTCTCTCTGCTAAGACAGGATAGGGTGATTAGCAAAATGACTTTTCAAGGTCTCAGTGTATAGAGATGTAGCTGGGTCTCTATATACCCACAGCTGCCAGAGTAAGCCATTTAGGGCAAGAAAGAAGATAGAAGTAATCTGTGTTATGTGTTCACTATGTACCCAGAAGATCACCAAGGAACCAAGGAATGTGAATGTTTCCTCAGAGATGACAGACAGCCTTGCCTTAGAGCAGGTGCCCTGAATTTGGAATTCTAACCTCCTAAAACTTGGTCTTGAAGGTCAAAACCAATAGAAGATTTTGAAGGGCAACTCAAGAAAACAAAGCAAAGTATTATAATGACATGTGCAAAGAGCTGGAGGTAGAAGATCATAAGGGAATAACACGTAGGACACTTCTCAAGCTGAAAGAATTAAAGGGAAAATTGAAGCCTTGAGTTGCAATATGGAAAGATGCTGTGAGGAAACCATTAAACAACGCTGGAAGCATCAAAAGACTACGGGAAGAATACACACAGTCATTACACCAGAAAGAATTAGTCAACATTCAGCCATTTGAAGAGGTAGCATATGATCAGGAACCAATGGTTCTGAAGGAAGAAGTCCAAGCTGCACTGAAGGCACTGGCCGAAAACAAGGCTCCTGGATCTGATGGAATATCAGCTGAAATGTTTCAACAAACAGATGCAGTGCTGGAAGTGCTCACTTGTCTAAGCCGAGAAACTTGGAAGACAGCTACCTGGCCAAAAAACTGAAACAGTTTCATATTTATACCTATTCTCAAGAAAGGCAATCCAACCAAATACAGAACTTCTCAAACAATATCGTTAATATCACATGCAAGTAAAATTTTGCTGACAATATGTCAAAAACATGAAGAGGGAACTGGTGAAAATTCAAGGCAGATTCCAGGAGAGGGCATGGATCAACCGGTGTCATTGCTGATGTCAGATGTATCTTGGCTGAAAGCAGAAAATACCAGAAAGATATTTACCTACGTTTTATTGACTATGCAAAGGCATTTGACTGTGTGGGTCATAACAAATTATGGATAACATTGCAGAGAATGGGAATTCCTGAATACTTAATTGTGGTCATGAAGAATGTGTACGTGGGTCAAGAGGCAATCATTTGAAAAGAACAAGCAGACACTACATGGTTTAAAATCAGAAAAGGTGTGTGTCAGGATTATATCCTTTCACCATATCTATTCAGTCTGTATGCTGAGTAAACAATTAATTTGAGAAGCTGGACTTTGTGAAGAAGAATGGGGCATCAGGACTGGAGGAAGACCCATTAACATTCTGCATTGTGCAGATGACACAGCCTTATTTGTCAAAACTGAAGAGGACTTGAAACACTTACTGATAAAGATCAAAGACCACAGCCATCAATACAGATTACAGCTCAATTTAAAGAAAACAGAAGTCCTCACAACTGGACCAATAAGCAACATCATGATACATGGAGAAAAGATTGAGGTTGTCAAGAATTTCATTTTAGTTGGATCTTCAATCAATGTCCACAGAAGGAGCAATCAAGAAATCTAAAGATGCACTGAATTGGGCAAATCTGCTGCAAAAGACCTCTTTACCGAAAAGTAAAGATGTCACCATGAAGACTAAGGTGTACCTGACCCCAAGTCACGGTATTTTCAATGACAATGCATGCACGAGACAGCTGGACAATGAATAAGGAAGACAGAAGAACTGACACCTTCAAATTATGCTGTTGGAGAAGAATATTGAACACACCATGGACAACCAAAATAATGAATAGATCTGTCTTGGAAAAGTACAACCAGAGTGCTCCTTACGAGCAATAATGGTGAAGCTATGTCATACATACTTTGGGCATGTTGTCAGGAAGGAACAGTCCCTAGAAAAGGATGTTTTTGTTATCTAGTGCTGCTTTAACAGAAATACCACAATTAGAAGGCTTTAAAAAGAAAAATTTCATTTGTCTTAGTCCAGTAAGCTAAAAGCCCAATTCAGAATATCAGCTCCCAGGAAAGCCCTTCTCTGCTGGCACTGGAGGAGGGTCCTTGTTATAAATCTTCCCCTGGACTCTTCACTTCTGAGGTACAGGAACCCTTGTCCTTTCTCAAGGACACACTCAGCTCTCGGCACTGCTCTTTCTTCATGGCTCCAGGTCCCCCAAGTTGCTCTGCTAGATTCATTCTTCTATGTCTTAAGTGATTGCCTCAAGACCCAAAACAATTTCACATGTTAAGCCCTGCTCCGCCAACACAACAGCACCCATCTACACTCTTTAACATCACAGAAGTGAGAATTCCAAGACAGAGGAACATCACACAGTACCAGGAATAATGGCCCAGCAAAATTGCTATAGATATTGGGGGGAACACAATGTAACCATGACAAAGGACACTATGCTTTATAGAGCATCAAGATCCTCAAGGAGATGGATTAACACTGTGGCTGACACAATGAGCTCTTCTAGCATAGCAATGATTGTGGGCACAGCACAGTACCTAGCAGTGTTTCATTCTGTTATATATGGAGTCACTATGAGTTGGAGCCAACCTGATGGCCCCTGACAACAACACCTTCCTAAACTGTGAAAAAATAAATCTGTTTGTTGAAGCTGTTCACTTGTTGTGTTCCCGTTACAGCAGCACTAGATCACCAAGACAACAACCGTATTTGAAAACAGAGTTTTTGAAGATGTGAGTGAACTTTACCAGGAGGTCATCAAAGTAAGGTAGCTTTTGTGGTGGTGAGTATTGTGTGTCACCTTGGCTGGGCCATAATTCTCAGTGCTTATATGTGATCACTCCTGTGACTGCACTGGCTGGCCCATGACTGCATCTGCTGTGAATAGCCAATCATTTTAAAGGGCGTTTCCTTGGAGGCGTGGCCTGCACCCATATATAAGCAGATGCTTTGGCTTTTTGCTTGCTCTGGATCCTGCAGCTGACTGTGGTTCATCTGACCTCTGGCTATCGGGACTTGAGCTATCAGCTTGTCTGCAGATCTTGGAATTCATCATTCTGCACAGCCTGAGAGTGAGAGCTTTGCTCTCTGACTTGCAGATTGTGGGTTTGCCAGCACCTGCAGAATCGAGAGAAGCCACTGTCCTGATCTATGGACTTGAGACATACCAGCATCTACAGTCAAGTGAACCACTCCCTTGATATAAATCTCTCTCTATATATATTTGTACGCTTTACTGGTTTTGCTCTTTAGAGAACCCAACCTAAGACAGCTCCTAACATAATACAACTAGTGTCCTTATAAAAGGGTACATGGCCCAGACAGCAATTGATTTAGGCTGTTTTAGGTTGCTAGTGCTGCTCTAACAGAGATATCACAAAGTGGATGGCTTTAGCAAGCAAATGTTTATTCTTACACAGTCTGGTAGGCTGCAAGTCCAAATTCCAGAAGTCTGATCCAGGGGAAGGTTTTCTCCCTTGTTGGCTCTGGAAGAAAGTCCTCGTGTTGCATCAGTCTTTGTTCAGGGAGCATCTTGGCATAGGAACCTTGTGCTGCTTTCTTGAAGGTGTGAGGTTTCCCATTCTCTGCTTGCTTCCCTTTCCTTTTATCTCGTGTAGGATGAAAGGATAACGGGTGGTACAAGCCATGCTCCAGGGAAACTCCCTTTATGATGGAACAGGGAGGTGATCTTCTGAAGGGATTTACAGTCCCACCTTAATCCTGTCTGACATAATCCACTCTGTTAATCACAGGCAGAGATTAGGATTTACAGCATGAGAAAATCACAAAATGGAGAAGGGTAATTACAGAGTACAGGGAATCCTGGCCAGCCAAACTACTCCACACAGTTCTGGGGGACACAGTTGAATCCATCACAGACTTCTAACCTCCAGAACTTGGAGATAATAAATACCTGTTCTCATTTTTTAATATATATTGTGTTTCAAGTGAAAGTTTACAATTCCAGTCGGTTCACACAAAACTTACCGACACTTGTATGTGACTCTAGCTGCTCTCCTTACTCTGGGACAGCTTACCCTCTCTCCCTGTATTTCCTGTGTCCCTTCAACCAGTCCCTGTCCTCCTCTGTCTTCTCATCTCGCCTCCAGCAGGAGCTGTCCAGTTAGGCTCCTTGTTCTCATAAGCTACCACATCTGTGGTATCTCATTATAGCTGCCCTAGGGCTAAAACATCGAGGGTCAGCTTATGCAACCAGCTCAAGTCACACAGGCAGGAAGGTGCGAGCTGGATTGGAACTCGTATCTGTCTATGGTCCCTTAGTCTTGTCACTGTGTTACATGCCTTCAAGGCTTCCTATCCCAAATTATGGAGGTCTTTCCTCACTTTTCAGGTCCTGTGCAGCTTAGAGCTGTAGCAAGAGTCATCTCACAAAAAGCTCGGCTTGACTAATTTCACACCTTCTCTTGAGAATCTAGCTCTGAGGCTCTGCACGGTCCTCCCACTCATCCCTGCAGTTCTCCAGACTTCTGAGCCTGTGACAGAAGCCAGGCTCTCCCTAGTCCTGGGAACAGATGTCTGGCAACAGAAATGATCTGAACCTCAGCAACAAGGGAACTTATCCCTACCTCTGGAGGGGGGGGGCAACTAGATGTTTTTCAGGATCCAGCAGCTCCTCCCAGTACTTGAAACAGAGGAAGAGGCAGCCCAGCTGGTAGTACCATCCTGGGCTGGAGTCAGGTGTTTGTGTGACCTCGGGCCTGCCACTTCTCTGTCGTGTCTACCATCCAGAAGTGTCAGAAGATACAGAACATGTTTGCCTTCTGATAGAAATGACCCAGTGGAGGGTGGAGGCAAGATGTTGATGACGCAGGCAAGAGGGGAAAATCGTGGAGGAAATCTGAGGCATGGGACCTAGTACGTAATTAGAGGAAAGGACCCTTCGTTCTTTGTAACATGAGAGAAGGGAAAGCAAAGCTGCAGATACACATGGGTTGATAGATCTGGTAAAGAGGAGGTGGGAGTGTTGCTGTCACTTTTGAAGGAAATGTCATCAGTGGAGGATGGGGCAGAAGGGGAAAGACTGTGAATAGACGTTTGAGGAGAGGTTAGAAGAATGAGAGGGTTCTTCTGGAGTAGGAAACAACCACATCAAAGAAGCTGGGCTGAGTACCCTTTTGAAAATGGTGACTATCATCTTAAAGCGAGACTGTTCAGCATGATTCAGCTACTTAGGTGCGGGCATCAAAGAAGCAGATGGCTGCAATTAACGAATCAGATGATTGTAATGAAAGAAGAATGGGGCAATGAAGACGGTGTTTTGAAGGGTTTAAGGATAAGCCATGAGTTCTGAGCTGGATAAAGAGAGTAGTGAGTGCATGGTTGACTGAGAACATGGAAGAGGTTTCAGTGGACTGAAGAAGAGCCAATGGATTTGAAGGATTGTTGGGGTGGAAGTACCAAAGTAGGTGAGTGAGAAAGATAGGAGGCAGCAGGGGGAGAGTAGGAAGCTTCAAGTGGAGGGTGCTAAGGTGGTGTAGGTCTTGATGACAAGAAACTCAAGGGTGTAACCTGCGGGCGTGTGTGTGTGTGTCTGGGGTGCAGAGAGGAGTACATCTTCTTTGGAAGTAAGGAGTTTGAAGAAATGAGAGGCCAAAGTATTGGCTAGTTCCCCCTTGCATTACTGAAGCTGCTAAGAATGATAATGGAAATAATGATAGAAGAGAAAACAAGGATAATGGAACCACTGCTCAAGTGCTCATTGATGAGGAAGCAGATGAAAGCAACAACGAGGCAGTGATGCCTCTTTAAAGGAGGAGGGATAAAATGGAAACAGTAAGGAAAGAGAAAACAGGAACAATTATCCAATTCCAGGTTCAGGGACATGTGAGGTGGCTGGTGACAGGGAATGTCTCCCTGGTGGCCTCCTTACAGGAAGACTGGAGAGGAAGCAAGGTCCAGTTTGAGGTGGGGCAAGAGAGAGAAAACATCATTTAGAGCACAGGGTTCAGACAGTGAAGAGAGGATAGCTGCTTCTTGAGGACCATACATGGTGCCAAAAGGGTTGAGGAGGTGAAAGAGGCAGCTTGGCAGTCTGAGTTCACCTAGTCGCCCCTCAGGATAAAAGGCTTGGCCCTATATCAGCCTTTGAAAACCCTACGGAACACAGTTCTACTCCAGCACGCATGGGTTCACCGTGGGCTGGAATTGACTTCAGGATGACTGGTGTTGGACCACTGTGCAGAAACGGCCGCCTGGGCCCCTTTCCCAGAAGACTCTGTGGGCGAGCTAAGCTTTATGTACTGCCTGAGGAATCTGAGTCTCCGAGTTTGGTTGTCCACTTAAGCACTCTGGATCTCTTGTGTGTGTTCACTGCTTTGATAGCCCTCCAGAAGTCTCCTTAACCTCTTTGGTTTAGGTTCCCAACACAGTTCTCACTGCTCCTGAACAGCTGTTGCCATTCAACAGCTTAGAGAGTAAATGAGGGCAGATACATGTAACTGCCACAGTGAAGAGTCTGCAATAAGAGGACAGGTCCATGGTTCTGGAGACACTGTAAAGTCAAATCTTTCCCCACACAGTTTTTTTTTTCCTACTTTTTTAATCATGATAAAAACACAGGTAACAAAACACTTGACATTTCTATAATCTTTTTTTTTTTTTTAATTGTGGTAAGTATGTTGGAAATTGCTATGTGTTGGAATTGACAGCAGTGAGTTTGGTTGGTGATTTTATATAGGAAGTAGAACATTTGCCATCTCCACAATCTTTGCATGTGAAAATCAGTGACATTAACATTATGAGTTGAATTTTGTCCCGCCCTCCCCCAAAATGTGTGTTAATCTGGCTAGGACATGATTCCCAGTATTGTGTGATTGTCCATCATTTTGTCCCCTAATGCTATTATTCTATGTACTGTAAATCTTACCTCTATGATGTTACTGAGGTAGGATTATTGGCAATTATGTTACTGCAACAGAACTCAGTCTACAAGACAGGTTGTATTTTAAGTCCATCTTTTTTTTTTAACTTTTTCATTTTTTATTAATTACAGTAGAAGAAAATTTCTAACATCTATCAATTATCTCATCTATGATAACCCCTCAGCCCTCCACCCACCTGTGTAGCCAACACAGTCATTTTCTTCTGTGGATAATTCTCTTGTTAAGTCCTTATAACAGGGGTCTCATACAAATTTTGTCCTTTTGACACTGATTGATTTCACGCAGCATGGTCTCTTCCAAATGAGACCATGTTATGAGATGTTTTCTAAAATTGTCATTTTTTTTTATCACAGCACAGTGTTCCGTTGAGTGTATGTACCATAGTTTGCTTATCCATTCTTCTGTTTATGGGTGTCAGAGTTGATTCCAACTTTTTGCTATTGTGGACTGTGCTGCAACAAACATTCATGTACATGTGTCTATTCGTGTGACAACCTTTGTTTCTGAAGGATAAATTCTGAGCAGTGGAATTAAAGGATCAAATGGTATATCTATTTCCAGCTTTCTAAGAAAGCACCAGACTGTTTTCTAAAGAGATTGTACCATTTTGCAATCCCACCAGCAGCGTAGGAGTGTTCCAATTTCTCCACAGCCTCTCCAGCATTTGTTGTTTTGTGTTTTTTGGATTGTGGCCAACCTTGTTCGGGTGAAATGGTATCTCGCTGTAGTTTTGATTTGAATTTCTTTAATAGCTAATGATCATGAGCAATTCTGCTTGTGTCTTTCAGCTGCCTTCTCTCTTTAGAGAAATGTGTTTCCATCTCCTTTGCCCATCCCTTAATTGGATTATTTATCCTTTTCTTGTTGATATTTTGTAATACCGTACAGATTATGGAGCTCAGACTTTGGTCTGACATATAGTTGCCAAATATTTTTTCCCATTCTGTGAGTGGTCTTTTAATTCTTTTGAGGAAGGTCTTTGGATGAGCACAAGTGTTTGATTCTTAGTAGTTCCCATTTATCTATTTTCTCTTCTGTTGAATCTGCTCTGTTTGTCAGATTTTGAAGTCTGTCTACATTGTGTATTAAAACTTCCATTGTTGATCCTGTTTTATCTTGGATGAACTTTATCATTTTAGATTTGATATTTAGGTCTTTTTTCCAATTTGAGTTGGTTTTTGTATAAGATGTAAGATATGGTTCTTGTTTCAATTTTTTGCAGATGGATATCCAATTTTGCCAGCACCATTTGTTCAAGAGACCATTCTTACCCCAGTTTAGAATCTTGGGGCCTTTGTCAAATATCAACTGTTCATAGGAGGATGGTGGCATCTCTGGGGTCTCCACTCTGCTCCATTGGTCTATATGTCCCTTTTTGTACCAGGCTGTTTTGTCTACTGTGGCAGTGTAGTAGGTTCTAAAGTCAGATAGTGAGAGGCCTCCCACTGTGTTCTTTACGTATCCAAGGTTTCTTCCCTTTCCAAACAAAGTTGATGATTTGTTTCTCCATCTCATTAAAAAATGTTGCTGGAATTTCTATTGGGATTGCATTATATAGGTAGATTGCTTTGGGTAAAATAGACATTTTCACAATGTTGAGTCTTCCTATCCATGAGCAGGGTAGATTACTCCATTTATGTAGGTTTCTCTCAGTTTCTTGTAGTAAGGTCTTGTGGTTCTGTTCACAAAGACCTATTATTTCTATAGTTAGATTTATTCCTAGGCATTTTATCTCCTTGGGGGCTATAGTAAATAGAATTGATTTGGTTATTTCTTCTTATTAATCTCACTATTGGTATAAAGGAATCCTACTGATTTGCTTATGTTTATCTTGTATCCCGTTACTTTGCTGAACTCCTCTATTAGTTTAAGTCCATCTCTTTAGAGATATAAAAGAGGGAAGACAGCAAAGAGACAGAGGGACCTCATAACACCAAGAGACAAGAGCCAAGAGAATAGCAAGTCCTCTGGACCCAAGATGTTTCAACAAATGGGTAAAGAAAAAACCTGAAAAACAAATGCATTGCCATTGAGGCAATGCCAACTCATAGCAACCCTATCTGCTTAACAACTCATCTTTTGTAGGTGATACAATCTTGCTTGCCGAAAGTGAAGAGGATTTGAAACATTTACTAACCAAGTTCAAAGACCACAGCTTTATCTAAAACAATAAAGATCACACACACACACAAAAGAGGAATAATGCTGAGAGGCCTAATACTCAGCATAAACAGACTAAAAAAATTATTAACAATTCACAAACACCAGAAGATAAAATAGATAATAGGGAACTCCTAAAAATCAAATGCTGTCATCCAAAGACTTCACAAAAGAGTAGAAAGACTACCTATAGACTCGGAAAGAATTTTTGGCTCCCATGAATCTGATTAGCATCTAATCTCCATAATCTACAAGGTACTGCAAAACCTCAACAACAAAAAAAGACAAACAACCCAGTTAAACAATGAGCAAAGAATATGAACAGGCACTTCACCAAAGAAGATTTCCAGACAGCTAACAGATATGTGAGGCAATGCTCACGATCATTAGCCATTAGAGAAATCCAAATCAAAACTACAATGAGATATTACCTCACTGCAACAAGATTGGCATTAATTTAAAAAACACAAAATAATAAATGGTGGAGATGTTTGGACGGACTAGAACCATTCTGTGCTGCTGGTGGAAATGTAAAATGGTACAACCACTTATTATTATGATTAAGCAAAAGTATACACTCTAAATCAATTTTGCAACCTAAATAAATTTTGCCTGCCTATCTGCAACTCCATCTGTTGGTACAACCACTTTGGAAATTGATTCGGCACTTTCTTAAAAGCTAGAAATAGACATACCATATGACCCAGCAATTCTGCTTCTTGGAATATATCCTAAAGAAAAAAGGGCTGTCACATGAGCAGATATGTACACATGAATGTTTATTCCAGCACTGTCCACTATAGCAAAAAGATGGAATCAAGCTAGGCACCCATTAGCAGATGAAGGGATAAACAAACCATGGTATATTCACACAATGGAACATTGTGCAATGATAAAAAAAAAATGATGATCTTAGGAAGCATGATATGGAGCCATCTGGAAGACATTATGCTGAGTGAAATTAGTTAGTCACAAAAGGACAAATATTGAATGAGACCACTATTATAAAGACCTAAGAAGAGGTTTAAGCACAGAAGAAAATAATTTTGATGGTTACAAAGACTGAGAGGCAGAGAGAGAGGTATTCAGTAGATTAGATAGTAGATAGGAATTGGGTTAAGTGAAGTGGGTGACCACACACAGCAGAAGGGAGATGAGCACAGTTGGACTACACCAAAAGCTAAACCCAAACCCACTGTTGCTGAGTTGATTCCAACTCATAGTGATCCTATAGGTCAGAGAACTGCCCCATAGAGTTTCCAAGGAGCCCCTGGAGGCTTTGCACTGCCTACCTTTTGGTTAGCAGATGTAGCACTTAACTACTGAGCCACCGGTGTTTCCACCAAGAGCTAAAAGGTTTCCTAAATACAACTTAACATTTTGAAGAACAGTGTAGCAGGGACAGGGGTCTGGGGACCATGGTTTCAGGAGACCAAAAACCTACAGCTGTCAAGTTGATTCTGACTCATAGCAACCCTGTAGGACAGAGTAGAACTACCCTACAGAGCTTCCAAAGAGTGCCTGGTAGATTCAAACCGCCAACCTTTTAGTCAGCTGCTATGGCACTTAACCATTATGCTACCAGGGTTTCCATCTAGGCTAATTGGCATAGCAAAGTTTTGTTTTGTTTTTAGGAAAATGTTCTGTATACCAATTTGGTGAGTGGCATCTGGGATCTTAAAAGATAGCAAGTGGCCATCTAAGTAGCATCAATTAGTCTCAATCCATCTGGAGCAGAGAGAATGAAGGACATCAAAGACATGAGAAAAATGTAAGCCCAGGAGACAGAAGATGCCGTATGATCCAAGGGTACATAGCATGGAGTCAGAAGAACTAGATGGTACCTGGCCACTACTCTGACAGGGAATACAACATAGAGTCCTTGACATATTGGGAAAAAATGGTCTTCTATTAGAAGACCACATGTGATGGTCCGTCAGACTGGAGGGTCCCCTGGAGACGTGGCCTCCAGAATCTCTGTTAGCCCAGAGCTTAGAACAATAGCCAGTTCGTCACAGCAAAGTGGAACTGGACTATGTCATGTAGATGATGTTGGCAAAGAATGTGCTTCTTGGTTTAAATATATATGTGAGGCTGTTTGAGCAGCTCTTGTCCAGAGGCATTATGAGAGGGTGGAGGGGACAGGAGTTGGCTGAAGGGATATAGAAAGTACAGGATGCAAAGTAGAAATGTGCTGCCACAGGGTGGGGAAAGCAGCCAGAGTTTCATGGCAATGTGGGTGGCTCGGTTTTATATGGCAAACTGACTTGGACTGTAAACTGTTACTTAAAGCACAATAAAATATTAAAAAACAAAACAAAACAAAATGAAAAAACAAATACAAAAAACCTACAGCCTTTAGCATGTGCTACACCTCAACATCAAGAAAATGAAAGTCCTCACGATGGGATCAGTAAGCAACATTATGATAAATGGAGAGAAGCCTGAGGTTGTCAAGGATTTCATTTCACTGGGTTCCACAAGTGATACCCCTGGAAGCAGCAGTCAAGAAATCAAAAGATGCATTGCCCTGGGAAAATGTGCTGCAAAAGACCTCTTTAAAGTGTTGGAAAGTAAAGATGTGACTTTAAAGACTAAGGTGCACCTGACCCAAGCCATGGTATTTTCAATTGCATCATATGCATGTGAAAGCTAGACAATGAATAAGAAAGACAGACGAAGAATGGATGTCTCTGAACTGTGGTTTTCGAGAAGAATATTGGATATACCTTGAACTGCCCAAAGAACAAACAGATCTGTTCTGGAGGAAGCGCTCCTTGGAAGTAAGAATGGCGAGACTGAGTCTAAAGTATTTTGAACATGTATTCAGAAGGGATCAGTCCCTGAAGAAGGACATCATGCTTGGTAAAACAGAGGATCAGTTAAGGAGAGGAAGACCCTCCAGGAGATGGACTGACACAGCAGCTACAACTATGGCCTTAAGCATAAAAATGATTGTGGGCATGGTGCACGGCCAGGCAGTGTTTCATTCTGTTGCCCACAGGGTTGCTGTGAGTTGGAACCAGCTTGGCAGCACCTAACAAAAACAACTGGACCCAGGATCCCTGTGCTGAGAAGCTCCTTGACTGAAGAAGACTGATGACAGTGAACCAACGGAGAAAGTCTTCCTCTGGAGCTGGCCCCTGAATTCAGACTTCTGGCCTCCTAGACTATGAGATAATATACTACTCTTTGTTAAAGCAACCCACTTGTGTTATTTCTGTTACAGCAGGACTAGATAATTAAGACAATTAATTATGTTCACCATGTTGTTCAGCTGTTGCCATCAACTGGTCCTAAATTTTCCTAAAGCCTTTAACACAAGCTTAGTGTTCCCTTCTACACATCTATTTTTAGTGCAATGTACCGCACTACAGGAAATAGTAAACAAGCAGTTACCAAGTCATAGTCATAAAGAATTGTGTGTGTGTATGTGTGTGCAGAATACAAACCTTAGGAAGACTTGTCTTATGCCCTGTTTCAAGATCGCAGACTGAAGCACAATTTGGACTTGCCAGAGATTTCATAACAAGCTGAATTTTGCCAAATTTCATTAGCAATCACTAAAAATGACGAATCTGAAAACTATAGCAAAATGATACTTTAAAATTGATAACGTTTCCAGCTTTCTCGAGAGAATATGTTGTCATACAATTTTTATCGAAAACAACAGAAAACAAATTAGTATGCACACAAATGAGAACAGTATGTAAGGTTTATTATCATATAAAAAGATAACACACTCTGCAATTCAATAAGAAATAAAAATTGAACAAAATAATCTATTTGAAAACCACACAGCTGACAAGAATCTAATAACCTATATGTATATAGACATACATATATGAAACTTTAACAATGTACCAACAAAGATACAAATGACCCAATCATAAAATGGGCGAAGAACTTGAATAGACATTTCACCAAAGAGAACATTCAGATGGCCACTAGACACATGAAAAGATGATTCGTGTTACAAGCCATCAAAGAGATGCAAATCAAAACCACAATGAGCTACTGTTTCATTCCCAACTGTTGAATTAGTTACGCTCTGCTATGTGTATTCTTAACAACAAAATTTTTAAAGAATCAGCTTAAAAATTGGGCAAAATGTTTGCACAGACCAAATGACAGAGGAAGACGCAGTAAATATATGAAAAAGTACTATCTTGGTCATCTAGTGCTGCAACAACAGAAATCCCGCAAGTGGATGGCTTTAACGAAGAGACGTTGATTCTCTCGCAGCTCAATTTGGCTAGAAGTCCAAATTCACGGCCAGCTCAAAGGGAAGGCTTTCTCTCTCTGTCTACTCTGGGAAAAGGTCCTTGTGATTTTGTCAGTTTTCCCTTGGTCTGGGAGCATCTCATCACAGGAATCTGAGGCCCAAAGGACATACTCTACTGGCAGCACAATTTTCTTGATGCTGAGGCCCCCAACTCCCTGCTTGCTTCTCTTTCTTTTTTATTTCCTGAGAGATAAAAAGTGGTATAGACCACGCCTCAGTGAAACTCCTTTTACGTTGGATTGGGGATGTAACTTTAGGAAAGGTGCTATAGTCCCACCCTAACTCTCTCTAACATAAAATTACAAACACAAAATGAAAGACAACCACACAATAGTGAGAACTATGGCCCAGCTAAGCTGATACACACGTTTTGGGGGGAACATAATTCAATCCATGAACAACAACAAAAAAAGACAAACCCACTGCTGCTGAGTTGATCCTGACTCATAATGACCTCACAAGTACCTAAAATAATTAGCTGTTTTTTAAAAAAAGAGCAAACCTGTTGCTGTCAAGTCAATTCTGACTCATAGCAACCTTGTAAGACAGAGTAGGACAGCCCCATACGGTTTCCAAGGAAGGCCTGGTGGATTCAAACTGCTGGCCTTTTGGTTAGTAGGTGTAGCTCTTAACCAATATGCCATGAGGATTTCCATGTAACACCTACAAGACAGCACTCACACCCACCAGGATGGCTGAAATTAAAAAGATTAACACCCTCAAACTGGGCAGGAATGAGCAGGGACCGGAACACTCAGGTACTGTTTGTAGAAGTGTAAAATGGTACAGCTTCTTTAATTTTATAATTTTTCACCTATCTTCTGACCAGCAATTCTACCCCTAGATTTTTACCCATCAGAAATGATGTATGTTCACACAAAGACTTGTATAAGAATGTTTATAGCAGCTTTGTTCACAATAGCCAAAGACTGAAAACAAGTCAAATGTCTAAAAACTGGGGAACACAAAAACACAACGCGGTACATCTATACAGTGAAATACTACTCGGCAATAATCACAAATAGGTAATATGGAGGAATCACAAGTCTGTCAAAGTAAGCGAAAGTCAGTCCAGACACAAAAGAGTATACACCATATGATTCCATTTATATAAAAGCTCATGGGAGGCAACATGAATCTATAGTGACAGGTGTCAAACACGGGTTGCCCTCTCGGTGCAGGGGGATATGTCATCAGGTGCCATTGAGTTGGTTCCAACTCACAGTGACCATACATAGAACAAACTGTTAACTGATCCTGTGCCACCCTCAAAATAGTAGGTGTGCCTGAGCCCCTTGTGGTAGGTGCTGCGTCAGTCCACGTCGTTGACGATCTTCTTTGTTGATGCTCTACTTTACTAAGCATGATGGGAACAGGGAGTGACTGGAAAGGGGCATGATGGGATTGCCTGGGGTGATGGAATTACTCGATGTCTTGATCGGGGTGTGAATTACACACGGATATACATTTGTCAAAACTCGTCAAATGCTTAAGATTTGTGCATTTCACTGTCTGTAAATTTTAACAACAACAAATAACAGCACTTTAAGTAATTATTGAGCTTTAATTAACAATATACATGTTGAAGTGTTTGGAAGTGAAGCACATTGACTTCTGGAACTCATTTTGAAAAGCATAAAAAAGATGAATGGCTGGATACGTGATAAAGTAAATACAGTAAAATACCAACATAGAATGCAGGTGGTAAAAAGATGAGTGTTTAATATATAATTTTCTTCAAGTTTTCTGTGTGTATGAAAAGTTTCTTAACGAAATAATGGCAGGAAGAGAGCATATACAGCAAAGATATATTATGGTATTAAGATTATGGCAATTTTTAAAAATCATCAAAAACACTCATTTTGTATTCAGTTAAAATACTTGAACATAATTCTTGTTTTATCAAGGGTGGGGGGAAGCTGCTCATACAAATTTTGGAATATAGAAAAGTAGAAAATTTTTAATCTGTAATCCCATGATTCACAGAAAATAATTTTAGCATATCTCTATTTCACTTAACATATCTGAGTCATATCTCACATCATTAAATTTCTTGGAAAGTATGATTTTTAGATAATATATTTGTCTTAAGATGGGTTCTCAAGAGAACCAAAACCAGCGAAGCATATAAATAGCACATTAAAAAAAAGAAACACCCTGCTGCGCCCGTCAATTCTACTCATAGTATGTGTGACTCTGTAGGACAGAGAAACACTGCCCCATAAGGTTGCCCAGAAATGCTGGTAGATTAGAACTGCTGACCTTTTGATTCACAGTTGAGCTTGTAACAACTGTGCCACCACAGAGGCATATATATTAAGGAAACGGCTCTTAGGATTGTAGACACTCGAAAGTCCCAGCTCTAGTCGCCAGGCTGGGGGCTGGCAAACCCAAGATCAGCAGGTGGACAACAAACATCTGGCTCACAGGCTACAAAGGCTGATGAATTCCCAGACAAGCAGGTGAACTGCTCCCTCAAGTCCCAAGAACTGGAGGTCAGATGGAGGATCCGGAGTGGGCAAAAGCCAGGAAGTTTTGCCAGAAACCCCACATACATTGGATGCAGGCCACACCCCCCAAAAATCTCCTTTTCAATCCATTGGCTGTTTATGACAGATCTCATGATGGGAGTGATTATATTCTATCAGATCTCATTATGGAGGTGATTGGTAAACTTCATCATAGCTACCCAAACCAGTGAGAATCATAGCCCAGCAATACCAACACACAGCCTTAACCATCACAGTATTCCATTGTGTGTATGGACTGTATCTAAGCTATTTAAGCACTCTTTATTGGTAGGTGGGAAACCCTGGTTGCATAGTGGTTAAGTGCTACAGCCACTAACCAAAAGTTTAGCAGTTCAAATTCACCAAGGGCTCCTTGGAAACCCAGAGGGGCAGTTCTACTTTTTCCTGCAGGACCGCTGTGTCAGAATTGATTTGACTGCAGTGTTTTTATTTTTTTATTTTTAATTGTTAGATGTTGGCTTGTTCCCATGTTTTTTTATTCCAACAAAAGCCAGGTAAACATTATTGGGCTACATCTTTGACCACATTTTGCATATTTCCTTAGGAAGGACTCCCTGAGATTGGGCTATGGAGTTAGGAACATTTTTTAATGTTTATTACTAGTAAATTGTTATTTGAAGAGGGTATGCCAATTCACATACTGCAAGTACTATATGAGAGCATTTGGTCATCTCTGAGTATTTATTTACTTATTATTATTATTAGCCAATTTGGTTGAAGGAAGACTGTGTCTTATTACAATTTTAATTTGTGTATCATTCTGTGAGTCGGAATCAACTTGATGGCAATGGGTTTTGCTTTGTTTGCTTTTTCTTTTTGCTCAGCATTAAAGTTAAACTCTTTTTTCAGAATCTTATCAGAGATTTTTTTCTCCTCTAAATTGTCTGTTCACATATCTTTTTTGCATGATTCTGGGGGATTTTGCCTTTCTTGTATTAATTTGTTAAAAAAAAAAGAAAGAAAAAGAAAAAGAAAACCAAACCTACTGCCTGGTGGATTTGAACTGCTGACCTTTTGGTTAGCAGACAGCACTTAACCCACTTACACCACCAGGATTTCCTGATTTGTTAAAGCTTTTTATAAAATCCGACTCGACGGCACTTGGCTTTTTATAAAATGGGCATATTAATCTTGTGTTTAAAAGATTTAGCACATATATTTCTCTCACTGTGTTGTCTACCCTTGCTTTTTTATTTTTTAATTACATTTTTATTCTGAGATAATTGTAGATTGACATGCAGGTGTAATGAGTAATACAGGGAGAATCTTCTCATGTTTTGCCCAGTTTTCCCTGATGGTAAAATCTTGTAAAACTACGAGGACTGACAATTAAGTTCTCAAGCTCATCCTAGAAAGAGCGCTACAGACCTCACTGCTGAAAATCACTACAGTCATCTTCAAAGTATTCCTCTTGGGAAGCTATGCACTCACACCAGCGTCTAGTCCACCCTTCAAAGCAATTTTGGAACTTTTTCAGGAATGGCCATCAGATCTGATGTCATATTACACTTGATGTCCTTAATGTAATCCAAATGTCTTCCTCTCAATATTTCCTTTATCTTCAAGTTAAGAAAAAAAGTCACTGGGGGCCAGATCAGGTGAGTAGGGAGGGTGTTCCAATACAGTCATTTGTTTACTGGCTAAAAACTCCTTCACAGACAACTATACAATTAAGTTTACGAACTTTCCACAGTGCTACCGTGTGCAGTGGCCATTCCAGAAGGAGTTCCAGAATTGCTTCGAAGGGTGGACTAGACACTACTGTCAGTGCATAGCTTCCCAAGGGGAGTACTTCGGAGGTGATGGTAGTGATGTTCAGCCACGAGGTATGTGGCACTTAGAATGATTAAATTCGCAGACTTGATTGTTGGATCTCGTATAGTACAGTATCCTGACCAGGCTACTGATACTGATACAGCGAGCATGCAGAACACTTCCATCAGGGCAAGGACTCCTCACACTGCCTCTTTATGACCACGCCCACATCCCTCCTACCCCCAGTCCTTCCTTAAACCCTGACAATCACTAATCTGATCTCTATTTCCGTAATTTTGTCCTTTCAAAAGTGTTATGGAAATGAAATCATCCTGTAACCTTTGGTTGTTTCAGTCAGTGCAGTTCTCTGGCTGTTCACCCAGGTTGTTGCATGAGGCAGCTGTTTACTCTTTTTTGTTGCTGTATAGTATTCCATGATGTTGAAACACCAAGAAACAAACCGTTCACCCACTGAAGAACATCTAGGTTGTCTCCCATTTTTGCCTATTATGAATAAAGCTGCTATATAGATTCATATCCAGGTTTCCAGGCAAATACAGTTTTTGTTTCTTTGGGATAAATGCCCTGAAGTACAATTTCTGAGTTTTACAGCAGGGGGCATGTTTAATTTCCAAAGAATCTGCCAAGTGTTTTCTAGAGCAGCTGTACCATTTTACATTCCCACCAGCCGTGTGTATTCATTTCCTGACGCTTCTGTAACTAATGGCAACACATTTTGAGGCTCAAGACAACAAAAATTTGTTCTCTCACAGTTCTGAAGACTAGAAGTCCAAAATCAAAGTGTCAGTAGGGTAGTGCTCCGGTGGACCTCAAAGGAAGAGTCTTTCCTCGCCTCTTCCTAGCTTCTGTGGGCTCTTTGCAATCCTTGCCTCACCTTGGCCTGTAGTTATGTTGTTCCAATCTCTGTGTCTGATTTCACATGGTCTTCTTCTCTGTATCTCTGTTTCTCTCTGAGTGTCCTCTCTTCTTAAAGTCTACCCTCATCCTCTATGACTTCATCTTATTTTAATTAGTTCTGCAAAAGCCTTTTTTTTTTTTTCAAATAAGGTCGTATTCATAGGTGGGGGTTTAGGACTTGAACGTATCCTTTTAGGAGACACACTTCAACCCACTACAAGGAATAATCCGGTTTCTTCACATTCTTGCTAGTATTTGACGCTATCACAATTTTTTATTTCAGAAATTCTGCTGGATTGGTGGTAACTCATGGTGGGGTTCATTTCTATTTCTCTCACGACTAGCAGTGTTGAACATGTTTCCATGTGCTTATTTGCCATCAGTCTGTCCTCTTTGGAGCACTGTATTTTCCTAGACCCATTGGAGAGTGTGGCTCTACTGCTGGTTTGCTTTCAGACCCCCGACTTTCAGAGCTGAGACAATAAATTTAAGTTACGTAGCTTACTGTCACTTGTTATAGCAGCTGGAGGAAAGTGAGCCAGCCTCTTTGCACCCAATAGAGAGAGCTGTTCATTTGGTAAACACGATAGCACAGTACAACTTTTAGGTATCGTTGCTATGTCCTTGTCAAGATTTTACAGGAGCAGTGTTTTTTAAAGAGCCTCTTTAAAACGGAAAATACCAAACCAAAAGCCAAACCCCCCACCACTGAGTTGATTCTGACACATGGCAACCCTACTGGGCACATTAGAACTGCCCCATGATTTCTAAGGCTGAAATCTTTTTTATTTCTTAATTGTGTTTTAAGTAAAAGTTTACAATTTAGGTCAGTTCTTCATGCAAAAATTTATATGTACTTTATGACATGACCCTAGCTGTGCTCCCCACACTTTGACAGCATGCTCCTCCCCAAATTTCCCATGTTCGTCCAACTGACCCTGTTCCCTTCTTTCTTCTCCTCTGGCTGCCAGACAGGAGCTGCCCACTTAGTCTCCTGTGTCTACTTGAGCCCAGAAGCACATTCTCTTTGATCATACCATTTTATGTCTTACGGACCAGTTCAATCTTTGAGAAGTTGGCTTCTGGAAATAGTTTCATTTCTGGGCTAACAGAGAAACTTGTGGTTATGTCTTCCAGGGACCCCCCCAGTCTGTCAGACCACCAAGTCTGGTCTTTTTACTAGAGTTTGGGTCCTGCACCCCACATTTCTCCACTCCATAATGAACTCTTTGTTGCATTCTCTGTAAGGGGAGTCACTGGTGGTAGCTGGCCACCATCTAGTTCTTTCTGTCTCTTGCTGGTGTAGACTCTGGTTTTTGTGGCCCTTTCTGTCTCTTGGATTCGTATTTTCCTTATGTCTTTGATGTTCTTCATTGCCTTTTGCTCCAGGTGGGTTGGGAGCAATTGCAACTTCTTAGATGGCCACTTGCTAGCCTTTAAGACCCCAAATGCCACCCACCAGAGTGGGATGCAGAGCATTTTCTTAATAAACTTTGTTATGCCAATTGGCCTAGTTATACCCTAAAATGATGGCCCATAGACCTCTGCCCTTGCATCTCTGTTCCTCAAAGTGTCTGGTTGTATTTAGAAAACTCCTTAGTCTTTGGTTTAGTACCTTTATGCTAACTTTTCCTCTGCTGTGTGTTGTCCCTCCCTTCACCTAAAATAATTCTTGGCTGGTACAAAAACTTGGGTTTGGGGTATAAATGAGTAAATGCATCTCCCTCCCTATCCTCATAACCGTCAAAGACTTTTCTTCTGTGTCTAAAGGACTCATACAATGTCTGTCCTTTTGCAACTAATTTCACTAAACATAATGCCTACTGGATTTCTCTATGTGGTGAGATGTTTCACAGATTCATCATTGTTCTTTATCACTGTGTAGTATTCCATTGTGTGAATATACCATAGTTGGTTTACCCATTTATCTGTGAATGGGCACTTAGGTTGATTCCATCTTTTTGCTATTGTGGACAGTGCTGCAATAAACATTAGTATGCATGTACACTATTGGTGTGGCAGATCTTATTTCTCTAAGATATATCCGAAGCAGTGGGATTGCTGCATAATGTGATATTTCTATGTCTAGCTTTTAAAGAAAGTGCCAAATTGATTTCCAAAATGATTGTACCATTAGACGTTCCCCTCAGCAGTGATAAGTGTTACAGTCTCCAGAGTCCAAGGTTGAAATCCTTATGGACGAGGCTGCTGTATCTTTCTCCTGTAGGGCAGCTATGGGTTTGAACTGCTGACCTGTTCTACATTTAATCAACTTTGAGAGTCTCTTTTGATATCCATCTTGGTCTTGTCTTTCTTTCCTGTCTTTTTAAAGACCTCTGGCTTTCTTCCGTTATGATGTCCTTGATGTCATTTCTTGACTCATCTGGTCTTCAGTCTTTAGTGTTCACTGAGTCAAATCTGTTCCCGAGAAAGTCTCTGCATTCAGAGGGATATAATGAAAGTCATATTTTCACTCTTATGGACTTGCTCTAATTTTCTTCACCTTCCGTTTGAACTTGCATAGGAGCTATTGATAATCTTTTCCACTGGCAGCCTCTGGCCTTGTCTTGACTGATGATGTTGAGTTTCTCCATCGTCTTTTTCCACAGACGTAGTCGATTTAATTCCTGTGTATTTCATCTGGTGAGGTCCATGTGTACAGCTGCCGTTTATGCTGTTGAAAAAAAAAAGGTATTTGCAGAGAAGAAGTTGTTGGCATTGCAGAATTCTATCATGCCGTTTCTGGCATTGTTTCCAATGACAGAGTTTTCTTCTTTGTTACCAACTTTCCTGTTGCAATCACTAGTGATTATCAATGCATCTCGATTGCACATTTGATCAGTTTCAGCCTGCAGAGGTAAAAATCTTGAGTCCTCGTTTTTGTTATTTGAGTAATAGTCATTTTATTGATCTTCCTTTAGGCATATGTCACAGATTAAACTGTGTTCCCTCAAAAATGTGTGTAGCCATTTGGCTGGGATGTGGTTCCCAATATTTTATGATTGTCCACCATTCTGTGATTTTCCTATGCTGTATGTTAAAGAGGGTTAGGGTGGGAAAGTAAATCCCTTCCTAAGGTCCCCTCCCTGCTCCACTGGAAAGGGAGTTTCTCCGGAGTGTGGTTTGTACCACCTTTTATCCTACAAGAGATAAAAGGAAAGGGAAGCAAGCAGAGAGTTGGGAAACTCATACCATCAAGAAAGCAGCACTGGGGTAAAGGTGTCCTTCAAGCCTGAGGTTCCTGCACCAAGATGTTCTCTGACCAAAGACTGATGCAAGACCTCCTCCAGAGGTGACACAGGGAAAGACTTTTCCTGGGCCAGACACCCTGAATTCGGACTTGTAACCTACTGGATTATGTAACAATAAACTTTGCTTTGCTAAAGCCATCCACTTGTGGTATTTCTGTTAGGACAGCACTAGCTGACTGGAACAGCATATGGATATTATCTTATCATTGACAGCATTGTGCTTCAGGATAGATCTTAAAATGTTCTTTTTTGCTTTGTTTTGTTTTAATTGCATGACATTTTCTTTACTTTCTTTTTTTTTGTTCTGATTAAGTGAAAGTATACAATCTAAATCAGTTTTGCATGCCCACCTATCTGCAGCTCCGTCTGCTCTCCTCACCCTGTAACAGCACACTCCTTTTCACTGTTCTAGTATCCTTTTGATGAATACCTGTCCCCTCTTCTCTACCCTCTCCTCTTCTCTCTAGGAAGAAATCAACAGGACAGCCTCCCATAAATGTATAAAACCATAAAGTACATACCTCACATACACTGTGTCCCTGAGTCCAGTCTATTCTTGTCTGAAGAGTTGACCTCATTAATGGTTTCAGGTTGGGCCAGGATCGTGTCTAGGGGCCATGTTTCCAGGGGACCCTCCAGGCTGGTCAGACCATCAGTTCTGGTCTTTCAGCAGAGCTCTTGAACTGCACACCTCTTTTTCTCATGTGACCTCAGGGATTCTACATTGTGTTTCCAGTCACAGCTGCCTTTGGTGGTGGCCCGGCACCATCTGGTTCTTCTGGTCTCATGCCGGTGCAGTCTCCCATTCACATGTGTCCTTCTGTTCCCCGGGCTCATTTTTCCTCATATCTTCGATTTCTCTGTCATCATCTGTTCCAGGTGGGTTGGGATCATTTGGTGTTGCTCAGATGACAGCTGGCTAGATCTTAAGACCCCAGGTGCCACTCACCAATATGGGGTGCAGAAGACTCTCTTAGCAAAAGACAATTGACCTCAGTGTCCTCTGAAAACATGGCCCCCAGGTCCCCATCCCTGCTACTCTGTCCTTTGAAATGTTGCGTTGAGTTTAGAAAACCTTTCAGTTTATGGTGCAGTCCAGTTGTGCTGACCTGCCTTCTACATGCTGCCGCTCTGTTCACCTAACCTAATTCCTATAGACTATCTGATCTATGAATAACCATCTCTTTCCTTCCTCATCCCTGTAGCCATCAAAGAGTATTTTCACCTGTGCATAAGTCTTTTCTTAAGTCCTTATAATAGTGGTCTCATACAGTATTTGTCCTTTTGCAGCTGACTGATTTCACTGAGCTTGTCTTCCAGTTGATTCCAGGTTATGAGATGTTTCCTAAAATCATCACTGTTTTTTTATCATTGCATAGTGTTCCACTGTGTATATGTATATGTACCATAGTTTATTGTTATTGTGGACAGTGCTGCAATAAACACTGAAATGTTCTTTTTGACATTGAATGTGATGCCATTTCTCTTCAATTTGTCATTCCGAGCATAGTAGGCCATAAGATTGTCTGATTCAAAATGACCAATACCAGTCCATTTCAGCTCATTGATTTAGGTTAGCAGACTACCACTTAACAACCAGGTCGCCAAAGGCTCCTTGAACAACTTACCAAACCAACTACATCTACTGCCATTAACTCAATGCCAACTCCCAGTGACCCTACAGGACACAGCAGAACTGCCCCATAAGGTTTCCAAGGATCAGTTGGTAGATTTGAATTGCAGATCTTTTGGTTGGCAGTGAAAAGTTTAACCTCTGTGCTACCAGGGCTCCTAATAACTTACTAATAACCCTGAAAAATGGCATTACCTGGGGTGTCTCTGTGTGTGTGTGTGTAGTGAAAATATACATAGTAAAACATTTGCCAATTCAATATGTTTTTATGTTTATTTCAGAGTTGATTGCATTCTTCATATTATACAATCATTCTCAACAGACTTTTCTAAATTACTTCACCTCCATTAACATACACTCAGTGTTTCTTAAGCAAAAACACCCCCTTTCCCCTCCCTCTGATATGTGGTAACCACTAATACAGTATGATTTCTAAATACTTGCCTACTTCATGTAATTGAGATCATACAGTGTTTGTTCTTTTGTGAATGACTTATTTCATGTGATACAATGTTTTCAAGTTCCATTCATGTTATGGGATGGATCAGAACTTTATTTCTCTCTATGTCTGATTAATACTCTATTGGATGTATGGACCACATTTTGTTTATCCCTTTATTTGTCCCCCTAACCCCTCTAACGGCCACCCGCCTGGTCTTTCTCAACCTTGGATTCCTTGTTACTAGCTTTCCTGTCCCTGCCTGTCTGCTAATCTTTGCCCCTGGGCTGGTTTCCCCTTTTAGTTTTGTTTGGTTTTATGGGCCTTGGACTGAAGGGTGAACTTCAAGAGTGACTTCAGTACTGAGTTAAAAGAGTGTCTAGGAACCATTCTTTTGGGGTTTCTCCAGTCTGTAACAGACCAGTAAGTCTGTCTTCCTTTTTAGAGCTAGAATTTTGTTCCACATTTCTCTCCAGCTCTGTATGGCACCTTCTATTGTGATCCCTGTCAGAGTAGTCAGCGATGGTAGCCAGGCACCATTTAGTTAAGCTGGATTCAGTCTGCTGGAGATTGTGGTAGCTGTTGTCTCATTTAGCCCTTTGAACTAGTCTTCTCCTTGTGTTAGCCGTTTGTCTGTTGACAGTTCAGTTTTTCCCACCTTTTGGTCATTACGAAAAGCACTGCAGTGATCATTGGTGGACAGGTTTCTGCTTGTATTCCCGCATCGATTCTTTTGGATCTATACCTGGGACTGGGAGCTAGGGTGTCTACTGACTGCTCAGAGAGTTCTCTGCAGTGACCTCTGAACCCTCAGGTACAGTATACCCTGGTCTAGGCTGGCTGGTTTCTTATTAGCCGATACTGGAGGCCTTTATTTAGAGAGAAACAGAAACCAAGTATTTGTTGTTTGTGCCAGAATAGGCATCCACCTGGGAAGAAGGACAACTGCCTTCCATCCACCTCATGAAGCAGCAGGCTGGGATGCTGACCTACCACTTAAGCAAATAAAACATTTAACAACACTAAAATACAACACTCCATGTCCTTCATGTACACAATAGCGGGAGAGCTTCTCAAGGTAAACACAAATCAAAAGAAGACATTCTATACCTTAAAGAAAAAAAATACAGTAAACTCATATCCAGCATGCTCAGAACCTAAAAGAAAGAGTCAGTATTCTAAAAATTCATCTGAAAGTTGATGCCACAAATATATAATACAAATACAGCCTTCTGCAAGACCCAGCACTTCAAGATAACATTTTTTTTTGGAATCCAAATATTTAAGAGATTCATGTCCTCAGCATTTTGATTGAAGGGTGAGAAAATGAACGGCCTTACCATGCTGAAGATGCTACTGCCTTAAAGGACTTAAAAATCAATACCCAGCGCTCATATTCACACTAGCTCCCAGCGGAGGCAGCGTCCTGAAGCCCCCAAGGACAGGGAGGAGGTGGAATTCTGCCTGTGTTGTGTATTGCCATCTGTCTCCGCTATCTAGTGCTGCTATAATAGAAAGACCACAAGTGGATGGCTTTAACAGACAGAAATTTATTTTCTCAGTTTAGGAGACTAGAAACTCGAATTCCAGGCACCCCATTGGAGGAAGGCTCTCTTTCTGTTGGTTTTTGTGTAGGGTTCTTGTCACTTCCTAGAGTCTGTGTCTTCACCATCACCTGGCCTGGCGTCTCTTCATGTGTCTCTGCTTGTTTAATCTGCATTTATATCTTGAAAGAGATGGATTTGAGCCACACCCTACATGACCACTGCCTCACCAACAGCAGAAAACCCATTACCACAGGTATAATCAAGAAGCAAAAATTGAAAAGCCAAACTCATTTCTGTCAAGACCATTCCAACTCATGGCCCCATAGGGCAGAATGAAACTGCCCCATAGGGTTTCTAAGGCCTGACTTGTGGATTTGGACTGCTGAGCTTTTGGTTAGCAGCTGGAACTCTTAACCATTGAACCACCAGGCTCCAACCACGTATGTGGGGGTTAGAATTACAATACTGTTTTGGGGTAGCATAATTCAGTTTATAACACCATCCTTCTTTAGGCATGATCTGGTACAGCCACATATAATACAAAGTAGTGGGCTTTAAGCCTTGAAATATAGGTACTCTCCAGGTTTTGAACCTCTGACCTAAGGACAACCACACTTAGGAACACATGACCATACAACCTGTTAATATTAAAAACTTGAGTTAAATACTATGGTTCACAACAATTAATGCACACACTGCTTTGTGACACTCATGAAAACATTTCAAGCATTTCTTAAGTGTTTTGTATGCATAGAAAGATAAAATACATGCTATATACTAAGACAAATGTTTGACTGATGCTGAATAAAAAACTATATGTATCTGTTCCAACTTACCTGCAAATTGGACTTATAGGAAGACTTAGGAATGTATCTCATTAGTAACTCCAGGACTGACTATAATGCTATTTGAGACTGAGATTAATGGAAATGTCATCTGTGATCTGTTGCTACTTCAAAAACAATAAAATGAAATCCTTCTGAACCTTCACAGGTAAATATTAAAAGAACAAATGGGTACAGAAACTATATTAACTGAATACTTGGTACAAAGTCTCTCTTACCATTGCCATATTTAAATTTGGAGCAAAGTTACAATTTTTGTTTGATTTTGTTTTAAGTAAGCAATATATTCACATGGCTTCAAAATCAAGTCCTATAAAAAGGTGTACAGAAAAAAAGTTTCGTTCCCACCAATTTTTTTATTTTTTCAAACATTCTGTTTCAAGTATGTGAATATATTATAACCTCTGAAGTTCATTAAGAGCATGAACTCTGAGTTAGACTGACAATATTCAAACTGAAGTCCTTCCACTCGTTATCTGAGTGCATTTAGGCAAGTTTTACAACTCAGTTCCTCCATGTTCTCCTGTATATAATGAGGATAGCAATACCATCTGCCCATGTGATTCTTGTGAGGATTAAATGAGCTAATATACTCTACTCCTTACCTGTCAACATGCATAGGTTCCAAAGACTAGTTTACTCTTCCAAAATCAGCACCATATGAAAAGGGAGGATGGTCACATTAGATCATAAAATGGAGAATGACTACATCATTACATAACTGCCAAATTGTTTCATTACTTAGCTGTCAGGTTACCTCATTATGTAACTGTCAGGTGACAGAACTTTGTCCCTGGATTTCAGAAGTTTAACATAAGCCGTCTTCCTCCACCATTACTCAAAAACAGCCCACAGGAATTTGAATACAAACAAAATCTTACCCCCTGCACTCCTAATCAAACCTCTTCCCCTATCAAACCCTGACCATAAACAAACCTTAACTCCTCCCCCTTCTAATCAATACATCTTCCTTATCAGACCATAAATCCCCTTACCAGAATTTCTTGCCACCTTCTCTTCTCTTTTAATTAACATTCTTTCTTTATCAAATTATAAATCCTCTCACCCCACATTACCTCACTGGAACTTTAAAACTATAAAAAAAAAAAATTGCCTTATTGGCCGAGGACAGGCTGAGCCACCCCTCAGCTCAGACCCCATTCTCTTTTGCTTTGAAGAAACTTCACTGGCTCCTTGGACTGGTGTCTCTGCCTGTGTTTCACACCGTTCCCTCTTCAGCATCAGGTGACATCATTACGTAACCACCAAACCACTGAGAATCTTAGCCCAGCCTAGTTGACACACAACCTTAACCCTCATAGCCAGGGTTACTTCTGTCTTTTACCTTGGTGTTTATTACATTCAGATGTACATTGTTAATTGCAAAATAGCTGGATAGTGGATTTTTTCCTATTGTCATAAATGTGGTACATTGAATAATGAAGTAGCAAGTGAAGGGTAGGTACACAAGGTCCGACAACTAAGTCTGCAAACTTAATTGTTCTAGATGCCACATATCTCATTGCTGAATATCACTACAGTCACCTTCAAAGTATACCCCTTGGAAAACTATACACCTATGCCAGTGCTTAGGCTACTCTTCAAAATAATTTTGGAACTCTTTCTGGAATGGCCATTGCTCATGGTGGCATGGTGGTAAATTTGTGAACTTATTTGTGTAGCTGTCTGTGAGGGAGTTTTTAGTCAGTAAACAAATAACTGTATGAGAACACCCTCCCTACTCACCTGATCTGGGCCCCAGTGACTTCTTTCTCTACCTGGAGATAAAGGAAATACTAAAAGGAAGACATTTGGATGACATTCAGGACATCAAGGATAATACGACAACAGCTCTGATGGCTATTCCAGAAAGAGTTCCAAAATTGCTTTGGAGGGTGGACTAGGTGCTGACATCAGTGCATAGCTTCCTAAGGGGAGTACTTCAAAGGTGACTATAGTCACATTCAGCAATGAGGTAGGTAGCACTTTTTCTGAATGAGTTTGTGAACCTAATTGTCAATCCTCTTCTGTATCAACCACTTAGGACAGAGCCTGACACATAATGAAGATTTCACATGCAGTACTGCTCTGTATCACAGGAAAATAGTGTTGTGAGTAGGCTCCGGAGCAAGACTGTCCAAGTGCAATCTCTGCTTCATCACTTTCTTGTTGAATGTCCCTGGACAAGTGACTTAACCTCTTTGCCTATGCTCCCTTACCTGTAAAATGTCCTTACCCATATAGGGTTGTGGTGAGATTGAAATGAATATATATACATTTATATGTACACACACAGAGTGCCTTGTACTTGGTAAGTACTAGGGTATTTCATTAAGTCTCAAATGCCACAGATTTCAAGATACACCATTCTTTTATATATTAAGAAAGAAAATGTGTTCCAATTAAATTATGACATGCCTTTGACTATAAGACATTCTCATTTAAAAATGTTGAAAAATGTTACAAAGTGAAAAAAAATGTACATCTTAGAACTGATGAAATATGGGATAGAAGTGTTAGTGATTCCACTCATATTTTCACTTAAAAATACATGTTGGCTAGTGTTCTGTATTGGTAAAAAGAAACCTTCTCTGTCTTCTTTTAATGGCTACAGAATAATCCATTGTGGTGGACAAGCCATAAATTATTTGGCCAGCCCCCTATTAATTCCCAGTCTGTAGCTGTCACCACCAATGCTGCAGTGAACAACCTTGCAGACGTGCCATTTTGCAGGTTTAAAAACACAGCTGTAGAAGAAAGTCTCAGGTTGCTTCAAATTAAGAAACGCTTGGGTCAAGAATGTCTGAATGAGATTCGCCGAATTAGAATTGGAAGTGTCCCATCTCAAAAGACTGGGCGAAATAGTATTTTCAATACCTTGCTGCTGGTCGTGTTAATCGGCCAGAGATTTTAAAGGAATTTTGGCACAATCTTTCATGTCTTAAGTGTAGATACCCTTTGACTCAGAAAGTCTATATCTAGAAAGCTACTTACAGAAATACTAGTACAAGTTACAAAGATCCATATAATGATAGCAAATATCTGCAGAGCTCTTACTACGTGGTGGACAGTGTTGGTGCTTTACAGACCATCTCATCTAACCCTCACACTAGGAAGTAAGGGCTACTCTCCCAATTTTAAAGATATGGAAACTGAGACAGAGAGGACAAAGCTAACAAGCCACAAAGCTAAAATTGGCCAAAGAAGGCTGGCTCATGTGGGTACATTTTATTATACAAATACGCTCTTGAAAAAGTAAAAATATGCAAAAGGAAGACAGAGACAGAATTGATGCATTTGGATTATGGTATTGGCAAAGAATATTACATGTGTCATGGACTGTCAAAAACAAACAAATTAGTCTTAGAAGAAATACAATCAGAATGCTCCTTAGGAGTGGGAACGGTGTGACCTCGGCTCACTTACTCTGGCTATGTCGTCAGTAAGAACTGATCACTAGAACAGGGCTTCACGGTAAAGCGGAGTGTTGGTCAAAAGGCCAGGAGGTCCTCGGTGAGATGGAATGACACGATGGTGTGACAGTGGAGGCCATCATGTCAATGATCACCAACATGGCACAGTGTCAGGCAGCATTGTGCTCTGTTATACATACAAGTTCACCATTAGTCAGAGTCAACACGATGGCCATTAACAGTGACAACAGTATTAGATAAACCTAAATATCCTGAAGTGTGTTAGCTAATATGATGAGCCCTCACTGTGGTCAGCAGTGTATCCATGAGAAAGAAGGAGACCTTCACGTAGAACATGGAAGCATGTCTGTGATTTCTTACTTTGTTAAAAAGCATTAAAATGGGAGATGCAGAGTATCTGGCACAGTACAAATTCGTTCGTATGTGCGTGTCTGTGTGATGTACCAATCACACAGAGATAGATGAATAAAATGAAAAAACCCACTGCTGTCAAGTAGATTCCAACTCATAGTGACCCTATAGACAGAATAGAACTGCCCTGTAGAGTTTCCAAGGAATGCTTGGCAGATTTGAACTGCCGACCCTTCGGTTAGCTGCCATAGCACTTAACCATTACGTCACCAGGGTTTCCAGACAAATGAACAGATGGATACTAAAAGGTTAATCAAAAATTGCTGTTACTAGGTGCTGTAGAGTCGCTTCCACCTCACTGTGACCCTGCGTACAACAGAAGGAAACACAGCCTGGTCCTGTGCCCTCCTCACAATCGCTGTCATTCTTGAGCCCATTGTTGAAGCATCTGTGTCAATCCATCCCTTTGAAGGTCTTCCTCTTTTTCTCTGATCCTCATGTCCTTGTCTCAGGGACCATTCTTTCCTGATAACACGTCCCAAATATGTGAGACCACCGTCCTTGCTTCTAGGGGGTGTTCTGGCTATCCTTCTTCCAAGATAGATTTGTTCATTCTTTTGGCAGTCCATGATATATTCAATATTCTTTGCCAACATCCTCGTTCAAAGGCATCAATTCTTCGATTTTCCTTATTCATTATCTAGCTTTAGCATGCATATGAGGTGACTGAAGATACTTTGGTGTAGGTCAGGTGCGTCTTAGTCCTTCAAGTGGTATTTTTGCTATTTAACATCTTAAGGAGGCCTTTTGCAGCAGATTTGCCCAGTGCAATGTGTTGTTGGATTTCTTGGCTGCTGCTCCCATGGGCACTGATAGCAGATCCAAGCAAAATGAAATCCTTGACAGCTTTAATATTTTCTCTGTTTATTATGATATTGCTTATTGGTCCAGTTGTACAGATCTTTGTTTTCTTTATATTGAGGTGAAATTCGTACTGAAGGCTGTGGTCTTTGATCCTCATCAGTAAATGCTTCAAGTCTTGTTCAATTTTAGCAAGCAAGGTTGTGTCATCTGCATATGGCGGGTTGTTAATAAGTCTTCCTCCAATCCTGATGCCCCATTTTCCTTTATGCAGTTTCACTTCCTGGATTATTTACTGAGCAAATCAATGGAGTTTGATAATCAAAAATTTGATACTCAGTGGAGGATAATTGAGCTATTAAGGATATGAGTAAAGGGAAGGAAAGGGGGACTTCACTTTGTGTACTTCTGTTTTTGTTATCTAGAGCTTCTGCAAGACAAATACCACATGCTGCTGACTTTAATGAATTGAGCAATTTATTTTCTTACAGTTCTGGAGGCTAAAATTCCAAATCAGGGTCTCAGCTGTGTCAAATTCTTTTCTTGTCAGTGGCCCAGGAAATTCCTTCCTTTGTTCCTTGGTCATCCTCAAGTGGCATCTGTGATTCCCCAGTTTGTATTGTATGTGCCTCTGTGTCTATGCTACTCTTTATATAACTCAGATGTGATTAGGTTTAGGATTCACCTACACTGGTATGACCATTAAATTGCGTTATGGAAGATGATTGCATTAGATCTTGTCCTCAGCTATAGGAGTTAGGATTCCAATATGAGGAGAAACAATTCCATCTATAACACCTGCAACTTAAAATCAAACTTTAAGATATTATACAGTAGGGAATGTAGGTGGTCTATGATTGATCCTAAATGGAGTATCTTTTTTTGAGGAGCCCAGTCTAGGCTGAGGTGGTGCAGAGTTCATGGACACATGGGTGAGAAGAAAGGCCGTGATTTCAGAACACGGAGCAGGCCTAAGGAGGGAGGCAGTCTCCCACTAACACAGCTCACCTCCAACCCATTCATAGGTACCCAACTCAACTACCTGGCCCCTTACTGGGCTTGGTGCACCAACAGTTCGCCAGCTACTTGGAGAGAGACCAGCTCTCAAAATGGGAGGAGAATCACTGAACAATAAGGATTTGTTCTTTGGACATAGTCATTTGAAATCTTCTCAGGGAATTTTTAAGGAACCAGTTGTTTACCAGAAAAGCTGAGAAGAGAGGGGCTAAGATTTTATCTACTCACCAAGAACTTCTGTTTACCAAGGTTCTCTGCAGGAAGCATCTATTTCTGTACAGCCAATCCTCTAAAGAGAAGTTGTTTCCATCTCTAGCCTCAGATAAATGTCCCATCTGGGTATCCTCATTTTTCAAGCCTCTTCTCCTTTTCCTACTTCTTGAGGGCCTTCAACCCAACTTCATCCTGTGTCTTAGCATTCCTCATCCCCTCTTGCCATTTTCCTTCCAGTTCTTCTCATCTGCTGAGAATTTTCTGGAGTACAGAGCATTTGGAAGCCTTTTTAGGGGAAGGACTCTTGGCTCAGTCTCTTTCTTTCCTGTTTATTTTAAAATGTGATGTGTGCTGTATCTTGGGGACCTTGGTTTCCTGTCCTGCGACATCTTCCCACTTACTCTTCTTTCCTGGTGTCTGGTGGGAAATCAGAGGGGCCTCTTGGTCTGTCATGGTTCCTGAATCGGCGAACTGTCTTTTGTCCAGAAGCTGGAGGAATCCTCAGTCTCTGGCTGTGGTTAGAGTTCCTGGGCTGTGGGTCACATCCAGGGGCTTTACAACAAAAATGGAAAGCCAAGCCAAGTGCAGTTGAGTCAGATCCAACTCATGGCGACCCTAGAGACCAGAGTAAAGGATGTGCCATTTCCTTCTGAGATCTAGTCCCAGTAGTGTCATTGTCACTGATAGATGTCTGCTGTTGGAACTTTGGTGTATGAGCTTCTTTTCCTTTTCCTCTTCTTTATTTTCCTTCTTCAACTGAAATGAGGTCTTGATCTTCTTCTGCTTCATGGGACATATTCAGAATGCTTACTTTTTTTGGTCATTCTTTCCTCACAATGACAAGGGGCACATATGGACCCATATGGGCCTTAGAAACAGTGTACCTCCTGACCCTGTGTCATCTGAAGAACAGGCTAGTTGACGGGGCTTCACATCACCACCTTCCGGGGCTGGTACATTCAGCCCAGGCTTCCTTCTGCTTTCCTGGCAGACCTTGTGGCGATGCCTGCATAGCTCTGCAGAGTCCCAATAGAGATGCCCTCCGCCTCTGCTTTAAGGGGAGTTACAGTGCTACACCTTTGATTTTGTCTTTATGTGAAATTTCCTAGATTCCATCACTTCTGGGACTCTAACACCTCACTGGGTTCTGGGAACTGCAACATCCATATGCAGTTATGTCTGTCACCTACAGGTTATCTGGAAGTCACCTTGTGGCTTTGGTTCTGGATGTAGTCTTTTTCCTCTGGTGGCCTTTTGGTGGGCCCATGAGGACACATAATTAGGATCATGATAAAGCTGCTTTTCAGTCCACTAGTGTGCTGTTTTCAGGCAGTCCTGTTGATGGGCAGTCTTCTTCTTCCCAGCCTCTTTCTCTCTCTCTTTTCCTAAAGACTATATTTACACCACACTTACAATCCGGAATAGAAACCACCTAGTTTACAAAATAGCTTCCTGCCATCGAGTCAATTCCTACTCATTGTGATCCCATAGGAAAGCGTAGAACTGCTCCATAGAGTTTCCAAAGAGCACCTGGCAGATCTGAACTGCTGACCTTTTGATTAGCAGCCATAGCACTTAACCACTATGCCACTAGGGTTCCCTTACAAAATAAAGCATGGCTGATATACAATTGGAAACTCCAACGGCATAATGGTTAAGAGCTACATATGCTAACCAAAGGATTGGCAGTTTGAATCTGCCAGGTGCTCCTTGGAAACTCTATGGAGCAGTTCTACTCTGTCCTATAGGCTCTCTATGAGTCAGAATTGACTCAACAGCAGTGGGTTTGGTTTGGTAATGTATAACTGGAAATCTTTTTATTTTTATTTAACATAACTGAGTGAAAATTTACATTCACATATAAATTTACATGCCCCCCTATATGCAGCTTCCACTGCTCTCCCTGTCCGGTGACTGCACACTATTCCTCTCTGCTCTATACATGTCTCATCCTTCCAACAGTCTCCTTTCCTCTCCTCTCCGTCCACTCCCCTTCCTTAACTGGAAATCTTAATGGTGCAGTGGTTGAGTGCTGTGGCTGCTAACCAAAAGGTCAACAGTTTGAATCTACCAGGCCCTCCCTGGAAACTCTATAGGGCAGTTCTACTCTGTCCTATAGGGTTGCTATGAGTCAGAATCTTCTTGACAGTGACAGGATTGGTTTGGGCTTTTGGAATATACAGTTGAAATCCTCTTTGTAATTTACCAATCACAACTCCCTACTCACATCTCTCCCCTAAGATAACAGTTGCTATTAGCTGATGTTGACAGGTAGAGACCCCATGTGACAAAGTAGAACTGCCCCATAGGGTTTTTTGGGGGCTATAATCTTGACAGATACGTATCGCCATGTCTTTCTCCATGGAGCCACTGGGTGGGTTTGAACTGTCCTTTCAGTTAGCAGCTGGGTTGCACCACCAGGGAGCCTTAAGGGAACACTGAACAATAATCAACACCTATGAGCCATCTACTGTTTTCCACAGGGGTTTCACTGGCTAATTGTTTTTTTCAAAAGTAGCTAGCCAGGTTTTTCCTCCTAGTCTGTCTTAGCCCCACTGGAAGCTGTCCACTGTAGATAGCCTTGCTGGTATGGACAGTACTGGTGGCATATCTTCCAGCACCACAGCAACACACAAGCCACCACAGTAGAACAGGCTGACAGATGAGGGGAAAGTTCCTCAGAAGCGAGGATGCAGAGACTTGGTCTTGCTTACTTTGGATGTACTGCCAGGGAGGACTAATCACTAGAGAAGGACATCATGCTTGCTAACCTAGAAAAGGAAACCCTGGTGGTGGAGTGGGTTAAGTGGTACATCTGTTAACCCAAAGGTTGGTAGTTCAGATCTGCCACACACTCCTTGGAAACTCTATGGGGCAGTTCTACTCTGACCTGTAGGGTTGTTATGAGTTGGACGCGACTCAAAGGCAATGGGTCTGGTTTTTGGTTTTAAAGTAGAAAATAAAACAAAAACAAAACAAACCAAACATCGATTGCCATCGATTCTGACTCACAGTAACCCTATCAGAAAGAGCAGAACTAACCCATGCAATTACCAAGGAGCTCCTTGTGGATTCAAACTGCTGACTTTTCAGTTAGCGGACATAGCTGTTTATCATGGTACCACTGGGGTAGAAAGCCAAAACCTAAACCAAAACCAAACGCACTGCCATCAAGTCAATTCCAATTCACAGTGACCCTACAGGACAGAGTACAACTGCCCTGTAGAGTTTCCAAGGACCAGCCGTTGGATTTGAACTGTCCCCTTTTTGGTTAGCAACTATAGCACTTAACCACTACTCCACCAGGGTTTCCCAGAGAGTCAACAAAAAAGAGGAAGGACCTCAACAGGACAGTATGACACAGTGGCTGCAACAGGGGCTCAACCATGCCTGCTGTTGTGAGGGTTGCACTTTGTCAGATGCGATACGGCTGTGAGTCACAAGTGACTCAGTAGTACCTAACAGCAACGTGATTTGTGAGCCAGGACAGGACTTAGAACATTACCAATAACTGAAGGGTGGAGTTGCAGAATCACAGTCTAAATGATTTAAAACTGAACCTTAAACCTCCTTGTTCTTAAAAAGCTTTACCACTATTCCTAAAAGCCCTAGCAATTAGGAATAGTGGTAAAGCTTTTTAAGAACAAGGAGATTTAAAGTTCAATTTTAAATCACTTAGACTATGATTCTGCAACCCAAGCTATTCCTAATTGCTAGGGCTTGGAGCCCTGGTGGCACAGTGGTTTAAGACATTGGCTGCTAACCAAAAGGTCGGCAGTTCAAATCTACCAGCTGCTCCTTAGAAAGCCTATAGGGCTGTTCTCCTCTGTTCTGCAGCACTGCTTTGAGTTGAAATCAGTTGATGGCAGTGGCTACCGCTTTAGCTTCTCACCCCTGTGGTCTTTCTCATTCCCAAATTTACATTTCTGTCATCTCCAGAGCAGTTTAGCTATCATTGTTTTTCCTTCTCAAACCAAGTCCTCAGGGCCTCACCTTCTACCCATAAGGGCTTATCAAGGTATTTTCCTAAATAAAGACATTTCCTTCCCTAAAAGGAATTCTGGCGCTTGCTGATTAAGTAATAACTTCTCCTATCTGTTAAAATGAACAGGTTGCCAAATCACGTTTGTTTTTTTGGAAACTGAACACTAGTTGGGCCTTTGGGCCAATGAAAAGAGTAAGCACTCTTGGAAACTTTCATTTGCACCCTTTATCTAGGAGAAAGACTGGGTGGCTCTGAGTAGCCTCATCTTATGGGTGGGCCCCAATTTGTGGATGGGCCAAAATGTTCAGTGATTGGATAGATGCACTTCTGAACTAGAACTTGAACCTAGATCTCAACTCATTCAGTTTTCAGTCCCCTGAAATTCTTATGCATATGGAAAATGCCCTTGACTACTAGTCAAATGAGCTGATTTGAAAGTGAACTTGGTCTTTCTCAATTACCTAGTGCTGCTGTAACAGAAATACTCACAATGGATGGCTTTAACAAACAGAATTCACTTTATTACAGTTCAGGAAGCTAGAAGTCTAAATTCAGAGTACCAGCTCCCAGAGAAGCCTTTCTCTCTGTCAGTTCTGGAAGAAGGTTCTTGGTGATGAGCACAGCCCCTTCTCAGCTGTGTCCACAGGCCAGCAACTCTCAGGTCCTCAGCCCCTTGGTCCCGCTCTGGTGACTGACAGAGAAGTTCAGCTCCCGGAGGCCTTCCACTCCCAGGTGTGAAGGTCGAGAGACACATAATTGGTAACTTGGTTTCACAAAAGTGCTGGAGGAAAAGATACAAGTCTGCAGGTAGCTTCTGAGACTGAAATGTCATCTCCCCCAGATAAGCATCTTGAGACTGTTAGGAAGGGCCATCGCTAAGGACGGACCCAGAAGGACCTTTTGGGGACCCACCTCTGAAGGCTTTCTTTGCCAAGGATGCCTTCCTCTCTCTTCTTCCTGTGTCACCTCCACTCTCTCCTCTCTTACGCTCCAGTCCCGGCTCCCCAGCATACCCCAGGAAGCTTCCCCAACAGCCCCACCCAGATTGACTCTCTCCTGGGAATCACCACCAATTATTCTCTGCACTTTTCTAGACCAGGGGTTTTCAAACCTCTTGGGCTGGGATTCACAGTGGGAAACACATAGTTTACCTCACATCTCAGTACATGCCACGTACAACACACCCACACAAATACACGCTTGCATACTAACAAAGAGTTTTGCACATACTTTCCCTTATTTTGGACAATGCAGATTCACGTTTCTTTTCTATTCTTCATTCTATTTTATTTAAAAAAAAAGGTTTATCAAAGGAAAATGAGGGGTGCACCTCAAGAACTCCATTAAAAGACCACAATTGATTGTCTGCTGGAAGGAAATTGACTGCCAGAAGGAATTCCCCTGGGATCGTGTCCCCTAGACCTACTGCTGCCCCTGATCATAAATCATTACTGAGGTCAACTCTTTGGACAAGAATGGATTGGACTCAGGGACACAAAGTGACCATATGGTATGTGTACTTTACAGTTCTATACATCTATAGGATGCTGTCTTACTGGCCTCTTACTAGAAGGGAGAGGGGAGGGTGGAGAGGAGAGGATAGGAGATTGTTAAGAGGATATGACATGTATAGAAGGGAAAGGAGGAGTGTGCTGTCTCCAGGCAAGAAGAGCAGAAGGAGCTGCAGATAGGTGGGCATGCAAACTTAACTTGAATTTTGTACTTTCACTCAATCACAATTAAAAAAAAAAATTGGTTTGACCTGCTAAATGGATTTAAGGACCCATTAGGGAGACCAGGTGTTGCCATGGCTAAGGGCTCGTGAGTCAGAGTTGACTTAACCAATGAGTGCAGTGGAGAGGGAGGAGGTCAGTGGGTGAAACCAGACCTAGAGGAACTAACCAAAACCAAACCCAGCGCCGTGAGTCAATTCCGACTCACAGCAACCCTACAGGACAGAGTAGAACTGTCCCATAGTTTCCAGGGAGCAGCTGGTGGATCTGAACTGCTGAACTTTTGGTCAGCAGCCAATGGCACATAACCACTATACCACTTAACCACTACACTACCGGGGTTTCCTAGGTAAGGCAGAATCCGCACTAAGAGGAGCCTGGGGAGCTGAGCCCATACCTGCTCTGTGTGTGTGCTGGACATCTTAGTGGGGGCAGCTGGTGTTCTGTCTGCAGCCCACCTGTAAGGTGGCAACAAAATTGCCATCTGGCCAGGACCTGAGTCTACTTGCCCAACCGTCCCATCCCTGTGAATATCACCTTCTGGTTCAGAGCGGCAGTGACGATGGAGGGCGGGGAGAGCCTTAGTGGCCAAAGCAGGAGAGCTGAACAGCATCACCTGAGACTTATCTCCAGGGCAACAGCAAGGGGCAAACCCTGAGTTTTCACTTGCGCTTAAAATGTTTTTAAAACTAATAAACAGCTTCCTCTCTTATTGGGGAAAAAATGTTTATTGTGTAAAAATGAAGACATTCAAAAGAATGGAATTCCTCTGCTGCTCCATCGCCATGAGATTCAGATCATTCCTGGCTATCATCTCAGTGCTTCCAGAACTTTCTCTCTGCCTTGCAAGTGGACTTGAATTATGAAGTAGGCTGAGCTTCTCTGAGATGAAGAATATGTGCTGTTCAAGATTTTCAGCCCAACATTTATCACAACACTAGGAGCAGTAAAGGCACTAGACAAATATTGGATAAAATAATTTTTTTAATGAAGACTATCTTAAACCTCCTATTAGAAAAAGAGGCAGAGAAGAGATAACCCATTTGCATTCTTTACAAAGGGTTTGGCCCAAAGGAGGGACAAATGTATGAGTTTCAAACATCGTGAGAGTCTGGTAGGACAGCCCTGGGGGTGAGGGGTATTATAATACTCTATCAGGTCTCCGGGGGCAGCTACGTCTTTCTGCCATTAAACCAACCAAGCAACCAATGAAGGAACCAACCAACAAACATACATTAAAACCAGTTGTCAATTCTGACTCATGGAAACTCCCTGTGTTGAAGAGAACAGTGCTCCCCAAGCATTTCAAGGCTATAAACTTTCAGAAGCATATCACCAAGTCTTTCTTCTGAGGCATGTTTGGGTGAGTTTGAATGGCCAGCCCTCAGTGAGTAGTCAAGCACTTAACCATTTGTGCTACCCAGGGCCTCCGTTCGGTGGTAAAAGGACTCAACAAGCTTCCAGTTAGTCAAAAGACATTTGTTAAGCAGGATGTAGCTTGTACTGTTCTAGGTCCCTTGTCAGGGGTGGTTTGTAGGACAGGTATAAAACACAACCTCTACCTTTGTGAAATGTCCCATCTAATGGAAGCGATGGGTCATGTCCCATTCCAGCTTGGTTTCTATCCCCAAAGGTCACCTTATATACCCATTTCCCCAAATCCTGTACCTCCTCAGCCCGGTAATCAAGGACGTCAGTTCCTTGTCTCAGCAAGGTCTCTGACATCCATCTCTTCTTGGCATACTGTGACTGCTATGCCTGTCCAGCCAAGCCAGCCAAGTGCCGTTGAGTTGTCACCAGCATGTCCAGCCTGGAGCACTAAGGCTAACAGTCCTCATCTGGACTCCTTGCCTCTAATCCTTTTCCATCACCATGGCCAGAGGGAGGCAGCATTTCTCCTCAAGCCTTTCTTTGGTTCCTGATTGTCCTGAGTGGATTCAGTTTCCCCCGGCAGGGAGTCAGGGTTTCGGAGCTGGCTCTGCGTACTGAGAAGCAGGGACTTCCGTAACTTCCTGGACATGGTGTGGGCTTGACTTGTGAGCCCTAGGACTGGGCTGGGCTCTGAGCACCTGTGCTGCGGAGGGCACCCTCTCAGCCTGGCCTGGATCCCTGCTTCCCTCTCCCTCTCTATTTCTTTCCTTCTCTTGCACATTACAATTCCCTTCTCTTCCTTCTGCCTCTTCCTCAGTCCCCAAGCCTCACAGGTTTGTAAGATATTCAGGTAGAAAGGGCCCCTCCCTGTCATTGTCCCCATAGGAAAACTGTTCAAGGTCATGGAGCAGGTCAGAGGCTGGGCTGGGTCAGGAAAGCAGAGCAAGACTCTCTCCAGTTCTTTAGGGAACAGGACTTGGCAGGGACTCTGCTGCCTGAAGGGACAGAAGGTGAAGGGGAATGCCCTTCTTTGGCCTCTCTTTGAAGCCAGCTGGCCATGGGGCAGGGGAGGATTTGGGGGCCTCCTTTGAGTATCCTCTTACAGTGTTGCTGTTGTTAGTTGCTGTTGAGTCAATTCTGACTCGTGGCAACTCCACGCGTGTGGAGAAGAACTGTTCCACAGTGTTTTCAAGGCTATGACCTTTCAGAAGCAGATCACCAGGCCTGTCTTCTGAGACGTCTCTGGGTGGGTTCAAACAGTCCACCTTTTGGTTAAGTGTAAACCCTGGTGGCTTAGTAGTTAAGTGCTATGTCTGCTAACCAAAAGGTTGGCCATTCAAATCTGCCAGGCAGTCCTTGGAAACTCTGTGGGGCAGTTCTACTCTATCTGTAGGGTCACTATGAGTTGGAATCGACTTGATGGCAATGGGTTTGGTTTGTTTTGGTTTTTGCCCCACCCAAGGACTCCTCCTGTCCTTGGGGTATTTCAGATCCTGGCTTTACTGTGTGATGGCTTTTCCAGGAGGCCCTGGATCACCACAGGGGTGAGGGATGGGTCACGAATTCTGACTGTGGTAAGTGGCAAGTGGCAGAAGGGACCCAGCTCAGAAGAAAGGGTTTGAAAAGAAGACCAGAATCTGCCACCTGCTGGCTGGCTGGAAGGTTCTAGCAGCTCTTCTTGGTCTTTGAATCTTGCCACAAATACTGGGACCTCAGGTCCTTGGGTCCTCACCTCCCTTCTCCCCTGTGGCCCACTCTTTAGTGTCCTCACTCCTTCTCTCAGTCTGTCAACCTTAGCTGCACGGTCCACCCTCATTCCAGGTGGATCTCTGTTTGAAGAGGGCTTTGGGAAGGGCAATGCTTGAGCCAGAGGGCCTGTGTGATGACAGGGGACTCTAGGCAGGGGAGAGGTCAGGTGAAAGAGAGGGACTTTGGGACAGGAGCTTCCTTCAGCTCCTGGGACCTGACTCTGGGGATGCTCGTCTCCTCTCTCTGAGTAAGGCTGACCTATTTATGCCTGTGACCAAATTAAAATTCCAAGGGAAGACAGGCTGCGGGTTGTTCCCAAAGGGGAAACACATACCCAGAGAACAAGGAGCTCCTGCCAACATCCCAGAGGGGCCCTCTTCCCTCCCCATGCCACAGGCCTGCAGCCCGGGGACTGGCAGACTACGGGGAGGAGAGGAATCTGCCAGCACCTCCTGTAGCCAAGGTAAGTATCTGCTTCTGCTCTAGGCAGGCTATCTTCTCTGCGCCCTTCTAAGGCAGGTAGGCCAGGGGACAGGAGCCTGGTAGCTGTGGTGTTTTTAATATGAAGTCATTTTTCACAAGGAAGAGGCAGCCACATTCTGCATGGCCCACTGGCAGTCTGGGATGCCTGCCCAGCACCGAGAGTCTAAACATTCCCAGGCCCATCCTGGGATCTCAGAAGCCTGGCTGAACAAGACCTCAACAGTTGGCAGATCCCAAACCAGATCCACCTCCATTTCACGCTGCACCCAGCTGAGGGGTGACACTTCTTCTAATCTCCTGGGGCTGTGGGTCCTGTTGGGAGACCAGGCACCCACAGAAAGACCACTGATTAGAAGCCCCTGTAGGGCTGACCTGCTTCTTCTCATCGTTGGGACCCCTGTGCCCGGTACTGAGTAGGTCCAGCTCTTAGTGTGTAGTAACTTGAGTTGAAAGTCGAATGAGGTGTCAAGGGGTTGGACAAGCAGCTTCAGGGACATGAGAACTTCTCCAGAGAGGCGAAGTGTATGGAGCTGAGCCTGACATTTCCTGATCTGGAGAAGAGCAAACTCTGGCTGGGGGTATAGCCGTGGGGAGGGGTTCCATGAGTCATGAGGGACTTGCTATCCTGTATCACTGGGATAATTAAAGCCAGGTGGTGGACTAGGCCACAATAGACAGAGAGGCCAGCGTACCGAGATACATCCTTGCATATATGAAGAACTAAGGAGCTCTGGGGGCAAAGTGGTTTAGAGTTGGGCTGTAAATCAGAAGCTCAGCAGTCAAGTCTACCAACTGCTCTTCGGAAACTCTAGGGGGCAGTTCTACTCCGCCCTATAGGGTTGCTATTGGAAATTCTGGTGGCATCATGGTTAAGTGCTATACCTGCTAACCAAAAGGCTAGCAGTTTAAATCTACCAGGTGCTCCTTGAAAACCATGGAGCAGTTCTACTCGGACATATAGGGTTGCTATGAGCTGGAATCTCTTAATGGCAATGGGTTTGATGTGTCTTGGTATAGGGTTGCTATGAATTGGTATTGACTTAATGGCAAAGGAATACATATATATATATTTAATGAAGAACTAAAAGATGCATAACCAGACAATGGCGGAATGATGGGTTGGTCAACAGATGTAGCTGGAAAAAGAAGCTACTTAGGAGGAAAATGAAGTTTGATCTCGACCTGAGACAATTTTAAGTAATAAGAATGGTATCGGGGGGACATCTGACTGTCTCTAACTTCACAGGGGAGAGAAGAATCAAGATCAACAGCCCAGGGCTGATACCCATAAGGAGGAAGCCAGCCATAACTCCTCTCTCTAATCTTTCCACCAATTTCAACACCAGCCATTCGTCCCACGACACTCTTCACTCCTGTGCTGGGTTTGATAATTCATTGTAATAGTTACACAGTACTCACAGGCCATACTTACCGTTGTGGAGTTTATTAAGGAAGTAACAGTGTACGTCTTGGAAGGAGGAAGGAATTGAGCAGCGGGAACAACTCAGCAGACAGTTCTTGATCAAGACAGCTTCTTCTTGTCCTGTCACCAGGCCCTCCTCAGGGCCTTCCTGAGCAGGTATCACAGCTCCTAACTCCAAGGGTCATCGAGCTCCAATGCAGTGTCTTACCTGTCCTCCTGTTCCTGCTGTCTTGTGCTGCTATTGTTCTTGCTACTGCTGCGTCTCTGTCTCTGTCTGCTTTGTTACAGCTCCTCTTCTCTGTCTCCATGTCTCTCTTGAAGCTTAGCAGGATAGCAAAACAGACCAATCCCCTCATTGGAGTTCCATACACTGTATTTTCAGTCTGACCCCCAAAGGGTTTCATGCACCTTGTTTGCATTATTAGCGATGCTGCCCGATTCCCTCGGTGGGCCACAGGCACCTTACTAGCAGAGTGTCCCCAATCCTTTTGCAGGGGTCACAAGACTATGCATGGCTAGAAGGTCAGAAGACTATGCATGGCTAGCCAAAGCCAAGTGCCGTCGAGTCGGATCCGATGCATGGCTAGTGAGTTACTATTAAGTAACTCACTGCACTGTATGAGTAACAGATTAGAAGGCTGCTGAGTTGGACTCGAGGTGTAGCTGTGACTGGCCACCCTGTCCATTTAACTGTTGCTCTGAGCCCTGAGAAAGGATGGCTCAGTCAGGCAATCAGCTCCATCATCTCCAGCTTCCCAGGAGAAGGAGCACAGGAAGGGCGGACTCAGAAGTAACAGAACAACTTAGGACATAGTTTTCGATCAGGACAGCTTCTTCTTGTCCTCTGTCACCAGTCCCTCATCAGGGCCTTCTTGAACAGGTATCATAGCTCTTAGCTAAAGCTTTTGCATTTCTTTCAAGCCAAAGTCTTCTGAGCTGACTTAGAGCAGAAACTGCGGGCGTGTCTGTTCAAGTCCGTGTCTAACAAAAGTACCTCTCTGAGTCCAAGTTCTGCGGGAAGCTTTTCTACTACTCCCCTTCTCCTGACTGACTTCTCATCTTGGCCACCATGCTAGATGACAGGTGGCCTTGGAGACTCAGCCCAGCCTCCCAGCTGCTGGTATGACAGAAACCTAAGACGTCAGACCAAGAAGGGATCCTAGAAACAGTCCCATTCCCTCATTTTATAGATGGAGAAAAGGAAGCTCAGAGAAGGGAAGTGAATTACTCAGTCTCACAAGCAATCAGAAGCCGAGCTGGGCAGGGAGTCCCCTTTCTGGTCCCTGGGGCCCTGCCCACTGCTCTTCCTGAAGCCCTTTACTGTTGCCCCTTAGCTCTCTTCTTGGATTTTCATTGCTGGGAGCATGTAACTCCTTTGGATCTGGACTCAAAAGATCTGCATCTCTCCATCTCCCAGACTGTACCACCAGGGTGACCTTGAATACGCCACCACTCTGGGCCTAATGGCTCATGTTGACAATGGGAATAACATTAGATCCTACCACCTGGAGCATATATGTAATAGTGTTTCGTTAAGTGAAGGGACTCTGTCCCTGGATTTCAGAGAGGTGTAACATAAGCCATCTCCTCCTGCCATGTCCCCGGATTTCAGAGAGGCTTTAGCATAAGCCATCCTCTCCCACCATTACCCAAAAACAACCCACAGGAATTTGACCACAAACAAACTTTATTATGCCTGCCACCCCCATCCTCCTACGCAGAGTGCTTCCCTTATCAAACCATGACCATTAACAGACCTTGCCCCTCCCCCTCCCCTTCTGATCAACACTTCTTCCTTATCAGACCATAAGTCCCCCTACCAGAATTTCTTGCAACCCTTCTCCTCTCCTAATGTTCTTCCCTTATCAAACTGTAAATCTCCTCACTCCACACTACCTCATCAAAACGTCAAAACCATAAAAAGCTTGCCCTACTGGTGGGTGGGGAGGGGCTGAGCCACCCTTGGCTCAGACACTACTCTCCCTTTGAATAAACATCTGACTCATTTGAATAAACCTGACTCAATGGCAGTGGGTTGGGACCCTCAGACTGGTGTGTTTCTGCCTCTGTTTTGAGCCATTCTCTCCCCAGCCTTAAGCATTCCAAGGCAAAGCACAGGCTCCAGCACATGGCTGGGTACACAGCAGATGCCCATTGAATAACTGCAGAGCCATGACTCTCGACTGGGGTGACTTTGATGTCCCAAAAGACATTTGGCAGGATCCGGAGACATTTTTGATTACTGAGACTAGGGAAAGCGAAGCATAGATACTTGGTAAATGGAAGGGAGCTGCTAACTATTCTTCAATGCCCAGGACAGCTTCTGCAATAGACAATTATCTGGCCCCACGTGTCAAGACAGCCAAGGTGAGAAACCTTTTTGCAGATGAAGAAAAGTATCCCATTATCTCTGTAGAGACAGACGTGGGCTGTCATTCCAGACAGGTGATGGAGCAGGGGCTGAGGAGCTGACCATCAAGAGACCACATAGATCAAGAGCAGGAACGACCAGGGCTAAATGAGATGGCTATGTTCAGGTTTGATAAGTCGAAACCATTTTATTTCAATTTGATCCTTGAAGGCAGCATAAATAATCACAGAAGACCACAAAGGTCAGTGGGGAAGAAAAAAAAAGTCCAAGAAGTGTGGGGAGGAAGAGATGAGGACTGACACTGATTAGCTAGTGGGATGAGGGTGAGGAGACCCTGCTTTAGCTGGCTGGGGGCATGTGAAGTGCTGAGAGGGACAGCCCAAGGGGTGAGGAGGCTCTCCCCTGCCCAGTCAGCTCAGAGGGACTTGGGTAGTCCTGGCCTTTGTGGCCAGGATGTCTGGCAGGGTGGCCATGGGAAAAGCAGGAATTTGTCATAAAAGGTGCCTAACAGCTCCTAGCTAATGAGAGAGAAGAATGGACACCCATTTCAGATTCCCAGGCCAGATCACACCCCCAGACTCCAACTATTCTGAGAACAAAGATGTCTGTGGACTTTGTGTGGGCAGTGAGAGAAAAGGAAATGTGTAGAGGGCCAAATCAAATGTGACATCTCAAAGAGGCTACTACTCTTCGGCTACGACCTGAGGCTACTGCTCTTGGCTTCCTCATCTGTAAAATCAGCGGAATGTGTCCTACTTCCCAGAGCAGATGGCAGACCGGACAAGAGTCTATGTGTGGAGGGACTGTAAACTTCAAAGTGCTCTACCAAAGTGAGGGATTGTGGTCACTCTCATGTGTAAGGCTGGGATGGCTGAGATGGTAGTGAGGAGACACACAGAGGGCCCCTGACAAGACCAGACCCCACTCTGCCTTCCCCAGGGCCAACCTACACCCTTATCAGCCTCAGCTTACAGGGGAAGAGGCCTCATCTCAGGTGGAGGCTCTGGGGAACAGGGAGCAGAGAGTGGAGCCAGGAGACCTCAGGGCACTGAGTGTGACAGGGACATGCAAGTGGGTAGTGTGGTACATTGGCACTACTGGTGTTGGACAGGCAGCAGAATTGGCTCTCAGTTCTCATTCTTCACTAAGATACAGCTACTGGCAAAGCCCAAAAGGAGACTGGCATCTTGATACAGTACGACAAGCCCTGTCGCCAAGTTTGGACACTCAGGGTCATGGTCCTGGGCCTACTCTTGGTCTGCTGGATGACTTAGTAAGTCATCTCCCCATTTAAATCCTCAGTTCTGTCATCTGTAAAATGTGGATGTCAATCCCTACCCTGCCTGCCTGGAAAAGTGGGAAAAGGGTGTGCAGAAGCATTGAAGAGAATAATGGGAAGGCAAGGGGTCATTATGGCCTTGGTGAGCAATCCTCTTAATTCCCTGAAGACAAGAGAGCTGGGGCCAGAGAAAGAAAGGAGCTGGGCTGCTGGCAACCCTGGTCAGGCAAATCAGGCTTCCAGGGTAGCCAAGGGAAGAGCAGGAAGTGGGGAGAGGGGGAGAGGAACTTCCGCTGACCTGCAAATACAGCTTGCCCTTTGTGGCACCGCCAGTGTCGTGCTGTGAGCTCCAGTGGGCAGTGCTGGAGTGTCTGGGCAGACCCCTCTGGGGGAAAATTCCAGTCCTGGTCTAGCTGGGATCCCTGGTTCAGTGAAGGCAGCCCCTCAAGGAGCCAATGGTCTTGCCCAGCTGAGGGCAGTCCAGGCTACTTGGGTGTCAACCAAAGAGGCTGCCAGTGGCGGCTCTCCACAAGAGGCTGGGTTCTTTGATTAAAATGAGGTCAAGAGGTCAAAGGTTGGCTTCCAGTTCTTGAGGTGGTAGATAGGGTCCTCAGACTGGCCCCCCATCTGGCTCCAGTCCTGGTTCCGTCTCTGGGATCACTGGATAAAGGGAAGTTACGGGACAAGTAGAAACAACGGAGAGATTGGCTTAACAGAAAACAGCCCAACCGGAAGCTAATGGTTCTTGGGGCTGTTGAGCAAGTTTTTCAGTTCCAGCTGTAGCTGCCGAATGCGGATATCCTTCTGGGCCAGCTCCTCTTTCAACCGCCGGATCTCATCCTGCTGCCGGAAGAACATTCGGAGGAGCTGGGGGTGGACGAGGAGAGGGGCCCACGGAGGGCCAGGGAGAGAGCAGGTGAGAAGGTGATTTCCCAAGTGAGTTTCCAGGCTAACCCCCTCCACATGCCCTCCCCTTCCAGGTTCTGCCCTACCTCCCCTGGGCCTCCCTCTGCTGCTGCACTTCAGTACCTTGGGCAACTCATGGTCAGTGCAACTCACGGCCATGGCACCTCATGGTCATCGTGATGAATGGCCATCATGACTCATGGTCATCACAACTCATGGCCATCACAATTCTTGGTCATTACAACTCAGGGTTATTGCAACTCACGGCCATTGCAACTCATGACCATCGCAACTTACGGTCATGGCAACTCACAGTCATTACAAATGATTGCCACCATGAGTCACAGTCATTGTGGCTCATTATCTTTGCAACTTATGACCATGGGAACTTATGGTCATCAAAAATGATGGCCATCGTGACTCATGGTCACTGGAACTTATGACCATCATGACTTATGGTCATTGCAACTCATGGCCACGGCAGCTCATGCTCCATTGCAACTCTTGGCCATCACAACCCCTGGTCATTACCGCGTTGCTTTTGTACATTTAGCCCATGGCTTCTGCATTCCACTGCGCAGTAGGAAACAGAGTGTTTGGGCCCATGCCAAGCTGCATCGGGGTCCCTGAGCAGCGGGTGATGCCACACAGACCAGTTTTTCAAATACCCCAAACATACCCTTCCAGTGCCCAAATCTAAAACTTTGTTTACTATTCTGGGTGGAAATCTTCCAGAAACATCTTGTATCCTTCTCTTCTTACACAGACTCAGGACATGAATGAAATCCAGCTTTTCTTCCCTGATAACACTTGATAATCATCTATCACCCCACTTGCATTCAAGTTGATTCCGACTCACAGTGACCCCATGTAGGTCAGAGTAGAAGTGTGCTCCACAGAGTCTTCAATGGTTAATTTTGGGGAAGCAAATCCCCAGACCTTTCGGAAGTCAACTTGATGGCAATAGGTATAGATCATTCCTTCTGCAACATATCCTAAGAGATGCTCAAGAAGCCCTGAGCCCTGGCGGTCAGCAGGCTCCTCAAAGACTCACGGACATTAGAGTAGACTGGGACCAAGAGGCAAGTATGTTCATTCTCAAATTTCTTGGTGTGAGTTGCATTAAATCAAGCCCAATGCATTGCCATTGAGTAGATTCTGACTCACAGTGACACTAAAGGACAGAGTAGAACTGCCCCATGGAATTTCCAAGGGGCACCTGGTAGATTCGAACCGCCGATTTATGGTTTAGCAACCATAGCGTTTAACCACTATACCACCAAGGTTTCCTTGTATTTGTTATTGTAATTGCATAATTTAAATACGATATGGACCGATGAGACATGAAACAAAAAAAGAGCTGCGATTTCTATGAAAGCTAAGTTGAATGCTTTAGAAAATCTTGATCAAGTGACTCTTAAAAAATACATTGATAGAACCAGAAAAGATGGAGAAATAATTCTCCAGCTTGATGGCGTGTTAGTGGTTACACAGCCACCTGCATTTGTCAAAACTCATCAAACTACAATGGATGGATTTTATCCTATGTAAATTACACCTCAATAAATCTGTCTTATAATTAGATTAGGGCAAATGTAACAATTAGTGTTTTGCTTTCAGACTAACTTTAAGTTCTCGTTCCACCTGAAAGCAACTGAGACTGGAGCTGAGGTGTGCTTATATGAAAAAGATGCGGCATGTTACCACCAGGAAAAATATCTTCAAAGAAAAGGCCTTCGTCCTACATCAAAAGTTGCTGAATGGATGTATAAGTTTTTATATTTAAAATGAAAATAAAAGGTTCAAAAGATGTATACATGTCATTTCTAGGATCCTGTCTTAACTGATTTTTCAAAATTAACCAACAAACCACCAGCCCTGGTTATGTCTCATTGAAGGAACGGTAAGTTACTTACCCCACACTAAATGTCCCTATACCCCTGTAGCTTCCAAGTTTTCAAAATTCCTTTATATGTTTTTGATTGTCTTACAAGATAAAAGCTTTATTGAAGTATAATTCATGTATCCTAAAGTTCATTCATTTTAAGTACATAATTCAGTGACTTTTAGTAAATGTATAAAGTTGTGCAACAATAAATCCCCTCCCTAGTACTAAGCTCTGAGTTGTCTCTTTGCACTTAGACCAAAATGTCTACCCTTTACCACCCTGCTTTCTAACTGGTGGCTTTCAACCTACTATGATGGTTAAAATTGTTGGTAAACCCAGAGTCAGTAGGCTCTGAGCGAGGGTGGAGGAAGCTTCATTAGTGTAGAGTTAGTGGCATCAGTTTTGTCTGCCCAGAGACCCTTGTGAACTTTCTTCCAGGTTCTTAGCTTTGAGTCACACAGACAAATCTATGTGCAGCTCAATGCTACTCTGTCTGATTGCTATTCAGCTCTGCTTTCCTCATGCCCAGAGCCAAGGCCAAGATTAAAACCTCTGACCGCCTGCCTGGGTGAGTGCCGCAACCCGTGTCCTTTCTCAGGGTACGTTTTTTGTTTATTGTAAAAATATATAACCCAACATTTAACAGCTTAAGATTTTTCATGCATACAACTTAGCAACATCAGTTACATTTTTTTAAATAGAAAATGCAAAACGTTTACAAATGTAAAAAGAATAGCTTCAAGAACCTCTCCAAAACCACACCTGTGGCTGTTGATTCTGACTCATAATGACCCTATAGGACGGAATAGAATTGTCCCATACGGTTCCCAAGGAGCATCTGGTGGACTTGAACTTCCAGCCTTTTGATGAGCAGATACTCATTAATCAGCTTCAACAAATAACACATGATCTTTGCTTCATCTGTACTCTGGCCCACTTTGTCTGTATCACCGCCTTGGGAATTGTTCTCAGGCAAATCTTATTCGTTACATGATTTTATCCAGCCTAAGATATCTCAACGTCCCTCTCTAACACCATGTAAACATATTTTATGATAATTATCAGTTTACCTGCTAATCTCCCTTATAGGACTGTGAAGCCCTAAAGATCAGTAATTGCCTTATTTTTACGAATAAATCTGATAACCATAAGTTGGTGTGACTAGCAGCCTCTAAGATTGCCCCCAAAGATCCCAGCTTCCTGGTCTTCAGACTCTTGTGAAGTACCCTTCCCTGGAATGTGAGCCAGACCTAGTAGTATGTGTTAGTAAATAGAATACAGCAGAAGTGACAGGATGCTATTTCCAAAACTTGATTACAAAAAGACTGGGCTCACATCTTGAACACCTTCTCTGACTCTTTCTCTTTTCCTCTCTCCCTTGCTTGCTCTGGGAGAAACCAGCTGCCACACTGAGAGCGTCCCTGTGGAGAGGCCCATGTGGCAAAGAACCGAGGGAGGCCTTGGGCCACCGGTATGTGAAGAATTGAGGCCGTCAGTTCAACAACGTATGAGGAAATTAACCTCATCAGCAACCCCGTGAAGGAACTTGGAAGACGATCCTTCCTCAGCTGGGCCTTCAGATGCAACTGCAGCCCTAGCTGACAGCTTGATTGTAACCTCAAGTAAGACCTTGAGCCAGAGGCACTCAAAGAAACTGTGAGATAATATTGTATTTTTAAGAATAACACACCCAGGCAAATAACACCCCCCCACACAAAGCACACAGAAAAATAATGCTCCAGTGGATTGTGTGGTTGAGAAAAACATAAGGTGCATGTTGCCAGCCAAGCTATTTGCACAAAATACGATAAAGATCTGTGAGTTTACGCCATAAGGTTCTGGGATAATTTTTTATGTCACAAGTGATAGCTGGCCTCTTTGAGCACAAAGATGAGCTAGGCAGACTGCTAGACACTTATGGATTATCTCTCAGTATTTCATGTCCTGATTTTAACAAAGGAAACAGACTCAAGGCCAAGCTAGGGCAGAATCAAGCACAGGTGGGTCCATGTAATCATCTCTATTTCAGCCACATCAAATCTAGCGCCTGCTACACCTTATTCTCCAAATCCGATTCCACAGAGCTGTATTTGCACTGGTGACTGGGGTGAGGAGAAGCCTTCTTGGGGTGTGGAGAAGGTCCCTGCATCCATTCCAAATGGTGCCAAGCGCACTTCCACGGCCACTCAATGTTTTCCACAAAGACAGGAAGTGGCCAGAACCTGTCACCGCCCAAATGCCAGGGAGGGTGGCAGTGCTGGGAGGTACAAAGCCACTTTTCCCGTCATTCCCATAATTCAAGACTTTATGACTCCTGGACTACCCCAGGACAGCAGCCTTCTGAAATGGATTCACGAGGAGACATGAGGCGCTGTGGGTCAGCAATACTGAGGTTTTTTGTGGTGGTAGGGAGGGCACCAGTATCCACCTGATGTCCCTGGCCTCCGTTAATTAGGGTCAGAGGCAATGAAAGCCAATAGCAGGCTACTTAGGGTATTTGTCACAGAGAGAAAAATACCTCAGACTGGAGCAGGCTTAAAGGTCTGAAGCCCATAACTGCAAGGCAAAGGTGCCATTCTTCCACAGCCTGTGGAAATAATAACTTATACTCCTTACCTCGTTCTCTGTCCTGGGTGGGACATTTTCCAATAAATCTATTCCGTTGACTACAACAGTCTTCTTTTCTTTGATGGGAGCCTTAAACACCATCCTGGTTGACTTCTTATAGCCTTCTTTCAAAGACATCAGCACAGGATCTAAGGCAGGCAAGGACGATGAACTAGTCAGGTGACGGTGTCATTCGTTTCCGTCATGCTGGATAGTTGGTCACGGGTCTGGGGAAGTCTAAACAGGAGGAGACTCAACAGGCAGGAGGGGACCTAAACTGAAGGGAAAGATTGTGGTCTCTGAGCCTGTCCTGTGGCTGGGTATGGTCAGGTGGAGTTGGGATTGGGGACATTAATCCACTCTTGTTTGGACATTGGGAGGGGGGTGGGGATCTTTGGTACTAACATGGCGAGATGGAGCTGCAGACCTTAGGAAACAGGACCTACAGAAGACAGGACCCTGGCTGAGTCCCTGAGATGGACACCCATGAACAAAGACTTGCTCCTCTTATCCTTCTGGCACCATTATGGGATGTGGATTGTTAATGGTGACAGAGCGTAGCTTGAACTGGGCGGGGCTTGGAAAAGATTTGGCAATGTGGAAATGTGTGACAGTGTGTCCCTTGGCTGCACCTATGACTACTCTTTGCTTGTTCCCATGACGCCCAATGGGCATTATGAGGTCAAGTGCCAGAGAGGGTGGCAGTGCCATGAGCGGCAAAGTCAAACATTTTCCCCCATTAGTCAAGATTTTATGACTCCTGGAACACTACAAATGGATTCATGAGGAGATACAGGATGCAGACATGTGCAGAGGGCTGTGTGACTCCTGCTTGTCACTGAGGACTCTGGAGAGGAGGGATGGGAAGCAGATGACGGGGACCCTGGTGAGAGTTCATCACCACTTTGGGGGGCACCAATCTGGTTGATTGCTCTTCCTCCTGCTCAGACCCCACCAAGCCTGCCAGCCTCTGTGTTCAGGTCCTCCCTGCTCTCCGTTGCCACCATGGACTCCTGGTTTTCTCACTCTCTGGGGTGGCCGGAAGTCCATCTTCCCTATTAACAGATTAGGCTCAGTGTACAAAAGAACAAGCTTCTAGAATGGAGAAACATGCTTGCTGGGACCTGAAACCTTTGGTCCTTCAGCTGCTGGAAAGGGACAAGGTGTCTACTGTGGTCCAACAGGGAGCAGAAGCTGGAGGCAGGAAAGGGAACTCTGGAGACCTGGGTCTAAGGTTCTCTTTGCACACGAAATGTCACCTGTTGTGGTCACCTTCACAATGCCAAAGTCAGGAAGCTGGAGGAGCAGCTGAAAAGCAAAGCTCTTTAGCCCTGGCTGTTTGGCAAGGCTTGGGCCAGAACAGAGCTTGTACCACGCCCTCCACCAGCCAGGGTGCCAGGAGCCAGGGGGCTGCCCACTGAGAGACCGAATGAACACGGTGGCGTCATGATACCTCGGAGTCCCTGCTTCCTCATCTCTAAAGTAACGCAACGCATGTCTTAGAATCATTCATATTCCATAACAATAGGTTTTCCTCCTAAAACAGTTTACAGTATTGAATTTGATGAAACAAATACAGTTTACAAAAAAGTTTACAAAATTGAATTGATTTTATCAAAATTTATCTCAGCCTCCCCACTGAGCATCCCAAGGAGGTTCTCTTTACCCACTTCCACCGCATCCTGGGCTGACAGCCATGGGTCTAACGGGTCATTGAGATCACACCTGGCTCTGATTCAGTGATGATGATGCCACCACAATCACAATAATGACAAACAGCAGCAGCTCACATTGAGTAGTCAGCCTGGGCCAGGCACGGCGCTAAGTCCTTTATGTGGAATGCCGCATTAAGTCTTTACCAAGCACTCCCACTTTACAGATGAGAAAACTGAGGATCAAGGAGGTTCAGGAGCTTGGCTAAGGTCAAGCAGATGGTGAGTGATGGAGTCAGGGCTATATTCTAGGCTAGGCTTCCTCTAGTAATCTCAGGGCAGGTTGTGCTTTTTAAATCCATACAATAATTATTTGTAATCCATTTTAATTTGGAAAAAAAAATAAAGAACGGGGCCTGGGAAGAAGGAAGGGAGTGTGAGGAGCAGTCTTGGGCCAATGAGAAAGATGGTGGCCTGGGCTGACCTCCATGCCACATAGAAAGATCCAGCTGTGCAAAGAGGGGCCTTGAGTCCTAGGGCCGCAGGGCTAGCGGAGACACGAGGCTTTCTAGCTCAACTCTTATCTTCGAGAGATGAGATTTGGTCCTGTAGCAGAGAGACCTGTGCAAGAGGCCTTGGTGCTGGGGTGTTTATGTGGAAGGAACCCTTTTGGAAGTAACCTGGAGGCCTTGACCCAGGAGACGGCCTGGGCCATGCCCCAAGCAACGCTCCTCCCCAAGCCCGCGTTCCCAGAAGTTCACCCTCGGGGTACCTCTGTTGATGCCTCCCAGCCATTCATCAGGGGTCAGAGCTGGCTCCGTTCCTGGGGTCATGGGGTAAATGTCTTCCTGGTAGGAATCTGACTGCAGTCAGGGGAGCACAAGAGTAGACAGATGGGGGACTGCTGAGAAACCCGTCCTCTGCAGCCAGACTCTGTTCCCCACTGACCTCCAAGTCCGTCACCCGCTTTCCTGCCCCTAAGCCTTTGCCCTCAGGGGTATCTTCTACTCCCATGCTGTATTCATTTCTAAGCCACACTGCCCTCAGGCCCACCGGAAATTGGGGCTGAAGACCTCAGTCCAGAGGATCCCCCTATTCCTGGCCCCCCCCAGGTCTGTAGTCAGTGGCAAGCATGCGAGGATTCCAAGCAGGGGTCCCGGGGAGCAGGGGTCCCGGGGTGGCCAGTCGTACTCACCCTCCGGGGCACGATCATAGAGATGGGCTCGATCAGGCCCTTGAGAGTCACCAGCTTGTAGAAACGGAACACCTCGCAGGCAGACACGTCCAGCCCGTGTTTGGGCATGACCCCTGTGGACGGACACACCACTCCCATGGGGCCCTGGGGCACCCCTTTCGTGCTCCTGCTGTCTCATGCCCTCGGCCGAGGGAAAGGCAGAGGTGGTAGGTGCTGTCCCAGGCAGAGGGCAGTGGCTGGCTCTGTCTCCGCACTGGAACTCCTCAAACCAGCCCCTCCCGGCAGACCCACCTCTCCAAGACGCGTGCTCTAGAAGGGGGCCCGTTCAGAACGGGGAGAGACTGCAGAAAACGGCCCTCTGTCCTCTCCTTTTACAGCTGAGACCCTGGAGGGCCGTTGGGGAAGGGGCTTGCCCCAGGTCACAGAGCACAGCATGGGCAGGGCCACAGAGCCTGTCACCTTCTCAAGTGAACTGGCTTTCTTAAGCTCTGGTGTCCCTGGTCCTCACAAAAAAGAAAGAGGGAGAGACTTTCTCAAGGATCCCAGATGTCTCGATGCAGCCCGGGATTTCTGTTCTATTGGATGTTTTCCCAGGACAGACTGTGCGCGCGTTTGCGTGCATGTGTCCATGCGTGTGTGTGTGTGCACGCACACGTGTGTGTACACTAGCCATAGTGTGCCTACCGAACACCTCTGAGGAGGCACTGCATTGTGGTGTCATGAGTACGTGTTTTGGAGTCAGATGGCCCTGGGTTTGATGCCTGCTTCTACCCTGTTCTGCTTGGGGGTAAGCAGCCCCACAGTGAGGCCTTCCCTGACCACCTGATCTGAAGCAGCCCCGAGTCACTCTCTGTCCCACTAACCCAGTTGATTCTTGGTCTAACACTGCCCAGCATCTGATATTGTTCTTGAATATTGTCTGTCTGCCCTGAAGTAGGAGGTAAGGCTCATGAGAGCGAGGTCAAGTTCTGTCATATTTACCCTGGCACCCTAGGGTCACCACAGGGTCTGGCACATGGTTGTCCAGTTTGCTGGACAGTCAAGTAAAAGAGCAGGAGAACTAAGAGCTTTGCCAGCGTGCTATGCACACAGTCTCTAATTTCTGCAACAGCCCTGTGGGGTAGGTTTCATTATCCCTGTTTCATAGATGAGGAAACTGAGACTTTGGGAGGTTAAGTACGTAGCTGAGCCTAATAGTAAACCCAGATTCAACTCCAGAGTCCAGGATGCTGCTTAGATTATTTGATAAAGGCGTGAGGATGAGAAAGGTGAGGATGGGTGACAGGGAGATGCGGCAGTTTGAAGTCAACAGAACTGTCACTGGAACCTTGGGCATGTCTCTGGGTCTCTGTTTTACTGTTGGTCACTGAGGTGGGCTCTCAGGCCCTAACATGCCTGAAGATGGCCCTCAGGCCTCATCTATACTATCTGAACCACAGAGGGAACAAGTCAGATTCAAGCTCCAAGGAGCAGGGTCACCCTCAGAAGCGAGAACCGAGCCCCTGGAGTGGCCGCTTCTGCTGGGTGGTTCAGAGCCCAAACAGCACGCTGAGTCACACGCACAGCGCATGTTGGTTGTTGGAATGAAAACATCGTCTCGTTGTAAGACTTTGGTGCCAAGAGAATGTGGGGTCTGAAGGATATTTCTTGCCCTATCCTCACTAACTATAAGGCCCTACAATGAAGTCTGCGAACTGAGGTGTTCCGAGTGCTACGTTCTCATTGCTAAATATCACTATCGTCAACTTTGAAGTCCTCCCCTTGGGAAACCATGCACTGACAGCAGCTCCTAGTTGACCCTTCAAAGCAATTTTGGAACTCTTTCTGGAATGACCACTGTGCATGGTGACACAGTGGCAAGTTTGTGAACTTAATTGTATAGTTGTCTGTGAAGGAGTTTTCAGCCAGTAAACAAATAACTGTATTGGAACACCCTCCCTATTCTCCTGATCTGGCTCCCAGTGGCTTTTTTCTTTACCTGAAGATAAAGGAAATATTGAAAGTAAGACTTTTTAAGGACATTCAAGACATCCAGGGTAATATGACAACAGCCCTCATGGCCATTCCAGAAAGATTTCCAAAACGGCTTTGAAGGGTGGACCAGACACTGGCGTCAGTGCAAAGCTTCCCAAGGGGAGCACTTCGAAGGTAACCATAGTGATATTCAGCATTGAGGTAGGTAGCACTTTTTCCAGGATGAGTTCACGAACTTAATCAGCAGTCCTTGTACACCTCTCCCCGCCTGCACTGGAGCCCTGTCTTCAGGGTTTTACCTGAGACGCTGGAAGCTCAGGGATGTGGTCATGAGAACACTGAGGAACTCTTCCTGCCTGCTCTGGGATCGGGCTTTCCAGCGGCTTCAGGGGGCCTGGGTCTAGACTATGCCCTGCCCTTTAGTTTCTGAACCCATTCCATGAAGGTCACAGCCACTTTGGGCCCCAGTCACCCATCTGCAAACAGGAATGCAGACACTGTACACCCTACAGGCTGCTGGATTGGCAGAAATGTGTAGGGTGCCACATGCTATGGAAAGTTAGCGCTGGGTCATATGGGCAGGTGACAAGCTGGCTGAGGACAGCCAGATTTCCTTCCTAAGGGCACCACCTGTAGGTTTTGCTCTGACTTGACCATGAGCTGTGGCTTTCTGAGTTTCTGTGACTTTTCTCCCAGAGGGGTGACACAGGAACCTAATGTCCAGTCTCTTGTTCCACTGCCAGCAATTAAGAGCAAAGGCTTTTGAGTCAGACACTTGGTTGCCACAGACTCTGTCACTCCCTAGTGAATGACCCAGAGCTCATGGCTTCCATTCTCTGAGCCTCAGTTCTCTGCCTGCGAAACGGAGAAAGTCCCACTTCACAGAAATATTGGGGAGAATTCAGTGAGCTATAATACAGCCCTTGGCACAAAGCAAGTGCCAATTACGTGGTAGCTGGTGACATTAACTGGATATCCCTGGATGGTGCAAACAGTTAAGCACTCAGCTGTTAACCAAAAGATTGGTAGTTTGAGCCTCTCCAGAGGCAACAGGAAGCAAGGCCTGGCAATCTACTGCCAAACAGGCAGCCACTGAAATCCCAATGCAGTGCACTTCTCCTCCCACATGTAGGGTGTTACCACAAGTTGGAATCAACTCCATGGTAAATGCTTTTCTTTCGGTGGGCTATGTAGGGCCAGGAAAACCTGGTGACATAGTGGTTAAGTGCTATGGCTGCTAACCAAAAGGTCAGCAGTTCAAATCCACCAGGTGCTCCTTGGAAAGTCTATGGGGCAGTTCTACTTTGTCTACAGGGTTGTTATGAGTCTGAATCAACTCAGTGACAGTGGGTTTTGTTTGCGGTTTTATATAGGGTCACTGTGTCAGAATCAACTTGACAGCAATGAGTTCGGTTTTGTTTTTCTATCACTAGCTATAAAGGGTTGCTATGAGTTGGAATCAACTCCACGGCAATGGGTCTTGTCCTCAAAACACTAACTAGGGAGAGGGCAGGGGAAACAGCCAAGATCTGTAGGTGAGGCTTGGGGCAGGGTTTGTGGGATAGATCTGACTGCAGGGAATAGACCTCTGTTCCGGAAGCCACAACCACTAGTGCCAAGTGTGGCTTAGCCTTAGAAACTCCCTTCTGAAAACACCCGCACCTCTAGGTGGTTTTATAAGTGAACTGACTGGTAGCAATAAGCACTTGTTGCTGTTGTGAAGCGTGGTCGAGTCAGTTCCGACTCATAGCAATGCTGGGCACAACAGAACAAAACACTGCCCGGCCTGTGCCAGGCCCACAGTCACTTTGATACTTTAGCCCGTTGTTGCAGCCACTGTGTTAGTCCATCCTGTTGAGAGCCTTCTTCTTTTTTGCTGACCCTCTGTTCTTCCAAATAAGCACTTAGGTGGCTTTTATTAAGTTCTAGTCCCTTTTCTAAACACATTACAAATAGTGACTTTCTAATTCTCATAATTCTGTGAGCTATCATTCTTATGCCCGTTGAACAGACCAGGAAACTGATGCTCAGAAGAGTGAAGTAATTTGTCCAAGGTCACACAGCTAATAAGTGGTAGAGCTGGGATGGAACCATACGCTGTCTGGTTCCAGACCCCAGGCTCTTAACCACATCACGAACTGCATCCACCACCTCGTGGCCTGTGCAGTGTCTGGAAGCTCACAGAATTTTCACACCCACTGCCTCCTCACTCCTCCACATCAGAGTTTAAGGATGACGAAGATGAGGAAGGCAAAGCGCTCGAGTGAGTTAGGTGTTGGGGGAGGGGCTGTAGTAAACTGATCAGGAGTCCCAGATGGACCTGGGGATAATCCCTCCTAGCCCAGGCCCTGCCCTCGGGCTCTCTGTTCCATAGACTGAGGTAGCCTGGTGTAGTGGGAAGAGGAATCCAGAACCTGAGTTCTGCTGCGTGATCTTGGGCCAGTTACTTCTCCCTGGGCTTAAGTTTCTCACCTATGAAACAACGGATCTGAGCCACCTTCCTAGCTCCTGACGCACTTCTCGCTTCTGAGTCTCACTATAACCTGTGGAGGGATTTAGGCAGGGCAGATCTATTCTCCCCATTTTGCAGATGAGAAGGCTGAGGCTTGGCAGAGCAAAGCCATTTGCCTAAGTTTACTCAGCTGAGGATCAGCACAGCAGGACTTAGAACTAAGCCTTACAGTCTTCCTACTCCTTGCTGCTGCCCACAGTGAGGGACAGGGCCCCAGATAACACTGCCTCGGGTGGTCAACCAAAAGGGCTGGCAGCCTCAAGACCCCTCTTACCTAGGCCTTTCTGTGGGGCTGGGGAGCGGAACTCCATGAGGTAACTCAGGTAGGGCTTCTCCGTGCTGATCTCATAGTACCGGATGTTTCCATCCCCCTGGGGGCAAGGAGAGAGGGAGGTGAGAGACGGTGGGCAGAGGACAGCCCCCTACTCAAAGCTGGTCAAAAGGCCAGGGAGCCCTGGTCTCTAGGCCTCCCATGGATCTGCCCCAGGGGAGTTACTGCAGGGGATGGGGATGGTATGTGGGGCGTGGGGTATGTATGTGTGTGTGGACAGCTCTCTGATGGCCAAGGCCATCTTTACTGAAGACCTTCTGGCAGGTGCCTCAGACTCTATCATTATTCACAGTCCTTTCAACTTCAGGCTTTGGATCCTTATTTTAATGCAAAGCCAACTCCAAACCCACTGCCACTGAGTTGATTCCCACTCATAGCAACCCTATAGGACAGAGTAGAACTGGCCCATAGAGTTTCCGAGGGGCGCCCAGTGGATTTGAACTGCCTACCTTTTGATTAGCAGCTGTAGCACTTAACCACTATATCACCAGGGTTTCCAAAACCAACACCAGTGTCTGCCTTCTAAGGACCTCTCAGCCTCAGTGAGAATGAGTCTAAGACTTGGGGCAGGTTTAGATTGGGAGAGGGTGACCAGAGACAGGGCTGGGTCACAGAAGAAGGACAGAGAGGTCAGGCTGGCTCTCGGGGCTGGGCAGATGCATGGGCACACCGAGGGCAGGGGTCTCCCGCCAGCTTCCCCCACCCCCCGGCTCCCCACCACCTTTCCAGCCAGGTAGAGCATGTGCGTGTCGGCGTCGTAGAAGGGGAACAGGAGGCCGGAGAGCCCATCAATTTCCTCCTCGATCAGGGGCATGGACAGGTCCTCCTGTGGGTGGGGAGGGGCCAGGGAGGGGTATCAGCCTATGACCAAGCCATGGCATCTTATCTCCCAGGCCCAGCAAAGCTCCCAGAGCTGAGTTGTCTAGAAACACTCCAGTGAGTGGGGACAAGGCTGGATTCTTTGCTGTCAAAGCAGCCCCAAGCAGGGGAAAACCCAAATCCACTGCCATGGACTTGATCTTGACTCACAGTGACCCTGTAGGATAGAGTAGAATTTCCTGCATAGGGTTTTGAAGGCTGTAAATCTTTAGGAAAGAAATTGCCTCATCTTCCTTCTGCAGAGCAGTTCCAACCACCAACCTTTTGGTTTGCAGCCAAGTGCTCTAACCACTGCACCACCAGGATGAAGAGGCTCTGCTAACAGGAGGCAGGGGACTTGTTCTCCATCTCTTCTTCACACCCAGTACTTGCTCCTGGTCTCTAGAGCTCAGCCTTGACCCTGACATCACATGGGTGTGGCTAAGCACTGTCTCCGAAGCCCTTCTGTGCCCTGAACCACCTTTGTAGAGAAATCTCAGCTGGTGGAGTATCAGAAGCTGGTGTACAGGCCCAGGTTCCTGACTTTCGGAGAAAGTCACCTCCAGGGAGATCCATGGATGCTTCCTTCAGCCAAAACCAGAAGGCGGCTCCCGGGCTCCCAGACCCTCCTCGTCTACTCCATCCTGTTCCGTCCTGCTGTGACCACCGCAGCTCTTCCCAGAACAGACAAGGAGTCCACAGCTGCAAGGACCTTAACAAACGCCTCCCATTTCACTGATGGGGACACAGGAAGTCCACCACCCTCTTCCTATACTGGCAGCTGACCACCGGGCTTACTCACCGGCTGGCACCTTGATTCTGAGCGAAATGGAGGGTGTCAGGATGATGAGGAGGGGTCTGGACACTGCTCACCATGGCCCTGCAGACCCGGCTGGGAATTTGGCTAGGCTTGGCTGGAGGCCAGAGTTTGCCTTGAGTGTGGGGCCTGGACCGGGGAAGCCAAACTCTACAACTACTCCCAGGGCGAAAATGCTGACCTGGCACACCTTGTGGCTTCCGGAGGCCTCAGTAAGGAGTGTCCTGGGGTCCCTCAAACCTAGTGGGCCCATTGCCCCACTCAAGGACAGAGCCCTAGCCTGTGCTCACGTGCTTGTGGCCATGTGTGTCTCTGTCAGGGTGTGTTTGTGGCTGCCTCCAAGCCACAGTCAGGGTGGCACTTGGCTTATGTGCCCTGCACTCAAGGATGGCCAGGGCTATGGCTCTTCTCTGCTACAGTCTGTTGGTCCTTCCCTCCAGCTTCACTGTAGCCCTTCCCCTTTCCAAGGTGTCATCTCACCTGCACCTGAATCGGAGGCCCTGGAGTGACGGACCCACCCGGGACCACAAGCTTCATCCCACTCTTGCCCCATCAAGGAAGCAGGGGGGCCATGGGTTCACATCTAGACCACCTGCCCATTTGCCAGCCTCCCGAGACTCACCTGGTCCCAGAGGGCGACCTGTCTCGTGTTCCACCTGGAGACCCCCGTCGTGAGGAGCCGCTTCATGTTCCCTAAGAATACCACCCGATTGACTCTGTGGTTTTTACAATTCGCCTCCTGGTAGGGACAGAGAGCAGGATGAGCCGGGGCCCCGGGTACTAGGGTAGTGGGCTGAATCGCGTGGTCCCCAGAGGAGATATATCCATGGCTCCACCCCTGCAACCTCCAAATGCTTCCTTATTTGGAAAAGAGGTCTTTGCAAGATGTAACTAAGCTAAGGCTTGTGAGATGAGGTTTGCCCTGGATTATTCTATGGGGTTGCTATGAGTCGGAATTGAGTCAACGGCAATGGGTTTGGTTTCGTTGGTGTCCTATGGCAATGTACTTCCAAAAACACCCAAGTGGGCTCTAATGCCATCACTGATGGCCTTGTAGGCTGGGGCAAAGGGAGACCACGTAGACACAGCCGAGAAGCTACGTGGAGACAGAGGCAGAGACCGCACTGACGAGGGTCCAAGCCAAGGAAGCTGGCAGCCACCAGAATCTAGCGGAGGCAAGGAATAGGTTTCCCGTGGAGCCTCTGCAGCAGTGTGACTCTGCTGATTTTGGACTTCTGGTTTTCGGAACTGTCAGAGAAGGATTTTTTGTTGTTTTAAGCCACCCAGGTTGTGGTAATCAGTTACAGCCATCCCAGGAAGCCGGTGCAGGTCGATGGGAGAAGCAGGGGCTAGCACAGCCTTTTTCTGGCTGACAGCTGACCGCTGGTCCCAAGACCTTCCTCACTCCTAACCCAATGTGGGGCTCTACCTGCAGAACGCGGCCGGAGCGGGGCTCTAGGACGCGCAATTTCTTGTCTTTACAGGTGGTGGTGAGCAGGCTGCCATCCGTGTTGAAGGACATGCAGAGGATGACATCTGTGTGGCAATCAATCATCTTCACTGGCTCACCCACATCCAGGTTCCAGATGAGGACCTGTAAGGGAAGATGGCAGGAGTCTGGGTCAGCCTGGTGCTGTGGTCCTGGATGATGTCCCCTCTGTATAAAAAAATCCATGGGATAGGGCTTCCCCTCCTGGAGGGCCTAGAGCATGCTTGGATACATGACGGGTCCCTGAGTCCCACATGGAAAAGCTGACCTGTCCCTGACACCGAAATCTACCAGTGTGCTTGGGCAGGCCCCTGTCCGGTCTGGGCCAGGCTTCTGAAACTGGTAAAGACACACGTCTCTGAGGGTGTGCCCAGGGTGGGGGCTGGGGCTCCAGGTCTTCTCTGTGGTGGCTTTGTTGCCCGCCCCCCCAGCAAGGCAGTGGCCACTTCTGGGTTAAGAAGTGGCCTGGCAGGGTGTGGAGGCATGGAAGAAGGCCTTCTAAGGTCCATCAGCCACCAAGGAAGGCAGTCCAGGCACAACCAATATCTGTGGAGAAGGCTGGCAAGCTGGGCCCCAGGAAGGGTGGGGTGCCCAAGAGATGCCCAGTTGTGTATAGCTAATGACTGGATGAACAAACATGACAATACTGGGTAACGTGCGCACCCCACAACCTGTCCAAGGAAACCCCTGTCTCGTTCTCCCTCCTGACCTGCTGGCTCTGGCCACCACGGCCTGCCTGGGTCGCGTACCTTGTAGTCGTAGCCAGCGCTGAAGAGGATGTTGTTGGTGGTAGGGTGCCACTCGACCAGCCCCACACGCCGGCTGTGCCCGTGCAGCTGCAGGAGCGCCTCAGTCATGTTTCGCTTCAGCCCGCCCTCGGGGATCTCCCAGATCCGCACCTGCAGGGTGCAGGGGCCGAGGCTGCCTGGGCGGGACTAGGAGGCTCCCCTAGGACCTTCCCTCTCCACCTGAGGCCTCCTGAGGCCAACTTGCCAGGTCTCCCCTGGCTCAGGGCTGTGGGCAGAGCTCTGAGGGAGGGCAGGCAGGGGGCGAGTTGTAGGTATGGTAAGAGAAGGAAGAGAGTCTCCTCTCCACCTTGGGAGGGTTTTTTCTAAGTCTCTGCAGACCTCCAGAACCATTAGCAGTGGTCTGTTGTGAGTGTCACGGTCTAGGCAGGCCTGGAAGACCAGGACCGTGGATTTTAGTCTACCTTTGCTTCCCCCTTGTATTTTGCTAAGACGATTGGCCTTTCTTCTGTTCTCCTCAGCCTCAGAGTCTCTGCCGATACCATGTGACCTGGCTCCCTCCTTTACCCCCAACTCAGGAAGGACACCTGAGCGGAGGGACAGGGCCTGGATTAGATGCCGGGGCCTGCACTGAAAGCATGGGTAGAGAGTGGCCACAGCTGCTGCTTCTGGTCTTGCTGATGCTGATAAGGAAGCAGAAAAAGATGATCTGTGGAGGGGAAAATGGAACAGACACAGAGAGAGAAGCAGGAAAGAGACCATGGCCCCAGACAGAAAGAGACAGAGACAGAGTGAAAAACAGAGAGAGAGAGAGAGAAACAGAGCTCTTTCTCCGTAATTCTTGAAAACCAGCAGCAGGAGCTGCCATCCAGTTGACTGTAACTCATGGTGACCCTGTCTGTGTCACAGTAGAACTGTGCTCCAAGGAGTTTTCAATGGCTTCTTTTTTAGAAACAGATTACCAGGTCTCCCTCCAGAGGCATTTCTAGGTAAATCCTAGCAGCCAACCTTTTGGTTAGTAGCTGGGTACTGTTTGTACCACCAAGGGACTCCTCATTCCAAAATGTACTCCCAGATCCTTTACATCAGCCCTGGCGGACTTCTGTTACTCAAACCAAATAAACCTGGCACAGAGGACAAATGCGATTTCAAAGAGCAAGGCCAAGGAATACAACCGAATCCTGAGTCCTGCACTCAGTCCTCACCTTCCTTATCCTGGATCCACAAGCAGGAGTACAGGCAGGGTGGCCCACCACTCCCCACTTGCCAGACTCATCTGTCAGTGGGGATAAACCTATCCCTGCCCTGCTGCACCTACTGGTAGGGTGTGATGACAAAATGAGACGATGATGGTACAGATTTGTAAACTGTGACGTCCTCTAGAGATGGAAGGAAGTATGATTCTTCCAGCTAGTTATTTCTGGAATTAATATTATCTATTGTATTGTGGTACTTGGCTGCTAACCAACAGGTCAGCAGTTTGAACCCACCAGCTGCTGTGTGGCAGAAAGCTGTGGCAGTCTGATACTGCAGATGACAGCCTTGGAAACACTGTGGGCAGTTCGACTCTGTCCTACAGGGTTGCTGTGAGTTGGAATCCACTTGGTGGTAACGGGGATTCTATTTTAGCTGGGCAAATAGGAAAGAGCAAGGCTTTTGAAACTCTGAACTCCACCCTTGCTAGGAAAGAGAAAAACAGGAAAAACAGCTTTGAGCTCCCATTTATAATCTACCAAAATAGCCAACCGAAAAGAGACCAAAAAAAAAAAAAAAAGGACCAGTGTTGCCAAGATTCTACTGGAATTCATACATTTAATAAGTGTTGGTGGTATTATAAATCAGAGTAACTCTTTTAGAAGCAATTTGGCAATCTATAGTAAAAACCATGAAGACATTAGTAATATACTTTTTTACTTGATAACTTCACTCTTAACATTCAACAGTCGCAAAAAGCGCCATGCAGGAAGGCAGTCAGCATAACGTCATTTACATGGAAAGTTTAGAAACACTCCAGGTGACCAATGTCAGTAAAAGAGTTTAATCTATATATGATATCAATAGGAAACCCTGCTGGCATAGTGGGTTGAATGCTACATCTGCTAACCAAAAGGTCAGCAGTTTAAATCCACCAGATGCTCCTTGGAAACTCTATGGGGCAGTTCTACTCTGACCTATATGTTCGCTATGGGTCGTATCCAACTTGATGGCAGTGGGTTTTTCTGGTTATGATATCAACATGGAATATTAGCCATTTCATTAGAATTCTGAAGGCTGAGAAAACATGGAAAATGTGTGAAGGAAAGCCTAAGGTAGTCCCATGGAGAGGGGAGTAAGCCTGGAAAATGAAGTGTCCCCGAGGGAATTCCCTTGGCTGGTTGCTTTTCCTGGTCTTCCCCTCAGACCATGCTGTTGCTGGCTGCCATTGAGTTAGCTGTGACTCCTGATGACCTCATGCATGACAACGCAAGTTGCTGCTGGGTTTTGCACCATCCCTGTGATAGGCTGGGCACCAGTCTGTTGTTATTCACTGGCTTTTCGCTGGATGATTTTCAGAAGTAGATCGCCAGGCCTTTCTCCCTAGTGCTTCTTAGTTTGCAAGCTGCACTGAAACCCTCTCAGCATTGTAGCGACATGAAAGCCTCCCCAGATAGTGAGTGATGGCTGCACATGAGCTGCACTGGCTGGGGATCAAACACAAACCCCAAAACCAAACCCACTGCAGTCAAGTGGATTCTGACTCACAGCAACCCTGAAGGCAGAGTAGCACTGGCCCGCAGAGTTTCCAAGGAGTGCCTGGCAGATTCAAACTGCCAACGTTTTGGTTACCAGACGTAGCACTTGACCACTGTGCTACCAGGGTTTCTGGGATGAAACTCAGATCTCCCAAGTGGAAGATGAGTACTCTACCACTGCGCTACCAATGATCTCCCTTAGAATATCAAAGTCAAAGTCACTGCTGTTGAGTGGATTCTGACTCATATCTAGAAATGAGTATTGCCCACACCTGTGCTCCCCTGACGACCCAACTCATGGATGGGTGGACAGGAAGTTTCAGGGTGTGAAAGGCAAGTTTAATACATACTTAGGGGGTCATCGTTATGGGTACCAGGAGCCCTGGTGGTGCAGTGACTAAGTGCTTGAGTGCTAACCGAAAGCAGTGCAAATCCACCAGTGCCTCCATGGGAAAAAGATAACAGCAGTCTGCTTCTGTAAACATTACAGGCTTGGAAGTCCTATGGGGTGATTCTACTCACTCCTGTAGGCTCGGTGTGAGTCAGAATCGACTCGAAAGTAAGGAGATTTTTTTTCTTACAGCCACTATTCTGAGTTCAGCCAACAGCTTCAAAAACCCACTCAATAAAAAGTTTGTAACTAGGGGACAGTTTGGAGCGTTTTCCCATCGTCTTGTGACGGTGGTCTGGCCTAACCTAGTAAAGCCCAACACATTCACATAGCCCTGCATGGCAGGGGGTGGAGGCAGGGAGAAAGTCACAGACAAGGGACAGCATGCTCCAGGGTCTGTCTGTGATAGTCCTGTGCTGGAGGGTCAGTGTTCAGAGGTGAGAGCTGGTCAGGACACAGCAGGAAGGGTAGGGTGGGGACAGGCTGCTGAGTGGATGATCTAGAAGTCACCAGTAAGACACACATTCCTCTCATCACCAAACATACTAGGGAAAGGTAGCTTTTGAAATGGAGAAGACACACATACACACACAGACGCCTTCCTGCCTTACCCCACAGGGCCGCTCTGCCTCACGTTGTCGGTAACTTTTCTAATGTAACAATAGCTAGTGAGCATCCTGCCAACACCGCTACACGTTGCTAACATTGGGTGTCATTGTCAAGCAGATTCCAACACAGCAGGCCTGTGTGACAGACTGAAAGTGCCCTGTCGAGTTTTCTAGGCTGTAGTTCTCACAGCAGCCGATCACCAGGTCTTTCTCCTGCTGAGCTTCCGGGTGGGTTAGGGCTGCTTAACCGTCCAGTTAGCAGTGGAGCGCTTAACCCTTGCGCCACAAGGGCTCCTTCACCACAACCTATGAAAACCAAAACAGGCTCCTTGCTACTGAGTCAATCCTGACTCATAACGATGCTATAGGGCAGAAGAGAACTGCCCTGTAGTTTCCAAGGAGTGCCTGGTGGATCGGAACTGCCAACCTTCTGGTCTGCAGACATAGCTCTTAACTACCACGCCATCAGGGTTTCCACTGTGACTATCTTTTTTTATACACCTATATTGGCTTGGCTTGGACGCATATATATGTATATGGAAGCCCCAGTGGTGTAGTGCTTAAGAGTTACAGCTGCTAACCAAAAGGTCAGCAGTTTGAATCCACTAGGCGCTTCTTGGAAGCCCTGTGGGGTAGTACTACCATCCTATAGAGTTGCTAGGAGTGGGAATCAACTCAACGGCAATGGTTTTTGTTTGGGTATATGTATAAAATTTATTTTTCTTTTTGAAAATATACACAGCAAAACAGATACCAATCCAACAGTTCCTATGTGTATGACAGAGTGATGCTCACTTTGTTTTTCCCGTAGTGCTGCCATCCTCGCCCTCATTTCCTGAGTTGTTCTGCCCCCATTAACACAGACTCACTGACCCCTATGCTTTCTACCTGCTCTTCTGAGTTGCTGTTGCCAGACCGATCCCCTATAACCAACCAACCAGACATTCCACTCAAACCCACTGCCATCAAGTTGGAACCATAGCAACCTTATAGGACAGATTAGAAATGCCCTGTAGGGTTTCCAAGGAGCACCTGGTGGACTCCAAAGGCTGACCTTTAGGTTGACAGCCCAGCATGTAACCGCTGTGCAACCAGGCCTCTGGTCCCATGTAGACAGATCTTAAAAGACACCACTGCAGAAGGCAGATATCATTTCCTAGGTAAGCTAAACTATTGTTTGATTTCAAGAAGACTTTGGGGAATATGTTTGGTTTAAGGTTTAGAGGTTATCTTGGGGTAATAGTTTCAGGGGTTCATCCAGCCTCTCTGCCTCCAGAAAATCTGGAGACCAGGATAATTTGAAATTCTGTTCCAAAATCTACTTTATTTTTTGAAGTGACCACAAGCTATCCATCATGTGACTGTGCCATGATGGATCTAATCAACCTCTATTAATAAATGTCTGGGTTCTATTTTTTTTTTGTGCATTATTACAATTCTTTTTTTAATTATTACAATTCATTCCATGATGAGCATCCCTGTAATACCAGTTTATGCATGAATGCGAGTATTCTAGATGCCTACAAGTCTTCCACTGTTTTATAGTTACTATGAAATTGTCCCCCAAAGCTGTTCTTGACCTTTACCTGCAAAACCACACCTTCAGACATGAATTTTTTTTGCCCACCCAATGGTTAAAATGTTACCTCACTGTCATTCGGATCTGCCCTGCTTGGCTCTTGGGAATCCTGAGGGTCTGTTTTTTGTCTGTTAGCCACCCATGTTTGCACTTGAGTAGAAAGCTCTAGAAGCTCTCAAACTCAGTGGGGTGAAGCTCAAAGGGACAGAACGACAGTGCACTCTTGGAAAGCACTTGGGGGGGCAGAGGGGGCTGTCAGTGAACACCTCATCCTGCATCTTGCCCACAGCAGGCAAACATGGCAGAGTGGGAGACACAAGTACCAGGCCATTCGGGCATAAACACCGATGGAGGCAGGCAACCTCCTCTGGTCTTCGAGAAAGATCTTGGGGGGAGAAATGAAGACTGACTTATTTATTCCACCATCACCTCCTGAACGTCTCTTATCAACCGGCCACCATGAGCTCGCCCAGTGCTCACCCTTGAAAAGTACACAGTGGGGCAGAGAGATCAGAGAAACTGGGTAGCTCAGAGCCCAGGAATCCTTGCATTATGGGTGATGGGGTGGGAGGGCCTGGGAGGGCAGAGCTGGAAGTGGAGAGCCGGCCCCAAGTTTGAAAGGACAGGCTGCAGCTGGACAGATGGGGAGAGGTGAGAAGACAGAAACAGGGCTCAGTCAGGCGCAGTGGGTGGGGAAACCAGGGTCAGGAAGCCCGGCTAGTGGGCAGTAGGCTGGCAGGGCAGCAGACAAGGCCAGAAGCCGTGTGTGTCACATCCTGTCATCCAGTCCCTAAAGAAAAGCTGCTTTGGGCCCCAAATCTCCAAAACCAGCCCTTGCCTGGTACAACCTAATTTTTCCAAGCAGCTCAGCTGACTGGAGGTATCCTTGGGTTGCCGCTGGGCCAGGTTAGCATGCACACACCTGGGAGACTGGAATGAAGCTCCACCCAGACTCTAATCCCTGCTTAACTGTTGGGTGAGTGAACAAGCTGGTGAACCTCTGAGGCTCAGACTTCTTGTCTAGAAAGCAAATAGATACTTAGGTACCTTTCAGGAGTGTGAGGGTTAAAATACTCTGAGCTTCAGAAAGTCTTTGTGAGTCTAAAGTCTTCCGGCCACGAGAGCTGAGTCTTTGAGGGAGTGCAGGTGTCTGTGTCCCGGACCTGGCCTCTGGACTGAGCCGAGCCCAGGGGTAGGTGGCAATCAAAAGGGCTGCTTTCATGGATAACTGTGATATGGAGGGCCTGGCAGGGTTTGGGCGACCTGGATGAAAAACTGTCCAAAAGAGAGGGACAGGGGCACTGTGCTTTATTCTCATTTGATGTCAGCCAGCTGGGCTCCCTGGACCTCTGTTTGCCCATTTGGACACAGAAGTACCTCTGGACATCACTGAATCCAATGCTTGAGGGAGGAGCCTGGGCTGTGCTAGATCCGCAGCCATAGCAAACAGCTGGCACCGTGCGCCATGGGAGCTCAGAGAAGGAGCTGGAGTTCACAGTGGCCAGAGGAGCTGGGGAAAGAGACGCCAATCCCAGAATAATCAAGAGGTTTGTTGGACACAAGCGGTGGATGGAGCAGGGCAGGAGCACTTCACATCTGCCTGTAGGTTACTCAGGGAGGTTACTTCAGTTCAACAGGAAACCCAATCAAATCTGTCTGCCAAATCGGATTTCTGCAAGGAAGTGATGGGAAGAAGTAGCGAAAGGCTCTCCTCTGTGAGCCAGCTGTGCCTGGGACTGTCCCTTTTACAGGTGTCTGTACCAGAACCCTGTTTAACTCAGTTACATTCTTTCCAACAAGACTTATTCCGCCTCCATGATCACATAGGTTAGGCACTGTGATGGGGACAGTGAGCACCCAGGGAGTTTGTGAGCCTCAGCCAGGCTCTGGTTTGGGGAAGGGACATCTGGAGGCCCCTTTTGGACTCGTGCTTGGGGTAAATGCCCCCTAACTCTTCTTGCTACCCTCTGTGCAGGGACCATCTTTCTGTCTCAAGGAGCTCACAGTTTGGGGCAAGAGGAGCCTCTAAATAATGTGTGGTCAAGAAAGCCAAGTGTCCGTGTGCACCAGGGAGGGAGCAGCTGTCCAACAAAGCAGGATCTTTGTGGTCTAGCCAGTGCAGTTTAAATTCAGGCTCTGACCTTATTGGTTGTGAGACTCTGGTCAAGTTCCTTAGCTTCTCTGACCCTCAGTCTCTTCATCTGAAAGGCGAGTTATACCTGTATAACAGAGGTGCTATGAAGACTGACTAAAAGAAAAATAAACAGTTTACCAGATTACCAAGCACTTTAACAACATTTAAGGATGCTTATTTAATACTAATGGAGGATTCTATACAAGATGTGTGCGTGTGTGTATGTGTGTGTGTGTGTGCTTTAGGCAAAAGGTTGTAGCTCAAGTTAACTTATCATGCAACAATTCATACACAAATTGTCATGTCACATCAGTTGCGAGCCCTGTAGCGTGAAATCACACTCCCCCTTTCTACCCCGGGTGTCCCGCATCCATCCAGTCTGCTCCTGCCCCTTCTGCCTTCTCATTCTGCCTCTGGGCAGGAGCTGCCCACTTAGTCTCACGTATCTGCTTGGACTAAGCAGCACACTCTTCACAAGTATTATTTTATGTTTTATAATTAAGTTTTGTCGGAAGAGCTGGCTTTGGGAATGGTTTAGTTCTGAGTTAACAGAGAGTCCATGGGCCGTGTTTTCTGAGGTTCCTCTGTTCACAGTCAGACCATTAATTCTGGTGTTTTAATGTGAATTTCCATTCTGCACCCCACTTTTCTCTTGCTCTGTCTGTGACTCCATTGTGTGCCCTGCCAGGGTGGTCACTGGTGGTCACCATCTATTTCCTCAGGCTGATAGAGTCTCTGGTTTATGTGGCCCTTTTGTCCCTTGGGCTAATATATTTCTTGTGTTTTGGGGGTTCTTCATTCTCCTTTGTTCCCAATGAGTTGAGACCAACTGATGCATCTCAGATGGTCAACTTGCAGGTTTTAAGATCTCAGATGCTACTCACCAAAGTGGGATTCAGAACAGTTTAGTAAACTTTGTTACATCAATTGACCTCACTGCCCCCTTGAAATCACATTCCCCAACCCCCAGCCCCTGTTACTCTGTCCCTCGAAGTGTTTGGTTGTGTTCAGGAAACTTCCTAGTTTTTCGTTTAGTCCAGTTGTGCTGACTTCCTCTGTATTGTGTGGTGTCCTTGTATGTACCTGAGATTATATACAAGTTTCACGTAGGTCTTGGGGCATCAGCTCTGACCAGGAACAGCGGCTGGTACGTACTAGGCATCCAAGATGTACTTTCTGAATGGGCGAACAGGGGAAGAACTCTAGAATTTGAAAAGCCTCTCTGTCACTAGCAGGTCATACTCCCCAGCTTAGGGGTACTACCAGCTCTTACTCATCAGACTTCTAATGGGCCACACAAACAGGCAGGGGTAGCTAGGTGGGGAATTTCTTCCCTGGATTTTGCCAACAATCCTGCATTCAGTTAAGTCTGTTCTGGAAACCAGCACCCGGAGGGGCCTGTTTGGGGACTCAGTGATCAAAGAATAAGTTACAGTGGGAAGGACACTAGTCTGGAGCCTGGTCTCCAACTGCCACCTGTCCTGGTACTCTGCCCCTCCCTGGGGCAAGTAATGTAACCCTTTAGTCCCTACTTGTAAAATACAGATCAGAGTAAAGCAGTAAATGTTTATGGAGCTTATAGGTAGCCCTAAAATCCTTCTATGTCCATTTAGATGTCATGACAACCCCAATATGATCCTTATTTTATGCACTGTATGCTCAGAGAACTAAAGAATCACACCCAAGAACCCAGAGCTGGGAACTGGCCGTGTCAAGTTTTGAAGCAAGATCTACGAATGCCTGGCTGTTCAACCACTGAGCCACACTGCACTTCCTCTGCAGCTGCAAGATCCTTGCTGGGAGGCCTCAGTCAGGGTCACCAGCCTCTGGGTGGGTGGGTGGTACTTCTCATCTCTAAGAGGAGCACAACCCTCCCTTCCAGGTATTGGTTTAGCAGCAAGTCGGGGAGGCAGGGTGGTGGGTGGCTTAGCTTCTGGCTGCTTCCTGCAGGGCTGACATCCTGCCCCAGCCCCATCACACCACCAGCTCTTCCGGGAGGGGCAGCACCACTCAGGGTGGGAGACCAGTTGCTGGGTGCAGGAGTTTGCATAGAAGGCAAAGGAAAGATGCTGAGCCAGGCCTGCCACGGAGAGGGGCTGGCCTCCCTCTTCCTCCTCTCTCTCTCTCCCTCTCTTTTTCTCACTCTCTCTCTTTCTCTCTCAGGATCACTCTCTCTCCTTGAGATGTCAAAAACCACTCCTTTTCTGCAGTCACTCTCCCCCAGAGAAGGGCTGGGAGCAGGAGGCGGCCGTGAGCCGGCCAGCTTGGTAACCGATAGTGCCCTTCCCTGCCGCCTGCCAGCTCCCCTCCCTAGCTGCAGCAGATGCTATAAAAAGCACAGCCCTTCAACAATAGGTGACATCACCCAGTGGTGGAAAGAACTGGATTCTGCCAGATGCCAGGGAGAGTTACAGCTCCAGTCCCTCCCTCAGAACGGGTGCCCCTTGGGAAAGGGTTGGGGTAGGTTCCCCTGGATCCCTGGAGGGATGGAGGTTCCACCCAGGGGGACTTGCTCAGGCTCTGTATGGGGGTGGGGTGAGGGAGGAGAGGTGCAGCCCGAGGGAGACAGCGATTGCTTTCCCTGGAGATTTTTCAGGGATGGGGGATACGGAAAAGGAGCTGAACTGGGGGTTGGGGGTGGGATGTCTGTAGACCCCTTCAGCATGCCTTGAAACTTCTGAGAGGGGCGGAAAGGGCAGCGGAGGGGCTGGGTGAGCGGCCGCTACCCGGAGGAGAGAGCCAGGCCCGCACCAACAGCTTCTCCCCGAGGCTCTGCAGCCCCACCTGTGACACAGGCCCCTCTGGGCTGGGTCCTCCCCACCCTTGCCAAGCAGCACATGTGTGACTCACGGCAGCGGTGCTGACTGACCGGGTAGCCCTGACAGTCTCTGGCTCTGGACATCGGAAGTTGGCCATCTGGGCTGCAGTGGGCCCAGACAGTGCTGTGCTGCCTGTCCTCATCACTTGGATGGAGGCAGAAAGGCCTTCAGAACAGCCCTGGCAGCCCTGACGACTCGGCCCAGTCCCCATCCTGAAGCTACAGGCTCTCTTTCCTGTAGGCCTCCATTACCACCCGGGGCCTGTGGCAGGGACACAGAGGAGACATTGAAAGGTAAACGTGGAGTGTTTGGCTGCCCTCAGCAGCTGGACCTTCACGGACAGAGCCATCACCCTCCCTCACCCCGTGAAGCCAGGGCTGCTGCAAATGTCCAAAGCCCCAGTGGGGAGTCAGGAGCCCTGCTTATGCCAGTGATGACCTGTGCGACCTTGGTTGAGCGGCTCCCCTCAGACCTAAGGAAACCCTTCTCTATGACAGGCTGGGCGCCAGCTGCAGGACCCTGTGGGCTCCCGGCCAAGATGCTTGGCCCCAGGTTGGGGAGAGGCAGAGATCTGATGGGTGGAAACGAGGCTCTGAGCTGCTGCTTCCGGGCAACTGGCCTGGCAGCTGGCGCTGGAGCTTAGTTCCCCTTCAGGAGACTTAACCTGCTTGGCACCAGACGGGCAGCCATGCCCCTCCCCTGCTGGGCGCTTTCCTCCCTCTAGCTGATCCACACCCCAGGAGCCCTGCACTAGCTCCACCCCTCCCTCTCCATGAAGCCTGCTGTCATTGACCCTTCCAGCCTGTGAACTCCCCTTCTCTGGTCCCCTGGGGCATGCTCAGCCTCCCATACAGCCTTGTAGCCCATGGTCTGGCTTAAGCTGGCATTGCTGGGGAAGCACAGGCCTCTCTCTTCAAGTTCAGCTGCTCATGTTGGTGTCCAAGCCTTCTCCCTCTGAGGTCAACCCCCAGCCTCCTCTCTCCTCGCTGACTGCTCTTGTGGTCCCAGGGCGCCCAATGTCACTGGCTGTCCAAACACACCGCGCACACTCCCTCTGCACCTTTGCGTGTGTGTGTCTCCCTGGATTCCTTCCACCCTTTTCCTGCCTCTCCTGCCTCTCCTCCAAGCTGCAGCTTGGGTGTCTTGCTCTTTGAAGCGTTCCCAGCTCCTTCTATCCCTCACTGCACCTAGTTCAAAATTCATCCCTCTGTCTTCCCTAGGTGCTCAGCTCTTCATCTGACCTTCTGCGAATGCAGAGATCTCATTCTACTTTGCATTTTGGTGAGCAGGGCGTGACTTGTCTCTCTGCCTGGCTGGGGGTGCAGAACTGAGGTCAGCCGGGGCTTACTTGGGACATGTCATCAGGAAAGACCATTTGCAAGAGAAGGACATCATAATTGGTAAAGCAGAGAGTCAGCAAAAAAAAGGGGGAACCCGCGACGAGACAGACTGACACAACAGCAGTAACGACGGGCTCAAACCTATCAGAGACGGTGGAGATGACACAGAACCAGGCAACAGTGTGTTCTGCTATAAACAGGGCCACCAAGGGTGGGAGCCAACTAACAACAATGGGAGGGGACAGGGACAGAGCTATGCAGAGACCCCCTTTCAACTGCCCGAGGGAGGATTATTATTATTATTGTTTCTAAGGCGAGTATAACTGAGGCTCAGAGGGGTTAAGTAACAATGCCCTTGTTGCCCAGCTGGTAAGTGGCGGAGCTGAGATTCACTCCCAGGTCCAGTGGACTCCACACTCCAGCTCTGCGAACCCTAATAGCCAGGTGGATGTTGGGCTCATCACAATCGCTTAATCAGTATGTGTGACACTGAGGACAATTCTTGGCTCGAGTGGCCAGGACTGTGCCATATGAGCTCGGACAATTAAGTCCACAAACTTAATAGTTCTAAGTGCTACGTACCTCGTAGCTGAATGTCTCTATGGTCACCTTTGAAGTACTCCCCTTGAGAAACCATGTACTGATGCCAGCACCTAGTTCATCCCTCAAAGTAATTTCAGAACTCTTTCTGGAATGGCCATTCTGCATGATGGCACAGTGGCAAGTTCTTGTCTGTGAGGGAGTTTTTGACCAGTAAACAAATAACTGTATTGGAATACCACCCCCTACTCACTTGATCTGGCCCTCAATGACTTTCTTCTTTACCCAAAGATAAAGGAGATATTGAAAGGAAGATATTTGGATGGCATTCAAGACATTAAAGGTAATACGATGACAGCTCTGATGGCTATTCCAGAAAAAGAGTCCCAAAATTGCTTTGAAGGACGGACTAGGTGCTGGCATCAGTGCATAGCTTCCCAAGGGGACTACATCAAAAAAGACCATAGTGATATTCAGCAATGATGTATGTAGCAATTCTTCTAGGATGAGTTCACAAATTCAACTGGCAGTTCTCCTGTGCTTTTCTTGAACACTCTGGATGTCTTGCTTATTAGCTGTGATTCTGGAAAACAAAGCACCTGACTGCCCAGTGAAATGAGGTGCAGAGTTCAAGCCAGGCAGGACCATCAAGGACCTTGTCCCCATTCAAGCAGAAGCTTCCACCAGAGACAGAGCCAGGATGGCTGGGAACTCTGGGAGCCCTGCCTACCCTAATTTCCTCTTTTCCCACATCAAGATGGTACCTCTCTTCTCCCCAGAAGTGTCCCTGGTGAAGGATCAGGGGGTACAGGCAGGAGGAGCCTGAAGTTTCCAGCATTGACTTTCCATTATTCATGTGACGATGAAACGTGGTGGACAGGAAGAGCACAGGCTTTGAGTCAGCAGCCAAGGAGAGTCCTCATGCCTTCACTTCTTAGCTTGGCCTCGGGCAAATGACTTGAACCCAACCCTGGTATCACAGGGTGGCCATGACAGCCATATGTATGTAAACTGCCCAGTCCAGAGGAGCTCGGTAAGAGGCATTCCCGAGTTCCTGGGGCGTCTGCTCCCTGCTGGCTGGCGGAAGTTGCCCAGTACCTCCACAGACAGAGAAGCAGCCAATCGTGGGTCACTGGCGTTCCTTCGTGGGCTCCCTGCATCCTTAAGTGAAAGATGGGAAGCATCTCCACCTTCCAGCTGCCTTTCTCCTGCTGACCCCACACCTCAACAACACCAGAACACTCCAGCAACTGCCAGCTTCACCCGCCTCCTTCCTGGACCAGGATACACCTGGAGTTCTCACTGCTGTCCTGGGGCTTCGCCACCTGCTCTGCACTCTGTCACCTCAGGTCCATCCTCTGTAGCTCTGGTCTGTCTGAGTCCAGAGCCTTGATGGCTGTCCCCACTTTGGCAGTGGGGCTGTTGGAGAAAGTGATTAAACCTGGTGGACCACGCTCACTACAGGTTCTAAGCTGCTCTGCTCTTGGCTGCCTTGTCCATCACTGCAGCTGCTCTCGGGATTCCGACCCTCAGGAGCTGGTCCGGCAGATTTCACTCTCTTAGTCTGTCCCCAGCATGTCCCAAGTACTGTGCCAGGTGACCGCACTTACAACTTCATTAAACAGTGGAGACTCTTTACTGTGAATCTCTCTTCCTTCTTCTGCTTCTTTGAATGATGATTTGGGCTACAGTCATTCACTCATCCATTTATTTATCTTTCTATTCATCCATCTATCAACTTACTATCTAGCCATCCAGTCATCTTTCTTCCTACTAACTGATCCATCTATGCCTCATCCATTCATCTAGTCATCTCTATTCATCAATGTAGCCCTCCTTCCAACAATCCAACCATCTATTTATTTATCCATACACTCATCCATCCACCTATCTACCTGCTCACCCACTGCCCTGTCATTTCACTCATCCAGCTGTCCATTTAGGTATATGTCCATCTGTCCATCCATCCACCCACCCACCTACCCACCCATCCATTATCCTTCCATCCTTCCATCCTTCCATCCATCTATCCACCCACCCACCCACCCACCTGTCCGTCCATCTGTCCGCCCGCCCACCCACCAATGCTATCCACCATCCACTAAGTGCTTATTAATCAGATGGCTTGCACTGAGCTCACAGTCCAGTCCAAGAGGATATCAAGATAACACAAGCTCTGAGGTTCCTTCCACTCCAGTGTGTCTTTGAGGTCTATGTCAGTGAGCACTAGATAGATAGATGTGGCCTGACTCAGAGACTGATGTTCTTTACCTGGTCACACCAGGGACTTGAACAGGCCCTCCTCACCACTGCAGCTGCAGCTCTGAAACCCTCTCTTCCTTCCAAGCTGGTGTGCTGATGCTGCTCAGGGACAGTGTGGGGACAGCAGGGCCCTCTCCAGAAACATGATGGTTGCTGCCAGCACACGAAACACCCCCTCTGTCTATCAAAGCCATCAGACTCCAGACAGAAGGTGGCCAGAAAGCAGCTTCAGTGTTCACTCTCCCCAGATTCTTTTTCCTCTTCTCCAAATCCTCTCTTCACTTTTCTTCCTCCCATTTCCATCTATCCTATCCATCCTCTCTTCTCTTTCCTTCCATCTCTTCCATGCACTCTCATTCTTATTTGTCTTCTCTTTTCTCTTTTGCCCTTGAGTGGTGGGATACATGGAATTCACACTGGGCTGCCACTATGCATCTTGGACAAGTTGCAGTAACTCCCTTAGCCCCACAGCTGGCAGAGAACACAACCAGATGATACATCTACTATATCCAGCCTGCATGGGAAGGGTCTCTTTTCCTCCTTGCCCACATTCTCCCTCTGGTCCCCCTCCTTTCAAGAGCTTACATGTGTGCTCAACCTCTCCATCAATTCTTCTGTTTTCTCATCTGCAAAACCAACACCTTTAAACTCAGTCAAGCCAGAGGCACAAGGTTTACCAGATAACTCCATGGATTTGCTCTCTCTCAGCCCTTTTCCTAACTTCTTCCCTGTCTTAGGCTAGCTGGAAGAATGGCAAAGAGGAAGGAAAAACGGCAAAGAGGAGAGGAAGAGGAACGTGCAACAAAGAAGTCTTCCTAGAAGAGGCAGTAGGAATCCATCCTCCCCTGGGGAGCACCCCTCCTGCTTACCGAAGTGTCCTCTGAGCATGAGGCAATGATGTTGTCGATGAAGGGGTTCCATTTGATGTCCAGCACGTTGCCCTGGTGACCGCAGACCTTGGGATAGTTGGGCTCAATCCTGCCTGTCTGCAGAGGAGAGAGAGGTGGGGATGGGGAGGGGAAAGGATTAGTTCTGATGGCCCTGAAGTGGGTCTCAGAAAACAGCTTTTTTTCCTGGGCATCTCAGCTGGACTGGAAGGTCCTCAGGGATCTACCAATGTCTTGTTTGTCTTTTGGTCTCCACATCAGACCAGGCCACACTGCTTGGTGGCTTAGTCTTCTCCAACACTTGTCCAGCACTAGAAGGGATGGTCAGTAGAAACAGGGGAGGCCACCCAGCTGAGTTGTGGGGCACAGCTTCTGATGGCCCATATTGCACCATACCAAAGAGGACAAGCTGTCCCTTCCTCCTGTCAAAAACCTAAAGTTAGCATGGTACTATCTACCTGAGCAACCCAAGCCCTGGGGGCAGCAGCTCTGGCCCCACATACATGTCCACATTCTCACCCACCCCAGAGGGTGGGTGCACATGCTGCCTCCAGTGTTAATGTCCCCCATTGCCCTCCAGGTGAAGTAACAAGTCACATTTGGATGGGGAGGAGGTTCTTTCCTGTAACTCCAGGAATCAGGAGATCCTGGTGGTGTAGTGGTCAAGTGCTATAGCTGCTAATCAAAAGATCAGCAGTTTGAATCCACCAGCTGCTCCTTGGGAACCCTGTGGGGCAGTTCCACCCTGACCTACTGGGTTCCTGAGTCAGAATCAACTTCACATCAAGGAGTTCATGGAGAGGCCTGAATCTCTGTGTCTACCTCACATTCTCATATATTTTTTTCTGAAAGGTTAATGGTGCCCCCCTCCATTCTTGTGCAGTGTGCAACTTGGGCACCTGTACACAGTGCCCTGCAGTTGGATGCACAGACTTGGAGTCTCACAGGCCTGTGTTTGAATCACAGCTCTGCCACTTTTTAGTATATGGTCTTGAGAAAGTCAGCAACCTTCTCTGACCTTCACTTTCCTCGTTTCTAAAATGAAGAAAGCAACATCTACTTCTTAGCATTATTGTGAAGATTAAATGAACTAACGTGTTTAACAAAGCACTTAATGTGGAGACTATCACCATAGTGAATGTTTAGCATGTGACAGTAGCTATTATTGTACAAGTTAGAGGAAACCTCCTCCAGGAAGCCCTCCTTGATCTTGCCTTGGGTGAGAGAAATATTTCTCTGCTTAGAGGCTGCAAAGGTGGCAGGGAAGGAAAGGGGATGGTAGGCAGATGTTGTGTCTTCACCCCTCAGGTTTTTTTTGGCAGGGGAAGGAAGGGCTGGAGGAAAGAAGACAAGGAGATTTTTTCTAGCTACTACCCATTTACCAATAAAACCCAAACCAAACCCACTGCCACTGCATCAATTCTGACTCATAGTGGTTGTACAGGACAGAGTAGAACTGCTTCACAGAGTTTCCAAGGAGCACCTGGCAGATTCGAACAGCTTACTTATGGTTCTCAGCCATAACACTTAACCACTACACCATCAGGGTTTCCATTTGCTACTAGCAGGTAGATAAGAAGTGAAAGAGATTCCTCGGGCAGGTCATACCTCATCCCCTCCTTTAGGCTCCTCATTTGAGTAATAGGAAGGAAGGGAACCAGAATGTGACAAGCATTCTACATGTATCTAGTATTTCACTAGTGTGATGGGACAAGAACTATTTCAGAGTATGCAGCCTGCCCTGAGCCTCTTCCCTACCCACTTCATGCCTGCATCTTTATCAGGTCATTTCCAGATCTCTTGATCTTTTACGACAGTAATGGTGGCATGGGTAGAGAAAACGGGGCCTGCAGAGGGTGACAGCATGGAGGCATGGATGTGGCAGAGAGAGACAAAAAGCCTGGGAAGACTCAGGGTGGCAAGGGGGAGGGGCAGGGTGCTGACACATTGCCGGGACTGCAACCAACGTCAAAGACAACTTACGCATACATTCTCCAATACGAAATCCATTTGCACTGCAAGTTTTCACCTAAAACACCATTTAGAAAAAGCCTGAGAGGCTAGACCAGGAGAACTTCACATGCTGTACGCTGGTGAGAAACTGGAGACTGTGGGAAAGGAGTCGGGGGAGTGTTGCTATTGGTGGTAAGCAGGACCTCCTTCGGCATTCTGTTAGGGAATGCAATTAGGGTTGGAACAGCTTTTTCAGTTACTTTTGGGCTGTTGGACAACTTTCTAAATATGAGACTCTAAGCAGAGGCTGAGCCACAGGTGGCCCTAGGATTTATTAGGGTGACAGATTAGGGCCCCATATCATCCTTTCTAACTCTCACAACAATCCTGAAAATTGACTGAGAAAATTAAAGGCCAGAGAGGTTAAGCAACTTGTTCAAGGTCAACCAGCTGAAAGCAAAGCTAGGGTTTCCATACTGACACAAACCCCCAAAGCTGATCTTTTCACAGCCTGCTGCTCATTGCTGGCCAGCTCCTCCCTCCAGCGCTGACTTCTGTGAACAAATAGGCCCCGTACTGTCTGCTTCCACAGCTCACTTACTCTCAGACATTCCTTACGTGTGACCCCAAAGGCTGTGTCTGAGCATTCCTGACTCAGGCTGTCTGCATTTAACTTTTAGGGCTCAGCCGAGACAAATCTGAGGGACACCAAATCAGTCAATAGGAGGCCATCGGCTAAGAGCATCCTGTGCGGCGTGCACTGACAGGGACAGGTTAAGCCACATTGCTGGCACCTATTCCGAATGGGGAGGACACTAGTGGCCTGCAATGGGGAAGGGATTGAGACTTTTTTATTCTTACTTTTTATTGTGATTAAGTGAAAGTATACAATCCAAATTAAATTTACCTGCCCACTTGTCTTCAGCTCCTTCTGCTCTCCTTGCCCGGTGACGGCACACTTCCTTTTTTGTTCTGTGTGTCTCATATCTGGGATTGAGACTTTTTAAAGCAGAGGGCAGTGTGATGGATGGCTTTTGTGTAGCCCTTCTTGCCACACAAGTAATTGGATGGGACTGTGCAAATAATGTAGTTGTGACCCACCAAGGGCATTGGTCAGTTTTGCAATCAAATCTAGGCTTCAAAGAGAGCCAATTCCAGAGAAGACAGACGATCTCCCCACCACCAGGCAAGAAGAGCCAAGAAAGGAGCGCATCCTTCAGACATGGGATCCCTGCACTGAGAAATCTCTGGAACCACACAGAGAGAGAGAAACAGAGACAGAGACACAGAGCCGTATCACTGAAGACAGTGAGACCCGGTGGCAGAGAAATGGCAGCAAGAGACCAACAGGAGGTGGCATGGTGGGCTGTCCTGCCTACAGAGTGGAAGAGTTGGTGCCTCCTGGCAGGAGGCTTGCTGGCATGGCAGGGTGCCTCTGGGCCCTCAGCAGAGTTAGGTTTGCTGACCTAGAGCCACAGCTAATGAGCGCCGTCGGGTAGACTGCAGAGTGGATTGATTCTAGGCGCTTATCATCAGTGCTCAGAGAGCTCTGAGCACCTGCTCGCTCAGGGCAGAGGCCGAGGGCCAGAGAGGCGGGCCTCTGAGCTTGATTTTAGAAGAGGCTGCCTTGATGGAAGAGCTGTATCTCGAGCATTGCTGAACATCACCTGTAACTTGTTAAAAACCCAAACCAAACCCATTGCCATCCAGTTGGGTCCAACTCATGGCAACCCTATAGGTTACAGTAGAGCTACCCCATAGAGTTTCCAAGGAGCACCTGGCAGATTTGAACTGCCAACCTTTTGCTTAGCAGACGTGGCACTTCACCCATCACGCCACCAGGCTTTCCTATGACCTGTTAACTTCCTAATAATACCCCCACAATTGTGTGGACTCCAGAGTTGCTGGGTGGAGTCTGTTGACCAGGGTGGGGCAAGTAGGGATGAGTGACAGAGAAGAGGCTACCCATTGTGATCTGACTTGGATGGCTAGGGATGAGCTGACCAGGCCCTGACCGAATGAAGACAGAGGCAGTGGACACCGTGAGCCAGTGCACACCACTGCAATGTGATGGCTTGCTCCAGACCAGGCTTTGCTCATGGCTGCAAATGCTCAAAGTTCCAGCAGAACACCAGATTCAAGACCCAAGGAACACGACTGTCTCCTCAGAGTACTGGCCTGATAAACCAAAAACCAAATCTGCTGCTATCAAGTAGATTCCGACTCACAGAGATGCTACAGAGTAAGTAGAACTACCCCATCTAGTTGCCAAGGAGCACCTGGAAGATACGAACTGCTGACCTTCTGGTTAGCAAACACAGCACTTAACCACCACACCACCAGGGTTTCTGCTAGTTTGATAGGGATGCGCAATTTAAACACTGGCTATAAAAATAGAGCAGTTAAAGGCATTATGTGGTGGTATACACTCTTTTCTGGGTGCACTCACACTCAACATGATGGGGGCGGGGAGGGTCCTCGTTGGCCAGATTCCTCTTCTCCTGATGGGTCTGGGGAAGAGAGGCTGGGGACAGATGCTGACAGCACTGTCAACTGTGACTGTCAGCACTGTAAATGGAGGGCTGTAAGCAGAGGGAGGCATGTTGAACTCACTGAACTCAAATACAGTACCTGAAACTAATGTTACTTAAGGGTTTTGCTATGCTGAGACCGCGTGAGGCTCAGAGCAAGGGAACTGTCTTTTCAGTTAAATTTTATTAGACACCAGAAAGGGCTGAGTTGAGATATCTTTTGGAGAACTGCCCAGAACACATGGACACCTGTAGCAGATCTGACTAGCTGGTACCTGAGTAATGTCACCCGCAGGACTCTTGCTGGACTGAAGGACTAATTGTTGAAACTCTGGTGGAGGAGTGGTTAAGTGCTATGGCTGCTAATGAAAAGGTCAGCAGTTCGAGTCTACCAGGAGCCCCTTGGAAACTCTATGGGGCAGTTCTACTCTGTCCTACAGGATCGCTGTGAGTCAGAATTGACTCGATGACAGTGTGTTTGGTTTTTTGGTTTTGGTTCTGGATTTACAAGATAACTGGGGAAGTTAGACAGCAGGTATGAAAGAACTAAGGCTAGAAAAGCCAGGCAGTGGTCTGCAATCCAATGGTTCGCTTTGGTGTGGCCTTTCCTGCTGTGGTCTTGTACTTTGCACTCAAGTGATGGGGTGAGACTGTGCAACACGGTCAATTGTGGCCCACCGAGGTGACTGGTCAGTTTTGCCATCCCACTAGCCTTCAAGGAGAGCCAGTTCCAGAGCTGAGAAAGGATCTCACTCCCACCAAGGAAGAAGAGCCAACAGCAGACAGAATACATCTTTTGGACTCCAAATCCCTGCACTGAAAAACTTCTGGAACTAGTGGCAGAAAGAGAGACAGAGAGAGAGAGACAGCTGTAACACTGAAGATGGTTAAGAAGCAAAGAAACAGCAGCAGCAGAGACAGGCAGGAGATGGCACGTGGGCTTCCTGGTCTGTAGTGTGAGAAAGCTGAGCGCCATCATACCGGAGCTTGCTGGCAGAGCAGGGTGCCTCTGGGTGCTCGGTAAGGAGAGAGCTGAACACCTTCAGGCTGAGGCTTATGGTGGAAGAGGGTGTCTTAGGGCACCTACTGGCAGAGCAAAAAGAGCTTTGTAACATGCGGTGGAGCAGGGCAAACAGTGCAGGACCAGAGAGGTGTGCCTGCAGGCAAGGCCGAGGAGAGGCTGTCTTGATTGAAGACTTGAGAATTCTTCAGCTTGAATGTAACCCGTTACTACCTTAACATGAGCCTTGCTGGATCGGTGGTTAAAAGCTCAGCTGTGAATCCAAAGGCCAGCAGTTTGAATCCATCTGCTGCTCCTCGGAAACCCGAAGGGGCAGTTCTGTTCTATTCTACAGGGTCACTAAGAGTTATAATCAACACTAACAGGCTTGGGGTTTTGTTTGCTTGTTTTCTTTTAATAGTGTCAACTCTGACTTAAGAAAAAATATTTCTTTTTGTTTCTTAGTTTTCAAAATAGACTCCCTAATAAGGAGCCCTGGTGTCCCTGTGGTTGAAGCTTTGGGCTGCTAATTGAAAGGTTGGTGGTTCAAAACCACCAGCAGCTCTTTGGGTGAAAGATGTGGCAGTCTGCTTGCGCAGAGATTTACAGCCTTAGAAGCTTTGTGGGATGGCCATGAGTTCAAATCCACTCTAGTGCAGTTGGTCTTTTGGTTTGGTTTAGCACGTTCGTGAGATGACTTACATTCTGTCTTTGAGCATTAACCAATACTGTGTGTGTGTGCGCACACATGCGCATGTGCGTGCACATGTGTTAGGTGAACATTTACAAAGCAAATTAGTTTCCCATTTGACAGTTTGTACATAGAGTGGTTCATGGCCTAGGTTTCATTTGCCACAATGTGTCAGGCTCTGACCATTTCGTCCCTGGGTTCCCCAAGTGCTGACTTTAAACTCTGAGTATTTATACAAGAGCTATAGTATAAAATGCTGGGAGGATGGAATAGGGAGATCCTGTGAATGTGTGTGCGTGTGTAGCAAGTGCAAGGAGACAGCTGAAGAAAGCTACATCTTCCTCTTCCATAATAGGAAGTCAATAGACAATGTTTAAGATTTTAAAAATCCAGACATGGCAGTAAAAGCATGTAATTAAGAAATATGGAGGGAAGTGTAAAAAAAAAAACCAACCACCACCACCCAAAAAAAACCAGCTAAAAGGGGTGAAAGTGGCTGCCTCTGGGGAGTGGTAAGTGGGGGTTGCAGCAAGGTAGGACAAGAACTGGGGTCACCGGCAGTGCCGAGCTGTTCAGTGGTTAATGACTGGTTCCCCAAGAGAATAAAGGGACCCATTTTGTGGCGTCTGCCAATTTAGGTGGCATAAGCAGCCCTGCTGTGGCTGACTTCAAGCTACCAAGGCAGCATCACCAAATGCTGTTATGTTATCTTTCCACATCCTGACAATGCTGTAGCCAGTTGCCACCAATTCTGACTCCTTGGCAACCCCATGTGTTACAGAGTAGATCTGTTCCCTGGGGGTTTTCTCAGTTGTAATCGTCAGGGCAACAGATTGCCAGGGCTTTTCTTCCGCAGATCCGTTCGGTCGGTTCAAACTGGCAACCTTTAACATAGCAGTCAAGTGCAGACCATTTTGACACCTCGGGATCTTATAGACAGGGCAGACAGGAATAATCTTGAGAATACAAGTCACAGAAACATGCAGCAAAATAATTATGAAGTGGCGACTTCTGAGCGTTTCTTTGCTCTGTTTTTAATAGAACTTACTTAACTGTAAACTTGTAACAGTTAATTTTTAATGATGGCCATGTTTAGTAACTGGCTTGCAAGATTTCTAAACATTCAGTAATCAGCTTTCACTGAGCCAGTCCAGGCCAGCTCCAGAAGACCACACTAGCTCTGAGCCTTCTAGTGCCCTTGGGCTTGCAGTGCTATGTAGTACTATTTATGAACTATGAATATTTATTCTCTGTAGACATAAAAATCAAACAACCAACAAGTAAAATAGCTGTACTCAGATATATTAAAGGAAGTTTGGTCTGACTTTGGAAAAAACTGTGAAAAATCCTCTCCCCGGGCCCCACAAATACCTCTGTTGCACCAATTCCTGTTTCTGTCGAGGAGTTGGATTTGAGACCAAGCCCAGATCTACCTTCTGACGGCTGACTCTAACTGCTGTACCACACTACCACCTCATACCCATACCAATATTAATATTCACACTAATACCCATGCTAATAGCAATTATTAAAATTTATTCATATTAGTATAATTAAAGTTATATTGATTTACAAATATCAAATTTAATCCTCCTAACATCCTCAAGTTATAGCTGAGAAAGAGGAGGTCTGGTGGCGTAGTGGTTAAGTACAGGATCTGATAATCAAAAAGTCAGCAGTTTGAATCTACTAGGTGATTCTTGGAAACTCTACAGGGCAGTTCTACTCTGTCATATAAGGTCACTATGAGTCGGAATCAACTTGATGGCAGTGGGTTTGGTTTTTTTAAGAGAGCTTCTAAGTGGCAGAAGGAAGGTGTTTGAATTCTTTCTCAATACGACAACAGCTCTGATAGCCATTCCAGAAAAAGAGTTCCCAAACCGCTTTGAATCGTGGACTAGGCACTGGCATCAGTGCATAGCTTCCAAAGGGGAGCACTTCAAAGGTGACCATAATGATATTCAGCAATGGGGTATGCAGCACTTTTTCTAGGATGAGTTTGCTAATTTAAACTGGCAGTCTTTGTATTCTCAAAGAATGTTTAATGACCAAGGAATTGTTCAAGATTTAAAGTAAAATAGCATCAAGCTATAAACACAAAACGGTCCCTATTCTATTTAAAAAAAAAATACACAATCTGTAAGAAAATACACCTAAATGTTCACAGCAGCAATCTCTGGCTAGTTGGTTATCACTAGTTTCAAAGTCTACAATGTACATCTAAAAATTGATTTAAAAGTTACAGTGCCAGTTGCCATGGTCCCAATTCGTAGAGACCTCATGTGCATGAGAGTGGAATGGAGCTCCAGAAGGTTTTCTAGGGCTGGTGAGCCCGCAGCTTTGAACCAATTCGGTTCTCCCTGGTTTCCAGCAAAAAACGCCTTAAAGAAGTGAGATGCAGACTGTTGTCTACGAGATTTGCATGTTTCAGAACTGTGAGTGGAACAAACACACAGAAGCCTGCTCATTCAGGCTTCTCCTCTCCTTTGCTACCACATGAACTGTACTGGAGGAAATGAGATCCTTGGGATTCAGCAGTAAGAGGTTCCAGGGTGTGTACATGTGTACGTGTCTGTTGTGTGTGTATGTGTGTGGATGCTCACATGTGCATATGGGTGTGTGCGCGTAGGCATGTGCCTGTAGGTACAAGCACGCTTATATACGTGCCTGGCGTGCGTGCGCAGGCTGCTTATCTAGGTCCCCCCGGGAAGGCTGGTGGTGGCCATGAGCCTGGGTGAGGCTCACATAGCAGGCTGCTCAGAGGACCAATGGGCACTCTGGGCTCCTGCCCAGGCTTCACCTGAACCCCGTGAACTGACTGAGGACAGAGTGTTTCCAAAACAACCTGCCCTGCAGCTTCAGCTTCCTAGACTTGCCCATCGCTGCAGAACTGAATTTTGTACACAGAAGCAAAATATTTTTCTTACCTGGGGAATCAGCTTAGCGAGGCAGAAAGAACAGACTGAACAAGAGATAGAGTTTCTCGACCTGGTTCTTGTTCTCACCGGCTGAGTGACCTTGAACACTGCCCTTTGCCTCTGGGTTGCCCAGATGCCCAGCCCCTGGCCCAGCACCCCTTCTGCTTCTCAACAGCTGCTCTCTGTGCTGTATGGGGCAAGGCATATCTGCAACCAACAAAATGCCACCCTTCCTGGTATCCCAGGGCAGAATCTAAGCAGCCACACCAAGTTCAATGTCTGAAAGACCCATAAGTCCCCTCAGCTGGGGGATAACTTTACTATTACAATAAAAAAAGATAATCATGATAATAAAAGCCCACTTGATGAGAGCTTACAAAGCCCGACAATTAATGCCACAAACCGAATCGTTCTAAGTGCTATATATTTCATTACTGGCTATCACTAAGGTCACCTTTGAAGTACTCCTCTTGGGAAGCTATGTACCTGATGCCAGTGCCCAGTCTACCCTTCAAAGCAACTTTGGAACTCTTTCTGGAATGGCCATTACACATGGTGACACAGTGGCAAGTTTGTGAACTTAATTGTATAGTTGTCTGCGAGGGAGTTTTTAGCCAGTACACTTATCAGAACACCCTCTTTACTCACCTGATCTGACCCCCAGTGACACTCTTCTTTACCCAAAGACAAAGGAAGACATTTGGAAGACATTCAGGACATCAACAGTTAATACAATGACAGCACTGATAGCCACTCCAGAAAAAGAGTTCCAAAATTGGTCTGAGGAGTAGACCAGGTGTCACAGCTTCCCAAGGGAAGTACTTCAAAGGTGATCATAGTGATATTCAGCAACGAGGTAGGTAGAACTTTTTGTAGGGTGAGTTCACAAACTTAACAGTCGGCTCTCACACAAAGTGCTAGGTCTTGTGCTGAGCACTTTATGTTATGTTGTTTAATTCTTACAATGACACTATGAATATTATTAGATCCTTGTACCCCTCCTGTAGCAATACATTTGATTTTATTTTTGTTGAAAATATACACAAGGAAACTTATGCCCTTTCAGATTCTGAGCATACAGTTCAATGACGTTGGTTACAACCTTCATATTGTGTACCATTCTCAACATCTCCACCCGTACTGTTCCACCATCATTAGTGCACAGTCACTGCCCACTCAACTCTCCATCTGTGCTTTTGACTCATCAGTTAGGTAATTCATTAGAAGGGTTTAATGTTCAAGGCAAACATTCTTTACTAACTGAGCTACATTTGCTTAAAGAGGACTTCAGGGGATGGTTTTGGTACAATGTTTAAAGATCATTATTTCAGGGCATTAGCTCCTCAGGGATTCCTCCAGAGTCAGTGAGTCTAGTAAGTCAGGTTTCCATAAGAATTTGAAACTCTGTTTCACATTTTCTCTTCTTTTGATCAGGACTCTTCTGCTGTGCTCTTGGTTAAAGCCAGGCACCATTCAGTTTCCTGGGCTCATGGCAAAGGAATAGTAGTCCACATAGGTACTCAGACCTGTAGTCTATATATATATATTTTAAATGACTCCTAGATCTTCTTTGTCCTCTGCTGCTCCAGGCAGATAGAAACCAATGGTTGTACCCTGAACCCCACTAATAAGCTTTAAGACCCCAAGTAGTATTCATAGAACAAGGATGTAGAACAGAAACTCCAAAAACAATATTAATCTGATTGACTGGGCAGAGCCACGAAACTATGACCCAAGACCATTGAACTAAGAAAACTAATCCCAAGAGGTATTTAGCTGTACCTTGGTGGAACCACCTATTCTGCGGATGAGAAAGTCAAGCTCTAGGAAGTGACTTGCCAGAGGCTATGCAGCTGGGAAGTATAGAGCTGGGATCTGCACTTAGTCTATCCCACTTGAAGGCACCTGTGCTAAGCAGCCAAGAGAGCTGGCAAATGAGAGAGGGAAGTCAGAAATCAGAGGAAGAACCTCAAAATATTTCGTGGGCTCCATAACGGGCTGGCCAGCAACTCAGGTGTGACGCTCCTTAAAACTTGTTCTTGGAGACCTCCCCCTCTTCTTCCCTCCCACTCAGTCTCTCCTCAATCAGTGGCTCCCACACTTAGCTTCACTTTAGAACTACCTGAAAAGTTATAAAACCCCCAATGCCCAGGTTGTATCCCATGCCAATGAAATCATGACATCAGGGTGGTGGGAGCAAGGCATCTGTGCTTTTTAGAGATTCCCCAAGGGATTCCAATGTTTAGGAAAGTTTGGGAGCCATGACCCTGTTGTTGTTAGGGTGCTGCTGGGTGACCCCAGAGTAGAACTTCCCCCAAGGCTCCACGTTCTTCTGGGAGCTGGCCTCCCACCTCAGGGAAGCACCTGAAATACCCGTATGTTCTAAGACAAGGTCAGAGGCTGGCTGACCTGTCAGTTTTTCCCAGTGTAAAGGCAGGGTGCACGGTGAAAGAGCATTACTGGACACTCAACACAGTCTTGTCTATTTTCTGGAGACTGCCCCAACACACACACACACACACACACACACACACACACACACACACACACACACGGGCTGCAGTTAATTTCACGAACTCATCCTAGTAAAAGTGCTACATATCTCATTGCTGAATATCACCATAGTCACCTTCGAAGTCCTCCCCTTGGGAATCCAGGCACTGACGCCAGCACCTACTCCACCCTTCAAAGCAACTTTGGAACTCTTTTTCTGGAGTGGCCATCAGAGCCGTCATTGTCTTACCCTTGATGTCCTGAACGTCGTCCAAATGTCTTCCTTTCAATATTTTCTTTATCTTCAGGACAAGACAAAAGTTACTGGGGGCCAGATCAGCTGAGCAAGGAGAGTGTTCCAATACAGTTATTTGTTTACTGGCCAAAAACTCCCTCACAGACAGCTACACAGTTAAGTTTGCACACTTGCCACCATGTGCAACGGCCATTCCCAAAAGAGTGGACTAGCTGCTGGTGTTGGTGTACAGCTTCTCCAGAGGAACACTTTGAAGGTGACCACGGTGGTATAGAACAATGGGGTGCTCAGAATAATCAAGCTTGTGGACTTAATTGTCAGATCTTGTATACACACTCGCATTCCCATCCGCATGGCTGTGCCAAGTGCCTCTTCCACCTCCATTTCTGCTCAGGCCTCTGATCTTTCCCTCTCCCTCCCCCAACTGAAACAGACTTAGCTTGTGTCCCGCACTTCAGGACCTGCTATTTTGGGCTAGTTAATCCAATAAACCTTCTAAGGAGGACCCTGGAGGAAAACGGGGTGGTCCACTACTCCTCGAAGGTCATCTGTGTGCATACTGACAAGGGCTTTTCACAGCACACAAAGGTGTGCTATTCTGGGGTTTCCAGTCTCTCGGGCAGGCTGCTGGAGGACTATTTGGGGGTGTAGGCTTTATTCACTTTAAGGCTAGCTGGATTGTTCCATGGGATTCCTGAAGGAGTTGCACTGATCTGTCTCTTCACTGCAGTGTTTGTCCTCTTCAGTTTTCACTCCAGTCCATCTTACATTCTGCTGCCTAACTGTCCTAGAGTATAGCTTGGCTGAAGTAATTCCCTTGCTCCCCAGTCTTCAATGGCTCCCTATGCCTGAGACCTTAAAAGTCAAATTCTCTCTACAGGCATCAAAGCCATTGCTATCTGAGCTTGATCTTCTGCTTTGACATTCTCCCTGACCCCACTGTCCTCCATGCTCGTGACACACACCGACACCCGCCCCCCCCCGCTCTGAATGCTCCCACCACCCAGACAGTGATCTTGACCTCCCTTCACAGAATGCCTGTCTCATAGCAAGTACGCAGGATGGGTGACTGGGTGGGTGGACTGCTGTCACCCTGTGTTTCATTCCTCAGGGTCTTCATTCACACTGTCCCTTCAGCCTGAACTGCCTACCCTTCACTGCATGAGCCCAGCTTTGTCCTACTCCAGGGAGCGTCTCCCAAAGGGTAACTGCTGGCGCAAGGTCCCCTGATTCCAAAGCCCTTGTATTCCATGCAACCCAGAATAACTACCCATAGATTTCTCCCAACCAGGCCTGAGCTGTGTGTCTTTCTATAAGAATAAACAGGTAGGTTGTAAATGTCTCCCAAGATCACCCAGAGAGTTTCACAAACACTTTCTGTCAGCTCCATTTTATAGATGCAAAAACAAAGCTTCAGATGAGTTACGGAGTTTGTTTCAAATTCCTTGACCAGGGATCTCTAGTCCAGGTCATATTTTCTCCATCCCACCAGGCAGGGCTTCAAGGTGACCCTTCAGCCACTACTACTTCTATACAACCTCTGAGCTAATACCCGAGGGAGGGGTCCTCCCTCACCTGTTCTCAGACAGGACAGGTGGGATGCTGGGTTAAACACCTCCTCCCCACTGCTCCACATGCAAGAGACCCCAGGCTTAGAGACTGTCTGCCTATGGTCCTGCAACAACACAGAAATGGTGGTCCCGTGACCAGAACCTGCCCAGGACTTTGAGGCCACACCGTCTTCCTGTAAGGTGGGAAAAGCTCTGCAGCAAGGGAGGTGAGGCGATCTGTGCTCCAAACTGATGACACAATTGCTTAAGTGTGAGAGGGGCGGGCACCAGACTCATGGAGGGGAGTCTGGCCTCCCTACATTCCAATCCCACCACTATGCTCCAGTGTCACGCGGGTGGGAGATGGACGAAGATCAGTAACTCTTGGCAATGTGGGACAAGTGGCAAAAACCGTGTGACAGCATCTCTGCAAACTGTGGAAGAGCCTCTGTTCTCTTTGCTCTATGAAGAGGAGAAAAACACATCTGGGTCACATGGAAAACTGAGGCGGAGACAGGGTTCACACTCCTGGCAGCTGCCATCACTGGCGCTAGGCTCTCTCCCCCACCTCTGAGACATCCCTCCAGGCAGATGGAGAGGGTGGGGGATACAGGTCCAGGGGCTTCAGTTCTGCAGTCTTCAGTGTCTCCTGGCTTTTTGTCCCCACAGGACTGCATCCTTCAGGCTCTGTCCAGAGCCCACCCTGTATATCCGGATTTGCTCCCTGGAACCCTGCCCTTGGAGAGGGTGTCAGTGGGGATCCACAGCGAATGGGAGCAGTGGAGGATGGGATGTACGCGTGGGTGGCTGTGAGCCAACAGCACTCAGCCAAGGTCACGAGCCAGTTCCCAGGTCAGCCCTCTGCCTGTCTGGCCCTAGGGGCCTGGACAGCTGCCATACCAGGGCCCCTGTCAACAGAGGACCCACTCTGTCCTTCCTGTTTTTCAGATGCGTTGGCAAGCATGTGAACTTCTCTCCTTCTCCCTGCCATCTGGCCTGGAGAAGGACAGAATGGGGGACCCTCTCACTGAAGCCTTTCCTGCAACTTCCCACTGTCCACCTCCCTCTCCTGCAATGAGAAGGAAACTAATGTTGGGGCATCATTTTCGCCCAGCACACTTGGGATTTGGGGAGCATCACTGCCCACTGTTACAGTAGCAAGAACAATCGTTGGGAGTTGGGAGACCTGGGTTGTCACCTCTGCTCTGCTGCTTGCTGGCTGTGTGTCCCGGGAAAAGCCTCTTCGCCTCTCTGGGTCTCAGTTTCTCCCTCTGTAAAGTGGATGCACTAGCCAGGGGTGGAGATGACAAATACGCAGTGCATGTGTCACCTGATGAGGCTTCTGTTATCGGCGCCAGGCACTGTGATTGGTCCCATCTTTCTTCACAGTCCCGCCTGGGCCTCCGAAGCCTTCTCAGGGCAGCATTTCCAGAGCCTGGGCGGTCCATCAGAAGGCCAAATGAGAGGCTGGCTGATGGCAGCCTGGAGCTGATCTCCTAAAGCCCTTTCAGCTGTTAGCATTGTGAGTGCCTCGCTAAGCCCCCAAGATTCTGTGTACCTCTCTGTATCCAGAGAGGATTCCCAGAGGCCTTTGGGAAGTTAATCCCCACAAATGCCTTCACATCTGTCCCCTCCTCTCCATGCCCACCATGCCCATGGCACCGGGAGGTGCTCCAGCAGCCTTCTCATCGGTCTCCTCTGTGCTGGTCTCATCTCGAATGCCACAGGGGACTAATCAACCCAAGTGCTGTCTCGTCGGATCCAGGGGCCTGGTGTTCTGTAATTACCGTGTCCAGCGTGCACCTCCTCCCGGATCTGCCATTCTGCTGTAGTCATCTGTAGCATCTTTTTGGCAGTTGGCCATCTAAGTCCCCTTCTTGATTCGGGGGACTCTCCCACTGGGGGCTGTGCTGGTGGCATGCAGTGCCCCTCCTGCCATGAAGCAGAGGGTCCCTCCTACCTAGAGGCCCCTGCTGGCCAGGGAGGGGGCGCATGCCTGGGTTTGGCCAAGCAGACCCTCCCACCTAGGCAGGCCTCAGCCTGACTTCACTTCCCATCCTCAGGAGCTGTCTGGGTGCTGACCTGTGTTCCAAGTCTGGCTTTCAGCTGCCCACAGTTCCAGCCCCTTGAATCTGCGAAGCCCCCCAAATCCTTTTTCTGCTTGTTATGACTTCTGTTGCTAGCAACCAGAAATCCTGATGGCATCCCTCCACGCTCCTCCCTCACTGCATCTGGCCTACATGCTTGGCCTTTCAGGCGATGGTGCTCCCTCCCCGCCCCGCTTCTCCAACCTCACCCTGCAGTTTGCTCAGCCCTATAGGCTCCCAGTTCTCAAAGTGTCAAGAGATAGATCCAGTTTTAATTGTTCTGTCACAAACCCTAATACAATACTGATGTCTCCCCAAATTCCAAAACTCTGATGACCAAAATCTCTCCCAAACTGCTTCTCACTCCTGCAAGACACAGAGCTCCTTTGTCAGACTGTGTGTGTCCAATCTAATTCTCAGCCTGGGAAAATATGGTCTCAACACAGGGTGTTCCTCACTGGCCTACGCCAGCCACACTCCCTTCTCCTACCTCCTCATGACACTGACCCATAGAAGATCCTTCTTCTCTGGACCCTTCAGGCCTTAACCACCCTCGAGAGCCACCCACTTCCTGCTCCTGATTCACCTCCCCTGATTCACCCAACCTTTACAATCTCCCCCTTACCTTAACTTTTACAGGCCTTTTTCTCCATAATTCATGATTTAAGACAAGCCAGGCTACTATTTCCCAAGAGGCTTTGAGTCAGACCTTAACGAAGTATTATATCCATTAATGGTCATGATACATGTATGAAGCCCACATTGTTGTGTCCATTTTACAGATGAGAAAACCAAGGCCCAGTAAAATGAAAGCTATACCAGGATTCAAGCCTAGGTCTGTCAGACTTTGGAATGATAAGCTACATAAGAATAGGTGCCTTGTCTTGTTCTCTGAATTATTCCAGTGCCTGAACAATACTAGCACTTTGTAGGCCATTAATACATTTTTATTGAATTACTGATGCCATAAACTGGCTCTAACCAAGATCCTATGTACAGTTGTATAGGTTGTGCACTGTACAACCTGAGGGAGCACAATTCACAGACTGTGCAGCTCTCTGTAGTGCTCTGGGCCTAACCATGACATTGTCTTGCTTACCAATTCAGCATTGCCTGGCATTGCTAGCTTTATTTCACAGACAATGGTTTTGCGATCCCAGTGAGATTGCCAGTTTCTTCATCTTACATCCAATAATCTTGGAGGCTTCCTGGGAAAGCGTGGGACACAAATAAACCACAGAAGTATAAGACATGCTTCTTATGTTCTCTCGTCCAGCAGAACAAACCAAAAAACAAAACCCACTGCCACCGACTCGATTCTGACCCACAGTGACCCTGTAGGACAGAGGAGAACTGACCCCCAGAGTTTCCAAGGAGCAGCCTGGTGGATATGCACAGCTGACCTTTAGGTTAGCAGCTGCAGTGCTTAACCACTAGGCCACCAGGGTTTCTGTGTGTAGTCTATGTTCAGGGCTCAAGTGATCTCCAACCACACACCGCTTTGATCAACAGTGAGGATGGCTCACAGGGTATTGTGTACACCATGCTGAGTCACTCCCCTGCCCAGGGATTACCCAGTGGGAGACCCCACCATCCACCAAGAGCACGAAGACTCTGCAGGGGCCCAGTGCCCACCATCTTTCTTGTATGGCCACTGTCAAGACTCAGTCCTGGACACATAGAAACTGTTCAATCAGTGTACATTTTGCTGTGTGTCTTCTCAATGACAACAAAATAAACAAAATCAAATATATACATTTCCTGCAGGCTCGGCTCTGAGTCTTTTGGAAGATGAGGGAGGGATCTGGGGGCTGGCAGGAGACCTTTACACCCCATCCTTGGCCCTGCTCCATCTAAGAAGCCAGGGAATTGGCCGTACCACCTCTGAGGCAATGGCCTTGGAATATCAGTGGCCTCCAAAACTGCCTTTAAACTGAAAGTCAGAAGCCTAATCCTTAGATGTTCTGGCCCATCCCACCCTCAGCTGTCTCATGGCTGTGTGGGCTGAGGGTAGCTGGTCCTCAGCGGTAGGGTGACGGCAGAAGGGACATAACTGTACTATCGGCTCCTAGAAATGAGGGCTCTAGATCTGACTCTGCTCTCACTCACCCTCCCCTGGCGTCAGTTTCCTCATGAGATAATAAACCTCAGCGCCCTTGGCCCAGTGCCTGGCGCTAAATAAGCACTCAGCAAATGTGAGCTATTATTATCATCTGCAAAATAAGGGTTCGCTTCTCCCCTCTGACCCCGTGCTCTGCACACGCTTCTGGGGGCACACTCTGCCCCCTGCTGTGCTGAGCATCTCAGAGCTCTGTTGTTAGGTGTTGTCAAGTTGGTTCTGACTCATAGCAACCCTCCATACAACAGAGCAAAACACTGCCAATGCTGCGCCGTGCCCACTATCGTTATGCTTGAGCAGACATTCAGAAGCAGAATGTCAGGTCCTGCTTCCTAAGCTGTCTTAGCGTGGAGGCTCAGCTGAAACCTGTCCACCACGGGTGATCCTGCTGCTGTCTGAATACCAGTGGCATCACAGAAACATGAAAGCCCCGACAGTATGACAAATCGACAGATACGTGGGCTCGATCTCCCCCAAATGAGGAGCCCTCTGAGGGCAGGCCACCATCTAATCCCTCTCTGCACCCCTACACCTGGAGAGCTCCTGGCACACCTGCTCACCGAGGCTGCCTGTCGGATCTGGAGTTATCAGGCCCCTTCCGGCTTGGGCAGCTCCTGGCTCTGTGTTGAACCTTCACCCATCAGGCACAAAGAACCCTCCCCAGGCTTGGTGCTGGCCACCGAGGGATGAATTTGCGAGGATCTCTCCTTTGACACTCTGTCTGTTTTGCTCACTGTATCACAGTGCCTACCAGTGCCTGGCACATAGTAGACCCTCAATAAATATTTACAGAATGAATGAGCAAGGGAACACGAAGCAGGTGACAGTTGCAGGGAGCCCCTCGTCCCCTGTAAGCCCAGGATGGGGACTGAGCCCTATCGCCAAGCAGAACTGGGCCGCTGGAAGAGTTGGGAGGTGAGCACATGCCCAGCTGCCACCTGGCCTCTGGCCAAATTCATTGTCTTTCCCATATCCTGGGGCTACATTTTCTACTCTAATTCTCAAAGGGTACATGAGATGTGAGTCCTGCCCCACGCTGAGCACTAGGTTAAACAGCGGTAAAGGTTGGGGGCTGGGTGGGCTGTGCCCACGTGCCTCTGGCTGCCTCCACCTGCTGAAGCCTGGGACAGTCTCCGTCTTGTCTCCATTACTGCCCAGTAGCTCCACAGAAGCCTTCTGGGGTGGGGGAGGGAGGGCAGAAAGCACAGCCATCTGTAGAGAAACCAGGACTCCTATGTCCCCAGAGCCCCAGCTCTGTGCTGCAGAGCCCTAGGCCATTCTTCCCGGCTCCTTCCAGGGTGGTACTGGCTCAGTAGCCTTCCCAGCCTGGGCAGGAAGGGATCTAACCCACCTATGATTGTGGGATGAGCTAGCAGCCAGTGACATGCACGCTGTGCAACACTGCAGAGAATGCCAGGTGCACCGCAGTCCTTACGCAGGAAGGGACAGTGGCACCTGGGTGGGAAGGAGCCTCTTGTCGAGTACAGAAGGACAAGGTCAGCCTTCTGGGCCAAGGGGCCAGGCCTCATCAGGCCCTAAAACCAAAAAAATGACAGCTGCTGTCTTTGACTAGATTCACACTCATGGCGACCCTGTGTGGCAAAGACTAGAACTGTACTCCATAGGGTTTTCTTGGCTATAAATTTTATGGAAAAAAGATTGCCAGGCCTTTCTTCTGTGGTGCCACCGTGTGGGTTCCAATCACCAATATTCAGATTAGTAGTCAAAGACAAACAATTTATACAACCCAGGTACCGCCACCAGGCAGGAGACCCTCCTACATGTCTGATCTCCACTCAGGAAGGACTGGAAAGCCCTGGTCCAGTCTAGCTTCCTGTCTTCCTGTGGCTGCAGAGCATGAGTGGTCAGCTAAGAGGGGAGAGGACTCTGTCCTTGACACAAAAGGAAAGGGGACCCAGCCACCGCTGTCCCACTGCTCTGGTGCAGGTAGATGGGGGAGAAGGGCTGATGTCAGGATAGGGAAGGAGGACACACACACTGCAGGGGATCAGCAGTGAGAAAGTGGCCCACTCACCCACCCAGTGAGGCTGTTTCATCAGTGACAGGGTGCCGGGGCTGACCCAGAGGAGCAATTTCCAACACAAAGTCCCAAGAGCCTGTCTGTGTCACAGTGGGTTATTTCCCTTCTGCTCAGGAAGGAAGCCTTCAAATCTGGCTCCGGATAATTAACCTGTGCTCTCCATGCAAATTGTCATCCTCCCAGCCAGGCCTTTGCCTGAAAGGCTGCTTTCCAGCTACCTGTGCAAACGCTGTCTCTCTGGTGCAGAAAGAGGCCCTCCGTTCTCAGTCACGGGTCTCAGTTACACCCTGTGAGTCCAATACCTCTGCTTCCTGGGCCTCACTTTTACCATCTGTACAATGGGGTGTGGTGCAGAGGTCCTGGCACTTTCGGATTCAGAAACTCAGGTGTCTTACTGGAGTTGGCATCCCCTCCCATCTCATTGCTGTGGATTCAATTCCAACTAACAGCTACCCTATAGGACAGAGTAGAAGTGCCCTAGTTTCCGAGGAGCACCTAGTGGATTAAAACTGTCAGTCTTTTGGTTAGCAGCCATAGCTCTTAACCACTCGGACACCAGGGTTTCCAGGGTGAGCAGCAGCGCCCTGTACATACAGCAGCCATCGGAGGAGGAGGTTCCTATGTGCTCAGACCAGCACCGCGATGACAGTGGACACGTGGGGCCATTGTTGCAACGAGCACCCGCTTGGGACTTTTCAAGTCCTCCTCTGAGAGTTTCTTGGAATAGCAGCTCCTATCTTGCCTAGAGGCACTGCGGGAACACACAACTTGTGGAAGTGTCTAGTCCTTCAGGTTTCAGGTAGCCATCATCACTGACATTAAAGCAGCCTTCTCATCCACTGTCCCCTTAGTCCTAACGGGTGAGGGCAATGATCTTTAGCTAGTCCTCGGACTTTAAGACCAAGGTGGGTCAGCAGAAGGAATTTCTTCTGCATTGAGAAGTCTCCCCTGGAATGTCTACGTGACTCACAAAGTTGACAATCACTCGCTCTATGTCCTGGGAGGCTAGCAGACTTACCAGTTACACGCGTGTTACCCACCCCACCACGTGATTGAACCAGTAACCAATCAGATTCCCTGGTTTCCTCTCCCCACCCCCACCCCCACAGCTGATTGGGCCATGATGAACACCTGATTCAAGCTTGGACCAATCAGATTCCCTGATCGCCCTCCCGGAAGTTGTACCACCCTCCACTTTCCACTTCCCTTATTCATTTTTCTCTAGCATGAATCCTCAGCTGCATTAATTCTTAATTCCAACCCACCCAGAGGCTCTGTGGAAGAAAGATCTGTGACCTGCTTCGGTAAAGATCATAGCCTAGGAAACCCCATGGAGCAGTTCTGTCCTGCAAGGTTGCTGTGACTTGGAACTGACTCCACTCGATGGCTTTTATCTCTGCGATTTACTTCTTTTACTTCACTGGCTGTTTCTTTGGTAGAATGTAGGCCCCCAGAAGGGCCGAGATTTCTGCCTGGTTCGCTCAGTCTTGAGTGCCTTCAACAGTGCTGGGTACATAGTAAACCAGAACTAAATTAATGCCATCGAGTTCACGCCACCTCATCGCAAGTCTGTAGAACAGAATAGAACTGCTCCACCGGGTTTCCAAGGAGTGCCTGGCAGATTTGAACTGCTGACCTTTTGGTTAGCAGCTGTAGCAGTTAATCCACTGTACCACCAGTGTTTCCACACAGTAGGCATCCAGTAAAAACCTCCTGAGTGAATGGTCTTTCCCAGGAGATACAGTAGTGGCTTTGAGCACTCATTGACTATTAATGGGGTCTTTAGTATGAGTTAGTGTTTTCCAGGGGCTTCATATATGTGCGAGCTCATTATTATCTCCATTTTACAGATAACTTGGTCAAGGCCATACAAGGGAGGCACGGAATTCTGAGTCTTGCAGGGGCTCTGGTAGGGGCTCTGGGAGGGACAGGTAGGTTAGTCTATTAATGAGACTGGTTTTATACATGACACATACTTCAAAAACATTTGATTTGAGTTTCATTGCCCCTGGAATTCGCTAATTTTAGAGATGGGGAACTGAAGCTCAGAAGGGTTAAGTAACTTGCTCAAGGTCACATAGAAACTAAGAGCCTTGGACTTTGTTCCTTAAGCACCCTTCCCCCCTCCCGACAACCTGGTCCTTTCCAGACACCAGGATATCCTCTCTCTAGAAGATGCTGATTCTGCCCTCCAAGGTTTACGCTCTCCCTGGAAAGATGAGACACAGGAAGGGACCAATTCACAGCCTCCATCAGAGGCTGAACTGGCAGAGGAAGAGGTATTAAAGCTGTTCCTCTGCTTTCAAAGGCACTCCAAAATCCTCATGGAATGACTAAAGTTTGGATAGCAAAGCAGAAGGCAGCTGCTGGAAGGAGAATTCCAGAACACGTTGTTGGGAGGGGGTGGCTGGTGCAAAACTCCAAATCATCCTGATGGGTATTTCCGCCATCACGGCTGCCTGCCTCAGATCACCTTCTGCTCTATTTCCCGATTAAAGCGTGGCTCAGGGAGCCGGGAACAATGCTGCACTTCCAGCCTGTGATCTGACCAACACCAAAGGGAAGGGCAAGATTTTCCTCCTTTTCCCTTGACCCTGAAGGATCTGACACCCTGGGTGGCTGATATTTGATACTCAGCCATTAGAGATTCATTCCTTTGGTTCCCGATCTTGCTGTTACTGATACATAAATACCGGAGGGAGATCTAGTGGGCAGTGTTACTGGTCACTGTCAACTCAGTGTGAATGAGCTTTGGTGGTGTTCCTGAAGGCAGATCTGAGGGGAGAGAGCATGAGGGCCCTGGTGAAAACAGTGGAGAGGAGGAGATAAGAAAAAGAAATAAAGGGAGGGAGGTCAGTGCAGATATTAACTCCAGACCCGGTATGGCAAGGCCATCATTTGTCACTGAGTTGGCTGTTTTTCATGGTGTCCAACACAGTAGTCCCTATGAATGGGCCCCACTCTGGCTGTCAGAGACCCTGCCGTCCAGCCTAGCATCACTGTGAGGTCTAGAGACAGGAAGACACTCGCTCAAGGTTACCCTGCTAGTAAGTGGCTGGTAGCTATGCCAGGGCCACACCCAGGTCTCCAGATACCCCAGTGAGTGCCGGGTCAGGGCTTAGTCCTGACCCTGTCAGTTTTGGAGCCCCAGATCACAGGAAGGGTGCGATACATTTATCCTTAGGGAACCCGTGATGCTAGACACAGCACCCACCTGTTACTTGCCTTCACCCCGGTGTTACAGACATCGGCGGGGGCTGCATTCTTTCTTCATGACTTCACTCATCTTCCTGACATGTGTGTTCAGGGGGCATCCCCTCCCTCTCGCCCAAAGACCCCAGAAGGGAGGCTCTCAGATCTGAAAGGTTTAGTTTCTGTCTAGAAAGCCCGGCCTGGCCAGAGGACTGCAACGCAGGCAAGCCGGAGGCTGCAGTACTACGGTTCCGCCAGCAGAGGGCGGCAGCCGCACTGCTCTCAGCCACATCCCGGCTTCCCGTCGGGGTGAGAGGACCAGGCGCCTTCCCAGGCCACTGAGACACACTCCAGCCTTACCTTGGACGCTCCCAGTCTGATGTAGTTCATGGCTGTGCTCAACTTACTAGAAAATTCTTATACTGAGGGGGAAATCTGCGTCCTTGTGACACTTGCCATAAACTCCTGTTTTGAGGACTGCACACTAAAAGTCAACCACTTTCTTATTTACCAGCTCTGGGGAGCCACAGCTTTTTTTCCAGCTGACCACCCACAGTGCTGTGCGGCTTTGGGCAAAGCGCTTCTCTTCTCTGGGTCTTTCTTTCTTATTTATAAAGTGATGGAGTCCAAAACCCACTGCCGTCGAGTCGGTTCTAACTCATAGCGACCCGTGCACCCTGGTAAATGTGGAGCCCCCCCCAACACTGATATTCCAAATGATGAGCCCCGTTTCCAGGGTTACCACCGAGAGGTGGGACTACATCCTGCCCACTTGCTCAAGGGTCCGGCCCAGTTGTCGTCCAGCCCTTCCTTCAGGGTCAGGCTAGTCTGGTGGCTGCACCCTCACCTCCACTTGAGCTTGTCTGTTGCCCAGGTGACCTCTGACACATCTTGGTAAGGGTGTCTGATCTGAACTTCCATGTAGACAGGCTGCTCACAGGTCACTGAGCACACGTCTCCTGCCTCTCACTGTCCTATCTCACATGCATAATACACGACCACGTACGGGAAGGGGATCCACCTCTCTGCACTGGACCAGGGTTTTTCCGGGTTCTGGTGGTGCATTTTTTTTTAATGGAAACCCTACTGGCCTCTTACTAGGAGGGAGAGGAGAGGGCGGAGAGGAGGGGGCATGAAATTGTTAAGAGGATATGACATGTACAGAACGAAAAGGAGGAGTGTGCTGTCACCAGGCAAGGAGAGCAGAAGGAGCTGCAGATAGGCAGGGATGCAATTAATTAGGATTCTAAACTTTCATTCAATCACAACATCAAAAAAAAAAAAAAAAGGAGAGCCTGGTGGCATAGTGGTTACGTGCTACAACTGCTAATCAACAGGTCACCAAGAGGTCAAATGCACCAGATGTTCCCTGGAAACTCTATGGGACAGTTTTACTCTGTCTTGTAGGGTCACTATGAGTCCAAAGCAAGTCGACAGCAAGTCGACAGCAAGAGATTTCATTTTTTCAGTTTTGCTTTCCCTTCCAAAGCTGCTCTCTTGCTGTTTTTTATTTATTTATGTTTCAGGTCAGATGAACTCAATGCCTTCACACATTTTTGCTTTACTGGTGTTTCTTTCTCTTTTTTTCTTTTTCTTGTCTCTCTGTCCTGGGTATTGGTCTGATACTCAAGTTTTATAAGGAAGAAGGAATCTGCTCTGATCAGTGGCATAAAAGTGGAACTTGTGGAGAACACCAAAGCTCGTGGAAAGTGCTGGAAAAGGAGACACAGAGAGTGACTGCAGAGAAGCTGAGTGATAAGAAATGGGTGTCGGCAGAGGTCCTGGGAGATGCCGACGGTGCAAACATCCTCTCAGGCCCCTTAAGAAACCCAAAAATGTTTTAATTTTACAAGTTACACATGCTCCAAGAAGACAACTTGACAGCCTCTAGAAGCACACACACACGCGTGCACATACACACACAGCAACTAATTCCAAATCACTACACTGTTCAACTATCTGCAGCGACTATCACTAGTGTGTTTATGCAAGTCTTCCCCAGGCATCATCACTCAGGGAACAAGTGGGGTGTGGTCCCCTAACCCCTCGTAACCATCCCTGTGGACTCCCTGCTCCTGTCACACTCTCCAGGGCTTCTGGAAAGGTCACTGTCAATTCACTGTGAATGAGCTTGAGGGAGGCAAGGCAGGTCAGATCTTCACATGGGACACTGTGGCACAGAGCAGGCAGGTCTTGTAGCGGGGCCCACAGCCAGTGAGGAGTGTCTGTCATAAACAAACTGGAGAGTTGCCACTGAGGGGTCCCGACCCATGACATCTCAGAAGCTCCTTCCTCCCTTTTCAAGAAGAAGAAAGAAAAAAAGAAATTTGGGGAATACTGGTGAGGAATCACTGTGGTTCTGTCCTGATGAATGCCATCTTCATTTCATGTGCTGTTGGAGAGAGTCTGTGTTTTTCCTGTATTATTAGAGATTCTTTGACATGATCATTTTTAATGGCAGCACTGAGTTCTGTAGTGTGGCCGCACCACAGCTCATCAGCCCTTTCCTACTCTCGCTCCCTAGGTGCTGGCTGGCTTAGTTCTCTAGTTCTGTTTATGACAGAAATACAAGAGGGTGGCTTTAACAGGCTGAAATTTATTTTCTCACAGTTTTAGAGGCTGAAGTCCAAATTCAGGGTGCCAGCTTTACAGGAAGCCTTTCTCTCTGTCAGTTTTTTGGGTAAACGGCCTTGTCTCAGTTTCTCTTCCTTGGGCATCCTCATCTGGCCTGGTGTCTACCTTCCTCCAGCTCTGCTTGCTCAATCTGCTCCTTTCATTTCTCAGAAGAGAGTGACTCAAGGTACATGCGACACCAACAGTGCGTCATGCACAGAACAAAAAACTCATTCCCAAATGGGACTATAACCACAAATATAAAAACTGGTTGCTGTCAAGGTGATTCCAACTCACAGTGACCTACTGGACAGAGTGGAACCACCCCCCAGCTTCCAAGGAGCACCTGGTGGATTCAAACTGCCAATCTTTTGGTTAGCAGCCAAAGCTCTTAACCACCGCAGCACCACAGATATGGAGGTTCCAACTTATCCCATGGTTTTTATGGGGCACAATTCAACCTCTAACAGGTGGGTGACGCTGTCTCAGTATTCTAAGAAGGTTATAGTGAACACCACTGTAGCTGAAACTTTGCATACATTGTGTCTTTTTAAAGGAATAAATTCCTCTAATTAAAATTGCTGGGTTAACAAATTTGCACTGCTTTAAAAAATGCTTTTGTTATAAATTTAAACATCCTTTTCATAAAAGTACTGATTTGTATTCACATCAGGCACTCAAGTGAATGACCATTTCCCCCCAGCCCTCACAGCACAGAATATTATAATTTTTAAAGTTTGCTTGCTCCTCCCTGAAAAACCCCACGGCCATTAAGTCAGGTCCGACTCATAGTGACCTTACAGACCCTAGAAATCAGAGTAGAACTGCCCCATAGAGTTTCCAAGGAGACCCTAGCAGGTGTCAACTGCTGACCTTTTGGTCAGCAGATGTAGCGCTTAACCCACTATGCCACCAGGGTTTCCAATTTGCTTGTTATGAGGTGAGAAAGAATAGTCTATTGTTGTCATTTGTGTGTCACCGATGCCCAGTGAGCTTGATTGTTTTCTTTTCCTTATTGGTGTTTTCATTTCTTTATGAATTAGCCAATTATGTAAACTACTCATTTTTTTTAATGGAGTATTTATCTTTTTCTTAATAACTTACAAAGACTCTTTGTACCTTACAGAAACTCTGATGGCATAGAGGTTAAGTGCTTCAGCTGCTAACCAAAAGGTTGGCAGTTCAAATCTTCCAGGTGTTCTTGGAAACCATATGGAGCAGTTCTACTCTGTCCTTTAGGGTCACAATGAGTCAGAATTAACTAGACAGTCAATGAGGTTTTTTTTTGCATACTAGAGATATTAAGGAAACTGGTAATATAGTAGTTAAGTGCTATGGGTGCTGACCAAGAGACCAGCAGTTCAAATGTGGCAGGTGCTGCTTGGAAACTCTGTGGAGCAGTTCTACTCTGTCCCATAGTGTCGCTATGAGTCGGAGTCAACTCGATGGCAGTGGGTTTAGAGATACTACCTCTCCGTATTGGCTTTTTGGTCACACTTATTATCCCTTTTCACTACTGATCTGTCTATAAAATGAAGGAGTCTAAATATTCCTACTTTGCCTATCTGGTTCCCTACAGCCCAAACCAAGTCAATTGCCATCGTGTCAATTCCAAATCACGGCAACTCCATACGTGACAGAGTAGAGCTGCCCTTCACAGGGTTTTCAAGGCTGTGACCTTGATTCAAGGTTGGGTTCAAACCACCTACCATTTGGTTGGCAGCCGAGGCCTTAACCATTGTGCAACCCTACCTGCTTCCCTACCTAGCTGATTATCTATGAGCAATCTTCTTAGGATCAAGGAGCTGTCAGGGAGTTCTCTCCAAACCACCCTGGAATGATCTCTCCAGGAAGTTCATATTTATTTGTGAAGCCCAGAGGCATAAACTGCAGCTGGCTCAGGAACACTGTCGCCCACTGCTTCGGGTGGGGCCACTCAGTGACGCACTAAGAGTCTGGGTCAGTCATAGCAACAGATTCCTCTCCTGGCCCCAGCTCACTCCCGCTTGCATCTGTGTTGATGCAGACCATTGCCGTTCCTTTCCGAGAACTTGGTCCACCCTTAAGGCCAGGACACCTGCCACATTTGGCACGCCCAATTCCCAAGTTCATCCTGGCCGGGGAAAGGGTCTGTGACAGTTGTCCTTGGAAGATCTGACTGCCTGCAGACAGACAAAGCTGCCGTGTGGATTTCAAACAGGTAGGTGGCTCCTGAGAAATGGAAGCTTTAAGCGTAGCCTCAGCCTGCACAGAGAACAAACCAGGATCCAAGCTGGAACAAGAAGGCTGCTTCTCAAAGTCAAGTTCTGTCTCAAGCCTTATAAGGGCTGTATTAGCATGTGTGTTTCTTTGCTATCTCAAGTAAGAGGTAACCTTAAGCTTGAAACGATCTGGTGTCATCCCAGCGCATCTAGAAGAAAACAAAACTCCCTCTCGTGGTCTCCAGGGTTCCGGGTATCTAGCCCCGGTCTCTCTCTTTAACTGCGTTGCCCACTTCTCTCCGGCCCACCCATGAGGCCCCAGCTATGCCAGCTTTCTTGCTTGCTTTGGGCCTTAGCACATGCTGTTACCTCTTCTTAAGACATTCTTCCCTGTGGTCTTTACATGACAGGCTCTTCTTCTCATACAAGCTTTTAGAGATGTCTTTCTTGACCATCTCATGACTGCTACATTACTGAACTCTTGTGTTAGTATTAGTATTATTTTTCTCTTTGCAGCACTAACAGTGCCTGAAATCATCTCATTTATTGGCTTGTCTACTTGCTGGCTAGCTGTTTTTACGACTGGCCCTTAAAGCTCCAGAGGACAGAACTTTGTCTATTCACCTTGCCCGGACTGTCTGCATGACCCCAAACACCCTCTGACATCGTGTAGCTTTCCTTACTGCAGCTCCTCTACGGTGGCTGCTGATTACCAAGTGTGGGCATTCTGAGGGGCACCGATGACCCAGGCCATCCCACTGACTGGAGCTCGCAATGAACCAGGTCCACGGCTGACCTCTTGGTCCACATCATCCAGGCAGCACTGAAGTGTGAATGAATCTGATGGTTTCCTTGCAGTGGGGCCAGGGAACTGTGCTTGGGATGATAAGCAGGAGTGGTCCTGTGCTAGAATGGCCCAGAACTAAAGTGGTCCAGAGGTGGAACAGTCCCAGGGAAGACCAAGCCTGGCTCTGAATTTGGCTGCTGGGCAGAGATGAGTCTTGCAGGGGCGGTAGGAGATGGGAAGGAGGCAAAGCTTCATCACTATGCTGCCGAGTCAGTTCCAGCTCAAAGCAACCCGACATATAACAGAACAAACCGCTGCCTGGTCCTGCACCACCTAATGACCATTGATTTGTTTGAACCAAAGCTGTTGTTAGTTGCTGTTGAGATGATTCCATCTCATGACAATTCTGTAAGTGCAGAGTAGAACTGCACTCCAGAGAGGGTTAAGGCTGTGACCTTTTGGAAGCAGATTGCCAGGCCTTAATTCCAAGGCATCTTTGAGAGGATCTGAGCTGCCAGTCTTTTGGTTAGTTGTCAAGTGCTTACTATTTGCACCATCTAGGGACTCCTTGAGCCAAAGTGGGATGAACTCAACCCAGAAATGGATGGGAAGCCTTGGGAGGTTTTGGAGTCAGGGAAGGATACGTGCAGTGAAGAGTAAGATTCTGGAAGGGGGATACTGGAGAGAGCAAAACCCAGCATCCACTTGCCAAAGGCTTTCCTCCGGCAGGTGCAGCACTAATTGCTTCCATGGTAACAGCAGATCATCTCATAACCTTGAGGAAGAGTCAAGCAAGAGATGCAACTTGTCCAAAGTCACACAGCTACATTTGGCCACTGCCAAGATGTGAACCCATGCCTGCCAGATTATAACACGCTGTGTGTTCTCAGACTTACCGGACCCACTGAGACTCGGGGCACCCCCAGATCTAATGTCCAGAAGTAATCTGTAAACCTTGACAGCAGCTTGTAACAACTTTGACTCAAACACGCCAACGATCACGGAGCCATCCCTAAACTGAACAAGAGCTTACTTAATGAAGTTAATAAAGAATCTTGACCTGAGCACAGTGCTCTCATGAAGAACAGTTTCCATGAGTGTAAAGTGACACCGCTTAATCTAAAGCACAGGCGAGAACTTAAAGGGGACAAGAGCCAAAATTAACGCTGATCAATCAACACAGGCGGAGATAGAATGGTGACACAATGTGAGGTGTGTCACCAGTGTTATCAAACTCTTTTGGAGAAGTTGTGAATGGATGTATGTTTGCTTGGGTATACTGCCACCAAGAAAACAGAATATATTTTTAAAAACAACTGTATATGTTCTTTCATACCTCTTCTTTTTAACTCAAGAAGTGATTGCAACAGTACAGATAAAAAACAACAATGCCAAGGCTCCCTGTCCGCCACCAAGGGGCTCTCTTGGCCCCCTTTGGCCCTCACCTGGCCCCACTCACCCCACACCCCATTGCCCCACCAGGCTGTCCAGACCTATTGCCATGGAGTTGATCCTGAGTCACAGTGACCCCTGAGGGTCGAACTGCCACACAGCGTTTCCAAGTCTGGAATCTTTACAGAAGCAGACTGCCCCATGTTTCCTGCTTGGAGTGGCTGGTGGGTTTGAACAGCTGACCCTTTGGTGCGCAGCTGAGCACTTTAACCCCTATGCCACCAGGGTGCCTTTCCAGCTGTCCAGGAAGGGCTTATGCAGGGCAGAAGGGAAGCACCTTCACTGGCCACTTCCCTTTCTTTGTCTGGGCCTCTGCCCGGAGGGATCAGCGTGGCAGGAGCGAGAGACAGAGGGAGAAAGGAAATTCCTGCCAGCTGCCAGGAAAGAGGCTGTGTCCTGGCAATGACACACCCCCTTCCGGCCCCCCTTCTGTAGAACTTCAGTATAGCTGGGGTGCGGGATGCTGTTATCCCTTGCCTCTGTTCATCTGAGTATTACCCCACACACCTCATGTCCTAAAATCTGGCTCCTACTCTGGTTGTGATACACACATGACACGTTGGGCAGGGTTCTAAGCCACCTGGGGCCACTTTGGGCATACATACATGTGATGGTGATCTGGACACTTAGCCATCATCAGGCCCTATGCCAGCTAGACAGAATGCCTGCCCCATTCTCTGTCTGAAGTCCCTTCCTCGACTCAAGCAAACTGGAAATCCTGGCACTGGCCAGCACAGGAAGCTGTTCATGGTGGAGTCTGGGTGGCATTCACTGCAAAACTAAACTGTGCCATATGTTTGAGGAGTTTAACAGTAAAATGCTGGGGGGAAAAACCTATCTTTCTTTACCCAGAGTGTTTAATGGGTAAACACTTGAGGCACTGCCATCAACCATCAAAGTTAAGGGCAGGACATCACTAGGATCACACATTTTCCTGGAGCCACTATTCAATGCAATTAGAATAGAGAAAGATACTAAGACGTAATGATTACAAATGAGGGGTAAGATTACCACTACTTGCGAATGATAATATCCCTTGAAAATCCAAGAGAAACCACTGAAATATTATTATGAACAATTAGGAAATTTAGTAACATGTCAGGGTAAAAAATAATATACAAAAACCAATGTCTTCCAAATATAGAAACCACCACCAACTGGAAGATATAATGGAAAAGGATCTCATTTACAACAGACACAAAAGAGATTCACACTAGGAATACATGGAAAGAGAAAGAAACGCGTGAGACCCATGTGAAGACAATTTTAACACATTACTGTTGTTATTGCTGTTACCCACGGCTGCTGAGTTAATTCTAGCTCATAGCAACCCTATAGGACAGAGTAGAGCTGCTCTGTAGAGTTTCCAAGGATCGCCCAGCAGATTTGAACTGCCAACCTTTTGGCTAGCAGTCATAGCACTTAACCACTATGCCACGACAGTTTCCATTACTGTTGTTAGGTGCCATCAAGTTGGTTATGACTCAGAGACCCCACATAATAGAAGAAAATTGTCCCATAAGTTTTTTTTTTAACTGTAATTTTTATGAAAGGAGTTCACCCAGTCTCTCTCCCACAAAGCCTCGTGCTTAACTGTCAGTGCTGCCAAGGTTCCTGAACACACTTCTAAAGGCATACAACAGAAAACTAGAACAGGTAAACTATGTTCATGGAGAGTTAGACTCTGCATTGTAAGGTTATACATTCTCTGTAACTTAATTTACAAAAGACATATAACCCACTCCCCCCAAAACAAAAATTCAAATTCAGTAAAGTGCCACTGAGTGACTTCTGACTCACAGTAACCCTATGTACAGAAGAAGGAAACATCATCCAGCCCTGTGCCGCCCCACGATCATTACACGCTTGTGTCCATTGTTGCAGTCATGATGTCAACCTATCTCACTGAGGCTCTTCCTCTTTTTCCAAAACCCTCTGCTTTACCAAACCTGATGTCCTCCTCCAGAGACTGGTCCTTCCTGATAACACATCCGAACTATCTGAGATGTAGTCTTGCATCCTTGCTTCTAAGAAGCATTTTGGGTACATTTCTTTGAAGACATGTTTGGTTCTTCTTCTGGCAGTCCATGTTATATTCAACATTCTTTCCCAACGCTGTAACAGAAAGACATCGGCTCTGTTTTGGTTCCCTGTCCCCTGTCCTGCTTCACCACGCTATGAAGCGATCTAAAACACTCTGGCTTGGGTCAGGAGCATCTTAGTCCTCAAAGTGACATTTTCGCTTTTTAATGCTTTAAAGAGGTCTTTTTCAGCAGGTTTGCAGTCTGATTTCCCGACAGTTACTTCCGTGGGCACTGATTGTGAATCCAGTTAAATGAAATCCCTGACAACTTCAATCTTTTCTTGGTTTATCATGACGTTGCTTACTGGTCCAGTTGTGAGGATTTCTGTTCTCTTCATGTGGACGGGCAATCCAAACTGAAGGCTGTGGTCCTTGATCTTCATCAGTAAATGCTTCAAGTTCTCTCACCTTCAACAAGCAAGACTGTGTCACCTGCATGTCACAGGTTGTTAATGAGTCTTCCTCTAATCCTGAGACTACTTTCTTCTTCATACAATGCAGCTTCTCAGATTATGTGCTCGGTATACAGACTGAATAAGCATGGTGAACGCACACCTGCCTGACACACGCCTTTCCTGACTTTAAACCACATAATATCCCCTTGATCTATTTGAACAACTGCCTCTTGGTCTATGCACAGGTTCCACATGAGCGCTTTCAGGTCTCCTGGACTTCCCATTCTTTACAATGCTATTCATAATCTCTGAAGATCCACACAGTTGAATGCCGTCATGTATTGAATTGTGTCCTCCCCCCCAAAATGTGTGTAGTAATTTGGCTGGGCTGGTGACTCCCATTATTGCGTGATTGCTTTCCATTTTGTGATTTTCTGATGCTGTAAATCCTAATCCCTGCCTGTGGTTAATAGATTGGATTTATGTTAAAGAGACTGTAATGCCCTCTTTAAAGTCATCTCCCTGCTCCAATGTAAAGGGAGTCTCCCTGGAGTGTGGCTTGCACCATTTTTTATCCTTTTATCCTACAAGAGATAAAAGGAAAGAGAAGCAAGCCAAGAGTGGGAAACTCACACCATCAAGAAAGTAGCACTGGGAGTACAGCACATCCTTCAGACCTGGGGTTCCTGCACCAAGATGCTCCCTGACCAAAGACTGATGCAACACAAGGACCTTCTTCCAGAGCTGACAGAGAGAGAGTGCCTTCCCTGGAGCTGGCACCCTAAATTCGGACTTCTGGCCTACTGGACTGTGTGAGAGTAAACTTTTCTTTGTTAAAAGCATCCACTTGTGGTATTTCTGTTAGAGCAGTGCCAGATGACTAAGACAAATTCCTTTACATAGTCAACAAAACACAAGTGAACATCCTCCTGGTATCCTCTGCTTTCAGCCAGGATTCATCTGACACCAGCAACGATACCTCTCGTTTCGTGTCTTCTTCTGAATGTGGCTTCAATTTCTGGTAGTTCTTTGTCATAAATTGCTGCAAATGTTTTTTAATGATCTTAGCGAAATTTTACTTGTGTGTGGTACTAATGATATTGTTCAATCACTTCTGCATTCTGTGGGATCACCTTTCCTTGGAATGGGCACAGATGTGGATTTCTTCCAGTTGGTTGGTCAGGTGCTGTCTTCCAAATTTCCTTTAGCTGAAACATCTCAATTGGTATTCCATCTATTCCTGGAGCCTTTTTTACTTTGCCAGGGCCTTCAGTGCAGTTTGAATGTCTTCTTTCAATACTACCAGCTCTTGATCACATGCTACCTTCTGAAATGGATGAACGTCAACCAATTCTTGTTGGTACAGTGCCTGTGCCTTCTTCCCATCTTCTTTTAATGCTTCCTGTGTCTTTCAAGTTTTTGCTCATAGAAACCTTCAGTACTGTAACTCACGGTTTGAACTTTTTCTTCAGTTTTTTTTCAGGTTGAGAAATGCCAAGTATGTTCTTCCCTTTTGGTTTTCTAAGTCCAAGTCTTTGCACATTTCATTATATTTTACTCTGTCTTCTGGAGCTGCCCTTTGCAGGCTTTTGTTCAACTCTTTTACTTCATTATTTATTTCATTCCTTTTAGCTACTCTGCATTCACAAGCAAGTTTCAGAGTCTCTCCTGATACCCTTTTCTTTTCTTTCTTTAAATGATCTTTTGCTTTCTTTGTGTATGATTCCTTGATGTTATTCCACAACTCCTCTGGTTTTGGGTTATTAGTGTTCAGTGTGTCCAGTCTATTCTTGATATGGTCTCTAAATTTGGGTAGCATCTTAGTCATCTAGCACTGCTATGACAGAAATACTACAAATGGTATTCTCAATTGGTATTCCATCAATTCCTGGAGCCTTCTATTTTGTCAGTTTTAACAAAGATAAATCTATTTTCTCACAGAAAAGCAGGCTAGAAGTCCAGACTCAGCGCATCAGCTCCAGTAGTCTATCACCGTTGGCTCTGGTGGAAGGTCTTTGTTGTCACTCTTCATCTAGACTGGGAGCTTCAGAGGCACAAGGACCTGGGTCCTTTCCAAAGTTCACCCTTTGCTCGCAGAACTGCTTGCTTGGTGGTATGAGGTCCTCAACTCTCTGCTTGTTTCCCTTGCCTTTATAACCCAAGATATTGCTTCAAAGCAAAATACACTCTTATAGATTGAGTCCTGCCTTACTAACACAACCAATGCCCCTCCTCCCTCATTAACATCATAGAGGCATGATTTACAACATATAGGAACATCACACAATGCTGGAAATCACGGCCCAGCCAAATTGCTACCCATCTTTTTGGAGGGGCCACAATTCAATCCAAGACAGGTGGGATATACTCAAGGTTGTATTTGGGCTCTTGAGGACTTGCTTTTATTTTTTTCAGGTTCAACTTGAACTTATATATGAGCAGTTGATGGTCTGGTCCATAGTTGGCTGCTAGCCTTGCTCTGAATGATGATATTGAGTTTCCCCATTGTCTCTTTCCACAGATATAGTCGATTTCATTCCTGTGTGTCCCATCTGGGTATAAAGTCACCATTTATGTTGTTGAAAGAAAGCTGTTTCCACTGAATAGGCCATTGGTCTTGAAAAATTCTATCATCTGATCCAACTCTTGGTGTCCTTCTCATTGCCAAGGGCATATTTTCCAACTATTGATCCTTCCTTGTTTCCCACTTTCTCTTTCTAATTGTAATTATCCATGCATCCTGATTGTATATATTCAATTAATTTAGACCCTAGATGTTGGGAAAAAAACCTTCAATTTTTTTTGTCATTTTTTAGCATTAGTGATTGGTAGGTAAATTTGAATAGTAAGTCACATTAACTGATCTTCCTTGTAAGCATATGCGTATTATTCTATCATTGATAGTGCTGTATTTCAGGAAAGATCTTGAAATGTTCTTTTTTAAGGATGAATGCTAGGCTGTTCCTCTTCAATTTGTCAGTCTTGGCATAGTAAAACTACAGGATTGTCAGAATTCAAACTGACCAGTATCAGTCCATTTCAGCTCACTCATGCCTGGAGTATCAACTTCAACCTTCAAGTAAGTGTTCCATTTCATTTTTGACAACTTCAATATTCTCTGATTCATATTCTGTATATGCCCGTTCTCATTACTAATGGAAGTTTCTAGCTATTTCTGCTCATTTCAAGTTGTGCCCCCATTAGCAGATGAAGGTCCTAAAAGCTTTACTCCACCCACGTCATTAATGTCAGCTCTGCTTTGAGGAGGCAGCTCTTCCCCCGTCACCTTCTGAGCACCTTCCAGCCGCTGAGGTGTATCTCTGGCCCTCTAGCAGACCATGGTCCACTGCTATTCATGAGTTTTTCAATGTCCAGTTTTTTGGGAAGCAGAATACCAGGTCCTTATTTAGAGTCTTAGAATGGAAGCTTTCCTGAAAACTGTCCGCTATAGGTGACACTGATATCTGAAACACCAGTGGCATGGCTTCCAGCATCACAGTAACATGCAAGTTATCACCACAGTGTGACAAATTGACAGGCGAGGTGTGAAAACTGAGTAGCCATATAAAAAAGAAAATGAAGTTGAGTCCATACCTCAGACTTTAAATGCCCCCCCAAACCAAATCGACTGCCACGGAGTTGATTCTCACTCACAGCGACACTATAAGAAAGAGTAGAGCTGCTCCATGGAGTTTCCAAGGAGTGCCTGGTGGATTTGAACTGCTGACCTTTTGGTTAGCAGATGTAGCACTTAACCATTACACCACCAGGGTTTCCCTTCACACTTTTTTACACCTAGATAAATTTCAAATATAAAAAATCTAAATATATGAAAATTTTAAATTATTAGAAGACCTAGTGGGGAGACTGCTTTATAACTCCAGAGAAGTCTAACTTACCAGTCTTTTATGGCTTCTGGATCTTGAGCCAATAATAGTTAGACTACCTGAAATTTAAAAAGAAGAAATGTGCTTTGCAAAAAACATCATAGCCAGCCAAGTGCCGTAGAAAAACAGCACAAGCAAGGAATATTTTCAACTGACATCTCATACAAAGGGCTAATAGATAAAGGACTACTTAAATCAGTAAGAAAAGGATCAACAATCCAGTCAAAAATATGGGCAAATGATAATTGTAGACAATTCCCACATAAAGGCCATACATACAGATCTTAAACACATAAAAAGGCTTCACCTCATACTTAACAAAAATTCTAATGGAAAACCTGAGGATGTTTTCCACCTGTTGGGGCAAAAAAAACTTTGATAGCACAAGAAGTTTACACCCAGAAAGAAACAATCTTTGCCGATGGCAAGGGAGGAGAAGGGAGTGGGGTGTCCCTAACTAGACAGCCGACACTTGTTAGCTCTGGTGAAGGGAAAGACAGCAGGCAGTTCAGGGCAAGTCACCCCAACCTGACCACAGCAAAGGAAGAGCTAGAGGAACACAAAGGACAAAAGAGACCACCACAGTTAATACTGCAGCATTTATAATCCTACAGCAAGAAAACAGACACGGCAGGTACGTATGCTGAGTAGGTGAAGGGCGGGGTGCAGGAGGATGCTGACGTATCTACGTAGGCTAAAGACAAACAAAATTTTAAAACCTCACTGCTGTAGAGTTGATTCCAACTCATAGGGACCCCATAGGACAGAGGAGAACTGCTCCATAGAGTTTGCAAGGAGTGCCTGGCAAATTTGAACTGTTGCCCTTCGGGTTAGCAGCTGTAGCACTTAAACCACTGCACCACCAGAGTTTCTACATGTACGTCAAACCCCCAAACTAAATCCGTTGCCGCTGAGTCAATTCCCACTCATAGTGACCCTAAAGGATAGAGTAGAACTACCCCATGAAATTTCCAAGGAGTGCCTGGTGAATTTGAACTGCTGCTCTTTTGGTTAGCAGACATAGCACTTAAGCACTACATCACCAGGGTTTCCATATGTAGGTTAAACCCCCAAATCAAACCCACTGCTGTTGATTCAATTCTGACTCATAACAACCCTACAGACAGAGTAGAACTGCCCCATAGAGTTTCTAAAGAGTGTGTGGCAGACTTGAACTACTGACTTTTTGGGTAGCAGATGTGGCACTTAATCGCTATACCACCAGGCTTTCTGTTTAGGCTGTGGATATTTTTACATAATATTTCTATGTATAGCATGTATATTCATCTATATGATGCAGCACAATGGGGGCTTGCTAGACACATCCAAACTCCTTGAGGAATGGAGTTACTAGAGTTGAGGGCTGGGGATCTAGGTGTTGGGGGACATCTAGGTTTAATCAGCACATTTCATAAGGAAAGTGATCTTCATCTACTCTGGTGAGTAACATTTTGGGTCTTAAAAGCTTGTCAGCAACATCTAAGATATGTCTACTGGGTCCCACTGTGTCCAGGTAAAGGAGAATGAAGAAAATTAGAGACACAAGGAAAAGATAAGTTCAAAGGACTAGTGGATCACATGAAATAAAGCCTCTGCCAGTCCGAGTCCAGAAGAACTAGATGATACCCAGCTACCACTACTGATTGCTCTGATAGGGATTATAATAGCAGGTCCTGGCCAGAGAAGGAGAAAAATAGAGACCAAAATACAAATTCACAAAATAGACCAGACTCACTGGTCGGACAGAGACTGGAGGAACCGAAGACTGTGGCCCCAGAAACCCTTCAAACTCAGAAGTGAAGCCACTCTTGAAGTTCTTCTTTCAGCCAAAGATTAAACAGGCCTGTTAAACAAAATAAAATCTCTTCTTTGGTCAATGAAGTATATAAGATCAAAAGAGCAACACCTGCCCAAAAGGAAAGAGAAGGCAGGAGGGGACAAGAAAGCTGGCTGAATGAAAATGGGGAATGGGGGTGGTGGTGGTGGAAGGCGGGAGAGTGCTGACACCTTGAGGGGAATGCAGCCAATGTCACCAGGCATTTGTGCACAGATTTTTGAATGAGAAACTACTTTGCTCTGTAACTTTGGCATAAAGTATAATTTCAAAAAAAAATTCAACAAAATGAACTTTAAGAGAATAACACCTGGTTTCATAAGCTCTGTGTTTTCATTGCTGAAAACAGCACTAGTGGTGTAGTGGTGAAGCACTCAGTTGCGAACCGAAAGGTCAGGGTTCCAACACCCCAGCAGCTCCATGGAAGAAAAGACCTGAGAATTTGCTCCTGTAAAGATTACAGCCGAGTCAAAAATCCACTCCATGACATGTAACAACAACAATATATATTGCTTGTTAGAAAGTAAATTGCTATAAACTCAATGAAAGACAATTTTGCCAATATCTATAAAAATTTCCTAAGTACATGCTCATTTGAATTTTTAAACTAAGGTATATATCTTAACTATACAGTTGAATTCATAGACATACACACATAGAATATACATATATTCTCATGTATCTGCCACCAAGACACAGAAAATTTCCATTATCCTAAAGTTTCCACAATATAAGCACTATTCTGACTTCCATTTCCCCAGACTAATTTTGCCTATTCTTTAACATCAAGTAAGTATAATGTATAGAGTATAACACTATTTCATACATGACTTTTTTGTTCAATATGTTTTAAAGATTCATCATATTGTTCCATGGATTGTCGACTTTTTTTCTTTTTCTCACCGTGTACTATTGCATTTTATGAATCTACCACAATATATTTATTCTGCTGATGGACTGTTCCTAATTTCTGGCTATTATAAGTAAAGTTGTTCTGGTTTGGGACTATGATGAGCAAAAGTACTATGAACATTCTTATTCAAGTCTTTTTTGTGGGTTTATGTTTTTATATCTCTTAGATATAAATATAGAAGTGAGATTGCTTGCTTGTCAGGGGCCATGAAAAAACTTCAGGCCCCAAAAAACAGGAAGTCTGGAAAGCTCCTAAAAACGCACGTGCGCGAAAATTACCCGCACGTCACTGCCCAGCGTCACTGTCCAGGCATACCGCCTAACCAAGCATAAAACGCCAAGTGCCTCACACCAGATATCACCTGATTCTAAACCCCTCCCCTCCTCAGTGTGTATATATTCCGCTGTTGCAATAAAAATTTTTGAGGCTTGATCAGAATTTTGTCTTGCCTCCATTTCTTCGCATCTCTTGCCCCGTTTTCCTTTTCACAGGTTCCTCCCTGCTCCTCCACTGATTTGCCCGGCGGGCCGGGGCACTTGCTCACAGGGTGCTTAACTTTATTAGACACTACCAAACATTTTCTCAAGATGTCTATAACATTTTACACTTCCACCAGCCATATATGAGAGTTCCAGTTGCTCCTCATCCTCATCAACACTTGATACTCTCAGTCTTTACAATTGTGGCCTCACCTAGCGAGTGTATTGTATTTTCTCATGGCTTTAATTTACATTCTCCTGGTAAATAGTGATGGGCAAAAAAGGGCAGACAATACATAAAAAAGAAATGCAGATAGATCTTAAGCATACACAAGGATTGCCAATTAAGTTTGTGAACTCATCCTGAATGTCACTACAGAGATACATACTTCATTGCTGAATATCACTATGGTCACCTTTGAAGTCCTCCCCTTGGAAGCTATGCTCTGATGCCAGTGCCTAGTCCACTCTTCAAAGCAATTTTGGAACTCTTTTTCCAGAGTGGCTGTCAGAGCTATCGTTGTATTACACTTGATGTCCTGAATGGCATCAAGGTGTCTTCCCTTCAATATTTCCTGTATCTTAGGGTAAAGAAAAAAGTCATTAGACCCCAGATCAGGTTAGTAGGGAGGGTGTTCCAATACAGTTATTTGTTTACTGGCTAGAAACTCACTCATGGACAGCTATATAATTAAGTTTGTGAACTTCCCACCGTGCACAACAGCCATTCCAGAAAGCGTTCCAAAATTGCTCTGAGGGGTAGACTAGGTGCTGGCATCAGTACATAGCTTCCCAAGGGGAGTATTTTAAAGGTGACTGTAGTGATATTCAGCAATGAGATATGTGGCAGTTAGAATAGTTAAGTTCATGGACTTAACTGTCAGGCCTCATAAAGAAACTACCAACCTCACTATCAACAAAAATGAAACTAAAGGTACTCTGAGAAAGTGGCACTTTTCACTGACTTACTGGTTACCTGAATACCCTCTCTGACACAGTGCCTGTTTAAGCCTTTTACCCATTTTTAACTATGACTATCTATTATGGCTACCAGCCCTTTGTCAGACATACACACTGTGAATATCTTCTTCCAGTTTGTGGCTTGCTTTCTCACTTTCTTAATGGCATCTTTTGAGTCAGATCCTACATGGTGGCACTTGGCCTGGGCAATGGCATCTTTGATGAATCTAGTTTATTACTATTGATAAACCCAATTTATTGTTTTTCTAATTATTGCCTTCTATGTCTTGGTAAGCAATCTTTGTTTACTACAATTTTGGGAAGAAAATTTCCTTTTTTTTCCTTCCCTAGAAGAAAGTACATTACCTCTTGAGCCATTAGTCCAAACTCTAGAAATTTATTCTACTGATCTGCCTGCACTCACGTGCTACAGGCATGCCTGCAATTATCCATTATCACAGCACCATCTGTGAGAGTGAAAGCTCGGAGATAATCTAAATGCTCATCAGTACGCAAAAGGTGGCTGTACCAATGATGACACACACAAACAAGCGAATATTGTGCTGCTGCAGAAACGGACAAGGAAATTCTGTATTTGATGTATGCAGAAAGATCTCCAAGATATATTAATTACATGAAAAAAAGTAAGGTGCAGAGAACAATGCAGGTAGTGTGTTATCTTTTGTGTAAGAAACATATATATTTCAGGAAAGACACTTGAGAAACTGCTAACACCAGCAGCCTCCTGGTAGAGGAACTGAGTACCTGGAGGACTGGGGGAGAGGCAAACTCTTCACTGTATGTCCTTTGATTGCTTTGGATGTTTGAACTACGAGAAGGCTTTTGCTTATCTGAAAATAAATACTTATGCTTAAATGCTAAATCATTCCCAGTGAGTAGGGTTCTGCATTTGCTGATATTGGCAAGCAAGGCAAGCCAGAGGGAGGGGACAGCGGGAACAAAGGGGTGAGGAAGAAAGTCATCTGCAAACTCCCAGACCTTGGGAATACTTTACGAACCTGTGCTGGGGTCTTGTGGTGGCTCTTTGTCACATTCCAACAAGCGCGGACATTTTATAGTCCCGGCATGAGCCTTCTCTGGACAGCATGCAGCACCACACTCTTAATGAAGCGCTGTGTTGGGGTTCTCAATCCACGCCCTAACCAGGTCCTGTCCAGCCGTTGACTTGTGAGAACCATGTGCGTCTGAGGAGAACTGTGCTCCATGGGGGTTTTCAGTGACGGAATGCCTGCAAGGAGATCTCTAGACCTTTGTCTCGAGGCATCTCTTGCTGAATGCAAACCTCCCACGTGCTGGTTAGCAGCTGAGGGCATTACCATTTGTACCAGCCAGGGACCCCGTTTTATCTATACTGTGTCGTTTAAGCCTCATTCTGGCCCCAAGAGGTGGGGTTTCAGGAATGGTGTCTTTTGGACACAGGAAGAAAGTGAAGTTTCGAGAGGTTAAGTAACTCATCCAAAGTCACCTAGCCATTAAGTAGCCTAACTGGACCCCCCGCCCCAAGCCCAAACCAGACATGTTTCCTTCAAGTCATTCTGATTCTCAGCAACCCTAAAGGGCAGGGCAGAAGTGCCCCACAGGGTTTCCAAGGAATGCCTAGTGGATTTGAACTGCTGACCTTGTTGTTAGCAGCAACTCAGGACTGCATAACCTCAATCCTGTGCCTTCTCCTCTCAAGGGTCCTAGAAGACCAGGGTGAGAAGAGGGTGGGATGGGAAGGGTTAAACACCCAAGCATAAGCACCCGCCCCAGCAACCCCTCCCCCTTCCACCCAGGTTGCTGGCTGCTGGCCCACTGGGCCCCGTATCTGCAACACCCCCCCTGCTTCCCCGCCGGTCAGACTGCAGGAAGGAGGCACAGACGGCAGGCGAGGACAGGGGGGCCCCCAGCCAGGCTCACCCAGCTGTCGCTTTGGAGAGCACCAGACATCTCCTCCTCCTCCTCCTCCTCTTCCTCTTCCCTTGAACAATTGGGATCTGGCCAGCCTGCTCCCAGCTGTTCCCTCTCTCTGGTCCAGGGCTCCTACAGACGCCAGCTTCTGAGGCCTTTGTCTTCAGGGGAAGAGAAACACACACTCACCCTGGAATGTCAGAGCTTCACAAGGCCTCAGAGGACAATGGATCCAATGCCGCGTTTTACAGGTGGAGAAATGGAGGTTCAGAAAGGACAGGGATGTGCCCAAGATCACGAAGAACTAGCCAGGCAGAGAAATCAGGCTTCCTGCCTATCTGCAGAACCTAGGATTTCAGGGTACCCCTACAGGAAACCCTAGTGGCGTAGAGGTTAAGTGCTACAGCTGCTAACCAAAAGGTCAGCAGTTCAGATCCACCAGGTGCTCCTTGGAAACTCTATGGAGCAGTGTTACCTGTCCTATAGGGTTGCTATGAGTTGGAATTGACTTGATGGCAGTGGGTTTGGGGTTGGTTTTGATTTCTCAATGCAGGCAACAAACCCAAAGTAGGATTAGCTGCACCTACAGCTTTTCCATCAACAGACAAGACAGATCTTTCCATGTCACCTCACTCCACCACTGCTGTCTCTAAGTATTGTTCACACTCTCGACTAATTGGAAACTACGGAAGTTGTGAAAACCTTCATGTGGTTACTTAATGCATTAGTATAACAGCACATATACTGCTATAGCATAATTCTGGTAAAACTGTTTCAATATAATTAGTTTCTTTGTAACTCTATTCATTTTATTTTATGTACTTAAAAACTTTACTCTGTTGAAGGGGACCACGGACTTCTCCAGCCTGTCAAAGATGCCTCTGTCTCTTTCTAAAAAAAAAAGTTAAGAACATATTGTATTCGAACAACAAACTACAGTGTTAAAAACTAAAGTCTGAGAACTTTTCTACTGCGCCTGTGATCTCACAGAATTAAGCCTATGATAAAGGATTGGTGCTGGTCATGTGTGTGGAAAGGGGGCTGACTCCCCTGGTAGGGAGGGGATGTCTGGGCCCTGTGGTCCTGACCTTAGGAGCTGGTAACATTCACAGAGAGGCTCAGTCCTATGCCAGACACCATTCCAGGGCTTTCTGTAACACCTCTTTGAATCTGTGGAACAGTCTTACGAGGGTGAGACCCCATTCTCCAGGTAAAGAAACTGAGGCACAGAGCAGTTAGGTACTTTGCCTGAAGCAGGTAGCTGGTAAATGGTGGAGCCAAGATTTGCATCCAGGCAGCTGGATACCGGAGGCTGTCTGTTTAGTCACGGGGCACACTGCCTCCCTGTCTGGGTGGGTGGCAGCCTTCTACAGAGTATCCCTAAGGGGCCGCTGCTGCCCAGGTACTTCTTTCGGTGGCTGTGGGATGGAGGTATGGGATTCTGGAAGATTTGCTGCCCAATCCTCTGGCACACAGAGGCTTGTAAGAGCAGCCAGGCATTGACAGACTCTAGGGGCTGAGATGTCACAGTTCTGCTTTCAGCCTTGCTGCCAGTTAGTGCTGTGCAACCTTGACCAAGTCCCCTATCCTTTCTGAACGTCAGTGTCCCCATATGTAAAGTGTAGAGTTCTAAGCACTGTCACCCCTACCTTCCCCCGCTGTTGTTCACTGAAGACCCACTCCGAAACTTAGGCTTGGGTTGCTTGGCAACTAAAATCAAAGTCTTGGCTGAGTAGAACGGAAAGGGGGAGCACAGATGACACAAAGCTGATGCAGCAGTCACCTACTCAGCCTGTCACTGCAAGAGGCTACGAACACTGTGATCAGTCCCCATCCCTGAAAAAGATGACCTAGTCCTCTAAGGGGTCCCTGGACGACGCAAATGGTTAACTTAACTCCCTGGGCTGCTAACAGAAACACTAGTGAGCATTTCGGGAGAAAGATCTGGTGATCTACTTCCAAAAACCATATGGAGCACAATTCTAGTCTGACACCACATGAGGGGACTTGGTGGTAATTTGTGGGTCCTTCGGATCCGACTCAACAACACTTGGCTGGCTTTGGCTCAAGAGCCTTGGGACAGGAGTGGTGGGCAGGGAAGTGAGGAAAGCCATCCAGAAATAGAAACTGCCTTAGGGACCCTATCAGGCCCGGCAACAACAGACAGTCGTTGTTCTAGAAGCTGCCAATGGGCAGGGGTCTTGGACAAGGCCTCAGGGTCCATCGGCTCTGTTTCAAGCCAAGCCACCTTAGGCCCACCCCTCATGCCACTCATTTTGTTCCCTGAGACACTGAGATCCCAGGGACGGGGAGAAAGACCCCTGCCACAGTGGCCTCAGACACGACAGACAGGTTAAGTCTGCACCCGGCTTTTTTTGGGAAACGTGGGACTGGCTGCTTTGCTCTTTGAAATTCCATGGTGGACAACACATTCCTTTAGATCTGAAGAGTGTGATCTCCAAAGTCTCATCCCAAACTAACTAAATGTAAATTTCCTCAGTGAGGGTCATCAGCACATCTCAGAAGACTGGATTTTGGACTCCGAGAAGCGGCTACGTGCAATGATTGCTGGGAACTGGCCACAAAGGGTTCAGCACACTGAACAGGCGCATTTCTTCTTTGGGGCCAGGAAACGACACGGAGGAAACAAGGTGCTTTGAATATGGGACCACTGGGGTCACCTCTGCTTCTGGCATTATGGCCGTGCAAGGCTAAAATTGGGACACTGGGTTCAGGGCAGGGATGAACTATGAGGGTTGTGTGGCCTGAAGTCGCCTCAGAGCACATAGGCGCCCAGAGGCTAGGACCCAGCAGAACCTCCAACTCACGCCCACCTAACTGGCAAGTGGCTAGGATCTGAGCCACACCGTCTGCCCCTGTCAACCTGGAGCTCACTATAGTCCCACTGCCGCGGGGCTGACTGACCGCAGTGAGCCCATGTGTTACAGAGCGGAATTGCTCCACAGTTTCCTCGGCAATCCTTTTTGTGGAAGCAGATCGCCAGGCCTTTCTTGTGTGGCATGGCTGGGTAGGTTCAAGCGGCCAACACTTACGGTAGCCATCATGTGCAAACCATTTGTGTCACTTAGGGGACCGAAGCTTATTATAGCAGTTATAATCATAGAAGCCACCTACCTGGGATTTATGGAGCACTTTCTGTACAGCAGACGCTGCAGTGAGCCCACTTCACGCATTGTCTCATTTACCCTGGCAGACAGCCGACCCCGGAGAAGCAGGCAGGCCGACGGCAGAGGCACAGGACCAGGCTGCAAAGCTCTCAGACTCTTCCAGCCCCATACGTCATACCCCAAAAGGGAATGGGTGGCCACGCAGCACCTCTAGTGAGGTGTGGGTCCTACCCCTTAGGCAGGGCGTGGGCCAGGGACTGCACTGGACAAAGGAGACAGGAGCAGGAAGGCCACGGGTCCCAACTGCTGGCTTTAGGCTCAGGAACCTACCGAAGTCCCGGGCTATTTCTGGGCCTGGGTGGATAAGGTAAAGAGAAGCGAGGGCGGACGCCCCTCACATCAACACCAAAAGACAAAAAAACAAAGCCCGTGCCGTCAAGCTGATTCCGATTCATAGCAACCCTATAGGTCAGAGTAGAACTGCCTCATAGAGTTTCCAAGGAGCACCTGGCAGATGTGTACAGATGACCTTTTGGTTAGCAGAGGTAGCACTTGACCATTACGTGTCAACAGCCTCCTCCCATTTGCTGAGCACTCCCTGTGTACCAGGCTGAGTCCTTAAGCAGCCTCTTACTTATTTAATGTCACAGCCCCCAAAGAAACAGGGAAACTGAGCTCCAGACAGGCTGCATGTCCAGGGTCTCACAGCTGGAAAGGGACAGAGTTACTGTTTCTGAAAAGCCTTGAAAGGAGTTACAATTTATGAAGGTATGCCAGGCTCCAGGACTTGAAGGGACATGGGCAGCATACCAAGCACATCAGTAAACTGGTTTGGTACCCAGGCTGGTGCCTCCAGGCAGAATGACGGCCTAGGGTCTTGCCACCTCCCCTGTCTGCCTCCAACCCCTGGTCTCCAGTCCCCAGAGGCATGCCTCTTTCCAGCCTCTGCAGGAAAAAGCTTGGCAGAGGCCCCGGCAGGATGGACTCTGTGGCCTTCCAGATGCCTGCTGGCCAGGCCGCACCTCTGGGTGCTCTACCCTGAGCCCAAAGAACATCGTGTCCTGACAGAAAACAAGAGAATGCACTTCTGCTTAAGCCCTTGCCTTCATTTTTCTCAAAATAAGCAGTCTTTCTTCCAGAAAAGGGGAAACACAAAAAGCCAGGCTGTCAATCTTGGGGTCTGAAACAAATGTAATAAAGTTGGGACTTGTCTGCCTTTCAAAGCTCTGCTCTCCCCCTCTCCCAGTCACTTACTGTACACTCAGACTGTCAAGGGCTTTGAGATGCAAATTGCTCCATGTGGAAGGCAGCTTGAAGAACAAAGAAGGATTGAGGAAAGATCTGAAAAACGGATTTAGAAAAGGCTCTCTGAATTCCCCCTGAGTCCGGAGACCTTGCTGCAGAGGGGTGCAGCCACCAAGATTTGGGTTTCTTTTCTTTTTTGGCAGGGGCGGGGGTGGGGACAAGATTTGAGGACTGCAGTGCTGATTGAGAGGGAGTAATGGAGGTCAGGGGTTACTGAAATCTGGAACAGAAGCAAAGACTTCTTTGCCGAGCAAAGAAATCTGATTTCATTACAGTCTTCAGCACCAGGCTGGGTATCTTTGTTCTCTCTTCAGTAAGGCCTCACACATGCCGTAGGGGGTCCTAGGTGGTGCAAATGGTTAGGCGCTCTCCTACTAGCCGAAAGGTGGGTCATTGAAACCTCCTCAGAGGTGCTGCAGAAGACAGGCCTGGCAATCTGCTTCTGAAAGGCCCCAGCCTTGAAAACCCTGTGGAGCAGTTCCGCTCTGCAGACCCGGGGTTGCCATGAGCTGGCATCGACTCAGTGGCAGCTGTGACATCACAGTGCTAACTGGTGTGCCTGCTTCTGGGTTTCACTCCAGTAAGACTGGCTGGCTCAAGTAGTAGTGTTCTAAGGATTTCTAGGGGGAGATACAGCCCCTTTAATCTGAGCAGGCCTTGCAGTCCATGGAGCAAAAGGGCTGCCAGGCCCAGCACAGAGAAAAGTCCCAGTAGGGGCAGATAAGGCTCCAGCGTAGTGGTTAAGTGCTACGTCTGCTAATCAAAAGGTTGGCAGTTTGAATCTGCCAGGTGCTCCTCGGAAACTCTATAGGGCAGTTCTACTCTGTCCTATAGGGTTGTTATGAGTTGGAATTGACTGTAGAGCACTGGGTTTGGTTTTTGGTGTTCTTTTTTTTTCTTTTCCTCACCATGCCCTGGGCCCTGTGAACATCAACATGATCCCTGACCCCAGGGGTTCTAGGCAGAAGGGATGTAACTAACTTGACTGTGAACTTGGGACAGAGGCTTGCTCTTTTCTACCGCTGCATCCCCAACACCAGAAGCCTGACGGAGACACAGCAGGTGCTGGCTGGATCAATGGCTGCCTGGGTGGGTGGGAAGGTAGATGGGTGGGTGAGTGGATGGCTGGCTGGATGACGGGCTGGGTGGATGGGTGGGTAGGTGGGTGGGTGGATGGATGGATGTATTAACCAACTAGAAAATAAAGTGGCATATAGAAAGTGTTCCAACAACAAAAGACACAAAATGCCTCTAAATGGGTCTTAAAATGAGAAAAGCTTCATGGAGCCGGCAACATCTCAGCTGGCTTTGAGGGACAAAAGGAGTGATTCCTGTATTCTGCGAACTGTCCATCAGTAGACTGGTGACGATATATTTAAACAAAAATGAGGTATGAAGGGAACAGAACATGAGAGCTAAAATGAACCCCAAGAATCACGCATTCCACCCCCATCCAATTTTCCCATTTTGCAGCGGTGAACACTGGAGCACAGGAAGGTTAACTGCCTCATCCAAGATCACACAGCATCTACGTGGCAAGGCAGAGATTCAAACAAGGTCTGTCAGCTTCTAGAGCCAAAGCCCTCAGCCACCACCGCATGTGGCTCTCCTCACTTTGAGGTCTCTTGGAGCTTTGCTAGTGTTTCTCCCCAGCCCTCCTCCACCACCCACCCCTGCAGGACTGGGGACATCAGGCAACTGTCCAGCCCTGGTTAGACCTCCACCCCTGCAGACCAGAGACAAGAGAAGACATGAGAGGCGTTGAGAGGCAGAGGGGTCACAGCAACCAACCCCTGATGCCAAGGGGAAGATTTCGCTTCCAGGAAGAGACTGAGTGAGAATTTAGGGCAGGGTGAGAGTGGGGAGGGGAGAACGCAGGTCTTGCAGGAGACGGTAGGAACACTCCCCCCATACCAATCCCAGCATTAGACAGCTGCAATAAAGCTGAGTTACTAGGTTAATTTCATTGCAGGCAGCTAATTCTGAACATAAATTAAACAGACACCTCAGTTTCCAGAAACTGCAACACGCTTTGTCATCTTTGCCTGCTGGCAGGGAGCACGTAAGATGGACATGGTCAAAGCTCTCCCCGCTGGACAGTGTACCAGTTCACTGAACAAGGCACAGGCAGGACTCTCTCCAGGAGCTCCTGTTGACCTGGATCATGGACCCAGGCCTGGGGTTATCTGGGTCCCCAAGCCTGTCACTGTTTTGGGTGCCTAGTCCATGTTCCATGACTGAAAGACTGACACTGTCTTGTCTGGTCCCCAACTCCAGGACTCTCTCCCCTAACTATCCTTGCTGACTCGAATTGCACCCCTTCCCTCCCTCCCTCCCCCTTTCCTTCCCTCCATTCAGAGACAAAGCTCCAGGGGGGCTGCACTTGCAGAGAGTCTAGGAAATGCCTGCTCTCTCAGCTTCCAGAAGAGATGGACATGTGTGGTATCTGTAGAGTTCAATCAAGTATCAATCGAATTAATGTTCAAGGCAATCCTTGGAGACGTTCAAATGACGGTGGTAATAACACAAGGCACACCTACAGAACTGTTCCTTCTTAACCATCTATGGAAATCCTGGTGGCCTAGGGAGTTAAGTGCTAACTCTCCTAACTGAAAGGTTGGCAGTTCAAATCTGCCAGGTGCTCCTTGGAAACAGTTCTATTCTGTCTTTAGGGTCACTATGAGTTGGAGTAGACTCCATGGCAGTGGGTTTGGGTTTTTTTTTTTGGTTTAACTCTCTATGGGAATCTCTAGTGGTGCAAACGGTTGATGTGCTCAACTGCTATCTGAAAGGTTGGAGGTCTGAGTTCACCCAGAGGTGCATCAGAAGAAAGGTCTGCCCATCTGCTAATATAAAAACAGTTGTTGAAACTATGGAGCACAGTTCTACTCTGACATACATGGGATGGGGCACATGTGGCACCTGATAACCCTCTGCAAGGTGAGCAGAGGAGGCCTTTGTATTCTCAGTTTACAGATAAGGAACTGAGAATCCAGAGATAGGTCTGAGTTCTAGCTCTGCCAATGGTTGAGCTGTGCAACCTTTGATAAGTCACTTGACTTCTCCGAGTCTCTGTTTCTTCACCTGGGAAACAAAGAGAATCACCACGCTTTGTGTGGAACTGAGTTAACCCAAGCAGAGATTCAAGAAGAGCAAGTATGCTAGACCCCCAAAGCTGCCCAGGCAAGTCTAACTTGTGTCCAAGACCGAGACCCACTGGATCATGGGTAGACTCAGGATTGCTGATGCTCAGGCCAGCTTTCTGTACTTTCTGCCAGGTGTCCATGGGGCCCCAAGTAGCTGGCTGAAGCTTGGCCCATCAAGACTCTGCTTCCAGGCTTGGTCTTCTATGGCCTGGACTTGGAGACGGCTGGCCTTGGTGGAGAGTGGTAGGAAAGGGGTGGTGTATGTGGGGAGGCCCAAGAGGTTAATCAGGCCACTGGGCACCGTGCCTGGTCTCTGGAATATTCATAAGGCTCTTCCAGCTGTGCCAAGCAATCAGGGTGCTGATTGCTCCCACATCTGCAGCTTAACATTCTGCCCCAGAGAGGCGCGAGCTGGCAGATGAATGTTAACTAGGGAGAAGCAAGGCTCCAGCCTTCACAGTGGCAGCCAAAACAAGAGCCCGGAAGACAAATCCCCTCCTTCAGATCTGCCAGCCGGCCCATTCACCGGTGTCAGGCACAGTGGAGTCTTAGATTCAGAAACCCTTGAGCTGGCTTCTGGTCCAGCTCCTGGCTTGTGCGGCTCTGTGCCCATCTCTGCAGCCTTAGTTTCCCCTGCTGGAAAATGGGACAGCTTGACTACCTCCTGAGATGGAGTGTTGAGAATACAGGGTATTGTTCAAAGGCCGAGCTTTATTGCTGTTGTTTGTGGTTGTTGTGGGCATGGCTTCCTATCCAGGAAGAAAGTTTTTAATCACAAATAGTAACATCTTCAGGAAGCTGCTTTGGAAGAAACTGAACAAAGGACATTGAGGAAAAGTGTCCCATCCTTCCACCAATGGCTTGGCCTTGGAGAAAGGAAGCAAGAAAGGAATGAGAAGGGACAGTTGACAAGACGAAGGAAATTTCTAGAAAAGGATTATGGAACAGACATGGTTTCCTGTCACCTTCTGGTTGCCCAGGACACATGTAGGGGACCATTCAGCATATGGGTGACAGTGTGCCTCGCAAATTCAGTTCTGCAAAGTGGCACAGACTGTGACAAACAAGTAAAATGATGATTCAGAGTCGCCAAGAAATGGCCAAAATAGTTTCTGCGCTTGTACTGAATAATACATGAAATGGCTTTTTAAGGAGATTTCCATCCGACAGGGCTAAACTGGAGCTGAAACAGTATTCCTTCCTTTTTTCTAGAACACTGACCAAAGTGGAACAGCCAATCAAAGTTGTTTTGCACTTGGTGTTATTATTTTCTTCATCAGCCCCTCCTGCTTTGCCCTCCCAGTGTCCCAGGATGGTGTCATCGACTAATGTACTTGTCTGCTAATCAAAAGGTTGGGAATTCAAGTCCACTCACAGGTGCCGTGGAAGAAAGACCTGGCAATCCACTGAAAACACAGCCACAGAAAACCTCTGGGGGCACAGATCTATTCTGACACACCTGGGGGGCCATGAGTTGCAGTTGCCTAGAAGGCAAGGAGTTCTGGTTGCTTCCCTACCCAGCACCAGGCGGGCCCCAGGCTCAGCCCTGACCACAGAGGGCAGTGGGTTGGCAGTTCAGACTCAGGCTGGAGAGGAAGCCTGGAGTTTGTCCTGCCTCTTATGCATTCCTTCCCTGGGAGTGGGATCTAGCTTCACAGAGCCCGGGGCACTGGGCTGGCTTCCAGGAGAATAAACCACTCAGATCAATGGGTCCCTAGCTGCCCACCGTTCCAGCCAATCGAAACTTCCCTTCACCCTCCACTTCCTCACTACCCACTGCTGTCGAATTGATTCTGACTCACAGCAACCCTATAGGTCAGAGTAGAACTGTCCCATAGACTTTCCTAGAAGATTTGAACTGCTGACCTTTCGATTAGCAGCCATAGCACTTCACCACTATGCTACCAGGGTTTCCTGCCTCACCAGGTGCAGTTCAGTTTTGTTTGGATTTCCTACAGTGAGCTCATGGCCTTGTGTTACTCCACAGGGGAGTGCCTATAAAAAAGTCCACCTGGTGGGCAGTACAGCAGGTAAGTCGTGTGGGTGGTGTCCTGCTGAGCATGGGTTGCCAGGTGAACCAGTGAACCTCAGCCCCTCTCCAGCCCAGTGGCCTCTGAAACCACAGGCTCCCTCTATGCCTCTGTTTTCCCTGCCCTCCCCCAGCCTCTCTACCAAGTATGGAACAGTCATTGTCAGAAACTTGGAAACCCTCGTGGCATAGTGGTTAAGAGCTATGACCACTAACCGAAAAGGCTGGCAGTTCAAATCTGCCAGCTGCTTGATGCCAGTGGGTTTGGTTTATGGCTGGTAGGGAATGTAGAAAATAAAGCTCAGGAAAAAGAAAATTGAAGAGCACTGGAAATTTCAACACTCAGAGAAAACCCAGTTATCTTTCAACAAAATAAATAAATAAATAAAAGGGTCAGGGTAGAACTGCCGCATCGAGCTTTCAAGAAGCACCTGGTGGATTTGATCTGCCGAACTTTTGGTTAGCAGACGTAGCACTTAACCCACTACGCCACCAGGTTTTCCATACCTTTCAAAGCTATTTGTGTATTCTCTTGGTCTCTTCCAGATAGCTAGATGGATAAATAAACCAAAACCAAACCCAGTGTTGTCGAATCGGGTCTGACTCATAGTGACCCTACAGGTCAAAGTAGAAATGCCCCATACAGTTTCCAAGGAGTTCCTGGTGGATTTGAACTGCCAACCATTTGGTTAGCAGATGTAGCACTTAACCCACTACACCACTGTGGTTTCTAGGTATTTTAAAATGGGACTAATCCCATGGTAGGGATTGTTTTTTTCCCCACTGCTGGTGTGTCATGGATAGTTTTCCGTCATTAAATACACCTCTGCACCAGTGGTTCTCAAAATGTGGTTCTAGGGACCCCTGGGGGATCCCTGAGGCCTTTTCAGGGAGTCCATCATGTCTCAACTATTTTCACAATAAAACTAAGATGTCATTTTCCCTTTTTACCTCATTCTCTCACGACTGGACAGCAGGGTCTTCCAGAGGCTGTGTGACGTTGGGCTTCAGCCAGCCTGAGGACAGAGGCAGCTAACCCCTTGCAGCCATCTTCCATTAGCTCAGAGAGGCCTACTGTATCACTCACTGCATTTTTTTTTTTTTTTTTTTTGGTTTGGAAAATATAGTTTCTCACCCCCCCAATAATGTTTTATGAGAACATTAAATAGGTTGATCATTATTTTTTTAGTAAATTAATAAATATTTATAAAGTTTCTTATTTTTAATTTAAAACCTTGGTGGTGCAGTGGCCAACCCAAAGGTTGGCAGTTCAAATCTGCCAAGTCCTCCTTAGAAACTCAATGGAGTAGTTCTACTCTGCCCTACAGGGTCACTATGAGTTGGAATCAACTGGATGACACAAACCTATTGGAACACCCTCCGTAGGTTTGTTTTGTTTTATAAAATTTCTTCTTTTTAATTTGAATACATTAAATATCAATCAACAGAACCCATATAAACAAAAGCTCTTGGGAATCCTCAGCAATTTTTAAGAGTGCAAACCTGAGAAATTGGAGTCTATCTGGCGTACATGGTCAGTTTAAGGGGTGCACAGAAGCCTCTGAGTAGAAGTCTGCAAATTTGTTTGCCCATTTCCTTACTGAGTGGTCTGCAGGTGGTTCCCAAGTTCTCACTCTCACAAAAATACTGCAAAAATCATCAAGTCCCTGTGCGAGGTGAAAACATCTTGAAACGAGACCACGAGGGATCCAATGGTAGTGTGAGACATCGTTATCAGCCCATAATTAATCACGGACTGTAAAATAAATCACAGCTCAGGACGTGAACAAAATCAGCTGCAAAAATATGTACATACAGAACACACTTGAAGACTGCAGATTAAAGTTCGCGACCTCACCCTAGAAGAAGTGCTACATACCCCACTGCTGAATATTCACTATGGGCACCTTAGAAGTCCTCCCCTTGGGAAGCCGCGCACCGACGCCAATGCTCAGTCCACCCTTCAAAGCAATTTTGGAACTCTTGTTCTGTAATGGCCATCAGAGCTGTCATCACATTACTCCTGACGGCCTGAATGTCATCCAAATGTCTTCCTTTTGATATTTCCTTTATCTTCGGGTAAAGAAGAAAGTCACTGGGGGCCAGATCAGGTAAGTAGAAAGGGCGTTCCAATACATATTTGTTTGCTGGCTGAAAACTCCCTCACAGACAACTACACAATTATGTTTGTGAATTTGTCACCATGTCACCATGCACAATGGTCATTCCAGAAAGAGTTCCCAAATTGCTTTGAAGGATAGACTAGGCACTGGAGTTGATGCGTAGCTTCCCAAGGGGAGTACTTCAAAGGTGACAGTAGTGATATTCAGCAGTGAGGTGTGTAGCACTTAGAACAATTAAGTTCGTAGACTTCATTGTCAGACCTCATATACACATATCCATATGCACACATGTATATAAAAATCAAAAAACCAAACCCACTACCGTCAAATTGATTCTGACTCATAGCTACCTTACAGGACAGAGAGTAAGCGCCTGGTAGATTCAAACCGCCAACCGTTTGGTTATCACCCATAGCTCTCAACCACTACAGCACCAGGATTTCTACCCATATGTGTGCGCATCTATATCTCCTCTATTTCACTAGAGACTGTTCTGTTCTGTAGAGGTAATAAACTTTCTTTTAGGTGTCCATGAAACACTTAGAAAATCTACTAGACTAGTGCTACTGACAACATGAAACTCTCTGTCACCACTAAGGAAATAGGGAGGAAGAATTGAGAAACTTCCAGGTACTTTGACAGAGGAATTTTATTTCTGCTGTAAATAACAAAAATTGAGGTTTGTAAAAGAGAAAGATCATCTAGTATTAAAAAATGTTGCAATTTTTTTGTATGCATTAAAAAAAAACCCACAGCCATCAAGTTGATTCTGACTCATAGCAACCCTATAGGACAGGGTAGAACTGCCCCATAAAGTTTCCAAGGAGTGCCTGGTGGATTTGAACTGCTGACCCTTTGGTTAACAGATGTAGCACTTAACCACTACACCACCAGGGCATCCTCGTTGTTACACAAACACTTGAGAATGTTTCCTAGAAGTGGGATGGTAAGGCCAGCGGATATGCATCTTTCAATGTCAATAGATACTGACAAGTTTCTCTCCGAAGAGGCTGCTGCTAAGAGTGTATCAGGAGTCCCAGAGGTTCAGCAGCCCAGGTGATACAGTGATTAAGAGCTATGGTGTGAACTATGGCTACTAACCAAAAGATTGGGAGTTCAAATCCACCTTGGAAACCCATGAGGCAGTTCTGGCCCTGTCCTATCAGGTCAGTATGAGTCAGAAATCAACCCAACAATAGTGAGTTTGGGTTGGGCGAGTAGCTCAAAGGGTTAACGCATTCAATCACTACCCAAAAGGCTGGAAATCGAGTCCACCCAGAGGCTCCTGCAGGAGCCCTGGGGGCACAGTAGTTAAAAGTACTCAGCTGCTAACTGAAAGGTCATGGTTCAAATCCACCTCCTGCCTCTTGGAGAAAGATGTGGCAGTCTGCATCCCTCAAGGTTACAGCCTTGGAAAGTCTATGATTCACTTCTGTCCTATAGGTCGCTGAGTCAGAATTGACTCAACAGCAATAGGGCTGACTTGACTTAGAGGTGCCTCGGAGGAAAGGCCTGGTGATCTACTTCAAAACATCAGCCACTGAAGCTCTGTGGTGCACAGCTGTGTTTGGAATGGTTAAGGAAAATCAGCACACCTGCTCTCCCACACCTCAACAATACCAAAGATCATGAACCTTTTAAATCTTTCCCACCTGAGTAGGGTAAACGTTACAGTCTGTCTGGACTTGAAGAACTATGAATTATTGCATATTCTTGATGAATAACTATGAATAATTGTTTATTCATATGCTTTGCCCATTTTTCTACTAGATTATTCTTATGATGTTTCTTGAATTCTACTTATATTCTAGACAGGAATCTTTGTGCCTGCTATATATTGCAAAGATTGCCCTCAGCTATGCATTTGTGTTTTGGTTTTGGTTAGTGTCACACTGTAGCACAGAAGCATCACATTTTAAAAAATTGTTGAAACTTACTAATCCTTTCCTATACATACAAATTTTTTGGATTCTTCTTTTGCTTGATCTGTGTTCCTCTCATACATTCACAGGTTTTCTTTGTTGTTAACGTTTAGTTAGATCTTTAATTCATCTGGAATTAATTTTTGTTACATTGCACAACACTGACACTGATGCCTGCAAGCCATAAAGTCCAGCGTGGCGGGATACCAGCCGTCGCTTCAGCCCCACTGAGAGCCAGCCCCCACGTTCCCAGGGACCTGCAGGCCCGCAGCGGGTGGAGCGGAGCTGGTCCAGAGGCAGATGCAACTCTGAGGCCATCTGGTTCAGGGGGCGATCACACTACACTTGAGAATCCTTCCGAATGTGTTGGCGCCGTGGCAGGCATTTGCAAAGTCAAAGAGCAGAGCTCTCAACTTTCCCGAGAAAGGGACGGAACGTCTTTAACAGGATGAACGGTTGATAGGAACTGCCCATATACTTTCCCACTTGCTGTCAACGTCGCAGAAGTAGGCAGCAGAGGAAGATTTATTATCCCCACTTCCCAATTACATGGCTAATACGGCACAGAGAGGTTAAGTGACATGCCCAAGGTCACATAGCCAGGCAATAGCACAGCCCACTAGAACCCTTGCCTAGTTCACACTCCTTGGACCTGTGTCCTGAGATCCAAAGCCTCAGGCTCTGTCCTCACTGTCACTGCAGCTGTGCCCTTCAGTAGAAAGAAGCATCTGGACTAAGCCTTTTCTAAATCTATGCTTCTCCATATAGGTAAGAGAGCCTGGAAAAATCCATCTTCCCCCACCAGCCGGTGGCGAATTTCCAGCACCAAGGAAGGCTTCCTTGCACGTGTACCTTCTTCTCCTCGTTGGGGTTTGACAGAGGATGGGAGTGGGATGAGTCAGGCCTGGAAGGGAGAATCACCCACAATCAAGTGCGTCTGACAGATGCACTTACCCTGAGGCGCGTGACTTCCCACGGGTCTCCCGGGACTCTGCCTGGAGGGCTACGGCTTAAAATTTTGATGATCTAGGCTTTGCAGATTTAATTTGCTATATTCCCCTAAGCAGTCACAGAAGGAGAGAGACGGACAGGGGTGTGGGAGAAAGTAAGTGATTTCCAGCCTCTGCGTAGAGAGCTCCCAACTTTTTTTAAAGGGCATGCCATCTTCACAGATGCCCGCTGTGCCCACAGGAGTCCCTGGGTGGCAAAAACAGTTAAGCTTCAGGCTACCGACCTAAATGTTGGCTGTTTGAACCCAGCTGGGGAAGGCAGGCCTGTGATCTGCTTTTGTAAGAGTCCAAACCCAAAACCAGACCAAACCCACTGCCATCGAGTCAATTCTGACTCGCAGCGCAGTGACCCTACAGAACAGGATCACCGTAAACTACAGAACTGCGCCATAAAGCTTCCAAGTGGCACCTGGTGGATTTGAACTCCTTATCTTTTGGTTAGCAGATGTAGCACTTAGCCACTATGCCACCAGGGTTTCCTTGTAAAGGCCAGGGTCAAGGAAAGCCTATGGGTTTGTCATTATTAGGAAGGGACTCCACGGCAACTTATTTTTGTAATAAATGTTATCATGGCTGCCTCTTCATCCCGTTCAGCTCCAAACCAAAAGAACATCCAGACCACAGAACTGTAGCGCTGGACCTGGCCTTGGAGGCCAATATTTTTCAAGCCCTTAAACTGATGGGATCCCTGGTGGTGCAGTGGTTATGGCTGCTAACCAAAAGGTCAGCAGTTCGAATCCACCAGGCGCTCTCTGGATATCCTATGGGGCAGTTCCACTCTGTCCTCTCTGGTCCCTGTGAGTCAGAATTGACTTAGGAAATAGGTTTGGCTTTTTTGGCTTCAGGTTGATAGGGACCTCATTGACGCATGCTGAGTGGCAGTGACTTGTCCAAGGGCACACCTAGTAGCACGGTGTGGGGACTGACCCTGGGCCTTTTGGATCCCAGGTCTGCACTTGTTTTTGTGAATCTCATTGTGAGACACTGTCACGGAACACATGATGAGCAAGTAACAGGGAAACCCAGAGATGATGAGGGCCACAGGCCCTGTCACGAGTGACCAGGGAGCCACCATTCTCTCTGCCCTAGGACTGCAGGCAGGGCTGGGATTCTCCAAGCCACCCAAGGAGGCGAGGGGTCACCTACCTGCTCCAGGGGGATGACAAGGAAGGAGCCCCCGCCTGCGCTCTCAGTGACAATGGCCAGGAAGCGGGCATTGACAGCGCAGAAGTGGTTATCGTGCACATTCTTGGTGATGGGAATCCCGTCGAAGCAGTGCTCCCGATTGGCCACCTTCCCGTAGACATTCCGGAACTTGGAGCTGTGGTATTGCGGACGCCAGGACATCTGTGGGGGGACAGGAGAGACATGGGTCAGGCTGGTCACTGCTTCAGGCAGGGAAGGGCACTGGGGGGAAGAGAGCTGCTCGTCAGGGCACAGATGAGTCACCCTGGTCCTCAGGAAAGGGGTAGGGTGTAAAGAGTGCCCCAGAACTCAGAGCCCCATAAGCACAGTGCCCCGGGGAAGAAAATTTACTCTTTTTAAAAAGTACTACAAGAGCAAAGGCTGATAGCAGGGCATTCACACTTGCCCTTCCTCTGACACACATGCCCATGATACCTTCCAGAAAGGTCGCGGGCCTTTTTGGGGACCAAGGAAGGTGCGATGGAGTAGAGAAAACCACCCATCCAACCATGTGGATGGGCTGCCTAGATTCAGTATAGAACGTGCTCATGACGGGGTGTGAGCAACACTGTGACTAGGCCACTGTGGGTGCCTCTTACTTGTGACACACCTATCACCATCCCTCCTCTGATTCTCTCCAGAGCTTCTGGGCCACAAGTATATCCTCAGAAATCCCTTAGTCCTTTGTCACGGATGGAGTTGTGCCCCCTAAAATGAGTGTTATAATTTCTGAAGTTGGCGTAGAGGGGCAGTACCACGGCTGCTAACCAAGAGGTCAGCAGTTCAAACCTACCAGGCACTCCTTGGAAACTTTTTTTTTTTTAATGATTGAATGAAAATGTACATTCCCATACAAATTCTCATGCTCACCTATATGCAGCTCCCACTGTTCTCCCTGCCTGGTGACAGCACACCCCTCCTCTCTGCTCCATACATGTCTCATCCTCCCCAACAGTCTCCTATCCACCCACTCCCCTTCCTCCAGCAAGAGGTCAGCAGGATGACATTCTATAGATGCACAGAACCATAAAATTCCCACAAGATACAGTCACTCTGCGTCGCCGACTCCTTAGAAACTTTATGGGGCAGTTCTACTCTGACCCACAGGGTCACTATGAATTGGAAACCAACTTGAAGGCACCTAACAACAACAACATGTTTTCTGATGCCGTGGCGTGGTGCAGGGAAGAAAGTTTTCTTTATTATGTTAATGAGGCCACACCAGCATAAGGCTGTCTTAAGCCAATCACCTTTGAGGTATAAATAAACTGCCAGGTGCAGACTGATGAAAACAGACAGCATGCTATATGAAGATCACCAAGGGACCAAGGGACCAAGGAACAGAAGCTAAAAAGAAATAGAGACCTTCTCCCAGAGCTGACAGAAAGCCTTCCCCTAGAGCTGACCCCCTGAATTCTGACTTCTAGCTTCCTAAACTAAGGTCAGAAAATAAATTTCTGTTTGTTAAAGCCACCCCCTTGTGGTGTTTCTGTTATCGCAGTGCCTAATAACTAAGACAGTCCTATGCATTACGATGGTGGTAATGACTATCATCAGCATTATCATTTTCAGGCACAGAGAGGGTAAGTGAGTTGTCCAGGGTCACACGGTGAACAAGGAGGACCACAAAGCAAATCTTCTGCCGGCACATCTGACACTGTCAACACCAGGTCACTGTTTGGAGCAGCCAGGTTTCTCAGTGTATGGTCCACAGGTCACCTGTTGTCAATAGAAATGCTGATTCTTGGGTTCCAGTCCAAACCGAGTGAATTCAGTACTTTGAGAGCACAGTCCCCAAATCAGCACTTTAATCTAGCTTGCCTCCCCTACCCACACACTCAGTAGTGAGTCTGAAGTTTGAGAGCCCCTGCTTAAGAGAATGGAGGGGGTCCTTCCCAGCCCACTGTCCCTGACAGAGGGTCTGCCAGCTGGCCAGCTAAGAGACATCTGGTTGGTGTCTGCTGTAGCTGTGCCCTGTGCCAGGCTATGAGAGAACACATGGGTGGAAGGTTGAATGGCTGATCAAGACAGACTCTAGCTCTACTGTAGCAAGGCACCTCCTACAGGCAGGTCCTGCAAGTGGCCACCCTCAAAGAGCAAGCCTGATACCATGCCTGATATGATGCCTGATCCAGCCCTGGTTCACCCCTGGGCCTGGTATACAGCAAGGGCTCAATAAATGCTTTTTGAGTTAATATGCTTCTTGCCCAGCAGATTACACCCTTACCTATTCCCTCCTCTTCTACCAAATTTCCTGATGTGCCTTGAGTTGCCCATCCCATCTCAGGGACAGAAAGGGCCAAGGGAATGTGAAATTGGCATGAGGTGGAAGAAAAAGGAAACACCACTGCACAGTCAGGAAACCAACTCTGGGAATTTGACTGAAAACAAACCTTTGCATTTCTTTTCAACAAAGGCAGGAATGAAGCCACAATTGATTGAAGGAAGAAGTCCAGAACCCAGGAAGGAGAATCCTGGGAAAGCTTGTTCCCTTTCAGGCAAATCCTCTTCCTGCCTGCTCTCTGGACCCCACATGCAGCTGCCGTGGCCTTCTCTCCACTGCCCGGGTCCCGTCCACCGCAGCAGCCCAGGCCCCTTAGACTCTGCATTCCTCAGTCTCTGTCCTTCCTTGCCTTTGTCCTGGCTGTTCAGCCTGCAACCCACCTCTTCTCTCACTGCTGAGTTCTGCCCAAGACTGGTGGGGACAAAGGCAGCACGCAGGACGGGAACCTGGCCCAGTCTCTCCCGGCTGGGTGGTCTCTCTGGGCATCTGGCTGCTTGTCTGGACTACATCAGTGGCTCTCCAAATGGAGTTTCAGGAAGTCAACCAAGGTTTCTTTATGCGTGGCACAGAGATGGAATTCTTCATTTTAGCAGTCATGCATTTATCTGGATGTGCATTAGAAAAAATGTAACTTGCATGCTAGACTCCTGGTTTCACAGATCTCATTTCTAATGACGCTTTGAGGACTAAGGCACACTGACTTAAGCTACGGTGTTTTTGGTTACCTCACAGGCATGCAAAAGCTGGGCAATGAGCAAGGAATACTGAGGAAGAACTGACACCTTTGAATTATGACTCTGGCAAAGAATATTAAATATACCACAGACTGCCAGAATACTGCTTAGAACCAAAGGTTGAGAGACTGCATCTCACATATTTGGACACGTCAAAAGGGATCAGTTCCCACAGAAGGACATCATGCTTAGCAAAGTACAGGGTCAGAGAAACAGAAGACGGCCCTCAAAGAGAGAGATGGACGCAGTGACAGCTACAGTGGGCTCAAACACAGCAGTGAACATGAGGATGGCACCAGAGTACTGTCAGTCACAATCGACTCAGGGGCACCTAACAGCAACACTGCGAGTGAGACAAAGTTTTTAAAAAAAATCAATTCAAAGAAAAATGACTGGGTAACTCTAGTACGGATGGCTCATGGACCTGGCAAAAATTCAGTCTGAGGTAGGAATGCTGGGAATTGTTCTGGTAGAACATTCTAGATTCTGTAGTTCTTATGGGAGAGAACGGAGGTGACAAGTTTGTTGATTCCAACCTCCCATTCTTGGCTGTCTCAGTTCCTCGGCCTGGAATGGCTTCTACCTTCTCCGCTCAGCTCCAGCTGAGCCTTCAGGGCCTGACCAGACTCTGAGGAGGGAACTGTGAGTATCCACGGGGAATACAACGTGGAAACTGGAGCCCAGGTTGCACAGTGGTTAAGCACATAGCTGCTGGCCAAAAAGTTCAGCAGTTCAAATCCGCCAGCTGCTCCTTGGAAACTTCGTGGGGCAGCTCTACCCTGCCTTATAGGTTTTCTCTGAGTTGGAATTGACTCAATGGCAAAGGGTTTCATTTTTTCCTACAGTGTGGGAAACTGAGGCACAGGTTAAGTTCAGACAAAGGGTTGACTTTAACCTGATCTGACTCTGGAGCCCACACATTTTTTTCCCAACTTTTTATTATGAAATATTTCAATGTACCAAAAAAGTTGAAAAACTGGCATAGCAATCACCCACCACTTAAATTAACAGCTGTTAGTGGTTTACATAATTTCTTTCTCTCCATGCACGTGTGGCAAAGTGGTTAAGAGCCTGGCGGCTAACCAAAAGGTCAACAGTTCAAATCCACCAGCCACTCCTTGGAAACGCTATAGGGTAGTTCTATTGTATCCCATGGGGTTGTTATGAGTCAGTATCAGTTTTGGGGGTGCCTATTTCTTTCATGGAATCATTTGAAAAGAAATTACAAACATCCTGACTTCTCTCTCCTTTTCGCTCCAGTGTGCATTTCCTACAAAGGAGAGCAATGTCTTAGAAAACTCTATCACTATTATCACATTCAACAAAACTGACACTATCACCATATCATCTAATAACCAGTCGCTATTCAAAGTTCTCTATCTTTTACAGGTATTTTATGTTTTTGTACTAGGACCCAATCATAGACACAGGCACTAATTCAGTGTTTGCATTATTCAATGAAGAACACGCCCATCAAGTATCCACATACTTGTGTGAGAGGTCTGACAACAAAGACCGCCAACTTAATTGTTCTAAGCACTACATACCTCACTGCTGAATATCACTGCAGTCCCCTTGGGAAACTATGAAAAGATGCTAGCACCTAGTCCACCCTTCAAAGCAGTTTTGGAACTCTTTCTGCAGTGGCCATTGTTCATGGTGGCACAGTGGCAAGTTTGCAAACTTAATTGCAGAGTTGTCTCTGAGGGAGTTTTTAGCCAGTAAACAGATAACTGTGTTGGAACACCTTCCCTACTCACCTGATCTGGTCCCCAGGGACTTTTTTCTTCACCCAAAGATAAAGGAAATATTGAAAGGAAGACATTTCGATGCCATTCAGGACATCAAGAGTAATACGATGACAGCTCTGATGGCCATTCCAGAAAAAGAGTTCCAAAATCGCTTCCCCAGGGGAGTACTTTGAAGGTGACCGTAGTGATATTTAGCAATGAGGTTTGTAGCACTTTTGCTAGGATGAGTTCCCAAACTTAACTGTCAGTCCTTGTATGGACACACACACACATAGTCATTCATTGCTTAATGCCCACAGTATGTTCTGTGAAACAAGGTATTATGTGATTTGTTGGTTGTGTAAACATCATACTGTGGATGAAGATCCTTTCAGGCATTTGCTTTCAGAATAAAGAGGTTTTGTCCACATTAAAAATTAGGTGAGCCACCTCTATAACTAGTTTATCTATGGTTTCAACAAATTCTTCTGCAGCTTTCGCATCAGCTCTCGCAGACTCACCACCCCGTTTGACATCACGCAGCTAGAAACCATCTGTGTGAAGTTCCCGACACCTGCAGAGCCAGCACTCACCTCGGAATCGAAGCCTGGTCCTGCTCTCCATCTGTAAGCGTCTTCAACATGCTTCCCACCTTCACAACAATGCCCAACCTGCTGCAAGGGCTTTGCCTTTGTGTTGGGCCCTGAATCCACACGACGAGCCGTTTCTCCAGGGCCAGTACAGGTCCTTCTTGCATTCTCATTAGCCTGGCGGCTTTCGGTGAAGCCAATCCTTTAACAGCTTGGAGAGTCTCTGTTTTTGAGGATCTTCACAAATGTTGAGTGTGACAAACCTAAATCCACTATGTCCCATTCTCTGATCAGGATTTCTGAATGCTATTGTAACCTTCTGTGATCACGGACGTATATGTGGTTCAACATTGCCTGAATGGATGTTAAGTAGTGTGTAACTATATATGTGTAGGTGTGTGCACGCATGGGTGTGTGTGTGTGTGTGTATTTCAAGTCGCTGGGCATGGGGTCACCATGAGTTGAATGCCAACTAAACGACAGCTAACAACATGTGTGTGTGTGTATGTCTGTGTATGGGTATCTGTGTTTTTTAAATCCCATTGCATTTTGGAGGTGACTGGATCAGCTGTCTCAGGAAATTTTCCAGTGACTTGTCTCATGTTGTCTAGTAGCATCACTGAAGTCATCCCTGTGTCCCCTGTAAACTTTAGGCGTCAGGCCTAAAGCCCTGATGGCAGTCAGGTTAAAGATATCCCCATCATTAACAACTCGGCTTTGGTGGGGGTGACGGACAGAGAAGAGAAGGCAGAGGAACAGCCTGAGCACGCGCCTGGCTGAGCCTGCGACACCGAGGGGCTGGGCTCTCCAGAAGCAAGGGTCTGCTCTGAAGCGGGACAGCAGCTGGAAGCCTGCGGGGCCCAGATCCAGCACCAGCACGCACCTTGGGCCAGTGCAGGGTGTCTGCAGTCCCTGGGCTTCTGATCTCCCTGTCTGGTATTACTAAGGGTTGACTTCATTCTGAGATCAGAGGCATGGCTGCATAAGCAGGGAACAGAAGTCACCACTCGACTCTGGCAGAGGAAGGTGGTCTCACAGAGGCCAGACTCCAACAGGAAATCAGTGGGAGTGACCAGCAAGTGACCTGAAATCTGGTCATCTGTTCCTCACTGGTTCTGGTGAGGCCCGGAGACACTCTCTTGGAAGCCGTCAGCTCCACTGGGCATGAGGCTGAGACACATTAGGGCTTCATTAAGAGAAAGAAATTCTTAATAGTTAGAACTGCCAGAGATGGGGAAGGAAGCTGTCCTGAGAGGTAGCGAGCATCCTTGGAGGGCTTCAAGATTTAGGTGGGCGACCAAGGTCAGTGTGATACAGTGGATGAGACTAGACGGCCTTCAGACCCAAGACTCCAGAGTTCTACACTGTTGCAAGGAAAAATTCACAAGACGTTGGGGTCAGTGCAGAGCCCTGGTGGCACAGTGGTCAGGAGCTGGGCTACTCACTGAAAGGTCGACAGTTCAAATCTAACCGGACAGTCTGCAAAAACCTGGGACAGTTCTACTCTGTCCTACAGGGTCACTGTGAGTCAGAATAGACTCAACAACAGTTTGGGGGGTCAATGTACCAAGCAGGAATTCTGGTTCTGCTGCCCTGGCCGTACCCCCTTCTCTGTAAAACAGGAACCCCCAAGCCTCCAGGATGGTTTGCTGTGATCCTGAGTGACAGTGGCTCTCCCACTGTCACGTGCTGTCTTCTCACAGGGCATCCTACAGAGCTGCTTCATGCCTGACCTCTTATTTTAAACTTGAGGGCTGTGTGTCTTCTCTGCTGCTAGATGGTAAGTTACTGAGCACCCAGCTCCTGCTGGCCGCTACGCAGATCAGCCCACCCTGGGACTGATCCAGGGCGCCCGCCAGCAGACACCTCCCAAGGACTCTGTAATCCTTCAGAGGGCTGGCAGGGCAGGAGACAAGGCCAGGCACAGCCTCCTTGTCCTTGGACGCATGGGTGGGGCCTCCCTCACAACCTCCCCAGGGCTGGACTCCAGCTTCCCGAGGTTCTGAGTCTCATTTTCAGGCTGAGGCCCAGGCCCCTGTTCACAGAGTGAGGGTCTCATCTGCTCCCCCTCCTGTTACCAGCCCTTCCTCCACAGAGTTCCTCCTTCCTGTCATGAGATCCTATCTCTTCTGGGCTCCTCGTCACTAGAACACCAACATCTTGGCACTCAGCGCTGCTCTCACACCAGGCTTAGTGAGCTCCTGGCTGCTGACAGCACCCTATCAGCAGGCGGACCATCCACAGAACCATCCCAGAAAGCCTACGATCCGCCAGGACCACCTCCAGACACCACCTTATTGGGTCACACAGCTGTCCAGTGGGCCACAGTGAGCGGGTACTATGGTCCCACTTAAAGTGTATCTGTCCATGTGACTGGGAGTTCCTGGGTGGTGCAAATGGTTAAATTCTCGGCTATTAACCAAAAGGTTGATAATTTAAATTCACGCAGAAATACCTCGAAATAAAGGCCTGGCGATCGGCTTCTGAAAGGTCACAGACATTGAAAATCCTGAGTAGCTGTACTCTGCACACATGGGGTTGCCATGAGTTAGGACTGACTCTACGGCTACTGTTTCTTTCTTTTTTTTTTTTTTTTAAATATGTGGTTAACTTGAGGCCCAGTAGGGTTGAGATTAAGAGACTTGTTCAAAGTCACAAACTACAGAAGGAGCAGAGCAGAGACTTCAGCTAAGAACTTCTGACTCTTAGTCTACTATTTTTTCCAACATAATAGATACCTTCTTTTCCTTCAGCTTTTCTACCTCAACCCTTACCTGTCCCCACTGGTTCTACAGAATACAGGGCATTGGACAAAGGAATAAAGACAGTGTATGCTACGCAGGGTTTGGGGAGTCCAAGAGAAACCAGTGTCACTTGTTGGCTGTGTGCCTTTAGGTTAGTTACTCAACCTCTCTGAGCATCAGTTTCTTTAACACGGGAATGTCATCCAGCTCCATGGATGTGTTGAAGTGACCAAGTGCAAAGTGTCTGGCAAGATGTCTGGTGCAGGGTGGGTGCTTGCCAAACACTAGCTCTAGCTGGTCCCCATTTCCTGTAAGGGATGGTCCCTTACTTCCAAGAACTAACTTTTTATTTGGAGAGGCTAGACTCTGCCAGGAGGAGGAAGGGGCTGGGCTGGACTGCATCCAGGGTCAACAGGAGGGAGGGACAAACTCTGGCCTCCAGATGTGCACAGCTGCTGAGCCATTCCCTGGTGGCCTCTGCCTGGGCCTAGGGCCATCCCCATCTCCCTCTGAGAGGAAGAAGGCCCGGAAGGAAGGACTATTCATTTCACTGCTGAACGGCCCTTGTAGCCCCTCAAGAAACTGAGGCTGGCCTTTTCCTCCTCTGAGGTAATCGCTGTGTATGTTCCAAACGGAAGCAAATTGCATCCTGCTCTTGGATCCCCCGAATGATTTACTGTGGCCAGTGGGTGTACTCTGCAGAGGATTATGACTCTAATGCTACCCCTAGCTGGAACACGAAATACACAAGGGTGGATTTTCTTCTTGTCTCTGGCTCAGGTGATGGAGATCTGTATAAAAGATCCGGGGAGGGGGGCACCCTGGAGACAGTAACCAGGGGGAACTAGGAGCCTGCTGGGACTTCCCCTGGTGGCAGCTGGGTCCTTGTTCTCATGGGGCCACTCAGTGGGATTCACAAGATAGCCACTTCCTGTCCATGTGCTATCAAAGACAGTTGATTGGGTCATTACCTGTAACCGGGGACAAGTCACCTTCCTTCTCTAGGCCTTGGTGTCCTCTCCATAAAATACCATAACAAACACATCTATGACCTGAAATCTGCATGAGGATGGGACAGGAGAATACAGGGAAGGGGTTCTGCAAACAGGTGACACCTCGTGACTGGAAGAGACACTCATCAGTATCTCGGCTCACTCACCTATAGCATTCTAGGCCTACCTTCCTCCAGCCCTGAGCCTTCTGCTTCCTCACGCCCAGGGCTGCACCAGCGGGCACACTGTGAGTTTGCAAACTGGAAGGAACCAAAATGAGTCAGACGAGGGTCCCCAAAAGCCCACCAGCTTGGGTGATAATGGCCAATGGATTCTAAGCTTTAATTTCCTGCTCTATAAAATAAAGGAGCTCAGATCTTCTCATATTTATTTTTTTAAGCAGAAGAACTCCTTCTCTAAATAAAATAATACTCTGAACTCCAAATATACAACAAGCAGAACTGGAGGTATTTGCATTCAAGTGGAGAAGGAAGCTGGGACCATCTCTAATCAACGGCCCTGTGACTACACGGTGGAACTCTGGTGTTGCACGGATCCCAGTTTGAGAACCCCTGACACAGGACAGAGCCTTGGCCTGGGACACTTGCATTCTAGCTGGCTCGGTCACTAGCTTGCTGGCAGGTCCCTCCTCTTCCTCTCACAGGAAGTGTCTGGGCCCGACTAGCTAGCTTTGTCGTGTCCTGGTCTAGCCTGGGATGCTGGTTCTCTCTGGCTTCCAGGACTTCAGAGAAGATGCTGTAGCCCTTTGAGAGATGCCCAGCACAGAGGGGCTGGACCACGCAGGTTCTCTCTTAGATGCTCTGATTGCGGACCTCACTGAGTCCCTTTGAATTCCCTGTACCCAGCTCAGCACAGGTGCAAGCGTTGACTTGGTGTCATGTTTAGGCCAGAGCACAGCACCAATTACAAGAGCAGGCTCTGCAGGCAGGCAGTTGACCTTGGGCAAGCCACTAAACCTTAGTGATCAAGTCCCCAAGACTCAATTCCCCTACCTGTCCCATGGCTCTCTTAGAAGAGGATGCTTTCCTCTATCCAGGAACTTTTCTTCATGTACAATAAGCCTCGCATCCTCACTTCTTTCAGGTCTACTCTCGAAAGTTACCTCTCAGTGAGACTTCCTCAACTTCCCCAACTAAGGTGGTATCATGAGCGATCCTGCTACATATTTTATTTATCTGGTTTTGTGCTCTTCTGCCCATCAGAATGTCAGCTCGGTGAGCTTTTCTGTATTTTTTTTGTTCATTGATTGATGTCTTTGCAGTGCCTAAGACAGTGCCTGGCTCAGGGTGACTGCTCAGTGATTGTACCTGCCACCAGGGAAAAGCAGTGGTGAGTGTTAACAATCAGCTCTCCTGGGGGAAGGAGGCCCTGGTTTGCATATTTGCCAATTTCTGTGCTGTAAATACTCCCATTGTAACCACTTTCAAGCCACCAACATGACTGAATTCTACTTAGACTCAGGCTAGAGTTAAACAGTAGTGGGAATAAACCAACAGAGAAAGAGGTAGAGGCCACAGAGACACACAGATGGACAAAGGGAGGCTATGTGGCCAGTGTGGTATTCACCACTTCCCTTAAAATAGCATCTCCCAGACACCTAACCTGCTGAATTCCAAACTGACCTCTGCATCAGAATCATCTGGAGAGGGTGTTACGAAGGTGCACATCTGTAAACATCTGCACTAATCTAGCCTCTGCACCCAAGAGTAGGCTACAGGTGTGCTGCCCCGTGTGGTAGCCACTAGCCATATGTAGCTGTTTAAATGTAGATTAATAAAGATTAAATTGAATTAATAATTCAGCTCTACAGCTACACTAGCTACACTGTAAGAACTCAACAGCCACATGTGGCTGATAGCTACCTTATTGGGCAATGCACATTATACACCATTTCCATTATCACAGAATGTTCTACCAGGCAGGTCTGGTAGAACCCTGTGCACACCCAAGAGTCACAGCCTAGAAGAAAAAAATCACACTGACCCTTCACACCTGCAAGTTACTGCCGGGATGGAGAAGGACCACGGAAGGCCATGGTGGACAGTCATCCCCCCCATGTCTCTCCCACCCCGTGTGAACAGGATTCCTGCGTACCCAGCCAGCTATCCTGTCATCCCACAGGACTCTTGGGCATGCCGCTCAGTCTCCTCAGTCATAAAATGAGGATTCCTCTGACCCCGTCCTGACCAGCTCCATCCCACCTCCCTCATGCTCTTGGGGAGCAGAGCAAAGTCAAGTAGGGAAGGGATGGCTGGGACAGTGTCTCCTCTGCAAACAGGAAGATACAGATGACGTCACCCTCTGCCTACCACCCAGAATAAAATGAGCCAGGCACATGGTCTCTTCCCAGACCAGGCCATCCCTGCTCTGCTGAACTGGACATATGAGGGAAGAGTTGCACACCACGTCTGCCTCGCTCTCTTGAGGCAGCCTACTTCCCAGAAGCCTCAGATCCTGTTCTGTGCTCCCCTTGCTCCTGGCTCATCGCATTAAAAACAGCCAACACTGATTAAGTTCTCACTGTGAGCTGAGCACTCTCCATCATTACACCCCGTAGTCCCTACCACAACTCCAAGGAGCAGGTACAATGACTATCCCCACATAGAGACACAGCTGGGCCGGTCCTAAGTCACTTAAGTAGAGGGGTTGGGATCTGAACTCAGCTGTAGGACCCTGTGTCTCTCTACTCGTCTGTTTTCCCATTGGATGTTACTGCGGGCAGGGAGCCCATCTCATTCCCCCTTTTCTCTCAGGGCTGGTGGTTGTTAGGTGCCGTCGAGTCAGTTCTGACTCACATTGTGCCTCTGCACAACAAAACGAAACACGGCCTGCTCTTGTGCCATGTCCCCAGTCATTTTTATGCTTAAGCCCATTGTGGCAGCCACTGTGCCACTCCATCTCCTGAGTGTCTTCCTCTTTTTTGCTGACCCTCCACTCTACCAGTGACAATGTCCCCAGGGACTGATCCCTCCTGACAATATGTAGGATTCAGTCTTGCCACCTGTGCTTATTGGGGCCTAATTAATACAGAGTATGTATTGATACGTGTTTACTAAATAAATCAGTGAAGGAAAATGAGGGAGAGGATAAGGAAGACCAGCCCCTGGGCCCCCTCCCTCCAAGTTTCTTAAAGATGCCATGATGTTCGCAGATCACAAACTTCGTCCACTCCTCTATTGACAGACCCAGATGTCCAACTTTTGAACTCCAACTCGGGAAGAAACCCCTCTGGGCCCAAACTTCTCCACGTGGTCCCAACACAGGAAGATGTTCACTGAATTCCAGCCTGCCAAAGCAGAAGACGACCCATGGGTCCACTAAATCAGCCTCTCATTTTACAGATGGGAGGTCCAGAGAGGGGAAGTGACTTATCCAAGGTCACACAGCCAGGTGACCTGACTTGGAGACCACAAAGTGAGCCTCGGGCATAGGATGTGGAACTCCCTGCAAGATGACCCACTGAGGATGTCTGCACCCCAAAGTGTCAGGGTGGCCCCCCAGACCCCACCCAGGAAGTGTCCTCCTCTGCACTGGGTTCTGGGTTCTATTTTCTCTACCCAGGCAAGGAAGGGAGGTGGATCTCAGAGCACAGGCCCAGCAGACAGTTTCTATTTGCAGCCTCTGAGCTTGGTCTACGCCAGACTCCTGACCTATTTTGAGGAATCGAGGATGCTGCTGGCTGGGGGAGGGCCTCCCACTCGCACCCCCTTATTCCACAGCCTGGCAGGGAATCAGCTGGGTGTTTCAGAGCCAGAGGAGAAGTGGGAGAAAACTTTTGCAAGTGATGCTCGCATGAGGGTCTGCAAGCTGGAACTGCAGAGAAAGGGTCCTTGTGTGTGAGCCTCAGGCCGCCTGCCTGGAGTCACCTGCGGTGTTTGTGGAAATGCAGGTTACTGGGCTCCCTTCTGGTCTGCAGAAGCACAGTTTCTAGCAGTGGGCCCAGGAATCTGCATTTGAACCAAGCTACCCAGGTGGTTCCTGTTTGTTATCTGTGCCATTCACTGTACAGTCTGTGCCAACAGCATTGGCACCTTCCAGGAGCCTGCTGGCAATGCAGATGGCAGAATCCGGGGCCCCATCTCTGACTTGCATCCAAACTGACATTTTAACAAGATCACTAAGTGATTCGCATGTCCATCAAAGTTGCGAAACACTACTCCGGTTCCCTACTTCTCAAACTAGTGTTCACATCAGCTTTGTCTAGAGGGCTTCTTAAAGCAGATCACTGGGCTCCACCTCTTGAGTTTCTGATTCAGGAAATCTGTGGTGGGGTCAAGAGAGCCCTGGTGGCACAGTACTTAAAGTGCTCAGCTGCCAACCAGAAGATCAGTCATTTAAACCCACCAGCCACCTGAGAGAAAGATCTGGCAGTCTTCTTCCATCAAGGTTTCCAGCCTTGGGAACCCTATGGGGCAGTTCTATTCCATCCTATAGGGCCACTATGAGTCAGAATTGATTCCATGGAAGTGGATGGTAGGGCCCAAGACTGTGCATTTCTCAAGAAGTGCCAGGTGGAGGCCAAGGTTCTGGAACTTTAGCCCTTGAACTCTAGTCCATGGCTCTCGGGGTCCTCTGAAGCCCTAGATTTGAATCCCCTCTGAGTGTCTGCCAGCTCTGTGATACTCATGAATCTCTTTACCTGAGCCTCAGTTTCTTCATCTCGAAAATGGATGTAATCCATACCTTTCTCCTAGGATAATTTTGTGGATCCAATGAAATAACTGGAAGCAAAGATGGCGGGACTGTGTCTCACATACTTTGGACATGTTGTCAGGAGGGATCAGTCCCTGGAGAAGGACATCATGCTTGGCAAAGTAGAGGGTCACTATAAAAGAAGACTTTCAACAAGATGGGCTGACACAGTGGCCGCAATGATGGGCTTAAGCAGAAAAACGATTGTGGACATGGTGCAAGAGCAGGCAGTGTGTTGTTTTGTTGTGTGCAGGGTCGCTGTGAGCCGGAACCGACTCAAGGAAACCTACCAACACCAATGAAATAACAACATATGAGAACATGCTTTTTGAACTGTGAATGATATTGTTATACAAATGTTTTCATACAAAGCCATTTGTACCTTAAAAGATGTTTTACGGAATGTCAACTGCCTGTGACAACCACCCTGTTAGACAGTGAGTCATTGAGAGCTTGACCTAATGCTGTCCTGGAAGGCTTCAGTCTGCAGCCTCAGACCACCAAGCATAAGACTGTGCACACAGCAAGTGCTCAATAAAGGCTGGGGGCAGTCAACGCAGGGCTTCCTGTTCTCAGCCCAATTCTCTTTCAATGACAGTCTTTATATGCACCCTGCTTTTGTAGCCCATGGTGGGGGAGGTTGAGCAACTTTTTTTTTACCTTTTGTTTTATTTTATTTATTTATTGTGATTAAGTGAAAGTGTACAATCCGGTTTAAATTCGCATGCCCACCTATGTGCAGCTCCTAATGCTCTCCTTTCCTGGTGACAGCACACTCCTCCTTTCTATTCTATACATGTCATATCCTTTTAATGATCTCCTGTCTTCTATACCCTCTCCAGTCCTTTCTAGTAAGAGGCCAGTAGGACAGCATCCTATAGATGCACAGAACCATAAAGTGCACACACGTTATGGTCACCGTGTGTCCCCAAGTCCAATCCATTCCTGTCTGAAGAGTTGACCTTAGTAATGATTTATGACCAGGGGCAGCATCAGGTCTCCAAGTCATGGTCCCAGGGGAACCCTCAGGCCTTCAGACAACCAACCAGAGTTTTTCAGTGGCGTTCTCAGGGTGCATCCCTTTTTATTCTTGTACTGAGCAATTTTTTTAAATAAAAATGTTGTTTCATGATCAAGGCTAAAGGCTGAGTTGGGAAGACCCCAAGCACAGCAGCCACTACTGGGGCACCTTGCCTGTGAGTTGAAATCCAACTCTCTGGATGCATCGGGATGCCTGGCCGAAGTGCCTCACCCAGCCCCTGGCTCAGGGGGTGCTGCCTCAACACAGACTTCCTTCCTGCCTCGCCCCATAGGACTGAATCCCCCAGGCACCTCACACAGGGCACTGCAGGGCTCCCTGTATCTACGCCAGGCAGACCTGGTATGGGCTGATGCTGCTTCCTATTGATGAAGCCAAGAGCCAAACCAGTTGCTACAGTGCCAGTTATGACCCATGGCAACCCCATATCTGTTAGAGCAGAGGCTGTACACCACAGGATGTTCAATGACTAATATTCTGGACACAGATCTCCAGGACTTTCTTCTGCAGTACCTTAGGGTAGACACTAGATTCAACCTCTCTGTTAGCAGCCCAGCTTACTAGCCAATTAGCACCACGCAGGACTCCTGTCCATAAACTCCCTAAAACATGATGAATGTGCTTGCTAGGAGGGGAAAAATCTGAGCTGGGGAAGTTCATTGTTCCCCTCGGGACCAGGGGTCCTTCCGAGAACCTTCTACTGGTCGGTCCCTGCAGCCAGGGGACCCCTGGACCACTCACCACACAGACTACACCTTTTGCTACCCATCATCTTACAATGTTGAAAAAGATGGGCTGATAAGTGACCCTGGGGGAACCAGTGTCAACGCTTGGACCATCCTTTTCCCAGGAGATTGTTTACGTAAATTATAAGCAGGGCAGGACCAAAGAGAGAAAGGTAGTCTGCTTGCTACCCCACAGTACCTCTGTTAGAGGATACTGTTTCCTTAGGTGCTATCAGTTTGGTTGTGACATATATAGTTACCCTTGTACAACAGAACAACATAACAGAGAAGTGCTACCATCTCTCAGGGATACCACCTCGGAGGGATACCATCTCTCAGTGTTTGAATGGAAAGAAAGCTGAAATCCCGCACACTAATGTACAGTATCTCGTGTACAAATGAGGGCAGCCCATCAATGTGATGCTGAGGGCAAAAGCCAGACACATGCATAGAGCTCACTTGGAGATTAAATTCTCTATGTTGTCTACTCCCCTCCACATCGGCTCCAAAAGGCTTTAAGGTGTTGAGAAGCAGAGATGTCACCTTGAGGACTAAGGCGCGTCTCACCCCAGCTGCGGTGTTTTCAGACACCTCTGTGCATGTGAAAGCTGGACAGTGGGTAAGGAAGACAGAAGAACTGACACCTCTGAATTGCGATGTTGGCAAAGGAGAACTGAGTATGTCATGGACTGCTAAAGGGACGCACAAATCTGTCTTGGAAAAGTATAGCGAGAGTGCTCCTTAGAAGCAAGGACGGTGAGACTATGTCTCACATACTTTGGACAGATTATCAGGTGGGATCAGTCCTTCGAAAAAGGCATCACTCTTGGTCAAGTAGAGGATCAGCAAAAAGGAGGAAGCCCCTCGCCAGAACGGAAGGACACAGTGGCTGCAACAGTGGGTTCGAGCCTGACAGTGACTGTGGGCAAGAAGCAGGGCTGGGCGGTGTTGCACTGTGTTGCGCACGGGGTCACTATGAGTCAGAATCTAGTCAAGGGTACCTAATGACACAACAACTTCCTTCCCCAGGGGACGGAAGCATATGTGTAGAGGGGTCACCATTTCCTCCTGGACTTTGGAGACGATTCACCGGCCCTCGCCAACTGAAGGCCTAGAAACTAGAATAGGAACTTTGTAATTGAACCTAATGTTACTGAGAAAATAAGAGTATTCTGGTTAGGAAAACCTCAGACTGATGTATGTCTCATGATGCTCTCCACCTTGTACTCACTGCCTTATAAAATGAATCTACTAGCTAATTTAGGAGCTGGCAAGGATGGAGAGTCTTCTGGACCTTTGACCCACCATTTCCCTGAGAAAGCCTTTGATCCCGGAACTCACCAGAGATGCAGCCTTACTTTAAGTGGTCGTGTTGCGTTCCACATCAGTGGTCTCCTGGCCCATGTGCAGCTAATCATAGGCCACCCACGGCTCAGCACCAAAGCTCTGCTCAATAAAGGTGACCCCCCCCCCACGATGCTGATTGGCTAAGCCAGTCAGCTCCTCCCCCTTGAAGGGTTTCAACCAGTAACTGGTGGCAAACGCAGAAGTCACAAGTTGAGAGACAGGCTGGAGAAGACGACAGACAGAAGTGGAAACGGGGGTGCTTTTTAGAGTAGATTAGTGAGCTCTCTTCTTTGGCGGAAACTCCGGTGGTGCAGTGGTTAATAGCTATAGCTGTTAATCAAAAGGTGAGCAGTCTGAATCCACCAGCGGCTCCCCGGAAACCCTATGGGGTAGTTCTACCGTGTCGCCGTGAGTCCGAGTCACGAGTCTATAGGGTCGCCACGAGCCAGAGTCAATTCGACGGCAATGGGTTTTGTTTCTGGTTTTATTTCTTTATTGTTTTACCCTTTTGTGTTTCCTAATTGCGCCTTCTGCCTGTTTTCCTAAGCAGCATCCGCGTATCCATTTATCCAGACTGCTAGGACTGCGACAGCAGTAATCAAAACAAAAAAAGCCAGGTTTTGATTTTTGAAATAGGATTCTATAGCAACAGGATGACCCTTTGACAGCCAGGCTTATTACGAGAGAGGGTTCTTCCAAACTCCTGTCTCTCCTTGTCTCTTCTGGCAAATGAAGCACCAGGCCTGGCTGACGTGATCCAGAGGCCACTGTCAGACCTCAGGGGGACGGGGTAGGCAGACTGAAGGATTATGGGAATGAGAAGGGAAGCTGGAAAGGGAAGAACAGTCCGCTGTGTGGCATGAGTTCCCCTAATTTGGGCGGAAATGCTGAGAGTGATGGGGGACTTTTGTCGGGTAGGTGGAGGGTGGCCCTGAGGGCGGAGGGGTTTCTGTCAGCCACCTGGTTAGGGTTCTGGAGTAAGAAAGAACACTGTTTTCGGGTCAAATAAGGGTAGCCTGCCAAAATTAGGGAACCCTGGGAAGTGAGGAGGTTAAGTGCTTGGCTGCTGATCAAAAGACTGGCAGTTTGAACCCACCCCATGAATCCTAGGGAGAGGGACTGGGCAATCTGCTTCTGTGAAGGTCATAGCCCAGAAAACACTCTCCAGGGCAGTTCTGCTGTCCCATGGGCTCACTAGTCACAATCAACTCAACGGTACCTAACAACTACAAAATTAAGACGGCTGAAGGGCACAACCAGGCAGTGTGGGCCTGGTGATCTCTCCTAGGCTTCCCTCTGCTGCCAGCTGGGGGAGGGAACCCAGCAGTCCACGTGCACCCGAGGAGAGACATGGGAGGTCTGAGAGCCACAGGCTACCACAAGGTTGTTACAGTGAGAAGAAGGCGCCTGCATCAGGGGCTGTGGGGAGGACAGCCCAGCAGAGGCTGAGATGGCTGGTGAGGTGCAGTACAAAGCCACGTACAAGCCCAGCCAAGGGCCCCAGCCTCAGGGCCAAGAACGTAATGGTCCTGGAGTTGGGCAGCTGTGGACTTCAGCAGGGGACACCCACAGAACACCCCAGGATGGGACAGGGCAACCACATCTTGGGGGCATCAGCCAAGACAAATACAAGAGCCAGAAAATCTCGCCATCTGACGTCACATACACCGTGGCTGCCCATATCCCCAGATGCCATCTGGAAAAGAGCCAGAGGGGCGGAGCATTGAGACAGGAGCCTTTGGGCGTCACTCAAGCAGGTGCCAAATTCCTCTCAGAAGAGGCTGTGCCCTCACATCACAACGCTATCTCACTGAAGGGGCTGACAGCAAGGGCTCTGTCCCCACCACACTGTGAGATGAGGCTGCTAAGGAGGATCGCAGCAGCTTTGGAGCAAACCGTCTACATTTTCTCTGCACATCCAAGTTGTCAGGCCGCCGTGTAAGACCATGGAGGTCACGCACTGCATACACGGACCACGTGAATAGCTCCCCCTGGAGTTATGCGATGTGGGGGTCCTGTAAGCTACTGCAGAAAGGAGAAAGTGACCCCGGAAGCAGCAGAGACAAATTAAGAGGAGTTGCGTCTCCATCCCAGAGTTGGGAAGAGAGCCGACAACAAGTCAATGGGTGGGCTCAGCACCCTGGAGCTCTCAGGCTGGTTCCAGGCTTCTGATGCCTGGCTATGTGGCGGCTCTGGCAGCCTGAGGCCTGGCTCCCATCACTCTCCTGCCCTCACATCTGAAGAAGACAGCTGTCAACTCCGATCACGGCGACCCTATGTCAACCTGGAGGGTCCCCTGGGAACAGGGACCCTAGACTTGCTGCTGCCCCAGACCTGAAACCAGTGCTGAGGTCAACACTTCAGACTAAGAATAGACTGGACTCAGGGACACAGAATGAGCATGCAGTGTGTACTTTCTGGTTTTATACATTTACAGAAGGATCTTCTATGGGTTTCTTTCTAGAGGGGAGAAGAGAGGGGAGAGAGGAGGGGACAGGTGCTCATTAGGAGGATACTAGTAGTGAAGAGTGAAAAGGAGCAGACAGAGTTTTAGAGAGGTGGGTATGCAAAATTGACATGGATCATATACTGTCACTTCATTGTAATTAAAAAATGTGCTCCACAGGATTTGTAATGGCTGTTTTTTAGGAAGTGGGTCACTAGCCCTTTCTTCTGAGGCACCTCTGAGTAGACTCAAACTTCCAGTCTTTCCTCAGCAGGTGAGCCCATGAACCGTTTGCATGACCCAGGGACTCTGCCCTCAGGTGAATTCTTACAACAAACCTGATGACCTTCTAAGGTCATCAGACCGTGTCGTTTTTGGTTGCCCACAGAGGGCCCTATCCTGCGACGCTGGGGCACAATCTGGGGTTCTCCCCAGATAGCAGCTTGGGGCCATTTCTGCAGTTTATCTACTTGGGCAGGGGAAGCTCTTGTCCCCGGCCATTGGAAAAGAGGGGCCTCCTTGCATAGATGTGCCAGGGCTTTCTCGGGTGAGGCTGCTGTTGTCAAGAGGTTAATGAATGGGCTTCCATGAGTCCCTGAGCACCCTGTCCCTGAGGGCCTACCTACCCCTGAGCATCCATAGCACTTCCTGGTGCCAGCTCTCACCTGGATCGCATGGTCTGACTGGCTGTCTTTACTTGTGTAGGTCTTATCTTCTCCAGGTGGCTACAAGCTGGGCTCCAAAGAGCAGGGACTCTAAAGGTGGACAGCTCTGGGACGTCCTAGCTCCATCACATATTAGGCTGGACCTCACAGACCCTGGACAAGTTCATTAGCGTGCTGGAACTTGAGTTCTCATCTGTGAAAATGGAGAATAGTAGCACAACTTCTTGTGGTCGTTGTACCCTCTGTGTCTCCCTGAGGGAGCCCTGCATGCAGCAGGTGGACATAAACAACTGGTGGGTGACTGGCTGGGTGGCGTGGGGTGGGTGTGTGGAGCCAAGCCTAACTGCAGAACTCCCCAACAGCCTCGGCCATCTGGGTGTTCCCTGGGAGCAGTGGGACAAGTGCCTGGACCACGGGGGTGTAGCAGATGCTGCTGCTTGGCCACATACCAACTATTGCCACCCCCACCCCACCCACTGCTACTTAAGAGTCTGAAAGAGCCAGGTGCTCACTGGCCTAGCATCCCTCACATGTAGGAGAGCCCTCATGACCGAGTTTGGGCCACTAAGACATATAGGGAAGTCTATGGGGTTGGGAGAAGAGTCTGTGATATTTTCTCAATAATAGAAGACACATAGGAAGGCCTCTCTTTGGCTGTTGGCTGTTGCCCTGCTTCTCACCTTTGTTTACATTTGAGAATGTAAGGTCTGGAGCTGTGGCAGCCATGTTGTGATTATGAGGTGGAAAGCCCAATATCAAAAAGTTAGGATGGTGAAGATACAGACTAACAGGAGAAAAAAAGCTTGCTCCTGTTGAACTACCACAGCAACCCCAGGGTTGCCTCCTTCTAGGCCTCTTGTTCAGTACACCATAAATATCTCTACAGCTTGAGTCATTCTCAGTTGGCTTTTTTTTTTTTTTTTAATTGCAGCCAAAAGCATCCCAACAGAGAGAAATGAAGAGGAAAAGAGAAAGGGTAGCAGATCTTCGAGTCTTTGGACACTGCCTGTCACCTGTCCTCATGAAATCACTCTGTCCCTCTGAGGTCTCTCTGTCCCTACAGCCAACAACCTAGAGATTATTAGGAGCTCCAGGCCTCCTATACCCCTACCTGAGTGCAGTGGGTCTGCCCCCGCCAAGGTCAAAGAAACTCAAAGACTCTTGCATTCCCTTTCCAGGTCTTTTCTCATCCTCAGCAGAGTTCCTCAGGGTGGGAAAATGAGCCATCTCTGCCTCTGTCCTGGCTGGGAGAACGGTCACACGGCCTGGGGATAACAATGACAACTACTGGGAAAAGAAGCCATCATCAAGTTCACTGGCTCACTGCTACACAACCACCACCACCCAGCAGCTCCTGGGTCCAGTGACACTCCTGGGAAGCTTCAAAAGGAGATTTGTTTTCCCTCTCTTATTTCTTTACTGAATACTGTCATTACTACAGACACCAAAAAGGAAGAGGCGTGGAGACTAAAATGAGACGATGTAGGTTAAACCTCTGGCCTTGTGCCTGGGGGGACAGTCAGCAAACACCAGCAACCCTCCCTTCTCCTTCCAGTTTAATGATATTCTGGGTGACAGTACACGGTTATCAGACAACCTCCAAGGGCTGTGGTGGCTCTACCTGAGTGTGCTCCTGATGTCCTCTTGGGGTTCTTGGTTTCTGAGGTACTCTTTTTCCTCGGGTGCCTCTCCTCCACAGTATCCATTTAAACACAGTACACACACATGCCCCCCACATGCCTAAACACACAGACCTATGCACACACACACAGACTTACACACACATACATCCCTACACACGCAGCCCTACACACGCCCACACAGCTGGTCCCTGACTGCAGAGAGAGCCCGGATCACAGGCTCAGGACCCTGCGTGAGTCTTTTCCTCAGCTGAATTTTCGTGATGTGGCTCCTACTGAAGCCACCCGGTCGCCAACCCTCTGCTGGTCCTCTGTCCATTTCATAATCACATTAAGAAGCCCCTGAAGTTGCCCAGAGCTCAGCCATTCTCGACACAATATTTCACCCCAGGCTACCCTCCCAGCTTTGGGTCACTAGGACGATCAGAGCTGCAGTTCCCTGAGGCCAAAGCTCTGCAGATCAAGGCTCTCTGCCTGTTCTCTCCATGGAGCCAGGCCCACCTGGTCCGCAGGGTGCTTTGGTGAGAAGAGAGAAAGCTGCCTCTTCCTCTAGGCAGACACTGTGCCATGCTAGGATGGAACTTGCTGGAACTTGGTGAGCAAAACTTGCCCTTTGCGAGGTGCCCTTGTAACAAGGCACGTCTTGCACAACCGCACATGGCTGACCAAGAGGGCAGGAAGCGAAGAAGACGGCAGGCTGGTCCCGGGGCCGGGGAGAAATGACAGCTGCAGGAGGGCTGAGCACTCAGCAACTTGAAGGTTTTGTAATGTGCTTATCAAATGGACAGGGGACAGCAGACGGGTCATTGACAGAAGCCCTTCCAGTTACTGCCCAGTGTTCCCAACTTATTGCTTCTCTAGGGTACTCACTAGTCCAGATCTTCCGGTGTGGAGCAGCCCAGTTGTGTGTGTCTGGGGGGGCGTTACAAAACTCTGGGAAGGTGTAGTGCTCCCCTGCTCAATCCACCCCGTGGCTCACCCAGCATCTCGCTGGCCTCCCCTCTTGGCGCTTTCTCTGCTGACACCAGCTGAAGTCCTAGCCCCTCTGCAGCCCAGTTGTAATCCATCCTCCCGACCCCCAGCTGGGGGAGAATCCCAGGAACCCCCTAAATGCCAGCAGACAGGCAGTCCCTCCCTCCCGCATTCTCATCCTGCCTTTTGCTCAGCTATCCCTGCTTCCCCTTCACATATGGGTATCTCCTGCAGGGGAGCCCCTTGCACCCAGGGCCATTAGGTGAGGCATAGGGTGGCGTGGAGACTGGGTGACCCCGTGAAGATGAGGAAAGAGCACATAGACTCTGCGAGTGGATGGTCAGGCCCAGGTCAGGGGCCATTTTTCACAACTAACAGCCTCTTCCTGGATGTCTTAGTCACCTACTGCTGCTGTAACAAAGATGCCGCAAGTCTGTGATTCATACAGAAATGTATTGGCTCACGGTTTAGGCTACAAGTCCCATATTGGGACACTGGTTCAAAGGGAAGATCTCTCTCTGTCAGCTCTGGGGAAAGGTCCCTGTCACCTTTCAGCTGGTGTTCCTCAATTCCCTGGTGAGCTCCATGTGGCACATTTCTTCCTTCTCTGCCTCATCTGCACATTTTATATCTCAGAAATGATGTGCTTAAGGCATACTCCAACATAACAACAAAAACCCTCTTCCCAAATGGAATTAATCCACCAGTATAGGAGGCCAGGGTTTATAATACATATTTTGGGGGGGGACACAATTCAATCCACACCTCTCAAAAAAGAACTTTACCTCTCAGTACCTCAGATATTTGTCAAAAGGGCACAATGGCAGCCCTTTCTCATGAAGTTGATGTGGACATTGAATGAGCAAATGCATGTAAGATGCTTATTCTATTACTTGACACATAGCTGTACATGCTTAATACATGTAGCTGTTGTCTATGTTTTTGTTTAAAAATGAGTAAAGCAATACCTTGCATGTTTTAATGTATGTGACAGTGTTGTGCTTGCTTGTGTGTCAGTCATTGTTTTAAATACTCCACAAATATTAACTCACCAAGGAGTTGGTACTAAGTTGATTATCTTTCCCTTCCTACAGAGGAAGAAACTGAGGCTCAGAGGTAAAGTCACGAGCCCCAGGTTCACCCAGGGAAGGAATGGCAGATTCAAACCCAGGCTGTCCATGTCCAGAGGCTGCGTGCTGAGCCACCGAGCCTTGGGACTGTGGGAGTCTCCTGGGCTTCCGTAACTAAGAACCACAGTGTGTAGGAACAACAGAAATCTCTTGTTTCCCAGTTCTGGAGGCTGGGAGTTCAAGATCAGGGTGCCAGCTATGTCGACTCTAGGAAGTCTTAAGGGACAAGCTGTTGAATGCTTCTTGGGCTTGCAGTTGCAGTGTCCTCTGCGGTCCCTCCTCTGTCTCTCTGTCCCTAGGTTTCCTCTTTCATAAGGACACCAGTCATAGAGGAGTAGGACCCACCCTGTTCCAGTGGGACTTCCTGTTAACTGATAACACCTTCGAAGACCCCATTTCCACATAAGGCTACATTCAAAGGGGTCAAGGTTAGGACTTCATCATGAATTCTGAGGTGGATGCAATTCAACCCATGACAGCATCTTTCTGTGGCTATGGTGAGACGTCGATGAGATAATGTGTGCAAAGTGCCTGGCACACAGAAGGCACCACTCCACGGCCATTGTATGAATGTGTCATTACTGTTGAATGCTACATGATTGCCACTCACAGATGCCAAGCTGCCCCGTCTTTGTCTTTCTCCCAGGCTCCTGCGCTTTTTGCTCAGTGTGGGGGAGGGTGCTGGCACTCTGCAAAAGGCTTCCTGTCTGGTTTCCAGTTTGAGAGCAGGGAGTGGAGACTTCAGATGCATAGGAGGGGGTGAGTCACTTGCTCAGCACTGAACCTCATGGGACTGGCACATGAGATACACAGGAAATCAACGTGGGTGGCACAGACGACGAAGCACTCGAATACCAGCTGAAAGAGCTGGAGGATCCAACCGACCCAGAGGCTCCGCAAGAGACCATTCTGGCCATCGGCTCCCCAAAGGTGCCATCCTGGACAACCCATCCAACAGCTCACAGCACGTAGGGATGCTACCTTGTCCTGTTGCTTTTTCTGTATTCCAGCCATGCCTCTAAGTTCTTGGGGTCTCAGTCATCTCTGAGTCTCCATATGAAATTACAACACAGTAAAAATAATAAGGAATAATAAACTTGACTAAATAATAAAGTATTCCTTTATTAAAAGGAATACTAAAACAAAAAGTAAACTAAAAATAAAATTTAAAAATTTATTAAAAATTTAAAAAGTAAAGCCCAAAAGACACTCTTTTTTCAGTGCCTGCTATGCTATTATACTACCCGAAAACCTACTGCTGGTGTGTTGGTACCGACTCATAGTGACAGAGCAGAACTGTTCCGTAGAGTTTCCAAGAAGCATCTGGCTGATTTGAACTGCTGAACTTTTGGTTAGCAACTGTAGTGCTTAACCAGTACACTATGCTACAGACACCATCAAGACATAGAGCATTCACCTGTGAAGACCATAACCAATTATGGACAACACTGCAAAGAATGGGAATTTCTGAACACTTAATTATACTTATGAGGAACACGTGCATAGCCTAAAAGGCAATCCTTCGAACAGAACCAGGGGATACTACACGGTTTAAAGTCAGGAAAGCTGTCTGCCAGGGTTGTGTCTTTTCACCGTACTTATTCCATCTGTCTGCTGAGCAAATCGGAGAAGTTAGACTATGAAAAGAACGTATTATCAAAATTCGAGGAAGATGCATTAACAACCCACAATATGCAGATGAGACGGCCTTGCTTGTTGAAGCATTTACTGATGGAGACCAAAGACCACAGCCTTCAGCATGGATTCTACCTCAGCACACAAAAACAAAAATCTGCACAACTGGACCAATAAGCAATATCATGAAGTCGTTAAGGATTTCCTTTTACTTGGATCCACAACGGTACCCATGGAAGCAGCCAGCAGTCACAGAATCAAAAGATGCATTGCGTTGGAAACATCTGCTGCAAAAGAACTCTTTAAAGGGTTGAAAAGCAAAGACGTCACTTTGAAGACTAAGATGTGCTTGACCCAAGCCAGGACAGTTTCAACTGCCTCATGTGCCTGTAAAAGCTGGATACTGAATAAGGAAGGCTGAAGAATTGATGCCTTTCAATTATGGTGCTGGGAAAAAGCACTAAACGCACCATGGACTGCCAGAAGGGAGAACAAGTCTGTCTCAGAAGACGTGTGGCGAAGGGCTCCTTGGAAGTCAGCAGGCAGTGGGCTTGGAGTCTGGCCATGCTGCACTCTTTGCTTCAGGTTGAATGACAGCTGGCCTCCTGCCTGCTCTTGGAATCCCTGACTTCCCCTGGGAGACTGGCAGCAAGGTGGGGTCTGAGGTCTGGGGGTGTGGTCCCAGCCTCTGGCCAGACCCCCTGATCACTCTCTGAAAGTCAGCACTTCTCTGCCTTTTGTTGTTTGCTGCCACTGACTGAGTCGATTGTGGACCATGGTGACCCCACATGTGCAGAGCAGAACAGCTCCTCAGGGTTTTCGAGGCTGTAACCTTTCAGAAGCAGACTGCCAGGCCTGTTTTCCAAAGAGCTTCTGGGTGGGTTCAAACTGCTAGCTTTTTGGTTAGGAGTTGAGTGCTTAACTATGTGCTCCACCTAGAGAGTCCTAACCCACTGCCATCTGCCCTTGAGGACAGAGGAGAGCTGCCTTAGAGCGTCTCCAAGAGTCGCTGGTGGATTCCCCCTGCCGACTTTTCAGTTAGCAGTTGTAGCTCTTAATCACTGTGGCACCAAGGTCCCCAGAGACTCGTGGCACCTTAAACTCACACGAGGAGACTTTTTGCTTCAAGTCCTGATAGCTGGGCCACTCTCAGTGAACACAGTGGCATTGTCAATGATGGGACCCAAGCACCTACGTGTTTATAAGCTCCCCACAATGACAGCTCAGAGTCCCGGTTCTCAAAGTGTGATCCTCACGGCTCTGTCTTGCTACCTCTTCCTGTCACACAAAGACCAGGTGTCCTTGGTCATGCAGGCCACGGGCTTCTCCATCCTGTCCACTCCACTCATGCTCTAGAGGCCACTGGGGGGGCCACAGCAGCAAAACTTATCCCAGTCTTAACTGTACACAGGGTGCTAGACCCCAGCCCACATGTAGCCATGGCATGTTTGCAACACACACGGCAGTATGGGGTGGCCTCAAAATTCCCCATCCTGCAGGCCTACGGGCATAATTCTAACTCCCTGGTGATTGCTACTATTTTGGGTTATTTATATTTTTGTGGAATTTGGTCTTCCATCCTTCTCAGGGGGCTTGGCTTTTGATGATTTGACTTGCAGGGCTCTGGTGTGTCTGCACGTCTGCAGAGTGCATGTGGTGGGGAGTGGGGGGGTCGAGGAGAGCACCCAGAGCTCTGGGCCTCCAACGGGAAGGAGAGCTGCGTGAGACAAAGCCACACCTTCTTCACTACCGGGCACAGCACAACTTCCAGGACAACAGACAGTGTGGCTTTCAGAAGAGCACGTTACAAGAACAAAACAGTCCAGAGTCGGCACAGGACTCCTGGTTGGACAACAGAGCATCTCAGAGTCAAATTCTTAGAAGGGATTTCTGATGAACACTGAGCCCCAAGCACCTACCCATACTCTCTAGCTGGCCAGTCTCTGCAGGACCAGGCTCTTCCACATCCACGCTGTCTTCCTGGATGGCACATCCCTCAGATGGACGCTAACTTGTTCAGCACGGCCCTTCCTGAGGTCAGCACGGCACAGTCTGAGACATGTACTTCCATGGTACTCTCTTCTCATAGTAGCCTATGTCCCGCTCAAGGAGCCTGGCCCCTCAGTGTACTTACTGCTCCACAGGTCTGGTTTCTCCTAGCAGGAGAAATGCACTCCTGGGGAGGGCTCTGCCTCTCTGCATCCTCAGCACTTGGCACAGAGGAAGCCAGAGGTCCTGAGACAGGAAGCCAGGATCTGAATCCGCCCATGGATATGGGGCTTAAGCCTCAGCACAGTGATTAAACATATTCTGAATTAGTCGTCAACACTTAAAACAGGATATTTCCTATGAAAATCCAAATTTGTTTCTTTGCTTACAAAATGAAGAACTGGAAGATCTGATCATTCTGGGCCCACACTGCTCTCCTGCAACTTTGGAAGTCGGAGGTACGATTGGGCCAAGCCATGTCCTGCCCCCACAGCTACAGTTCTTTGTCTCAGCTCTGGAAGCACCTGGCCTACATCCCCTGGTAGGGGCAAGTGCCAAAACAAACAGCAGTTATCATCGAGTTGCTTCTGACTCCCTGGCCCCATGTGTGCAGAGTAGAACTGTGCTCCACATGGTTTTGGGCATCTGTGGTCTCTTGGAAGCGGATCACCAGGCCTTTGTTCTGTGGTACCTCTGGATGGGTTCAAACAGCCAGCCTTCCAGTTAATAGTCAAGAGCTTAACTGTTTGTACCATGCAGGGACTCCAGAGGCACAGAGTAGGCAATCTTTAAAAAGCAGTGCCAAATGAATTTAAGTTGACTTTGACTCCTGAGAAAACCTTGGTGGTGTAGCATTTGCTAACCAAAAGGTCAGCAGTTCGAATCCTCCAGGTGCTCCTTGAAAACCCTATGGCGAAGTTCTGCTCTGTCCTATAGGATCACTATGAGCTGGAATCCACTCAGTGGCAGTGGGTTTGGTTTGGGGTTTTTGCTTGAGTCCTGAAGCCGCCAGTACAGAAAAATCTATGTGTGTCAAACAAATTTCGTTTCTTTCCACACAGCATTTCCGGGACAATGAAATTACTGCCAAATGGTTCAGCACTTGGCTGTTAACTGGAAAGTTGGTGCTTTGAAACTACCAGCAGCAACTCAGAAGAAAGACCTGGCTACCTGCTTCCATAAAAACGATGACCCAGAAAAGCCTACGGGGTGACTGGGAGGGGAAATTGACTGGAGGGCCCCCAACAGCAACACCAGCAAGAAGATAAACTGTGATGCGTCCATGTGACAGAACATTACCCAGCAAGGAAAGGAAGTAGCTACCCATACACGCTACACGCACCATGGATGAATCGCAGGTGCCTTATGTTGAGAAAGAAGCCAGTGACAAAAGCCTACCTACCGCACAACCGTTTATATGACACTCTGGGAAAGACACAACTGGAAGGACAGGAGGCAGAGCAGTGGGGGCTGAGACTGGAGGTGGGAGGAGGAGGAGACAGCAAAGAGGCAGGAAGGAATTTAGGGGTGATGGAAATGGAAAGAAGCCCTCCTGGCACAGGGGTTAAGAGACTGGCTGCAAACCAAAAGGTCGTCTGTTCGAATCCACCAGCCGCTCCTTGAAGATGCTATGGAGCAGTTCTACTCTGTCCTATCGTGTCACTCCTATGAGTTGGCGCTGACTGGATGGCAACAGGCTTGCCCTTTTTTTGTGGGAACGGAACCATTGTGATGGTGACGGTGGTTACATGACTGTATGCATTTGTCAAAACTTGGAACTGTGTGCTAAAAGGGTGAACTCATCTTTCTTCCCCGTGGCAAATACACATGTAACCAAACACTTGGCCACTTCAACTGTCTTCACACGTACGAGTCAGTGACACTGACTGCACTCACTGCATTACGTAACCATCACCCTTAGCCGTTGTCAAAAAAGAAACCCACCCATAGCTGTAGCATTGATTCAGACTCATCGTGACCCCACAAAGTAGGGTGACTTTTATTACATGTAAATTGTCCCTCATGGAACTAACTTAAAAAATTACCTGAAGAAATGTTTGCACTGGTCCTAGGTATGGAAACCCTGGCAGCGTGGTAGTTAGTCCTATGACTGCCAACCCAAAGGTCGGCAGTTCAAATTCACCAGGCACTCTTCGGAAACGCTATGGGACCGGGCTACTCCGTCTTATAGGGTCTATGTCTTACAGGGTCAGTGTGAGTTGGAATCAACTAGATGGCAATGGTTGGGTCCTTAGATACGGTAGTTACATGAAAGAGAACGTGGAAAAGTTTCAAGTTTGGCGGACTGACTGTCGGTGAGTCTGTCCTGACTCGTGGCGACCCTATGCAAAACAGAAGACACCGCCTAGTTTTGTGCCGACCTCGCAGTCACCGCCCCGCTTGAGCCCACTGTCGCAGCCACGCTGTCCATCCATCTCACTGAGGCTCATCCTCTTTTTCACCGACCCTCTACTGACCAAGCATGATGTCCTTCTCCACGGACTGGTCCTTCCTGATGACATGTCCCAAAAATGTGAGACGAAGTCTCATCATCTTCCCTTCTAAGGGCATCCTGGCTGTACTTCTTGCAAGGCAGACTGACTGATTAGACCCAGGGTCTCTTCACCCACGGTAAAGTGGACACTCCCCGCAAGGAGCCTAGGAACAGCCGAGTGCAGTGGAGACGGGGCCTGGGCACGCTGCTGCTTATCTTGTGATGCCCTAGAGTCTCGGCAGCTGTTGTCCTCAGGCCCTATCATTGGAGCTTAAACAGTGATCTCTAGGCATCGTGAATCTGTGGCTGTTATTGCTGTTCAGCGCCGCTGAGTCATTTTTCAACTCAGGAGTGACCGCAAGTAACAGAGTGTAATTGCCCCATAAAGGTTTTCCAGGGTGTCATATTCATAGGAACAAATGACCAGGTCCTTCTCCTTTGGAGCCACTGGGTAGATTTGAACACCCAGTCTTTCAATTAGCAACTGTGTGCTTAACCACTGCACCACCAGGGCTCTGTTAACCCTAGATCTACTGATATAGAATCTTCAAGGGCAGACTTCAGGAACCTGAGCATCTGCATGTTTAAAAAACTCGAGCAGAGGAGAATGAAGGACATCAAAGACATAATGAAAATATGAGCCCAAGAGACAGGAAAGGTCACATAATTCACAGACTACACTAGCATGAGACCAGACGAACCAGACGGTGCCCAGCCACCTCTAATGACTGCCCTGACAGGGAACAGAACACAGTCCCTGACAAAGTGGGAGAAAAATGGGGTGCAGAACTCCAACCCCACTAAACAGACCAGAAATGATAGTCCAACAGACTGGAGCATCCCCAGAAAACACAGCCCCAGACTCTCTGTTAGCCCGGAACTGAACACATTCCTGAAGCCAACTATTCAGGTAAAGATTGGACTGGAATATAAGATATAAAATGATAATGGCGAAGAGTGTGCTTCTTGGCTGAAGTAGATACATGAGACTAACTGAGCAGCTCCTATCCAGAGGTGAGATGAGAAGGCAGAGGAGGACAGGAGCTCGTTGAATGGACCCAGGAAATCCACTGTGGAAAGGAGGAGTGTTCTGTCACACTGTGGGGGGAGCAGCTAGAGCTACACAGCAATGTGTGTGTAAGTTTTTATATGACAAATTGACTTGGACTGTAAAGTTTCACTTAAAGCATAATAAAATCTTTAGGAAAAAAAAAAAAGGTTCTCGGGTGATTCAAATGTCCACCTAAAATTTGAGATACCTCCGTGTCATGGACTGAATTGTGTCCCCTCCAAAATATGTGTAGCCATGTGGCTGAGCCATGAGTCCCAATATTTTATGATTGGCTTCCATTTTGCAATTTTCCTGTATGTTAAAGGATTAGGGTGGGACTGTAAATCTCGTCAAAAGATCACCTCCCTGCTCCGCTGTAAAGGGAGTTTCCCTGAAGTATGGCTTGCCCCCACTCTTTATCCTTTCATCCTACAAGAGATAAAAGGAAAGGAAAGCAAGCAGAGAATTGGGAACCTCACACCATCAAGAAAGCAGCACCGGAAGAAGACGCATCCTCCAGACCTGAGGCTCCTGTGCCAAGATGCCCCCTGGACCAACAGTGATGCCGTACTGACCTTTCCTCCAGAGCTGACAAGCGGGAAAGCTTTCGCCTGAAGCAGACATCCTGCATTTGGGCTTGTAGCTTACCAGACTGTGTAAGAATAAACGTTTCTTTGCTAAAGCTATCCACTTGTGGTATTTCTGTTACAGCAGCACTAGCTAATTAAAACACTTCCATCTCAGCTTCAGGTCCTAGAGACAGGAGTTCCCCATATCAGTTCTTCCTGGCTGAGGGAGAGCCTATGGACAACACCTTTTAAAGACTGATGTTCTGCTTTTATTATTGTTATATGTGTTACTAATGGGAGAAAGATATGGCAGCCTACATCTGTAATGACTAACAGTCTTGCAAACCCTATTGAGCACTTCTACCCTGTCCTGTAGGGTCACTGTAAGTCAAATTAATTTGATGGCAAAGGTTTCTCATTTGGTTACCGTGTCCACTGTTGATTCGAGTGCCTACCATGGGTGGGAGCTACAAGCTTGGCAGCATCCTGATGACACGGATTTCAGCTGAGCAGGCAGCTTTGTATCTTATCACCATTTATCAGATGAGGACATGGAATTAGAGAGCAAAGTCAGGTTACTTGTTTGAGATGGTTCACAAGACAGGACCTGCAACCCTGGTCCTTTGGGACCATTTTTTTTTCTTTTTCCATCCCGTTATTTCTAGGGCTGAGAGGATGAAAGTTGGGCAGAGAGCATGAGAACTCAGAACGGGTTTCTTTTCAACACTGTGGTCAGGAAGCTTGTCTGCTCCCTGAGCTCAGCTGCAAAGAAAGGCATCTGGGATTGATGCCACCAACAGTGTCGGCAGGGCTGCTCCAAAAAGCCAGTTTCCGAGCTCATTCCTGGCAATCCGAAAGGTCAGCAGCTCAAATCTGCCAGCTGCTCCTTGGAAACTCTATGGGGCAGTTCTACACTGCCTTGTAGGGTTCTATGAGTCGACACTGACTTGAATAGCAATGGGTTTGGTCTGGGTTTTGTAATCTAGCATGTGGTAATTGTGGTAATCCATGCCCAGCCCTGATGTGGGCCTCAGCCACTCCCAGGGACAAGTCAGGGTCCTGGATGCTGGGATGCACAGGAAAAGCAGGATTTTGAAGAAAGGGACCTGAAGGCTGCCCTTGGCTTCTCTCACAGACTGTCTACCCTGGTGCCCTGAGGTAACTCCAGGTCACCTGGGCCAGCCTCAGTTTATGCCAGATGTAGAGGAGGCTGACTCACCCACTGGTGTCCCTTTGGGATGGGGTGGAGTGTGGTGAGGAGGTGTGGTAAACATGGATGTGGGAGGGGCAGGCTAGGGAGGTCCCTCTGGTCAGGCCTACACATGTGTGGACACTTCCAGGGTCTACAAGGGCTAGCGCACAGCCATCCAGCTGCCTGGTGTGTGCAAGGACACAGAGCCTGTGTCCAGCACCTTCACTTCTGGCCCCTGCTCTGCTTGCCTCCAGTCATGGTGGGGACTTGATACAAGACACTATGCAGGATGGAGATTAAAAGAGCTAGGCCACTTCCTTGCTGTGTGACTCTAAACAAGCAATGTCACTTCTCTGAGCCTCAGTTTCCTCATCTATAAAAATAACAGTGTTCACCTCATGATGTGAAGATTAAAAGCCCTAAAGTACATAAAGCACTTGACACACTTCAGCACTTTGACATATATTAGCTATTACCACCACCTTTACCACCAACTTCAGTGTGCTAGTCTGTCAAATGGGGACATGCTAACTCTTGCCTTGCCTGTGTCATTGGGTGTTGTGCGATAAATTAAACAAACTAATAATCTCCATGAGGACAGAACCTGTGTCTGTCTTATTCTCCTGTTGTGTCCCCAAGATTTAGAAGAGTGTCTGGCACATAATAGGTGCTCAGCAAATATTTATGAATGAATGGAGTGTGAGGGATCATCTTGTGACTCTGAAGGCACTTCACAGAGGTGAGGTGCTTTTGCTGCCATCAGGTAATTGGTGAATTTCAACAGCAGGACAGCTGTGTCAGGAAGAGGTGAGTTCTCCGTTGCCGGAGACAAGTAAGCAGAAACCTGAAGGTAGCTCAGCACAGGTGTCAGAAGTGTGACTCACACATCAGCTTCAGGTTGAACTGGACGATCCCGCAAGAAAACTTGGCAATTTGGAGTGAGTGAGAGGCTCACTCACCTCTTCCCAATTCCTCCCAGCCATCCATAGCGGTCAGCTCAGTCTTGTCTGGTCAGCTCATGCTCAGACCAACCATCCTCATACCGTGGTCACATTCTCCACCCACATGGACGGTATCAAAAACACGCTCGTGCCCATGCACATGCAGCCCGCTCTGCACACCTTCACCCACTGGGCACAGCTGTCACTGTCACTAACAGCAGCACCAACTGATGGTGTCACCGTCACTAACAGCAGCACCAACTGATGTACAGAACAAAAACAAAATCCATAGCTGTCGAGTTGATTCCAACTCATCACGACCCCATAGGTCACAGTGAAACTGCCCCATGAAGTTTTCAAGGAGGCTGGTGGATTTGAACTGCCAACCTTTTGGTTAGCAGCCATAGCTCTTAACCACGACACTACCAGGGTTTCCCTGACGTACAGAGCCCTCACTGTAAACTAGGCTTTGCGCTCAGTCTCCTCCTCCTGGGCCACATATCATTTTCACCTGTAAAATGAAAGGATCATTACCTCCATTTAAAGATTGAAAACCAAGGCCCAGAAGATAAGACAACCTGCCTGAGGTCACATGGCTAGAGAGAAGCAGAGCTGGGCTTTGAACCCAGATCAGCCTTAGCTCCTCTTAGCCGTAGTACCTCCCTGATAGAAAGCAACAACCAACCCAAAGCTAACCTGACTGATGCTTGCAGGGCCCCTTCCAGCCCAGGTGTCATCCCAACCTAGATGGTGGAACCAGTTGGGTAATACGGTTATCAGGAAAGGCAGAGTCAGGAAACCAGAGTACCTGCCACCTCAGCTGCACATGTGCTGGGCTCCGACCCATGCAAGTATGAAATCCCAACAGTGGACTCCTGCTTGGACGTGAGCCGAAACAGGCATACCAGCTTGAGGATGGTTCTAGCTCATCATTCTAGCTTGATCTTCTACTTCCACCTGCTTGAACCCTGTCTCCCTGACAAACTGGACCATTCCTGGTCACCACCGAGCCTTGGTTCAGGCTGTTCTTTGTGCCAGGGATTGCTTCTTCTCTTCTCCCGGCAAATCCTATGTAATGGTACAAGTACAGTTTAACAGTTGCCTCCTCTGTGAAGCCTCTCTGAGTCCTGAGAGGGAGAAACCGTGACTCCCTCCCTCCTCTGGGCTTCCTCCTGAAGACAGGGCACATCCTCCATTCCAGCACTTGCTGGAATGTTCTCTGGCTAGTTGTTTACGTGTCTGCCTCCCACACCAGACTACGGGTCTCTTGGGGCCAGGGCAGTGTCTGATTCATCTGTGCCTCCATTGCAGCAACAGCAAGGCCCGGCACTTCAAAATGCTCAGTGAAAGTGACGGGCTAATTACGTATGGCCAGGAAGGTCCCTACCCAGGCCACTCTGGCAGGGCTTTGGGGGGTGGGAGGGGCACATAGTTGAGAGTGTTTGCTGCTGACATCATCCATCCACACGGAGGCGGGTGCTGCAGCCCATCCAGCAAGCGAGAACAGCTGCGGCTCCCTCAGAAAGCATCACTTCTGGGCAAACGAAGATGTTATGTCCAGAGATGTTAGGTTTGTCCTCCTCCCAAGTACAGCAAAGGCCGCGGGCTGCATTGCTTGCTCCCCAGCTGACTTTTCTACCGACTATTGGGGGGGGGTTGATTTCTGACAGAAAGTGGCTCCCTGCCCCAACTTGAAGACACGTGTGATGTTAAGCAATGCTTCAAAAAGTTTTAATGCTACTTGCTGCTCCTGCCACACTGGCTGGGTGATGTCAAGCCCACTTGCTGCTTGTGCCTCAGTTTGTTCACCCACAAAATGGGAGACATAATCCCTCTCTCTGTCTGCCTTCAGTGATTAAGTGCTATAGCTGCTAACAAAAAGGATGGCAGTTCAAATCCACCAGAAGTTCCTTGGGAATCACATGGAGCAGTTCTACTCAGTCCTATCAAGTTGCTATGAGTCAGAATAGACTCGAGAGCAGATGTTTGGGGTTTTGGGGGTCCGGGGTCTGTCTTCTAACTTGGGATGATAAGGAAATGAGCAATGTTAACAAAAAAAGACAAGGCATTTCGGAATGCATAAAAATAACTCCCAAGCAAGATGTAGGATGTGGTAATCCTTCAGCTGAGTCTTCTGAATGAGACCAGAAGGGGAAGGTCCCTCTCTGTTTCTGTGGCACAGAAAGTCCTACAGGACAGAGAGTCTGGATTTCATCACTTCCTTATTAAAGCACTCTGTCCCATCTGGGTCACAGTTTTATCACCTGTCGGAGAAGGGACTGAACTGAATTAGTGCTTCCCAAACTTTATAATTCATCTACCATTCCCAGCACAATTTCAGTTGTTTTTGAGCTCTGTTTATTTTACAATTTTCTTTAACTTGACTCTTCCTACAATTCATCTATCTGCTTGAGCCTTGTTCTGAGAATAGTATCCTTAATCAGTGGCATGATACACTGGTTACATTTTTTCCTCTGATAACTAAATTAAATATATTTATTGATTTAGTAAATAATCCAAGATAATTAAGGCAAACGGTGTTCACCCAGGCCCCAGTGAAATCGCTCTGGGCACCACCAGTGTCCCCATTGGCTTTTTGAGGAAGAGAAGAGAGGACCCTTCAGACCTTTCTTCCTGCTCCAACAACCTAGAGTTTACATCTGTGTGACACACTCCCCAGGCACCAGTCCCAGGACAGAAGCCCCAAGCAATGGTCAGACAATCCCCGTCCCACAGAAACTTCCAGTCCTGCCAGTGAAAAACTGTTCTCCCGTTGCATCCTTCTTTTACTTGTATTTTATAATTATAACATGTATATGTTATAGCATGATGAAAAAATGAAGAAGGGATGAAATCCAGATGCTAGGAGAGTGAGGCTAGGAGAACTGAGGCAAGACAAAGTCAGCACATATGAGGTTTACTAGAGCTCTGGCATGTTTCCTAGAAGAGTGTCACAGATTGGGGCTCTGAGCTTCCTAGCAGTCAAAGTAAAAAGGGGAACAGGATTTGTTTTCTCTCATTCTCATCAGTGTGTAGTATATGAGCAATGTCCTGAACCACATCCCTATAATACATATGATGCCATAGGCTGTGAGGCTGCTGACCTGGGCAGAGAGAGGCTGTACCTGTCTCTCCTTCAGCCCATCACTTATGCTGCTGTAGTCTTCCCCAAAACAAAGGCTTAATCAAGTGACTTCCCTTCTCAAAATGTACATTTTCTTCTTGGCCTACAAAATAAAATCTAACCTCTCCATGTTCAGGTTCAAAAATCTCCATGAACTTCAAGTCCCAAAGTATCTTTAGCAACCTCATTTTCAGGTACAGTGGACCTGCCAAAGTTTAAATCCTGGCTCCACCACTTACTAGTCTTGACCTTGAGCAGGTTTTATCACTTCTCAGAGCCTAGGAATCCCCAGCCGTCAGTAAAGACATGAAGAGTCCTGTTGCACAGGACTGTTAAGGGGACTGAATGTAATAACACAGGGATGCATTTGTCACCTGCTGGGTACTCCAGTGTTGGCTTTTGGGGTATGCATTCTTACACCTACTGGCCTTTGCTCCTGCTGTTTCTTCAATCTGACTGGCTCTCCCCTTTTCCTGCTAGCTGAAATCCTACCACTCATTCCAACTCAGCTCAAGTGCCACTTGAACTCAATGCTTTCTCTGATCCTCCCAATCAAAACAGCGTTTCCTTTCCCATAGCACATCATTTCTACACAGCATAACATTGTAGTATATGGAACATTCAACCAGTGTTTCTCACACTAGGGATCACCTCCTACTAACACATGGGGAAATGAAAGTGGTTGATGGCTACACAAAAACAAGTCAGCACTGACTCACTGTGACTGTGTGGGTCAGATGAGAACTGTGTCCCACACGGCTTTCAGTGCCTGATTTCTGGAAGTGATCACCAGGCCTTCCTTTTCCAAGGTGCCTCTGAGTTGAACCTCACACCTTTCAGATATCAGCTGAGCACATTAACTGCTTGTGCCACCCAGGAACCCCTGGTTGACATCAGCATTAAAAAAAAAAAAAAGGAAACAGAGTGGAAAAGACTAGAAAATAGAGTGTGTAGTATGAATTTGGATTTGGTTTTGAATAGATGACATACGTGTGTGCGTATGCACGTGTGTGTGTGTGCTGGGTCATAACATAAAGTGACTTTCTTACCAAGAGTGGCTGCCAAAAAGCTCTGAAAGCCACAGCACTGGGTTCCTGGAGGGTAGGAACCAAGTCTGGTCCTCCTGTGTGTCCTCAGCACTTAGCACAGAGCCTAGCACACAGTAAGGTGACTGGTAAGTATTTGCTAAAGTGAGCTGCCAACCCTGTAATACAGAAGAACATGGTTACAGGAGGATTCTGGGTGTCTCAGGTTCAACTGTGAGCCCCCATGTTCAGCCCTAACTTTCAGGGGCCCTATTTAGGCATAGGGCCCAGAGGGAGTGGTGACGAAAGCATCACCCGGTGGGGACTTAAAGTTAACCTTGCTGACAGGGGGTGGAAGAGAAGAGTACAGCTTAGTCCCTCCTTCCCCAGGACCCCCTCTGAAGATGCCACTTTTATCCGCCATAAAATGGAAGAGATGGTGCCAGCATCACTCACCCCAGAGGGAGAGAACTGCATGAGGAGAGACACGGAGGTCATTTGGTTTAAGTCTCATTCATAGGTGGGAATGCGGGGGTCTATTGAGAGCAAATGACTTGCTCAAGGTCACTTGTCAAACTAATGGCAGACTTGGGATTAGAACCAAGAGTATGGAATGGACAACTGATACATTAAATAGAAAAGCGCTGGGGAAAACACAGGAAGTATCTTGTAAGAGAGAGGGATAGTGTGTGACTAAGACCAGCCCCTTAGTGTAAACACAAGAGGCCACAGTGGCTGTCACACCCTTCTCCACCCCCGTTGACCTCACAGACACCAAGCCCGGTGTTTGGGCCCATTGAGCACGGACTGTGTCTGAGTCCCAATAGTTCCTGGGCCATTTTCTTAACCCTTCAGAGCCCTGGTTCCTCATCTGATAACCAGGGTTACTCCTTTCCACTTACATGATTCTTAAACCCCAAAAAGAAGAAAACCCAAACCCACTGCCATTGAGTCAATTCTGACTCACGGCAACCATAAAGGGCAAAATAGAACTGCCCCATAGTGTTTCCAAGTAGCACCTGGTAGATTCAAACTGCCAACCTTTTGGTTGGTAGAGCTGCAGCAACAAAGCACTGTGCTATAAGGTTTCCCTGATTCTTGGAAAGAACAAATCGGTAAATTAGCTAAGTATCTGGCAAGTGTTTATAAATGTCAATCCTTCCCTCCCCTTCTTTCTCTATGCCCTTTATTTCATCCTCAGGGATTTCTCCCAAGTGAAACAAAACCCCTCTGACCATATCCCTCTTCTGCTCTAACACTTTTATGTCCCTCTGTTCTAAGAATAAAGTCTAAACTTGTCAGCCCAACACTCAAAATCCTTTACAGACGGGATCCCATTTCTTTCTCTCTTTAGCCCTTTTTGCCTATCAATATAGTGAGCCAGTCCCATCAACTGGCATCATAGGGTTTTCTGAGAATAAGCACACACACACACACACACACACACACACACACACACACACACACACACACACACACACACACTTATACACTATACACATGTGTGCCATGTTGCCTTTGCATGCAAAAACTGGACAATGAATAAGGAAAACAGAAGAACTGACATTTTCGAATTGTGGTGCTGGAGAAGAACACTGAGTGTACCATGGACCGCCAAAACAATGAACAGGCCTGTTGTTCTGGACAAAGGACAACCAGAGTGCTCCTTAGAAGCAACGCTGGCGAGACTGAATCTCACATACTTTGGACATGGTTTCAAGAGGGATCAATTCCTGGAAAAGGACAATGTGCTCAGCAGAGTGGAGAGTCAGTGAAAATGTGGGAGACCCTCGAAAAGGTGGATTGACACAGGGGCTGCAAGGTTGGGTTTAAGCATAAAACGATGGTGGACATGGCACAAGACTGGGCAGTGTTTCACTTTGTTGTGCATGAGGTCGCTGTGAGTTGGAACCGACTCGACGGCACCTAACAACATGTACCCTTACACACATACACACACACAGTACACACCCATATGCACACACATACGTAATAACGTGTACACATGAATGCATGTAACATACACACACAGCGTACTCCACTCACTTTCCACCTCCGTACTCTCCCTTCAATACCCCGAACTTAAAAACCTCAGAGTCACACAGCTGCTGGAATTGGTTAGACGTGTAAGTTTAATTCCAGAACCAAATGCAGACATCACCCTTCACAATCACACCCTCTGAGCCTGTGGGTCTCCCACACAAGACCAGGAGTACCCGAGAGGCAAGACCAGCTTGGGGCCCGCGGGTCCTGGCACACAGAGACGCTTGCAGATGTCTGTGGCCCAGGATCCCCTGAGCAGTGTTCTCCAACCCTACTCAGGGCCTTTCAGGATCACTACGGTTGAAGTCTAGAGGCCTAGAAGCCTCATGCCATTGCCCAAGGCACTTGGTGTGCAGTCCGCATCTGGATTCAGGAGGCTGTCTGCTTTTTTAAGGAAGCAGGACAGGACAGAAAGGGAAGCAGACAAGGCAGGATGGAGGCTGTGTGACCTTGAGGAAAAGCCTTCCCCTTCTGTTTAATTCACGGCAGAATCCTGCAATCTATAAAGAAGACTAAAAATAAGGCTGAAGACCCCTCTGAGAAGGAACTAGAGTGACTGCAGAGCTTTTTCAAGTGACACACATCCTGTCTGCGATCCCTAACTCCACTTCCCCAGCACTAACAGGTGGTGGGGAGCACGCCGTATTTCGCAGACTCCCAAGATGATTCTGATTAAGGAAGCCCCCAATCACGACGCCGTCACACCCAGCTGTCCTTCTGTTGTAAACCCAGTACAGGCTGCAGAGCCAGGACTTGGAAACTGCTTAGCCAGTCTGAGCCGGGTTCTTTGTCACAGAACTGAGAGACAGTCTTCCCGCTACATGGGCTGCTGGGAGGAGGGAGTGAACCCCTGCATGTGAGTGCCCCCACCCAGGGGTGGGGTCGGTCTGGTCTGCAGAAGGTACAGCCTCCACCTTCTCCTCTGGGTGAAATTTATGTCTTTGGTAAACTGGGAGCAAGGCACGCTTTCCTTCCTTCTTCTCTTCTGAGCCTCAGGCTCTGGAATAGGAGCACTGTCATGAGTTAGATCTGACTCCACGGCACTTGGCACTTGGCAAAGGAGATCCTGGTGGTGTAGTGGTTAAGTGCTACGGCTGCTAACCAGAAGGTGGACAGTTCAAAACCACCAGACGCTCCTTGGAAACCCTATGGGGCAGTTCTACTCTGACCTCTAGGGTTGCTATGCGTCGGACTCGACTCTACTGGGTTGGGTTTGGTTCTTTTGTTTTAAAGGAGACACTAACGGTGTAGTGGTTAAGTGCTACAGCTGCTAACCAAAGGGTCAGCAGTTCAGAACCACCAAGTGTTCCCTAGAAACTCTACAGGGCAATTTTACTCTGTCTTATAGGGTCACCACGAGTTGGAATCGACTTGATGCCGGTGGGTTTGGCCTTTATTTTAAAGGCTGAAAAAACACAATCTCAATCCCACAAACACATGCTGTGACTGCCCTACCACAGACCCTGGGGTTGGTGGGCACAGAGACAAGCAAGGCCTGGGTGCACCCCTCAAGCAGATCCCAATTCACGGAATGACTAGCTGGGCTGTCCACTCTGACAACGAAGGTCAGCAGTGGTCCCCTCTCTAGGGTTCCTAAGAGTCTCAGGACACACCACAGGTGCCACAGGGGAACTACTGGCTGATTGGGTTTGGGGGTTAACCAGGGAGCCACTGCTAATGACCAGTGAGTTCTGAGCTGAGCAGGTAGAAGGGCCGTTTTCCTGCTGCCCTGAGCTGAGCATCCTATCAGCCCGCCAGGGAGAGCTGGAGGTGTGCCCGCAACCCCCTTCCCTCCCCTCTCAGAGGGCCCTTTAGCAGCCCCACCATCCCAGCCTCTTGGTGGGTGTCCCAGTGCCTGGTAAACAGGACTCCGTGAGAGCCAAGCCCCCACCCCACCCCCACCCCCACACACAGGCGCTTTGTCTCTGTTTCTGATGCATAATACATGGGCGCAGGCCCGGACCAGCCTCGGGGCCATCTTGGACAACAGGCCCATCACTGAGAGGCTGTGGGGGGCACAGTCGGGACACAATGGTGTTCACTCAGAGCTGAGGGGAGCAGATAAAGGGCCCCTTGGGCCCTGGAGCAGGCCCCCTCCCACTGCCTCAGCGCAGGCTTGGAGAGGAAGGCATGCCTCACTCATTGACAGCTGTTCCCCAGAGAGCCTGCAGTCCTTAAATCCTCCCAGTCAGTTTTCAACACGGCCTCCAGCCACATCCTTGACCCTTCTTAGGGTTTTGACACTATCCCCTCTTGACCCTTGGAGAGTTATTCAGGACTTCCCTGTCTCAGCCTCTGGGTTCCTATAAGAGAATTCCCTTGTAGGCTACCACTCATTGGGGATGGTATGTTCCTTGGTGCTTTGGACAGTAGTTGCTGACCTTGAACGACCCAGAGGCATCTCACTCACCCCTACCCCCACAGGAAAACACAGTACAAAGATGATGAGACTAAGAGAGGGGCGTGTATGAATCACTTACCGCATACTTCGTAAAAGAAACCCATGCACAATTTTATGGGCTAAAACAGCACAGTAACTCACAGCAACTTAAAATGCAAGAACAGCTGTCACTGGAAGTTTGTGCCAACTCGAGATTACTTCGAGGGCAAAGTATTCTTACTGAGTGTTTCAGGAATTCCAGATATTTGTTACTTTTACCATGACAGTATACTGCAAGATACTTCCCAAAACCAGCTGTTGTTGAGTCGATTCCAACTCACAGTGACCCTAAAGGACAGAGTAGAACTGCCTCACAGAGTTTCCAACAAGCGCCTGGTGGATTCGAACTTAAGTAAACCAAATCTGTAACTCAGATACAATTGGTCTCTACTTGCCTGGTGCAAAAGAGAAAGAAACCAAAGACTCAAAGAAGAAACTACATGAACTATGGCCTCATCTACCCTGAGACCAGAAGAAACAGTGCCGGCTACCACTACTAACCATACGAGATGCAAAAGATGGTCCTGGATACAACGAGAAAAGTCTGTAGAGCAAAACTCAAATCCTTAAAAAAGGCCAGATAAATGTGCTTCTTAATTCAGTCAAATACAAGAGAGTAAATGGGCAACTTCTGTCCAACAGTAAGATGAGAAGGCAGGAAGGGGCAGGAAAACTGGACAAACGGACACACAGAACCTGGATAGAAAGAGAGAGTGCTGTCCTGTTGTAGGGACTACAGCTGATGTTACAAAATAATGTGTGTATAAATTTTTGAAGGAGACACAAACTTAAGCAATAAACATTCACCTAAAACACAAAATAAAGTGAAAAAGGCCAGACCTACTGGACTAATTGAGACTAGAAGAATCCCCAAGTCTATAGCCCTGAGTTACAGCTTAAACTTTCACCTGAAACGACTCCTGGAGGTCACGTGTCAGCTGTATAACAGAGCAGTTTATAAGATAAACAACATCACCCATGAGTACTATGCACCTTTAAAAAATCATCTACAGGACACCAAATGGCCAACATCTGTCCTACACCAAAGATGATTAAGGGAGCAGGGAAGTTAGATTAACGGAAAATGAAAAACCTGAATGGAATTACTGAGAATGTTTACACATTGTGGGAAATGTAACCAATGTTACTGATCAATCCGTATAGAAATTGTTAAGCAGGAGTCTAATTTGGTGTGTAAACTTTCACCAAATCAAAAACAAAATAAAATACATGTACATATACATATTTGTATATGTATAAATATGTATACGTATACGATATCTGCCAATTCAGTCTGTGAACTCACCCTAGAAAAAGTGCTACATATCTCGTTGCTGAATGTCACCACGGTCACCTTTGAAGCATGCCCCTTGGGAAGCTTTGCACCGACACCAGAGCCTAGTTCACCCGTCAAAGCAATTTTGGAACTCTTCTGGAATGGGCATCGAGGTCATATACATATGGGCACATATGGGGTCACATACATATACAAGTGGGCACCAGGTCATCATATACCCTGGATGTCCTGAAGGTCACCCAAATATCTTCCTATCAACATTTCCTTTATCTCTGGGTAAAGAAAAATGTCACTGACGGGCCAGTGAGTACGGAGGGTGTTCCAATACAGTTATTTGTTTACTGGCTCAAAACTACCTCACGGACAACTACATGATTAAGTTTGCGAAGCTGCCACCATGGGCAATGGCCATTCCAGAGAGAGTTCCAAAATTGCTTTGAAAGGTGGACTAGGTGCTGGCGTCAGTGCATAGCTTCCCAAAGGGAGCACTTTGAAGGAAACTGTAATGATATTCAGCAATGAGGTATGTAGCACTTAGAACAATGAAGTTCACGGGGTTAACTGTCAGACCCTCCTATACATATAAATTCACACGCAACCCAAACTGGTTGCCTTCAAGTTGATTCTGACTCCTGGGGCCTCCACAAGTCAGAGAAGCACTGCACCCTCTAGGGTTTTCAAGACTGATCTTTCAGAAACAGGTCACAGAGACTTTCTTCCAGGGTGCCTTAGATAGACAGCACCTGTGAGCCTATCGGTTAGCAGCTGAGCTTGTTAACCCAGCCCATCTCTACATAAACAGATTTGGGGGATTATGCGTCCAGCTGCTGCAGCAACAAGAGCTTGAGAGATTCATTATGAAAAACCACGCAAACACAGAAAAGACATCTTTAGGGGTTCTCAACTGGCAGAGACATTCACTCCAGGGCCCACCTCCAGAGATTCAGATTCAGGAGATCTGGGTGACAGCCCAGGAAGCTGCGCTCTAACAGCACCCAAAGATGCCAGTGCAGGTGGGCTCCCAAGGACACTTCAAGATACACTGGGTAATGCAAAATTATAGGCCCCAAGTATGCAAAATAGATCCCACATTGGCAGTTAACAAAACAACCCACAACAGACTCAGTCAATAATGATCGAATTCAGTAGGACTAGTTGCAACCGGAGCCCGCAGAAGACACTGAGGGCAGAGTCCCCCTCACTGCAGATTTGGGGGTTTCCAGCTCTTTTTACAAGTGCACACAGTAGGGGCCTCGCGATATTGCCAAGGGCTGCCACGAGGCCAGCTGCATGAGGAGAAGACTGATTCAAGGCCTCAAGAAACTCTAGGAAAGTGCTCCTGTGGGCTCCTGTGACCATGTGTTCAAAACGCTTGTTTAATCCCAGAGGACCTCTGTAAGCAGCCTTTGGTAGTGGCCCGGTGGTTAATTAAGAGCTCAGCTGCTAACAAAAAGCAAAAATTTGGCCACTGGAAGCCACAAGCTACTCCTTGGAAACCTGATGGCGCAGTTCTACTTGAGTCAGAATTGACTCAGTGGTAATAGTTTTTGTTGCTTGTAAAGGGATAAAGGCATTGCTATTTTAAGAATAAATACAAAAATAAACAATGGAACAGGTAACACCACAGTGCATTCTTCTTCGCTCATCATTTCTGACACACACATGTCTGTAGAGTGAGCAGTTCCCACCAGGCGTTCTCTGTGGGTGGAGATTATCCTGTCCTTTCAGCTGCCCTTTGTGGTTCCATTTGTGGAATGTTTTCCACTTTCTTGCTAACACAAGTAAAGCTTTGTGCTAAGCACTTCTTTTATTTTCCCTCTCGGGTTACTTCCTTGGCTGCCTGCAGGGCCCCGGATGAAGGAGCTACCTGCCATCTCCAGGTGTTAGTTGGTTTGTCTGGGAGCAGGAGTCGAGGGTTAGAGAGGTATCAGGCTCCCTAGAATAAAGCCCAAATCATGTGACTCTTGGGTGCTGGCCTCCCAAATCATCTTTACAGAAACTGAAATTTGACTGGGGAGCAGAGTATTTCACTCTGCAAGGGGAGATCTAGCCTAATACACTGATTTCTTGGAAGGGGACCCTGGGAACACATTACACTCAGGGACGGAAGGCAGACACGGTCTTCTAGCTGAGACCAGGTTTTCACAAACAGAACTTAAATGCACAGGATGCTTGCAGGAGTGAGAGGTTGGGAAAATACTGGAGGAAGGCGACCCTCAAAGAGAGGAGACCTGGGCAAGGAAGACAATCTCACTAGAGAAGTACTGGAATCAGGAGGAAAAAAGTGTGTGGGGGGGTGTGTGTACATGCAAGTGTGCACATACATGTGTGTGTGTGCATGCATGTGCGTGTGTGCGTGTGTGTGTGTGCGTGTGTGCATGTATGTGTGTGTGTGCGTGTGAGGGAAGTGGCTGAGAAGCCTGCAGCTGCAGAATTCTAACCCACTCACCAAACCCACTGCCAATGAGTCTGGTCTGCCTCATAGTGACCTTAGAGGTCAGAGTAGAACTGCCCTATAGAGGTGCGAAGAAGCACCTGGTAGATTTGAACCGCCAATCAGAATTCTAACAGAGGAGCCATGTTGCCCGTGACTCCCCCTGTCCATACTCTTGGGCAGTCAACATTTCAGGACTGGTCAGGACAGGTCAGAACGCTGGACTAGGAGCAGGAGACCAGGGTTTTCTCTGTGGATTTTACTCTGCCAGATGACCTTTGGTACATTGCATGTCCTCCTTGATGCCCAGTTTCTGGATATATAAGAAGAAAGACATAAGGAATTAGGACCCCCCTCTCTTGTTGGTGGGTAGAAAATGGCACAGCCCTTGTAGAGAGTAGTTTGGCTGTTCTTCAAAAAGTTAAACACAGAATTACCACATGACCCAGCAAGCCCACTTCTAGGTATACATCAAGAGAACGGAAAGCCAGCACTCAGACAGACACTTGTACACCAGTGTCCCCTGCAGCACAATTTTTCAAAGCCCAAAGGTGGACACAACTAAATGCACATCAGCGGAGATGAATGGGTCGACAAAACACGGCACAACGGAATATGACTCAGCCGTAGGGAGAAACGACACATTCCACAACGTGAATGGACCTTGAAACATGATGTTGAGCGAAATATGTCAACCACAAAAAAGACAAAAACTTTCTGATCCTGCTTTTGTGAAGGGTCTAGAAGCAGCAAGCGCATAGAGCCAGAGTTTATTTGTGGTCACCAGGTGCGGGTGGGAAGGAGGAGGAGAGGGAAACTCAGTCTTTAGGGGACAGGGAGCTTCTGTTCCACATGGTGGGAACATTTGGAATGGATTGTGGGGATGGCCACCCAGCAGGATGAAGGTAGTTATGGTCACCAGATGGCCCATGTTAAGATGGGGAAATGGCCAGTGTTTTGCTACACATAAATTTGTGAAAAAGAAAGAAAACGTGTGAACCAAATGAGCTGTAAGCTCTCGGCCGGCTTGACCATTCCGTGGTTCTAGAATAGACACAACTCAGCCAGGTCACGCGTGCCACTCTTCCAACAATCACTGGACATATTACTGGTGCAGAGCAGCACAATGTTGAGATGAGAGGAGCCGCAAAGCAGAATGGGAGGAGGGACCCTCTTGAGAACTGAACTGTGTCACCCTAGACCTGTTGCAGAGCCCTGCTGGTGCTGTGATTAAGAGCTACAGCTGCTAACCAGAAGGTCAGCAGTTCAAATCCGCCAGGTGTTCCTTGGAAACTCCATGGGGTAGTACTCCTCTGTCCTGTAGGGTCGCTATGAGTCAGAACTGACTCAATTACAGTGGGTTTTTTGGTTTGGTATACCTGTCGTGGGAGCCTTGGTGGTGTAGTAGGTAGGTGCTATGGCTGCTAACCAAAAGGTCAGCAGCTCAAATCTACAAGGCACTCTTTGGAAACTCTGTGGGGAGGCTCTACTCTATCCTATAAGGTCTCTATGAGTTGGAAACAACTCAACAGCAACGAGTTATACCTGCTGCAGGACCCTGATGGTGCAGTGGTTAAGTGCTGGCGCTGCTCACCAAAAGGTCGACAGTTCAAATCCACCAGCTGCTTCTTGGCAACATTATGGGCAGTTTTACTCTGTCCTGTAGAGGCTGTGTGAGTCGAAATTGACTAGATGGCAATGGGTTTGGTTTTTAGGTTATACCTGTGGTTTGGAGCCCTGGTGGTGCAGTGGGTAAGCGTTTGGCTGCTAACCAGAAGGTCGGTAGTTCAAATCCACCAGCCACTCCTTGGAAACCCTATGGGACAATTCTGTGGTGCAAAGGACTCCATGGCAAAGGCTGGCTTTTTTGTTTTTGTTTCTTTTTTAGGCCCCTGGTTATAACCTCCTTCGGGAATGAGTTTTCTTTGTTATGTTTATGAGGCGGCATTGGTGTAGGTGTGTCCCGAGTCGGTCTCTTTTGAAATATACAAAGTATACAAAGCAAGCAGAGACAGAAACACAGAAGCCACAGGAAGAGGGCCAAGGAGCCCAAGACCGGGAACTGCAAACAGACAAGGGACCTTCCTCCAGAACTGGTGGCAAGAAAGCCTCGCTAGAGCCAGAAAGCTGAATTCAGTCTTCCAGCCTCTTAAACTGGAAGAAAATACATTTGTTTCTTAAAGCCACCCACTTGTGGTGTTTCTGTTACAGCAGCACTGGATAACTAAGAGAGAACCAAAAGGTTACCAACCTAATACTTGTCAAGTGCTGAGCTAGAAAGGTACCCTACTATTAATCGATCCTTGTGACGATCCAACTGAAGGCCTGATGGTTAGCGGTTAAGTGCACTGGCTGCTAACGGAACAGTCGACAGTTCAAATCCACCAGCCACTTCTTGGAAACTCTGTGGGGACCATAGCTCAAAATCAACCTGACAGCCACGGTCTTTTAGTGACAATTCAGGAGGCAAATATTGTTTTTCTCCACTCTACAGACAACAAAACTGAGGTTCAGAGATGTTCAGTTGTTTGTCCAAGACAGCAGTACGGCAAGCAGATGAGCTGAGTAGAAGCCTCATCTTTCCTCTAAGAAAAAAAGTACCACCTTCGCCTTTCAAGCACTCACAGTCCCTCGAGTGACTCGAGTTAGACAACTAGCAGCAACACAGAGCAGGGAGCCCAGAGGCAGAAGCAGCCTGCCTGGCCCCCACAGAGATGGGCAGGGAGGTGGAAAAGCTGGCTTGTGGGGTGCCTTGAAGCCTGACTCAACCTCTGAGTGCAGAGCCTGGGGGCAAGGGGGAGGAACCGTGCTGTAGAGGGAACAGCACAAACAAAAGCTTGAATGGAGGAGCACATTTTGTGGGCCACTAGGAAAAGAGCAAGGGCTCTGTTACTGAAATGAGGGGTTTGGAGATCAGTGCAGGAGAGCAGTGTGGGAATATGGGTGGGCCCGGGCAGCAAGGGGTCACAGAGGTCAAAAGAAGGGGTAGATGTGATGGGGTGAACTCCAGGGCCTAGGCCAGCCCCCAGCCCTTCCCCCACTGAGGCGAAAGGCAAATACCGATCTGAAGAGCTGGGAGTGGCCCCATCACCTGCTATGCAAACTAGGGGCTGGGGACTCCTCACCCAGTGGGGTCCTAGAGTTCCATCCCCGGCCTTTTACTGAGGGCAGCCGGCTCCTTCAGGACCAGGCCCACTTCTGACAGATGTCAGCATCCCTCAGTGCCAGCACCTCCGAACTGTTCCCCAAACACTCAACTGGTCTATTCTGAATAATAAATAGACCCAGCACGCCATCCATTTCTCGCTCTGCCTGAGTCTCTGGCCAGGTTTCCACTCTGAATCCGGGGAGTGCACGGTTGCACATTTAGGGGGCCAGCTGGCTAATCCCGATAACCCAATCAGGTTCTGGGTCAAGACTGCGCACTGTTCCACTCCATTCTGTCCTGTCTGCCACCACTGCCAGCGACAGGCCCAGAGGCCGTGCCAGGCCAGGAGGTGAAATGCAGCTTCCCGCCCATGGCTCTTCTGTGGTTAAGCTGCGGGCCGTTTTGCAGAGACAGTGGTGGCCGTGGGGCAGAGGACAAGGGAGCAGCAGCAAAGGACAGTGGGCACTCCTTCCTACTCCCCGGCTCCAAGGAAGCTGGTCCCAGTCAAGCTCAGCAAATGTTTCCTGAGCACTTCCTTTGTGTCAGGGAAGGTCTTTGGGTTGGACACTGGGGTAGAAAGGCCTGGTCATTGGCTTCCTTAACAACTACAGAGAAGAAAAACCTAGGGATCAGTTCTCCTTCGTAACACAAGGGGCTGCTGTAAGTCAGAATCAGCTGTCTGGCAGTGGGTTTGGCTTTGTGTCAGGGACCAAGGATGAGGGGGACCAGGCCCCCGCCCAGGAGCTCAGAAACCTTCCTTGCACTGAACTCCGGTTACGACTCTGAGTGCTTCCTGCCTACACTCTTGACATAGGTTCTGAAAGGGTTGTCTGTCCCAAACTCTTCACAGCCAGTACCCTCTCCTTAAATACAGACCCTCGGAGCATGGCGATTCTGTGGGTGGCGCAAACAGTTAAGGCACTCGCTGCTAAGCTGAAAGGTTGGAGGTCCGACTCTACTCTGTGGTGCCACAGAGGAAAGGCCTGGAGACCCACTTCCAAAAGATCATTCTTTGAAAGCACTGTGAAGCGCAGGTCCACTCTGACACACACGGTGTCCCCGCACAGGAGGTCACTCTGAGGCCTCGTCCACTCCACAGAAGTGGGTCTGCGGAGAGTTAAGACAGCTCAGAACAGCGGAGTGGGACTCAGTTCCCCAGATCTCCTCCCCTCTGGTTGAGAATTCTCAGAGAGCTAACTCTGGGTGATGGGGAGACATTCCTTAACAGTAAATATCCTCCCTTGGCAGCGCCCACTGTACCCCTGGCTCCTGCTGCTTCTGCCCCAGAATTTCTTTTTCCTGTCCCCACCCTTCTGCTGGAAATCCTAGTGGCATAGCAGTTAAGTACTACCACGGCTAACCAAAAGGTCAGCAGTTTGAATTTACCAGGCTCTCCTTGGAAACTCCATGGGGCAGTTCCACTCTGTCCTATAGGGTTGCTACGAGTTGCAAGCGACTCAGTGGTTTTTGGTTTGGGCCCTTCTTCTGGGTTCAAATCTGAGCCATCCCAGGTGGCCCTATTCAAATGCTGCTTCCTGCAGGACCCCTTCCCTGGCTCCCAGGTAGAGGTGCTTCTGCTTGTGGAGGGTGACCTGCTGCCATAGTGGTTAAGAAGTACGGCTCCTAACCACAAGGTCAGCAACTTGAACTTGCCAGGTGCTCCTTGGAAACCTTATGGGGCAATTCTACTCTGTTCTGTAGGGTTGCTATGTAGCTTTTGGGTTTTGCCCCTTAAGGAGAAGTCTGAGTAGATTCTTCCCTATCACAAACCCCCCCACCCCTCACCCCTCACTCCTGCCCTCCTGAGCACTGAGAGTTTTAGTAACTATTTGTTGAAAGGACAGATGGAGGCCTGGAACACTGGGTGCAGGAGGGAGGAATGATGATGGAGAATTCCAAGGCCCCCACCTTCCCCCAGGCCTTGTCTCTTCAGGGAACCAGCTGTGGGAAGCCTGATAAACAGCATTGGGGTCTGGCAGGGGAGGGCAGAGAACAAAGCCAGAAACTCCACTAATTGGCAGTCAGGAGTTTTGTTCCCTGGGGAAGCTCCCTCCCTAGGAGAGAAGGGACTGGAAGGAAGATGGGAGTGTTTTCCCTGACCTCGGGTCTCACACCAAACAAATCCCTTCACTGCACAATAAGGAAGTCCTTAAAAAACCAAACTCCCCAGCAGCACCCCACCCCCCTCCCCAGCACACACACACAGAACAGTACCAGGAAGGTGGCCAGCGGCTTTGTGGGGAGAGAGCTGGGTGTACCAGCCCTGCAGGAGCTCCTGGGCTGGCCCAGATGGCCAACAGACAGTGATTTGCCCCAGCCAGGGGAGTTGTCCTTAAGGTCACACTCCTCCAGAAGACCACAGCATGGGGGAGGGAGAATCACCTTGCTGTACCTTTCCCAGAATGCCTGAAAACTATAACCACCAGCCCTCAGGTCAGGCCGTGGCAGAGAGTCGTGGAGGGTATTTCTCCATCACTTCACCCTGGGGTGACTGCCCTGCCCAGCACAGAGGGAGACTACCTCTGCCTTACTAGCTCTGGACCTGGAGTGGCCCCTGTCAGGCCACCAGGTGTGGGTTCAGATTCCTAGGCTCAAGGGACATACAATGTCTGAGAAACAGGAGGAACTTTGGTGGCAAAGTGGTTACGAGCTCCACTGCTAACCAAAAGATTGACAGTTTACATCCACCAATCACTCCACCAGGAAGTTCTACTCTGTCCTATAGGGTTGCTGTAAGTTGGAACGGCCTGGGTTTTAAGACACAGCTGCAAATTCTTTGCCATTTCTTCCATCTAGAAGTGGGTTCCATGTCCTCTTCCTTGAATCTGGGCACGGAAGTGACACTATGTGACTTATAAAGCTAAGTCATGAAAGGTCATACATTGTCTGCCTTGTTGGCTGGAGCATTCACTCTTGGATCCCTGAGCTGTCCATCACGTAAGAAGCCCAAGTTGCACAGAGATGTCAGGTACAGATGCTCCCCTCAACAGACCAAGCTGAGCTCAGCCTTCAAGTCATCCCAGTCTAGGCACCAGTCACGTGCTGAAGAAACTTCCAGGTAATTCCAGCCCGGCAGCTGTTAGAGTCACACTTAGTCATCTGAGTCCTTCCAGCTGGGGCCCTAGACATCCCAGAACAGAGACCAGACCTATCTCAATGTATGACCACAGAATCCATGAGCGAAATAAAACGGATACTGTTTTCCACCACCAGGTTTGGGGGAGGTTTGTTATGCAGCAACAGATACCAGAAGAGGGCTTTCCTCTAATTTCTTCTGAGAATACAATGTGACTCCAGCAGCACTGAAGGAACAGAAGAACTTGGCATAATTTGGATCCTGTAGGGTTTTACAGGTTCAGGAGTCTGGGAGATGGCACCTGAGACAGAGGAATTCTCATGAGGCGCATTTTTTTTTAAGTTGAAACAGTAACAAGAGCACAGGCCTTCAAATGATCTGTGGTCCGCAGGCTCTGAGCTGTGGTTCTGATTGATTTTGAATAAATGAGGGACTGTTTCCTAATAAGACTTCATTTATAACCATTGGCAAATGAGGGTTGAGGACCCATGGGGTGCATAGACTATCTCAAATGAGCCTTTTTGCCAACCCTGTAAATAAGCAATGGGTGGAGCCCGCAGGAATAATCAAGCAACTACTGGCAATCCTGGTGGCTTAGTGGTTAAGTGCTATGGCTGTTAACCAAAAGGTCAACAGTGCAAATCCACCAGGTGCTCCTTGGAAACTCTATGGGGCAGTTCTACTTTGTCCTATAGGGTCATTATAAATCAGAATTGACACAATGGCAGTGGGTTTGGCTTTGGGTAAGCAACTATTAGGCCAGGTACCTTACTAGGTTCTTCTCTGTCCAAATCCTATTTAACCTTCACAACATGCAACCTTACTTCACAGTCAAGGGTACAGAGGTGGGGGAAGAGCGAGGGTGGTGAACTCACCTGCCCAAGGTAACTTGGCAGGTAAATGACAACCCAGGTCTTAGCCCAGTCCTTCTGGCTCAAAGTCCAAGACACAGGGGTGCAGGAAAGAGCTGTCAGACTTCTGCAGAGCTGGGACAAATTTCCACTCTGCAGAGAAAAGGTTTTCCACCCGGCTAGCCTTGGGGCTTCTCTCTGCCGTGTTCCCGGATGTCTGGATTTCCCTAAGGGTCATGGCAACTTGTCTGAAATTTCTTTTTAGAGTCCCTGTGGGGAATTAAAATATAGAAGCTGTTTTTAAATAGCACATTTCTGTAGGCAGAAGCTTTTCATATACTGCTTTTGGGGGCATATGTGATTATCTAATTAACGTCTGCTCCCGCTCTGCTGTGAGCCACGGTGTCTGTTTTTATCCCCCAGTAGGTCCCCAGTATATAACAGGACCTTGCAGCCCTGCTGCTGCAGAAGTTAGAGCACTCAGCTGCTAATCCAGAGGTTGGAGGTTCAAACCCACCAGCTGATCAATGGGAGAATGACATGGCAGTCAGCCTTTGTAAAAATTACAGCCTTAGAAACCTTGTGAGGTCATTTTATTCTTATGGGGTCAGTGCATCAGAATTGACTTGACAGCAGTGCGTTTGGTTTCTACTTTACCTAGCAGCACAAAATTAATTACTTGATAAATACTAGTTAAGTGAGTGAATAAATGTAGCCAAGTGCCATCGAGTCGGATCCGCCATGAGATGAATAAATGTAAGGGAGAATAAGGGAATCAACCCTGGTGGCACCATGGTTAAGTGCTACAGCTGCTAACCTAGAGGTCAGCAGTTCAAATCCACCAGGCGCTGCTTGGAAACTCTGTGGAGCAGTTCTGCTCTATCCTATACGATCACTATGAGTCAGAATTGACTCGACGGCACTGGGTGGGTGGTGGTGCAGTGGTTAAGCACTCAGCTGTTAACTGAAGGGTCAGTAGTTCAAACCCACCAGCTGCTCCATGAGAGAAAGATACAGTAGTCTGCTTCTGCAAGATTAGTCTTGGATACCCTGTAGGGCAATTCTACTCTGTTCTATAAGGTCGTTCTGAGTGGGAATCAACTGGACAGCAGTGGCTTTATGGGATAAGGATAATGGGAAGATACGGGGCCTCAGCTCAGCTACAGAATGACTCTCCAGGTCCCCTGAGATCCCATTTCAGCCCACGGCCAGCAGCCTCCTGAGTACTCTGGGTGCTTCTGGGACCTGCATCCCTTGGTAGCAGACGCTGTGGTGTGCCACCCACTTGACCTGACTGCTGGAAATCTGTGGAGAGATGTTTCTGCCGAGGTCACATCCTTCCTGAGATGGTCCACATTCAGTGGCTGGTACAAGAAGAAGTACAGAGGCCTGGTTGTCTCCACCCGCCTCAGGACAGCTCAAATGGGCCACTTCAGTTCTCGAGCTCCCAGCAGGGTCAGCAAAGGATGTTGTGGGGCATGTGGCGAATCAACTACTCCCTCTGCTCAATCCTGCTTCCTCTCCAACCCTCCCACTGGTGCTGACCCCAAGGATACCCCTTAATAAACACTTTGCTCACCTTTCCTTCTCTTTAGAAGCCCCTAACATGTCTTGCCATGTGCACAAACCCTCCACTATAACCAAACCCTCCGCTATAACCAAACCCTCCACTATAATCAAATCCTCCACAACAGCCACCTTCTCCAGGAAGCCTTCCTTGACGGCCTCCCTGCCTGGGGTTCTCTCTTCTCATGTTCCTTACGCCAAATCACCAGAGAGCATGCAGTAACATCTTTCCCTGGTTTTAGCAGTCTCATGGTTTGGTCTTCTCTTTCCAACCAGATTGTAAGTGCTGAAGGGCAGGGAACAGGCATGTTTTTAATATACATCCCCCTCCCTCCTCACACTTCCCCCCTGCACTGACTGCATGGTTGGCTGCTGGATTCTAAATAAATGAACACATCCCAACTCTGCCAGGCCATGTCCAAATAACACTCACTCTACTTTCCTTTCCTCTTCCCATCTCCCAGGATGACAGAGTGGGAATAACTGAGGCTTTAAGGTCAGCTGTGAGATCTGAAGCAAGTCCCCTAACCTCTCTGGGCCTCAGTTATCCTTATGTGTAAAGCCCTCACTGAGTTCTCGTTTAGACAGCATACGTAATGTGCCCAGCACCAGTGGGTCACTGTAGGTACCTTGCCTTTCCACCTCCAAAGCCTCTCATCTTTTCTTCCCTCTGCCCTTGGGATGTGATCATGCGTCAGGGCTGAGCCTCACAGTGCAGAGAAGAGACAAGGAGGCCAGCGTCCTTGGCTCCCAACACCCCTGAGGAACTCTGGCTCTTCTCCCATTTGGGCCAGCCCATTGCCGTGGAGTCGGTTCCAACTTGTGGTGACCCCATGTGTTTCAGAGTAGAGCTGGGCTCCGCAGGGCTCTCAATTGTTGATTTTTAAGAAGTAGATCACCAGGCCTTTCTTCCAATGTACGTCTGGGTGGACCCAACCCTCCAACTTTCAGTGAGCAGCCAAGTGTGGTAACTGTTGGAACCACTCAGGGTCCCCTCCCTATTTTATGTACCAAACAAGAAATTCTTCAAAGAGGAAAGATGATCTGTCATAGCCTGTTGTTGTCAAGTTGATACCAACTCACAGCAGTCCCAGAGGTCAGAGAACTGCCCCATAGGATTTCCAAGAAGTAGCTGGTAGATTTGAACTGCCGACCTGCTGGTTAGCAGCCAAGCTCTTAACCACTGCACGACCAGGGCTCCAAAAAGTGATCTCAGAGACCCTGAACGGGGAACCTCCTTGTCCCCTAGCACTCCAGCCCCTCCCTGGGGGACATTGCTAGTCCCTCTTGGGGACACTTAGGGGAGGCTCCTTCTTGCAGTGCCTTCTAGCCTGGGACACCGTGGTACTGCTCAGGGGCTTATCCCTTCCCTACTCGAAATCAATCATATCATCCAATGATGTAATGATCACCTACTAAGTGCCCTGTCCTCTCCCAGTGGTTCTTGGAGACACTGAAAATGCTTTCCATGCCCATCCCCCTCTCTCCCCGTGCTTTAGAAACTTAGCCTCTATGAAAAAAGCTGGAGGAGGTTAATCGTTGAACAATATGAACATAATTCATGTCGCTGAACTGTACACAGGAAGACAGTTAACAGGACAAACATTTTATTACCTCCGTATTTACCAAAAAGAAAGAAATTTACCCTCTATCCACCACCAGAGGCTGATGAGAGACCAGCAGAGAAGAAAACATAATACTGTCCTCAGTTACGTTCCAAGTCGTTCTGTGTCTGCCCCAGTTTCAAGTATTCTGCCCCAGTGCACCCAAAAAGCCAGCAAAACATCCTCATCCTTCCAACATTTCTTCATCGAAGCTGCAATTTCGACATGGCCTCTTGCGTCCAGAAGCAACTCAAAAATCTCGTCAGACCACGGGCCAGAACTGGGGGTGTGGAAAATGTTTACTTTAAGGAAAGTGACTGATCAACAATGGCTCCATTCAGTTCAGCAGGACAGAAAGTCATCTGGTGACATCCTGTGTGTAGCTCTGGGCTGGTGGGCCGTGAGGGAGCAATTAGTACAGATCTAGATTTCTTGAACCCTGGAGCTGGACACATCCACACTGCCAGACCCCTTCATGCTTGACTTCTGAGTAGCATTTGATGGCCATGCCTTCCTCCTTGACCCGTAACCTCCCTTGGTGGTACTTTCTCAGCTACCTCCCTACGGCTTCCTCCCATCCCCTTCAGTCTCCAGGGGTTGAAAAACTCCAAGCTTAAGCCCGGGTACCTGCCCTCTTTGCACTTCATACCAGCCGCCTGGTGTCAGAATTACCTGGGGAGTTTTGATCCAGTGTTCATGGCTGGACCTACCCCAGATGAATTCTGATTCACCTGGCTAAGAGACAGCCAGGTGACTCCGCGAGTTTCCAAGCGTAAGACCCATTGTCTTGCCTCTCTGCTGGTCTGAGGTCATCCATACTCAGAAATTTAAACACCATCTGCAAACTGAGCCCCTGGGTGAGACAAACAGTTCCCACTCTCAGCTTGTTAACACTTTTGGGCGCTAACTCAAAGACTGTTAACTCGGGTCTGTTCAGATCCACCTCGGAAGGAAGGCCTGGCGACCTATTTCTGAAGAATCAGCCACTGAAAACCCCACAAAACCCAAATTCTGCTCTGACACATATGGGGCAGTCACGAGTTGGAGTCTATTCCACAGCAACTGGTGCAAACTGGTGGTAATGCACCCAGCTGCTAAACAAAAGGTTGGTCCAGCCAGAGGTGACTCGGAAAAATGGCCTGGCAATCTACTTCCCAAAAATCAGTTACTGAAAACTCTACGGAGGATTTTCACCACAATAAAACAAACCAGACCAAGTAAAACTCTGTGGAGAACAGTTCTACTTTGATAGACAAAGGGCTGCCTTGGAGGGGCACTGACACTGCGCTAACCAGATGGACGAGGCCTGGCCCTTTGTGGAGCTTCAGACCCCTCTGCTTGGACCCTCGAGGACACCTTTTGACCTGACATGTCCAGAACTGAACTAAGGTCCTTCTGCCCACCTCTCCCACCGCAGTCAGCTCCTCCTCTGTCACCCTGACTCCCAGCAAATGACTTTCACCCGCCCGGCTGCCCCTCCAGAAACCCAAGAGCTATCCACAGGCCCACGCTTTCTCTCTCATTCTTCTCCCCTCAATTTCCAGTTCTCAGAGCATCTGTATTTTCTAAAGAACTGTGACATGGCCATAATTGTGGTGTGCATGCAACTCTGCCTCCTGTCTTCATCACTTAGCATGAGCGTTTCTCCACATGGCTTTATCGTTTTGGTATTATAATTTTTAACGGCTGCTGAAAGTTCCATCAAGTGCATGCTGTAGAACTTACTTAGCCAGTCCTGCATTGTCAGGCCTTTATTTTTTTTCTAATTTTCAGTTCTAATAAATAATGCCATGATGAGCATCTTGACGCATACAGCTTTTCCTCGGGTTTAGAGTTTTTCCTTTGGACAAGTTCCCAGAAGAGAGATTATTAGGTCACGGGATACAGACATTCTTATGGCTTGTGATATGGGTTGCCAAATTGCTCTCCAAAAGGGTGACACTACCTTACTTTATGTGACTTGGATAATGGCTTATCCAACTCCGGAATGTGCCATATGACCAAGGACAGTATTGGGACAGAGGGGGTTAGGGATTTCTTTCTCTTTCTCTAAAGCTTTGAAAAAGTTTGATTACTTTTCTTCTAATCATTTAAGTAATATGTACACACTATAGGAAGGCAAAACCCTGGTGGCGTATTAAGTACTGTGGCTGTTAACCAAATGGTCGGTGCTTCAAATCCACCAGGCACTCCTTGGAAACCCTGTGGAGCAGTTCTACTCTGTCCTACAAGGTTGACATGACTCAGAGTTTACCTGATGGCAGTGGGTTTTTTGATTGCAGAAAGGCAAATACAGAAAAGCGGTAAAAATGTTAAAACCAAACTATCTATAGTCCTATTTTCACATAGGTTCTCAGAAGAGTTTCTGATGCTAGACTCGTAGAATAAGGAAGTTGGGTTGAGTTTCTACAGACATGGAGGTTGTTTTTTTATCACAACTCATATATAGAATTGATGCGTTTAAACCATGCCATCAGTGATAAATATTGGGCATACTATGGACTACCAGAAAAATGAACAAATTAATCTGGGAAGAAATGCAACCAGAATGCTTCTTAGAAGTAAGGATGATGAGACTTTGGCTCACTCATTTTGGACACGTCATCAGGAGGGACCAGTTGTGAGGAAAGGACATCATGCTTGGTAAAGCAGAGGGTCAGCGAAAATGAGGGAAACCTCAGTAGATGCACTCACGTAACAACGGACTCCAGTAGTTTACACCAGTGACCACGAAGATGCGACAGGACCACGCGACATTTCATACTGCTCTACACAAGGTCTAAGGTTGCCGTGAGTCAGAGCCGACTCACAGAGGATCTCAGCCTTTGCAGAGTGGTCTGCTGGGGACGACACACACTCACACAGCTACTTTGTTGAGATCAATCACTTTTAAAACTCATCATAATAATTTTTAAACTCCTAGTGTGAAATCCTTCTAAAGAGTTGGGGGACCTCATGGATTGAATTGTGTCTCCTTAAAATACCTGTCAATATGGCTAGGTTATGGTTTCCAGCACTGTGTGACTGTCTACCACTTTGTCACCTGATGACTTCCCCATGTGTTGTAAATCCTGTCACTATGATGTAATGAGATGGATTAGTAGCATTATGTGGATGAGATCTATAAGATTAGATAGTGTCTTAACCCAATCTCTTTTTGAGATTAAAAAAGAGAGAAGCCAGCAGACAGACAGGGGTCTTCGTACCTCCAAGAAAGCAGTGGTGGGAGCAGAGCATGCTATTTGGACCTGAGGTTCCCATGCTGAGATGCTCCCAGACCAAAGGAAGACTGATGTATCACAGGGACCTTCCTCTAGAGTCAACAAAGAACGAAAAACTTGCCTTGCAGCTGGCATCCTGAATTTGGATGTCTAGCTTACTGGACTGTGAGAGAATATATTTTTCTTCATTAAAGTCACCCTCTTGTGGTACTTCTGTTACAGTAGCATTAGATGACTAAGATGGGATATTCTTAGGGACATCCTCAGAGCCAGAATATCATTGCCATTCACGAATGCAGTGTGTTTCTTGAGCCACAAAGTTCTCGGGCACAAGCTTGGTCGCTCCAGATGGAGAAGCTTGTTTGGGTTCCTAAACATTTGGCTATAAAGCACCATGCTCATTTCCCAGGCAACCTTAGAAACTGGTACTGAAATGAAAGCTGCTCTCAAGGAAGCCCTAGAATATTCTGGGCAATGGTAAGGCCCTGGAATACATGTTCTGAGAAAGGAGCAACCGGAGTTACTAAATTGAAGAGAAGAAGAAGATTGAGGAGAGGCTGCATGTAGTTACTGAGGACTTACCAGGTGGCAGGCTCAAGGCCAAGCATTTGACTTAATGTAGAATACATTTCATGCTCACAATATCTCTATGGCCAGGTACTAGGATTATCCCCATTCACAGATATGGAACTGAGGGATTGACAACATATCAGGTTCTCCCAGTGAGAGGGTAGAAAGAACAGAATTTGGACTTTGGCAGTCTGACCCCCACCCTCCCCAGCCCAGCTCTGCAGCGGGGCACACGTCCACCTGGGTCTCTGCCGCTCCCGGGGGTGCGTGTTTTAGAATGAGCATCCAAAGGAGGTCAGCTGTCCTCTGGATTCTAGGGGGCTGCCCTTCTCTCCTGGATTCTGGATTCTGTCCACCTTGACCTCCCTCTCCAGACCCCAGGGTCTTCATGTCACCTTAACTCTGCCTGAGGAACGCAGACTCCCTGACACCAGCCAGATGACCCTGCACTGTCCCCACCACTTACCCTCCAAGGAGTCTTTTCTTTAGTCTTGCTTCATATGAGTGTTGCAAACAAGCAGGCTTTTTCTTGCTAGATTATGATCCGCTGGAGGTTACAGGGTCTTTCAGTCATTTGTGCATACTCTTCCAATTCATTCATTCATTCATTGGGTTAACTACTCAGCCATCCAGCAACTATCTAGCAAGCACCTAGTGTAAGTCAGAAACCCTGGCAGCATTGTAGTTAAGTGCTATGGTTCCTAACCAAAAAGTCAGCAGTTCAAACACACCGGGTGATCCTTGGAAGCTCTAGGGGGCAGTTCTACTTTGACCTATAGGGTTGCTATGAGTTGGAATACATCGACAGTAATGTGTTTGGTTTCAGTTTGGGTTAGTATCAACCAGGAGTCCCTGGGTAATGCAAACTTTCAGCTGTAAAGCAAAAGGTTGGAGGTTTGAGTCCTTCCAGAGATGCCTCAGAAGAAACACTTGGCGATCAGTAGATCACCAAAAAATTAGCCACTGGAAACCTCACGAGGTACAGTTCTACCCTGACACACATGGGGCTCCCATGAGTCAGAATCGACTCACCAGCAACTGATTTTAGTATGAGCCAGGCACTGTGCTAGTCCTGGGACTTCACTGGTGCACAAGACACAGCAAACAATTCTGCATCCTAATTACCAGCCACCCTGCCCCCTGCCCCCCACTCCCTCTCCCTTTTCTACTCCGAAACCCCAGGCTTGTGGATGTCTCTCACCTCCTATCCTAACAGACCCTTGATGACCCCCCATAGGGCAAGGGGGTCCCCAACATCTTCCTGCTCAGGGGGAACAGATGGTGTTAATCCAATATGGCAGCTGTTTCACAACCAGGAATTGCAAAACTGTACGTCCCCTCCTACAAAATAAAATGGCATGTGCCCCAACAAGGGGAACAAACACGTGTTTGCAAGGCTCCTGCAAGCAGCCCTGCTCTGCGCAGGACACAGGGTTGCTGCCACTGGACATTTCTATCAGCAAACAGATGGCCCTGCCTCTAGACGTCCTTGGACAGGAAGAAGGTAGGTGTTGTCTGTTTGGCAGGACTTTGCTGGAGGAAGAACTCTGAACCCGGCAGGCACTGCACACCTGCTATTCCTACCCCAGGGGATAATAAAAGAAGGAAACACTGTAGCAGAGAAAGTCAGGAGCCTCTAGCAACCGGGGCTCAGAACCCAAAGAGCTCAGAGATTAGAGTGCAAGCCCGCTCCACGGTGTGAGACAAGTATCAAAGGCATGGCCAGAGCCTCTTCTGTTCATCTTGTTCTTGTCGTTAGTGCCATCGAGTCTATCTTGACTCAGAGAGCCCATGTGACAGAGGAGTACTGCCCCACAGAGCTTCCTAGGATATGATCTACATGGGAGCAAAGTGCCAGGTCTTTCTGCCGTGGAGCTGCCTGTGGGTTTAAAGCTCCACTCTTCTAGTTAGCCGATGAGCGCTTAACCACTGCACCACCAGGGCTCCTCATCTTATTCTCAGTGGCCTGAAATTTCCATACCAAGATGGATTTTTTTTTTGTTTCCAGATGCAGAACTGTGAGACAATATGTTAGTGTTTCAAGTCACTCACTTCGGACTCACTGGTCACAGTAGTACCAAGAAGCCCCTACAAAATGCCTTGTCCCTTCCATAGCACTGAGGATGACCTTAGAAACATATACTTTTATTGTTTAATCTAAAGAAATACACGGCAGAGTAATCTTCTTAAAACATAAAGGATTCGGTGTCACTTCCCTGGGTGAAGTGGGTAAGCATTTCCCCAACCCCATTTCTCAGGATCAACTTCACAGCCCTTGCAGGTTGGACGATGGTGGCCCTTCACAGCCTGGGTCTGGCCACAGCACATCTACGCTCTGTCCGTGCTCACCTTCTCAGGCTCCTCAAGCTTTCTGACGCTGTCCTCTGGGTCTCCACACACACCTCGGTTCCCTCTACATTGTTACTTCCCAGTGGCTCACTTGGCCAAGGCCTTCTCTGCCGTCCATACCTATCAAAACCACCACCCATTGGCCGGTTTGTTGTAGTACGGTGGCTTGCATGCTGCTGTGACACTGGAAGCTATGTCACCATGATTTCAAATACCAGCAGGGTTCACCTGTGGTGGGCAGATCTTACCAAGATTTCCAGACTGAGAGTAGGAAGAAAGCCCTGACAATCACTTCTGAAAAGTAACCAGCAAAAGCTATATGGATCACCACAGAACATTGTCTGATACGGTACTGGACAATGATTCCCTCCTTAGGCTGAGAGCCACCCAAAATACACAGAGACCTCCACAACGAACTATAACATCCCAATGATCAGGCAGACGGCACGGGATTAGACGGCTTTTGTCTGTGGTACATGGCGTTGCCATTAATTGGAGCCATGTCAATGGCATGTTAGTGCCACACCACTTACCAAGGGCTGCAGCACACTGGCGGGGCTCAGAGGAGGCCAGATGATGGAAGGGCTGGTGACAGGCAGGGACAGGATACCCTCCACCTCAGTGCCTGGACCCTGGAAGGCCAGAGGGAACATCTCATCCATCTCTGTCTCCCGGGGTCTGCAGCAGGGCTTGGTACACAGCTGTGCTCCATCAGTCACGCATTCAAGGGAGCAGGTGGGGAGGACTGGGGGCAGAACTCAGCCTTCCAGATGTGCAAATCTCTGCTTGTGTCTGTCAGCCACTGACACGCCCACACACCTGTGGGCTACCCCATCCCCCTCCACTGGGACTCACCCAGTACACCACATGGGAGACACCACAGCCTCAAAGGCCCCGAGTCAGGGGAGGGGAGTCTTGGCCCTTTTAATTAGGAGTCAGACAGGTGGCCTCCCCCGTTCATTCCTCTGTCTCTAGGTCATTCCTGGAGACTGAAAGTCAGTAAAGTGGCTGAGAAGAGAAATGCAGTGGATGTGAGCAAAGTCGCTGGGGCCGCAGCTCTGCTTCCCTGTCTCTCACAGACACACAGGCTGTGGGCTGAAGGCCCAGGGCCTGGGGCCCAGCAGCCAGGGAGCCGGGCTGGGTGGAGGCTGGGCACCCACTCACTGTGTCTATTTCCTTACGTCTCCTTTTCTTCTCCATTCCTCCTTGATGGTCCAGTTTGGGGGCGCCCCTCTCTCCCCCAGGAAGGGAAGGCCAGTGCCTGCACTCTTGCCATCTGCAGTTACAGACCAGGCAGCAGGTTCTCTGTCCTAGGAGGGTCCCTGAAGCCTCCAGGCCAGTCAGATGGAGCTTCTGGCAAAGACCTTCCTCCCCTAACTGAGCCCATTAGGGACCCAGGTCTGGGGCTTCCTAGAGTTTGCTGCCTGGCAGGGAGGGAGTTTGGTGCAGACTTATTGTGCCAAGTCCACTCCTGGGCAGAGTGTCCTGGAAAATGCCCTGAAGGCATGCACCAAGCACAATGAGTGAATAGGGCTGGGAGAGACAGACCTTCGAGGAAGGCTTCCTGGAGGAGGGGACATTATAGCCCAGCTACAGGAAGAGCACAATCTCTCCATTTCAGAAAAGAGTCACAAAACAGCACTTAAATCTCTGGAATTTGGTGGCATCTACGTCTATGTGGCAGTTCTACTCTGACCTCTAGGGTTGCTCTGAGTTGGACCTTACTTCAATGGCAACAGGGATGTGTTAAAGGGAAACCATGGTGGTGTAGCGCGTTAAGTGCTACGCCTGCTAACCAAAAGGTGGGCAGTTCAAATCTGCCACGTGCTCCTTGTAAACTCTATGGGGCAGTTCTACTCCATCTATAGGGCTGCTGTGAGTTGCTATCGACTCAACAGCAGTAGGTTTTTGGGCTACCCTGCAGCACGGGGACAGGTTAGGGGCCAGACCCCAGGGCTTTGGAGAAAACTGTAGAGGCTGATCCCATCTCTGTGGAGAGGCCTCCCCCAAGCAGCAAGGACAGCAGCAGCAGCCCATGAAGAGCAGGAGGGAAACTTCCAACTCTGTCTCCAAGGCATCCTCCATTGCCATGGAGACTCGGGGCCCCCAGAGCCCTGGCCAACAGTTACGGCATTCACCCTGGCCTCCAGCACAATTAGACAAGATGAGATTTTGAGTCAGAGCGTGATGAGACTCGGACATCCGGCAAGCATATGGCAGTCTCCCACGGAGGGCAGAGGCAGAGGAGTGGCGCTGCTGTGACGAGTCACTGGACCTCCACCACCTCATTCGGGCTGGTCTGAGAGGCCCTGGGGAATATGTACCCTTTTAGAATTCTTCAAGGGCTGCACAGCCCCCATTTGAGCCACTGTGGGGGTGGAAGACAGGAAGAACAAGCTCCCTCCATCTTTCCCAGGCCCTTTGGGGATGGAGTTGGAGGCTTTATACTGCACCCCTCTGATGAATTTGTCAAAAAACACATCTTGCAGGGCTGAAACTATGCTGCCCACTCAGAATAGATTCTATGTCCATGTAAAAAAACACAAATACATCATTCAAAAGCCTCTAATTGTAGGCTTTCAGGGCAAGGCAAAGCGCTCATTCCCACACAGGTCAGCTGCACTGTCCAGCAGGGAGATTAACACCTGAGCTATAGTCATCTCAACAGGGTACTGCTCTAAGAATGGGCTTGGCAGCACAGAGAGATCAGAGGGGGCTCCCTGGAAGAAGTGGTATTTGGCTGGGTCTTGACAGTAGGGATCAGGAGGCCTTTCAAGTTGAGTTTGAGGGCAGCAAGTTGACCAATGTGGCTGAACGACAGGGCATGGGAGAGGCACAGGCACAGGGACAGCAGGACTGGGAGAGACAAATCTTCCCAGGAAGACTTTGGGATGATGTCTGTGTGTGTGTTTAAAAAAAAAAAAAAAGATTTTTCTTTTCTTTTCTTTTTTTTGTACGTGAATGGCTGTTTGCCTGTTGAGAAGGGGGAAATCCTTAATCAGTAACAAGAGGCCACAGAGAGGATTTCAATGCCAGGCCGAGTGGACTGGGCAGAGTGAAGCGAAATGCTATGGCCACCTAGGTTGGGTATACTGGCTCCATAAGTATGATCCCTGTACCAAGGACAGGCTTCCCCCAGTCCCTCGCCTCCCCAAGTCCCTCCCCGCCACACACACCCTAGCCCGTCTCCCCCATGCCTACCTCTGAAGAGTCACTTTTCTGGGCCCCAGGAAACAGGTCAGGAGAGAAACATTTCTTCTGGCCATAATCCCTGCCTCCCTCCCCAGTGTTCTGAACACAGATCAGTTCAGCACATGAGTCTCCCAGCGCCCAGCAAAGAGAGGAGACAGGATGGGTGACAGCTAAGGTTTGGAACTGGGTGAAAAGTTGGAGGTCAGGAACTGGGGAGAGAAGACTGCAGTTGCAGTGTGACCCTAGATGGGCAAGCTCTGGGGGAGGACGGAGGTCTGGAGACAAGCACCCCAGGGTGCAATCCTTGCCTGGTGGGCTCTGGGGGATGATGGAGGGCTGGAGGTGTGAGGATGAGATGCCCCTGCCCGCTCACCAAGCACTTGCCTCTCTAGGGTACCAACCCCTCCTACTTCTCTACACCAAATCTATGGTAACTCATAGTGATGCTATAGGACACAGTAGAACCTCCCCCATGGGGTTTCCAAGGTGGAAATCTTTACAGAAGCCAGCTACCCCATCTTTCTCCCAAGGAGCAGTTGGGGAGTTTGAACTATGGAGAATCTTTTGGATGGCAGCTATGCCCCGGGGCTCCAGGCTTCCCTAAAACTGAGGCTCTTTTAGCAAGCAGGCTGACTCACCAGAGAAAAAGCCGATTACTGCCCTTTGATCAGTTTTTTCCAGGAGATTGTTAGCACAGATCTCTCAGTGTGTGTGACAGAGGAACAAAACCCAAAAAACTTCCAGTAGGTTCGTGTGCACACCCACTCCAGTTCTGGGGGGGGTTAACGACATCAAAAGGACTCTTGATTTGGTCCAAGAACCCACATCGGTTACCCGGGAGCCTCCTCTGGAGCTGCCTGCAGAGCCCTAGACACGGAGCTTCCACAGGGTCTGATTTTCTGAGAAATCTCTCAGGTCCATGTACAGAGAGGGTTGGGAGAGTGGCCTGAATCTGGAACAAAGATCAACTGACCAGAGCTGCCTTCTCCTGGGTTCCCCATCACCCTCGACCTCATGGCCAGAAGCCTGGACCGTCTTATTCTCCGTACCCACCTACATCAATGTCACCACGTGATCGTCCCCTCCCCTCCAACCCTGCCAGCCCTCTCAGTGGTACCACCACTGTGGTTTCCTAACTGGTCCACTGCTTCCAGGACCCACCAAGAACAATGGGTGTAACTGTGCAGTCCCCCGGAGAGGGACAGGGACAGGGCGATAGCCCAAGCTTGTACCCATGCTTTCTTTCTGCCTGTGTTCACCATAATACCTCCAGTGATGTGTACAAGTACCGTAGCAACAGAGAGCTTTTGAGTTTGTTTGGTAGTTTCTTTTCATTCTTAATTTTACTGATTTTACTGTTGTTGAGGTACACACTGCAGAACAGACACCACTCAACAGTGGCTACAGGGACAACTCAGTAACCTTGCTGACACCCTTTGAGTTGTATACCTTTCTCACCCATGTTTTCTGAGTTGTTTCTTCCCCTTTAACATAACTCACTGCTTTCTAGGGTTCCTATCTAACCTTCTCAATTTTGTTGTCAATTTGAACCAACAGAGTTCCAAAAAGAGGGCTATGTTCAAAGCAGACATTTCTTATATTTGTTTTTAATAGAAAGGAAATAGAATTTAGGGAGAAGTATGGCTAAATGCAATGCTTTTGAGATGCCAAACAGCCACGTGGTGAAGGGTGTCGGGACTGGAATAGCATTCTGGCTGCACTGCCTACCAGCTCTGTGACTTCAGGCACATTCCTTAACCCTTGAACCTCAGTTTCTTCAAGTACAAAAGGTAGAAAACGGTAGATCCCACCACCCTGTGTCTGGTGGGCCCCTGCCAGGTTTCTGTGAGATGCATGGGAAGCATTTAGCAGGTCTCTGGGTGATGATAAGCAATAAGCACTCAGTCAGCATTCACTGTGGTGCCCACGTCACCACGCAGGTTTGTGACCGGTGACTTTAAATCCTGCAGCTTCCCCACCCTCACCTCCTGAGCTGAGCCTTGCGAAGCTGCTTCTCCCCCAGATCTCCTTGACCCAGCAAGGCTGGGCCTCTTAATTGCTCTTTGGTTTCACTCAATTTGAAATGAGCAGGGCACCAATTCCCTGCAGGAAAGAAATAAATATGCTTCTACTCAAAACACTAATGAGGTTGGACGGGAGGTGAGGCGGGCAGAGAAGACGGGCCCCGAGGGCTTCCGCCCGGTCCTGTGGGCCCTGCAGGAGAACACGGCCCAGTTTGACACATCCCTGAGAGGGCTGGCAGAGCTGGGAGTATGGGCCAGGTCAGGGGCCAGGCTGGCTGAGGGCAGCCCGTGGGACGGGGCATGGGGATCTGCTGCAGAAACGCCCAGTCATCCAATGCCATGGGTTGTGGGAGCCTGGGAACATCTGGTTCTCACATCCCTCTCCTTGAGCCACAGTGGCCAGCCAGGATACCTGTCTTCCCTGGCCCATGCTCACTGCCCTGGCTCAGACTCTCCATCACTGTGACATTCCTGCTGGATCCTAAACTCCAGCCTTGCCCCCTCTTATCCATTCTCCCAGAGGCTCCCTATGCAGACCTTCTAAAAGTCAATCAACAAACATTTAGCAAGCAACCGGCCTGTGCTGAGGAGCCCTGATGGTACAGTGGGTAAGCTAGTGGGTGATCTGAACTCACTAGCAGCTCCATGGGAGAAAAGACCTGGCGATTTGGTCCAGTAAAGATTATAGCCTTGGAACCCACAGAGCAGTTCTGTTCTGTTCTATGGGGTCGCTATGAGATGAAATCAGCTCCACAACACCAAGCAACAGGCCTATCTTTCTTCTGCAATCTCGCTGCTCGCACACGTGTACTTGAGGGCCTCTGGGCTGTTCCTTGGAACCCTTATACTTGCTCGTCTCTTGGCCAGACAGACCTTCCCCCGGGTTGCCCATGGCTCTATCCCCGCTTCACTGCCCCCAGGTCCCAATGCCACTGGTCAGGGAGGCCTTCTCCATCACTGTCTCTCTCCCCACCCCACTGCGTTTTCCTTAGCAGCATTTACCACCCCCTACTCAGCACCATTTGTTTTCTGTCCTGTCTTTCCACCTTTGAAACTCTGTCCCTTGAGGACAGGGACTTTTCATTTTGTCCCCGAATGCTGATGTGTTCCCCCTGCCTAGAACAGTAGCTGCCATAGGACACGCTTAATGAGTATCTATTGTCATGAACTCATACCACGGATCGTATCTCTTTCCTATTAAAAACTCTTTATTGACACCACATTGTCCTTAGAATACGGTCCACAGGTCCAAGAACACTTGCATACAACCAGCCAGGCCCCCACCTCTAGTCCTGACCCTATCCCCTTAAAAAAAAAGTAAAAAACAGTGACCATCAAGTTAACACTGGCTCACGCCACCCCACAGGTCTCAGAGTAGAGCGGCGCTCCATAGGGTCTTCATGGATGATTGTTTGGAAGTAGATTGCCAGGCCTTTCTTCCATTATGCTTTTGGGTAGACTTGAACCTCTAACCTTCTTGGTTAGGGGTCAAAGGTTTCAGCAGTGATAATCATTTGCACAACCCAGAGACTCCAGCTCTCAGTCTCTGCCTGCCGCCTTCCCAATTCCAAACCCTCAAACCACACCGGACAACCTACGGGCTCTGGAGCACTCTAGAAGCTTCACACTGTCCTTGTTTGTACTCAGGCTGGACCACTCCTCTCCCATCCCTTTCCCCAAAACATCCTACTCATCTTTCAGTTTCAAAGTCAAGCACCTTCTCCTCTCTGAAGTTTTTCCCAGTCTCGACAAGGCTTCCAAGCCTGATTCAGTGCTGATCCAATCACTTCATCATACTTTGTTTGCGTGGCTGTCTCTTAGGCAGGGTCCAGCCTCCTTAAAGGCCAGGAAAATTGTTCTCAGTGTTCTCTGAGTCAGCACTGAACCCGGCATGAAGCAGGTCGTTAACGGATGGTAGTTTGTGTTAAGATTTGGACTGTTCTCATGGCAGCAGCTGATTCTAAGTGTTAGCACTTGCAAGGCCCACAGTGGAGCAGAGACAGAGCCCCAGCCCCAGGAAAGCTTCTGAAACCCGGTCGGAGATGCTGGATGGAGGGCAAAGCCTGGTCTGGAGCAAGGACAGCAGAGGATCTGGGGGCTGGCACGCGGCTCGGGCATGGAGCCATGAGCTCTCGCGTCTGCAGACAAGCCGGTCTTATTGTCAGGGTGAAGGCCTGGCTGCCTTGCTCCTCGGTGCCTATGACTCCCCAGGGATGTAAAGTGGACACCGAGGCTGCTTCCTGGGAGGAAATCCTGCCAGCGTTCTCAGGGACAGCAGAGTTTAGTACAAGGAGGCAGGAGGGACGGGCCCCTTTGTCCCAGCCAAGTCACAGTGGGACTGGGCCAAAAGAGCACTCCCAAGAGAATGCTAACAGGCCCCCTCTGGCCTGGCCCCACAGGTCACACACAGCTGAGACTTCCAGCTGGGTTGTCCACTCTGCAAAGTCAGGCACCCTCAGTCCTGCCCCAGCCAGTCCTCCAGCCTTGAGTACCACACAGCTGGAACCTCCACACGGCGCAGCGGTCCTACACCATTTCGTGGTTTCAGAGCAAGCCTACCTCATAGTTTACTTGACTCTTCAAAAGCTACCTTGTGGCAGGCAAAACTGAATTGGTGCCTCCCTCATCTCAGAGTCGGAAATAAGGCCAGAGAGGGTAAATAACTAGCCCAAAGTCACACAACACGTTAGAGACAGAACTCCAAATAAAACTAGGCTGATTTTAGTTGCAATTATTTGGAGTCACTGGGGCAGTGTGTGCTGGAAGGCTGGGACTGGAGGGGAGAGGTGCCCTCCAGACATCTCACCCCCTCTTCCTTCTCCAAAGAAATTCTTTCTGTTCCCTGGCTCTCAGACATGGGATGTGGCCTGTTCCCTGTGGCTTCTTCCCTGGAGGATACATTCAATAAACAGAATCCCTTTCTCATCTTCCTGCATAAATATTTCAGGAGACTAAGAAACAAACAGATCTGCCTCTGATCTACTGCTGGCCACTCAGAAACTGGGGCTCATCTCTCCCAGGCAGCCTGCCCCCTTTTCCTTGGCACCTCAGTGTCCCCCAGACACAGGAGACACACAGACGTCCTCCTGCAGTCTGCTCCCCTGGGCTGAGGGGTCTAGTGGGAGTTGAAGAGCGGAAGCCCTTTTTACCAGAAGCTTCCACCCTCCCACCCCACCCCCACTTCTTGCTGTTCTTAGAAACGGGAGGAAATGGGTCTGTTCCACGTCTGTTGTTCTTGGGGATGCTTCAATCACTGCTGTCCCCAAGACCACACCGCAAGGGACATGCCAGATTCCTGCACCGACAGGCAACATCTACAGGGAAGACGCTGCAGAGCCTCCAAGGAGAGGCAGATCAGAGTTCTAACTGGAAATCCCAGCAACGGAGCGGGCCAGCTCCCTTTAAATCTTCCCCAAATGCTCCTCTGTTTATTGAGTCAAACGTTTCTGGAGTGCATTACTCTTGGATCCGGAACACTCAGTGGCTCCCCATCGCCAGCAGGATCCTGATTTCTCAGACGTCATTTCCTGTTCTCCCCTATCTAGCTCCACCCCTGCTCCCTACCACATCTCCCTCTGCAACTTGGGTCACACTGCACACTCCAGTTCGCCTGCTTTCTTCCTTTCTCCCAGATGAGTTTTTCCTGCTTTTGCCGTCTCCCCTTCTCTTGCCCTACTTAGCACGGCTCATGGGCCACCTTCTCCAGGAAGTCTTCTCTGACCATTCTACCCATAAGGCTCTCCCTCCCTCCTCTCCCTGAGTGTTTTCATCACTTGTTGTCACCACTGGCCAGGAACTGCTCTTGCCAACACTCTCAAGTGTGAGATCTTATTGTTCCAACTCAGTGACAAGTTTCTAGAATGCCAGGCTGCAGCTTCTGTTTCAGCCAAGTGTTGAGGACATGGACATGGCTGCTGCAGAAGACAAGCTCAGCTTTGAATTTATTGATGCCTGGACCTCGCCTCCCAGAGATTCTGATTCCATTCTGAGGGAAGGAAGATGGAGAGAATCAACTACGTAATTTGCTGGGATTGGCACAAAATGAAAGGCATTTGGTCCCTTGTTCAAACATTATTAAGAGTTTCAGGATAGTGATGGCAGAGCATTACCTCAAGCAGAGGGTCCTTCTGAGCACGGGGCCAGGGAAACAAGCATTAGAATCCCCCAGGTAACGTGCAGCCGTGTGGAGAACCACCACTGTGGGCAACGTAGGGCCGCTGAAGGTTCTGTACCTCTCAGCTCCCACGACAGTGCACATGTCATCGTCTGCTTCGCCTCTGTCTGCCTGTGCTGCCTGGGGCACTGCAAATATTTGCAGAGAGAATGAACATATAAAAGGATGCAAAGTGGCGGAGCTTATACCAGAAAGCTAGAAAAGACTTTTTTTCTGTTTTTTAAGTTAAGGTGTGAAATACACCCAACATGCCTTCAGTGCACACCTCTGTGGTGTTCACTTGGATACGTTTTTACACACATAGACATCCATGTAACTGTCATCACTCCAGAAGTTTCTCTCTTGCCCTATCTTGGTTAATCAACAAGCTCACCGCACTATCCACTGAGAGCCAGGGAGGATTTTCCTCACAGAAAGGCTCTTCTGCTGAAGTAGGCAGGGATCAGGACAGGTGAGTACATTCAAGAGACACAGCACAGGCTGCCCTAAAGTTCCTCAAGGGTGTGAAGGGCTGGTGTTCACAGCAAATGCAAGGGCATGGGCACAAAAGTTTGCACCTTGGTGGCCTAGGGCTTAAGAGCTTGGCTGTGGACCCAAAGGTCAGCAGTTCAAATCCACTAGGCACTTGTTGGAAACCCTAGGGGGCAGGTTCTCCTTTGTCCTATATGGTAGCTATGAGGCAAAACCAACTGAACTAACTGGATGGCACCAAACAACAACAAACACGAAGCTTTAGACACTGAATAACCCAAGTCACAGGGCAAGCTGGTGGCAGAGCCTGGACTCAGACTCGGGTCCTCAACCTCCAGGTTTTCTGAACTTTTCACAACCTCTGGCAGTCTAGAGAGAGAGAGTGTGTGTGCGTGTGCATGCGCAAATGTGTGTTCACATGTGTGCCAGCATGCACATGTGTGAGCATGCATATGTGCGTCATGTGTGCATGGGTGGGTGTGCTTTCATGTGTGCATGTGTTTGCATGTGTGAGTGTGCACAGGTGTGCATGCACAGGTGTGTTTGCATGTATGCGTGTGTGCACATGCATCATGTGTGCATGCATGGGTATGTGTTCAAATCTGTATGCATGTTTTAGCATGCATGTGTGCATCACACGTGTATGCATGGGCATACTTGTTCATGTATGCACGTGTATACTTGGATAAGTGTACATATGTGCATCATGTGTGTGCATGGATGTGTGTATGCAAGTGTGAGCACTATGTGCACATCATGTGTGCATGCATGGTTGTGTGCATGCGTGTGTGGTTCCACACATGTGAGCATGCACATGTGCATCGTGTGCACATGCACAAGTGTGTTCCTGCATGAGTGTGTACACATGCAAGCATGTGTGAACATGTGGTGTGCATGCATGTGCATGTTACGGTATACATGTGTGCATGTGTGTATAATTATGCATATATGCATTGTGTGCATGTGTGTGTTACAGGGTACCATTTGGAAGGACACATGGACTGCAGGGTCCGATGCTGGAGGACAGAAGAGGAAGGAACAGGGACAGGGGTTGGGCAGCAACAGGGCAAGAGGGCTGTGATCGGCTGGTTCTGAGAGCTCCTGAGACTGGCCGTGCAGGGCGACAAGAAAGAGAATGGCAGTAAGGGACAAACCTGGCACCCAGTCCAAATGGTTCTCCACATTGGCACAGCAGGCTACCCCTGGCATTCCCCCATCTAACAGTGACTCAGCCCCAAAAGGCCCCCTAGGGAGGCGCAGGGGACCACCAGAGAGAGGCCTGCCTGCCCTCCAGTTGCTTACAGTTCAGCAAGTGAGAGAGAAAAAACAACAACAAAATAACCCAAACTATTTGCTCCAAGGTGTTTGTAATAGCTGATTTTTTAGAAGTCCATCACCAGGCCTTTCTTCTGAGGTGCCCTGGATGGACTCAAGCCTCCAACTGCTTAGTCAGCAGTTAAGTAATTACTCAAATCCTGATGGGGCGCTGGGATCAGGAAGGGGGTTAAGGACACACTGCCATCATAGGTCCCTGTTTGCACACAGCAGGGTAGTGCAGGAAGTACCACCCTAAGACTATTGGGTAAACTGAGGCCAACCAGAAAGGAAAAGCGACCAATCCAATTACACATAGCCAGGGCGTGTCGGAGTGGGGCCAGTCAGGAACTGTGGACTCCTGTTCCAGTGCCCTTCTCAATATGCTACAACTAGTCCTCCTTGAAATGCCAATGTTGTGAGTGGTCCCATGGGAGAGGGATATCTCCTAGTGGGAGAGGAACACCTGCCTATTCAGCCAGCAGGCACAGGGAGGCACCAACAGCCCCAGCTTTAGGGAGGGAATCTGGGCTGGAATCTGGGGAACCCATGACCCCTCCTTATTGCACAGGACCTTTGTAAATTTCCACTCACCACCCCACCTCCATCTCTATGGCAACACAGGTCAGGCAGACAACCAAAAATGCAAATCTCGATGTGTCAGCCTCTCCTGAAAACCTGTCTAGGGCACCCCAACACTCCCAGGATGAAACTCAAGCTGCACTTTGGCATGGCATTCAAAGCTCCCCAAGGCTCCCACCTGCCTCCCCAGCCTGGTTGCCACTCACCATCCCACCCCTCCCAGGCCAGCTGACCAAACCCCTGCCTCTCCAAGAGTCAGCCAGACCATTTCCCCATCCTCCTCTCTGACTGGCGCTGCAGCCTCTACCTGGAATGTTCTCCCTTCCGTGCTCTGCCTCTGCTTTCTCCTCCTCAAAGCCTGAGCTCAGCTCTCTCTTCCAGAAACCTCGCTGACCTCTCACCCCTCCCTCAGACCATCTAAACTCTGTGTGCGAGCCCCCTAAAACTGCCCTTCCGTGGCCTGCCCCCACCCCCCAGCCTCCCTTCTCTGCATCCCTGAAGCCCCAGAGTCTCCTCTCAAGCAGAAGGCCCATATGTTTACGCTGATGCCCTCAGTGACTCCAGCCTAGGACTAGCACACAGGCACTCGGCTTATGTTTCTTACATGAATCTAGAGCCTGGTTTTATTGGGCCAGAGTGGGCAGTGGTCAGGAGAGCCAGCAGCGAGGATAGAGGGGACCCTGTATAGGGTGGCTATCCTCCCCACGTTACCTCCCTTTCCCTGCAAGCCACTGGCTTGTGGTGACCAGCTCTGCTCTCTCGTCTCCTTATTCCACCAGGAACCTCTCCTGAGTCTCATTACAAGAGTCTTACTCTCAGTAGGCTGGACCCAGTCAAGAAGGACCACTTAAGGCATCGTGCCCTCTCCCAAGGGAACTGATATTTTAATAACATCTAACATCCTACGAGGAAACCCTAGTGGTGCAGTAGTTAAGTGCTACAGCTGTTAACCAAAAAGTCATCAGTTCAAATCCACCAAACGCTCCTTGGAAACTCTATAGGGCAGTTTTACTCTATCCTACAGGATTGCTATGAGTCAGAATTGACTCAATGGGAATGAGTTTGTTTTCTGGAGTACAGTTCTATTCTGATATACACAGGATGGCCACAAGTCAGAATCAACTGGATGGCAAATAAAAAAGAAAGAAAAAAAGCACTCAACAAACTCAGTTCTAACAATGAGACTACAGCCACAGTGATCCACAAGGGCATTCTTTAAAACAAAACAAAAGAAAAAACCCACCAAATCACACAGCGTGGACAGTTGGATGGCTAGGCTTCTGTGTGCCTGCCTGGATGGGCAGTAAGACACAGCAGGGTCAAGTCCAAATTACCTCTTTCGCACTGCGTGAAGCAGAGCAACAGCCACCCTCTGAGCCTCAATTGCCCTGTCTGTAAAATGGGGACAGCAACAGAGAGTGGGGATATGCAGGGTAAGGGCTGTGCAGGGCACGGCCCAGGGACAGGCTCTACAGCAGGCACGGTTCCCCTGCTTTCCTTAGGTAAAGGCCCACAAAGTTTGGCCCTCCCCAAACTGCTCAAGCACTTGGGCTCTCCAGCAGCCACAGAGAGGCGGCTTTGTTTGTGGCCCCTGAGCTCCCCCTTTTCCCTCTCACCAAGCCAGAGTTTCAGGGAAAACTTTGCAGCAAGTCTTCTCAAGCGAGAGCGATAAGGTCTGGCCAGAGGACAGCACTTAGCAACCTGGACTCCCAACCCAGCCGCCCTTCTAATGGTTTCAGAGGAACAAAAGGGAGAACACTCACTCCTGCCCAGAGTGCCAGGAGGGCCAGCTTCCAGGAGGGAGAGCCTAGTCCACAGGCCAAGGAGGCCAGGGTGACAGCCAGGCACGTAGGGCGCACGGCTGTCAGATCGCAGGGCCCAGAGCCTGGTGGCATACCAGAAAGAGCCTCACAAGTTGCTCCTCTGGCCTCTGCCTTGGTCCTGACCAGTCTACCTAGCTGGTCACTTGGGGGAGCTAAACTACACATTCAGGTGCCTCTGCCCACCTAGACCAAGTCCTCAAAGTCACCCTTCTGGAACCTTCTCCCCATCCCCACTTTTGAGTGAGTCTGTGACCTGCCAGTCATCCTACAGTTACTACAAGTCTAGAAAAATCAACTCAATTAAAACCCGCTTACCCTGAGACCACTATTAATGGGGGTGAGGGAATCTCAGTCTCCACTCAGCCACGTGCCCTCTGTGTCCCTTGGGTAAACCCTGTGGGCCTCAGTTTCCCTCTCTGTAAAATGGGGGAATCCATGATGCCTCTGCAGGCCCTTCTGGCTCTAAGAGTCCATGCACGACTCTGCAAGAGTAAGAATGCAGCCCAGACAGCCACAGCCAGGGAGTAGCACTTCAGACCTGCTCCGAATCCTACCCACTCTAATACGTCTACACCTGGTACTCAAAAGTCTCTAACACCCCTATATTAACAGCACATCCTTCCCCGAGGGTTGTGGAGAATACAGGTGGCCTGGGCACAGTGGTTCAAGTCTCGACTGCTAACCAAAAGGCAGGCAGGATGAACTTACCAGCTACTCTGCGGAAGAAAGTTGTGGCAGTCAGCTTCCATAAAGATTGACAGCCTCGGAAACCCTAGGGGACAGTTCTACTCTGTTTGACAGGTGGCTGTGAGGTAGAAGTGGGTGGAGGGAGACTACACACTGTCATCAAGTCGATTCTGTGTCACAGGGATCCGGCAGGACAAAGGAGAATGCCCCCTAGGTTTTCCAAGGATGTGACCTTTTGGGAAGCAGCCTGTCAAATCTTTCTTTGGTGGAGTGGCAGGTGGATTTGAACTTCCGCCCCTTTGGTTCACAGTCGAGCGCTTGACCACAGCACCACCAGGTCTCCTTCATGGAATACAGAATCAGAAGTCATCCCTGGCCACAGCAAGGTCACAATTAAATGAGAGAATTCAGGCTTATGCTTATAAAACGGTCATCAAGCATAGAGATGCAAGGCCTTTACTTGTCACCAGGTATGGTGCAGACTGAGTCCCACAGGCACCCCAAGGACACAGAGACTAACCCAGGCCCCAAATTCTGAAAAGGTCTGTGGAGCTGAAGTTGCCTCAATCCACAACAGATTGAGTTTGTCCCCAGATAATGTAATGACTGAGGCAGGAAAGCTGACTCAGGGCCTTAAGAAGACAATAAATGGCATCAGATGGCCCCTAGGTATGCAGAAATCTCCTTTCCCAGAATCCAGATTTCTCAGAATCCCAAACTACCCCTGAATTCCTGCAAGCTAGTCTTTCACCTGGCACCTGGAAGGAGGGGGCACGTAAACATTATTTTCTTCAGGAAGTTAAACAACCGTTCAGGAAAACATCCCCGAGTTCTCTTTTGTCAATATCTTTCTCTCTGTCAGCTGTTCAAGCTCCTGGCAATTTCACAGGAGGGCCCAAATCACAAAACTGCTAGTTCTAACACCAAACCTAAAGAGACTCAATGATTTGCTGCAAATGCCTCAGGTCAGTAGAGGATACTCCTTTCCACACACCCAAAGGAGAAACAAGTCTAAGCCCCATAAGGAGTTGGGTACTATAGATTAGTAGGTAAGCACAAGCAAGCCTGTGTTTACTCTGCTCACTAGGTAATCTGACCCTCCACACAGGGGCAAAGTTTAAAAGTCTGTGGTAGGAGCACCAAGTAAAAAAGTAGCCATCTGTGAGCTTGGGGAAGGCAGAGAGCAAACGAACTAAATTAAAAACATATATAAAACCAAAAAACTTAACCAGTTGCTGGTGAGTTGATTTTGACTCATAGCAACGTACAGAACAGAGAAGAACTGCCTCAGAGAGTTTTCAAAGAGTGTCTGGTGGATTCAAACTGCTGACCTTCTGAATAGCAGCTACAGCCCTTAACCACTATGCTGTATAATGTGTAAAAATAAAAATCATACACACACATATTTATATATACTGACATATACATGTGCATTATGTAAACATGAATATGTGTGTATGTATATACATGTATATATACATACTTGTACACACACAGACACACACACACAGAGGCACACATAGTCTGACAAGTCAGCCAACTTAATTGTTCGAAGAGCTACATATCTCATTGCTGAATATCACTACAGTCACCTTCAAAGTACTCTCCTTGGGAAGCTATGCACCCACACTAACAACTAGTCCAGCCTTAGAAGCAACTCTGGAACTGTTTCTGGAATGGCCATTGTGCACAGTAGCATGGTGGCCAGCTCATGAACTTAACTGTATAGTTGTCTGTGAGGGAGTTTTTAGCCAGTAAACAAATAACTGTAGAAACACCCTCCCTACTCGCCTGATCTGGCCCCCAATGACTTTTTTTTACCCAAAAATAAAGGAAATATTGAAAGGAAGACATTTGGATGACGTTCAGGGCATCCAGAGTAATGCGATGACAGCTCTGATGGCCATTCCAGAAAAACAGCTCCAAAATGGCTTTGAAGGGTAGACTAGGCACTGGCATCATGCACAGTTTGCCAAGGGGAGTACTCCAGATGTGACCATAGTGATCTTCAGCAATGAGGTATGTGGCACTTTTTCTGGCATGAGCTCGTGAACTTAATTTTCTGTCCCCACACGTATACACACCCACTTGTCATTTATGGATATAGTTAAGTTCCCAAGATTGGGTCGTTATTAGAATATCAGCATCACATGCAATGTGAGATTTGCATTTCCCAAAAATCAGATGGCAGGACGTACAAGTGGGGCTATAGCAGCCTAAGAAACGAACCCAAGACCTCAAAAACTTGAAAGGGCTTTACATGCCGCTACTGTCAGACCTAAGTCATCAATGCACAAGATAGTCAGAGAGTAGATACTTTTTTATTATTATCATAAATGCAAAATATCAGACAATGGAAGTAGCAAGTGAGGAGTAGGTGTAAATGTATATTTCATGTAAGTGCACACACTTTAAATATATGTATATACACATGTACACATATATAAAGCAACAGGGATATATAGACATAATTCTATAACTTTACCTTAAAGACCAAGCCCAATCCAGATAAGCAGAAAGATTGAAAAAACAAAAATGGTCATAGCTGTGCCCAGTGAAAATACAGGCGTAAATTTCCCTGTCAGAGCAAAATTTCCTTTTGGAAAAATAAATGATGCCTCCCAGAGCCGTCTGTGAGCCAAGAGGGCTCCCTCCCCATCGCCAAGCAGCAGGGAGAGGGAAGGAAAGAAGGCTGGAGCCAGGAGGCCCCAGTGTGGGCAGCCTCCTGCCTGCCTCACTGGCGGACCTCTGCAGGTGACTTGGCCTTGGCCTTGGCCGCTCTTCAAGCTGTCTCACCCCTGAAGTGGGAATCCTAGCAGTCACCTGGTCTGTGAAGTCACTCTCAGGACTGAGTAATGTATACACTGTGCTCACGTCAATGGCAGGCATACAGGGAGCCCACGTCCGTGCCAGGCACGCAGGGAGCTGACGTCAGTGCCAGGAACGAAGGGAGCCGTCACAATGTGCTATTTTGACTCCACGTCTTTTGTCCATGTTATGCTCTGCCTGCTGCCCTCTCCTCACCTCCCCTCCCTGCTACCCCTACTCATCCTTCAGGACTCAGCTTTAAGGTCACCTCCTAACCTCTTAACTAGGTGCCCTGCTATTGTTCCCAGAGTTCCCAGTACTTCTCACGTCATAACCCCCAGGACACCCATCTTAAGCAGAGATTATGCTTCTAATGTTCTGTCTTCACCATAGTTAACAGTGAACCCTAATGGCCGGGCAGGTGATAAGTGCCGCATATGGACCAGCTTTATTTCATCATTACAGTAATCCCTTTAGTGACTGTCACTGAGTTAGAATCCACTCCATGGCAATGGGTTTGGCTGTTTGGGTTTATTATCAATCCTGGTGTCCCTGGGTACTACAAATGGTTAATAAGTTTGGCTGCTAGCTGGAAGGCTGGGGGTTCAAATTTACCCACAGGCACCCCAGAAGCAAGTCCTGTGATCTCTGCGCTTCTGAACAATCAGTCACTGAAACCCTATGGAGCACTATTGAACAGCAGCCAATACTATCAATCCCAATTGATGGATTGGGAGACAGACATTCAGAGAAGTTAGGTAACTTGCCCAAGGACACAGAGCAAGGAAATCACAGAGCTTCATCTGTCTGGTCCCAAAGCCAGCCTTCTCAGCCACTGGCATCCCTGGTCATCACGGGCGTTCTCTGGACAAGGCTGCTTCTGGTGAGAACTGCAGGTTTGGGTCAGGCCCTGTCTCTGCTCTATTCTGTTCTGCACCCAAGCTGCCCACCTGGCCTAGGCAGCCCAGTCAGACATCAGATACCCTGCTTGCCCAGCACTTTCCCCTGAGTTATTTATGTGGTTCCAGCTCCACCAAAGGCCAGGGAGATGTCCAAGCAGGACCCACCCACAGTGTCAACTGAAGGGCCAGGGTTACAGACAACACAGCAGACAGGAGTCCTCACCTTGGGAGAGGGAGGCAGAGCACCAGGAGAGGATGTCAGACAGTTTAATAAGCGTGTGTGTCTGGTTTGCACTTGACCATGGACCTGAAAGCTAGCAGCTCAAGTTTGCCCAGTGGTGTAGCAGAAGAAAGGTCTGGTGTTCCTTCCCCATAACAATTACAGACAAGATAACCCCGTGAGCCATTCCACTCAGTCACACCGGGGACAGCAAAGGATTCTTTTGGACTCACTCCAGGTACAACCCCTCTCCCTCTCCAGCCACTAAATGTGTGATCTTGGGTAATTCATCTACCTTTGCTAAGCCTCCATTTTCCTTCTCTGGAAAATGGGATCAGTTATAGAATCTACATTATGGTTATGGAGAGTCAATTCGATCATGCATGCCCATTGCCTCCCTAACAACCATTATTACGGTAAGGATGATGACGACGCATCTTCACGGAGGGTAGCCAGTGATGGGATGGCACTGAGAAGGTTACGGCTCACAAAAGACATGGGTGTGCCTCCTGGCTCTGACCCACAAGAGCTGTGTGACTAGGGCATGGCCTTGTGTCCCCTCAGACACTCTCTTTATTTGCCTGTAAATAGGGGGGCCTTCTCCACCATGCGACCACTGAATGGATTCAGTACAGTAGCTGTGTCCACATTCCATAAACAGGACAGTCCTGGACAAACATGAGAGCCTCCATCGCCACGTTAATTAATTGGAACAAGGATGCCAGGCAGAAACCAATTACAAAGTCCCCGCAGGGGCCTCAGCAGGGTGAGGAGGAGGGGGGTGAGGAAGGGTGGGCTGGGAGTGGGACTCCCCCACCCCTACCCACTTCTGTCTTCTTTGCAGCTGGGCCCACACTCCAAGCCCACAAAGGATACGCTCCTTCTGAACAGCTTCTTTTCACATGGAAGAAGCTGCCGGATTCGCATCTGCCCTTCCCTGGCAGGGCCTGCTCCACACCAGCTGCCAGAGCCTCCCACGGTCTAGGCCTGAGCCAGCAGGTCCACCGGGAAGGGATGGGGAACAGGACGGGGCCGACCAGCAGAGGGGACAGCAAGGGGGCTGGGCACAGAGGGACTTTACCCATTCTCTCAGCTCCTTGGACACTAGGCAAGTTCTGTGGCCAGGCACAGCCAAACCAGAATCAGGGCTGCCTCCATGCCAGGAGCTAAGACTCCGGCACTGCCACGCCCGCTGAGGCCACGTCTGCTCCAGGCTCAGAAGATCTGGTAGAGGAGTGGAAAAACTCACACCACTGCTGGTTTTTTAGGGCCTGCTGCTGCCAGGCCATGGGCCCAGCCAGCATCCGCACTCCTAAACTGGCCGCTCTCAAGGCAGCTCTGATTCCATGGGGTGGGGACCCTCTGGGGCCCTGGAAGCCACACATTCCTTCTCAGATGCCTGCAAGATACATTGTAGGAATGAAGGTAGCAGGGCCCCAGGGTGAGGGTACATGGGCTCATAATCAGGAAGAAAGTGCTCAGCCAGAGCTTGTCTGGAGAGATGCCATTAGCAGAGAGGCAGAAGCAGGGAGAGAGCTTGTATTTAACGAGTGCTCAGAGTGTGAAGGAAAGACAGACCTCTGCAGGTTCCTGCACCCCAGACCTCAAGGATCCTCACTCAGCAACATGGCCCATCATCTGTCTCCCGTACAGTCCTGAAGGTGGAGGCTGTGGCTTCTGTGTTCTGGGTCCCTGAGGCCTGGCACCAGGCCTGTCCCACAGTGGGTGCTTGGTGGGTGCTGGCCAAATGAACAAATGTCATACACATACCTTACTGTTCTTGTTAGCTGCCATCAAGTCAATTCTGACTCATGGCAACCCATGTGTGCAAATGAGACATTTTCCATCAGCTGGGACCTTTCAGAAGTAGGAGACCAGGCCCGACTTCAGGGGTACCTCTGGGTGGGTACCTACTATGACCTTTTCAGCCGGTAGTTGAGTGCTTAATCATTTTTACCACTGAGCCGCCTAGCCATACAATTAAAAAAAAAAAAAAACCTGCTGCTGTTGAGCTGATTCTGACTCATAGCAACCCTATAAGATAGAGTAGAACTGCCCCATAGAGTTTCCAAGGAGCGCCACGCAGACTTGAACCGTCAACCTTTTGAATGGCAGCTGTAGAACCTAAGCACTATGACATTGGGGTTTCCAGCCATACAACTTAGGAGGTAATAATAAGTGCAGGGGCCGAAAAGGCAGAGCCGCCCCCCAGCAGTGTCTGGGAGCTGGGTCGGTGGCGGTGCCTCTCAGCATTTTAGCTGAGTCTCCGTGAGATGGTGGCCCTCTCACTGCTTGTCCCAGTGAGAGCCAGACAGGAATCGGGTGTCAGAAGCGGGATGTCTGGGACTCCAGGCATCTTCGGAGGAGGCTAGATCCTACGTCAGGACACTGGGGGCAGAAGCGTCCTGAAATTTCACCTTTACCATCCTGACTCTGGGTAATTAAGGGCTCCCACAGATGTTGACTTCCAACACTTCTTCTCCAAGGGTAGAGGCCGTCCAGTAGGGCAAAACCACAACATCAGCAGTACAAGCAGGGGTGAGGCAGTGGGATAACTACAGCAGCACCAAAAAACACCTGCCCCTATACAGACCGCCTGCTGTCCCCTTCACAGGCATCTAGGTAGAAAGTGCACTGACCAGGGACCAAGAGGACCCAGGTTCTAGCCCCTCCGTGGCTCAAACTTACTGAGTGACTAGTCAAGTCATGGAAACCCTGGTGGCATAGTGGTTAATCGTTGTAACTGCTAATCAGAAGGTCGGCAGTTCAAATCTATCTGGTGCTCCTTGAAAACTCTACGGGGCTGTTCTACTCTGTCCTATAGGGTCACTATGAGTCAAAATCAACTCAGTGGCACTGGGTTTTGGGGTAGTCAAGTCGTGGCTTCTGCTCCCTGAGCATAGCTCTCTCATTTGTTAAAGGAGAGTATCCTGACACTGTGTTCTCATGAGTCACTCTGGAGTCCCTGGGTGCTGCAAACAGTTAAGTGTTCAGCTTCTAACCAAAAGGCTGGACGTCTGAACCCAGCCAAAGGTATCTGCGAAGAAAGAAGCAGGTCACAGCCAGGTGAAAACTCCATGCAGTGTAGTTCTACTCCACACACGAGGTCGCCATGAGCCCGAATCAATTCACAGCAACCGGTCTGGTTTTTTGGTCACAAGTCACTCTGTGGGAGCCCCAGAGACAGACGGCCTTTACCAAACGAAGGTTTGCTATGACCTGGGCAGGACAATGCCATGACCAGTCCTAAGGCACACAGTAGGGGTCAGGGGCTCCCACCAGTGAGCTGGGCCTGGCAACGGCTAGGAAGACAGAGAAGGCTGACGTGCCCCAGGAGAGGCCAGGCACAGCTGGCAATACTGCCCCAGGACCTGCAGGGTTGTGACAGGGGTGCTGACATCCACGATCTCTTGTCTTTGCCCACTTGCTCCCAGGTTCTTCTGAAGGGCAACAGCATTCCTGACCGCCAAGCTAGCCTCAAGGACTGGAAAAGCACTCAGCTCACTGGCATGGAACTTAGTAAGGCTCGCTGGCAATCACTAAAAGCCACGTCCTACCCAGAAACCCCACCTCTGGTCACAGCCTGATCATCAGCTGGGGGTCACTGCATACGGCTTCCGACAGCAAACGAGGGGTTGCCAAAACTCTCAGCTGATAGGCTTTTCTCGTAGAACAGTCGGGAGCCCACTGACTCACATTTTACACACAATTCTAACCCATTTTGATCTCTGTTCCCAGCTGACAGCAGCTTAGAGACAGGTATTTAGGACTGGGGAAATAATGATAGTCTGAGACAAACATGAGACGGAAAAGAGACAGAAAGTCAAGCAGGCACGAGAATTCAAAGAGTCCGACCTGGAGCTACTTGCTAGGGAGAAAGCACCCCACTTCCTCTGCCCCGACTTGCACTACAGAGGCCGCTGGGCTCAGCCTGGGAGGTTCACAGCTCGGGAATCCGCAGCCGCTCCTCTCCCCAGCTTCCCTCCGCCTCCTCACACGCTGTCTTCCCTTCCTTTCTTCCCCTTCTCAGTCCATAAGAGAATTAAGACAGCTTATTCAAATACTACAGTCAAGTAGACTTGACAACAAGATCATCAGGAAAAATACCAGCAGGTTAGCAGGTCACAATCCAGAAGTAATCATGGTGGTGGTGGTGGTGTCGATGGCGGCATACAGGCGGTACCAACTGCAGTGGCGGCCTCAGTGCTCACGGTGGCTGTAGCGATGGTGGCAGGTTGATGGTGGTGTTGATGTGATGGTAGTGTTCGCGTGGCGGTGGTATGCTCGTGGCCGTGGCATCGCTTGGCAGTGGAGGGCATGGCATGGCATCATGTGGCATGGCATCGTGTGGCAGTGGCATGCTTGTGGGATGCGTGTGGTGGTGGCGTGCATGTGGTGGTAGTGTTCGTGCAGTGGCCAGGTCCACGTGGTAGCGGTGTTCCCATGTCACTCACGTGTTCGTGCTGTTAGTCACACAGCGGTGATCACGTGGTGCTGTTCTCGTGGCGGCGGCGGGAGTTGGCCACAGTGTTCATGGTGGCGGCAGTGGCGGTGGCCAGGTGATGGTGTTCAGGTAGTGGTGGCCGTGTGGCAGTGTTCATGGCTCCAGGGGTGGTGGTGATGGTGCTCGTGGTCACAGTGCTCACGGCGGCCGCAGTGGGGGTGGCGAGCCTGCTAGTCACAAGGCTTCACACACGCTCTTCTTTTTCCAGCAATGCCCTCCCTCTTCATATCCGTCTGATCCATCAAGACTTGCCTGGAGCCTCACCTCCTCCATGAAGCCCTCCCTGACCACCACAGCCACTACTGGACCCTCTGCCCCAAGAGCCACTCATGCACCTTCTGCCTTGCTGCTCTGCACCATGACATCTCTTCCAGGAGGTCAGTGTCTCTCCAACCACATGGGCCTCAACAAAGGCCACAGGTCATGGGTCCACAGGGCAGGAAAGTGGGGCCTAGCCTGTGACACTTTATCCACAGGAAGAGCAGCAAGGACTGGGACCCTGGACACATCCCATAACCTCATTTTCTACCCCATCTCCCTCCCGATCTACCACCACCAGTTTGTAAGCAGTGATTCCTACCAGATACCCTTTAAGCTTCTTCTTCATATCTGTCTTGTAAACAGATCCCCAAGAACAAAGAGGGCCCCAACCTTAGTCAGAAATGACTTCCTTTCTGGGGTTGAAGCTGTCCCAAGACTCAGCAGAATGGACCGTAGAGTTCATCAGAACCGAGTTCTATATTTTACAGCTAGGACAGCAGAGGCCCAGAGATGGACATCAGTGGCCCAAGGTCGTACCCTGGGTTAGTGGCCCAGCCAGGGCTAGAGATCAGCCCTACAGACTCCCAAAGCACCACGCTTCCCCTAACTTGTGGAACAGCCCCTCCCAGCAGGCTTGTAGGTGGCAGCACTGTTCCCACCTTCAGCCCAAGCCCTCTCCTCCCTGTACATCCCTCCTGCTCCCCACCCCACCAGAGCCCACCCCAGAACACCTAGTCTGGTCTGTGAAGGGCTGGCAAGGTGAGAGAGGACAGGGTTAAAGGTGGGGATTTTCTGTAATCCTCTGAGCTGGCTTAAGCGGAGGCCACACTGGTTTGAGCAAGAAGAGAGAGACACAGAGGGGTCTGGACTGGGACATATAAGCAAATAGAACACTTAAGTCAAAGAGGCCAGGTCGGCCAATGGGCTTAATACTCTCCAGACACTTAAGTATGCCCCGTCATGGACCTCCCCCGGACCCCAAGACCCAAGCCTCCAAGCAGCACCCCTGCACCCAGGAGTACCACGATATGCAGGATGCTCTGTGGTGCAGGGCAGAGATCACAGGTCAGAGATGGAGACAGGGCTGAGGCCAACCCTCTGCTCTAACACTTGGTGTGTGACCTGAGTCACGTCACCTCTCAGTCCTAGTCCCTCAGCCTGTTAAAGGGGGGCTGAACACACCTTCCTCACAGGCCTCAGGGAAAGGAAGTCCACTTGAGGTCAAGTAGACCGGAGGCACAGAAGGCACCACTCACTGCTCACACTATCATTACAGATCTCTCAGCCCTCTCTGCTCCATCCAGACTCAGCCAGTGGCCTCTGGCCTGGCCTGCTGGTGTTTTTAACATAAATAACTTTAATGATATAATCCCTCCCTGGGGAATAGCATTCGTATAATTTCAAAACATTAAGCATCCTGCCTCCTGGGGCCATGGCAACCTTGTCAGGAGCCTCAAGTTCATCTTCCCACAAGGTTCCACGTCCCAGAACCAGAGCCAATGACAAAAGTTTTGAGTAGAGACCATCGGCCTGAATGAAGCACACACATGTGCTTCCGTGTGACAGGTCTCACTGGGGGACTGGTAGTCTCTGGCTTATCAGAAGGGCCTTGAACCAGCCCTAACATAACCTCTACCCCTGACTATCCATCTGACCCCGCAACTCTGACTATAAACCCTTCCTGCTTTGCCTTCTGACTCCTCAGTTCCGAGGTCCTCATAAGGAGCTGGAAAAGGTGGAGTCACTAAGCCCAGGACCAAGGCCTAAGGGGCCAAGGCCAGGCCATAGGCTCCTAACTCCAACAGAGCCCTTCAAAAGGAACAAACAGAACCCCTTAATCTTACTGGTTCAACTGCCTGTCCTGCCCTCTAAGACCCATGTTGTTATTTGCATGTCACAAGAGAAAAAAGCTACACAGGCCAAGGTCGCCCAAATGGTTTGGGGTAGAGTTGGTTGGGTTGTGGAACTCAGGTCTTCCTGGGTCCCCTAACCCCAGGCACCTTCCATTTCTCTTAGATTTTGCTCTCCTCTTAATACTTCATTCCCCATAACAAGAAAACTTCCAAAGCCTCTCCAATAAATCAGGTCCCTTTGGCAAGACTCAAAAACCCCTCTCCAACACAGGGGCTGCCAGAAAGCCCACCTTCCCCTACTCTGTCTCAGTCCCTCCTCATATCTCCAAACTGGCCCACAGAATCCTGCTTATTCCTGCTGGGGACTCTCAGAGCGGGCAGCACCTTCTCCAGAGTGGCTCTGGAATGGGGCCAGTGCTCTGGGGACAGGCAGCAGAGGCTAGCAGGTGCAGTGGGGTTGCCTCTAGTCAGGCCTCCTCACTGAAGCAAGCCTGTCCCCAAACCCACTATCTAGGGCCAGTTCAGGTCAGCAACCGTCCCCTCTACGCAAAGGGAGACACCACGAAGCTGCTCAGCACAGTTCTCCAGGGGTTAAAAATGCAGCATCCCAAACAAGGGTTAAAAATGCAGTCTCGGGTTGGGCCCGGTGCAGAGGGACCTTCTCCAAACCTCCGCCGCCGCCACCGCCAAAGCGGCATCGTCTCCCTCCTCCTCCCCTCCGCAGTCCTTGGGGAACAAGAGCGACTCCAGCAACTAGGGGAGCAGGAAAGGCGCACGCTGCACCTTCCCGGCACCCGTGCCACCTCCCTACGCCCACACCCCCGCGCCCCCAGCCGCCAAAGCCGGGGGCTGCAGGCATCGGCGGGTCCCGGGCCAGGCGGGCGAGGGGCGCTTACCTTTGTGACAGTCATGCAGAAACTCTGGGGCGCTGCGGGGGGCGGCGTGCGGGGGTGGCGGCTGGGGTCCGCAGGGTCCCGGGCGGCGGGCGCTCAGGGGGTCTGGCGCGGCTGGGCGCTCTCGTGGCCCGGGCGGCAGTGGGCGTGCTCCCCGCGCCCCGCCGGCCGTCGGCAGAGCCTGGGCGCCGAGCTCCGGACGGGCAGCGCGCAGGGACCGCTCGTCCGCGCTCGCCCGTAGCTCGTCGCTGATGTCAGCCCCGAATGTGCATTTATAATAGATGAGCCTCCTTCGCTGCAGGAAGGCGAGGCAGGAAGAAAGGGAGAGACTGAGAGACAGAGGGCCCGGGCTTGGGGGGCGGGGGGAGGAAGAGGGGCCGGGAGTTCGCTACAAAGGAGGAGGCGGAGGGAGGAGGAGGAGGAGGAAGCGCACGCCCGCCCGCTGCCGTGCCCCGCGCCTCCCAGCTCGCTGGCGGGCCTCCGGGCACCGTCACCCGGGCCAGGCGCCCAGGCCCTCGGCCTTAACCCCTTCGGGCCAGTGGCGCCACGCGGCCGCGCGAGGCTGGGTCCTGGCACCTGCCGGCTGGCGTGTGGGCGGCGACCTCGGTTCTTGGTGCCCCGCTGGCGGGGAGACGCTGGTGAAGTCACACGCTACACGACCAAGGCGCCTGGCTGGCCGGGAACGGCTGGGCTCGCCCCCTGGAGGTTCGGGAAGAAGGCCGGTGGGTTTGGGGTGCTGCGCGCCAGTCTGGGGGGCGTGGCGGCCGCGAGCCGGGGAGCTGTGCCAGCATCTCTCACCTGGCGCAGAACCTCAGGCGGAGGGTCGCGAGACGGATTTGCGTAAGCAATCATTTGAAGCTAATTCCCGCGGCAGTGAGCTCTTCTGGAGTGGGCATCCTAGCCAGTTTCACCGAGAAGGAAACTGAGCCCAGCGTGGGAAGTGACTTAGGGCACACAGCCCATACTGGCCCAGCCGTTTCTCCTGGCGCCCTCACTCTGCACTGAACCCCTTGTTAGTAACGCCTGCGTTCTGGAAAAAACGGGCCTGCCCTGGACGCGTGTACACTAACGACCTTGGCTGCAGCGCTGCGGGGAATGCAGGGGTGTCCTGTGTAGGGAACTAATCCTGACCTTGGGTCGCACCATATCCCAGAGCTGCTGCATGGACTCGAGGGACAGTCACATGCAGATGACCCCACAATCTGGAGAAAGGAGCCTCTTTCTGAGCTCTTAGGCAGGGCAAGTGTCGGCAGATACTGAACTGTCAAGGCCAAGGGGAGGGGTCTTAGACGCCTTGCAAGCTCGCCTCCAAACTCCGAAGTGCTTGCTACTTCTGCGAGGAGATTATCCAGTGCAACTGAGGAAGGCCCTGACAGCACAACCTGTGAGCATCTACTCAGTGGAAGGACTAAGGGAAGAGACAGAAAACGAATGCCCACCTTCAAGGAGCCCACTGGTAGACTTGATCTGTAGTTATACACAAACCCACTGCTGTCCAGTTTGGTCCGACTCATCAGCAACCCTATAGGTCAGAGTAGATCTGTCCCAGAGATTGTCCAAGGAGAGCCTGGCAGATTTGAACTGCCAACCTTTCGGCTAGCAGACGCAGGACTTAACAAACTATGCCAACCATGGTTTCCATCAATAGTTACAGTTAAGAGTCATCAGGATCTGTTTAGCTATTTGGGTCACCATGCGATTTTTATTTATGTGTCATTGGTACAACCCTAAATGCAGCAAACTTACTGTGCCTTCTGTCCACGTAGATTCCAGCTCACAGTGGCCCCGTGTCACAGTCTTGTCCGTGATCTTTATAGAAGAAGATTGTCAAGTCTTTTTCCCTGGGGTCTAATCATCCACCTTTCAGCTGGAGCTGAGCTCTTAACCTGGTGCCGGCGAACCAAATCCCTTGTAGTGGAGTTGGTTCTGACAAATAGAGACCTTATAGGATAGAGGAGAACAAGAAATGGCTGGTGGCTTCAGACTGGTGGCCTTTGGGTTAGCAGCCGACCTCTCAACCACTGTGCCATCCGGGGCTCCTTTCAACCTGCAGCATAAGAAATTCAAATTAGACCTCTGAGACTATTTCCCATCAGGAAATTGTCCAGCACTGGAAATGCTCAGATTCCCTGTCTGGGTTGTCTTGAGTAGGTCAGTCTCAAGACAGAGCAATGAGCTCCACGACCTTCTCATGGTCTCTCCTTGGGTTTATTGGAAGCTGTCATAGGGTTACCTCTGCACCGGCATTGTGACTGGTCCACTTTCACCTCTCACGGGGATTTGGAATCCCAGCTTACCATCCTCAGCTACCCAGCATGCCTCTTGGCCACCTTCCCTGCCATCCACCCGCACTGTGGGCTCCCAGAATGAGTCAGTCAATATCAGCTTGAGCCAAACGTAATTAGGAACATCAATCTGCTGCCCCCAACCCACGTGATGTGCTGTAAAAGGCAGAAAGTGGAGGTTTCTGGTCCCCCGCATGCTGCCGACTCACGCCTTCTGTCACGTCTCCCCTGCAGATGGAAGTCTGGAAAGACTCTCCATTCTCCAGTGTCCAGACAGGGGATTGAGCCATACTTATTGTCAGCCAGTTGGTGTGGACTCATGGTGACCCCATGTGTGCAGAGTACAGCTGCTACATAGAGTTTCCAAAGCCATGACCTTTGGGGGGCGGATCAAAGAGCTTGTCTTCCAGGGCATTTCTAGGTGCTAACCTTTCAGCTAGTGGCTGAGCGCTTAACAGTTTGCACCACCTAGGAACTCCTAGACCCATACTAGATACTGGGAATGGGGTGTGTTGATTATAAATTGCTGACATCGCAACACCACTACCCTGGGTCCCTGGCAGCATACCCCACGGTCCTTTGGTTCATCTGTAAGGACTCAGATGCAGGTAAGTTTTAATTAGAAAGTGACTCCAGGAAATAGGAGTGCAAGAACAGGATGGGGGATGGGAGCAAGATGGAAAAGGAGGAAAAGATGAAATGATTGCTGGAGGCAATCGGTACTCAGTTCCCCAGAGATCTAAGTAGTTGCAGGATGATGGCCTACCAGGAGCCTGTCAGCCTGGCCTTTCTCTACTGGCTCCCCCTTCCTGGTGGTTTGGGGGCTGCCTCTGAGGACATCACCACCCCTGTGTTTTGGGGTGGGCAGAGCAGGCAGATCCCTCAGCTCCAGAGAAGGTATTAGGGCAGAACGCAGGAAGTGTGCCCCGCTCCTCCTTGAGGTGGAGGACTGTCAGCCCGAGTCCAAGCTCTCCTGGACCATCCCTGAAGCTGCAGGTGGTTTCAGGTGGGCTGAGGGGATGTGGTACAAGGTATGGGGTCAGTAAGAGTTTGCAGAACGAGCTCTGATCTCTTCTAGACACTTCCAGGCCTCAGTGCTTGGCACTCTGCCCTTTGCCATCCTGGAATGCTTTTACCCTTTTCTCTCTGCAGGGCTAACTCCTATTTGTCTTTCAAAGCCCCGCTCAAATATCTTCTCCTCTAGGTAGGTCTCCTGGCACTACCTCCCAGTGGCCTGATTCACAGTCTGTTATAATTATCACAGCGAAATATATTTGTTCTCTCTTTATGGACTGTGATGCTGTGTTCTCGTTTTTGTTAAATCAGAGGGAATAGGTAGTGTGGAGAAGATACTGGATAACTGCCCAGCCAATCAAGTAAGGCCACCGCGGGCACCTTTAAATTTCTGCCTTAATGACCATTAGGATCAAGACCCAGCTGCCTGTATCAGGGTCCAGGCCTCCGGATGCGAGGCATTGCCTATCTTTGTTCACTTGTCTAGCGTTTACCCAGGCCTGGTGGTGCAGTGGTTAAGAACTTGGCCGCTAACTAAAAGGTTTACGATTTTGATCCACCAGCCACTCCTTGGAAACCCTGTGGCGTAGTTTTCCTCTGTCCTACAGGGTGGCTATGAGTTGGAACCAACTTGATGGCAATGGATTTGGGGGGTATACTGGGTGCCAGCTATACAGAGTGAGAAAAGCTTGGTCCTGGCCCACAAGAAGTCTGGGATCTCCTCGGGAGGACAGACAGAGAAACGCAGGTGTCCCAAACCATAGGTGGGGGCTACGGTGCACCTGGGGCTGAAGGGAGATGCCCAAAGCCATGACACCCCGCAGGAGGCAGGTGTCCTGGTCCTCACCGAGTGTCTTGTTCACGCCACCCAGAACAAAGCCCCACGTGTCTGCCACCTTCAGGCACTCAGTCTTACGGCCCTGCAGGTGGTGCATCTCTGCCTAGCTCTCTCTGTTTGCCTGCCTCTATCCTTTCCCATATTGTCCCTATGCAACATACATAATGTCGTCGGCATGCAGGGTGCTGGGGCAGGTAGTTGTCCTGCCCTGGAGGTGACATCTCCAACCCCATAGCTGAGAGGTGATGGTTGATGGGGTGCCTGGAAGCTGGGACCTCTGAGGGCTGCATCCCTTCCTGGCAGCAGGGATGAGGCCTCTGGGGAAGTCCTCACTCAGGCAGCAGTAGGCCCTTTGTCTTCTGTTTACTCTGTAGCCATGTGCAAGTGAATGTGTCTGGGACTGTGTGTGTCAGTGTGTGTGCATGTGCACACACATGTGTGTGTACACATACGTGAGATGAGCGCAGATGGGCAAGGTGGGGAGGAGCTGTAGGACTGACCGTAGTGAGGGAAGCTGGGGGGCCAGCCTCCCCCTGAGGTCTGCTCTCCCAGCTCTCCCTGGGGCTGAGATGGCAAACAGACGTGTTCAGTCAGGAGGGCAGATGGCTCGCCCTGCCAGCACTCCCTCGTCAGACCTCGCGTGTGCAGCCCAGAGGCAGATGTGCTCCAGAAAAATCCTCCACTTATACAGGCTGTAGGGCTTAAGAGGCTCCCTGGGTAGCACAGTTAAACCCTTGTGGACTAAGTGTGAGGTTGGCGATTTGAATTCACCTAGAGCCGCCTCAGAAGAAAGACCTGGTGGTACGTTTACAAAGATCGTAGCTGTGAAATCCCTGTGGAGCATAGTTCTTCTCTGCAGTACGTGCAGCTACCGTGAGTCAGAATCGGTTCCATGGCAACTGACACCACGGCAGTGGTTAAGAGCCCAGGATCTGAAGCCGGAAAATCCAGGCTCAAACCCCTCCACTTAGTATGTGTATGATCTAGGCCCCAAACCCCAAACCAGATTCATTGCCATCAAGTCAAGTCTGACTTATAGGGACCCAATAGGAAAAAATAAAAAGGTGCCCAATAGGGCTTCCAGGCAGTGCCTGGTGAGTTTCAACTGCCAACCTTTTGGTTAGCAGCAGTGACACTTAACCACCATGCCCCTAGGGTTTCCATGATCTAGAACAGGTCGTTTAAATTCCTGTGCCTCATTTTTCCTTTTCTGTAAGACAGAAGTAATGTGTTACGTGATGTGAGTGAGATACAGTCTGGGGTGTTACTGTTACAAATCACTAGTGTGCTGGTGTCTACTTTCTCATTTCCTCCTTCTCTGTTTTCTGCTCTGGTCTTCAGGATATTCTAATCAGGGTAGAATAAACATCTATTACCATGCCCATTTCTCAGGGAAAAAAAATGGGATGGATGAGTAGCTGAGTCTTGCTTGGACAGACTGCCTGGCTTGCCAGGCTTGTTACAAGTTTAAAGCTTTGGGGAGCAGAGCCCAGGTCCCTCTCTGTCTTGGCTGTGCTTTCCCCAGCCCCCGGGGCGTCTGCACAGATCCCTTCTACCTCTGGGGGTAGCCCAGTCTCCCTGGGGCAGAACTCCACCTCCCTTTAAAATCTAGCTCTCCTGCAAATCCCCAACTGCCAACAATGCTGTGTGCTAGGGCTCCTTAAGGGTGACAAAAGGGAGTCAGGAGTCCTGAGTCCTGGCCCAAGCTTTACTGTACACGTGGGTGTAGCTTAGCAAAGCCTGGTGACCTAGACTTATTGGTAGAGAAGGAATACAGAAGTTTATCCACTTAAGGCTATCTTCTGACAGATTTTGAGGCTTGACCAACGTAAAAAAAAAAAAAAAAAAACCCAACTGCTATTTGGCCAATCACCAACAGAGGGCGCAAGCGGCCCCTTTCGTAAAGCCCCTTGGGACCCGGGAATCAATTGCCCGCCTTGCAGATCTTTTTAAAGAAACCCTGGTTTCTTTATCCACAGTGGATAAGTGCTACGGGTGCTAACCAAAAGGCCAGCAGTTCTGATCCTCCAGGAGCTCCCTGGAAGCGCTATGGGGGCAGTTCCACTCTTCTCTAGAGAGTCGTCGCTATGTGTTGGAATCGCCCCGACAGCACCGTGTTTGGGTGTTTTTTCTGGCTGGGTAGCACAGAGGAACCTGGTGGTGTGCCATGGGTAGCAATGGGCAGGTCATTTTGGAAGGAGGGGAACTTTGGTGACATTCATATAAGGGGTTCTCAGAGTGTAGTCTCTAAACCAGCCTCAGCTTCGCCTAGCAGCTTGTTACCCGCCCCCCAAAAAACTAAACCCACTGCCATCAAGTCATTATGACTTATAATGACCCCATAGGACAGAGTGGAATTCTTCATAGAGTTTCCAAGGAGCACCTGGTGGATTTGAACTGCCGACCTTTTGACCTTTTAATTGGCAGCACTTAACTACCAGAGTTTCTGGAGGCTTCTTAGCCAAGTGCTGTCAAGTTGGATCAGGCTGATGGCGTCCCCTAAGGGGACGTGCAAATTCTCAGGCCCTTTAATTCAGGAACTCTGGTGGCAGACCTGGAAAGCTTGGTTGCCTAGTGGTTAAGTGCTACTCTACCCTGTCCTGTAGGGTCACTATGATTTGGAAATGACTCAGTGGGGGTGGGCTGGGCAGTCTGTTTACAACAGCTCTGGAGTGATTCCTCAAGTGTGAGAAGTGATTTACATCCTAAGACAGGTGAGTGCTCTGTCACATAAACAGATGTGAAGGTGCTTTTCAAACCATGCAAAACCGATCTGAAGGAGTGTTTCCACCTTCCATCTCCCAGGCAACAGAGTTGAATTTTAACCTGGACTTCCCTATCTTCAACAAGAGGCTTTTCAAATCTTTCCTCTGAAGACTGTGTTTGGGGGATGGGTGAAAAACCAACATGGCAAGAGCAGAGGGCAGGGAAGCAGGTGCTGGGTGGGGGCAGGGAAGGGGGTGCTGGGTGGGGGCAGGGAAGTGGGTGCTGGGTGGGGCAGGGAAGTGGGTGCTGGTTGAGGGCAGGGAAGTGGGTGCTGGTTGAGGGCAGGGAAGGGGGTGCTGGGCAGATATCTGGAACAGTTCCAGCAAGGTAAGGTATCTTTTCATGCTTTGCTTTAAAAATCATCTAAACCTTGGGGTTCCAGATGCTGTGATTCAGCACCTTGGCCCCTCTGAGGAGCCCTGACCCAAGTGGTTAAGCATTTGTCTGCTAATCGAAAGGTCAGTAGTTCAAACTCACACATTGCTCCGTGGGAGAAAAATGTGGTAGTCTGCTTCAGTCAAGATTGCAGTCTCTGAAACCCTATGGGACAATTCTGCTCTGTCTTGTAGGGTGGCTGTGAGTCAGAATCGACCCCACAGCAATGGGAAACGGGCTGTATGGAGCTGAGCCTGAAAACGCCCCAGAGGTAGAAGTGGGCCAGCCAGCATCCCAATGGCCTCGCAAGAGATGGCCATTGCCAGTGGCCATCCCATTCTATTCTGACTCTTGGCAATCCCCAGTATGCAGAGCAGAGAGGCACTCCATGGCGTTTCCAAGGCCATGGCCTTTCAGGAGCACATCAGGACTGTCCCTGATCGGGATAGCAAGGGTGGGTCCTTGGAGACCCACTTCCACCCAGATGCCCCCCGCAGCTGGCCCCTTCCCTGGCGTGGCGCTGCAGCCCCTGCTCCCTCCTGCCCCTCCGCAGCCCCTGCCCACCAGGGCTGCTATCTGGCTTTCTACTCCAGGTCCAGATCTGGCCAGCACCTCAGAGTTCACAGAAATCCCTCCCTTTCCAGACAGCCCCTCTTCTGCCACCCAGGCACCCGGTCCTTTCCACCACTGAACTCCCAGTGAGTGCTGGACTACTTTCTTCTCCAAGCTAAAGACCTCAGGTGTCTGTCATTACTGTAGTTTCGGTCCCTTATCCTTTGTAAGGAAACCCTGATGGTGTAGTGGTTAAGAGCTATGGCTGCTACCCAAAAGGTCGGCAATCCAAATCTGCCAGGCACTCTTTGGAAAATCCATGGGGCAGTTCTACTTAGTCTGTAAGGTCGCTGTGAGTCGGAATCAACTGGACAGCAGTGGGTTTTTTGGGTTTTATGGCTTAATGGAAACCCTGGTGGTGTGGTGGTTAAGTGTTACATCTGCTATCCAAAAAAGTTTGGCAGTGCGAATTCACCAGGTATTCCTTGGAAACTCTGTGGGGCGGTTCTACTTGTCTATAGTGTGGCTATGATTTGGAATTGACTTGACAACAGTGGGTTGGGTTGGGTTTTCATCATCTGTAAGGAAACCCTGGTGGTGTAGCGGTTAAGTGCTACCTCTGTTAACCATGAGGTCAGCAGTTCAAATCTGTCAGGCGCTCCTTGGAAACTCTATGGACCAGTTTTCTGCCTACAGGGTTGCTATGAGTTGGAATCGACTCCATGGCAGTGAGTTTGGTTTGGTTTGCTTATCATCTGTAAAGAGGCCTGGTTGCACAGTGGTGAAAAACTAGTCTCCTAACCAAAAGAACAGTATTTCAAATCTACCAGCCACTCCTTGGAAACCCCATGTGGTCTATAAGTTGCTATGAGTCAGAATGACCAGACAGAAATGGATTTGGTTTTGATTTTGAGACATTTGTAAAGAGCAGGACCAGATGGTTGCTATGGAAACTGTGGTGGCATAGTGATTAAGATATATGATGCTAATCAAAAGGTTGGCAGTTGGAATCTACCAGAGGTTCCTTGGAAACCCTATGGGGCAATTCTACTTTGACTTACAGGGTCTGTATGAGTTGAAATTAACTCCATGGCAACATGTTTTGGTTTTTTCGGTAGATGGTTGTTTATGTCTCCCCTGCTGTTACTGTAAAACGTGGATCTGAGCTGCCTGCTGCAAAGCCAATAGTGAGATAGCAGTGAGGTGGGTGATCCAGAGGTTTATTGTGTATCGATATACAAGACAGGGGGAATTGAGTCCTCAGAAACTGTCTGCCTTCTTTAGCCAGACGGAGGGTTTTTATTGAGTAGCTGAGCGTTAACATTAGGTGTGAGGGATGGAAGAGTGTGGTCAGTTTTTGGAGTGAGTCCAGAAATGGCTGTCCGGAGCCCTGGAAAGGGGTCGTACAGAGATGGACATCCAGAGCTCCTAGGGGGTCAGTCTGGAGTTCTCCAGCAGTAGTTACTGGGGCAGGGGGCTCGGTGACTGGTGCCCGCACCTGTTGGATGATCCAGAGAGGATCTAAAACACCTATTGTACCTCGTGCCTGGTGTGCCACCTCCCTGCCTCACAGTTTCAGTGGGTCACAAGTTAACGTGTAATCTCCCTCAGGCTGGGTAGTTCTAGGAAGCCAGGACTTTAAGAAAAAACAGGTATATAGAGAAAGACAAGAGTAAGTCCTTTTCAGTTCTTTATGCCACCTATATCGCTGTTCCAAATGTTCTGAGGTCTAGTTGCAACGACAAGGCTGCCCTTAGTGGGGGGACAGGGGAAAGTTTGTTTCTTTGGGGAGAGGGGAATCCTTTTCTATATATAAACAATTCGATGTGAAAACAGAAAGTGTGGTACAAGATTCTTGGCTGATGTATTATGATTTATTGATGGAGATCTAGAATAATGGGTGCTTACGGATCAGTTTCCTGTCCAATCAGTGCACTCGAAGGCTCTCTGCAGGTCCAGGAACCATCTCTTCCCACTAAGGTCCAAGTGCTGTCTCTTTGTGTATCTTACGGTCAGGTGTGTCACTCTTGGTTAATTTCTTGTCAGCCAGGATGAGAAAAAGATGCCAACCATGGCTCTTAGGAGGCTGTTTGGAATGAAACAATATAGATCTTCTTTCCTGTGTAGCTCCTTAAGACCATTTATTTAATGCTGGTTACATCGTTTCATTATGTCTGATAGAGTATCATCCACTGAGCTGTCCCTGAGTACTGGCTGCCAAAGACTCTCTCCAAGGGTGTTTACCTGCTGGGTTGGTGAAGACTGCACGTTGCAAGTCCTACTGAGGATGCAGCAAAAGGAAAAGGATCAGTCCTCTTCTGGTCAGGATACATTTCAGAGTGTGAACATATAACAATACATCTCCCACCTGGTTCTTCTCTGCAATTTATTGAGTTGTCGGAGATGGTGATGGGGTGGGCAATGTGCTGGGTGCTGATGGGACATGTGCACAGGGCAAAAGATGCTTGCTGTCACTCCTGTTCCTCTTGGTACTGTGGACCAGAGGTGGCTCCATGATCACAATGTAGATGAGCCAGAGCCAGTGCAGCCCAACACGTGTGACTCAAGGCCAGCAGTCAGCAGTGGACTCACAGGGCCCCAGAGCCCTGCACCTGTCCTGTATTTAACACACAGTAACTCAAAATCAGCACATTAGCACCTTTCTCATGGCCCAGTTGCTCATAGTGGATCCCATGAAAGAAATAGCACAGCAGCTAGATTGAGAGAAAAGTCTGTTCTCTGGCTCTCTCTCCAGGATGGGAGCCCAGAAATGTAAGCCCTGGCACCCCTAGGGGGGTCATCTGGTTGACCTCATGCGTACATTGGAAAGCCAGAGTGCTGCAAAGGAGAGAAACCTGGGAAGCCCTCTCAGCTCTAGTCCATGCCCTGGAGGAGGGGTGGGGTCTCTGTCAGGTGACACTGCAGATCTGACTGGTCTCAGGCAGAGGGAGAGAACTTACAAAATTCTGCGGAAGCCAGAGTGTGCCCCTGGGTAGCTCCTGGTGGCTCTGCTCACTGGGCCTGAGGGTGATGCTGCCTTGAACTTCTATCCCCTTCTGCCTTGGCCTTCCTCCTGTGTGTCAGCAATTATTTGTGGATTGGCTGGAGAGTCCCTTCCTGTAAAATATGCCATTGGGCAGCTTCTCAAACTTTAATAACTCACGGAATCACTGAGAGGTTTTACTAACACTGAGGTTCTGATTCAGGAGGTCTGGGGCCAGCCTGACACTCTGCGTTTCTAACAAGCTCCCAGGGGATGTGGTTGCTGCTAGTCTGTGGACCACACTGTAAGGAGCAAATCTCCCCTTCCAAAGCTTCCATCTGAGTTGACCTCTGAGGCAGGTGACTCTTGGGCTTAAAGAGAACAGTGAAGCTACTGATCAAGACCCCCAGTAGCCCCTTTTTGCATGCAGGTCCCTTATATGCAGAGTTTCCCAACAACGCTGCAAAGTTACACCCATATTTTACATGGGAAACTAAGGAGAAGCCTCACTTGGTGACTTGCAGGCTGTCACAAAACTGGTAAGTGGCAGAACTGGGATTCAATCCCAAGTTCAATGCCAAGCTCAGCTCTTGAGGCCACGCACTCAGCTGTCCACAGAAGGCAAGGGCAACAGTTCACCTGGCAGGCTTGCACACTGGATACTGGGTACTCTTTTCCATTATCACCTCTGCAAGGCCCTCGCCCAAGGGACCCACCAGAGCAGACTCCCTCTGTAGGTGAAACCCTACTCGAGGCATGCTGAGAAACACGGCCCTCACTGAAAAATGACTCCTCAGCTGAAGAACCCCCATCAGCCCGCACACTGTGAGGTTACACACCGAGGAAGAAAGTGAAGCAATCTGTTGCTGCCTAGGCAAGGCCGTCACTTTTCTATACCTCAGTCTTCTCATCTACATAATGGAACGATACCACTCTGGTCTCAGGATGCATTCAACAAACGACTATCCATAAAACGTTTGTAGTCAGAAGATTGGCTCACTGATACAAGGAATATTACCTGATTTGGGTCCGTGCCCTGGATCAGCTGAGCCAATTAAGCATACTCCAAGTTAGAAAGAGGAAGAAGGTTTGTTAGGAGGCATACCACCAGAGACTCGACAGTAATGCAGGCTGTTCTCCGTGGAGTCTCAAAAGACAATTTTTACATCAGAGTTTATATATCATTTCAGCAAGGAATACTTCGTGTTTTTAAGCATGTAGGCCACAGATAACTGTATACATCACAAAATAGTCAGGAGAAACTGTTTATTAAACTACACATACGCGTGTCAGACACCTGAATTCTAACCCGCATGTTTGTAACAGGCAAAGACAAAACTTATACAAGAATTCCTCAGCTAGTGAAACTAGCCTGCCAAGTCCACTCTGAGATAAGGAGCAAGACAGAAAGTTGTGGCCACAGAAATGCCAAACAGCCTTCCTAGCTGCTGTTTTCTTCTAGGAGAGAAAGAAGAGGAGGGAGGCCAAAGTCACAGGAGCTGAGGCAGCTCTGTGTTCCTTTGGAAAGAGGTCAGTGCAGAAGCCAGAGTAGCTGGTGTAGTAAAAAACACAGATTATTGAGAGTATCCTGATGGCATTAGTTATGTGAGGCTCTCAATCACCCATTTTGAAGAGGAGAAAACAGGTTGCAATGTATCAGGGTTACAGGAATTTACACTGTTATATTCTTAAATCTCACCTAAGCCGGAAGACTGTGGTGGGAGTTCCTGGCAGTCACTTTGACTTTTGGAGTTCATATGTCCTTGAGTACAAACCAGACATGAGTCCTTTTTCGTCACCAACCACCATACTCCCTGTGACAACCTCTAAGAGGGTGTCTGGCAGTATTAGTAATGATGCTGTTGTTGTTCCTTGCTGTCCAGTCGGCTTGGACTCATGGGGACCATGTGTATGGCAGGTCCTGGACCGTCTTCACATCGTCATCCATGTGTTTTTGTCCAGTTGCTGTGACTTTTGGATCAGCCCATCTCATTGAGACTTTCCGTGGTTTTTGTTGGCCCCCCCACCAAATGTGATGTCTTTGTCTGCTGAGATGATACTGATGGGCAGCACTTCCACCTCATTTAATCTTTACAGTCATCCTGATTTTACAGATGAGGAAACTGGGGTAGGGAGATGGCGAAATGACAGGCGCTGCCTCACACAGCTGGTCAGTGTCAAAGCATGGTCTCGACGACTCTGGGCCTAGTGGTCAACCTCTGGCTTTATCCTGCTGATTCCTGAGCTGACCCTGGACAGCTCCCACGGGGGTCCTCATTGCCCTGTCACTGGGGACTGGCTTCATGTGCATTGAAAGCCAGGGAGGCAGAAGCAGCAGCCACCATCAAAGTAACAAATGATCATCATTGCTGACATTTCTACAGGCTTACAGTAAGCCAGGACTATTCCTAACATGTGACCCACACTGTTTCATTTCATTCTTACAAGAATGCCACATAGTGGAAATTATTATTCTGCCCACTTTACGGAGGAGGAAACTGAAGCACAGAATTCAAAGAACAGAAAATTTTGTAGTGGGTTAAAAGTGTTGCCTCTTCTCCAGCAACCGTCCTAGGGCTGCTACAAGGCCAATTGGCCAGGTATAAACAAGCAAGTATGTATCTTTGTGTGTGTGTGTGTGTGTGTGTTCAACACATGTGCCCTATGTGGTTGTTACACTTCCTTTTGGAACCCACCAAAGCAATAGCCAGGGGAGGTGACTGGTGGACCCAGTTCACCCGAGGTTTCCTGGTTCCCTCCCACCCAAGAGAGCCCTATGTCCCCAAATGCTAGGCCAAGGAGGAGAATTCAGAAGTTCGGGGCCTTATTTGACTCACGCCCAGAGAGGAGGTCTCTGCATCAGAAATGTATCACAATTGGGGTGGAGAGGAGTAGAGGCTCAGGGAGGCCATCCAGGGTAGCCAGTCCCTTGTCCTGACTCCCAGCTGGTGTGAGCTGAGGCTGGAAAGGAGATGAGAGGCCAGCATCTCTGCAGGCGCCTGCTCTCTGGTACCCATAGGCTTAGGTCCTCATGCAGACGGGATGCTTTGTGGGTGATCAGGAATATAGGGCTTTAGAATCAGACAGACCTGAGTCCAAATCCTGTGCCTGCTCTGTAGAACGACTCGGCCTCTCTGGACCCCAGCTTTGTCCTCCGTCAAAGGGGCCTGACGATGGCAGCCACATCACCAGGCTCAGTCTGGCACCGAGTGAGAATTCAAAAACACATTAGCTGCTTTTCAGCTATGAGATAGGTTTTCCAACAGAGCCTACCTTGTTACCAGGACTGGATGAATAAAACACGTGAAAAGCACTTAGAAAGGAGTCTGGCACAGAAAAGTGCTATTCTTGTCACCATTTGGCATCGTCTTCCTCCTCTGTCCCTTCCTGTCATCCAGGCAGGACGCCTGTGGGGCAGGGGGGGAAGGACTGAATTCAGAACCCAGGTGCCAAGATGGCAGTTGCTCTCGCTGCCTGCGGGGGAGGGTGAGCAGGAGAGACAGGATTTCATTAACACCAATTAACACCAGGAAGCTCCCATCTGGTCAGCCTCCCTGCTGACTTGGGCCTGCAAACACAGCAGAGAGGAAGCAGCCAGGCTCTGGGCCCCAGTGGGGGGGAAACTATGGGACTGTGAGGCTCAGGAGCTGGATAGAAGGCTCCAGAAAGGAGTGAGGCGGGGCTGGGAGCATCTGGGTGGACCTGGTTCACCATGACAATTTCCTGCCTGAGTAGTGGCCCTTGGAATGCGTCTGACCCCCAGAGCTGGTGTCCCGCCTGCCCCCATAGACAACACACTGACTTTCAGCCATAACTGGGCAATGAAAAGACAGAATAAAAATGACTTGGAAAGGAATACAGACACTGACACTTTAGTTTTGTTTAATGTCATACATACAATCATGCCAGTGGAGGCCCTGGTAGAGTAGTGGTTTAAGTGCTGGGTCTGCTAACCAAAAGGTTGGCAGTTCAAATCCACCAGGTGCTCTTCGGAATCTATGGGGCAGGTCTATTCGGACCTCTAGGGTCCTGTGAGTTGAAACCAACTCAATAGCAATGGGTTTGGTTTTTGGTTTGGAATCATGCCAACAGAAAGTTAAAATACAAAAGGAGGAAAGATGGTCATGGAGATTAGTACTTTTCAATTATGTGAATCAGGTTTTGAAGACAGGAGATAGTTTATACCTCTACATTAGTCTGGAAACCCTGGTGGCATAGTGGTTAAGTGCTACAGCTGCTAACCAAAAGGCTAGCAGTTTGAATCCACTAGACACTACTTGGAAACTCTATGGAGCAGTTCTGCTGTGTCCTGCAGGGCTGCTGTGACGCAGACTTGACTCCACAGCGGTGGGTGTACACTAGTCTGCCAAAGTCACCAACGATGTGTGTACCTCACAGCTTCCACAACTCTGGAAATGGTGATGTTAAAACATCTTCTCAGATTCATCCTTAACAGACAGTAAAACCACCTTCATCCGTGGATCTTTGTGCACAGTTGATTAAAGAACACTTTTTATTGATTTGAACTTTGAAAAAAGTTTATTTCACACAAAGCAACAGATATAGAAATAGTTAAAAACGCAAACATAAGGCTGATTTTAAGACAGATTCTAGAAATTCCATTACACAGTAAATTGCAGAAATTGCAATATTGCACATATTTTTGTTTTTCCAGGATTAATTATAGTGGTTTTCAAATATTTCCATAGTCAGAAATTTCCAGGAAAATATCTTTACTAGAAAATCTATTTATTTGTTAAAACCTTCTCTTTTCTGTAAAAATCAGAGAAATGGCTGACTGATGGAGAACACTGACATTATTTTGACCCATTGCTTAGAAGAAGTGATAGAATTGAGGGACTCAGTCTTCTTTCTTCATTTGTGATCACTCTGCCATCAATAATTATTTTGAATCTGCTGACACACAAACTGTGCCAGAGAAAGCTTGGAAGAGAATACTTAGGAAATTGGTCTCCAAGAAAATCACAGCTGAGTCTGCTTGTATCAGCCCCAGCTGAATGCCTAGGGGTTCTCTGAGTTAATTCCCATGTGGAGTAATTTAAGTAGTAAAAAAGCACAAATTTATTGGGCACACGCACACCCCCAAATACTCAACAATAAACACAGCAATTATTTAGAACTTGGCACCCACTGCTGTCTAGCAGATTCTGACTCACTGCAACCCTATAGAACAGAGTAGAACTGTCCCATAGAGTTTCCAAGGAGTGCCTGGTAGATTTGAACTGCCAACCTTTTGGTTAGCAGCTACAGCACTTAACCACTACACCACCAGGGTTTTCATTTAGAATTTAAGACTATCTGTATTCATAAGGGACACTGGCTTGTAACTTTCTTCTTTTGTGATGTTTTTGTCTGGTTTTGGTATCAGGGTAATGCTGGCCTCCTAGAATGAATTAGGAAGTATTACCTCCTCTTGTATTTTCTGGAAGACTCTTAGAAGGATTAGTGTTAATTCTTCTTCAGTGATTGCTAGAAATCACCAGGGAAGACATCTGGTTTGCAGCTTTTCTTTTGGGGAAGTTTTTCAACTACTGATTTAATTTCTTGCTGTTTTATGGCTGTTCAGATTTTCTATTTCTTCTGGAGTCACTTTTGGTAGTTAGTGTGTTGCTAGGACTTTGTTCATCTCACCTAGATTATCTAATCTGTTGGTATGCGATTGTTATAGGATTCCCCCGTAATCCTTTTTATTTCTGTAAAGTTAATAGCAATGTACCTTCTTTCATTCCTGATTTTAGTAGTTTGAGTAATTTCTCTTTCTCTATGGTAAACCTTGCTAAAGTCTTGTCAATTTAGTTGATCTGTTCTGAGAAACATTTTTGGTTTCCATTGGTTTTTCTCTAGCATTTTTCTGTTTTATCACTGTTTCAATCTTTATATCATTATCTTCCTCCTGTTTTCGGTTTAGTTTGCTCTTCCATTTCCTTAAGATATAAAGTTAGGTTACCAATTTAAGATCTTGCTTCTTTTCAAATATAGCATTTCCAGCTAAAATTTCTCTCTAAGCCCTGCTTTCACTGAATCCCACACCTTGGTATCTTGTGTTTTGATTTTCATTTGTCTCAAAGTATGCTCTAGCTCCCCTTGTAATTTCTTCTTCTTTGACCCCTCGATTGTTTAAGAGTATGTTTTTAAATTTCTGCATATTTATGAAGTTTTAAGTGTTTCTTTTGTTATTGATTTTTTAGTTTTATTGTGGTCAGAGAAAGCATTTTGGATGCTTGCAATCTTTTTAAAATTTATTAAGACTTGTTTTGTGGCCTAAAAGATGATCTATCATGGAGACTATTCCAAGTACACTTAAGGAAAATGCATATTTGGGGCGGAATAGTCTATGTTTGTCTATTTGGTTTACACTGTTGTTCCAGTCTTCTGCTTCCTTCTTGGTCTTCTGTCTAGTTGTTCTAGACAACTGAAACCTCCAACTAGTATTGTAAAACATTCTAGTTCTTTCTTCAATTTTGTTAACTTTTTCTTCGCTACTTTGAGATTCTGCTGTTAGTTGTGTTTGCTTTTTTCAATTATTGTATCTTCTTGATGGGTTGACTCTTCTATCTATATATAATACTCTTCTTTTTCACTTGTAGTCATTACTGACTTAAAGTCAATTCTGTCTTATATTAGTGCAGTCATCCCGGCTTTCTTTTGGTTCCTATCTGCATGAAATATTTCTTTCCATGCTTGTGTGTTCAAACTATTTGCCTTTGGATCTATGGTCAGTATCTTGTAGACAGTATGCAGTTGCATTGTGGTTTTTGAAATTCACTTGCCAATCTCTGCCTTTTAATTGGAAAATTTAATCCATTTACACAAGTGCTGGTGATTCTGAGATAGGAAGGTCAGACAAGAGCCTCTGGCTTATAGGCTATAGGGGCTGATGAACCCCAAGACTGTCAGATAAGAGGGGGTTTAAGCTGCTAGTTCAAGTCCCAAGATCTGGAGGTCAGATGAACAGAAGACATGCAGGATGCACAACCAGCAAACTCTGTGTCCCCAAGTCCACCTATACTGCATGCAGCTCACACTCCCAAGGTAACTTCTCCTTGACTGATTGGCTGTTCACAGGACAACCCATCACCAAGGTGGTCGCATTTTATCAGATCTCATCTTGGAGGTAATTATATCACCATGTAACTGCCAAACTACTGACAACTATGACGCAGGATAATTGACACGGAACTCTAATCATCACATCAGTGCTCCTTATTCATTAGTACGACTTCAGGTTACTGTCTAGTGTTCATTCAAGGTCTCTGGGCAGCGCACATGGTTTGTGCTTGGCTGATAACCAGAAGGTTGGGAGTTTGAATCCACTCAGTGGTGCCGTAGAAGAAAGACCTGGTGATCTACTTTTGTAACATTACAGCCATCGGAAACCCTCAGGAGGAGTTCAAGTCCGTAACACTGGGAGTCACCATGAGCTGGAATCGACTTAATGCTAATGGGTTTAAAGGGTCCTTAGATTTCTGCCTGTAGACCCTTTGTGTCTTTGTAGATCAGCTCTGTGTTGGGCCACTGCCTCAGTGCTTACCAAACCCACTGCTGTTGAGTTAATTCCAACTTATGGCAACTCTACAGGATAGAGTGAAACTGCCCCATAGAGTTTCAAAGGGGCACCTGGAGGATTTGAACTGATGATCTTTGGGTTAGCACCCATAGCACTTAACCACTATACCACCAGGGTTTCCACTGTTTCGTGCTTAGCCAGGCTGTTTATAATGCTGCCTTAGCTTTCCCCTCCTACTGGTGCTGAGCCTAGAGATCAGCCAGACGTGAGAGCTTAGGGTCTCATTGGGTTTTTTCTGCACGTGTGTCCTGCCCTGGGCATGCATGTGGTTTTGTAAATTCCCCAGTGTGTCCAGATGCTTTTCAGGGCCCTGATTTCACAAAGAAATGCTCTCCCCCACTTTTTCCTTGGCTGTAACTTTTCACTCCAGTTAGCACCTGGTTGTTGATCTGCCTTATGATGTTTCCAAGGATGCCCTTCTGCTCTTCTGTCTTAGGAGACTTCTAAGTTGAAACAAAGGGAAGAACTTTGTGTCAGGCTTTCATGTAGACTTCCAGATAGGTGACAATAGAGACAGCTCTTTTGAGAACAAGATCTGTCTGTCCTGCTCTCTCCAGAACCACGGAACAGAGTCCCACCCTAGGCATCTGGGCTGCCGTATTTGAGATCACTCCTGAGAGCTCAGGTGGGGAGTGAGCAAGCACATGGAAAAAGATGCTATAAATGTTCTACCATCTTTTAGTTGCTTTTTTCTTGATTCAGTGTTCATTTGTTTACTCATAACCTTTGCCTGCTTTCCAGATTTCTGAGAAAGTTGATTCAGACAGTTTCTACTTGATTTTTTAGCATTTGTGTGGAGGAATGTTAGCATTCCTGCCATGGATCAGATCCGATTCGACGGCACTTGGCTGGTGGCTGTGGAGGAATGGCCTCATGGAGCTACTTACGCCAACATTTTTGTCAATGTCACTGATTCCACTTTATGAAAGGGGAAACTGAGGCTCTGAGAGGCTTGTTCATTTGTCCAAGTTTGCATTGCTCCATGTGGAGCTGGCCTTGTACCAGGTCTGTCTGGGTTCTCTCTGTCTTGGATGTACCTCTCACCATTCAGCTACTGGGGTCTCAGGAGTCCTCATCAAAGGTGACTGAATTGTTGAAAGTATCCCAGCTCTTGCCTGCTGTTAGGGGCTATATGACGTCCCTTTAACTAAGCATCCAGTGCAGTTCCTGGAACACCGGCGGTGAGTTCCGTCAACTCCCTTCCACCTCCCCTGTCAGCCACACTTGCTGAGCAAGGACTGTGCCTCTGGGCTTGGGGAAAAACCAAGGAACAGGAGCAGCTACAGTCCCTTTCCAAGGACTGTCCTGGAAGGAGACTTAGAAAAAAAGAGAAACAGCAACAACAACAAAAAAAAGCAGATTCTTGGGAGATTTCCAGTGTAGGGTTGCCAGATTGAGTAAATAAAAATAACAGCATGACCAGTTAAATTTAAATTAGTATATCTAGTAAAGTATATCTGATGTAGTATTTGGAATGTATCTATGCTAAAAATTATTCACTGTTTATCAGAAATTAACATCAAACCAGGCATCCTGTTCCAGTGAGAATATGAAAACACAATAGGCTTTACACTTCAGGAACTTCTAATTTTGTAGGAAATCAGGAGGTGCCCTGGAGAGGGGCACCCAGCTTATGGGGAGTATAACCCTTGTACAGGGAGATGACAGTCGGAGAAGGGCGTGGAGGGTTAGCCAGGCCTTTGCTCCAGGGCCCCTGCTCCTTCCTGGGTTTCCTAAGGTCCCCTCGTCTGCACGCTACAGTCCACCCTGTTCCCAGCACCCACCTTTGTGCAGACTTCTCCAGACTGGCGTAGTCCACAGGAGGGTGATAGAAGATCGCTGGAGCCTTTCTCCTGGGTCTCTGAGCCCCAGTACCTAGTGGTTAGGACCCAGGGAGTCCCAGCCAGTCTGCTTTTGGAGTTGACAAGGGTCAGGGTCTGCAGATGAAGAGGACATTCATAGGCTACTCCTGTCTTTCCATGTTCATATTCGTGTGCACACACTAACAACACACACTCATGTTAACACCTGCAAGTACATCTTTGCTGTACATGCACTCACATGCAAATATAGGCCCACCAACACACACATACACACACACACTCATGCATGTGTGCACACCTGTGATACATTCTCCTCAAGTTCAAGCTCACAGGTATACCTTTACACATTTGCACACAGGTACACTGCCCCACCAACACACCAGCAGGGTAAGCACCATCTCACACATTCACAAATGCTGAAACAGTTCCACTTACAGACATACAACCCTGCAGGCTTCATGAGCACCGCTGCCCAGCTCTTAGTCTCTGTTCCTGTGCGTGTGATATGTTTCTCTGGGTTTTCTCCTGGTGTCTCTATCTGGGTATCTGTCCACCTTCCCACCCCAGCCACCTGCCTCCCTCCTTTCCCGGGGGCTAAAGGAGGGTGGGCAAGCCTTGTCTCCATGGCAACCAGGGACCCTCTACCCAGCCCCACCCGGTGCCAGCTAGCTGGAAGAAGGTGCTGGCAGGCACAGAAGGCTTTTGCTCAGGCCCTGGATCTGAGCGTGGCTGGGCATGAGAGCAGCGGGGACAGCGGGAAGAGAGGGATGGGGTGGCCATCTGGACCTGGGAGAGGAGAGCTGCAGGCACTGCCCAGCGCTCCAAAATGGCAGATGGTCATCACTGCGCCGGAGCAAAGGGGGCGGTGCAGCCGGCCCCTCCCTCCCTGCACCCAGGCCTTCCTGGGCACCCTCAGGTGCCAGTGATCCCAAAGAAAACCCTCTCCATGATCCCTTTCCTGGGACCCAACCAGCCGTGGAAGGTGCTAAGTGGGGAGGGGGACACAGACTCTGACTTCCCTTTGTGTACCACCCCCGGGGATAAGCTGAGTATTCCCGCTTTTCCTGTTTTGAGGATGGAGGGGACGGGGACTCAGACCGTACCATGAGAAACGCAGAAGAAAACCCAAAACCTATTGCTGTTGAGTCCATTACGACTCACAGGGACCCTATAGAACAGAGTAGAACCGCCCCATAGGGTTTCCAAGGAGCGCATGGTGGCTTTGAACTGCCGACCTTCTGATTAGCAGATGTGGCTGCACTGACTATAGCACCACTGGGGTTTTCAAACCCAGAAGAGCCGGGTGGTAATTTGCCCAGGTCCCACAACAGGGCAAGGAGGGCTGGGACCCAGGATCTCTAGGAGCTGCAGGTCATCCTGTTGCCTCCTCACACTGTATAAGTACTGGCAAGAAGACCTGGTTGCACCTGGAACCCTCTCCTCAGGATTCTGAAATTTGGATCCCAGAGGGAGGGGTCCACAGCGTAGCCAGAAAGGGCACTGAGGGGCAAGGAACAGCGGGTTCAGAGAGCAGCAGTTTGAGAGAGGAGGATGCTCAATAGGACTGTCTCTTCTAGACGGAGCTTGCAGGTGAGGTACTGGGCAGGTTGACAGCTGACAGCCGGAGTGCCTCAGTCCCCCACATGCAACGTCCCATCTTCCCCTGCAGCCCCCAGCCAATGACAGGGCAGGACAAGGGAACAAGGGTCGGGCCGTTTTGGTGCGTGACTGATGGTCGGTCGTAGTGGGCAGTCTGGTTCCAGGGTTCCCTGTCGAGTTGACGGGGCCTTTGTGGGACCTGCGTGATGGCCTGAGGCTCTCCACACCAGTTCTGCTTCTTCGGCTTATCTTTCACCCTGGCTTGCCAAACTTCAGCTTAACATCTGCTTACCGGAAGAGCAGCCCTGACACAGAAGCTAAAAGCCAGACGTGTGCGTGAGGGGGGCGTGGGAGTCGGGGTGGGGAATGTGTGAGTGTAGGTGTGGGTGTGGGTGTGGGTGTGGGTGTGGGTGTGGGTGTGGGTGGTTGGTTCTCTCCCGGAGCTGGACTCCTAGTGAGGGATGTGGGCAGCCTCGCCCTCTGGTGGTCACACCTAGAACTACACCTCCTGAATCCAGGGGGTCGCTTAGAATGTTCTCATGGGTTGCCATCTCAGGCTCAGAGATTGTTCTGATGAGAACCTCATAGATCAGTGTGCACCTGGGGAAACTGAGACCCAAAGGGCGAAAGTACTAAGTATCCAAAGAACCTTCAGGGGAGGGCACCTTATCACCAAGGTTGCTTCCTCTACTCCTCATCTTCTCAGACCTGACTTTGGGAACGACAGCTAGTCCATCTTTTTGACCTGCCTTCTCCACTCTCGGGCATGTGTCTCACAGCAGTTCCCCTCTCTCTTTCCCAACACTAGGCTTCGTCTTCAGTCCCTCCTCACAGGCCCCTTTGGTCCACCCGTGTCTCTCTTTGCAGCCAGGGTGACCATTCTGAAACACAGGTCAGACCATGCTTCCTTCTGGCCAGAAGCCCTGCTGTGGCATCTAGCCTTCACGTCCTCCTCCGTGTGGCTCTGCCTCGTCCTCTGCCCCCTCCCAGTCCTGCAGGGCACTCAAGGCTGCTGGAGTCCTCATGTGTGCCCACCCCAGCTGGAGCTGCTTCCTGTTCCCACCGCTTAGCTCGGAGCTGCTGTAACAAATTAATTTATTCTCCTACAGCTCTGCAGTCCATTCTAGCTCATAGCTGTCGAGTCCTGTGGGTCTGTATTGCCCGCGGCTGGTCAGTGAAGAATGCCACACAGAAGACACTGGTGGTGAGGAGGAGAGCCGGTATCTCTAACACCCCAGACTCTGACTTGGGCATTATTCAGCTCATATTTATTTAGTGAACAGAATAGGTATACGTGCAGAAAAGCAGGCATTGAGTTGAATAGGGTTTTGGGGAAGTTCCTCCCAAGGCAAACTTGTGCCTTCTATCTAACCAGTACAGTAAAAACCACTTCCTCAGGCGAATCCACCTCTCAAGGAGGAAAGCGTGCAGGCCTGGAGCAGGTGCAAAGATCACATTCAGCAGGCCAGACCCATTGTTTTCGAAGGTCTGATGTCATGCATTCCAGCCGTTTCGGCTGTTATTCATTCACTCATTCACAGGCTCCCAAGCCCTGCACCCAGGCCACAATGCTTGTCCTAAGCTTGGCCATGGTGCCCACAATAGTGACCATATAGAACAGAGTAGAACTTCCCCGATGGAGTCCATGGAAGCAGCAGTCAAGAAATCAAAAGACATTGCACTGGGAAAAATTTGCCACCAAGGACCTCTTTATTGAAAAGTAAAGATGTCACCTTGAAGACCAAGGTGTGCCTGACCCAAGCCATGGTATTTTCAGTTGCATCATGTGCATGTCAAAGTTGGACAACAAACAAGGAAGACAAAAGAATTGATGCCTTCAAATGGTGTTGGAGAAGAATAGTGAAGGTACCATGGACCGCCAAAAGAACAAACATCTGTTTTGGAAGAAGTACAACCAGAGTGCTCCTTGGAAGCAAAGACGGTGAGACTGAGTCTTACATGCTTTGGACATGTTGTCAGCCTGGAGAAGTTCATCATGTTTGGCAGAGTGGGAGGTCAGCGAAAAAGAGGAAGACCCTCAACAAGATGGGTTGACACAGTGGCCTCAACAATGAGCTTAAGCATAAAAACGATTGTGGACATGGCACAACTCTAGGCAATGTTTCATTCTGTAGTGCATAGGGTCTCTATGAGTTAGAACCAACTCGACAGCCCCTAAAACCAACCACAGCTCTGGAGGCCAGAAATCGAAAATCAGTCTTGCTGAGCTAAAGTTGAAGTGTTGACAAGGCTGGATCCTTCTAGGGGGTCTTGGAGAGAATCTGTTTTCCTGCCTTTCCTAGCACTGCTGTGGTTAAGAGCTGGACTGGTAACCAAAAGGTCTGAATTCACCAGCTGTTCCTCAGAAGCCCCACCAGGCAGTTTTGCTCTGTTTCTGCACTGTTGCTGTGAGTCCCAATGGACTCAGTGGCAATGGGTTTCTTTGTTTCTTTTTTTGTTTAAGAGTCTGCCTGCTTTCCCTGGCTTAGGGCCCCTTTCCTTGCAATAGTGTCAGTCTGTTCTCTGTTGCTGTTCTCACGTCTCTTTTTGGACTGTGACTCTCTGAACAACCTCTTAAAAACACTCTTAGAGTTATGCTGGGCCCACTGGAATAAGCCGGGATAATCTTCCTGTCTCAGGGTCCATAATGTCATCACACATGAAAATCTGTTTTCCCATATAAGGTAGCATCTTCACAGGTTCTTGGGATGAGGATGTGGACATCTTGGGGAGGCATTCATCACACAGTAAGTATGGTAACTGAAACCAAACCAGTGCCAGTGGGTCAATTCTGGCTCATACTGACCCATAGGACAGAAGAGAACCGCCGCATGGGGTTTCCGAGGCTGCAGTGTTTACGGAAGTATGCAGGCACACCTTCCTCCCACAGAGTGGCTGCTATCTTTAAACTAGCCACCTTTTGATTAGCAGTCAAGCACTTAACCACTGTACCACCAAGGCTCCTGTGTGGGCAAGGTGGGCAGTCCAAGTGTAAAAGGGTGCACAGTGAAGAAGTTGGCCTTGTCCAAGGAGTGGTCTGCTTTCTTTGCCTTCAGCTTCCAGGAAGTGATCTCTAAACCCAAAACACATCGTCTTCTTCCCCGTGATAGGAGTGCCTGGGAACCCAGCTCATACAGAACAGTCTAATAGCGTGACTGAGGATTCATGATAGCCATACCTGAATTGTCTTAGGGTAGAATCTAACCTCACCAGAAAGACAATATGATTCAGAATGGGCGCTTTGGGTCACACGGTATTAGTCTCTAGACTGAGATTAACCAAGTGAGCAGTCAATCAGCCAGGCCCATGTAACGGGGCCCCAGTAAAGACTCTTGACGTTGAAGTTCAGGTGAGCTTCCCCGGTTGGCAATACTCCACACATACTGTCACGCCCCAATACTGAGAAAGTTGCACTTCCTCGCTCCTTGGGGCAGGGACTACTCTGCCCCGTGTGTGTCTTTCCTTGAACGGTTTTGATCTGTGCCCTTTCCTCGTGATGAATCATAGCTGTGAGTATAAGCGCTTTGGGAGAGTTCCTTGAACACACCTCAAGCACGCTGAGTCTGCCTGCCTTCCTTGGTTTAGGGCCCCTTATGCACGGAGATTCACCCCACTCCACAAGAAAAGCACTTGAGCTGTTCTAGAGCTGACACTTGGATGTCGTTTTGACCTCAACATCTCTGACTGGGCCACATGGGCCCTGGCTTTATATACCTTACGGTTATGGACTTTATGAACAGGACCACCCTTCCAGATAGGAAGGCAGACCCTCCTAAATCTCAAAAAGGAGAATAGCCGATGGGATGTGTGGGGAGGGGCAACCCCTAGTTTGGATAAGGGGAACACGACTCCCGGCAGTGACGGCACCCAAGTGTTCTTGCGAGTCCTGTTGTCTTTGTAACTCTCACTGACCAGAGGTCAGAGACAGATGACTCTTCCTCTTTTCCTAGGGTCTCTAGTTCTTGTCACCTCACTCTTCTTGCTGCCACACAGCCTTGTTATTGTGGGAAGATAGAACAGGAGTGGGTGTCACTGGGGATGCTGTGTTGCGGCGTGATGGCACTCTTAGGTAGTTTACAAAGGTGAGTGTCTTCTCCTATCTGCTGCCTGGCCACTTTCCAACGGAGACCTCACAGTCCCAATCCTGAGACTGAGGCCCCTGGGTGGCTCAAATGGTTGAGTACTCAACTATCAGCCAAAATGTTGGAGGTTCGAATCCACAGAGAGGAGCTTCAGAAGACAGACGTGGTGATCTTCTCAAAGGTGACAGCATTGAAAACCTGTGGAGCACAGTTCTACTCTTCCCACATGGGGTCACCATGAGATGGAATTGACCTGACAGCAGCTGACGACAGTACCACCCTGGGGCCAGCCAGTGTCGCATGGCGTGCAGAGCAGACGCCAGCCCTCACTCCTCCCGGATGGCGGAAGAACCCCTGGATGTGGCCACAGAAGTCAACACATCTAAAGCCCACTTTCCTCAAACACCAGGACTGACTCTGTTTGTGTTTTTAAAAGGAACTTATATAAAAGGGAATGAAAAAACAGGGTTGTATTACCAGAAACCCAGCTGAATGCCATAGTTTTATCAGTGGCAGTCACAGACTCTTGTGGCAAGTTTCTGCAGGCTACCATCTGTGACAAGAGAAGTGCTCGGTCAGAAGACTTCCTGAGGAAAAGGCAAATATCTGTTTAAAACCTGGAAGCCACAAGTTCTTGGGGTCAGATTCTCTGGTTTCCAGGCTGGCATCTCCTGGGCACCAAGGCTGAGCTGGGATGGATTCCTGATCGGTGTACACACGACCTGCAGATAGTCCTGAAGCAGGAACCTCTGTTCATCCAACAGGTCCCTTGGACCTCCTCCAGCGGCTTGCCCTGCCTCCCCAGATATGACTAATAGCACTACTGACTAGCAAATTCAAGGCTTCTGCACTGACTCCCCTCCCTCTGACTCCCTGTACCCAAAAGCAGATATCTGGGCTGGCCAGTTCACCAGCTGGGCCCCTGCATTCCTGGCCTGCCTCTGCACACCAACACTCCTCTGCTCTCAGATTGATGCTCAGGCCCCAACTGCTCTTCGTGTGTCCAGTCCTGCCCTCTGCAATCTCATCTCCATTTGGAAGACAGAATAACCTTTACAGGATTCCAGTGTGATCTGGTCCCGCCTGTTTATACCCCTCCATAGGTCCCTATTACCCCCACAGAGAGGTGCAACCTCTTTCTGGCAGCTAGCGAGTCCCTGCCCGCCTGGCCCCTGCCTTCCTCTCCGTCCTCATCTCTGCTAGCCTTGCCACCCTTCTTCACCAAAACCCTTACAGGGCCTAAAGGTGCTAGGAGATCTTACTCTGGACTTTTTCAAGCTGATTCCTTGGTTCCTTTCATCAGACTCACTCCTACTTGTTCTTCAAAACCTTGCTAAACATCACCTCCTCCGGGAAGCCTTCTCTCATATTAGTTTCCTATGGCTGCTGTAACAAATAATTGCAATTCCAGTAGCTTAAAGCAACACAAATGTGTTCTCTTACAGTTCTGGAGGTCAGAAATCTAAAAGAAGGCTCAGGGAGCTAGAATCAAAGCATTTCTGGGACCGCATTTCGTCTGGAGAGTTCGGGGCAGAATTTGATCCTTGGTGCTTTTAAGCTTTCTGTGGTTGCTGTGAGTCTGAAATGACTCGATGCCAATGACCACAGAGGCCACTTGCCATTCTCAGTCTGTGGCTCCTTCTTCATGTCGCCCTGACTTCCTGTTCTCATCATCCCATTTTCTCTCTGCCTCTCTCTCTCTCCTCCTACCCTCTTTTCGTTATAAAAATTCCTTGTGATTACATGGGCTACCCAGATAATCTCCCATCGCAGGATTACTATTCTTTAAAAATATGTTAAGACTAACAGGGAGTTATTTCAGGAATTCAAGGATGATTTAATCTTAGGCAATTGATTAATATAGAGTACCCCATTGATTTTGAAAGAAAAATGACATGATTACCTCTGTTGGTTACCAAAAACACGTTTGCCACAATTCAATGCTTGTTAACACAGAAGTCAACAAGTCCACAGCCCACTTTCCGCAAAGCCCAGGGCTGACCTGGCTTGCATTTTAAAAGCGGTTTTGGAATCAATGGGAATGCAAGGCCAGCGTTGTGTCACCAGGAACCCAGCTGAATGCCTAGTTTCAGCAATGACAGTCACAGAAACTTCTGGTAACTGTAGGAGTGGGTTGATTCATCCTTAGAGTAATAAAAGGTACTTATCTCAGTGCCAAGCCAGCATTCTACTGAATGGGGAGCACATTCCAACCACAGGGAAGTGGAAAGCCACCACCCAGGGAGGACTTGGTCCAGAAGAAGCACTCTCTGTCTGGGACTCTATTTACACATCCATTGTGTGCAGTTAATCTCTGCTCGCTGTCATGTTCTTCTGCTTCATTTGGTTTAATTTGCTCGTCTTTTTCTAATTTCTTGTGACAGATTCTTAGATCATTGTCCATTTAATGGTTAACTTAATTGTATCTGCACAGATTCTGGGATTAGGGGGTGGACACCTTTGGGGGACACTAGTGAGCCTCCCACCCTCTTTCCTTTTCCCTAGGTGTACATTCAGTATCTTCTGTTGCTCACACATGATCCTGGTTATTGAAGCACCACCCCCCCTTGCAACGTATGTGACTGACAGTTTTCTTGTTTGACTCCTCAGCTAGGCTGAGTTTGCAAGGAATGTGTCGTGTATGCCCTCTGTTTCCGGGCCTGGTATGGTGCCTGGTCTGTAACCAGTGCTTCCTGGATGTTTGGCGAATGAATGAATGTCTACCTCTCTGCCTTTCTCAGTGGACAGGAAGCAGACAGCTGCAAGGCCAGCTCTGGGGAAGCCTCTGCTACAGCCTAGCTTCCTGGTCGTCGGCCAGCACCCCCACCCCTGCCGTCTTTGCTCTTGCAGGTCGGAGACCCCCGCAGATCACTAGGTTGGAGGAACTGCTTGATCAAAGGCAAGACCAAGGATGTGCTACCAGGGAGGCTGAGGATTTGGGGATTCTGTGATGAGGAATGGGGAGAAAGAAGGAAATAAGAGAGCTGAGGGTCTCAGTTCTGTGTGTCATTACTAATTGCCATTGAGTGATTCCAGCTGACAGTCACCCGTGTGTGCAGAGTAAACTGCTCATCAGGCTTTCAAGGTTATGCCTTTTTGAGGCACATTGCCAGGCATGTCTTCCAAGGTGCCTTTAAACCCACTGTCATCAAGTCATTTCCGACTCATTGTGACCCTATAGGATAGAGTAGAACCGTTCCGTAGAGTTTCCAAAGAGCCACTGGTGGATTCAAACTGCTGATCTTTTCCTTAGCAGACATAGTTCTTAACCACTGTGCTACTAGGACTTCCAAGACACCTCCAGGTGGGTTGAAACCTCTAACCTTTTGGCCAGTAGTCCAAGCATTTGGGTCACTCGGGGATGAGGGGCCCCAAATCTATGCAGCAGGCAGTCTGGCATGAAGAGGAGGTGACTGCAACCAACCAGTGCTAAAAGGATTCAAGGCTCATAGGCACACGCTCTGCACGTAGACTCCCTCTGATGGGGCCGTTACCCAGGCAACAGATGAAGCAGGTTGCCTAGCAACAAGGCCCTTCCCCACCTGCATAGCTCCCATGGCCATTTATGACCCCTGGGAGCTTTGTGCCCTTTCCATGTTTCTCTGGCATTCAGATGCAACCAGCTTTCTTCTGTATCCAATACTGATGGTAGCAAACGAAGGGGGTGCTTTGGGACTGCTGTGGTTGGCGTTCATAGGCTGAGGGTCAGGACAGAGGAGGAGCAAGGGCCCTAGGTGTGGAGAAGTGAACAAGTGGATGTTGGGGACTGAATCTTTCCTGGGTGTTTTTCTCGTTCCGCCTTTACCCAGGGAACCCTGACAGTGTAGTGATTAAGTGCTATAGCTGTTAACCAAAAGGTCAGCAGTTCCAGTCCACCAGGTTTTCCTTGGTAACTCTATGGAGCAGTTATACTCTGTCCTATAGGGTTGCTATGAGTTGGAATCGACTTGGCTGCAATGAGGTTTTTATTCATTTATTTATTTTTAATCTTTACTAAAGGAAAGTGGAAACCCTGGTGGCATGGTGGTTAAGTGCTGTGGCTGGCAACCAAAAAGTCAGCAGGACGCTGACCTCAGCCGTGGTCTTTGCAATCACTTCATACACATCACATGCATGGGAAAGCTGGGCAGTGAATAAAGAAGACAGAAGAAGAACGGATGTCCTTGAATTACGGTGTTGACAAAAAATATTGACTATACCATGAACTGCCTGAAGAATGAACAAATCTGTCTCGGAGGAAGTGCAGAATGCTCTTTGGAAATGAGGATTGTGAGACTTTGTCTCATACACTCTGGACACACAATCGAAAGGAAAGAGTCCCTGGAGAAGGACATCATGCTTTGTAAAACAGAGGATCAGCAAAAAAGAGGAAGATCCGTGACAAGATAGGTTGACACAGTGGTTGCAACAATGGGCTGGAATAGCAATGATTGTGAAAGTGGCCCAGGACTGTCTACACAGGGCCACTGGAAGTTGGAGCTGACCCAGCAGCACCTAACAACAACACTAGTGTGTAGTGATATCTGATTATTGTTTTAGTTTGTAGTTCTCTAGTGACATGTGAAGTCAAGTATCTTTTCATACCCTTATACGACATCTGTACATCTTCTTTGTTGAGATATCTGTTCAGATCTGCTGTCCATTTTTTAATTGGACTGTTTTCCTATAGTTGAGTTTTAAGAGTTCTTCATATATCTTGGATACAAGTTGTTTATCAGATGTATTTCTTGCAAATATTTTCTCCCAGTCCGTGGTGTCTTTTTGTTCATTTAATTGTGTCTTACATACAGCAAAAGTTTTTTAATATACGAGTAGCCTAAGTTGTAGATTTTTTCCTCTTACAGCTCATACTTTCAGTGTTCTATCTAAAATATCATCACCAAACCCAAGGCCTCCGCCTGCAGGGAGAAGCTTTGAGGCCATCTGCTGGGTCTGTTAGTCCCTAGCGCCTGAGAGCTAGCTACCCAGTGTTACTGGACAAAGCTTCTGAATTCTCATTACATGCCTCAAAGAGCCAATCTCTGAGACAGGTATTTGGGTGAGTGATCATAATCTTTATTTCTGCACTGCTGACAGCACGGGGACAGAAAACATGTTTGTTCTCGCAGCCTGTCCGACTTGGTATAACCTTAGGCATAAGTGAGGGTTTCATAGGAGAAGCTATGTGCTGGGTGTGAGAGGTCAGGGGAACAATGGGGACAGTTGGGAGGGGTCCCTTTCTGAGAGCAGGCCTCAGGGGTTGGAGCAGGCCTCAAGGGTCATGTGTGCACATCGAAAGAGGGGATCCGGATGCTACCGGCTGTCTCCAGTACCTGAGCTGGCTGGCACCTCCACCTCAGATCCTCCATGTGTTTGAGGTACCTAAAGAAGCTGCCCAAAACTGCAAAGATTACTACCTCAATGGCTCCTGTCAGTTAATATGTGACTTTGTGGGCTAGCGTCTAGGTGAGGGAAACCAGGAATCTTTAAGACAGGAGCAAAACCAAGGACAAAAGTTAATTCTATAAAAAAGAATTAAATCCTGCCTGTCTATTTTAATTTCCCTTTTAAAATCTGGGGGTCTGACTGCTTCTCCTCTGTTTCACTAGGAACTGGACTAGGGGCCAGGGACTTTACAGAATGAGCCCACGAGTGTAGCGTAGCTCTGTGCCTGGCGAGCTGTCTCTTTAGAGTTGCGTGTTAGGTTCTCCCAGTTGCACTTTTCCTGAACCAACTTCAGCCAGTGACATCTGGGATGGTCTGAGTGAGGGTCTCTACCTGGTGACTTCTGGGTTCCACTTACTGTGCAGGGCTAGACGCTGGCTCTCACCCGGATACACACCCAGCATGGTTGCTAAAGTGCAGTTGTCCTGACCTCTTTGAGGCCACCAAAAAGCCCACACCATCCTCAGAGAGGGCTATTCTAGGGGTGGAAGGGAGGCCAGTGGTATGGGGAGAGTAAGGTATCCTGCTTGGGAGGCAGATGGCCTGAGTTCGAGCCCAGGCTCTGTCATGGCCACAACAGTATATTGTCTTTGGCCTCAGGGTTCCCATCTGTAAAATGAAGCATTGGACTCTCCAAAGCTCCGTGGGTCCTCAGCTGGGCTTTAACTTCAAAGTCACCTTCCCTCTTAGAGAATGCCTTCCCTGCGAGATTTCTTCTGAGACAGCACCACCTGCTGGTCAGTCTTGTTAGGACGCTGACTGTCTTAGTCACCTGGTACTGCTTTAAGAGAAATATCATAAGTGGATGGCTTTAAAAAGAGATGTTTGTTACGGTCAGATAGGCTCAAAGTCCAAATTCAGGGTGTCGGCTCAGACAGAAGGCTTTCTTTGTTGGCACTAGAGGAAGGTCCTTGTCATCAATCTTCCCCTGGACTGGAAGCTTTTGAGGCGTGTAGACCCTGGTCCTTTCTGAGGGATGGATATGCTCAGCTCCCGGCACTGTTTTCTCAGTTGACGGCCTGAGGTTCCCAAATCTCTCTGCTACATTCTTTCCATTTTATCTCAAGAGATATAATGGAAAGAGTCTAGCAGAGAGATTCTCAAGAGAGTGCCCTGAGGCACAAAGTAATCCCCACATTAAGCCTTGGCCCACTGATACAACAGCAACCACGCACCCTCACGAACATCCCAGAGGCAGGAATTCCAACATGGAATTCCCTCACATAATACCAGAAATTAAGGCCTGGCCAGATTGCTGCTGATTTTGGGGGGAACACAGTTCAGTCTACAATACCCACTGTGTCTCAGTTGACCCCAGCATCCTAGAACTCAATTCTGACAGTGGCCGAAAAATCCAAACCCACTGCCATTGAGAGGATGCTGACTCATAGTGACCCTATAGGACAGAGTAGAACTGCGTCACAGAGTTTCCAAGGAGCACCTGGTAGATTTGAACCACTGACCATTTGGTTAGCAGGCACAACAAATAACCACTACACCACCAGTATTTCCATGACAGTGACAGTGGTGGCTAAATTGAATGCTGAACGTTACTTTCATCCGGCTCATTTCCTTATATCTACATGACAGTCATATGAGATAGGTGCTACTTGTATCTCAGTTTTACAGATTATGAAACTAAGCTTCAAGAGGTTAAATACATTGCCTAAATTGGTCCATTAAAAACAAAACCAAAACCTATTGCTGCTGTGTTATTTCAGACCCATGGTGACCCCATCTGTTACAGAGTAGAACTGCTCCATAGGATTTTCTTGTCCGTAATCTTCAGGGGAGCAGATTGCCCCATCTTTCCTCCATGGTGCCACTGGGTGAGCCTGAACCTCCGATTTTCAGTAGTCAGTGCAGAACAACTGTGTCATCAGGTACCTTAAAGTGATCAGTAGCCCCAAACCAAACCCACCGCAGCCATAGGGTTTGCAACCCTATGGGACAGAGTAGAACTATGCTATAATGTTCCCAAGGAGCAGCTGGTGGATTTGAGCTGCTGACCTTTCAGTTAGCAGCTGCAACACTTAACCACTGTGCCATCAGGACACCAAAAACTCGGTCAGTGGTGGGGCGGAAATCCAGTGCTGCCACTGTAGATCCACAGCCCCTGGCATCATTACCTAGCCCTCTTGGTCTTCCTAAGGGTACCCTGAGGACCTGGGTCGGTGACTTGCCAAGGCCACATGGTAAGTCAATGACAGAGCTGGGGAAGGGACAAATCAACTAGGAAAGGAGGCACTGAATCTCAGGGGTTCCCTCCAAGCTTGTTTTTGAGGGCTTATCTGAGCCAGTCTGCCTTTTCACACTAGGAAGAAAGTAGCAGCCTCAGGTCCTCCCCACACCAGCAGGTTTCTCCCCAGAGAAGGCCAGCTTTCAGCAGGCCTCTGGCTAGGCTGTCTCCCATCTACCTCGTGGTGGTCTTGCTGAGGCCTGAAGACCCTCCAAGTGTGGTGTGTATCCTCCAGCATCAGGAACCAAGGGGCTTGTCAAGGCTCAGAGAGGGTCAATAACTTGTACATGGCCACCAGCAACACAGTCGAAGAGCTGGAGCTAGAAAGATTAACTTAGGGCTGTCTTCCTTCCATCCTTCCCGTGAATACCCTCACCCACCCCCAGAAGGCCCAAGGTGATTCAGCCAAAGATGAGGCAAGGCAGGAAGGGAGACTGGAGGGGCTGGAAGTCCTTGCTGAAGACAGCAGGAGAGTTTGGTGCCACAAGAGCAGAGAAACTGAAACAACCAACCAACCAAGAAACAGAAAAAAAAAAAAAAAAAGAGATTGAAAGAACAAAAAGTGCTAAAGCATAGTAACATGCCTTCTGGTGGTGTGATGTCACCAGCCCTGTCAGGCCTGTTAGCCAATAGGCAAGGTAAGCACGGTGCTTGCTTTGCCTACCAGATCATCGTTAGCGGACACTTTTACATTTTTTCCACCACGTTAAAAGATTCCACTTCTAGGCTGGCATCTGTACCTCCCAACCCCGCAGCACCTTCTGACAGAATCCAAGTCTCAGAATGCAGAAAACTGAAGAAACAAGGCACTAACGGACTACGTCTACAACGGCCTCCACAAGACAGAGTCCAGCGCACCTAGGTGGTGCCCGCCTACCACCACTGACTGCTCTGCCAGGGATCAGGGCTGAGGGTCCCGGACAGGCCTGGGGAAAATGTAGAACAAAATCCTACCTTACAGAGAAAAAGCCAGATTTATGTGCTAACATGAATTGGTCTAAAACACACGCTGTTAAGCTAAAAAAAGCAAGTGACTGAATGAAATGTTCAGCCAAATACAGTTCATGAAGATTAAAAACAATTTGTAATAATTTAAGGATCATATGTCTCTATAAAATAGTCTAGAAATTGACTGGAAGGATAAACACCAAACTCCTTGATGCTTTTGGGGAGAGACAGGTGAGAGGACTGAGATGGGGGACCATATCTGATATGAAATAGTTCCATTATTTTATTTATTAAAGCTGTCTTGAGAGAGTATTAACACTGTCATTCCAGGTGGTGGAACAGTGGACGCTGGTGATGGTCTCTGTATTTATTGCATTTTTATCATAAAGGAAGGAGTGCCATGAACTTTCTTACTCTACGTATGTTACCAAGGCTCTGACTACAGATGTAATTACGTCACACAGCATGAGGATACGTAATGATTTCAAGAACAGTTGGACTTCTCCAACTACCTGGTTTGTTTTTATCTTTTGGACACTAAGCATCACATAACTAATTGGGTGGTCCTCTTTGCATTGGCCGCCAGGAAGCTCAGAGACAGATACTGGGGCTATCTTTAGCAATTATACTGGGCCTCTCAGTTTACGTTTATCTCATTCTTTGTTTTGCTTTCTCTTTTCTACCCTCATTTCCTCTTTGCAGTGTTTATTTCATTTATTTGTTTTACTATTTACCTCATTTCGTATTGTATTTCAATTTATAAACTGTTTTCAGATTTTTCTGTAATGAGATTGGCTATCAAAATTAATTTAATTTTTAAATCCACCAGGTAGCTAAAAAGGAATTAGGGAGAAATCATTCCGAACTTGCCTTAAAATATTAGCTGGTATTTGCAGTATTTTTTTTTTTAATCTGCCTTAAAGCAGTGAGGATGGAATAGCCAGAAGTTTGCAAGCAGTAACTAAGGTCAAGACCAAAGTCAGTGGAGGAAGAGGTCAGCATAATACCAGAGGAGCAAGCACAACTCAGGGTCAGAGTATAGCAAGACATTATTCATTCATTTGTTAACTGTTGGCCACCAAGCACTGAGTCAGAAGCTGGGGAGACTCAAAAATACACTACTCTGCAGTGGAGGCAGGCCAGGTAGTGGAGACCAGCAGCAGTTCCTACGGGCCCCTCTAGACACCCGATGCTCCAGGATTGCCAAAACCAGCTCGGGAAAACCAAGGCACCACTGCCAGGGGATCTGAACTGGAGGCTGCTATTGGTTGTTGCTTTGACAAGGCTTCCACAGGTTCTTGGAAGCCTTGGGAGGACTTCAGGTAGCCCAGTTAGGACTCGGTTTACAGAAACATGTTCCATACATGGAAACCCTGGGGGCATAGCAGTTAAGTGCCATGTCTTCTAACAAAAAGATTGGCAGTTCAAATCTACCAGGTGCTCCTTGGAAACTCTATGGAGCAGTTCTACTCTGTCCTGTAGGGTTGCTATGAGTTGGAATTGGCTTGATGGCACTGGTTTTCATTTTTTTTTTTTTTCTCCGTACAACTCAAATCCATGCATGTGCTGGCAAGGTGAGAAAACAGAAAACATAACTAACTTCGGGGACGTCTGGGGAAAAATCATTCACCGTCCCTGAGCTGGGCGTCTTCAAAGTGCACACAATAACTCGTTGTCTGGTCAACCTCCTGGCAATAAATGTGGAGGGGGTCCAGGAAGGGACCACCATCTGCAAATCTGGGGGGTTGCCTAAGGAGAGAAGACTGGATGGTAGTGGACAACCCTCAAAACAGTGCTTATATTCAGGAAAGACCCTCCAGTCCATTTTTGACCAGAGAATCGAGGGTGGCCTGCACAACCCACTGCTGGTATTTGGCTCTAGAAAATGAGTGAAAGAAGTTGGCAGAAGAGGGAGAACAGAGCTGGGATGGGGTAGGGTTGGGGGGTTGGGAATCAGAAGGCTGGGAGAGAGGCCCCTTTGGGACAAAATGCTGAGTATCTGGGTGCTGTGGGCTGCTAGGAATGTGCTGTTCCACCTATTGCCTTACTGACGCAGGTTTAGGCTTTTCTCAGGTGTGGCAGAGCCTCTGAGAAAGCCTGGCCTTTGTCTTTTCCTCCTACTACGTGCCTTGATGACACTTCCAATCATGAGATGCCTCAATACCATTGTAACCATTTTTGGCCAAATAGACTGTCCTGCCAGCCTCCTGAATGTAGCCCTATAAATGCAATTTCCTATTGAGGAATGGTGGCCGTCATTCTCCATCAGAGACCTTGGTCCCCCCGGCCTCAACTTTATCTTGTGTGATGTGTTTCTTGTGTGAGGGAGTTTTCCATTCCCTTTTCTGTCTCCCTCGGACCTGGGCTGGTCACTGGGGTGTCAGATGTGGCATGTGGGTGGCCGTTAGTTCTGACAGTCTCCCTGCACCTGGGTGCAACTGTTTACTGCTTTCCTATGACCACAACTGTCGGCTGGGGACTGGGGGCTGGGGACTGCGGGTGGCTGGGGACTGCGGGTGGCTGGGGGCTGGGGGCTGGGGACACCTGGGCCTGAGCCAGAAGACCAACCTCACTGCTTTCACTCTCCCATGGGAGCACCCAGGCGGGCTCATTTCTTGGCCTTTTATCCTCTGCTGATTAGACAATTCTCTCGAGGAAGAAACACTTCCACTGAGAACTCAAGTGAGGGAAGAGCTCTTTGGGGCCTCCAAATGCCACCCTGGCTGCTGCCGTGTTTCCCTGGCCCCTAATATTACTACCCCCTCTGCCCTGCTCTGGATGGGGGTCCAGGGGATGGAGGTACCCAGTCAGTTGGGGGAGCACTGGGCTTTACCCTCAGGGAGCTTCTGGGATGGCAATAAAGGCCACAGAAAAGCCTCATTCTTTAACTCAAGTTCTTTAAATTGTAGAGACCAGTCCCTCCCACTCCTGTCCCCTGCAACATGTGACTCCTTTCACAGGATTGAACTCGGCACCCGATGTGTGCTGGGGACTGAGGGGCATAGCAGGAAGGTGACAAACTTGGGAAGGATATAAACCTGAGGCCCACCGTTTATAGCACCCAACACCTTTCCCTATCAATAAAAACAAAAAAGTGAGACCAGATGAATCAGCACCCAGCAAAGTTGAATTTTACCCTGTGATTTTGGAAAACAGCAATGGTGACAGAAATCTGCCATCCTTTCTGTTATAGCTTTCTGCAAATAGCCCCCTGTTTTGGAAACTCTGGTTGCACAGTGGTTATGTGCTACAGCTGCTGATCAAAAGATTGGCAGTTGGAATCCGCCAGGCACTCTTTGGAAACCACATGAGGCAGTTCTACTCTGTCCTGTAGGGTCACTCTGAGTTGAAACTGACTCGATAGCAAATGTTATTTTTTAAGCTCCACGTGCCTTAGGTAAGGCTCTTGGGTACCCCCCTTGCTTACTTCAACAGATCCCGCAAACCCACTGAGACTAGCCACATAGTTGTGTTTGACAATCACAAGCAGGATGGAGGCAAAGACTGGAGCAGGGATGACAGATGGGAGATTTCCAGAGTGTTCAGCTCAGAGGCTGGCACAGGGCTGGGAATGTGGCAATACATTCAAGTCATCACAGGGGGAAGTCCCTTGGAAGCAGACCGGACTTTCTATATGGGAACCATGGATTCTGCTGCTGGGAAATTGGCATTGCTGTCTTTAGGGTCACATTTTTTTAGACATTCCCACAAGCCCCTGGGGTGATGAGAGGAAGGAGAGACAGCAGAAAAACAGGGGCAAGACATCCGCCAGCTCCTCAGACAGGCTTTGTATCTCTGCAATGTCGGGAATGGGCTTAGACCCCAAGATAAACAACATGTTGACCTGGCCCTGTTTTGAGAAGGATACTGATAGTGACTGTGAATCAGCCCCAGGCACTGGTCCAGAAGACAGAGATGTTCCCAGCCAAGGAGAAGGGAACAAGCCAGCCACTGTTCTGGAAATTTCTACTCATATTAATCCCCCTTTACAGGGTAGAAAACTGAGGACCACCAAGGGGACAAAATTCTGGTGGCACAATGACTTAGAAGTTTGATTGTTAACCAATGGTTGGAAGTTTGAATCCACCAGCCACTCTGTCTTAGGCTGGGTTCTCTAAAGAAGTATAACTAGCCAAGTGTTTTAGTGTGTAAATGGATTTATATCAAGGAAATGACTATAACGTAAAGCCTGTAATGTCTTAAGTCCATGGATCAAGATAGAGATTTCTCCTGATTCACATAGCCATAGGAGCTGGTGAACCCCAAAGTGGCAGGTCAGAGAGCAGGGGTGTTGCTCAAAGGCTGTGAAGATCGTTGAATCCTGACAGGCAAGACTGTAGGTAAGACTCTGGCTCAAGTCTCAAGACCAGAGGTCAAACAAGGAACAGCTGTAAGATCCTACAAGGGCAAAAAAAGCCCCTGTCCCTTGCCAGAATGTCCACTTACTTTCAGTGCTGACCACAGCTCCAAGGACTCTCCCTTTCAAGTGGTTGGTTACTCACAGCAGACCAAATCATGGAGGTGATTGCATATCGAATCTCAACAAGGAAGTGATCATGGCATAACATGACTGCCGAAACACCAAATTAACACACAATCTTAACCGCTACACACTCTTTGAAAGTCCTAGAGGGCAGTTCTAACCTGTCCTATAGGGTCACCGTGAGTTGGAATCACAGTGACAGCAATGGGTTTGGGTTTTTTTCTGTTTTTTGTTAGTTTGGGGTTTTACAGAGGGGATGTACTTGTTCAAGGTCATACAGTTGATAAGCGGCACAACACATCTCTCTGAGCCCAAGGCCACGGTGATTTGGGGCTATTTCTGGCTATATAACGTGGCCTTCCCCCTTGCTGGATGTCTTCCACCAATCCAACCTGATTCTGGGTTTGCATTGCCTTGGCAGTTGAGAGTTTCTTGCGTTTTACAATAAACTCTGACAGCCCAGGGGAAGTCTGCAACAAGGCATTTCTTATTAAATATACATGATTCAAGAAGTCATGTATTGATCATCGGTATCCAAGAGGGAGCGGAGGTAACGATGAGACTGCAGAGTACCTAGGTAGTTGTTGGGGAGACGACAGCTGCTGGGGAGTCAAGTCCAACTCACATACAACAAAAAGAAACACCACCTGGTCCTGTGTTATCCACACAACCGCCGACACGTTCAAGTCCATCATGGCAGTTGTTTCACTAATGTATCTGCCTGAGGGTCTCCCTCACCCTCACAAGACTCTCGACGTCACCAAGCATGATGTCCTCCCCCGGTGATGATGACCTAGCCAAAGCCAACAAGCCAGACACTGTTCTATTATGATCTGTAATTTTCAGAAGTAGCTCTCCAGGGCTTTCTTCCTAGTCCATCTTTGGTTTGAAAGCACCACTGAAACCTGTCCAGCATTGGGTGACCACGCTGAGAGTCGAAATACCAGTGTAATAGCTTCCAGGAGCCGTTAAAGCAAAACAAACAAACAAACAAAACCCACTACCGTTGAGCTGATATTGATACTCATGGTGAACCCCGTAGGATTTCCAAGGCTGTAAATCTCCACGGAAGAAGACAGTCGCATTTTTCTCCTGCAGAGCTGTTGGTAGTCTCAAGCCAGTAGTTATTAAGGTTGGTTAAAAATATTTCCTTTTCCCTCCATCTCAACACAAGAAGCGTAGCCCATCTCTGCTCTCTTAAAAGTCAGACAAAATCACATGACTTGGCCTGACCAATGACACCTGAGCAGAACAGAGGTACGGCCCCTGAGCAGACTTTAGGAACCAGTGCGCAGCTGACCATGCCCTCTTCCAGCTCAGCAGCTGTGAAGGCAGCGGGGGAGCTGGAACTGCAAGTGGCCTGATCACTGAGTAACTGCACATTAGCCCTGGAGTGTGAACCAGAAATAAACCCACGTTGATCTGGGGGTGGTCGCTTGTTAGCACAGCCTAGCCTAGCCCATCCTGACTGACACGGTAATGTCTACCCGTAAATGAGGTGTCACAGAAGCGACAACCTAAAAGATGTGGTATTCTTTTAGAGGATCAGTGACAGGTGGTAAGGAAACTGTCGGGGACCAGAAAGATGGTGTTCCATGCAGACGGGAAGCATTTGGAAAAACTGTTGCCTATGGTTACTCGGAAAGCCTCTAGGGAAAGAAGGAGTCCTGTTGGCTCAACAGTTAAGCCTTGGCTGCTAACCAAAAAGTTGGCAGTTCAAATGTGCACAGTGGCTCCACTGGAGAAACATCTGGACAGCTGCTTCTGCAAATCCAGATTACAGACTAGAAAACCCTATTGAGCAGCTCTGCTCTGTTCTACAGGGCCACTATGAGCTGAAAATCAACTCGGACTGTCAGGAATAGTGCATCATTTCAGCTAGACTGAAAGCTGCATAATTCTACAGGCCCATAGAGTAGACAGAAGGGTCTTGCCTCGGTAGTAGAGAATAATTAACTCTAGATATCAGACTCGACAGCACTTGGCCTGGCAGATGATGTCATTTTCCTAAAAGCAAATTACTACTGGAACTGTGAGGATGGTACGGGTTGGAATGATGGAGATTCCTTTGGGTTCAGCATATTCTTAGTCTGTGTTGTGTGATGATTTGACTCTCATCACTTTTTCCTCTATCCAAACTACGACATGACCTCTGTTCCTACAGCAGATCTCAGCATCACTTGGTGTGAGCTCCTCATTTATGTGTTATGTCCCACCGCTCTTATCTCACTAGCCTTTAAATACAAAATAACACTACTTGTTGCCAACATGACTTTTAGTCCAAGGAAAAAAGAAGGCCCCAAAATCACCTGATGACAAAACCAAAAAACAAACCCACTGCCATCGAGTTGATTCCAGTTCATGGAGACACTATAGCGCAGAGTAGAATTGCCCTATAGAGTTTCCAAGAAGCATCTGGTGGGTCTGAACTGCTGATAGTTTGGTTAGCAGCCATAGCACTTAATCACTGCTCTACCAGGTTTCCCATATGGTAATAGTCATAAACTGCTTTAATAGGATCAGCGATTTCCAACATCTGGTCCATGGACACCCAGAGGTTTCTGAGGCTCTCTCAGGGGTCTCCAAGGTCAATACTATTCTCATAATAATACTAAGGTATTATTTTCCCTTCTTACAGAGCTGAAATTTGCAATGATGATTCAAAAGCAAAGGTGTGTAAAACTGCTGGTGCTTTATCGTGCACCAGGGTGGAGGCACCAAGCTTCACTGTAGATATTGATTGTGCAACCACATGCTTGCAGTTAAAAAAAAAGAAAAAAGGCCCATTTTATCCAAGAATGTCCTGGATGGTGCAGCGAGAATTATTCATTGTTGACCCGCATACATACCTATTTTTTCTTTTTGTGTGTATTTCTTTCCTTTTTGTTGTACTTTAAATGAAAGTTTACGAAGCAAATTAGTTTCTCATTTATCAGCTATTACACTTATTCTTTTGTGACAATATTTACCAAACCCAGAACATGTCAACACTCCCCCCCTTTAGACCTTGGTTTCCCCGATAGCAGCTTCCCTGTCCCCTGCTGCCTTCTCATCTTTACTCCTAGGCAGGTGCACCCATTTATTCTCATTCCATTTTACGAGCCTGTCTAAGCTTTAGCTGAAAGCTGAACTTCAGCAGTGACTTCGGCACTGAGTTAAAAGTGAGTCCAGGGGCAGTTCTCTCGGGGTTTCTGCAGCCTCTGTCAGACCAGTAATTCTGATTTTTTTTGTGAGTTAGAATTTTGTTCTACATTTTTTTCCTCCATCTCTTTGGGATTCTGTACTGTGACCCCTGTCAGAGCTGTTGGTGATGGGGCCAGGCACCACCCAGCTGTTCTGGTCTCAGTCTGGTGGAGGCTGTGGTAGTTGCGGTTCCACTTATCATGGGACTAATCTTTCCCTTGTGTCTTTGGTTTACTTCATTCCACCTTGCTCCTGAAGGGATGAGACCAGTAGAATATCTTAGGTGACTGTTCACGAGCGTTTAAGACTCTAGATGCTACTCACCAAAGTAGGATGTAGAACATTTTCTTTATGAACTACTTTATGCCAACTGAACCTGATATTCCCCTGAGATCATGGTCCCCAACCCTCAGCCCAGTAATTTGGCCCCTAAGGGGAGTTTGGACGTACATGCATTGTTAATATTCTGATTCTCTATTTCAAAATGGGAAATATGAATAGAAGCACTTCTGTTGCCTACCAAAGTATACTGGTTCACTAGGAAAAAGAAAACACTTCTGTGATTGCTTGAGTTGTTAGCTAGACTAGCTGCTTTTTTCATGGAACATTGTTTTTGCTTGAAAGACAAAATATGAAGACTGCCAATTAAGTCTGTGAACCTATCCTAGAAACAGTGCGACATGCATCATTGCTAAATATCACTGTGGTCATCCTTGGGATTCTGTGCACCAATGCCAGCACCTAATGCTCCCTTCAAAGCAATTTTGGAATTCTTTTTCTGGAATGGCCATCAGAGTTGTCATCGTATTAACCCCGATGTCCTGAATGTCATCAAAATGTCTTCCTTTCAATCTTTCTTTTATCTTCAGGAAAAGAAAAAAGTCATTGGGGGCCAGATCAAGTGATTAGGGACGTGTTCCAATACAGTTATTTGTTTCCTGACTAAAAATTCCCTCACAGACAACTATATAATTAAGGTTGTGAACTTGCCTCTGTGCCACCATGTGCAATGGCCATTCCAGAAAGAGTTCCAAAATTGCTTTGAAGGGTGGACTAGGCACTGGCGTCAGTGAACAGCTTCCTAAGGGGAGTGCCTGGGACATGACTATGGTGATATTCAGCAATGAGGTATGTAGCTCTTAGAATAATTAAGTTTGCGGACTTAAATGTCAGACCTCACATAGCTAGTCAAACCTGAGTATTTGGCAGACGTTGTCTTTAAAGTGAATGAAGCGAGCCTAAACATGGTCAGAATGCACATCACCCCCGCTGATCTGTCCCCTTGTTGGTTCCTGCTGTTGGTGTTATTTGGATTAAAGCCCAGTCTTCAATTTTGCTCTAAATGATTGGGCCTTTAGCTGGAGAAAGCACACTCACAAAATATTAATGCAACACACAAAAAAATCAGCTTCACTGTTATCTCCCAACTTCCATAGGAACAGTGGGAGAGAAAAGGAGGATCCCTGAGCCCATTAGGACTTTTCCCACTGTAGGTGGGGTATGGCCATATCATGGATAAGAGGGGAATAACTATCATTCCAGTAGCCTGCAGATTCCCAAGGATCTGGGTCTAGCTTTATCTGGACAGGGAAGAGGAGGTGGCCACAGGATCTCCTTTTCCATGAGCTGAGTTGGCCGATATTCTGGGACTCAGGTGGTTTGGGAAACCACAAACCCTTTAAAGTTAATATGTCATAGAAAGACAAGTACACTCTTACATTTTAGTTTCTGCATCTAGATGCAAATTTTTGCATTACCATTGAACTGTACTAAGCTGTTTAAGACTATTAAAAAATAAACATTAAAAAACAAACCAAACCAAACCCACTGCTGTTGTTATAGACTATATTGTGTCCCCCCAAAACATGTGAATCAACTTGGCTAAGCTGTGATTCCCAGTGTTATGTGATATTCTCAAATGACATGATTTTCCTGTGTGTTGTAAATCTCATCTCTATGGTTAATGAGATGGGATTAGTGGCAGTTTTTGTTAATGATGTAGGACTCAATCTCAAAGACAAGATTGTATTTTTAGTCAATCTCTTCCGAGATACAAAAGAAAGAAGTGAACTGAGAAACAGGGAAAGTCATATCACCAAGAAAGCAGTGCTGGAAGCAGAGCGTGTCCTTCAGACCTTACTGTACAGAGAAGCTCCTTGATCCAGGGGAAGACTGACAACAAAGGCCTTTCCCCAAAGCCAAAAGAGACAGAGAGCTGATGCCCTGCATTTGAACTTGTAGTCTACTAGACTGTGAAAAAAATAAATTTCTCTTTGTCAAAGCCACTTACTTGTGGCACTTCTGTGCCAGCAGCACTAAATAAGTAAGGCAGCTGAGTTGATTTTGAGTCACAGTGGCCCTATAGGACAGAGCAGAATTGCCCCATGCAGTCTCCAAAGCTGTAATTTTTATGGAAAGAGACTGACACATCTGTCTCCAGTGGAATGCCTGGTGGATTTGAACACAGACCTTTTGGTTAACAGAAAAGCACTTTAACCACTGCACCACCAGGTCTCTTTTTAAGACCTATTGGCTTCTATAAACATAAGGGATAGTCCTGTGACCACAGAGAATATTTAGCTAGGCATTGAGGAGCCTACCCCACAGAAGCCTACTGAGAGAACAGTGGAACCAGGAGGGAAAACTCTTCTTTGTGCAGTGTCTCTCTAGCCCCCTCTACTCACAAAGCTTAACATTGTGAAACCTGGCCAAGTGAAAATATTTCAAGGGCCCAACTCAATTTTTGCAGAACAGGCAATGAATACAGATTTGGAGCTGAGAGTGATCTTCATGAAAATTATACAGAAGCTCCTTTGAATGTCCTACAGAATAAGCTTCTAGACTCATGCAAGATTCCCAGAGGCCATGGTCCACAGAAACCAAGATTCCAGAAATGAAACTAAATTTCTTACAGACTAAGCATCCAGAATCACACAATATACTTGGAGAGCAGATTTCAGAAATCACAGTATTATTTACAGTAATATTCCTACAGGTTATTATAATTCATTGATAATTTCAGATAACAACTGTAATATTCTTTCAGGCCAAGTGTCCAGATTCACATATTTTTACAGGCCAGGTTTCCAGAATCACTTGACATTTTTAAGAAATCAAGTTGCTAGAATTACATACATTTATCACAGATCTGGTTTCCAGAAATACACAAAGCTATCAAATAGCATTATACACAAAACTATGAAACAGCAATATCCTACGACCTGAAATTATTTAAAATTTTAATCATTTTAATTTTAAATATTTTAATTTTTAATTAAATGAAAATAATGAATTTTAATAATTGTAAATAATATGATTCTTAAAGGCTAATATTTGAGCATTACCCAAAGTTCATTCAAGCCACTGTATCCAGAATCACACCACATTCCTAGAGGTAAATGTTCCATAAACCCATACAATTCTCACAGACCAAGCTTGCAGAGTCATACAGTGTTCTTAAATGCCCTGAGTTCTGGAATCCCACATCATTCTTGTAGTGATAGCCCTGGTTTCTAGTTCCTAAGTCTGCCACTGAGCTGACTATATCTGTTCCCAAGTTAAGACTTACAAAACATTGTTTCCTCCCCTACCAATTGCAAGCACTCTATTTTTGCAGGCACCTCCATCTGTTGTATAAATCAAAACAAATTCTAAAACTGTTTATATAACTGTGAGAAGCAAGACTGAAAGAGATGATATCATCAGTGTGTGGATGGGTTAATAGTAATTAGGAAAACATTCATTGAATGCCTACTATGTGCTAAATCAACCAAAACCAACCTGATGGCTGTCTTCCATTACAATTCATGGCAACTCTAAGGACAAAGTAGAACAGCCTGGTAAGGTTTCCAAGGAGTGACAGGTGGATTCAAACTTCTGATGTTCTCGTTAACAGTCAAGCTGTTTACCACTGTATCACCAGGGCTCCATAAGCTAGACAATATCCTAAATTCTTGGCATATACAATCTCATTTAACCATCTAAGCAACCCAGTAATTGAATCATCATTACAATTAATTTCATTAATAAATTATCACTAACACCTTCATTTTACTGATGATAAAACTTGGTCTCAGTAGGGTTAGGTAACTTGTCTAAGGTCACACCACCATGAAGTAGCACATCCAAAGTTTCAGTCCGGTCATTGATTGCAAGACTACAGGGAGATGTCTCCAGTATTAGACAAGACAATAAAAAGACCACTCCACCCATTTAGATCAAAACTACTAAATTTCAACAGAAGTAGTAAAAGGAACCATTTGCAGAAATGATTCTTCTGAGGTATGAAGAGCCAAAGGGACTTGGGGAAGGCAGAAATCACAGCAATCTAAGTCAGATGAGCAGGGTGAAGTCTTGAGTGTATCCCTGTGTAACTAAGAAACACATAACATGACTCACTGTGCTGGATCACATAGAAAAAACAGATGTAATGGCCAAGGGACTGTAACCTTCCGTGAGTTTTCAAAGCGTTATTTATCAACCCTTAATCAGCAGTGATCAGGGAAAGGCGGGCGCCTGGACAAGCTGACGTGAGGATTCTGGACCGTTTGTCAGATACATTCCTAAGGGAGAAGTGAGTACATCATTCAGCAGTTATTTGTTGAATTTCTAGTGTGTTCCTGGGTCTGGAGATAAAACACCATAAAAATGTTAAAGTCATAATCTTTGTCTTTTAGGAGGTCCACTTCAATTAGAGAAAGGTGAAAAGAGCACAACGTAATGCAGTTGTGGGAAGTGTGTGTGTTCATACAGGCAGGTACACACAGAGAGGTTAGGGGAGAGCAAGACTTCATGGAGATGGAGGTGGTGGGCTGAATACTGAAGGGCGAGAAGGAACAAGCCTGATAGCTGAGGTGGGGTTGGCCGAGGAGGTGGGAGACTTTCCCACTCCGAAGAACCACCGGAAAGGCACAAGTTGGTATGGAGATCCAAGAGGAACTCAACTTGCCTTGGACGTAGAGTTTATGCTAAGGAGCTAAGGGGTGGATGAAAGTAAAGCCAAGCTGTTAAGGGTTTTGTTTGCTTCTGTCCTATAGCCTCTAGGAAGGCATCGATCATGAAGATCTAAAGTGTGTGTGTGTGTGTGTGTGTGTGTGTGCGCGCGCACATGTGCACAAGCATGGGTGGAGAGGGGTGGGTAAACAATCAGAAAAGACCACTGTTTTCCTTCTCTAGGCTCTCATATTTTAGTCACAGAGATTTCAGTTGAATACTTCACACTGTCATATCAAACACAATCTTTGAAAATGCTGGCAAGGCAGTGTTTTATGAGGCAATGATTGGAGGAGCCGCGGCTGGTCATCTCCTTGACCTCAGGCTCTCGTAACTCCTGCCCAGAAGAGGCCCAGTCCAGTAGGATGTTTCTCTTCTTACCACAGTAGAATGACAGTCACTAAGCAGCTCATACCTATGATGGCCAATGTTATGTGTCACCTTGGTGTCATCATGGATTGAATTGTACCCCTGCAAATATGTCACCTGGGCCAGCTCATGATTCCCAATATTGTATGACCGTCTACCGTTTTACCATCTGATGTGATTTCCCTACATGTTGTAAATTCTGTCACTATGATGTAAAGAAATGGATTAGTGACAGTTATATTGATGAGATCTAAAAGATTAGATTGTGTCTTAAGCCAGCCTGTTTTGAGACACAAAAGACAGAAACCAGCAGAGAGACACAGGGACCTCATACCACCGTGAAAGCAGTGCCAGGAGCAGAGTGTGTATTTGGGCCTGAGGTTCTTATGCTCAGATATTCCTAAACCAAGAAAAAACTGATGACAAGAACCTTTCTCCAGAGCCAACAGAGAAAGTCTTACCCTGGAGCTGGTGTGTTGAATTCAGACTTGCAGAGAGAATAATGAGAACTTGTGAGAGAATAAATGTCTCTTTGTTTAAGCCATCCATTTGTGTTTCTGTTATAGCAGCATTAGGTGACTAAGATAAGGAGTTTCCTCGGGAGTGGGACTTCCCTCCAGTATACAAATGGACATTCTGGCAAAGCTCACTCTCTGCCTCTGGACCCAAACTCTGCTTAACACCTGACCTCTGGTTCTCGGACATAAGCCAGCAGATGTCTCTGGCCGGTCATCTGACCTGCAGATTTTTGGATTCACCTACTCCCACAACCCCATGAGCCAGCAGAAGAAGCCTCTAGTCTGCTGCCTGGTGTACAGATTCAGGATTTGTGGACCCCTGCAATACCATGGGCCAGCAGAGGTCCCTAGCCTGCTGTCTGACCAGAAAATTTTTTATTGGGCAACCCCTGCAAATTCGTGAGTTAGCAGAGGACTTCAGCCTGTCACCTGACCCATGGATGCGGGACTTGCCAGCCCCTTCAATGGCATGAGCCATTTCCTTGTCGTTGTGTGAACCATCTCAAAGTAAATGTTTCTCTCTGTAGAGATTTGTGTACACTTTACTGATATTGCTCTGTTGTGAACCCAAACAAAGATGCCCAGTCATCCAACTCTGCTGGACCCTGCTCTGTAGTCTGTCTGCCAGGCTGGTGAGTTTAGCCAGATCATATTTGGCCAGGTTCATCAGTTTCTCTGTTCCTGCTTTTGTTGTTCTCTGGCTTATAGTTAGCAACAAGAACTCAGTGATTGAAGTGTCTTTGTGTCTGTAGCTGCTTTTATGCTCCTTCTAAATTTTTTTTGTTGTTGAGAGTAAATACCGCAAAACATACACCAATTCAATGTTTTCTACATGTCAAATTTAGTGGCATTCTTTGAGGTGTGCCTCCATTCTCACCCTCCTTTTCTAAGTTGTTCTTCCCTCATTATCATAAACTCCCTGCCCCTGAGGTTCTTATCTAGTCTTTCTGGTTGCTGTCATCAGTGCCATCCCATGTAAACAGTTTATAAAGGAGCATAATGCTCAAGCCAGACTTTTTTTTTTTTACTAGTTAAGCCAGACTGTTGTTTGTTTTTAAGGTGATTTCAAGGGATAGTTTTGGTTGAAGGTTTAAAGATTGTCTTAGGACAACAGTTGCAGGAGTTCTCCCTAGCTGCTTTTAATAGTTTCTCTTTACCACCAATTTGCCAATGATTTGATCATGACATGTCTTTATTTTTTGGTTCATTCCCTTTATTTTTGTTCTGCTTTGGATTCATTGAAGTTCTTGGATTTGCAGGCTTATATTACATTAGAAAACTTTTGCTTAATATTTCTTTAAATATTTTTGTCTACTTTTTCCATTAGAATCCTTAACACATTACTTATAAAAATCAAACTCACTGCCATCGAGTCAATTATCACAGCAACCCTATAGAACAGATTAGAACTGACCCTATAGGGCAGATTAGAACTGCCCCATAGAGTTTCCAAGTAGCACCCGGTGGATGCAAACTGCTGACTTTTTGGTTAGCAGCTGCAGCACTTAACCACTACACCACCAGGGTTTCCACATTAATCATAAGACCAAACGAAACACATGCTGTCAAGTTGATTCTGACTCATAGCAACCCTATAGGACAGAGAAGAACTGCTCCACAGAGTTTTCAAAGAGCACCCAGTGGATTCAAACGACTGACCTTTTAGTTAGCAGCTGTAGCACTTAATCACCACACCACCAGGGTTTTCACATTAATCATAAAAAAATCAAAAAGCAAACCCATTGTCATTGAGTCAATTGCAACTCGTAACAACCCTATAGAATGGAGTAAAACTGCCCTATAGAGTTTCCAAGGAGCACCTGGTGGGTTAAAGATGTCGACCTTTTGGTTAGCAGCTGTAACACTTAACCACTATGCCACCACGGTTTCTGCATTAATCATAGTTATTGTAAGTTCCCAGTGTGATGATTCAATAATCTCTGCCACATCTCACTATGCTGTCGATACAGGCAACCACGTGGAAAACTCTAGGAGCTAGGTGCAGTAGACCTACGCTATTGTGACAAAAAGCCAATCAGTGGTTACCTTGGGCTGAGTGTAACCAGTGAGGTGGGGGATAAGCAAACTTTTGAGGTGGAGGAAGTGTTCTGCATCTTAGTTTTGATCTTATTTACGTAAGTGTACATATTTGCTGGAAACCCTGGTGGTGTAGTGGTTAAGTGCTACCGCTGCTAACTGAAGGGTCAGCAGTTCAAATCTGCCAGGAGCTCCTTGTAAACTCTATGGGGCAGTTCTACTCTGTTCTGTAGGGTTTCTATGAGTCAGAAATGACTCAGTGGCAATGGGTTTGGTTATACATTTGCTTGAGTCCCAGTGGCGTGGTGGTCAAGGGCGTAGGCTGTTACCAAAAAGCCAGCAGTTCAAATTCTCCAGCCGTCGGTCCAGGGACTGTGCTCTCAGAGGTCATCGGGGCCAACTGGCATAACTAGCTTATTGCTAAGAGAGTCTTCTGCACTGCATATTGGTGAGTAGCATCTGGGGTCTTAAAAGCTGCCAAGCTGCTATCTGAGGTACACCAAATGGTCTCAACTCAGCTGGAACAGACGATCACGAAGGACAACAATGACATGGGGGAAAGAGAACCCAGAAGACAGAAAGACCCATGTGAATGGGTGACTCTATCAACATGTGACCAGAAGAAGCAGATGGTGCCTGGCCACCACCAGTGACAGCCGTGATGGGGCTCACTATGTTGAGTCCCAGTGGCAACATGAGAAAAAAAAGAGTACACCCTAAGAACTCCACTAAAAGACTGCAAATGATGGTCTGAAGGCCTGGGGTTCTCCTGGGAGCATGTCCCCTAGACCTGATGCTGCCCCTGATCATAGATCATTAGTGAGTTCAACTTTTTAAATAGGTGTGGATTGGACTTAGAGACACAGAGTGACCATATCATGTGTACACTTTATGGTTCTATGTATCTATAGGATGTTGTTCTATTGGCCTGTTACAAGAAGGAAGTAAAGAAAGTGGAGAGGAGGGGACAGGAGATGGTTAAGAGGATGTGAAATATATGGATTGGAAAGGGGTAGTGTGCTGTCACCTGGCAAGGAGAGCAGAGGGAGCTGCAGATAGGTGGGCATGCCAATTTGAATTGTGTTGTAAACTTTCACTCAACCACAATAGATAAATCAACTTCCCCAGCTGTTCCTTGGAAATCCTATGAAGCAATTCACCTCTATCATGTAGGACAGCTATGCATCAGAACTGACTCTATGGCACACAATAACACTTATTATAAATTTGTCTAAAGTGAACTATATACTTAAAACTGATGCATTTGACTCTAGTGTGTGTACACCAATGCACATACTATGCAGACCTATGTACATACACATGTAAATATAATACCATAGAAGTGATTAAAACAATTTTTTAAAAAATCCAGGAAGCCAGGTTTGACCCTGCCTTGCAGGCAATTCCATAAACAACATCAATAACTCTGACCCTCTTCACAGGCTGTAATTCCTGTTCTGGGTGCCAAACCAAACCAAACCTAGTGCTGTCGAGTCGCTTCTGACTCATAGCAACCCCATAGGGCAGAGTAGAACTGCTCCATAGAGTTTCCAAGGAGAGCCTGGTGGATTTCAGCTGATGACCTTTCAGTTAGCAGATGTAAAACTTATCCACCGCACCAGGGGGACAGATATATACAAAGCAGGCTGAACCTGAGACAGGAGTGGGGAGATTTTCACTGAGTGATCAAGTTAACAGAAAATGCATTTCTGCTTTTGAACAAATGAAACATATTTTTCCCGGAACCCTGCAAAAGGCTCTGTCCGGAGTTGAGCCTGGTCTTAGCTCAGTACCAGCAAGCCTGGTGGAGTCCTTCCATGACCTCAAATCAGGGGAAACCACTCTTTTCCAAATTTTGACGAGTTCATCAGCAATTTGCTTCAAAACATCTGTAGTCGTCAGTGACTTTCCAACGTCAGTTCACAGACAGCTCTTCCTTGCTTTTCAAAATGCAATTTGAAAATAAAGGTCATATTCCCTGTCCCAGCCCTGGAATTCAGAGCAACTTATTTTTGAAATGGCTTTGATTTACATGCCTGTCATCTGAGATCATAATGGGCCCTATTAACTGTCAAATGATGTCAGTTTGCTTTATTTTATTTTATTTTTTTAATTGTTTTTTCCTCTGGTTAGGCTGTCTGCCTAATAAGCATACATTTGTCTGATTTGGTCCTGCCCAGATGTGCCTAAATATAAGACAGAAGACCATAAACACCAAGGAAGAGTTTTAGTGAATTTATGTTGTATTTCTCATAAATTCCTGTGGGTTCCTTTTGGCACTAGCAATTCAATTTGTTGGTCTTAGCTCATTTTTACATAAGACCCGACGCAACAGTAGGGCCAGTTTAGAGCTTCTTCCTCTGATCAGTTGTTGCAAACTTTTGTAAAGCAATTCAGCAAGCATTCCTACCCATGTCTACTGTCCACTCAGACCTTTGAGGAGCTCCGCGTAAGGCTCAGAAGAAGATTTTGGCCTCTAGGATCCTACCCAAAAAGGAAGCAGAGATGACCTTGGGCCAGAAGAGTACAATTTTAGTTAGAATTCTGCTACTTAATTAGCAGCCTGAAGAATTCATTTAACTTCTTTTTTTAAAATTAATTTTAATGAGCTTCATTGTCCTCATTTGTAAGATAAAAAGCCAGCCACAAAGATGCTGCCATCAAGTTGATTCCAACTCATAGTACCATTAGATGAGTTTGTAAAGTAGCGAAAAAAAATTAAAAAAAAAAAATCTTTACTCCAACAGGACTGGGATTAATTTCAAAGAGGACTATGATCATACTGGCACTTTGTAAAATAAAAAGGCAATAAAATTAGAATATACTGGAGAAAGGAACCTATGACACCTTAGCAAAAAGTGCGTACTTTTTTTTTTTTTTAAATTATGTATTCCATGAAAGAACCAAGGATTAGGGAAAACCCATAGATTCAACTGACTTAAAGATCGTTAGAGCCAGATTTTTGAAAACAAAGAGTTAGACTTCCACTTCTAGTTACAATGGGGCAGCTTGTATGAGATCAACATTTTCACTGAGATCAATTAGAAAAGCTGAATGAAGTACTGTTGAAAATGGTATTACAGAGATTATAGAACTCTCAAGGCAGTCACTATTCAAGCGGCAAAGATTCTGGGGGAAAATAAAACTGTTTGAAAGAAAGATCCCAATAATTGCGTCATCACATTTCCCCCTGGGAGATTCGATGATTTGGGCAAGAGGCTGAGAAGCTGTCGAAGTTACCCTCAAGGAGGCAGAGAAGCCAGCAGAGCTTTAGGTCGTTTACAGAGAGGAGAAATAACAATGACAGTTCTGGGTTGCCAAGACAGCTAGGACTTAAGTGACCAAGATCCAGGAGACAAACAAGATCCAGAGAAGTAACCCACAGTGTCAGTATTTTTCTTGTACTTGAGAAGTATCTGAAGTATTTGCAGAGTCGTAGCTGTGCAGGAAAACCCTGGTGGGGCTAAGTGCTACATCTGCTAACCAAAAGGTAGCAGTTCAAATTTGCCGGGTGCTCCTTGGAAACTCTATAAAGCAGTTCTAGTCTGTCCTATAGGGTTGTTATGAGTCAGAATCAACTGGCCAGCAGTGGGTTTGGTTTGGTAGCTATGCAGGATGTGAGATTAAGAAGCTGAGAATAGAGTGGCTGAAAACAGAATGCAGTTGGGGCAAGTCTATGGTCTCTTAATGCTGTTAGGTGCCATCAAGTCAATTCCATCAGGGTGACTGCATGCAGCAAAGTGGAAATGCTCCGTAGGGTTTTCAAGCCTGTGACCTTTTGGAAACAGATTGCCAGCCTGTCTTCTGACACGTCATTGGATGGATTTGAACTATCAACTTTTTAGCTAGCTGTAGAGCACAAACTGTTTCTGCCACCCAGTGCCCTCTATGGTCCCTAGGGGACAAAAGACTGTGTTTAGAATTTGCCAAGGATGAAGGACTCAAGAAACATTCCAGGTTCTCCAGATGGGACCCCTGAAAGACAGCACTCTGTGAGTTATTTCTGTAGGAATACTAATCTTAGAAAGACAACAACTGAACCTCAAACCAGCTCAGCCCTTGAGTGAACTGGGATGGGATGGCCTTCCTCTAGATGCTTGCCAGAGAATAGCATGAATCATCTATAGAGGAAGATGACACTGCCCAAACTCTTCACAAGCTGTAATATAAACTCTATGATATTTAATCAAATACACTAGACATAGCATATTGCAGGACCCTGAGAAAAAAATATACTGTGTGAATTGTCACCGAAAGAAAACAGAAGTCACTACCATTCAGAGCAAGAAACATTTCTGAAGTCAAAGAGAGACATTTCATAATGATAGAAGTGCCAGTCCACCAGGAAGATACATACACCTAATAACATAGTTTCAAAATGTATACAGCAAAAATTAACAGAATAAAAATAAGGTAGATAAAACCACAGTCAAAAGGAGGGACTGTAATACACCTCTTTCAGCAACTGGTGGAACGAGAAACAGTGACCACAAAAAATCTATAAGGGTGTACGTCGTAGAATCTATGTAGCTATTTGGCTGGGCCATCATTCCCAATATTTTGAGATTTTCCTACGGTATAAATCCTAATCTCTTCCTCTCGCTAGTAGACAGGATGATTATTTAAAAGAAGATTAGAGTGGGACTGCAACACCTTGCTAAGGGAGTTTTCCTGGAATGTGGCTTGCACCACCTCTTATCCTACAAAATATAAAAGGGAAGGGAAACAAGCAGAGTTAAGAACCTCATACCATCAGGAAAGCAGCAGTGGGAGAAGAGTGCATCCTTCGGACCTGACGTTCTTGCGCCAGGATGCTCCCTGACCAAAGAATGATGCAACACAAGGAGCTTCCTCCAGAGCTGACAGAGGGAAAGCCTTCCCTTGGAGCAGGCACCCTGAGTTCAGACTTGTAGCCAACGGGACTGTGTAAAAACAAGCTTTCCTTTGTTAAAGCCATCCACTTTGTGGTATTTCTGTTACAGCAGTACCACACGACTAAAGCAATATAGATTTAAACAAAATTCACCTAGATACATGGAACCTGCACCTCATATCAATAGGGAACATACTCATTTTTATTTAATTTTTTATTGTGATTAAGAATTTACAATCCAAGTCAATTTTCTGTATAAACCCCCAAGCAACCACCTCTTTGCAACTCTATCTGCTCTCCTCACCCTGTGACTTCTAGTATCCACTCAAGCAACACTTGTTTCCTTCACTCTTCTCTTAACTCTCCCCTCTGAAAAGAAGTCAGTAGGACAGCATCATATATATATAAAATCATAGAGTACCTCAAATACACATACCACCTGCATCCCTCTGTGTCCCCAAGATCAGCCTATTCTTTCTCTGAAGTGCTGGCTTCAGTACTGATGTCAACTCTGGGCTAGCAGCAAGTCTAGGTGCCATGTTTTCAGAGGACCCTCGAGGTTGTCCAAGCACTGAGTCTGATCTTTTAATAGAGCTCTTGATCTGCACACCCCTTTTTCTTGTTCTACGTCAGGAACTCTACACTGTGTTCCCTATCAGGGCTGTCTTTGGTGGTGGCCAGGCACCATCTTGTTCTTCTGGTCTCATGCTGGTGTTGTCTCCCACTTGTATGGGTCCTTTTGTCTTCTGGGCTCACTTTTCCTCATGTCTTTGATGTCATCGGTAGAAAACATTCATTTTAAGGGCACATGAAATGTTTATCACATGCTAGTCCATAAAGCAAATCTCATCACCTTTCAAACATTTCACATATAAAAGATCCCAAATATACTCTTTCACCATAGTAGTCTAAGTTCACAAACGATAACTGGAAAATTCCTAAATATCTGAAAAGAAAGCATGACTGTATTTTTATGCAAATAATATGTACCTTCTATGCTTGCCAACAGTAACCCTCAGGTATTTTTGTAAGTGCCACTATGCCAATTTTTTTTACATGTTGTTGTGAAAAAAGAATTAGTATGCTTATGAAAATATCTTATGGGATCACTAGCCATTAGAGAAATACAAATCAAAACCACAATGAGGTACTATCTTACCCTGACATTAGTGGCACAAATTTTTAAAAAAGCAGAAAATAACAGATGCTGGAGAAGCTGTGAGGAAACTGTAACTCTTAGGCATTGCTGGTAGGGAGGCAAAATGGTGCAATCATTTTGGAAGATCATATGGTGCTTCCTTAAAAAGCTAGAAACAGAAATAACACGTTATCCAGTAATCCCACTCCTAAGAATACATCCTAGAGAAACAAAAGCCATCACACAAGTAGATGGATATATGCCCTCTTATGTTCATGGCAGCGTTATTCACAATAGCAAAAAGACAAAAACAACCTAAGTGTCCATCAACAGAAGAACATATAAACATGCTACATACGCATAACGGAATCATACGCAACAATAAAGAACAATGATAAATCTGTGAAACATCTTGAAACATGGATGAATCTGGAGGGCATTATGCTTAGAGAAGTAAGTCAGTCACAAAAGGACAAGTACTGTATGAGACTGCTATTACAAAAACTCAAGAAAAGGTCTGTGCACAAAAAGAAACTACCTTTGATGATTCTGAGGGAAAGGAGGGATGGGAAAGACAGAACACAAAGCAGACAGTAAGTAGGTGGTAACTTTGGTGAAGGGTAAGATAGAACACAATCCTGGAGAAGCCAGCACAACTGGCCCAAGGTAAGGTCACGGAAGCTTCGTAGATGCATCCAAACTCCCTAAGGGACTAGATTACTGGACTGAGGGCTGAGAACCACGGTCTCAGGGAACACCTAGCTCAAGCGCATTGCCAAGAGCATTACTTACACTATAAAAAGAAATAGAAGTTCCACATCCTACTTTGGTGAGTAGTGTTTCAGGTCTTAAAACTTGTGAGTGGACCTCTAAGATATGCCACTGGTATCACTCTGTTTGAGGCAAGGGAGAGTGAAGAAAACCAAAGACAGGGAAAGATGAGTCCAAAGGACTAACGGGCCACAGCTAACACAGCCACCATCAGACTGAGTCCAGCCCCACCAACAGTTCTGACAGGCATCACAATAGAGGGACTTGGACAGAGCTGGAGAGAAACATAGAACAAATTCTAACTCACACAAAAAAGACCAGAATTGCTGGTCTGGCAGAGGCAGGAGAAATTCTGAGAATATGGCCTCTGGACTTCCTTATAACTCAGTACTGAAGTCATACCAGAGATTAGACAGACAGAGATTAAACAGAGACTAAATAGGTACACCAGCCCAGGGGCAAGGACAATAAGGCAGGTGGGAACAGGAAAGCTGGTAATGGAGAACCCACGGTCAAGGGGGAGAATGTGATATATTGCGGAGTTGGCAACCAGTATCACAAAACAGTATGTGCATTATGTTTAATGAGAAACTAATTTGCTCTATGAACCTTCATCTAAAATATAATTTTAAAAAAAAACCCACAGTTAGTGGAGTGTGACTGGCAAAGAAATGTAAAAGATATGCATTGTTAGTATAAAAATACTGTCTACTTCAAATAATACATGGGCCAAAAAACTCAGAATAAAAATTAGAAAATAATGTGAATTGAACGATGTGATATGCAGCTAAAGCTATGCTTAGAGGAAAATTCATAACCTTAAAATGCATAAATTAGACAAGAAGAAAGGCTGAAAATCAGTTTTCTAAGTATTTATCTTAAGATTCAGCTAAAACTACATTTAAAAAAACCTGTATAACCTGATACTCATGAGTTAGATCAGCAGAAAGACTGAGAATCAGTTCTCTAAGTCTCCATCTCAATTAGAAAAAGAATAGCAAAATATACTCAAAATAGAAAGAAGTAACTGATAAAAGAACAGATATTAATGAAATACATTATCAACGAAATATTGGTGATGAAGTACAATATTGGTGAGTGAAATACAATAAAGACAACTCAGCAAAGTCAAAAGTTCATTCTTTGAAAGACCAATAAAACCGATAAATCTCTAGAAAAACGAATCAAGAAAGAAAGGACAAATTACCAATATTGAATGAAAGGATGAATATACTTAATGAATTTATATAGTCTGTGTAGCAGAATGATTAAGACTGACTTACACCGGACTGCCTAGGTCTTCAGGCTTTAAAATAGAATTTATAATGCAAAGTTAACCCACATGACAGTTTTAGAAAATTTTTGCTCATTGTCTTTCCAAAGATGGCTTTCTCCTCTTTTCTCTTTCTTGTTTGGAACTCCAGTCATATGTGTTCATGGATGTATTCTTGTGGGCATTTGTATACTTTCTGAAGTCAGCCATCCCCGGCCTTTGTAGGTCCTGGCTATGTTCTCTGCAGGCTATTGGGATGGAGGCTTTCTTGAGGGCTATTTGTAGGGATGTTTTTACAGAGCACCTTTGGCCTCAGGGGACCACAACAGCGGCTAACATAGTCTGTGCAGCCTTGTACCCTGTACAGGCATGCGTGGGTGCAACACTGGACCAGGGACTCTCCCGTGTGAGGGGTGCCCTGGCACCCTGTATGTAGGTCTGCTGTGGGTCCTGCCTAGTCTGTGTGGATGTGGGCCTGGAGCTGGACAGTCGTCAGTTCAGTAAACAAAGAGCTGTTTCTCAATACACTTAACACACTCTAAGTCCCCTCCCGGACTGGAGGTCATTCTAGGGAGGCTGGAGGCTCAAGATCTGAGCCTGACCCGGCACATCTGGCTTGCTCTGTGGCCAAAAGGCCCCTTGACCTCTGGACTTTCATAGTCATAACTAGAAGATCTCTCTTTCCTTCAGCTGTCCTGCACCCACAGCCCTACAGGGAGGAACAGAAAAGTTTGTCATGGGGTTCCCTGGGAGCTCCCAGTGAAGTTATTGGACTGGAAATGGGCCTGAATGTGTTTCTCCAGCCACAGATACAATGGACCACCAGGAGAACCCCAAATCTAGCAGCAGGTCTGCAGGGCTCCAAGTCAGCTTCCTCAAGACAGGGCTTCCAAATGGTTTGTTCTGGCTTGAACCCCTGCTGAGAATTGGCATATCTAACAAGTTCTAGGGAAGCTGTATACAAGAATCGCCCTAGGAGCTTGGGGGGGGGGGGAGTGGATTCTGATTCAGTATATCTGGTGGGAAACACGAGCTCTCAGCAGGAAGCTGGTTAGAACTGTGAATTCACAGCAGGGGTTCCAACTGAAGTAACGGTTTGTAGCCCTGTCCCAGCCCATAACGCTGTTGCTGACTCTGATGGTGGTAGAAAGAGATTAAGGGCATCCCGGGGGAGAGGAAGAAGAGAACCCAAAGAGAGGAGGAGAAGGGAGGAAGAAAAAGACTGAGAGGAGATGGGGAGGGAGGGCAGAGCTGGTGGGCATGACAGGGAGGGAATGAGAACAAAGAAGAAGCCAGGAGAGAGGAAGGGAAGAGGACAGAGAGGAAAGAAAAAAGACAAGAGAAGAGCTTGTTCTAGTTCACTGCCATCCACAACTCTCCTGCGCTGGCTAAAAAACATTCTCATTTTGCCAGGGATAGTGCCTAAAACCCTGAAGGAAGGGTTGGATTACAGGCCCGGGGCTCTCCAGCACAGGAGACGCCCCTCCAGTCACATCCCGTAGGCCGCTAGCTTCCCTGCCTAGGTTTCGCACTCATTCCCAGAACCTCAGAGCCTAAACACTGGCAGCTGGGAGCTGGAAATGGGAGAATTTTTCCTGCGTGTGTTCAAAACAACTTTTCAGCGAGAAGCTTGAAAACTAGAATCACTCCCAAAGAACTAATCCGCCTTCCCATCTTCCTCTAATCCTGTGACCTGATCACAGCCTCAGAGCTCACCCCGGGGTCACGCGCATGGACCCTCCCTCTTCCCCATGGCCTGGTGATGGCACACACAGGTTATGGAATAAAATTTCAAAGTGGGAGCAGCGCACTGATAATAAATCACCGTCCAACATGCATGGTTTGGCTTGGCAGCTGTTCCGGGATTGGGGATCCATGGCAAAGGAATTGGTCCTAGCGGTTTTTCTGGAGGCCCCAGACCTGGACATTTGTGACTCCGGCCCTCACAGACCCCTGTACCCTCCTCACCTTCACCCTGTCTTTATCCAGGACTATCTTCTCCTCTCTGGGTCCTCAAACCCTGGAGCCTAAGCCACTTTGTGGCCTGAGTGGTAAGACCGTCATGCCCTGCACCAGCCCCTCAGCTGTCTGAGAGACAGACGGAGTGGGCCGTCCACCCTGTCAGGGAGAAGCAGCAGGGTTACCAGCTGCAAAACAGAACGCTCCCGCCAGGCCACCGCAGCATGGGGAAGGTTGGCCTCCAAGTGGAAAACAGGGGGAAATATGCTGGAATCCGCCTCCAGAATCAGAGGAATTTCTTCTTTTTTTTTTTAAAGGTCCTTTTCAAACACATACTCTGAAAAAAAAATATTTAAAGGCAGAGGAAATTAATTAAGGCTCTTTGTGCTGCTATCACCTTCCCCAGAGTTCCTCCGATGAGAGAAGTAAAAATAGAGCCTGTGAGGGCCTGAAAAGGCCTTGCAAACAAGGATCAGCTTGAAGGGCCCGATTAGGCGGGACTCTCCAAAGAGCACAAAAGGCACTCTTTATTTCTGTCACCGTGGAGGGCAGTGGTGGCAGCGTCTTCAGGGTCGCGGGGAAACAGCCTGGAAAAACGGAAACTCCCAGGGGGCTGGCAGGAGAGGCCTTTCCAAGGGACAGATCCTGTTGTTCCTCTCAGAATAATCATCACTATTGTCTGTAGGGTCACTACAAGTCGGGGAATCGACTCGGCGGCAATGGGTTATTTTGGTCTTTATTTGTTAGTTAAGAAGGAGAGAAGAAATCTAGAAGGAGAAGAGAAGAAAAACAAAGAGTTCTCAGGATATTAGAAATTCCTTCCATGTCTGCAGCTGCTTGACCTTCTTAATCCTATTTGCATTGTGGTTAGGTGCTATGGCTGCTAACCAGAAGGTCAGCAGTTCAAATCTGCTAGGCACTCCTTGGAAACTCTATGGGGCCGCTCTGCTCTGTCTATAGGGTTGCTATGAATTGGAATACACTCCACTGCAGTGAATTTGATTTTGAGTTTTCCAGTCATTTGGTGCTCATCTATCCCTGGGAGGTAGGTCTGGTAGCAGAGGTCCTTTTCTGCAAATGTAAATCTAGGTAAGTCCAAAGTGACACAGAGATGCACCTGGCAGGCCACCTGAGGTCTGCAAATCAGATAATCTGACTCCTAACCTGGCAGTGTTGCACTTTGACACAGTGGTTTTGAGTGTGGGCTTTAGAGTCAGAGAGCACTGGTATTAAGTCTTGGATCATCTGCCGCTTACAGCCAAACCCCTCTCACTCTCTGTTTCCTCGTCTGTCATAGATCCCACTTTTAAGGCTTTCATGGGGATAAAATGGAATGAAGTGTCTAAGGAACCTAGCTCAGTGTCTGGCAGTTAGCGAGCCCAGGCCCGAGCCTGAGCCCGAGCCCTCGGTAAATTGCTATTCCCACCTTTATTGCTGTGCTGTGATGCCAATTTCTGTTCTAGAGAAGAATGACCCAGCTACTGGCAGCATTCCACACTGAAGTGGCCCATGTCATGATTTGAGTCCTGAAATAGGAGACAAAGAATCTCTGAGTCCTGTAGCCTAGGGACAGTCTTATAATCATAGGGTCTCAGTATTCTTATCTGCAAAATGGGTATAATAATACATTCTGTGGCTAAGACAATACTGTGCGTTCATTTCTTCTTCCTGGCTTCACAATAGAACTACATGTACCAGCTCCCTTACAATTCGATAGAGGACCCTGTAACTGAGTTCTTTCCAGTGGAATACACGCAGAAATAAAGTAAGCTATTCCAGATCTGGTCCTTGAAAACATCCTATGTATTCCTGCAGCTGTGTGTCCTCCTGTGGAGAAGGAGACGGCATAGTTACAAGATGGAGACAGGCTGAGTCTCTGTGTCACTGTATACAAAACAAAGTCACTCAACTTGCAATGAATGCTAACATGAAGGAGAAGAAAGCCTTTGCTGAGGCAAGTCACTAGTCACTAAGATTCAGGGGGTTATTTGTTATCTCAGCATAGCCTATCTTATCTTGACTAATAATACCTTCCCTATTTATTTCATGAAAGCCTGGTGGTATAGTGGTTAAGTGCTACAGCTGCTAACCAAAAGGATGGCAGTTCAAGTCCTCCTGGCACTTCTTGGAAACTCTATGGGGCGGTTCTACTCTGACTTGTACGGTCACTATGAGTCAGAATTGACTTGACAGCAGTAGGTTTGGTTTTGATTAATTTTATGAAAACGCTCTGCTAACCTCCGCTAACCGAAAGTTCCGTAGTTCAAATCCTCCAGGCACTCCTTGAAAACTCTATGGGACAGTTCTACTCTGACCTACAGGATCACTGTAAGTCAAAATCGACTCGATGGCAGTATAGGGATTTATTTCAAGGAGCCCTGGTGGTACAGTGGTTAACAGTTCATTTGTTAACCAAAAGGTCAGCAGCTCAAATCCACCAGCCACTCTTTAGAGCCCTAAGGGATGGCTCTACTCTGTTCTATTGGGTTGTTATGAATTGGAGTTAACTGAACAGTGGTGGGATTAGTTTGGTTCTGGTATTTATTTCACAGATGTTTTGAGGCTCAAATCTATGGGAGGACTTTTTAAAAGGTGAGTGACTCATCTCTCAGCTTCAGGATAAAGGGCTGGGTACCAATTCAGCACCAGACTCACCTGGGCCTCACAGACATCTTATCCTGGGACTTCTAGACTTAAATACAAATAACGAAGAAAGCTGCCGTTTAGTGATCACATACCCCGCACTGTGTTCTGTTGGCTCCATCACATACGACTCTGTAATGAGCAGTAGGAGACTCAGACTTTGTACTTGCTGTGAGACACTGACCTCTGAACCTTTTTGTGCCTCAACATCCTCATCTGCACAGTGCTGTAAGATTTAAAAGAGTTATTACATGGAGAACATTTCACCAAAAAAACAAAAACAAAAAACCAAACCGACTGCCCTTATAGGTCAGGGTGGAACTGTCTCACAGAGTTTCGCAGGCTGTAATCTTCACAGGAACAGATTGCCACATCTTTCTCCCGTGGAGTGGCAGGTAGATTTGAACTGCTGACCTTTCAGTTAGCTGCTGAGCGCTTAACCACTGTGCCACCAGGGCTTGAAAAACAATTAGCACGTAGTAAATCCCCCCAAAGTGTTGGCTCTTATTTGTTTCCTTTTACACATGATAAAGCTCAGAGACACATATCTGCACAGAGGGTGAGCTAGGCACCAGCTGCAGGGGATGTTACACCAAAGTCTCTCTCCCCTGTGTGCGGCAGCAGACACCTGGGGTCCCACTTCATCACGTGGCTCCACCTTCGTCACCATCACACCCCATCCCTTGGAACAGCACTTTCCAGTTTTCACAGTAAATTCCAATGTCGTCTCTCTTTTCGTTCTTACAGAAATGCTAATTCCTGTTTCACAAATAAGATGATGGCTGTTCAGTGAGGGCAAGGGACTTGTCCAGGATTGTTTGCTCAGTCCACAGTGGGACAAGCAAGGGCTTGAACCAGGAACCACTGCTTCCTGCAGCAGTGCCAATCAGTCACATGCTAGGGTACCTTGGGACAACCCTACTCAGCTAGACACTCCTCTGTGATTCATGCCTCTCCTTCCAGGTGGCCTCCAGCTTCTCTGAGGCAGGGGGAAGGTATGGGTGCTGGGTGAGCCTGGGCCGTGCTGCCTCATAGGCAGCTTACCAGCTAGCTTACCAGGTCAGGAAGCAGAGTGACAGGCTGCCCTTAGGGCTCTGAGTCTTCCCGATGAAGGGACTAGTGCTAAGGTTTGCCATGGCCCAGGCTGCTAGGAAGGATCCGACCAGTACATACGCTGTACGGATGCCCGGAGCAGAGGTTCTTTGGCCAAGGGGCTGAGGCAGGGGGCTGGGTGGTGCACAGGTCACGAGAGGAGCTTGTGGGAACAAGGCAGGCCTCAGGCCGGACATGGGTTGCTCGCTGATCTATGGCTCCAACCACACCCTGACCTCTGACCCCAGCCATGGACTGACTCAACCTGGGCCACACACAGACCCTTAAAATCAGGCACAAACTGATTCCAAACCCCAGTCACAGGCTGACCATTACGCAGACAGTGGCTTATCCTGTGTGGAGACTGAGTTCAGATGTGAACCATATGTGAAGACTGAGCCATCCCTCAGACACTGCCCCTCGCCCCTGTGAGCTAACCACTCACTGAGCACAAACTGACCCCTAACCCGAGCCCCAGACGGATTCCAGACTGGCCAGTCTGACACTAGAACAACCAGATCTCGAGCGGGTGCCCTTGATTCTCCACGTAAGAAAGTGAAAACGGCTCAGTCCAAGCATCTTCCCTGTAAAACACCGAGACCCCCATTAAGTTGGGACAGGGGGCCCAGGTCACTTTTGTAAACATGTAATGTAACTGAACTCTAAGTCTGTTGCTGTCGAGTTGATTCCCCACTCACAGTGACCCTATTGGACAGGGTAGAACTGCTTCGTATGGTTTCTGAGGCTATAAAACTTGGCTTTTTTAAATTTTTAAAAAATCTTTACAGAAGCAGGCTACCATGTCTTTCTCCTTCAGGGCAGCTGGTGGGTTCAAGGCACCGGCCTTTTGGTTAGTAGCCGAGCACTTACCCGCTGCGCTGCCAGGGCTCCTCGCGTAAATTACCAGCGTTCCGCAATTCCACAGCTCATTCTGCATTTCGTCGGTTCCAAGAAGCACCTCTTTCCCATATTTTAGCATCTCTAAAATCAGGATGTGTTTCCGTTCAGCAGAACCTTGCAGGGTGCCATTGGCCAGGCGGTGGCTGCGGTATGGTTAGTTGCTCACATGTGACCCTGCCATGGCTGCTGGTATCATTGTCACTTCATCCGCGCATCATTTTACATCTCTGGCACCACATATGTTCAGTTGAATTATTATTTAAAGTATCTTTAAACAGCAGCAACCAGGACCCAGCATCAAAACCAAATGGCATCATGCAGACAGAAAGGCACTGGAAAGGACGGCAGATGTCGGTTGGATGTTAGCAGAGGAACTTGGAAGACTGATCATAAGATTTCTATTTTCTTTCATCTCACCCACCCACTGCCATCAGGCCCATTCCAACCCATAGTGACCCCAGAGGGTTCCCAAGGCTGTAAGCCTCTGCAGGGGCAGACTGCCACATCTATCTCCCCAGGAGACCCTGGGGGGTTTCAAACCATTGGCCTTTTGGTTACCAGTGGATCGCTTTAGCCATTGGGCCGCCAAGGGTCTTTTTCTCTTTCCCGGTAACAAGCAAAATGCTTTATAAGACCAAAGAAAGGACAACACCCACATATAGATGAAGCTGCTTTGTGTTTTGTTGCTAAGCACCAAAACACTGTGTACCTTACATCAGGTGGTGCTGCTGAGGTGGGAGAAATTGCCATGTTCCCCAGAATGGACGAAAGCCGTGTGACTAGTACTTGCACGTCAAAGACTATCATTTGGGCCCCGTAGCTGTCCTTATGGTACATGGGCCCTGAAAAATAACCATTGGTTTGTAATAAAACATGCTATTATTAGTATTATTATCTGCATTAGCTACTGACTAGATCCAGGAAACTGAATTTTATCACAATTTTTTTTTTTCATTTTTCCTATGAATCTTTAAGCTCCTTTTGATGTCTTTCCTATGTGACTGATCCCCTAACTAGGGAAAAATTAGCTGGAAGAGGCCTAAAATTACCTCTAAATCAGCTTGTAGATTTTGGAAACAAAGACCCAGAGAGGGCACGTGCTTTGGCCAAGGCTCAACAACTGATTAGCGGTAGAACCTGCACTGGAGGTCCAATTGGGTCCATGCTCCCGGAAGTCATCTTGGTGGCTTCCAGTGCTCATTATAATCAAAAGACTTCCAAACCTGTATCTCCAGACAAGCCCTCTCTTTAGAACTCTGGACTAGATACACAGATGTTACAGCTTTTCACCAGTATCTTCATTTCCCTGCTTCTGAGGCATCTCAAACTCACCACATCCTGGAATAGAGTTGTCATCTCCACCAACCACCATATCCCCAAACCCAAGGGTCCTTCCTACTTTGTCCGCTGTCCCACCACCCCGTGTCTACTCAGACCTTCTGAAGAGGTAACATGTATACTACAACCTAAAAAGGCAGTGGAGGTAGCCATCCGAGAGGGTTGTTGTTGTTAGGTGCCATCAAGTTGGTTTAGACCCACAGTGTGTACACAGTGTGTACAACAGGAAGAATCACTGCCCAGTCCTGCGCCTTCTTCACACCCATTATTACATTTGGGCCCTTTAGTGCAGCCACTGTGTCATCCCGTCTCATTGAGCATCTTCCTCTATTTGTCTCTGTATCAAGCATTACTTCCTTCTTCAGGGACTGATGCTGCCGGGTATCATGTGAGATAACATCTCACCATCCTCGTTTCTAAGGAGCATTCTGGATGTACTTCTGAGATAGATTTGTCTGTTCTCTTGGCAGTCCATGATATGTTCAATATTCTTCTCCAATATCATCATTTAAAGCCATTGGTTCTCCAGTCTTCCTTATTCATTGCCCAGCTTTTACATGCTTATGAGAAGCTTACAAACACCATGGCTCGTGCCAGGTGCACCTTTGTCTTCAAGGTGATATCTTTGCTTTCTAAACAGTTTAAAGAGGCCTCCTGTAGCAGATTTGCCGAGTGCAATGCATCGTTTGATTTCTTGACTGTTGCTTCCATAGGCGACAGTGAGAAGAAATGAAGCCAATCACGGAAAAATGAGAGGTAGAAGGAGAAGCACAGACAAGAAAAGCTGTTTAGCCCCCATCAATGACAACCACTGCCTGGTCCAGAATTCTAGGTTCAGGCTTAGGATGTGCAAGGCCCAGCTGCTCTTTCTGCATTTGGTTCCATGAGATGCCCCTTTGTCCTTTCAATGCCCTCATCACCATCACCAGTCCTTTTATTTGAGTTAGTCTAAGGAGGTCTGTTCCTACAGACAACATGGCCCTAATTAGAATGCCACCTTTTAGATCTCAGCTGAAATGTCACTTCTTCCAAGAAGTCTTCCTTGATTTCTCAGTCTGGGTCATGTGCCTTATTCATGGGCTCCAATAGCACAGACACATTTGTCACACTGCATTCTAATTGCCAGTCCAACTATCTAACCCCCTTTCTGTCTCTCCGTGAGAGACAGACCACACATACTCACCGCCACAGCCTCAAACCCCAGGCCCCAGTCACTATTTATTGACTCAGTGAATGTCAGCTTAATGAGTCAGTGGATCTCTTCATCTGCTGTCCCTGCGTGTTCCTTCTTGTTTTATGTGACCCAGGTCTGTTTACCGAGACCTGGTGCATGTGCCAGATGACACTCAATTAAGGTCACAGATTTTTGGTTTGCAAGGGCAGACAGTAGTGCTCACAGAGTCCAATTCCTGGGATTTCAAACCAATCCTGTCTGTAGGCAGCCGGGGACCAAAGGATGCAAGTTCACTGTCCAGCAGTCCAGACACCTGCACGTATACAGGGAGGCTGCAGCCAGCCATGCCGGCCCTGCTGTCAGCCAGACAGCTGTGCACGGGGAGTGCCTTGTGGCCTCAGTGGTCTCAGCTGCACAGACTCACTGCTCAAGGGGAGAGGAAATTCCACCCTTGACACCTGGCACCAGTCATCTGAGAGACTCTTTCTCCAACCTCAGTGGACACCTGTGGAAGGGGTGGCTGGGGACAGACAGAGGTAAGAGAAAAAAGCAGGGAAAGACAAGACCCTTGCCCTGGTCCTAATTTAGAATCCTGAGTTATTCTCATGGAAATCACTTGTCAGGGCTGGAAGGGGTGTTTGGAACAAAGAAGCCAGCCTGGAGTCACAGTAAGTTTCTGAGTGATTTTGTGTAAGAGTTGGATCCATTTCACAATATAGCAATGTCAAGGCGTGCAACCACGGGTAGGAACTGACTACGCCTCTTCCATGAGTCAGAAATGCCCTTGACGGCAGGTGGTCTTGTTCTAGAAGTGTCGCTGCCCTGAAGTTACTTGGTGGGAGGTTCTGAGGAGGTGGCCTGAACTGAACTGGGTCAGAACATAAGAGCTCCATGGGCCCTACATCCAAAGAAGCCAAACCTCTACAAACAGGGCAGCAAGAGCCCCCGTGTACAGTTACACAAGCTCATCAAGTAAATTGTCTCAGCATTCTTGAGAAGCAGGGGGCAGGAATCATACCCAGGGAGCCCTGAAGGCAGAGAGATGACCTGATTTGTTAGCACTTTCTCACAAGTCAAAGGCAGGACTAGACTCTGACCTCCTGGCTCTTCTCTTATTCCCAACCAGTGTTGCACCACCTCTCTCAGGGGGCACCCAGGGCAGACCCTGCTGACCAGTTTGGCAGGCACGTGGCAGCTCTGTCTGGGGTCAGAGGAGAAGGTGATGCTCGTCATGACGGAAGAGTGTGGCTGTGCTGCATTTGCCTGTATCTGAGTCCTACAGCCCCTTGGTCCCTCCTGGCTGCATGCCTATTAAGGGAATTGGTGTCTGCCCTATCCAGTAAGACCTCAGGCCCTGGAGGTTTCTGGGAGGGTGTGTGTGTATGTGTGGAGGAGGTGCCTCAGGCAACCTGGGACCCAAAGGATGGTGGGTATATTAGGAGGCAGAGAGCTGCCATGCATAGGAGCTTGGAAGGCAGACCTTGGGGCCTGCAAATGTCATTACCACAAACAGACATGCCAGGCCATTCAAAACTTTCAAGTATTTTGATGAAAACCAACGTGTTAAAGTTTGAGGAATTTGCTGGCTGGCTCTGGAGGCACCCACTCCCCCTGCTTCCTTGGGATGGAGTTTCCACCAGAGCTGGGTCAGATGTGGGGTAACTGAAGACAGACGTGGGTGAGGCCTGAGCAGGTGGGGGTGGGGCAAAATGCAAGCATCCTGGGAGGAAGTGCTCGGAGTAGACATTCACGTCCACGGGAAAAAAGATGACTACAAATCCCCGCTGGTGATGTTCAGAACCCTACATCCTGGTCAGGCGAATGAGGACAAAAGGATCCGGAGGTGAAAATCAGGACTCGTGCGACAGTGAGGGAATGGAAGGTGTCCTGAGAGTTGTCCTGTGGGTTTCTGTTCTCTAGGCCTTTGCTTCTCTGCTTCTTTTCTTCACACTCTCGATGTCCTCAATCCCTCTGCCTGTCAAAATCCTTCCTTTCCTTCAAGGCACTTTGAGCGGCTCCCCCTCCCCCGGTAGTGAAGCCTGTCTTCTCCTCAGTCCTGCCTCAGAGCCTCTGCCTGTTGCCTCCTGGGGTGTAGATGCAATGGTTTACGCACAGCTCCTCTCAGGGAGCTTAATACACAGCCCCTAAGCATGCGACCAGCCCAACCGATGAGTCTCAAGTGCCAGCCCTCTTTATTCTGAAACCTAAAGACTGTGTTTTTTCTAATCTCCAAACAGTCCTCTGTCCCACGTCCCCCATCCAATCTGCTCAGAGCAGAAGCACCTTCTTCATCTTACTTCTGTCAACAAGCTCTACGATCTAGCCCGGTTATGGAAACCTAAGGCCCTTGGATGGGTATTCAGTCAAAGTGAAGCATTAATCTCACCACTCAGAGTTCTGAGCTCTCTTGGGCCCTGAGCCGCACCCTGTCTCAGTCGTCATTTTCTGATTCCAAGCCCTCCTGGGGCATTGTGGGAGTCATCCTCCAAGACGGCTCCCTGTGATCTGCCTACTGCTATTCACAACCTGTGTAGTCGCCTCCCACTTGGTTCCAGGATTGGCACGTATTCATATGAGTGCAGAATTCGGTGTCAGTGATGGTGGGTGACCTCCAAAATTTGGTTATAAAAGACACTGAAGTTTCCACCTTTTGAGGCGTCTCTCTCTCTCTCATTGCCCAGTCTCGGTGAAGCCAACTACCACGACTTGAGTGGTCTCAAGGAGAGACCCACATAGGCCTGAAGGAACTGAAGCCTCCAGCCAACAGCCATGTGCATCAGCTGTCTCGAAAGCAGATCCTCCAGCCCCAGACAAGGCTTCAGATGAGACCACAGCCCCAGTTAATGGCTTGACTAAAACCTGGTGAGATACCCTGAGCCAGAACCACCCACCTAAGCTGTTTCTGGATTCCTGACCCTCAGAAACTGTGAGACAGAAACGTCTGTTGTTTCAAGCTGCTAAGTTTTGGGGTAATTTGTTAACGCCAGCAATGCATAGCTAATACAGGGGTCTTGGGGTGCATAGGAGAGCTCACTCTCAGACACCACCAGGAGCCAGCGATCACAGCAGGCAAGTAGAGGCGAGTTTCGTCACAGGACGGGTGGGGTGAGTGGGAGCACCTTAGTCTGAGTTCTCAAGTGAAGCAAAACCAGTGAAACATATGAATATATACAGAGAGAGATTTATATCAAGGAAATGGCTCACCTAATTAGAGAGGCTGGAATGTCCCAAGTCCTTGGGTCAGGCTGGAGCCTTCTGGTTCACAAAGGCCCAGGGGCTGGCAAGGCCAAGATCAGCAGGTCAGACAGGGCTCTGGCTCAGGGGAGACGGATGGGTCCCCAAGATCAGCAGGCAAGACAGCAGGTAAGCTGCTCACTGAAGTCCCTAAAACTGGAGGTCAGACAACCAGAAGCAAGCAGCAGGATCCAGGGCAAGCAAAAGCCTGCATGAATCTTTCCAGAAAATCCACTTACACTGAATGCAGGTCACAGTCCCAAGGAAACTCCCTTTTACATGATTGTCTACCCACAGAAGATGAATCACGGAGGTGATCACATTATGTCAGATGTCACCATGGAGGTGATTACATCATCCTATAATTGCCATACTAATGTCATAACTACAAACCACTGAGACTCATGGCCCCTCCAAGCGGACACACAATCTTAATGATCACAGGAAAGCAAGAATGCCAGATTGCTAATGGCACCAGCCTCTGCAGAGGCACATCGCAGCTGACCAGATGGGACATTTGCCTAGCCAGAGCTCTGCCTTGTCCTACCCCTCTGTGGTCAAGGAGCCCCTGCTTCATAAGTAGTAGCTGTCTGCATAATTGACCATGCCATGCTTTGGGTTTGGGGCTCACTGAGGCTGTCTTTAGATTTTGGTTACTTCTAGGAAGCCCAGCTATCTGGAACGAGCTTGGTGTGCATGGACAGAGTGCTTTGCTGGGGTGACACTGCCACAAACTGAGCAGTCAGGCAGCTGTCAGTAGCACTGGGCTCTGCAGGGCCAGCCAGGACAGTGTGTCCGTGGCCAGCATCCAAGTGAGGCCAGTGGGTCAGGAGAGAAAGAAGACAGGCCTGGTCAATAGACACACTATGGCCAGATTCACCCAGACCTGGGACACAGCAGGGCAGTTAGCTGCAACTCTTGCTTGGTGGGGATAAAGAACCTAAAAGACAAGTCCCACCTCCCAAGTTAGGACTGACTCACATTATGAAGGAGTCAGAGGGACTGTGGCCAAGCAGAAATGGGATTGACAGCCACAGTACATGGCCCCACGGACGCTTCTTCGTGGCGGGGCCAATTGTTCAGGGTTTCTCCGTGTTGACTCATTGCTGCTGAGCTGATTCAGACTCCAAGTAACCCCATGTGTTACAGGGTTGTAGTGTGCCATATGGTAGTCTTGGTTTGTAGGGACCCCGTGTCACAGTGTACCACTGTCGCATAGGGTTTTCTGAGCTGTAATCTTTACAGGTTGTCAGGTCTTTCTCCCACAGAGTGGCTGGGTGGGTTTGAGGTGCTTAACCATTGTACAACCTGGTCTCCTTCTTTAGCCTGATCGTCAAGGGCAAGCCACTTGTGCCACTCAGAGAACTTTCTTCCATGTTGGCCTTAGAGACTGTTCCCAACGGTTGCACCATGTGTCACTGAGGCCTTTCTCAGCTGTGAAGGACAGAAACTCAGCTTCAAATTAATCACTGATACTGATAAGATAACCAGCACTTGTTTAGTGTTTGTGCTGGCTTCACAGTAGTAACGTTCTTAAACCTCACAACTGCCTGCAGGTAGGTATGTTCTCAGCCCCATTTTACAGATAAGGAATAAGAGACAGAGAGAGGACCCACTTAAGATCCCACCGCAGGCAAGTGGTAGAGCCAAGATTTGGCCTAAACAGACTGCCTTCAAAGCCCGTGCTGTTAACTCCCTTGGGAGTGTGTATCCAGCAAGGGACCTCACTTCAGACATGCCTGCATCCACAGGCTCAAACAACACCCCCAGCACCCACTCCCCTCACCATCTCTGCCCCAGCTCTTGGTGGGTTGACTTCAGTCTCAGCCAGGCTTCTTCAAGGGACTGCCACCGGCAGCTCAAGGCTCATGCCACCTCCAACCGTTCCAACAGAAGTCCCAGAAGTGGTCTCACTGTGGCTATTGGGGGTTTTATGCTCCTCTGAGCCACCTGTGTAGCCCAGGTGGAGGGCCAGAGCCCATCCTGGAGCGCCAGAGCCCCATGGGCTGAGAGTGGAGAAAGAGGGAGCAAGAGGGTATTACTTGCCCAGAAGACTGAAGAACAGTGGTACCCTGGCAAAGCCAGCAAATGTGTCTGAATCAACCTAATTTAATTCCAATGTTTTGTTTCCTTGCTTTTTTTTTTTTTTCATTTTTTTTATGTAGGGGTCATAACAGTATAAGAACACCAGTATAGCATGTTCTGGAAACACACACATATACATACTACACCACCACCCTAACACAACAGTTCTTTGTGTGTTTGCTGATGCCCTCCTGGCCGACACCTCACATGTGTCGTGTTTACACAGCAGCAGTTGCCAGGCAACAGGTACAGCTGTTATGAAGCTGTAAGATCTCCCTTCTGCGGCCAGATCTTCAGGAACAAGAGTTAGCCCGGGGATACAGGGCCAGACTCCTTTCATAGAAGGAATCTTGTCATTTAGGGCCTCAGACAGCAGTCCTGTTGTCTCCAGGGTGTTGTTTTGATTTGATGCTTTTGTTATTTTTTTCCCTTAAAGCTGGAATCTTGCCCTTGAGTCTATGTGAAAATGACAGTGAGTGGGTTGTTTCTGGGGTGCTGGGAGGTGTGAAGGTCCCCAGGTGGCACAAAGGTTTGCATTCAACTACTAATCTAAAAGAGGCTGGGTGGTACAATGGTTAAGAGCTCAGCTGCTAATCAAAAGGCCCAACAGTTTGAATCACTAGCTGCTCCTTGGAAACCCTATGGGGCAGTTCTACTCTGTCCTATAGGGTTGCTGCTGGTCAGAATCCATTTAATGGCCATGGGCATGTGCTAACCTAAATGTTGATAGTTTGAATCCATTCAGTGGTGCTGCGGAAGAAAGGTCTGACAATCTGCTTCTGTAAAAATTACAGCCAAGAAAATCCAATGGAGCGTCTCTACTCTGTTAACTGACGACATTGGCTGAGTCAGAACAGACTCGACAGTGAGTTCTGTGTTCTGGTTTGGGGATGTGGGACACCAGAAGGTGCCAGGTGGCACTGGCCCTGGTCTTCCCCCTGGCCCCTGCTACTTGCACTTCCCTTAGACAGGTCTTGGCTGGAACCCAGGCGAGATGGCCTTTATAGCTGGGCCCATCCTGTGTGAGTCCTCCACCAGGCACTTTCTGGGATTTGCATCTCTGCCTAGGGCCCACATGCTGATGGCACGGATTATTCTGTCACCAATTGGTCTCTGTAGGGACAGCGATCACCAAGCCCCGTTGTGGGCACAGCTGCTAGATGTCAAACATTGTGCAAAGCCTGGCACACACGCTCTTTGTCTGAATGTTCCTAACAACCCTGTGACCTAGATACTACATTACCCCTATAAACACACGAGGAAACTGGGGTGCGGAGTTAAGTAACCTCATTCAGACCATTCACCTATGAGGGATGGAACCCGATTCAGACTTCAGCTATCAGACCCCATGTTCACAACCATTTTGATGGGAGAGTGGAGAAGTTCAAAGGCAAAGACTCTGGACCCAGGCTGGCCAGAGTTGCCACTTACTGGCTGTGTGACTCTGAGCAGGTTACTTAACATCTCTGTGCCTTAGGTGCTTCTTCTGCAAAACGTGTAATTTTGGTACCTGATTCATATGGCTGTTGTGAGATACATGAGTTAATGTCCATAAGGTACTTAGCATCTACGCAGACACATAGGAAGTCACAGAAGTGCCAAGATGGTAGAAATTATTAATGCACTTGACTACTAGTCAAAAGGTTGGAGGTTTAAGGTACCTCAGAAGAAAGGCCTGGCCATCTGCTTCCCCAGAGTCAGCCACAGAAAGCCTGAAGAGTATAGTTCTGTTCTGACCCAGGTGGGATTGTCATAGGTCGTGACCGACAGCAACTGGGATTGCTGTCACAGGGGTGCAAAATCTTGAAAGGGAGCGAGTTTTCTTCCAGGGGACTGAACACCTAGTTCGACAGGTCACTGTGCTTGGCCCTGGGTTCGGGGTGTGTGGAGAGGGCATTTCAGAGCTACAGTGGCAAGATAAGACGTCTGTACAGTGAACCCTAAAGCAAGACCAACCATGATCCACTCTAACTTTACAAATGGGTTGCCTGAGAGGGAAGAGGAAATTGATCAATTCTGGGTAAAAATCTAGAAGGGCAAGGAAGAGGCAACTTTTGACTTGTGTTTTGATGGAAGCCAAAGGCCGTGGAGGCAGATGAGGGGGAGACAGCTGAAGCAGAGTCAAGAAACTAGAGGGGTGTGGGGTCTTGCCTTGTGACCAGTGGGTTGGAGGGTCAGTGCTGGAGTCAAAGGCAGGAAGGGGAAGAAGGAGTTGGGCAGAGCCTAGTGTCCCTGGTAGGGGCCCAGATGAGCTAGGGAGGATTTGCTCTGAGAGCTGGTCTGCTTGGCAGGCACACAGGGTTGTCTACAAGGAAGCCCTATAGCCTGAGATGTGCTCCTCAACTCCATCTATGTGTGTTCAGGACCCAGGGGGGTCATAGCCCCACGTACCACCACCTGGGTGGGCTGCACTGCTTGACACAGTAATACTGGCATCCCCCACCCACGCAGACTCCAGGAGGGAAAGCAATTGCTTCCCTCAGCCTTGATCCTTCCAGCAGGCCTCTTCCCTGAACAAAGCCAGCCTTTACTGCTTGCAAGCACTGGGGTAGGATGTTACTCTGGATAGAGGATTTTCCTGGAGAGCAGAAGCCCCTTTCTGTCCCACTTTAAAGCCACTTGGGCTTTTGGAAAGGGTCTGAGTGATGGCATTTTGCCCTTAAAAACACAACCAAGACCAGAAACTGGAAAGAATTCTGAAGTCACTCTTCCTTCCCAAGAGTTGTTGAGGCCCTGAATTCTGGGACCCCAGGTTTCAGAAATCATGGGGAGCCCTCAGATAGTAGCTGTTCTAAGTCAGACCACAGTTTCCCAGTTTCTGGTCAGCCTGCAGGAAGCAAGAAGAGGATCCTCTGGCCAGGGTGACCCGGAGCAAGTCTCTGTCCTCTGTGGGATAGCAGCTTCTAATGCAGAATGAGGGAGGTGAACCTGTTCATGCCTTGTGTCCTTTTCAGAAACCCTCAGGCCAGCAAGAGAGTAGGGGGTAGGGGAGAGCGGAGAGTCTCAGCTGCCTTCTGTCTCCTCTAAGAACCTGTGGCTCTTCCTCTCGTTCAGAGATCCAGCCTTAAGGCCTTAATCCACCTCGTGTCACTGCAGGCTGCCCGAGAAGCCCACACCAAGCAGAAATGGGTAACTTCTGGCACTCCTGTTCACTCCTCCCCAGGCAGCACCCAGCTGTCCCCACCTCCTACCACTCCGTGTGATTTGAGGTGCTTCGGGGAGCTAGCAGCGCTATGGTTAAATGCTCAACTGCTAACCAAATGGTTGGCAGTCTGAACTCCCCCACTGGCTCCATGTGAGAAGGACCCGGTCATCTGTTTTTGTAAAGTTTACGGCCAAGAAAACCTCGCTGTTGTCATTAGGTGCTGCTGAGTCGTTCTGACTCATAGTGACCCTACACACAACAGGACGGAACACTGTCCTGTCCTGGGCCATGCCCACAATCGTTTTCATGCTTAATCCCATTGTCGTGGCCACTGTGTCAATCCATCTCGTCGAGGGCTTCCTCTTTTCCCACTGACCCTCTACTTTACCAAGCATGATGTCCTTCTCCGGCAATCGATCCCTCTTGACAACATGTCCAAAGTATGTGAGATGCAGTCTTGTCATCTTTGCTTCCAAGGAGCACTGTGGCTATACTTCTTCAGGAACAGATCTGTTTGTCATGGGGGGGGGGGGTCCATGGTACATTCAACATTCTTCTCTGACACCACAATTCAAAGGCATCAATTCTTCTTCTGTCTTCCTTTTTCACTGTCCAGCTTTTGGATGCATATGACAGGATTGAAAATTATTGTTTCAACAAATGGGTGCAGCGCTGGAAGTGCTCGCTCATCTACGCCAAGGAATTCGGAGGACAGCTGCTTGGCCAACTGATTGGAAGAGATCCGTGTTTATGCCTATTCCCAAGGAGGGTGATCCAAATGAATGCAGACATTATTGAACAATATCATTAATACCACATGCAAGTAAAATTTTGCTCAAGATCCTTCAAAAGCAACTGCAATAGTGTATCAACAGGAATCTGTCAGAAATTCAAGCTGGATAAGAAGAGGACGTGGAGCCTTAGAAAACTTTAGGGGCAGTATTCTTCTGATATATGGGTTTATTATCAGTTGGAGTCACGAAATGGTACTCAACAGCAAGATAAATCCCCTTTCCTCTCTCACTTCAATCCCCCAACCCTGCCATGGACCTCCGAGGCCCAGTGTTCCCATGGTGAATGTCCTAACTTGGGGTCTGAGCCTTAATTGTATCCCCAGAAGGCTCCTCTTCCAAGGGAGAATCCAAGGAGAATCCAAGGGAGAATCACACATCCTGTACTGGATGTGTGAGTTGGGCTAAGGAGCAGGGCCTGGAAAGAGGAAACTAGAGAAAGAGAAAGGTTTAAAAAGCTGTTTGACCTGGGCTTAAAATCCAACAGAGTGAGGAGAAGTGGGCCATGGAAAGGGAGCAGGAAGGGAGGGAAGGTGAAATGAGGAGGAGCTACGAAAGGGTGAGGGTGGGAAGGCAAGGTCTGGAAAGGGGGAGCAGTAAGAAGTAGAGGGAGAGGAGGGTGGGAAGGACCAAAGGAGAACAGAGGCCTGCTGGAGGAGGGCACAAAGAGAGGAAGCACGACTTTAGGACCTCAGCCTGTCCTGTGTCCTGGGGTCAGCTGCGGTAGCCCAAGGGATACAGCCGCTAACCCCATAGTGGCAGCTTTTTTCTGGGGTCCTAGATCAGAGCAGTTCTCCCTGCCATTCGACCTGGGCCTCCTGAGGGCTTCCTAGCTCCCTCCTCTACTCTCAGGTTTCTGACCTGCCATTAGTCTTTCTTTGCATTTTAAGGGTAGAGAAGAGGAGGATGGGGACATCCGTCCTTCATGGAGATGTGATAGGTGATGGTTAGGGTTCTCCCTGTAGCTCTCACCAATGTTCCTCCTCAACGGCAGAAATTCCACCTTTAGGTCTTCTGTCTCTTGATCTAAGATATTATTTCTTATTTAAAGTATAGTTATTTCCAGGGAATCTGAGTCCATTAGCTCTGTGGTGGACAGCTGGCTGCCTAGCAATGACATAAGCACACTTACAAGCATACAAATGGACACACACATACAGGCACACATAGGCCTTCTAGACCTGCAATGCCCAACATAGTAACCTTATTGTATCTTTCCATCACTGCAAAAAGTTCTATTGGAGAGAGCTACTGTCGATTATTGCCAGAGCCCTGATTTTGTCCAGAGGCTCACCTTCCCGTGTTCTGGAGGGGGATGCCCAGCCCCACGCCCACCCCAGGGCCAGGTGTTGATACCTAAGCCAATCTCAGCAGTTGCCTGCCCCCTCGCCAGTGATGGTGCTACAGCTGCTGACAATGATACACAAGGGAAAGTTGGTTAGCAGGTAATAGCTTCTGGAAGAGCTTCCTTACTAATAAGAAGAGACACATACCAAGAAACATACCTCTGTTTCCCCAGCTTAGTGGTACCTGTGAACCATCTGGACCTGCTATGTTCACTGAAGGCAGACTTGCACCCTGAACTCACCCACCCTGGAGCTGCTGGACTGATTGTTATGTGGTACATGGTTTAGTTATGATTTCTGTTACTGGCAACCAAAAGCATCCTCAGAAATCTAACTTTATTTTTAGGAAAGAATTTATTAGCTGTTCTCTGAGGCTGGGGAGATGTGGACCGACCCATGCACAAGATAGGCACCTACATGAGGAGACAAACACTTTGACTTCTGATTAATGGCAGAACATTGAACTTGGAATGAGCAGAGCTAAGATCGAGACCAGAACCCTTCACCAATTCACTGTGCGACTTTGGAGAAATCAAACTCTGTCTGAGCATCAGTATTCCCACCTGTGAAGTGGGGCTCATAATGCAGTCTAATGGCTCCTCCATAGAAAAAATGTGGACTCCAGGGCAGTTATCACTATTACTGATGTTATTAATAATCCATTTCATTTGCACAGCTGATAAATCATTTTGGTTAAGTGGTCTATGAGAACTATTAAGAAAGGAATTGCTGTGCCCATTTCAGGGAAAAGGAAGTCAAAGCCCAGAGTAGCTTAATGATTTTTCCAAGGCCTCAGCTAGTGAGTGATGGTCCAGGGTTTATACCTCGTGTCAAATCCCAGGGCTCTTTCTACTCTGACCCGGGAGAGGCTTCAAGGCATTCACCTGCCTTTAGGTGAGTTAACTCCAGGTTCTGTCTGAATGAGTGATGGTCAGTGCTGAAACTCTGGCTCTGAAAACAAGGCCGAGACTGGGAAGGAAAGTAGCAGCCTAAGAGGCCTGGAGACTTGGCTTTACCTAAGGAAGTCAGGCGAGTGAGCTAGCCCAGGTGCTAAACTGTATTACTTGTGCACGTCCACTGTACCTGGGGTTGGCCTCTAGAGGTGCCTGGCATTGGGAAAGGGGTCCTGATCAAGAATTTGGGAGATCTGGGCTCAATTCCCAGCTCTACCTTTTCTACTTGTGTGACCTTAGGCAAGCCCCTTAACCTCTCTGGGCCTCAGTTTATGCACCTGTAAAATGGAAACAATAATCTTCGTCTATTCCATGTTGATGTCGTATAGGTCTAATGAGGTGCCTTATGAACTACAAAGCAGGAGAAAATCTAAGCAATTGTTTTAGTGGGAAAAGAGCATTGAGAAAGAAGGCAAACCACAAGGCCACTTGTCTGATGGAGTTTGGGTCCTCCTTTGCAGTCGCTGGGGGTTTTCCCCAGCATCCAGAGAAACAGTAGCTCGCTTGGAAAACATTGCCAGAAATGCAGAGCGTTTCAAAGAACAGCTTGTTAAAAATCCACCTGGTGAGGTTTGAGTCGGATCCGACTCAACAGCACTTGGCTTGGTGGGTGAGGCTTGGGCCCCATTAATGAGGTGTGATTCTACAAGCACAAGACCTGGGTCGAGTCTGCAAAAAGTCCATTGGCTTTGATCCTCCTTTTCCTATAAAATGTTATTTCTGCTCTTGGCCTGTCAGATTCCCAGACGGCCGAATCAGTCTGGGCTGCCCATGGAATTTGAAAAGAATAGTCTTCAAAAAACCACACTTGGGAACAATAGTTACCAGAAGTGTCTGCATCTTGGGGGAAAATCCCTCACCCCGGCTCACAAGTGTCTCCCAGGCTTCCTTTCACCACCTGACATGAGTGAGGTACATCGCTTCACAAGGAGTTAATTTACTCTGCTTCCCAGGCTGCTAGCTGGACTCTAAAGGCATGAAAAGAAAAGACGCCGACACAGCAACTGTGTCTGAGCGGATACTGCAGAGACCCTTCCCTGGGGAGTGGGTGGCCCCGGAGAGTTGAGGGCTTGCTTCCTCCTTCTGGCTGCTCAGGTTCCCCAGCTGGAGCTGGTTGGGGATGTCAGTATCTTGTTTTGGAAGGAAGAGCAGTCAACGGATCTCTTACGTATTGTTAATTTTTTAAAATTTTTAGTTCAATTCTAATTAAAGCAGTGTATGTGTTTAGTATGAAAAAAGGGAAAGCAATACCATAAAATTTATTAAAAAGTCCCTCCCTCCCCATCCTATAGAGGCAACCACAGTCAATGTTTTTGGAGTGTGCTTACAGGCGTATTTTTGTATGATAAGCTTATAATTCAAATTCTTGATTTTCTAATTTTAGATGCTGTCTTAGTCGCTTAGTCCTGTCTAACATTACATACCACGTGTGGGTGGCTTCAAAGAACAGTAATTTGTTTTCTTACAGTTCAGGGAGCTAGAAGCCCAGATTCAAGTCTAGACTTTAGGGGAAGGTCCTTCCTTGCCAGTAGTCCCAGAAGTTCCTTGGAATCCTTGTCATTCCTTGGTGTCTGTCTTTCCCCTCTGGACGTCTTCCTGTCTATTCTTTTGTTGGTTTTTATAATTCAGAAATGATTAGGCTTAGGGTGCGTCCTTCTCAGATACAGCTGAATAACATAACAAAGGAAACTCTATTTCCAAATGGGATTATAGCCATAGATATAAACCCTTAAAAAAAAAGCTTTGAGTCCATTCTGATTTATAAGGACCCGTAGATAGGACTGAGTAAAACTGCCCCATAAGTTTTCCATGGAATGGCTGGTGGGTTTGAACCACTGATCTTTTACTCAGTAGCCAAGCTCCTAACCACTATACCACCAAAGCTCCAGCCCTATAGATAAAGGGGACAGGATACGTCAAGAGGCCAGCATTGCAAGATGTATTCTAGGGGATAAACAATTCAAGCTACAGCAGATATTAACCACTTAGTGTCAAAGGTGACAGTTTAGGTGTCTCATCTCTTCCTCAGTATGAATTGGAATCAACTAGACAGCAACATATTTGGTTTGGGGTTTGGTCCATCTTCCTTACTTCCTACACACAATTCCCAAAGACCTATCCTTTCAATAGTCATATAACAATTTTTAGTAAAATCTATGTTCAGTGCTGACACGATTTAAAAAATAAAAAACCCAAACCTGTTGATGTCAAGTCAATTCCAACTCACAGCGACCCTATAGGACAGGGTAGAACTGTGTCATATGGCTTCCAAGAAGCACCTGCTGGATTCGACCTGCTAACCTTTTGCTTAGTAGCCATAGCTCTTAACTACTATTCCTTGACAGGATTATGATTATGTATTGTATGATTAGTTGTCATTTCAATATTTATATATGACTATATAGCCATGTACATGCTATGATTACATTTTCTTTCATTTGAACAGCTTCTCTTCTTTCCAGGAGTGAGAATTGCCTTTCCCTTTTCATTTGTTTGTTTTCTTTGAACCTCTAGTTAATTCAGCCCCTAGCTATCTGTCATAACTGTACCTGTGTTTCCAGTGGATTAACTACATCAAGTCACCTTAGGTCCTTCTTTCCGGGATCCCTTCTTCTGGACCCTTCTGTCCTTCTGCTCCAGTCTGAACTGGTTAGTCTTTAAGCCTGATGTAAAGCTGTCATCCTAGGCAGTGACAACAACAACTGGCATAAACAGGCTGGAGAACCTCTGTCTAGGTGGGTGGACTCTAAACTGGTGGGAGAAGAAGCGTGAGGCTCTCCTGGGGACCTGCCTAGCGGCTGCGTGCTTTCCAAAAGAAACAGAAGGTGCTGTGGGAAAGCAAGGCTGTTCTAGCAAGTTCGTGTAAGCCAGGTCTCCCGGGAACAGAGGGTAGGACAGCATTCATCCTGACCACGGCAATCAGAGGAGGCTTCATGGTGAACGTGGCTTATCAACTGGACCTTGGGATATTAATATGATGTTACTGTGAAAAGACACAGAAAATCCAAAATCATTTAGGGCAGAGCAAACACTGCAAAGAAGGGCATGCAGACTTGAAAATCGATGGTAAAGAGTGGTCACCTGATTCCAGAGACTGAATCATGGGTGTGCTGGAAGGCTAGGAGCCGGGTCAGCTATAGAGGACAAAAGGAAGAATGTACCCACAGGTGCCAAGGGATGTATACAACGACAGTCACATGCTGATCTAATTTATTCCATTGGAGTGGCCTCACATGCTCTGACATGGGGCAAAAGCCTTACCCTTTGCTAGGACACAGCCACTGAAAGGTTTTGAGCAAGAGGAAGTCTTTGGGCTGTGGAATAAGCCAAGCAAGCAGGAGCCAGAGGACAAGATGCAGGGAAAGGTGACATCCCTGCCAGGAGCTGGGGGATTAAATCTCACTGTCTGAAATGGACTGTTACTCCCTCTGAAATGTGGTGTTATTTCCTTTGCTTCTGTTTTATCAACTGCTGCAGCCCCAGAACCTAAGTGAGCGTGTCTTACCTAGTGCCGCTGTAACCAAGACAGACCACAAGTGGCTGGCTTTGGACAACAGACGTTTACCTTCTTACAGCTCTGGACGCTTGGAAGGTAATAGTGTCAGACCTCATGTACCTTCAGGGGATAATGAGAATCCCTGCCAGACCAAAGCTGATTCCTATGAGGTAGAGGTGAGACGTATTTTCACTCTCCAGCTTTTTGCCAATTCTGACACTAACCATCCTCCCCATGGTGCTCTCTACATCTCTGCTAGGTTTAGTAATTCCTTGCAATGACCTCACAGAACTCACAGACCAGACTCACAATTATGTGGCTTATTAGGATAATAACAGGCTACAATTCAGGATCCGAATCAACTTGGAAGTAACAGGAACAAATCAGAAGCTGAGATAGTCCTTCAGTTAGGACACTTTCCATCCAAAACAGCTCTCAGCATCTTCTTGGCTACGGTAGCCTGCTCTCAGCCTTTGTCCGGCTCATGTTACAGCTCCTGAGCTCTGCCAACAAATGCTTGGAAGCACCCCTCTCTGCCATCAAGCTTTCTGCCCAAAGGCTCCAGGTTCTCTGGCCCCACGGGCTGGACAGCCCACTGCAGCACCAGTCTCCTGGCTCTCACTGCTTTTACTGCCTCTGCCGTCTCATGCTGTCTTGCACTGTCTCACGCTGTTTCCAGTGTTACAGCAATCCCTGTCTCCTAAGTCTAGGAGGGTTTCAGCACAGTGACCCCAAGTCCAAAGGACAAGCTCTATTCCAGGTACTTCTTTTCAATTGTAGTGAAGGCCCCTTCAACCTCTGTGGGGTTGGCTCTTTTATAAGCCTATTCCTCCCACCACAACCACAAACTGACCAATCCCCTGGGTAAGCTACAGTCACCTAATTTGCGTAGTAATGGCCAACCCCCTGCAAAGGATTTACATGCCTTCTTTTCATAGTCAACTGTCCAGTCCTTGCAATGATTTTACAAAACTTATTTGCACAGTAAGCTGTCCAATCCCTTTGCAAGATTGCGTGGCCTGGCAAATCATCATGGCAGAACTAAAAACCCAGGGCTTGAAAAGCCTTATATAAAGAGAAATCCCTTGCACTCCAAGGCTAAAAATCCAAATCTGGGTCACAGCTATGTCAGTTCCCTCCACAAGCCTGTCTCCTAGTGTCTGATGACTTTTGTCAATCTTTTGGGTTCCTTGAGGTTTCTTGGCATCTGTCTTCCCTCTCTGTGTTGCTCTGTGTCTATTCTGCTTTTTATAACTCAGAAGTAATTAGGCTGTGAACTTGCCTTATTCTAGTCTGACCTCACTAATATAAACGAAAACCCCTATTCCCAAACAGGATCATAATCATAGGTGAAGACGGCCAGGACTCAAATACATACTTTCAGTGGTCACACACAATTCAGTGTGTAACAGGGTACATGCACATCGTAGGTATCTGGTAACTATCTGGCAAATAAATGAATGAACGAATCTCTGACGAGCTGGGAACCTCCCAAGGCAACTAGGAAAGCCATTGCCCCAGGGAGTGGACTCATTCCTCACACCTGCAGACTCCAGCCCCATCTGCCAGTGCTGGGGTCTCTTCCTACCCCATCAGCTGCCTCACCTGCCCCAGAGGCACTGCCCCTCCCCTTCCATAGGTTTCATCTGTAAATTTTCACTTTCTTGGAAGACTGGGAGGGAGGATTTCCAATCTGATTCTCTCATCCCTACAAACATTCCCGAGGAGGAAGACCCCAAAAGCTCCTGCCCAGCCTCTGAGTGCAAGGGAACTCTGGGAAAAAAAGAAAACCCAAGGAGTTCTCATCCTCCTGATGGTTCCCTCACAAAGCACAAATTAAAGGCTCTGCACTCAGTCTCCACATGTATCCTGTTGGGAGTCGTAGCTGTTAAGCACTGCCTGGGACCACTAAGGGGACTGTCCTTGGGCGGGACCCCAAGGGACCCTCTTCTCCTCCCAATCTGTCTGTCCAAGGCAGAGACCAGAAGGATGCTGGGGTCAGGATGCATGCCCCTGCTCTATTGGCAAGGTCTCTGCTGGCCTTGAACTTTCCACACACTCCAGCCCCAAGCTCTGAGAGACACTGTGAAGTCATCCCTGGCAAAGGCTCTTACAGGCCCTCCCCTTCACATGGTCCTCTGCTTGAGTCACAGTGACTCGTGATCCAGCCTTCCGGGAAAAGGAGTTGGGGAACGTTGAAAACAATGCGGAGAGCAGGAAGAAAAGGGATGTCTGAGCAAATGGAGGGGTCACAGGAAGCAAGCGCAAACACAGCTTTCAGAAACAGACTGACTGCAGATTCAGTCCCCACTCTCTGCCACCCTCCAGCCGTGCACGACCTCAGGCGGGCTATAACCTCTGACTCTACCTTTTCTTATCTGTAAACTGAAACTCATGGTCCCCAATTCTTGGGTAGTTGAGAGGGGTAAAGGGGCTAACGGGCCACAAAGGAGCCTGGTACTGGCCGGCCGGCTGTTCTCACTGGTCTGCAAGGAGCTAAAACAGAATTGCAGGGCAAGTGTTCAGAAACTTGGAAAGCCTTTGACATCGCCGCACATCCAAGCACTTGATCAGTGGACTCACATTGTTGAGCAGGATAGAATCAAAGCACCGAGCTTTGTTGTGCAGGAAATATGCTAGAAAGATGTGAGACAAAATGTGGTCCTTCCCCACTATCATCATTTGGAATGTACGGTTAATAAGGCATCTAGCCACCTGACGAGCAGCAGCTGTTAGGATCTGGGGGTGTTAGGAGGCTCGTCTTCTCCTCTCTGCCCCCGGCTGCCCCCAGCTGCTCACCCTTCTTGTCCTGCAGGCCTCATGTGCATGACACTATCCTCGAGACCAGAGCATCACCTTTGAGCTGTATCTTTGGCTCAGCCTACCCTTTGGACTCACACACTATTTGTGGGTTCCTCATGTCTGCTGCCTTCCTTCTGGCTCAGCTGTCATCTGCCCAGGAAGGAACCTCCCCCGCTGGTATGGCAGTGGTCTCCGAGGCGCTCTCCCTGCACCCAGACCCTCCCCACTCAGTTCCATCCTCCATGCTGCCTGCAGAGGGAATGCATATATACATTATGTAATTTGCATCTAAAATATGGTTTATATATTAGGCAATTTACATGTATATTTTTTATTATGTTATACATTTAATTGAAATAAACTTTTCATTTGCCAACAGTTTTAGGTTTACAGAGAAGTGGGAAAACAGTACAGAGAGTTCTCATATGCCCCACACCCAGTCTCTCCTGTATTGCTAACCTCCTAAGGTATAGTGATCACAGCTAATGAACTAACTCCGGGATGTTACTATTGACTAAATCTCTACTTATTCAGCTATCAGTCCCTTTCCTCTAGTGTCCAAAATCACACCAGGAGGCCACATTACTTTTGGTCATAACGTCTGCTTAACCCTCTCTGGTCAGTGACAGTTTCTCAGTAGAGGGAGTCATTTAAAATAGACCTGGAATCTCACTCCGCAAAAGCCTTCAGAGGCTCTTCGTGGCCAAATGCTGTGGCCTTCCATGACCTGGTCCACTCTGCTCACCACCTCTTCTTCCATCCACTGTGTTCTACAATTACCCCAGCGCCAACACACAGAAAGCTCTGGGTGCATCTTGTTCCTGTAACCTCCTCAGTGTTGGCTGCCCTATTTCCTGCTAGTTGTGTGAGCAGCCTTCTCACCCCTCAGGGACCAGCTGGGATAAACCACCTCAGCTTTTCTGATCACCCAGACGTGGCTCCTCCCATGGAGCACTGTTTAAGCCTCTACTTAGCACTGATTCAGTTCCACTTCCATGTCTTTGGCCCACTGGGTGTAAACCTCACAAGCCAAGGGGTTTGTAGGGTGGCCGTTAAGCAGGTGGTCCACTGGGAAAGTGCCTTAGCCTCCCTGTGACTCAAGTTCTTCACCTGTTAAAGAGAAAGTATTAGTCTTTGGGACATAAGTTGGTCACAGCCATCTAGTCAGTCCCTGACTTACTTGTATGACGACTTCATGCACAACAAACATGCTGTCTCCTCCCACACTGTGCCCGTGATCAGCTGTGGATCAGACTGGTTGGAGCTGGTTTTCAGATGCAGACCACCAGGCTTTCCTTCCTAGTCCATGTTAGTCTGGGAGCCCCACTGGACCCTATTCAGCAGCAGAGCGATGTGCCAGCCTCCACTGACAAGGAGGAAGTGGCCGCTTGTGAGGTGCATTGGCTGGGAGGCAAACCTGGGTCTCCTACGTGGAAGGGGAGATTTCTATCACTGAACCACCAATGCCCCGTCAATTTCTTCATCGATCAAATGAGGCCAAAATACATATCTCACAGGCTTTGTGGTTAGGATTCACACAAGTGATGTGTGCAATGTGTATCACATAGCCACCTGTTGTCCCTGAGTTGACCCCTGCTCACAGTGATCCTGTAGGATAGAGTAGAATTGCCCCATAAGGTTTCCAATGCTGTAATCTTTATGGAAGTAGGCTGCCACATTTCTCTCCCTCCTGCAGAGTGACCAGTGGATTCAAACTGCTGACCTCTCAGTTAGTAGCCTAGCACTTAAGCACTGCACCAGCAGGCTTCCTGTGTCACATAGTAAGTGCTCAATAAACAGTAGTTATGGGAATGTCACCGTTATCACCTTTGTATCTCCCAGGCAGAGGCTGGCACATAAAAAAGCAAAAGTAATTTTATTTTAAAGCATCATCACTCTGCCAAGGTTTTGGGGGATTTAAAAAGAGGACTCACAAAAGAGAGAGAGAGAGGCAATCTGAATCCCACAGAATAAATAAAAAATGATAGCAATTTGGGCACCAGTGGAAGAGGTATTTGGGAAAAGTCATTTCCTGTCTGTGCTTCTGGAGTCGCACCCTGTCTGTGTCCTACAATAAACCCTAGTCACAAGAGTCCTTGAGTGCAGCTAGCCTGGCCCTGGGGGATTGTCACCAATTCCAAACAACGCGGTAGAAGCTGATTTCCGTACTAACCGTGTGAGCCGCTGTCTCCAGGGTACAATCACCTAGACAACCCACAAGTCAGCTTCGATGACTGACACAGGGTCTCATAAGAGCAGACACGGAAGGCAGGACATCAAAGCACACGGGCATGCTGCTGTCACATTGGTTACCAGATACCGGTGAGTAAAAGGGCGCTTAGGTATTATCTTAGTGAACAGATGGGAAAACGGAGGCCCAGAGAGTGAAAGAGGCCTGTCCAGAGCTGGTTATCACCTATCCATCTATCCATGCCCCACCCACCCTTCCACCCACCTACCCACCAACCCATCCATCCATCCACCCATCTACCCACCCACCCATTCATAATCCATCCATCCATCCATCCGTGAATTTGTTCATTCATTGAATAAATATTTGGGGTACAACTTCTCTGGGCCAGATGCCATCCTATTAGAGACAAAAAAATGAATGTGATTCCACAGTAAAAAAAAAAAAAAAAAATACTGCAGTCCTTAACTACTGATAAGCTCAGAGTTTCTTTGGGGGGTGATGGAACATTCTGGAATTAGATAGTGTGATGTTTGCCTAGCATGCCAAAGCCAAGTGCCGTCAAGTCGGATCCAACTCATGACAACCCTAGGGGCCAGGGTAGAACATATGGAAAATACTAAAAACCACTGACATGTACACTTTAAAACAGTTAATTTTATGATATGTTTTAGTGCTAAAAATTTATAGTCAGGTTCAAGGTGAGGACATCTGCAAAATTTCTTCCAGGCAGCTACATCTTCCACCAGGGAGGCAGGGTGACTTGAAGGGCTGTAGAAGCTTCACGAATATCTCTTGCCAGACTGGTACGGAACCTGAGTCTGCCATCAGGTGCCATTTCTTCCTAGCAAAGTTTTGTCTTGTCATCAGTTCCTGCTTGGGTAATTCTCTGTTTGTCACCCCTTCTTCCATTCTCCACCATTCCTGCATCTGGAAGATTCCTCCTGGGGTGCTGTCTCCCAAGTTCCTTGCTGGCTAACTTCCAGTTGGATAGACCAACGGAGGCCTCTGGTAGGCAGTTGGAAGATGGCAGGAGAAAGAGGTCAGGGGTGTTTCTCCCTCTTTCTCCTGTCTCAAAGCCTAGTCTGTGACAGCAATTGTCCCCTACACAGCTCCTGCTGACTGTCACTTTCCTCTTCTCCAGCTCCCACAGACTCCCTTACCATCTTCACTTCCTGATTTCTTTGGCCGTGAGGATGCTGACACTCCTCACTGCTGCTGCCCCCTGGGCACCTCTCTATATCCCTAGTTTGTTCTCTTAACCCCTTCTGCAACTCAGTAAGGAATTTTTCATTGAAGTCTCTGCAGCTGAACCAGGAAGGAATGATTTGTTTCCTTTCAGGATGCTGAATGACACAGACACAGGGTCCTAGTGTTCCCACAAGCCCCTAGGATCAAATGTCTGTTCTCATTGCCATGACTCCACCTTCCCAGTGGAGGTTCCAGAACTATCTCCTATCAGCTCATCAACCAGCCCGAGGCCGTCAAGACAGAGGGGCAGTCTTTGACTAGAGAACAGTGGGAGATATTACTTTGCACAGCTCTTCTCTGAGGGAATGGCATCTGGGCAGTGCCTGACATAACAGTGTGGGAGGGACCAAGAGGAGCCTAGAAGCAGAGCCTTTGGGCAGAAGGTACAGCACGTGCAAGAGTCCTCAGGTAGGGAAAGAGAAGTGTAGCTGGACCCGAGCACCTGAGAGTGAGGGAGAGGTGTGGGAAGGGGTCAAGGCCTAGAAGTGTGGGGCTCGTAGGCTCTCATAGCTTCCATGATGGTGGATTTTATTCTCAACTGGACTCAGTGGATCTGTTGTCTGAGGGTCTCCATTAAGCATATATGCCAAAGCCGAGTAGCCAAGCATATATGATCCAATGAAATTATAGTGTCCAACTCCTCCCCATTGCAGGACTCTGTCCGTGTTGTTTCCTGTGTCACACACTTTTCTCCTGTCTTACTGTAGTGAGTTCAGTAGTGGCCCCCAAGAGATACATCCAGGTTCTGACTCCCAGAATGTGTAAATGTGGCTTTATTTGGAAATGAGGTCTTTGCAGATGTAGTTAGGTGAAGGCTGTCAAGATGAGATCATCTGGGATAATGCAAGCAGGCCCTGAATCCGTTGTCAAGTGTCCTTATAAGAGGCACACGGGGGAAAGGAGAAGACAGAGAGACAACAAGGTCATGTGAAGGTTACGGTCTGGTGACTGTAGCTGCTACCCCAGAAATACCACAGCTGGGCAGTTTTAACAAACAGACATTTGTTTTCTCATAGTTTAGGAGGCTACAAGCCTGAATTCAGGGTGCAAACTCTGGGGGAAGACTTTGTCTTCCTGTGGGCTCTGGGAAATGTCCTCATTTCTCAGTTCTTGGGTGATCTTTGTGTGGTGTGTCTTCTGTTTCCCCATCCTTGATAAGTTGTCTGACCTCATCTGCCCTTTTTATATCACAAAGTTAACTGGCTTCAAACACGCACCACTCTGCCACAGCCCCTTCACATAACAAGGAAAACCTGTTCCCACTCAGAATTATAACCACAGGTAGAAGGGTCTGGATTTACAGTGCGTGTTTTGGGGGGACATGATTCAATCCAGAATGCTTAGGTTGGAGCATGCCACCACAAGCCAAGGATGCCCTGGAGGTGGCAGGGGCAAAGAGGGATTCTCCCCCAGAGGCTCTGGAAGGAGTGTGGCCCTGTTGACTCCATAGTTTCTAACCCCTGGCCCCTAGAACTTTGAGAGAATACATTTCTGATTTTTGTTTTATTTGGTGTGTTAAGTGAAAGTGTACAATCCAAACCAGATTTGCACGCCCACCTAGCTGCAGCTCCCTCTGCTCATTTCTGAGGTTTTAAGCCACCAAGTTTCTGGTCACAGGATAGTGACATACGTCCTACAGTTGACGTTTTATCATCTTTCAAATGTCACCTCCTCAGAGATACACGCACCCACCCCACCATAAGCTGGGACCAGGGAGAGGAAGACGGGTCTGCAGCAGGTCCCGCCAGCACTTGGGGGAGCCAGTGATGTGCTCTTGCAGGACGCCAAGAGTGAAGTCTCCTTAGATGCTGCCCCTGGACCCTGACTTGGCTGCGGTCGATCAGGCCCTGGCCTCCCCGGTCATCTCTTCTATCCTCCACCCTCCTTTTTCCCTTCCTTCATAGCTTATGTCACAATTCATCCCTGGATGTCTGTGGCTTATAGGTTTCATTTCTATTTGTCCCATTACAGCAGAAGCTCTGAGAGGACAAATAACATGTAGACTTTAGCCACCATTAGAACCCCCATGGATACCCTGGTGGCCTAGTGGTTAAGCGCTGCAGCTGCTAACGAGAAGGTTAGCAGTTGAAATCTACCAGGTGCTCCTTGGAAACTATGGGGCAGTTCTACTCCGTCTTCTAGGGCTGATAGGAGTTGGAATCAACCTAATGGCAGTGGGTTTGGTTTTAGTTTTCAGTTTAGAACCCCAACTAGGTCCCGGGGTGGCACAAATACTTGATTTGAAGGCTGATAATTCACACACACTCAGCAGTACCACAGAAGAAAGGCCTGGCAATCAGCTTCGATTAAGAGTCCAGCCGAGAAAACCCCATGGAGCCGTTCTGCTCTGTAACACCAGAAGTTGCCATGAGTCAGAATCCACCAGGCAGCAGCAATTTCACTTTGGCGGGGCGGGATCCTGAACATCTAGAGCAATGCCCAGCACATAGGAGAAGCTTGTATGTCTTTGACAAATAAATGAGTGAAAACACAAAAACACAATAGAGATAACAGGGCTAAAAACAAGTGCTTGGAAAGGCTGTATACAGTGAGGTTCAGGGGCTGAGCACTGGGGTGAGCCTGGCTTTCTCAGCTAGATAAGTCATCATAGGTTGACATAGGACATGCCCCTTCCTCTGTGTAAGTCTCTCTTTCCCAACTGTCCTCACAAGATTCAAGGAGATAGCACTCAGTAAAACACCCAGTATCTTGTGTGCCCACCACACAGAAGCTGGACAGGTCAAACAGTTCGGTTGTGTTTCCGTTTTGTGGTTTAGTTTGTTTTTATGTAAATACCAAACCTAATCCAGTGCTACCGAGTCGACTCTGACACATAGCGACCCTATAGGGCAGAGCAGAACTGCTTTATAGCGTTCCCAAGGAGCAGATGGGCAGCTGGATACTAGGAGGGTCAGGAAGCCAACTCCCACCAGTCGCTCTCTGGAAAGTCACTGCTGCTGTCAGCCTCTGGGCGTCTGGGATGGTTGCCACAGCTTGACCTAGTCTGTCCTGATTAATACAAGGCCCCTTTGGAAAACTGTGGAAACCCTGATGGCGTAGTGGTTAAGTGCTACGTCTGCTAACCCAAAGGTCAGCAGTTCGAATCCATCAGGCACTCCTTGGAAACTGTGGAGTAGTTCTACTCTGCCCTTTAGAGTCACTGTGAGTCAGAATCAACTTGACAGCCTTGGGTTTGGTTGTAGGGCTTGGAAAGCTGACAAGAGAGCTTGGGCCATGAGAAAACTGCACACACTCACAAAACTGAGAACCTCTTGACTGCATTGCCACAGAGCTTATCTGTGTCTCTAGTCTCCCGGATGCCCTCTCGCCTCCTCTTCTCAGCCTTGGGGTCTCAGGCATCTAGGCCGGCTGGCTGGGAATTGGGCTGTGTCAAGGGTCATGGAGGCTCGTGAGGCTGAGACGTGGCAGAGAGGGACTGACCCCGTCACACGGATGTGCTACTGAGCCAGGAGCTGGGTGGGCAGCTCCAGCCTGGCTCGTGTTTTGGGTGTTTTCAGGAGCCCCAGTGTGTTTTTCGGATACTTCCCTGAGTCTGGGCTTGTTTTTCAGATGCTTTCTTAAGCTGGAGGTTGTTTTTCAGATGTTGGCTGTGGCCAGCTCCTCGGAGCCCCTCCTAGTGACTGACGCCCTTCTGCTACACAAAGGCAGCCAGGGGAGGCTTGTTGCCACTACGAGCAAACACTGTCTGCAATCAGCTCCTAGGGGTGTCCCAGAGCATGTGACTGGTGGCCCGTGGGGCTCCCGCCATGGGGCAGGAGAGGAGCATCTGGAGGTCACCTGGAGCCTCACGTGGAAGCTACTCCCACAGGCAAAATGGGGAGAGGAACGGCTAGGGTGAGGCGGTCCCAGACGGAGGGTCGGCACCACTGGATGGAGCGCAGGACAGGTCCCCTGCACCCTGCAGAGCCCACGCTCAGTCTGAGTCACACTTGGAACCTCTCCTGGGTCACACACATTTCCCTCCGGCTGAAAGGTCAAGCTGCTACAGGGCCAGCTGGTGAGGTCAGGGAGCCGCCCAGTGGACATCTCCGGCCACTAGACAGTGTGCACTTAGAACGAACAGTGGTGGGGGGGGGTTATGTAAAAGGTAGACCCAGTGGTAGGGGGAAGGTCAGGAATCTGGGTTCCAATCTGTACCTCAGCACCCACCTCCTGGGTGAGCTGGCTCTAGGAGACCCCTCTCTGGGCTCCTTGCCGTGGGAGCACTGGGAGTGCTTTGCCCAGCATTGAGGGGCCTGACCCAAATGATTCTGCCAGGTTTGGGGGTCACAGCTGTCTTCCCTGAGTTGACTGTCGGCTTTCACAGTAGCTCTATCCCCTGCTCCTGCTAGGTGTTCAGAAGTCCTCACGGCACAGTGGTTAAGTGCTGTGTCTGCTAACCGGAAGCTCGGCAGTTCAAATCCACCAGGTGCTCCTTGGAAACTCTACGGAGCAGTTCTACTCTGACTTACAGGTTACTATGAGTCAGAACTGACTTGACAGCAGTGGCTTTGGTTTGGTTATTTACCAGATGCTCAGTCCCTGAACAGGGCCACTCTCAACACTACAGACCACAAGAAGCCTTCCTGCTCCTAAATCCCTCCCTGCTGGTTGTGGTTAGTCAGCACAGGACTAGCAGCCTCACCCAGGGGCCAGCCTCTCACCTGTAGTCTCCGAACCCCTGGAAGAGCAGAGGTCAGCCAGCGTCACCTAGGGACCAGCCTCCCACCCGTGGTCTCAGCATCCACAGAAGAACAGGGGTCAGCCAGCCTCACCTGGGGACCAGTCTCTCACCTGTGGTCTCAGCATCCACGGAAGAGCAGACATTCCACAGTCACAGCCCTGCTCACGCCCTTAGGCTGATACGGTGTCTTCCGTCAAAATGCAAGTGCCCCGGACAGAGGCGACTCCTGAAGCCAGGTCAGTTCACGCGTACCTAGTGTAAACCACACTAGGCAGCAGGACCAGTCCAGAACTCAAATGGATCAAGTAGATTTGGATGAAAGAACAGAGGGAACTTGAGGGCCTTGGAGGGAGGGAACAAGGTGGCTGGTGACAATATGCATAAAGGCATACATTTGCACATCACGCGAGTACACGCCAGGTACCGTTTTATAAATGAACACACACACAAACACAGACACACACACACACGCATACAGAGTGAAACCTGTGAGAGCCGGAATTTGATGAAATTACCTTTATTTTCTGGGTCCCACAGTTTTCTACCTTTAATGGGGTGCCGCCTTACCACTGTTCTATGTCACTCATTTTAGTAAATATTCGAGTCTTCCTTCTCTGACAGATTTCTGCCTGACAGTTTCTAGTTTTCACAGATTTTACTGTACACATATCTGTGTATGGATATATAGATATATTTTTTAATATCTATATATAACCCTAAACCAAACCCACCACCATCAAGTCAATTCCAACTCAAAGCAATATATGTATTATATATATTTAAATACATACACAGTGCATATATAATTTTTTGTCATTGCTGTTATTGTCGTAGGTGCTATCCAATCAATTCTCAATCCATAGGACCCCAGGAGCCCATGTGACAGAGTGGAACTGCCCCATAGGGCTTTCTTGTCTATAACCTTCATGGGAGCACATTCCTAGGTCTTTATCCAGCAGAGCTGCTAGCGGGGCTCTAACTCTTCACCTTCTTGTTAGCAAGTGAGAGCTCAACAGTTGCGCCACAAGGACCCCTTGTATACACATGCTTATTTAATGACAAGTGAGAGAACTGAGCAGATCCTTGCTATCCCTTCTCTGCCCTGCCCTGTGCCCCGAGGGCTGAGCTCTCCAGCCGGCGTCCCTCTGGTACCCTTGTCCTCTGGCCGGCAGGAGGACAGTGAGGTCGAAGTGTTTGCCTTGTTCCCTCCTTGCTGGCTATGTGTCTACAGAGCTCCACCAGTGGCCATAGCTCCATCCTCAGTCCATAACGTGGGGTACAGGGTACCGCTGTCACTCATTTCTGTCACATACTCCTTCCCCTTGTCTTTCTGACCCAGAGGAAGAGTGGCCTCCCCTGTCTAGGACCTGGGGTGCTGCTCCATCCTGTATTCTTCCCTCAAACAGCACGCACACTGTCAACAGTGCCTGTGGTAAATGACTCAGTTTAACTGCATGGCTGAGTCGTCTGCTCCGTGAGCGACCTGCTCACGACCACTCAGTTCCAAGGACAGAGGCCCACTGTCTCAGGGAACATCTAGTCAATTGACATTACATCATTCATCAAGAAAATGTCCTATATCCTGCTTTGGTGAGTAGCATCTGGGGTCTTAAAAGCTTGCAAGCAGCCATCTAAGACACATTAGTTCATCTCATCTGGAGCAAAGCAGAGAAAAGAAAACCAAAAACACTAGGAAAATATTAGTCCAGAAGGCTAACAGACCACATGAACCATAAATGCCACCAACCTGAACAGAACTAGATGGTGCCTAGCCACCAGCACTGACCACTCTAATAGGAATCACAGCAGAGCATCACAGAGTGCCAAAAAAATATAGAACAAAACTAAAAAACGTGAAAACATTTATCAGTCTGGCAGACACCAAAAGAATCCAAGACTATGGCTCCCAGGCACCCTGCCGACACAGAACTGAAGCCGCTTCTGCAGCCCACCTCTCAGCCAAAAAGATCAGACAGCCTTACACAGCTAGCTGAGGGGCATGCCTCTTAGCCCAACTAAGTATACGAGACTTATGGGCAACACCTGCCCCCCAAACAAAGACCAGAAGGCAGGAAGGGACAGGAAAACAGGACAAAGGGACAGGGGAGACCCAAGGTAGAAATGGAAACAGGGAGAGTGCTGACATCGTGCTGGGGGTGGCAACCAATGTCACAAAACACTGTGTGTAAGTTTTTGAATGGAAAACTAATCTGTGCTATAGACTTTTACCTAAATCACAATAAAATTTGTTATAAAAGGATCACTCAGCTTTCAGGGGACAGAGCCAGGGTTCAAGCCATGGAAGTCTGACTCCAGGTCACACAGAGCCTCTTAGCCACTGTGGTACATGCCTCTTGTCAAGGCAGGCCAGAGAGACCCATGTGCCTGCGGCAAACTGAGCCTCACTAGGGCCCTGACGTCAGTGTCTAAGCTGAAAGTGACACCTGGGCCTTTACAGCCACGTGCGTTCAGCTGAGTGAGATGTCCTCATCAAGGGAGATTCACAGCCGTGATACCGACCCAGGCCCAGGAGGTACTTGTCACTCATTTAGGGTGAAAGGGGGCCACAGTCTTCTCACTACTGTAATTCCCTCTTCCCATCAGCCCAGCCTGCATGTCTCAAATACTGGAAGTTGTGACTTAGATGCTTTGCAGAGAAAGGCTGTGTGCAGATGGAGCAGGCGGTCAGGCCCACAGGTGACGAAGTTACCATCAAGCTTGCTGGGTGGGGCAGGGAGTTCTGAAGAGGCCATCTGGGCCATCGGCCTACATCCAGCACCGTCTCAGAACCGGCTCAAACAGGTGGTCATTCACCCCGACTCCAAGCTTGAAACCCACCTCCTCAGGAAACCTCCTTGGCCCACCCAGCCCACAGGTAGAGTTCTCGCCTTCAGCAAACTCATAGGCTAAATGGGTTTTCCCCCAAAATCCCAAAACAAAAGTGACACCATGTCTTCTGTGTACAAGTCCCTCCCAGGATTCAGCGTTCTCTGTTGTCTGTTGACAAAAGAAACTGATTCAAACCAGTTCCCAGTGAATGGACTTGAACTCAGGGCAGCTGCATGGATGTCCAAGTAGAAATGGACTCCATAGGGTGTTCAGTGGCTGATTTTCAGAATCAGATCACCAGGCCTTTCTTCTGAGGGAGGTCTTAATCTTCCAATCAGCAGCCGAGCGTATTAACTGTTGGCACATCAGAGATCCTTGTTGGCCAAAGAACAAACCCTGAGCCGTAAGAAACGGGCCAAGAGCTGGGTGTGTGGCCGTAGCAACCTCTGCTGCCTCTCCACACCAAGGCACGACAGCCCATGTCAGGGCCAGAAGGGACTTTAAGAGCACTCAGTCCAGCCTCCTCATCCCGCAGACAGGCAACCGAGGCCCCAAGAGGGTTCTCTCGGCTCCCAGTCCAGTGGTCTTACTCTGGCATTCAGGCCGGGAGAGTAAATATTTCCACAGGCAGGAGCCAAACTTGAGGTTGGCAGGCGAGGTCTGAGCTCAGCGTCCTGACCACCAGTGACATTCCAGGGCTCCTCAGGCGGGTGCTTTATTTGGATCCTAAATCCTGGTAATTGGGAGATGTCGGTGTGACTCACGTACCAAATGCTGGTTTTGTTTTTTTCCTCATTCTTAAAAATCTCAGTTATTGGCTATTTTTATTTCAGGGCCACATTTCACTTCACGGTTTTCTTCCTTCTTAGCTGGGATTCTCTGCCACGTTGCCATGGACCCTGATCCCCTCCCAAACCACCAGGAAGGCCCTGAGTGTGGGTGAGGGAGCTGATGGACATGCCCACCCGGTCACTGCAACGGCTGCAGCCTGGGCAGGCCCCAGCTTCCCACGCGGCACGCCTCACTCCTCAGCCAGCTCCAGGGCTCAGCCTCCAGCCACCTAGGATGCCCGCCTTGCCTGTCCAGTGCTCTTTCTGTCCTCAGCTGACCTCTGGGGCCCCCAACGTTGAGTCTTCCAGGGGCCCTGAACCTGCAACTGCTTTCTCAGTCCTGCCTTGACAGTCCTCCAACTAAAGCTCTTACCCACAAGCTCTGTCCTGACGCCCCCTCCCGAGGGCCCTTTCCAACAGCCACCTCCTGACCTCCATGCCCCTGGTATTAGAGCTGACACTGCCACCAAATCATCCTTAGTTTTAATTTTCATTTTAATCAAAGTCTAATGCAAGCATATTCTTTATTTTGAAAAACAACTGGTAAAACACAATGAGAAACTATAGTCCCCTGACTCCCACCCCTCATCCCTTCCTCTTTCAGGGCACCAACTTTCAGCTCTTCCAGTTCTTTCTTCTGGTTTTGATTTCCGCATTTTTAAAAAGAAATATGTATGTTTACACAGCTTGTCGTTAGCTGCCGTGAACTTGGCCCAGAAATTGGCAAACCGTGTGTTGCAGAGTAGAACGTCTCCATACGGTTTTCATCGTTATAATAAAGATTATAGCCTAGAGAAACCTATTGGGCAGTTCTGCCCTGTTACATAAAACCAAAACCAAACCTACTACCATTGTGTTGAGTCTGACCTGTATCAATCCTATAGGTCAGAGTAGAACTGCTCCATAGTTTCCAAGGGGTGCCTGGAGGATCTGAACTGCTGACCTTTCGGTTAGCAGATATAGCACTTAACCACTACACCCCTAGGGCTTCCCTCTGTCCCATGGGGTTGCTGTAAGTTGAAATCAATTCGATGGCACCTAACAATGACAATCACCTTCATGGATGCACTTTCCCGGGTCGTTCTTCCGGGGCATGTTGGGTATGTTTGAAGTGACAACATTTAGGCTAGCAGCTGATTGACCCACCACAAACTTTTTATGTCCCCGAGCTCCTTTTTACTCTCTCTTGGGGATAAAAAAAATGGGGGTGGGGTGGGGAGAGAGGCTGGAGAGGACAGACCCTCCCAGCTTCCCGCTGTGGTGGTTTGGAGTTTAACACTTTTACGTATAACTCCCACTCCCCTCACTCCCGTATTTCCAAAGTCACAGTTTTTTGCCAAATCGGTAAGATGTGGTTATATTACATCCATGCAGATATTGTTCCTAGTGAGTTAGGTGGTGACTGGGTTTAATTCCATTTGTATGTCACTTTTTTCTGGAGGTAGTCCTTAGTCAGACCAGTCCTCCAGGGTCTCTCTCCTGGGCCCACACTGGCACCCTGCTGACTGCCCTCTTTGGAGAGACAGAGGCATTTTGAAGACCAGAAGGATGTATATAGCTGAGCCCACATGTGCTGCTCTTCTAGACCACACTTCGGGTACCCGGGGACCCAGAAATCCCAACTCGAAAGGCGGCAACCCACCTCCAGGGCTCTGCCCCAGAACCATCCCCTAAGGATGGCCCACACTGCTAGATGCACCCTGTAGACTTTACAAGTGGCCCAGGGGCAGTGCTTTCTGGAAGGGTGCAAATGGAGCTTGGCCCTAAAGGCCAGGCATCCACACTCACATAAGGATGTGGGGACATGCCTCAGCCGGGAGCCTGCACTCACATTTCTGTCAGATGTGTGATGATAATTGCATGCTGTGGGGTCAGTTCTGCCTCATAGTCAGTTCCAACTCATAACCACATGTGACAGAGTAGGACTGCCCCATAGAGTTTCCGAAGCTGTAATCTTTACAAAAACAGACTGCCGAGCCACTGGGTGGATTCGAACCACTAACCTTCCCATTAGTGCTCAGCCGTTGCACCACTATAGCTCCTTTGCCCAGACCTGGTGACTTAATAATTGCTTTCTCCTGTCACCACCCACCTCCATACCCCTGCTTTATCCCCATAGCCGTCTCTTCCCAGTGTGTGAAGATGTCTGCCAAATGCTCATAATTAATTTTAACAAACGCTCAAACACCTCAAATCACCTAAGCTAGACAGATATTCTATCCTGCTCTCCCCCGTGAAAACAAAACAGAAGCAGAAACTCTCAGCACTGACTGTGTGCCCAGTGAAGTGGGAGGTGCGGGGGAACCAACTGTGAGCCCGGCAGAGGGCCTGCCTTGCAGCAGCCTGCAGTCTGGTGAGAAGGACAGGTGGACTTCCAGGCAGCTCTCTCCATGCCGCACAGCTCAGCACCCTGACGGCCAGGGGACCTAGAGACACGGAGAAAGACAGGTAGATGGCAATAAGAGCGTGATGTTTCCCCCCGATGGAGCTATAGACTTCTTACCATGAAATCTGCTTTAACAAATCAAGCGGAAAAAAATGTAAGAAAGATTCAGAAGCAAGCTGTTCATGAAACCACTGGGAAGGCTCAGAGCACAGTTTGCAAACTACTTCTCCAAGATTTTATACTCTAGGTGTTTATAGTGTTGCATTCTTTGCAGCTATAAGCACCCAACAAAGACTTCAAATCTTGCTACTTGCTCCACGAGTGAGTTGAAATTAAGCGAAGGATTTCATTTAGCCAGTGGGACAGAAGCTTCCCACCCTAGCTTAGCTCACAGCACTAAGCGGCTAACAGCAGGCATGAGAATTAGCACCCGGCTAGGGAACACGTGAATGAGGGGGCTGGGTCTCATGCTCCTCAATTCATGTCATGGAGACAGCCACCCACTCCAAAACACATGAGACGGCCCCACCGATCCGCAGTGCAGCTCTCTATTCATTCTTCCGCTCGCTCACTCATCATACATTCCGGAAGCATTCGGTGTGTGACAGGTTCTTGGTTACGTGCTTGGAGCTACCGTGGTAAACCCAACAATGGTATTAGCGACCAGGAAAGGTGATGAACTTGTGCCACAAGAGGTATCGTTCAGTGTTAAGGGGGCTTAAGCATGGTGGGAGCAATCCTCTGCACTTGGAGAAATCGGGGAAGCTCCTTGTAGAAGGTGGCATATAACCTAGGCCTTGAAAGCTGGTGGACTCTGGACACGGGGAGTTAGTGCAAGGATGTTTCTAGCCAAGGGTCAGGTTACAGAAGGTGAGGAATAGTACACTTTGGCTGGAGCGTGTGTGGGTGAAGGGGGGGGGGCAGGGACAAAATACATAAACTCCACCCCAAAGGAGCCCTGAACCCAGATCTATCTGGACAACACCACTTACGTGTGCATCTGAGCATGTGGGGCCATTCTCCAGTGTTTCCCCACGTGCAAATCTTGTTCATCAACTGGAACGCAAGCATCTTGAGGGCAGAACCTATTTCTTTTTTCTTCCGCCGAACAAGTATCTGCCTAAAAGCAAACACCAAGACAGCTGCTGTCTTAGTCACCTAGTGCTGCTATAACAGAAACACCACCAGCAGATGGTTTTAAAACAGGAAATTTATTTTGTCACAGTCCAGTAGGCTACAAGTCCAAATGGTGGTCATCTGCTCCTGGGGAAGTCTTTCTCTGCAGACTCTGGAGGAAGGTCCTCATCGTCAATCTTCCCCTGGACTGGGAGATTCTGAGGCACAGCAATCCTGGGTCCTTTTCAAAAGATGCACTCCGTTCCCAGAGGGCCACAACTCTGTCTGCCAGTTTCTTTCTTTTATATCTCAAGAGACTGCCTCAAGGCACAAGATAAGTGTACACACTGAGTCCCGCCCAACCAACAGAAGTGCTGCCAGTCCTCCGTCATTAACAGGCAGAGGCAGGGTTTACAGCAAATAGGAGCCCCACACAATACCGGGAATCATGGCCTACACAAATAGCTACCCACATTTTGGCAGGACACAATCCAGTCCACGACAGCTGCTGTCAAGTTGGCTCCAGCTCATGACAACCCACGCGCATCAGAGGAGAACTGTAGGGTTTTCAACAGCTGATTTCTTCAGAAGATGACCAGGCCTTTCTTCTGAGGTGCCCTGGATGGACTCAAACCGGCCACCTTTCAGTTAGCAGCTGAGCACGTTAACCTCTTCACCACCTGGGAAGTCCAGCTGCATGAAAGGAGAGGCTTAATAAGTGCCTTCTTTGCTCATTCTGTCAATAGAAGTTTATTGAGCACCTACTCTGTGCCAGACCCTAGCAGTAACCAAAACACGCCCACCCCTAAGGAGCTGTCACTTGAGGCAAAAGCTACAGCACAGCTTCCTTCCTGGGTGCCGGGAGAGGTGATCTTCCACTCACCCTGAAGCTGGAGAACAACAAAGGATGGCCCTGGCTGGGAACCAGGCGCTCCTGGCCTCTGAGCTCAGCTCCCTCCTTGACTGTGGGACTTCAAGAAGGCCGTTCTACCTCTCTGAGCCTGTATCTCTATTTTTGAGAATGGTGTTCATCTTTCCACCCCACCATGCCACGGAGAAGCTAAAATGGGACAATCTAGAATAAGTGCCCAACACAGCACTTGGCCCTCGTAGTGGCTTTGCTTAACGTGTTAGTCCTCTCTCTTCCCCTCTTGGAAGCCTCAGTTTCCCTGTCTTTGTAACATCCAGTTCAGAGCAGACTATCTACTCCCTCCTGCCACTGTGATATTCAGTGATTCCAGAATTCCAAAAAGGCAGGGGCGGTAAGGGGGCTCCTATGTTACTCCTTGCGGTAAATCAGCTCCCGTGTCAAGTCAACTTGCCTCCCTGGTGTTCGTCAGGTTTTCCCTGTACATGCTGAGAGGTTTGGGACCTGCCAGCTCCTCTAAGCCAGACTGGCTGCGTCTCCACGTGTAAACGGCTTTACCATCCGCCAATGCAGTGTAGCAGGCCGGCTGTAATCCCACGGGGAGGAAAACCTCTTCTTATGCAACCCTGTCTGGAGAGACAGACAGCAAATGAGCACAGCTAAAAATATTTCATTTGTGTGTGTGTGTGTGGTGCGGGGTGAGGCAGAGGGCTGTGGGAAGGTGGGTGACATTCCACAGCGCTCTGGATTTCTGTCTGTGCTGTGCTGGGAAGACAGAACACACGAGTGGCAGCTTGTGGCTGCCCCGAAGCCATGTCCTTCTGAGGCATCCTCCTTCTCTTCCTCTTCCTAGACAACAGACCCAGCCCCCAGGTACCCTGCAAGCCCTGTGCATGGACAACTGCCGGCTAGCTGCCCACATTCCCTCAGATTCCATCCTCTAGTTTCTCAGAACTTTACTGCAAACAGCTAGCACCCATGACCTTCTGCAAGTTGCTTTTGGGTGCTGAAATAGCCTCACAACAGGGAGAGCTGGGTGAGGGGGAGCTGATCCCCATCCACTGCCACCATTATAGCCAATGACTGAGTGGGGTGGCAGTTGTTAGCAGTCACGAAGTCAACCCACTGACTCCCAGTGACCCCAAGATCACTGTGCCCCTTAGGGGTCCCACTGATTCTGGGAAGTGGGTCACCAGCCTTCTCTTTCCAGTCCATTCTTGTGTGGAAGCTCCGATGAAGCCTGGTAGGCATCAGCAGCAACACACAAGCCTCTAATGACAGCTGAGTGGTGGCCATGCCTGAGGTGCACTGGCCAGGACTTGAACCCTGGTCTCCCGCAGGAAAGGTGAGACTTCTACCACTGAACCACTGTTGTCCTTCAGAGCCTCTCCTAGCATCAGGCTAAAGATGGAGCTTCGGCTGCAACTGCACCTTTGCTTGGCTTCCTCCCTTTGCCTGCCCTCCTCTGCTCACTCCCTTCCCAGTTTTCTACGGGAGCACTAGACCATCGCACCTGAATCTCTGGCTCCAGGTCACCTTCTGGCAGAGCCCTAACTATGAAGCCCAGGCTCCAGGAGCCCACACTGGCTCCAGACCAAGACTTACGCTCTGTACTTTCCTGATGAGCGAATCCCCTGACTGGGTATCTTCTCTGATGGTCAGCAGCAAGTACCATGAGGACCTAGGACTTTTCCACATCTTCCTGTTCTGTCTTCCTGTCACCAGATTCTCCAAGTGTGCTGCCAGAGGGTCTCGGGGCCTTGGTAAACAGGAGGAGATCACATTTTGATCAGCTCACTCTACTCACTGGACTGGTCTTACACACACTGAATTTCAAGAATCTCTGTCTAGAGGATTCTTGGAATATTTCCTATCTCAGATGCCAGACCACAAGATCCTTGTAGGATAATAACTATTCTCCAATACTTTGTGCAAAAGGCTATGATACACATCAAGCTATTTGATCCTCCTGACCACACCATGTGCTAAGAAAAGTGGCTTTGGTGCCCACTGTGAAAACAAGACTCAGGAAAGTTAGGGGAGAGGGAAGAGAAGAGTCAAATAGGGGAGGGATAGACTAGATAACCACTAGGCCTCCTCCAGTGTGGACCACTAAGTCTATGCTATTCTAATCTCTTTGGTGACTCTCCAAGTTAATTAACTAATTAGGGGTGGGGAAAGGGACAGAGATTTATGTGTATGATCTATTTAATTCCTATAACAATCCAGTGATACTTTTATTGTTAATTATACCTATTTTAGAAATAGAGAAATATTGGATTAGAGGAAGACGCACTAACAATCTGAGTTATGCAGATGATACAACCTTGCCTACTGAAAGCAAAGAAGACTTGAAACACTTAATTGATGAAGATCAAAGACTGCAATGTTCAGGATACCTTACAATTCAACATAAAGAAAATAAAAAACCTCACAACTGGACCCATGAGCAACATCATGACAGACAGAGAAAATACTGAAGCTGCCAAGGATCTCATTTGACTTGGTTCCACAATCAACACCCATGGAAGCAACAGTCAAGAAATAGAAGACATATTTCTTTGGGCAAATCTGCTGAAAACACCTCTTGAAAGTGTTGAAAAGCAAAGATGTCATTTTGATGACTAGGGTACCTCTGACCCAAACCACATGTTTTCAGTCACCTCGCTTGCATGAGAAAACTGGACAGTGAGTAAGGAAGACTGCAGAAGAATTCATGCCTTGGAGATATGGTGTTGGTGAGGAATATTGACTGTAGCATCGACTGCCAGAATGAATAAGTCTGTCTTGGAAAAAGTACAACCACAATGCTCCTTAGAGATGAACCTGGTAAGACTTTGTGTCACGTACATTGGACACAGTCTCAGGAGGGATCAAGCCCTGGAAAAGGAAATTATGCTGATAAAGTAGAGGGTTAGTGAAAAAAGGGGAAGACCCTGGATGAGATGGATTGACACGGTGGCTGCAACAATGTGTTCAAACACACCTACAGTTGTGAAGATGTCACAAGACCAGGAAGTGTGTCCTCTTTATGTGGGGTCACTGTGAGTCACAGCTGACTCGACAGCACCTAACATCAACAACAAAATTTTAGAGATAATGAAATAGACTCAAAAAAAAGTTAAAGGAAATTGTGTTCCAGACTTTTTCAGGTTCCAGTGACAGAAAACTCACTCAAACTCACATAACCGAGAAAAACGGTATTTATTGCAGTGGCTGGTTTCAGACCTGCAGGAACCTCAGAACTGTACCAGAGTGTCCTCAACTTACAGCTTCCTCCATGTGGCTGTGGAAGAAGATGAAATACAATTCCAAAATACATCATTCTCAGGGTCTATGATCCTGGAGGAAAAGTGAAACCCTGTCTGATAGCTTGAGATAAAGGGGAGGAGGAAGAAGGGAAGAAGACAGTTGGGGGAGGACTATCACTGATGATTCCTCAATCAAAGTCCAAAAGTTTGGGTTGAACTGACAAGTCCCTGAAGGATTAGACTTGGATTTGGAGCCACACCTGACCAGCAAGATGGGTCGGCCCCATCTGAGCCACGCAGAGTAGAGGAACAGACCAGAACAAAGGGGCTTGGCCACAAGAAACTTACGAAGCATCAGGGAGCTTGGTGAGAAGCAAAGCTAAGGCAGGAACCCAAGCCTTCTGCCTCCACCCCAAGGGTTGGCCCCCTCACATGCCAGCTGTGGTCTGCAGCACCAGCCATTTGCAGGGACACCGGTACAGTCAGCATCTGCTGCTAGGACAGCCGGCCATCAGATCTATCGTTGTCATGTGTCTTCGAGTTGATTCCAACCCAAATGGCCCAATGTGACAGAGTAGAACTGCCCATGGGGTTTCCTAGGCTGTAATATTTAAGGGAGCAGATCACCAGGTCTTTTCTTCTGCAGAGCAACTGGTGGATTCAAACTGCCAAGGGCACCTTCAGTTTTTCAAATAACTTGAACTAACACTGTCTTAGCCCTATCCCCAGACAACTATAAGAAAGGAAGCCTAGGGGAACTAAAGAACGACAGAGTGAAGGCTGAAGGAGTTCTCAATAAATGTTTAATAATTCATCTTCCCTAATAGAGGTATTTAAGGCAAAACTTCTCTCACAATACCACATCCATTACATATGACAATTTTTTAATTAAATCATTTTGTGATAATTACAGATTTATATGCAGTCTTTATAAGGAATAATATGGAGTGGAACACTCTTATTCCACTGTGCACGGGGTCTCCATGAGTCAAGGACAACCTTGACCTCAGCTAACAGCAATAATAATCCCATGTGGCTTTTTACTCAGCTTCCCGGTGACTATGTCTTCAAAACCATAAGGTAGCATCACTACCAGGATATTTGCAGTGCTATATTACTTAATATGGCCCTTCTCACAGTCTTTGTCCATGCCACCAATTGACTGGATGTGGCTATGCAAACGAAGCACTTGGGGCCCACCAAAGGGGCTGATAATATAAATGAAGTACATGGCACTCTTGTGAGGGTGGGGCCATGCAAATAAGGTGTATGGAACTCTAACAATGGGATTGGTCAGTTTTGCCACTCTGCTAGGCTTAAAATGAGCCATCCCAGAGGTAGGAATGGGGAATCTCACCACCACCAAGAAGAAGAGCCTGGATTTTGAAGCACATTCTTTGGACCCAGGATCTCTGTGCTGAGAAGCTCCTAGAACCAGAAGACCAAGAGAGAAGAGTAACAGAGAAGAAGGTGAGAACTGGTGGCAGAGAAATGAGAGCAACAGAGGCAGGAGGCCAGCAAGAGACAGCACAGAGGGCTGGGAACGCACAGAGCAAGAAAGCTGAGCCCCTTTGGGCAGGAGGCTTCTGGAGGAACAAGGTACCTCTGGGTACTTACTGGTAGAGCTAAGGAACTTTGTAATACTTGCCCGAGCAGGGCAGAGACCAGGTCAAGTGGCCCAGGGACAGAGAGAGACCTGTCTGTGGGCAGAACTGAGAAGCATCTTGATGAAAGAACTGTACCCTGAGTCGTTCCTGAATCTGAATTGTCACCTGTTGCTTTCCTAATAAACCACGCAACTGTGAGTAGGTCTGTGATGTCTGTGTGGCCATTGCAATGAATTATCAAACCCAGCAGAGAAATAGGGCTGTGAGAGGGACAGCTGGTGACAGAATTGGAAACAAGGTTAGAGAGAGTAGGTATGCCTGACCTCTGCCTCCCAGGAATAATCAGCCTCGGGCTGTTGATTTTGATTCTCTTTCCCTTTGTCAGGTTAGACAAGGAGGTCAGATGCCTCTGCCAGCCGTTTCTACGGTGAAGGCTAAACATTTCCGTCGCCGTAAGTGTGCCATACGCTGACGTTTTTATAGGCACGCCCACTGCCCTCCCGTCCCCACCCCCTGGCGACCACCTCGGAACCGCACACTCTCCATTCCTGTACCTTGGTTATTTAAATAATGATAAGTAAATGTATCATACAGTATGCATCATTTCAGGATTCATTCTTTTTTTTTTTTTCTCCCACTCAGCGTAATTCTCTGCAGATTCATCCAGGTTGCTGCATGTATCAATAGTCTGTTCCTTTTCGTTGCAGAGTAATATTCTATGGTACGGATGTGCCGGCTTGTTTAGCTATTCGTCAGTTGAAGGATACCTTCCTGTTTCAGTTAGTTGTTATAAACGTTCTTTTATAGATTTTTGTATGAACACAAGTTTTTATTTCTCCAAGGTAAATGGTCGGGAGTATAACTTCTAGGCTAGATGGTTGTTGCTTTCTTTGTTTTCTTTCTTCCTTAAAGAACCTGCCAAACCATCTTCCAGTGATGCTACAGCATTTTACATTTCTACCATATATGTATGAATGATCCAGTTTCTCCACATCTTTTCCATCATTTGGTTTTTTTTTTTTTTTTTGGCCATTCTGATAGATATGGTGTGGTATCTTGTCGTGAATCGTGTATTTCCCTCGTGGCCCAGAATGCCGGCCTTCTTTTCACGTGTTTGTCTCCCATCTGTGCATCATCTTCGATGAAATGTCTGGGCATGTTTCATCCCCATTTCCTAACTGGATTGTTTATTTTTTTACTGTTGAGTTTTGAGAGTTGTTCAAATATTCTGGGTTCTAGTCCTTTGTCAGATCTGTGGTTTACACATATTTTCTCACTGACCGTAGCTTATTTTTCATTTTCCTAATAGAGTATTTTATAGAACAAAAGATGAAGAGGAACAAAGTCTTTTAAAAACACCTTGCTAAATGAGGGGATTTTTAGACACAATTGCTTTTTAAAATGTCAAAAAAAATTACTGTGTTTTAGGTGAAAGTTTACAGAGCAAATTAGTTTTCCATTTGATAGTTTGTACGGAAAGTATTCTGTGACATGGGCTGCACCCCCACAGTGTGTCAGCACTGTCCCCCTGTCTGCCCTGGGCTCCCTGTTTCCTTTCCTCCTGACTTTCTGCTCCTTGCACCCTCTCATCTTTGCTTTGGGACAAATGTTGTCCTGCTAATGTGGTACATTGATTGTTCTGAGAAGCATGTACCTCCTGAGTGTTATTGTTTATCTGATGGGCTTGTCTGTTGCTTCGCTTAAAGGTGATCTCTCTGAGAACAGCTGCGGTTCCAGGTCAGAAGCGGGTCTTAGGGTGTCCCTCCAGCTTTTGTCAGATCGTAAGTCTGGTCTTTTTCATGAAGTTGATTTTTTTGTTCTACATTTTTCTTCTGCTGTGTCTGTCAGCCCCTCTATTGCGGTCCCAGTCAGAGTGGTTGGCAGTTAGAGTTGTGTACCATTTACTTCTCCTGCTCGCAGGGTCACATAGCCTGCCGTTCGTGTGGTCCATTCAGTGCCTTGGACTAGCTATCCCTTGAAGTCTTTAGTTTTTTTCACATCTCTGTCAGAGATCAGAGGTCACTCCGACGAACATGGGTGGAGGAGAGGCAGCGCCGAGACTTAAGAAAAGACAGACACGAAACAGTTTGGGATCAGGGGGCTAACGGCTATCGCCAGCTGGGAGCCCAGAGCAAAGGTTTATTAGAGTATTTATACCCTGTTGGTAACTTAGAGTATAAGGAAATAAAACATACAGTAACTAAGTCAGTTGTTTACAGTTTCGGTCATACATTGTTCTACATATTCGGGCCAAGGGCTTGGAAGTATTCCCAGACTGCCTCTAGATTACAGTACACAAACGTCACAGGAGGTTACACAGAGTTGAAGTAACAGTTCAGCATCCAAGATGGCTTCACTTACGTCAAGAGTGTTTAACATGATTTCCCTCACATCTCCTTTGCTCTGGACAGATTTCTAAAACTGTTTTGAGAAATAATGTCAAACTTACAGAAAGTGTGTCAGAATAATAGAAGGACAAAGAAACACTTCTATATCCTTTACCCACATCCACCTGATATTAACATTTCACCTAATCTGCTTTGTTGGTTGCTCTCTCTATGTACAAATAAGAGCCCAAAGGACATAGACCACTTGTGATCAGCTGCTAACCTAAAGACTGATGGCTTGAACCCACCCGGGAACTTCACAGAAGAAAAACACCTGGTTGTTTCCATAAAGATCCCAGTCAAGAAAACCCTATGGAGCAACTCCACTCTGTCATGCACGGAGTCACCGTGAGTTAAGGAATAACTCAACAGCAGCTAACAGCAACATCCGTGCATACACACGTATTTTTTTCTGAATCATTTGAGTGCAAATTCCGTAAGTCTTCATTTTACTACCAAACATTTCAATGCATATTTCCCGAGAGTAGCTGTACATAACTGTAGTGTGGTTATTTAGTAAATCTAGCATGGATACCATATTTTATCATCTATGTCTTAGTCTGGGTTCTCTCAAGAAGCAAAACCAGCAAAATACATATTCATATATGGAGAGATTCATCTTAAGGAAATGGCTCACACAGTTGTAGAGGCTGGAATGTTCCAAGACTGTGGATTGGGATAGAGGCTTCTCTCAATTCACATAGGCACAGGGGCTGGCAAATGCAAGATGAGCAGGTTGGAGAGCAGGGCTCTGGCTCACAGGCTGAGAAGACTGAAGAACCCCAAAATCAGCAAACAGTACTGCAGGTAAGCTGCCAGCTCAAGTCCTAAGAACCAGAGATCATATGAACAAGAGACAGCTACAGGGTTCAATGTCAGCAAAAGCTAGAATGTTTGCTTGTATCCGGATGCAGATCACGTGCCTAGAGAAACTCTCTTTCAACTGATTGCTACGCACAGCGGATGCTATCATGGAGGTGATTACTTACCAAGTCTCAGCAGGGAAGACGTTACAACATTATGCAAATAGCAAAATACTGAGAATCATGGCCCACCCAGCTTGACACACAAGTTTAACCATCATAATCTTTCTTCCAATTCTATCAGTTGCCTTGATGATGTCTTTGTAGCATCTTTTTCTTCGAGTACAGGATCCAATCTATGATCAGGTTTTCCATTTAGTTATTAAAATCTAGGGCTTTAGCTGTTTTTTTTTTTTTTTGGTTTTGTTTTGTTTTGCTTTGTCCTTTATGACATTTTTGAACAATATAGTTCTTTTCTTAAAGAACATATTTCATGTTGAGTTTGATGCTTCCTTATGATTAGAATCAAGTTATGCATTTCTGGCTAGAATATTACATAAGTGATGTTGGGTCCATCTCAGGTATTATATCTGGAAACACGTGATGTTGCCCATCCCTCACCGACTATGCTAATTTCAATTACCCAGTCAAGGTGTTATCCAGTTTCTCTACTGAAAAATTACTGTTCTCTCCCTCGCAACTGATAATCAACTTATACTACAGATAGAGTAGAACTGCCCCTGTAGAGTTTCCAAGGAGCACCTGACAGATTTAAGCTGCTGACTTTTTGTTTAGCAGAAGGTCGGCAGTTCAAATCTTCCAGGTGCTCCTTGAGTCAGAAACTCCATGGGGGCAGTTCTACTCTATCTATAGTGTCGATATGAGTCAGAATTAACTTGACAGCAGTGTGTTTGCCTTGGTTTGCTTGCAATGCATCTAAAATGCTCCCAGAACTGCTTTACCTACATTGTTAGTGTTAGCTGCCATCCGATCAGCATACAACTCATGGCAACCTGACGTGAAACGGGATCAGGCCAGTGTGATCCGTAACGATTTCATTGACTGGGTTTTTGGAAGGGCTAGAAAGAGTATACAATTTGAAAAAGAATTTTGACACAGAACTCTGTTGCAAATTTAAACATTCCACACTTTTCAGAATCCGGTGATTCTACTCTTAGTTTTATATGCAAGAGAAACTCATATCTGTACTACAAGACACACATAAGAATTTTTAGAGCAACAGTCTAAGAGCAAAAACTTGAAACACAACTCACCACTGTCTGTCAAACAGAGACTCAATCAAACTGCAGCAACCTATTTTAGGGAAATCAAAACAAATGAAGTTAGCTGCACACAACAAGGACAACTGTTGTTGTTGTTGTTGGGTGCTGTGGAGTTGGTTGCAACTCACAGCAGCCCTGTGTACAACAGAATGAAACACCTCCTGGTCCCGTGTTATCCTCACAGTTGTCGCTGTGTTTGAGCTCATTATCGCTACCACTGTGTCAATGCATCTTATTGAGGGTCATCTTCTTTTTTGCTGACTCTCTATTCTACCAAGCAGAGATGTCACCTTGAAGACTAAGGTGTACCTGACCCAAGTCATGATTTTGTTAATCACTTTATATGCATGCAAAAGCTGGACAGTAAATAGGGAAGATTGGAGAAGAACGGATACTTTGAATTGTGATTTTGGTGAAGGATATTGAGTATACAATAGACTGCCAAAAGAATGAACGAATCTGTCTTTGAAGAAATAAAACTAGAATTTTCCTTAGAAACAAGGATGATGAGACCATGCTTTGGACACATTATCAAGAGGCATCAGCCCCTGGAGAAGGGCGTCATCTTTGGTAACACAGAGGATCAGCTAAAAAGAGGGAGACCCTCAATGAGATGGACTGACACAGAGGCTGCAACAGCGGGTTCCAGCGTAACAATGACTGCTAGGCTGGCTCAGGATGGCGCAGTGTTTGGTTCTGTTGTACACAGGAGCACTGACAGCTGGAATCAACTAAACAGCACCTAACAGCAACTATTTTACCAAGCATGATATCCTTCTCCAAGGACTGGACCTTCCTGTTAATATGTCATGGATTGAGTTGTGTCCTCCCAAAATACGTGTCAACCTGGCTAGACCATGATTCCTAGTATTATATGTTTGTCCTCTGTTTTGCAGTCTGACATAATTTTCAGTCTTACCTCTGGCATGGGTTATCTAAATATTCTTGGTGTCTAATGGTCTGGAAAAGCTGACCTTATGACAGGTTACTGGTATGACCACATCTGGCTCTTCCTCCGTGGTATCCACTCATCGCTCACCGAAAGGTTGTAGGCACCTTAGAAGAAAGCTCTGTCATTCTGCTTTTGAGAAATCAACCACTGGAAACTCCGTGGAGCATAGCTTTACTCTACACTCACGGAGTCGTCATGACTCAGAATCAAATCGAGGACAACTGCAGTGGAATGTTCCCCAGTGAATTAGGGATGATCTTATCAACAAAGGAGCCCCCTCTTCAAATAACACCCATCTGGTGCTTATCCCTTCTGCAGAGTGGAAAACACATTTTTGATACCAGATGCTTTTACAGAGAGAAGCCATTTTCATCAAAGCAGCTAGCTTTGTGGGGCTTGTGTTTCTGGAACAACCTATTTAGGAAAAATAGTGGGCATGAGAGGAGGGCAGGATCAATGACCTCACTCCATTTACTGCTTGGCTTTTTATGTAGTCATTTACTCTACCAACATTTAATGAGCATCTACTAAGTGCCAGGTGTTATGCTAGGCACTGGGGTGGCACAGTGGACACGATGAAGTTAGTCCCTGCCCCGGGGAGCTTCCTTACAGAGAAGGTAGGCTCTGTTTACAAGTGAGCACATTGCCCTCTCAGAGGTTAAGTGTCCTCTGCCTTAAACCTGCTCAGGAGCCCACTGTTACTCTATCAGGCTCTGTATACGTGCTCCACACACTGGACACATCTGTTCCTTTATCTCTATGGCCCCAGTACCCAGCACATGGCTTGACACAGAGCTGGAGCCAGCGTGTTTGCTGAGTGGCACTGGACCACAAGAAGAACCAAAGGCAGGAAGGGGAGGCTGCTGTCCAAAGGAGCCTGGTGAACACCACATCCTTGGAAAAGATGCAGAAGGGAGGTAGGGATGCTTGCTTCCTGACATGAAAAAGGTACCCAGACCAATGCTGTGGTTTTGGTTTCTGACGCCCCACAGGATGCTGACTGTACCCAAAGTGGGTCCCTCTCTACCCTATCCCCAGGACAGTGTAGAGTATGGTTAGAAATCCCAAGTAGGGGACCGGGAGAACTTGACCTGCTGGATCTTTCCTGTGGGAAGGAGACAGGTGAAGGAAAGAGCCTGGCCTTTGGGGACAGATGGAGCTGGGTCCACACTTCTGCTGTCCCACTCACCAGCCCTGACGTGATCTCCTGTGTCAGTCCCAGCGGGAGCCAGACTCAGCAGCTTCTACAGCAGCGGCATCTCAGAGGGTGGAAGAAGGCTGCATGTCGTGAGTCCACAGTGGGTCTCAGTACAGGGTCCTGGCACTCTCTGCTCCCTTGCTCTGATCCTACATGAGGGCACCCCTTCTGCAAGAGCTGAGGCTTATTCAGTCACCACTGCATGCTTGGCAGCTGGAGCACTTCTGGTACATCAAACAAAGGAACAAAACCAGTCAGTTTTAACCCATGGTGACCCTAAGTGGATCAGAGTGGAACTGCGCTCTGTAGGGTTTCCAATGGTCATGAACTTTCAGAAGCAGATCACCAGGCCTTTCTTCCTAAGTGCCTCTGGGTAGGTTGGAACTACCGTACTACTGTCCTTTCAGTTAGCAGGGCAGTGCTTAGCTATTTGTGCCACCCAGGGGCTCCTTACTGGTACATAAGAAAAAAACAAACACACTGCTGATGAGACATAGCTGATGCAAAATAAATGTTTATCAAAGGTTGAAAGGCAAGCTGACAGTGCTGAAGTCTAATGAAGACGAAACTGAGTCGTCACAAATGACACCACAGCACACACGAGGCTGGTTGTTTTGGTGAATAGGGCTTCTCCACTGTAAAGCCATCTGGCCTCAAAAATGTGTTCTCCCCTCTGCAGACAGACAAGCACCAGCTGGGTGTTATTTGAAGAGCATGGTCCTTTGTTGATACAATTGTCCCTAATTCATTTGATGGCAGGCTGCATGAAGCAGGCAGCCAGTATGTAAGACATTGTCACAGATCTTTAGCTCAGAGCTCCAAAAACAGCCATTAGTCTTCCCTGTCATCCTCAAACATCCCAAGCAACCTCACCAGCTGAATTCTAACCCCACCCCTATACACAATTCCACGTCACAAAGGAAGGAGGGTCACTGTGTGTGTATGAGTGTGTTTGTGTGAATACGTGTGTATGTGGGCATTTGTAGGAGCATGAGTGTCAGTATCTGTGAGTGTGAAAATTTGTGTGTGAGTCGGTATTGTGAATATGTGCAAACACATGCCAGTGTGTGACTGTGTGAGTGTGTCCTTATGTGTGTGTCAGTGAGAGTGACTTCCCTTTCAGAACTCATCTTTTGCGTGTGCCTCTAGTGATCCCTGGGGACAGGCCCCCCACTCTGTCACATCTTTCTGTCCTGAGAGGGGCCAGTGGCCACACTCAGCAGACACGGATGCAGTAAGGATGAGCCAAAGTCAGGAGTTATCTAGCCCAGGCTCCCCAGTCCTGGCCTTGTAGCCTGGACATGCCCTGCAGCTGTCTGCCTGTCTGCCTGACTTCACTGCACGGTTCCTCACCGCGAGCTCGCCCCCGTGGCTCTGACACTCAGTTCATACTTCATTTTCTCATTCCATGCACATCCCTCCACCCCAGCTACTACCCAGCCAATTGCTGCCAGTCTACTGCCTAGGTCCTCGCCCCTCTAGTCTGACATGAGACCCAACCCTCCTCCATGCAGTCCCCGATCACTGTGTGTCATGGGCTGAATGTGACCCCCCAGAATCAATGCTGAAGCCCTAACCTACCAGTGTCTGTGAATGCAATCTTGTTTGGAAACTGGCTCTTTGAAGAAATTCTTAGCAACGTTAATAGGAGGTTTTACTTAAGAAACCAAATAAAACAAAGGAAATCCACCACCGTCTGGTCAATTCTGACTCATGGCAATGCTATAGCGGAGTAGAACCACCCTGCAGGGCCTCCAAGGCTGTAATCTGTAAGGAAACAGATTGCCACATCTTCTCCCACCGAGCAGCTAATGGTTTTGAGCTGCTGACTTTTTGGTTAGCAGCTGAGCACTAACCACTGCTCCACCAAGGCACCTAATCCAATGAGTTGTGTGCTGATAAGAAAGGACAGATAGAGGAAAAACAGCCACGTAGTGGTGGGGTTACAATGCAGCTTCAAGACAAGCGCTGCTGAGATGACCAGAAACCAAGAGACAAGAAGCCGTCTTCCACTGGAGCCGTCGAGAAAACATGGATCCGGACACTTCGCCTCCAGAACTCGCGAACAATAGATGCTCATTCTTTTAAGCTTCCCGGGGGTGGTGTTTTTTAAGATAACCCAAGGCATCTCAGACCCCTTCAGAGTCCCCCTTCTGGTATTGACCTCCACCCTCAAACTCCCATTGTCATCTCTTTATTTGTCGTTAGGCATCGCCACATCAGTTCTGACCCATAATGGCCGCACACACAGCAGAACGAGACACTGGCCATCCTGCACCATGCCCGCCGTCACCGGCACACCTCAGCCCGTTGTTGCAGCCACTGTATCATTCCGTCTTGTTGAGGGTCTTCCTCTTTTTCACTGACCCTCGACTTTACCAAACACGGTGTCCTTCTCCAGGGACTGATTCTTCCTGACAACATGGGACGTTTCTATCCTGTGTCCCAGCCTCAAGAGCAGGGTCCCTGCAGAGATAGTTAGGCACCCTAGACACCATCTTCTCTGCCTCAGCTTCCCTGCCCTGGCCACTGACCAGAACGGCACAGGGAAGGAGGGACCATTCCACTTACAGAGAAGAATGATCCATCGTCTTGATGAGGATAAATGTGGAAAATCCCACAGGAAGCATGTTATATGACACAGTAGTTAGGGGCTGAAAGGTGCCCACTGCTGCGGTGTGGGCTGTTCACAGAATGCTAATGTTTCACTGGGAAAAGAGCTTCGTGGTCATCCCAGGCCACTCCTGCAACGTCTTACATCATGCACACTGAGTTTTAAAAAGTTGAGAATTGCCAGCATTGAAAAACCAAAGGTCAGTTTTCCAGAAAAATTGAGATTTTAGCTTCTCTTTATAAATCAGAATTCTGTACCACACCGGGCTTGCCCTCCCTCGGCTGGAGCAGAGCCCTCCACCGTCTTCCCAAGAAGCGGGTGTTTTTCACTCTACAGTGTAGCCCCCCCCCAGCAGACTTCCCTGGCCCCTTCACTCTTTTATACTACCTGCCTGACTCCTGCAGGCACTTGAATTTGGGACCCTGTTCAACTGCTTCACTGAACATGGGAAATGGAGGCCCAGAGAAAAGTCACAAGCAGCCATGGTGACTGATGTGTGTGTCAGGGCCTCTGGATTGTGCTGGGTAGCTGAGAAGGTCTTGGGGTGATGAACTTGCATGTCCCTCACTGGGGCAGTGTGAGCTTTGGAGGACCCACCTGCCAGTCTTCTCCTCAGTCTACATTCTCCACCTCAGTGAAGTGGGGAGGGTGCTCTTGAATGGGTACAGAGGGAGATAAGGTACAGAGAGACCCCAGCCTCATTTCTCTGGTTGTTCAGGGGCAGAGGTCATAGGGCAGAATGGTTAGCTAGCCAGGCTCAGGAGCCCAATGGCCTGGCTTAAATCCTAGTTCTGTTGCTTACTAGCTGTGTGACCTCAGAAGGTTTACTTAACCTCTCTGTGTCTTCATTTCTTCACTAGGAGGTGGGAGTATTAACAGTCCTTATGTCACAAAGCGGAGGCAATGTTGGTTCAGCGACAGAGTTCTCACCTTTTGTGTGGGAGATCCGGGTTTGGTTCCCAGACAAGCACCCCACGCACAGCTACCACCCGTCTGTCAGTGCAGAGCGTGTGTTGCTATGATGCTAAACAGGTTTCTGTGCCTCTTCCAGACCAAGACAGACTAGAAAGAAAGACCTGGCAATCTATTTTCCAAAATCCACCAGTGAACACCCTATGGATCACAGCAGTCCCATCCTATTGCAGAAGGGGTCACCAGGAGCAATTTAACAGCAGCTACCAACAGCCACATGCCCTAGAATTGTAATGAGATGAAACGAGTTAACACTGAAATGCCTCAGAACAGGACCTGGTGGGTGGGGAAATTCAACACGTGTCCTTTCTCGTCTGAATTTTATCCTCCCAAAAGAGAACAAACATCTTTGTCTGCTATTGTCTCCTTCATGTTCTTGGTCCTTGTGGGCTTATTCCTTTACCACAAGAAAGTAAGTTCTAGAAAAGCAGGAGTTTTGCCTGTTCTGTTCACTAACGTATTCCCAGTGCCTGGCACAAAAAGGCATACAGTAGTGACTATTGAACGCAAGCAATAGTCTGGTGTGGCCGGCGGATTTGGAACTGACTCATCAGCTTCTGGAATGTTTATAGAAGTCTCAGAATCTCCAGAAATCATGTAACCCAAGCCCCAGGAATGGTACCTTCCAACCACTGAAAAACAGCCTCCTCTCTTCAGGGCTGCTAAGAGTAGGAATCAACTCTCTGGCAAAGGGTTTGGTTTGACTCTGTGCAGGACAAAATAAAACATAACATCTCTGTCACACCTCATCAAGAATTTCATCTTTCTCCAGCCAAATTCTCTTGGGGTGAGGGCAATAGAATTTGCAAGAAGTCTCAATTTTTCTAGGAGCATCACTGATTTCCTTAGAGCTGTGGTTTGCTATTATTCTACTGGGCATTGTCATTCCTGGGGAATTCGTTTAAAGCTCTATTCCTAGGTCCCATCTCTGGAGTCTTGACTTATTTCATGAAGCCAAGAATCTGCATTTTTCCCTAGACAACTCAGAAGCAAGTGGCTCTCACATCTCATTTTCAGAAATTGTATCTTACAGTTTATAACAGCAGATGGAAACCACTGCTGAGAGTGTGGTCAGATACAACGCAAAGTGAGGGAGGTACAGGGAGCTGGATGATGAGCGTCCAGGGGTGACATCAGACACTCTGATGAGCCACAGCTGGAAAAGGACACAGGTGAAAATGGAAAGGACAGACAGTCACACAGCCAAGAATAAACACAGAAGAGTGTTGTGGAATTCCTGAGAAGCCTGACACCCAGAATGATCTGAGAAGTGTTTTTTGAAGAAATTGGTGACAAGTAACAACAATGTGCTATCTGGGCGTGGCTGGTGTGATGCTGGCAGAAGACTGGGAGGTGGCTGCGGAAGCAGCACCCTATACTGAAGAGCTGAGGATATTTAAGCTGGAAAATGGAATACTCTGGGATACATGAGGTCTGACAGTTAAGTTCACAAACTCACCCTACAAAAAGTGCCACAAAGCTCATTGCTGAACATCACTACAGTCACCTTTGAAGTACTCCCCTTGGGAAGCTATGCACTGATGCCAGCGCCTAGTCCACCTTCAAAGTAGTTTTGGAACTTGTTTTCTGGAATGGCCATCAGACATGTCATCAGATTACCGTTGATGTCCTGAATGGCAATAAAACGTCTTCCTTTCAATATTTCCTTGATCTCTGGGTAAAGAAGAAAGTCACTGGGGGCAAAATCAAGTCAGTAGGGAGGGGGAGTGTTCCCATACAGTTATTTGTTTACTAGCTGAAAACTTCCTCACGGACAGTGCTGGGTGAGCTGGTGCTTTGTCGTGATGCGAGAGCTGTAAGTCGTTGGTGAAAGTTTCATGCAGCCTTTTCAGCACTTCCAAACAGTAAACTTGGTTAAGTGTTTGTCCAGTTGGTACAAATTCGTAATGAACAATCCTTCTGATATCAAAAAAAAGGTTAGCAACAATGATTTGACTCTTGATTTGGCCTGACAGAACATTTTTGGTTGTGGAGAACTGGCTGACTTCCACTGAGCACTTTGACACTTAGTTTCAGGGTCCTATTGGTACACCCATGTTTCATCACCAGTGGTAACACAGCCCAGAACATCCTATTGCCTCTCCAAAAGGTCTTGGCAAACTTGAACTCTCCCATGCTTTTGTTCATTAGTAAGCTCCTTTGGGATCATTTTTGCACACACCTTTCTCATGCCAAGATTTTCAGTTAAGATTTTTGTAATTGTTTCTCTGTTGATGCTGACTTGGTCTGCTATGTTTCTCATGGTCAGCTGACAATTTTGACGTACAATTTGATGAATTTCTACAATATTTTCATCAGTTCTGCTTGCTGCTGGCCTCCCTGACCTCTCTCCATCAGTGATACTTTGTCTCCTTTCAGATAAATTTTTAATCCAGTTGTATCCTGCCATTCATGACATTATCCCTATAAACTTGGACTAACGTCTCCATGATTTCACTTCCACTCTTGCCCAGTTTAACAAGAAATTTAATGTTTGTTATTCTGATTCAAGCTCTGACATTCTTGCAATGGCACACAAAAACACACAATAGCAATAATGGAAGCCTCTCAGCAAGACACCACCACCTGTGGACAATCAACACAGCTGTAAGACACTGACAAACTAAGGTTGTAAAACCTTACCATGTTGTTTGTAGATTGCTGCCAGTGTAAGCACATGCTGGCAAGTTTACGAACTTGTCAGACCTTCTATTTAACCATTTGAGGACTTGTCCTGAGAAAGAGCGTGTGAATCTTGGGGACAGTTTTCATGCAGTTAGGGCCTACCCAGAGTGCGTTGCAGGGAGACCAATTTTAGCTCAGCGTAGTAAAGAACTTGATCATAGATCTGCTCTGTGTTGACATGGGCTGCTTCATGATTTATTCATGAATTGGAGAAAATCATATTGACCAACATTGCTCTTAAGAAGAGCATTCCATAGGGCTGAAAGGATGATGACCAGCAGCGGGGCTTGAGAGTACAGTAAACCCGCCCCAAGAGGCAGGCTTCAGTAACCCTGATCAATCACTACTGCCAAGCTGAACTCTGGTAAAGGCAAGTCTACGAGCTTTTATTCTCCTCAGAAGCACATGCAAGTTTGGAGCACAGCTGAATTGCCAGCCACAGAACTAGCTAAAAGCCAGATGTAGAGAGTGGGGGAAGAGAAGTACTGAGGCCTGGAGAGAGGAAGAGCGTAGGGGAGAGTAATTGTGATAAGGAGGATGTGTGGGTGCTTTTACTGATTATGTTGTTAGCTTGGGGGCTGTCATATGAAAGCCCACCTTTACCCCACCTCAAATATTCAACTTGAAGCTGTTCTCTAATGTCTTCGAGCAGTGTGATGAGTTAAACTGTTTTGCCCCCAAATATGTGTCAACTTGGCTAGGACACGATGCCCAGTATTGTGTGATTGTCCCCATTTTTGCCATCAGATATGATTTTCTCTGAGTTGTCAATCCTATCTCTATGATGTTGATGGAATGTGCCACGGACCGCCAAAGGAGTAAACAGATCTGGGCCTGAGAAAGTATAAGCAGAGAGCTCTTTGGAAGCAAGGATGGTGAGGCTAAATCCCGTATATTTTGGACATGTTGTCAGGAAGGATCAATCCCTGGAGAAGGACATTATGTTAAAGTAGAGGATCAGTGAAAAAGAAGACCCTAAACTAGATAGATTGGCATAGAGGTGTAAGTGTAACAGTGATTGTGAGCACGGCACAGGGCTGGGCAATGTTTCATTCTGCTACACACAGGGTCACTGTGAGTCATAATTGACTCAACCAAACACAACAACAAGATATTAATGAGGTGGTAGTAGCATCAGTTATGTTAATGAGACTGGGACTCAAACTACAGAATTAAGTTGTACCTTGAGACATAAAACAGAGAAGTAAGCAGCGAGATCGGGGACCTCACTGAATCAAGAATTAAGGACCAGGAGAGGAGCACATCCATTGGACATGCAGTCTCTGCCTTAAGAAGCCCCTAGACCAGGAGAAGATGGATGGCAAAGACCTTCCCCCAGAACAAACAGAGAGAGAAATGCCTTCCCTGGAGATGACACCCTGAATTCAGACTTCTAACATCCTAGATTGTGAGAAGACAAATTTCTGTTTGTTAAAGCCATCCACTTATGATAATTTCTGTTTGAGCAGCACTAGGTAATTAAGACAAGGGTGACTTTACTCTCGAGGGACATAATCAAGACCAGCCTGGGACAAAACCAAATACTGTTCACAGCAGAGCAAACGGAGGTCTCAGGGATGCTGATAACTATCAGTGGCTGAGCTCCTGTTTTGTGCTAGGCACTGTGCTAAGTACATTAAATACATTATTATGTTTTTCATTACAAACCTGTAAGGTGGAGAACATAAGGAGCCCTGGTTGTTAAGTGCTTAGATGCTGACTGACAGGTTGGTGTTTCCAATCCACCAGCTATAACTCAACAGAAAGATGTGGCAGTTGAGGTCCATAAAGGTCACAGTCTTGATGCCCCTTGGGGCAGTTCTACTCTATCCTCTAGGGTCACTGTGAGTCAAAATCGACTTGACAGCAATGGGTTTGGTTTTAGGGGGATTTACTCTCCCTGGGCAAAGCTAGGTGTCAGGCACTGGGGATAAAGTCATGAGCAAAAGTAGAGGAGCTCCTTCTCTTAGACATTCATCCCACAACCACACAAACATACAATTGCCCTATGACTCTGCTGTCTTGGGGAACTCCACAGTGCAATAAGAGGGACTGAGCTGGACTTGCAGAGGCCTGAGGACACACAGACCAGAATCTAAAAATAAACAGATGTTGGTCAAATAAGAGGCAGGAAGGGCACCTCAAGCAGAGGACGCAGTGTCTGCAAAGGTCCTGTGGTAGAAGCAGATATGATGTTAGACAATGGAACAAAGGTAGTGAGGGAAACTCAGGCCATGGGAGAAGCTGGACAGTGAGGGGGCAGACCCAGCGGGGTCTCACAGGCATGACACTGACCATTGCTCAAAAGCAGGAGGGAGCTGTCAATGACTTTTAAACAGGGCACAGAGAGTCCTACCAGATTGACACTTCAGAAAGGGGCCACTGGCTTCAAAGCAGAAAGAGAGGCGACGGGCCCCTCAGGGAAGCGGCCAGCCCAGCTGAGAGGCTGTCGCATGATCCAGAGCAGAGATGATGGTGACCAGTCTTTCAGGACCGGACACCAGACCTGCCCTCACCACCTCTGGAATCCTTAACCCCGTTTGCAGGGCAGTGCGGTGCTTAGCTGCTTTGCAACTAAGAACAAAACAGACACCTAGAGGCAGCCAGGAGTCCCTGCTTTGCCCCCTAAGAAGCAGCTTCTCTTCAACTGAGCTCAGGTTTTTTGCAAAATGGCGGGAGGTGGGGGAGTGAAAAGGGAAGGGAGGCGAGTTCTCTTATTTCTGGGCCCTGTGCCCATTTTTGTGGGAAAGTGCCCCACAGTTATCTGCACAGATTGTCAGATTGTCTGGCAGAAACTCCAGCCAGGGCCCTCTGGGGGGAACAAATGCATAATTCCGCCAGTGGGATGAAGCCAGCAAAGTTTGCTCCTGATGGGGAAGGCAGGAGGGAGGTGAGCGACAAGAGTATGGATTCCTCCGGACAGGAGAGCTCTGGGGAGTGGGGCACGGGCTGCCAGGAGGCCAGTGTGCCCATCCAGTGCCTCTGGCAGGCTCCTGATCACCACTTCTTGGAGGCAAAGCCACTCGGCCAGGGAGCCAAGAAATAATAAGATAGACTGATAGAGTGACTGATTCAGCAGTGGGATTGCTCTTGGTCCAGGCCCAGCCTGGAAATTACAGGCCTGGCTTGAAGCTTCCGGGACAGCTACTGGAATCAGGGGCGTGCTGGTGACTGTGGTCAGCAGCCACATGGCTCTGCTTCATCTTCCTAAGCTATGGTCATCTCCGATGGGGGAAGAGCTCTTGCCCACAGCCTGGGATGGAGAGTGCTCTCGTGAAAGTCCACTAGGGTTAAGCCCGCAGCACACACATCAGAGACCATGCCACCTGCTCCCTTGCTTGAGGTCTACGTATAAGACCAGAACAATGGATTGAAAGTCTTCACTTGGATGATGGTTTCAGGGAAGACCTAGGTCAATTAGCATAACAAAGGTTTTTATGAAAATATTCTGCACCCCACTTTGGTCTTAAAAGCTAGCAAGCCACTATCTAAAAAAACACAAATCAGTCTCAACCTACCTGGAGGAGAAGAGAATGAAGGATACAACAGACATAAGGAAAATAGAAACCCAACAGACAGAAAGGGTTGCATAATCCAAGACAATATCAGCATGAGACCAGAAGAACTAGATGGTGCCTGGCCACCACTGATGACTTCCCTGACAGGGAACACAACACAGAGTACCTGATGAAGCAGGTAGAAAATAGGGTACAGAACTTGATCTCTAGTAAAAAGACTAGACTTGAGGATCCCACAGTTTGGAGGGTCCCTGGAAGACATGGCCTCTAGATCTCTTTGTGAGTCCAGAACTGAAACCATTTCTAAAGCCAACTCTTCAGGCAAAGACTGGATGGCACAATGAGACCTAAAATGCTACTGGCAAAGGGTGTGCTTCTAAACCTGATTAGATATGTGAGATTAACTGGGCCACTCCTGTCCAAAGGTGGAATGAGAGGGCAGAGGAGGACAAGAGCTAGCTGAATAGACACGGGAAAACCAGGGTGGAAAGAAGGAGTGTGCCGTCAGCATGAGGGTAACAGCTAGAGTTACATAACAACATATATGTAAGGTTTGGTATGACAAATTGACTTTGTAACTTTCACTTGAAGCACAATAAAATACTAAAAAATAAAAAACAGTCTCCACTCACCATGGTTATGAAAATACAGGTTTCTATGATTGTTACCGTGCAGAGGAGACCAGAAGTGGCTTTGGAACCCCAATTCTGCCAGGGCTTTGTGGCTCTGAGCACTCTATCTCCCCTTTCAGAGCCTCAAGGGTCCCTGAATGCAGCGAACTTGTGATCACTCTATGATTACCCCAAAGGGTGCCTCCTTTAACCTACCAAGGAAGATAGGTCTGGCAGTCTGCTTCTGAAAGGTCAGAGCCTTGAAGACTCTGTGGAGCACAGTTCTACTCTGCAACACGTGAGGCTGACATCAGTCAAAATCAACTCTACTGCCACAAGTTTACAGTGGTTGGTGTTAGAGCCTCAGTTTCCCAACCTGGAAATGGAGATGACGTCTGCTCTGGCTCACTAGACTATTGTGAGGACCAAAGTCTAACACTTTGAAACAAGGTGGAATGTCACAGTAACTCCCACAGGCACATGCCACTGTCACAGCTCATCTCCTCAGTGCGGGAAAAGGACTGTGAATCCTACTTTGGAGACAAGAAAGCCGAGGCTCCAAAAGGTGACTTCTCTTGGCTGAGATCAAGTAGCTGGAGAGTGGTAAACCAGCATCCTGCTTCATCCCCCGACCCCTGGACCCACGCTCCCTCTACTGCCCACAGTGGCCAGTGTGGGTTAGTCTGGAGTCAGTTTGCATTTAAAGAGCCTCTAAGGAAACATCAGTCCTGAAACTCAGAACCAAAGGTAATAGTTGCCATGCTAATTTTCTGACCTAGAAGAAGTGAGACTGCAAGGATCAGCTGGCCATGAACTTCAGGCAAAGGGAGTACCTGCAACGTTGTCTGGCCACAGCAGTGGCAATGTCAGGCTGGGGCATTTTCTCTACAGAGGTCACATAGCAGCCGAAACATCAGAGATCAAGTGGTAGGCCCCAGCCTCCACTGGAAGAAACTGAGTTCCCAAGACAAGAAGGTCCACCACAGTGTCATCTAGCAGGTCACAGCCGTAGCCAGGCTGCAAGCTTATAGTCTTCTCCCTTTGGTACACTTTCCAAACTGGTGGCTGCCTCACGAGTTCACGGTTTGTGGCCAAAGAACCTCAGCAAGTGGGCGGAGTGGAGGAAGGAGGGTGATACATTCTAGAAGTCCTTTGTAGGGAGCCTTGGCCTCTAAGATGGTAAGCACACCTTAGACCATAGTTCAAATTCTACCCATCAGATCCCACTAACCACCTCACCTTATCCCCCAAGACTCCCCAACTCCAATTTTGTACTCTAGCCTGGAGGGCTGTTCCCCAGCCAGAACCCATCCTCCTCACCACCTGTATCAGTCCCCACCCAGTACCACCCTTCTCACAATTCCAATTTTTACTTTTCTTTTAAAACAATCGGTCTGCCTGCTCCACAAAGCTTATTGCAGGCTCTCCAGCCCATAGTCCTCTCTCTCTTCTTGGACCATAATAGTAATCATAGTAATTACTATTATTATAGCAACTAACAGTGACTCCACAGAAGAAAGATGTGGCAATCTGTTTCCCTAAAGATTACAGCCAAGAAAACCCCATGGAGCAGTTCTGCTCTAACACAGGAGGCTGTCATGACCCAGCAGCTGAACTGGAGAGCAGCTAACAGCAGTAGCAGTATAAATCAAACCCCATGCTAAGAGCTTGACACCAACCAAAACCGAAAAACCAAACCTGCTGCCATTGAGTTAATCTCTACTCACAGTGACCCTGTAAGGCAGGGTAGAACTGCCTCGTAGGGTTTCCAAGGAGTGCCTGGTGGATTTGAACTGCTGACCTTAACCACTGCATCACCAGGGTTTCCTGACACAGACCATCTGTTGTAAATCCTAGAGGATAGGTACTATTTTTATCTCATTTTTCAAGTGAGAAGGTGGGGGTCTGGAAAAGTAAGTAACTTGCCCAGGATCAGGTGGCAGAATTTGAATTCAAGCCCAGGCTGGCTGGGGGATGACAGGAGCTTTGCTCTAACCATTGGAAAGCACTGTTTCTGGGGTCCACAGCTAGTTCAGTTTCTACCACCTGTCCTGGCAGCTTCTTACACCCCATCTCATGGTGCCCGTTTCCCTTGGGCTGTTATTGTATGCCATCGAGTCGATTCTAACTCATAGCAATTCTCTGTGAAAGAGTAGAGCTGCCCTCATAGTGTTTCCTAGGCTGTAATCTTCATTCACGGGGGCAGATTGCCAGGTCTTTAACCCCAGAGAGCTGATGATGGGTTTGAACCCTCAATCCTGCAGCCAGCAGCCCAACCACTGTGCCACCTGGGATCCCTTCTCACAGGTCAACCACACGAAACCAAACCCACTGCTGTCAAGTGGATTCCAACTCATAGGAACCCTACAGCACAAAGTAGAACTGCCCTACTGAGAGTCCGAGGAGTGCCAGGTGGACTGGAGCTGTCGGCCTCTTGGTTAGCAGCTGTAGCACTTGATCATAAGTTACAGTCTACTCCATGACAATGGGTTGGGTTTTCTCATGAGTTCCCGTCACTGGCACTGACACTACTGAGTCAATTCCGACTCATAACGAGTCTACAGGACAGAGTAGAACTGCCCCATAGAGTTTCCAAGGAGCACTTGGCAGATTTGAACTGCCGGCCTTTTGGTTAGCAGCCTCGGCTCTTAACCACAGTTCTCTATGCCCTGCCATCGGGGCTCCAACTAAGCCAGGTAATGCCAAACTCTTTGCCAAAAGGCTTCCACATTTATACTCCCTAAAGGAGTCGAGGAAACTGTGGTGGCGTAACAGCAGTTCAAATCCTCCAGGCGCTCTTTGGGGACTCCATGAAGCTGTCCTTACCTTGTCTTACAGGGTTGCTATGAGCTGGAATTGACTCAGTGGCAGTGGGTTTGGCTTTGGTTGGTACAGAAGTTGAAGAATGTTCTGTGATTCTGTATCCTCACCATTACTTGGTGGGGTCAGACTTTTTAAGTTTGGCCTGCCTCATGAATGTACGCTTTTATCTTGGTTTGAACTCGCATATCCCTGATGAGCCCTTTCCCATACGTGTTTAAGGCAGTTATGTTTCCTCTGGTATGAAATTCTTGCTTACAGCTTTTTTTATTTGTCAATCATTATATTGATTCATAAAAAATATTTATGCATTCTAGATGATCGTAATTTGTACTTTGTTTTATGGGGTGTAATTATCGTCTCCCAGTTTGTAGCTTGACTCTCTTACTGGTCTCATTTGGTGAGCAAAATTTCCTAATATTAATGTAGTTAAGTTTATCAGTCTCTGTGCTTTATACTTACTGTTTCTTATTTAAGAAATCTTTCCCCATCCTGGAAACCCTGGTGGCATAGTGGTTAACTGCTATGTCTGCCACCAAAATGTCAACAGTTCACATCTGCCAGGTACTCTCTGGAAACTCTATGAAGCAATTCTACTCTGTCCTGCAGGGTCCCTATGAGTCAGAACTGACTCAACAGAAGTGGGTTTGCCTTGGGGTTTCCCTATCCTAAGGCCATAAAGTATCCTTTTGTATCGTCATCCAGTAGCATGACAGCTTTTCCTTTTATAGTTTAGCCTTCATTCCATCTGGAGTTGATTTTTGTATGTCGTGTGAGTTAGGGATTTAACTTTTGTTTTCTTTTTTTCCCCATATGGATAGCCAGTTTTTCCAGTTCTATAGATCTCCAAGGTCTGTTCTGTCCTAAATCAAATTTTTTCTTATGTGAGACTGTTTCTGGCTCTTGTTTCTGTTTTGTCCCTATGCAAATACCACATTGTCTCAATTATCATATAGTTATGGTAAATTCCGAAATTTGGTGTGATATATTCACTACCTGGTTTCCTGATTTTTTTTTTTTTAGTATTAGAAAACTTTACTTACATTTTCATCTAAAACATGAGAGCTTTTCTTCTAAAACAGCTGGTTCCGACCACGGTGACCTGTGCACAACGGAACACCGCTCTGCCCCAGGTCAGCCTCGCGGGCTTTGCTGTGTTTGAGCCTGTGGTTGAAGGCGCTGTGTCAGAGTCCTTTTTGTTGAAGATATTCCTCTTTTTCACTATCCCTCTACTTTAGCCTGGTGGCATAGTAGGTAACTGCTATGTCTGCTAACTAGAAGGTCGGCAGTTCAAATCCACCAGACACCTCTTGGAAATTCTGTGGGGGCAGCTCTGCTCTGACCTGTAGGGTCGTTATGAGTTGGAATCAACTCAATGGCACTGGGTGTCCAATTGACCAAGCATCAAGTTCTCAGGGGACTTTTTCTTCTTAATAACATATCCTAAATACTCAAGACTAAGTCTCACCCTTGTCATTTCCTTTTTTTTTTATTAAGATTGAACGAAAATGTACATTCCCATATAAATTTGCATGCCCACCTGTATGCAGCTCCCACTGCTCTCCCTGCCCGGTGACAGTACACTCTTCCTCTCTGCTCCATACATGTCCTATCCTCCCAACAGTCTCCTATCCCCTCCTCTACACCCTGCCTCCAGTAAGAGGTCAGCAGGATGACATCCTATAGATGCACAGAACCATAAAGTGCCCACAAGACATGGTCACTCTGCGTCACCAAGTCCAGTCCACTGCTGTCGGTTCTGGCTATACTTCCTCCAAAACGTATTTGCTCATCCTTCCGGTAGTCCATGGTATATTCAATATTCTTTGCCACACCACAATTCAAAAGCATCCATTCTCCTTCAGCCTTCCTTATCTGTTGTCAGATTTGCATGCAGATGAGGCAATTGGGAATATCGTACGTGAGTCAGGCTCACCTTAGTTCTCACAGGGGTATCTTTTATTTTTAACACTTGAAAAAGGTCTTTTGAATTAGGTTTGCACAGTGCAATACATCATTTGATTTTTCTTTTCCAGCTTTAAATATTTCTTTTTAAATATTTTTTAAATTGTACTCTAGATCAAGGTTTACAGAGCAAATTAGTTTCTAATGAAACAATGAATATACATACTGTTTTGTGACATTGACTGCCGATACCATGACAACACTCTCCCCTCTTCAACCCTGAGTTCTCTATTACCAGATTTCCTGCCTGTCCTGCCTTCTTGTCCTTGTCCCTGGGCTGCTGTGCCCATTTAGTCTCATTTTGCTTTATGGGCCCACCTAATCTTTGGCTGAAGGATAAACCTCAGGAGTAACTCCGTTAATGAATTAAAAAGGTGTCCAAGGGCCATGCTCTTAGAGTTTCTCTAGTCTCTGTTGGGCCAGTAAGTCTAATCTTTTTGTGAGTTAGAATTTTTTCTACATTTTTCTCCAGATCTGACTGGGGCCTTCTATTGTGATTCCTGACAGAGCAGTTGGTGGTGGTAGCTGGGGCACCATCTAGTTGTGCTGGACTCAGTCTGGTGGTGGCTGTGGTTTACTTTTCAGTCAAGGGTTTGTGCTATTCTTGGCCTTTTACTCTCCCATGTAAATTTTAGAATCAACCATGAGTTGGGTACACGACGGCACTTGGCTTGGCTTGGCTGTTAAGTTGCAAAAAAAAAATCTTTTGGCATTTTCAGTGAATTTGCACACCAATTTAGCAAGAACTGTATACCCAGCAAAACTGTCTCTCAGATATGATGGTGAAATTACGACATTTTCAGGTAAATGAAAGTTTAGAGAATTTGCAAAAACTACAAGAACTACTAAAGGGAGTTCTTCAGCTAGAAAATCAGTAACATCAGATAACAACCCAAGGCTAGAATGCAGAACAGACTAACCAGGTGCCAACTCAGATAGGGAAAACACAAAAGTATGTCAAAGCTAAAATACTGAAGCGAGGGAAACAGAGGTATCATTACGCAGAGATTCCCCACTAACCCACTGCCGCTGAGTCGAGTCTGACTCATAGCAACCCTACAGGTCACAGTAGAACTTCCCCACACAGAGATTAGAGCCAGAAAAACCCTGTGGAGCAGCTCTGCTGTGTAACACATGAGTTGGAACTGACTAGTGGGCAATGAAGTTTGTGTTTTGTTTTTTAATCTAAGAACATGATCTATGTCTCCATTTATTCAGATCTCCCTCAATGTCTTTCAATAAAATTTTATAGTTTTATCCAGGAAGAACTAGCCTGTCTTTGTTAGGTTTATTCCTTGATTTTTTTTTTAAATTGGGTATTTTTAGAAAATTATTGATGCATAACATACATTAGAGAAGTGCATATAATATAAATGAATAGTTCACTGAATTGTCACAGACTGAACACACTCACTTAAACAGTAAACAAATCAAGAAATAGAACACTAACAACATTCTCCAAAGCACATTGATTTGTATGTGCGTATATGTGTGCACATGTTGTGTTTACTGGAATTTGTTAGGCTTTTGGATATAAGAGTAAAAGCTTTCAACAACACCGAGAACTCATTGACATTCAAATACTATCTCCTCACCATCTCTCTGTTACCTTTTTCTGTAAATCAATTCAAAATACATTAAAATTCCTCAGCCCATCCTTCATGTCTCTTCACAGACTCATCCCTTTCATATTTTCTAGCTCTTTATTTCTCTAGACTACATTCTGGCCGGCAACCCTAGTGGTATAGTGGTTAAGTACTATGGCTGCTAACCGAAAGGTCAGCAGTTCAAATCCACCAGGTGCTCCTTGGAAACTCTATGGGGCAGTTCTAATGTGTCCTACACAGTAGCTACAAGTGAGAATTGGGTTTGGGGTACATTCTGGCTAGTTCTTTGAAAATATTTTTCAATTTTTAAGTTCTCTCTTTAACTCCAAATCTGCTCATTAGCTAATTAGTTTGGGCTTTTTTTATTTCAGTAATTATATTTTTCATTTACGGATCTATTTGATCCTGTTTTAAACCTGCTTGTTCCTTTAGTATTGCTAAGCTACTTCTCAAAATTCCCTTCAGCATGATCAGCCTGTCCATTAATTGCACCACGTGACATCTTTGTAGGTCTGTTACCGCCATTTGTCATTTCTGTTAACTCTTATCTTCTGCTGCCCTGTTTCTAGTGACTGTGTTTTGTGTTCTGTTTCATTTTGTTTTTACTGGAAGTTGTCCATTTCCCTTGGAAATACACCTGTGGGAATCCTTTGAGGGCTGGTTTGAAGTTTAGCTCCTCCAAAGGTGATTTACATTTGCTTCTTCCAATCTAAGACCAGCTTAAGATTGAATTTTCCACTTCAGGTTTTGGACCACACTGACAGCATGAACATAGACTGTAAGCCAACACAAAGAGAAGTATACAGTATTTAATTTTCATATTTTTTTTCTCTCCATCCACAGTGAGGATCAAAACAGCCTAGTTTCCATACTTGACTCTTCTTTGCAGAATGCATTCCTTATTCACCCTTACCCTGAAGATAACACCTTTGGGGGCTGCCTTACCCATTAGATTTTCCACTTTGGATGGTCCCTAGGCCTTTGCCCCTGTTTCCTGCTTCTCTACACTCAAGATCTCAAAGCCCATCATTCAAAAGAAAGTTCGGCACCAACTGCCATCCAAGCACTTCTGGTTTCGCATTATCTGTGATTCCTCAATTTTATGCCAGCTCAGTGGTGCACTTCAAAATATTTTGTCTTTCTTCTACAACATTTTAAGTTGTTTCGTTTCAAAGCATCTTTTTATGATATCTAATCTCCATAATGCATAAAAAATAAGGCTACATCACTTTGCAAAAGGAGAGACTAAGACGTAGAGAAAAGCAGCCAGCTCACAGCTACAGCAATGCAGACCTGTCACAGAAGTTAGGTGAGTCCCCTGAGGGCAATGCTCGTAGAAGGTCTCCTGGGGCCGAGGCTGACCTGGCAGGGTGTTCACTGCGGCCAGTGTGGGCAGCGTGACCAGGAGAAGTCTCAGATTCAGTCATGGAGAGTCAAAGTGCCTGCAGCACCCTGCCATCATTTTATGCTTCCTCCTTTCCTGTCACTTGCCACTGTCTTCTTTCAGATCCACAGGGAGGCCCCAGACCTGACTTGGCAAGTCCACTGAGAGGTGAAGTCATCGGCCTTTTCCTAACTGTATCCCACCCAAGAATATGCTCTCTGCCCCTTGCCCCTGCATCCGCGGGCGCTTGCTGGGTGTCAGCTCTCTTGGCTGCCCACCTCCCACTCCGCAGCAGTAGTGGATGAATGTCCAGTCTCCGGCCCTCTGGTGGCCAGCCAGATGTCTGGGTGCCTGGCAAAGAAATGCCCGCCGTGGAGAGTGAAGCACCACCCTTGGCTGCAGACACTTCACAGCACTGGCTTTCCAGTCTCTGGCCCCAGAAAGCATGAGAAGGAGAAAGCTGAGAGCCGCTGTGCTGAGCACTCCCGCTCACCGCCTTCCACGTCTCAAGAGCTCATAATTTATTTATTCTGCTTACTTTGCGTTAGGCACTGTGCCAAAGCTAATTCTCACGCCAACCCCGAAGTTAAGAGAGTGTAACTGTTTTTCCCCAGCTACATTACTGGTAAGCAGTGGAGATGAGATTCAAGCTGGGTCTGTCCAGTTCCAGAGGCCAAGCTCCTGACTGCCTTGCAGGAGTTTATAGCCTCCAGCAGCCTTAGGGTTCATCTAGTCCAATCTCTTCCTTTTGAAAATGAGAAGATTCAGAAAAGTGCAACAGCTAAACTAAGATCATACAGCTCACCAGTGGCAGTTATACACATTGCACGACTTTTCCCTTGATGCCTAAGGACAGTGACAGTGGGCAAGTGTGGACATCCGCCCTCTATCTTGCACAAGGCTGAACCCTGGAGCCACAACACTCTGCTGTGGACAGTTCTTAAGCCTATTCCAATCGTCCTCCCTCTAGGAACTGGTGCTTTCATCAATCGAAAGAACCTGTTTTGCACCACGTAAAGACAGGCCACAGCCGAGGAGGAAGTCTCAGCACTGTCCATCCGACGCTCTGAACCTAGCAGACCACCACACAAGATCCAGAGCCCAGGGCCAGGAACTATTTTCATCTCCTGCGTAGCCGATTGGAGAAGGAAGCCTCCTTCTCTGGATCCTCCCCCAGCTGCCAGCCCGGCTGCCTGCCTGTTGCCTACCCACAAGGCTGCGGTCAGGCCAACATGGGAAGTATCGGATGCTGCTGGATTTCCATCTTCCTGTCCAGCCTCGGCAGCTACCCTCCCAGATATTTGGAGAAAACTGCAAAACTGGCTCTCCTTCCTGAAATCCTGTTGAGCTCCAAGAATGGCGTCAAACATGGTGCAGCCAAGGCCATCCAGTCTAGTTTAAAGATGAGGGTCCCAGCTAGGAAAATATCAGGCTGTCCGAGCAAAGGAAATGTGCCAGCCTCCGAAGACAGAGGCACGAAACAAGATTTGCTTTCTACTGGATTTTGTTGGCTTTGTTCTTGTTACTTCATTGACTTTCCTACTGGAAACAAGTCTCTGAAGAAGCAGGTTCCTACTGAGTAGTGTATCGACCAAAAGGATGAGTATAGTGGTGAGGGCAAGTGGGGGTCTGTTCAGGGAAGGGTTGTGGCTCCATGTGTTACTGGAGAAAACCCTGTCACAGACTCATGCTACCTGTCACTACTAAGCCAATACACAGAGACAGGGATTGAATCTTTAAGAGCACTTTATTCAGATCACCAGTGATCTGAGAAGATGGCAGGTTGGTGCCCTAAAAACCATCTTAACAACTCAGCCCAGCAAGTTTTATAGGAGAGTTTAGGGGAAGGAGGGAGAAATAGGTTCCACACATGATGGGCTGGGGTACAGGTTTCCAGGCACTGAGAGGATCAACTGTGATGATTATCTGGGCAGTGGGCTGTAAATTGGCACTACCTTGTATGGTCATCAGTCAAGAAAAATAACTTTAGGACCCGGGAAAATCTTTGTGAGTAGCAATCAGAAGGGAGGTTAGCAATTACAGTGTTTTCTATAGCCATGAAAACTTGTCACACGGAATAAGGATCTAGTGTTTAGAAACTTACTCTCAGGTAGAGAGCTGTTGGGCACCTCCTGGACCACCTTGCCCGCCTCCCTCATTCTTCAAATGAAGACACAGAGGTCCAGTGAGGAGCAGGGGCCTGCCTGAGATGATAGCACCAGGAAACAGCAGCTACAGTTCAGAAGCTAGAAAAAGAAAACTTCACACAGGAAGGTTGTCAATTGTTGGCTAGGAATCCAATGGGAAGTTCCACTCCAGCCTGGAATAGTAAGGTTGTGAGTCCCATGTCGCAAGGAGGGAACTGGAAATATTTCAACGGGTTGTTTTCAGGTTTTTTCCAACTCACATCACACCTTCACAGTCCTTTCCTTGGTTCATCCTTGGTCCTGACCCGTCAGGATATAGCACCCATCCCATCATTCTACACTCACGTTGTGTCTGCCTCTCCCGTCAGACCGTGAGCCACTAGAAGGCCATCAACATATTGTCAGCACCCTGCACATAGCAGGCACCCCACATATGTTTGTCACATGAATGAACGAATAAACTGGTGGACAGATGCATGATTACATGGACGGGTGGACAAAAGAATCTGCACTTATCCAGTGAACAAGATCTTGCTAATGCCATCATGCTGTAGAAAGATTCTACTGTTTGGAAACAAGAGATGGATGCTTCAGTCTGAGCACACTGCTTACCTGTCACACAGCCTTCCAGCATGCCACTTAGGCCAAGCCTGGTGCATGATATTAACGCAAAGTGTGCTAAGCCCTATATTAAGCATTTAACTCACAGTATCTCACTCAAAATTCACAAATAACCAGTGTTAGGTACTATGGTTCCCATTTTACAGATGAAGAAACAGAGGTTCAACAAGTTAAGAAACTTGCCAAAAGTCATGCAACTAATGGCCATGTAGTTGGAACTTGAACTCAAGTTGTTGATGCCATAACCTACAGTTCTTAGTGTTGTGCTAAACTGTACACATTAACTTTCACTCATTATTATGGCACCAGCCTCTGAGCACCCTAAAGGCAAAGGCAGTGTCTTGTACATAAGTGCAGCCCTAGGAAACCACACAGCACCTGGAGTATATCAGAGACACAGTGAAAGTTCATGTCCTAGTCACCGGGTACTGCTCTAACAGAAAATACCATGAGTGGAAGGTTTCATGAGGAGGAGCTTTTATTGTCACAGTCCAGTAGGCCACAAATCCATTCCTAAGCTACAAGTCCATTCAATATGAAAAATCATCACAGTCTAGTAGGCTGAGTCCACATCCAGTGAGAACATCTCGGCACAGGAACCTCAGGTCCAGAGGACGGGCTTTGCTCCCGGTGCTTCTCTCTTGGTGGTGTGAGATTCCCAACTTCCTCAGCTCACTTCTCTCCCTTATAGTCCACCAGCTTGAGTCCTGCCTCACTAACACAACTGCAAACCATTCTCCATCATCAATATCACAGAGGCAGGATTCACAACACATGGGAGAAAGGGCACCATATTGGAACTGCAAACCAAGTCAAATCAACACATACATTTTTGAGAGGACACAAGTCAATCCATGACATCCCACCCTTTGGCACCCCAAACATCATCATTAGAACACACAAAATATAGTCATTCATAGCACAGCAACAGTTTTCATTCCATAACATAGCAACAGTTTTCATCTATAACATAGCAACAGTTTTCATTCATAACATACACCAGGCAGATTATCAGAATGCATTACATTAGATGTCATGACTTCAAAAACATTTCACACTCTGAGACATTTCATAACCACTCCCTTCAAATTCTTGGTATTAGCCACACTCTCCAGATTCTTAGTGGGGGCACCTGGGCTTCATCTTGGCCTTCCAGGCCCACTTGGACAGAACTCTGCCCCCTTGGCTTTAGGTGCACCCTAAGCCCAACAGAGTGATAATTCCCCTCCCACAAACACAGACAGCCCTGGCTCCACCCTTTCATGGCCATACATTCTGAGACTCAGGCAGCTCAGCTTCTTGCCAACCTGGGGCTGCAACCCCACATCTTCATCAACTTGTCTCAGCTCTGAGACTGAGGCAGCTCAGCTTCTCACCAACCTGGGGCCACAACCCCACATCTGCCTCACAGGGGCAAGTGTTCCAACACTCTGTAGCTCCAGTGATTCAAGTGCCTGGAGGCACCCCACTCCGCCAGGAAGCCTTCTGCACACAGGCATTCAGCATTCTTGCTCCATGGGTCGGCTCCTTGTTCTGCTGCTGCCAGTTCACTGCTGCTGTTGTTTTCCTCACCATCTGCTGCCCTCAGGTGCTAGCAGTTCTCTTGAGTGCCTTCTTCCATCAGCTCGCAGTTTCAAAAAAACTTCCACATTTTAGGTATTTGTTTAGAGCAGTACCCCACTCCCAGTACCAAATTCTGTCTCAGTCACCGGGTACTGCTCTAACAAAAAATACCATGAGTGTAAGGTTTCATGAGGAGAAGCTTTTATTGTCACAGTCCAGTAAGCCACAAATCCATTAACAAGATACAAGTCCATTCAGAATAAGAAATCATCACCGTCCAGTAGGCTGAGTCCACATCCAGTGAGAGCATCTCCGCACAGGAACCTCAGGTCCAAAGGACGCGCTCTGCCCCTGGTGCTTCTCAGTGGTGTGAGGTTCCCAACTTCCTCAGCTCACTTCTCTCCCTTATAGTCCACAAGCTTGAATCCTGCCTCACTAACACAACTGCAAACCATTCTCCATCATCGGTATCACAAAGGCAGGATTCACAACACGTGGGAGAAAGGGCACAATATTGGAACTGCAAACCATGTCAAATCAACACATACATTTTTGGGGGAACACAATTCAATCCATGACAATCCACAAAGGGAATAAATGAATGAATGGACTTCACATTTCAGAGCCTCCATTTCCTCTTCTGAAAATTCAGACTAATAATCCCCAATGACCTTGCTAGAGACAGTTTGTCAAAAAGGTTAAAGTTGTTAGCTTTGGAACCAGTCTCTAAAAACTAAAAACCGTCATCCTCCAGTCAGTGTCAACTCACGGTGACCCCCTGCGGCACAAGGTAGAACTGTTCTGTGGGATTTTCTTGGCAGTGAGATTTACTGGAATTGACTCAGTGGCAACTAATAACAGTAACACTCTGTTGTTGTTTTGCTTGAGGCTAAAGTTTACAGAGCGAATCAGTTTCTCTTCAAGCAATTAATACACAAATTGTTTTGTGGCCTTGGTTGCTGACCCTGAATGTATCAGCACTCTCCCCTTCATGACCTTGGGTTTCCCGTTTCCATTTGTCTGGTTTTCCTGCCCCTTCCCGCCTTCTCGTCTTTGCTTTTGGGCTGGCGTGCCCACTTAGTCTCCTCCTCGTGGGTGAACTTCGTATGTTACTGTTTGTTCTATCCAAAAACCAAACCCACTGCCATCAAGTCAATTCTGACTCATAACGACCCTATAGGACAGAGTAGAACTGCCCATAGAGTTTCCAAGGAGTGCCTGGTGGATTTGAACTGCGGAACTTTGGGTTAACAGACATGCCACTTAACCACTGAGCCATCAGGGTTTCTGTTGGTTGTATAGCCTGCCTAATCTTTGGCTGAAGAGCAAACCTCAGGAGTAACTTCAGTTCTGAATCAAAAGGTGTCCAGGAACCAGTCTTTTGAGGTTTCTTCTATCTCTGTCAGATCAGTAAACTTGTTTTGTTAATTGTGAGTTTGAATTCTGTTTTAAGTCTTTCTTCTGCTCTATTTTTCTACCCTCCACTGTGATCCAGGAGCCCTGGCAGGGCAGTGGTTAAGAATTCGGTAGCTAACCAAAAAGTCAACAATCAGAATCTACCAGCCAGTCCTTGGAAACTTTATGGGGCAGTTCTACTGTGTCCCATAGGGTCGCTACAAGTAAGAATCAATACAACGGTGACAGGTTTGGTTTTTTTCCTGGACTGTGATCCCTGTCATAGCGGCCAGAGGTGGTCGCCAGGCACTATCGAGCTGCTCTGGACTCAGTCTGTGAAGGCTGTGATCATTGCAGTCCGTGGGTCCTTTGGACTAATTTTTCCAGCAACAAGAATCTTTAGGGAAGCAGGTTGCCGGGCCTCTCTTCCACCGTGCCACTGAATGGGTTTAAACCTCAGTCTTTAGGCTAGCAGCACAAACAATTTGTACCACCTGAGGACCTGGGTTTAAATCCAGGTTCCTCCAGCTATCTAACCTTGTACAAACTCCTGAACTCTGGTCCCAGCTTTGCCATTCATAAACTGAAAATACCACTAGGACCTATCTCCCTAGACTGTCACTAAAGTCTAAATGAGTTAGCACATGTGAACACTCAAAAACAGTTTCTGTTATGATTCTTTTATGAGTTGTTGTGAAGACTATGTTAGCACGCACACGTAAAAGACACCAGAGGAACTGTGGAGTGAGTGGTTTGCTTCTGATGACTTCCCGCCTTTACTGTCACTCCCCACCATCCCCCCGTGTCATCCCCCGTGCTGCCAGCCCATTAACCATTCTGCCTCTTCCTTCTTAACAGAATCCCAGTTCTGTGCAGGAATGAACCTCTCTCTTGTGGGACTCAAAGGAAGTTAGTCCCAACCTCATCGCCAAGGAAGATGGTGACCAGTCTAAGCCCATCATGCTAATTTTATCCCCTTTGCCAATGGAACGGGCATGTGGCCCAGTGGAAAAGGAGGAGATGTATGCCAGCAGACTCCTGAGAAGTTTTCCTTTTCTTCCTCTGGATGTTGTCATGTCTGAGAGAGACAAGTTGAACTTCAGCCTGCATGCCACCTCCAGCCTGAGGACAGCGGGAGCACAGCAGCAGGAGAGGAGCTGGAGGCCTAGCAACCTCTATATGGAGTTCCTCTACTTCCGGACTTCTTATTTTGGAAGAGGTAGAACAGCCACTCATTATTTAAGCCCATTTGAGCCTGGTCTTCCAGTACTTGCAGAGAAAGCATTATAGTGGCTCTAATTCTTCTTGTACTTGGCACCTTCATCCTGTTCCTATTGCTATCGATTGTTCTCAATTGATTTTCCTCTCAATCTCTTGTCACAGTTGAATGTAGTAATTTTTTAAAATGTGTTCTTCTGTCTCTCCAGACTTCAAATTTTGCAGCAGAAGAGGACGTGGTTCTGCTCCACTTGCCGTCACACCTCCAGGGCCTACATCAGTGCCTGGGACGTTGTTGGTGTTGCTAGCCGCCGTCACGTCAGCCCCTAGTGCGTGGTGACCCCATGTGTTACATGGTAAAATTAGAGCGTTTTCTTGGCTGTAATCTTTGTGGAAGCTGTTTACCAGACCTCTCTTCTGCAGAACCACAGGAAGAGTTCAAATGACCCAAGTTTGTGTTAGCATCTGATTGCAAACTGCTTGTGCCACTCAAGCTCGTATGGCAGACACTCGGTATATCTGTTGAATAAATAAATGAACCAATGTCTCAGTCCCTGAGGTGTTAGTAGATAAGAGTGGATGTATTCACCATCCCAAGGATCTTTGCTTTTGAATAGAAATTCCTAAAATATGCATCAGAAAATTGTTACTGAGTTTTATGAGATAAAATTGAAGGCTATCTTAAGGACATGACTCTGGGCTGTGGGACACTCTTGCCTTAGCTCCTCTGCCACAGCCACTGATTTAATGGGTTGATGGTATCTGTGTTGGGCTGAAACCCAAGCCCCCTCCCCCAAGCATTCCCGGATCGGTCCGGGTCAAAACGTTTTATCTGCCAGCTATTCCTGAAAGCCCATTCAAATGAGACTAGCTGCTGGGGCGACTAGCTATCTCTTCTTTCCCATAGGCTCAACTCCACTGAAATGAACCCCCTTATGTCAGTTAAGTAACTCATCGTCCACAACCCCATAGGCTACTTGCCACGGACACCGTTCTCATCTTCACAGGCGCTGTTTTCAGTGATATCCTCAACAAGGTCCGCTCACCCCGTTTATAAACCCCGAACCCCCTAGCCAATGGGTGGTTCTACAGACCCCCAACCAGGAACTCTGTAAAGCCACCCAGGACGCAAATAAACTCTTCCTTTTCTTTCTATTTCTCTCTCTGGTTTTGCTCTACATACTTTTGATTAAACGAAACCCATTACATCCAAAAATCTCTAACAACCTGCTTTTCAAATTCATATCAATATTTCAAAAATGTAGAGTATGAACAACTAACAAATTATTGTTCCATCACAGTTTATACAGCAGGATATAAGAAATGTTTATATAAATAAAATTTGACTTAAAACATCTTAAGAAATCAGACTAAGACAGACTAGGAAGTAAAGCCAGTCGACCTAATTTCAAAAATTAGCCAGCAAAAACCCTATGGGTCACAACAGTATTGTCTGAGATAATGCTGGAGGTGAGCCATCTAGATTGGAAGGCACTCAAAACACACAGTGGCCTCAACAGTGGATTGGAGCCTACGAATGATCACAAAGATGGTGCAGAAGCAGGTAATGCTTCTTTCTGTGGTACGTGGGGTCTCTGTGAGTCGGAGTCAGCTTGAAGGCAAATAACAACAAAAAATATTTACATACTGTTGGTTCTTTGGCATTTTTTTCAGCCCACCAAGTAGGCTTGCTGAAGGATGGAACATGACCTACTGTGGGACTTGATGCAAGTCACTGACATTTTCTGGGCCTCCATGTCCTCATCCATCAAATAGGGACACTCATGCCCACTCTAAGATGCTCGGCTATCTTCAAAGGACTTTGGGGAGGCTTTTCATGGTTGGAAAAGCCCTTTGAACTACACACAAAGCTAAACAAATGCTAGGCATGGTTAAGCATCTCAACGGTGCAGATAGCTTGACTAGTCTGTTTTATGCAGTCACATATGTTGTTAATAATGAAAGTCAACATTTACGGAAGGCCGGCATGTGGCAGGCACTACGCCAAGCCCTTTATAGGCTGCATCTCATCTATTCCTCATGGCATCCCAAGAGGCAATGCAACAGCTGGGACAAGGGGCTGACTCTGGAGCCAGGTGGCCTAAGGTCAGATCTGGGCTGATTCACTTCTTACCAGGTGAGCACCCTTGAACAACTCATGGGCTCACTTTCCACCTCTGAAACAGGAATAGCAATAGCACTGATCTCATCGAGTTGTTGCATTCCTTCAATGAGTTGGTGGATGTGCAGCGGTGCAAAGGCTTAATGCGCTTAGCTGCTGATGACAAGGCTAGGGGTTCGAGTCCACCTCGATGAGCTCTGGAAGAAAGGCTTGGTGATCTATTCTCAAAAAATCAGCCACTGAAAGCCCTAAGGAACACAGTTCTCCTCTGTCACACCTGGGGTCTCTGCAAATCAGAAAGAATCAGAATCGCATCCACGACAGTAACCGGTTAGAATGTATTTTCATTTCATAGGAAGTGAAATGCTTGTAAATGGCAAGTGAACCGGCTGATGAGGAGCTGAGCTGGGATTCTAACCAGGGTCTGTCTGATCCCAGAGCCTTCAGGGGCTGCCAGTCATTTGCAGAGCCTGTTTTGAGATTCGAGCGAAGACCAAGGAAGGCGTTGTCTCTATTTTCCCTGCAAGAATCCTCTGGATGATGCCTGCTTTTTGGTCTTCGCTGAGGAGGAAGTTTTCAAGAGGCTTTGACCCCACACTTGAACCCACGTTTTTCTCATGCATGCTCCGCAGACAGAAAAACACACAGAGAAGCATCTGGTACCCATATATCAACGAAAACACCCACACTCGCCTTATCTCTCTTCCCTACCCCCATCACCACAGCTACAGTGTGGCCTCTGCCCCTAACTGCTTGGGAGATGTTTATTTCTGGTACACACGTGAGGATGAGCAGCAGTAGCTGGCGCTGTCTGGGGACCAGCCCCTCTGGCAAAGCAGGAGGTGAGCCCCCAACATCACTGCCTACTCTGTTGCAGGAATAAGGGCAGACAAACAGAGTATCCCAGAAGGCTCCCAGGGGTGGCTACCCTAGCCTGGTGTGTGTCTGATCATCCCAGGGATGAGGCCAGCCTTTTGTGGTTGGGGGAAAAGGCAAGGAAGATGGCAAGAGCATCCTCTTTAAATTCTGGTCACTGGATTTAGCGAGGCTGGCTGGAGGCGGATGAGAGATGCTGCATTTTGTCAATGGCCGGACTGTCAGTAATGTTTGTCTTGAGCTGTGCTCCCCTACTGCCTTCTTTTAGACTTCCAGAATCAGCAGGAAAATTTGTGATGTTCGGAAATCTCTGAGTGCATGAGCAACAGTGTTAATGCTGGCTCTCAGTGAAGTGGGGAAACAGGTCTCTCTTGCACTCATCACCCTTGCAGTCACCTTTTGGGGACTCTGTTTCCCCCTCTGAGACCATCTAACTGCACAGGGACCATGCTCCATGCAAAACTATCCTGCCTTTCCCTTCTTCAAGAAAATTCCTACTCTGTTCAGGGTCCTTGGGGAAGAAAACAATGCAATAAACAAGTTTGCTGGACACACGAACAGCTGATATTAGCTGAACAGGTTATTCTGCCTCACAAGGGGAATTTTCTTTCTCAAAGCGTGTGCCTGGAGCCAGAAAACTGAAACAGCAGAATTTCTGGCATTCCCAGACATTCCAGATGTCCAGACAGATGTGAGGAATTCTAGAGGTTGTATCATTAGTGAGGTTTGAGGCACCATCCATGTTTCACCCATGTCCTTTGAGTTCAAATCCTGACTCTGCCTCTTTCTAGCTATGAAACTCAAGCAAGGTGCTTCATTTCTCCAAACCATCTGCTTCAGTTTGGGTTCCCTTGGAGGTACAACCTGATATAAAAGTTTAAGGGCCAGAAGATTTGGGGTATGTGATCTCAGGAAACAGTGGCAAGGGAACAGGGAAAGGAAGAAGTCAACACAGGGTGTATTAGTGAGTGGGTTACACTGTGGGCCACAGAGGCTCAGGATAACTAAGCATCTCTGGAAAGACGTATAGAAAGGGCCTTAGAGCTGTCCCTCAGGAGGGGTTGGGGAGCTGGGGTACTTATCCATCACCTCCACCAGACACCATTTGGGGACTACTCTCATTAATTCCCCAGCGTGTTCAGCATGCTTTGGAGGGCTCCAGAATCCAGAGAACAGCTCCCGGCTTGAGACTGGAAGTCATAGGATCTGACTTTCACAGGAGTGGTGAGCAGAGAACCAACAACCTGTGCAACACCGTCCGTTTACGGGGAACCGAAAGCCCCACTGTGTGCTGGTGTTCAGCACAGCCCCGAGTCCACAGTGTGAGCTTCATCAGTGATCATGGTTGGTCCCATTGCTCACGTTCTGGCGATGCTGAGTGCTATGTAGTCTGGAGCATGTGGGTTTCTTATTTTTGTGGGTGTGGTGCAGGACCAGGTAGGGTTTCGTTTTGTTGTGCATAGGGTCGCTATGAGTCAGAACCAACTCAAGGGTCTAACAACAACACCATCTTTTCTTGAGAGAAGTAGGAGGTGCAACAAGGAAGGCAGGATCAAGCTTTGTTATATCGGTCGTGGAAGGTCAGGCAGGGCAGAGACTTGACCCAGTGGGCAGCAGGGTGGAGGGAAGCAAGGCATGTGGGGAACAGAGGAAACAGCCCCCACAGAGGCCCACAGAAAGGATACAGGGGCCCTTTAAGCAACCTCCTGTAGTGGACATGAGAGTCCACCACGTCTTGGAGGACCCCAAGGGGACCTAAAGAGGATCCGTGACACGGTAACATCTCTACCACAGAGCTTTTCTGAACTGGTCCAACGGTGACAGGACTTCTGTGTTCCTGACTAATGTAGACAAGGAGTCCACTGCCACACCCAAAAGTCTCCAAAGGCTTCTCATTGCCTATCAGATGAAGGCCATGCTCTTTGCTATGGCATTAAAAAAATCCCTCACAGTGTGACCTAAAATTATTTTTCCACATTTATCTCTTTATTGCTTCTATTGAAAAAAAAAAAAAAGCAATCACCTAGGATTTGGTGGTCAGGAGTCATGATAAATAATTTTACTGTATTGGAATTTGATCTGCCCCAAAGCAATGGCAGAGCCCTGGTGGTGCAGTGGTTAAGAACTTGACTGCTAACTGAAAGGTCAGCAGTACAAATCTACCATTACCTCCTTGGAAATGCTCCAGGGCAGTTCTACTCTGTCCTATAGGATCACTGTGAGCTGGAATGGACTTGATGGCAACAATATTGAGTTTTGGTTTTTAAAGCAATGGTTAAGAGTTCTGTTGCAACCAAAAATCGATTGGAGAAAAGACCTGGTGATCTGTTCTAACAGAGATGAAAGCCTCAGAAACCCTATGGGACAGTTTTACTCTGTTGTGTAAGGTCCCTATGAGTCAGCATTGACTTGATGGCACACAACAACAGAGTAAAGACTGAAATTGTAAAAATTTACCTGGGCCTTTTTGTTACCAATGAGTGTCCTCCAGAGGCTCTGTACCTGGTATCAAGACAGAGGCCCCTGATTCATAACCAGGCATCACCTGGAAATGGGAGAAAGAACCGTGAGCTATAACAGACAATGTCATCACCAGAAGGCACAGGGAAATCTTTGCATGTGACACTTGCTGAGGGAAATGGTCCCTTCTTCAACATGGACTGGGACTGTGTTGTATCTGAAGAGTCTGATTTATTGTTGGGGACTGTGCGTGTATGTGTCCCACTTCTGCCCCACTGGGAGGTGCAGAGAGGGTATGTCCGCACATCACCTCTGCCTGCCAGTGAAAACACTTGAAGCTGAATTCAGAGAACCAAAGAAGTGGCCTCCAAGAGGCTGACTCAGAGCAAGCATGAGGAAAACTCTGTATCTCCAAACTCACCAGAGGAGCCAACACTTGAGGGGACAGGAGTCTGAAAGTTGGTTTGACCCTCCCTTATGAATAGAACTATGTCACTCAGAAATGTATGTCAACTTGACTAGACCATGATTCCCAGTATTGTGTGGCTGTCTTCCGTTTTGTGATCTAATCACCTTCTTACGTGTTATGACGTAATGACCCTAGTACGTGATCTGATGTAATTACCCTGTTATGTGTTGTAAGTCATAACCATTATGATGTTAATGAGGAAGGAGGAGAGGAGTTATATTAACGAGGCAGGACACAATCTATAAGATGAGGTTGTATCTTGGGTCATTCTTTTTTAAGGTATAAAAGAGTGAAACAAACAGAAAGGAGAGTGGCCTCCCGTCATCAAGAAAGAAGAGTTGGGGGAGGAGCCTGCTCCCCCACTGAGAAACTCCTAGACCAGGAGAAGCTTGATGACAATGACCTTCCCCCAGAGCCAGGAAAGACAGAAAGCCTTCCCTTGGAGCTGGCACCCTGAATGTGGACTTCTTGCCTCTTAGACTGTGAGAGAATAAATCTCTGTTTGTTAAAGCCATCCACTTGTGGTATTTCTGTTAGAGCGGCACTAAAGAGCTAAGACACTAAGAGTTAAAAACACAGTCCAGTGTACACCTCAGCCCTAAAAAGCAGTGAAGTTGAGGGGTTAGGAGGCTGGAATAGGGAATCAGGCAAGACCAGGTTCAAATCCTAAGTCTGTCTGTTACTAGCTCTGGAATGTTACCTCTCTGAGCCTAATTGCTTCATCTGCAAGAGGCAGAGAGTAATTGTGCTACATCACAGGACTGTCATGAGGATTAAAAGAAATGCTAAAAATAAAGCATCCAGTCCAGAAAGCGATCAATGAATAGAAGCTGTTGTTGGTTATTATGGTACGTACTTGCCACCTCTCCTTGATTAGCTTTTGGCAGAAGCAAGACCACATCTTGTTGGCTGTCACATCCATCCTCAGCTTGGTGCTCACAAAGTACCTTTATTGAGTGGCCCAGCTCCCTCTCCTATTCCCTGACTGCTGTGCACTGTGGGAAGTCCTCACTGTGCTCCAGGTTTCCATTTAGTGTCATAGCTCTATTTCCTGAGCATCAACCCTATGCCACCTTTATGCGCATCACCCAGACTCATGACTTCCATGGCTCCTCCCTGGCATTGCAGCCCAGCCAGGCTGGGCTGTTTACTGTAGACTAAGACACCAAAGTCACATTTAATCCATATTGCATGCTCATTTGAAGATGGCTCCTCTTCATACAGGTTTTCCTGGGTGACTCAGCTAGGTGATAGGCTCTGCTGGTCACCAAAAGGCTGGCAGTTTGAGTCTAGCCAGGTGCAGACTTGGAATAAAGGCCTGGGAACCTGCTTCTGAAACAATGAACCCCTGAAAACTCAATGGAGCACGGTTCTCTTCTAACATGCTTGAGGTCGACATCAATCGGAACCAAGGCAGTGTCAACTGGTTTTTTATTTACTCTTCATCCTCTCTCTGGACTTGTGATGTGGTGCTTCCAGTCACATCTAAGGTCAAGGGTGAAGCCACTGAAGCCCCATCACCAGTGGGCCTCCAGTGATGGTATTGGCTGATAGCTCTAGGCTTTTAAGGCCGTTTTTATTCTCCCCTACCATATGAGGAAACCCTAGTGGCGTAGTGACTAAGCGCTGCAGCTGCTAACCAGAAGGTCGGCAGTTCAAATAGGTCAGGTGCTCCTTGTTCACTCTGTGAGGCAGTTCTGCTCTGTCTACAGGGTTGCTGTGGGTTGGAATTGACTCAACAGCAGTGGGTTTGGTTTTTTTGGTTTAGAGCCTTCAAGATTATTTTTCTTCAGAGAGATGTTTCTTTCTCCCTCCTGCGTGTCTGTCTGTGTTAGGGTCCCGCTCCTTCCCTTTGATATCGTGACTGTGAATGCTGTACATACTTGTGGCTTGAGAAATGAAGATCACAAAATAACTTCCTGGATTAGGTATGGGTTGTGTACTGAATCTCATCCTGGGTAGAAATACCGGTCACTGACCCCTTGTGGGGGTGATGAGATTGGGGTTCAGGCCCAGCATGACCTTACTCCGACATCTGGGACTGAAAATGTCTACATTTTGAAGTAGAAAGTGTTCGGGTTAAACAGATGCTATCAGTGTAAACACAATTTCTTCAAAATTAACACTCCTTACTTTGCTGGCAGGATTGAGACCCGGTGTGGTAACGATAGGGACAGGTAACAGAAACCCAGGGAGCCCTCCCTGCCCGTCTGAGTGTGCCACGCGTGCCCACCTCTCCATCATCCACCTATTGGCCCCAGCAGTGACACACCATCATTCAAGCAGCAGATAACAAAAGTAATCTGGCGGGTTTCCTTTCTAGCTTTTTTTTTTCCCCCTACTTTGGAGTTTATTATATCATTTTATTATATTTATTATATCACTACCAGGAAGATGTGCCTTCCTGGTAACTGTAAGCTTGCTCAAGTTTATCTTTTAAACAAAACAAAACAAAAAAGTGTGTGAGTTTTCATTTCCTTAACACAAACCAACAGACAGGGTACAGGGAGGAGGCCAGGTCCGTGAACAGGGCCTGGAGAGGAGACAGAAAGGAGTCAGAAGCTGGGGTGTACTGCAGGGTGGACACCCACCCATTGGTGGTAGAGAGGGGCTGTTCTGTCGAAGCATCTGGGAGCAGAGAAGAAATAATAGAGATGGAGCAAGAGAGGTGCCCAGAGGGTGAAAGGAGAAGGTAGCATTAGAGAAGACAGTGGGACAGACACATCAAGACAGAGAGAGGGATGGAGGGGATCAAGTTTTTCCAGTTTGCTGGGGGTTATCCCAGTTTTGATGCTAAAGGTCCAGTAACTTGGTGAGCCCTCCCATTCCAGGCAAACCAGGATTGGGGGAGGTCCTGGTCATCAATCTTCCCCTGGTTTAGGAGTTTATCAGTGCAGAGACCCCATGTCCAAAGGAAACGCTCCACCCCCAGCTCTTCTGTCTTGGTGGTAGGAGGTCCCTGTCTCTGCTCACTTCTCTTTTATATCCTCCTAGGTCATAGAGATGAACAGTGCAGAGAAAAGGCAGCAATGGAGGGGGTGCCTCCAAAATGAGAACCAATCAGGCTGCTCCGAGTGCTTTCCTAGAAGAGGGCACTACTCCTGGTTGAACCATGGCCTCTGCCATCAGCGCCCCCAGCCTTTGGAGGGGATGGCACTTTCCCCTTGCTTCCTTCCTAGGAGGCCAGGGCCTCCTCAGAGGAGTCCGGGGGTAGCCAGGTCACAAAGCAGGGACGCTGACACTGAAAACAGGTACCAGATGACCTGCCCCAGTGGTCCTATCTGGGCTAGCAGTTTTTATGCCATCCCGGCCTGGAATAATTTCAGCCAGCTGTGACATGGCGATGAGTTCTGAGTCTGCCGTCAGAGACCTGTGTCCCATCCCAGTTCTGCCATGTAGGTGTTGTGGGATCAGCTACTTTGACCTTACAGTTTCAAGTGAGCTTAGCAATGCCAGATTTTGTCTGTCTAGTATATTTTACCATCTCCCCTGCAGCACCGCCCCATCTTTTTGGTTTCTTTCAGAAGCTACTCTCCTGTTAGAAACCATGGTGGCATAGTGGTCAAGTACCACAACTGCTAACCAAGGGTTCAGCAGTTCAAACCTACCAGGCGCCCTTTGGAAACTCTAAAGGGCAGTTCTACTCTGTCCTATATGGTTGCTATGACTTGGAATTGACTCAACAGCAATAGATTTGTTGCTTGTTGTGGTATATTTTGCCATCTCCCCCTCCCCTGTTCCATTTTATGGTTTTTTTAGGGAGTTTCTGTCCTATAACATGTGACTTTAGTGGAGCTGTCATTCATGGTGTCCCTTTCTTTCCAACTCTTGGGTGGGGTGACATGTGCCCCAGAGGAGGCCAAAGGTAGTACCATATCCTCCAGACACCGTGGTTGGTTCAGGAGTGGTGGGGAGCCCTAATGGTGCAGTGGTTAAGAGATCAATTGCTTACCCAAAGCTTGGCGGTTCAAATCTACCAGCCAATTCTTGGAAAACCTATGGGGCAGTTCTAGTTTGTCCTATAAGGTTGCTATGACTCAAAATTGACTTAATGCAATGGGTTTTTAGGGGTGAGGGTATGAAGTAAAGCCCTAAACTTTTCTGCTGGAGCTAGGAGAGAAGACTCTCTCTTTTGCTCCTTTTAGAATCTGTAAAGTATAAACTTGACCTTGTTGACTGCTGTCTTTCTGGCTGGGCAGAGATACCCTCTCTGCTGCAGGAAAAGAGAGCAGAGTAAAGCAAAGCTAACAGAAAACAGAGGAGAAGATAACATCAGTCATTTGAGGCTCTTGATCCAGCCATACCTGCAGCTGTTGTTCATGTAACTTTGGCCTTCCTAGGTACCTGCACCTGTACAGTTCCTTTCCTGCTTAAGCCAGCTTGTGTTACATTTCTGTCACTTGCAACTGAGTTGCCACCAATACAATCCCTTTACCTATAAAAATTAGTACTACTCTTTGCAGGGCTATTGTGAAGATTAGCTGAAATGAGGGCTGTGAAACAGACTTCCGAGATAGCAAAACACCAACATACAGCCCCATATATTACTGATGGGGGTGTCAAGTTGCACAGCTGCTTTGAAAAAAGTCTGGCAGTTCCTTAAAAAAGTCAAGCATAGGGTTATCAAATGACCCAGCAATGCCACTTCTAGGCATTGAATGAAAAGGTCTGTTCATAGCAAAAAATGTGTACACAAAGGTCCACGGCAGCATTATTTACGAGAGCCCCAAAGTGGAAACTGACCCGAGTGTCCATAAACTGATGAATGGGTAAGTGTACGGGAGTATATCCACACAAGAGAATATTATTGATCGACAAAGGGGGGTGGAGTACCAACACATGCTACAGCGTGGATGAATCTTGGAAACAGTACTTGAAATGAAAGAAACCAGTCACAAAAGGCCACATTGTGTATGGTTCCAACTACATGAAGTTTCTGGAATACGCAAATCCGTACAGAAAACAGAAAGCAGATTAGTGGTTGCCTGGGGTCACAGAGAAAACCCTCATGGCCTAATGCTTAAGTGCTATGGCTGTTAACCAAAAGGTCGGCAGTTCAAATCCACCAGGCGCTCCTTGCAAAGTCTATGGGTCAGTTCTACTCTATCCTACAGGGTTGCTATGAGTTGGAATTGACGTGACAGCAGTGAGTTTGGTTTTGGTTTTGGTGTCACGGGGGCGCGAAAGATAGAAAGTGTCTGCTTCTTCTGGAAACGATGACTATCCTGTGACTAGCTTAACCAGTATTGAATTGTACTTTTATCTATAAAAATACATTTTCAGTTGAATTCAGAAATCTTAAGAGTTATTATGTTGGGTAGAAAATGCATCTTTAATTGTACTTTTAAAGGGCAAATTATATCTCAGTTAAACATTAGAGACAAATAAATAAAATATTACACAGACATAAAGGGCAATTATTATTATACAACTTGAATCCCAGCTGCCGTAAGGCCCTTCCCCCGCTTTTCTGAGCTTCTCCAGCCCTAGAATATGAATCACGCATTTGTCATGCCTATGCCATTGTCGGGTGTGACTGTCCCCGCGTTGTTGAGGTTGTGTTTCATCTTCAAAACCCCATCACTAGCTCCTGGAGTTCAGGCTTCTCCTACATTGGTCAGAGTGTAGGGACACAGTGGGCACTCACCTACATGTTGAGAGAACAAGGGGATGCACACCTCTCCTCTATCCCCATGTGACACAAAACACACACTAGCATACAGAAAGCTCGTGCCCCTGATGTTTTTGTCGTTAGTTGCCATCAACTCAGTTCCAAGTCCCAGTGACCCTGTGTGGGCAGAGTAGAGCTGCTCCCCGGTGCTTTCGAGGTTGTGACCTTTCAGAAGCAGACTGCCAGTCTTGTCTTTCACAGTGCCTCTGGGTGTGGACCACAGAAACATGTAAACGGTAGAATTGGTCCTTGAAGATGGCAGCAACACAAGCAGAAGAGTGAGACCCTTCAGCAAGCAGTGTCTCCAGGGGATCATCTTCAGGCCAGTCACAGATTAGCAGTTCCTGGGGCGTCCTAGCAGTGCTGCCTGATCTTCATTGTTCATAAGGGCTCCAGATGGTTTGGGGGCACCTGGCATTTGAGAAACACTAGGAAGAGCGTGGATCTGTGGGAGGCGAAAACTTGGGTTCCACTCTGTTAGCTTGCTCAGGTGGGACACGCTAGGGTCAGTGCCTCCTCCTGACTCAGACAGGCTGTCATGGATTGAGCTGTGTCCCCCCAAAAATGTGTGTAGCCGTTTGACTGGCCATCATTCCCAATATTTTGTGATTGTCCTATGTTATACATCCTAAATTCTGCCTGTGGCTGATAGGATGATTATGTTAAAACTGAATAGTGTGGTTTTATCCTTTCATCCTACAGGAAATGGAAACAAGCAGAGAATTGGGAACCTCACACCACCAAGAAAGCAGCACCAGGAGTAGAATGCATCCTTCAGACCTGAGGTTCCTGTGCCAAGATGCTGCCTGTCCAGACCGATACCATACCACAAGGACCTTCCTCCAGAGCCAACCGAGGGCAAGTCTTCCCCTGGAGCAGCCATCCTGAATTGGGACTTGTAGCCTACTGGACTGTGTAAGAATAAACTTTTCTTGTTAAAGCCACCTACTCACGGTATCTCTATTAGAGCAGCACTAGCTGACTGAAACACAGGCGTATACAATAAAGGGGCTCAAGGGTTAACTGAAGCATCCCGAGGGAAATGGGCTTCAAGGGGTCAGCTGAACTTGGGGGGACTCAGTAAGATCACCCTGGCTCTGATTCCTCTGTCTTCTCAGTGTCCACTCGATCCCGAGGCTGGATGTCCCTTTCCCTTCCCGACCCCCTGTCAACTTCTGGGTCTCAGTTTTCCCTGTTCCAGCCTGTGAGAAAAACAGGTGGGAATAGAGTTGTTTCACTTAGTTCATTAGTTCCAGAAACTCTCCCAAGAAAATTTGTTTCCCAGAATATCTTGCTTTGTCACAACTGTCTTTCTTTAAACTATGCCCCTCTCCCCCAACACACTGCCATGAAGTTGATCCCAACTCACAGCGACTCTACGACTCTACGTAACAGAGCGAAACTGGCTCACAGGGCTTCCAGGGCCGTGAACCCCTGTGAAAGCCGACTGCCACATCTTTCTCCTGCAGAGTGGCTGGCGGGTTCCAACCTCTGGTGTTCAGTCGGCAGCAGAGTGCTTTAACCACTATGCCAACAAACAAAAAACCCATTGCCATTGAGTCTATTCTGATTCATGGTGATGCTAACGGACAGAGTAGAACCGCCCCGTAGAGTTTCCAAGGGGCATCTGGTGAACCTTAACTGCTGACCTTTCTTAAACTTCAGCCAGGGGACAGTAATCTACTGGTGTGTTCAGTCTGCTCTCCCCATGCACACACACCCCAGGGATGGAATCAGCTTCTTCTAAAGTCTGTGGGCTGAATAGAAGAGGTGATAGTGCCCAGATAAACACAGAGCAACTTCCAAGAGTGAGGAACACTGTTGGGGTGGGAGGAACAATGCCAGCTTCTCTATTGCTCCTCTCAAAACCCAACTCAACCTCTAGTCCCCTGCCCAAACACCTCTTTCTCTTAGAATCCCTTCCAGCCCCTCCCAGGCAGCAAACTCCACCCCCACATATCCACATACTACCTCTTCTTATTCTTTCATCCACTTGTCCACCTACTGTGTTCCTGGGTGCTGGGCATTGAGTACTCAGTGACAAACCAGATGCTTCTGATGGAATGATGCTTTCAGGCTACACAGGGAGAGGAAAGTTCATCAGATGAGCATACCAGTGATCCAGTTTCTCTACCAAAGGCAATGAAGAGAAATTGCTAAAGAGAGAATGCACACTCACACATATCTGGGGCCTGACATGGGGAGTGAGGGTGGTCAGTGAAGGCTTCCTGAAGAAGTGAGGAGGGTCCGGACCCCAGCTTTCAGCCACACACTATCATCTGCCCTCTGCCTGACTGTCTGCCCCGATCGGGTGGCCACCCTCCACACCCAGGGCTTGTGGTCCACTGCCTGATTTAAAACTTGCAGGAAAAATGTGCACTGAGCTTAATTGCAGTGCTAGAAGGGCTGGGAAGGAAGGTGGCTGGGTTCCAAAGAAGGGTTTGACTTTCATGGTCAGAGTGGGCACACGGTCCTCCCAGACGCCCCTGTGGCAAGGGCTCAAGTGTGTACTGGGGGGAGGGAGGGGGTCAGCATTTATTTCAGGATCTGAAGAAGCACTGAGGCCTTTGTATATAGCAACCCCAGGGTGCAAGGATCTAGGAGATATCTCAAAATGGACTTTTTGTCAGGGATTTCCACTGCCTTGGCCAAGGTTAGCCTAAGTTGCAGCCGTTGCTCCTGGGTCACCTTCAAAATCCCTGCCAGCTGTGTGTGAAACTTCTCCTCATCAAGTGGGGGACTGCAAATCCCTCTTCCTGAACAGGCTCAACCTTGGGTGGAGGTGGTGGGGAGAGAGCCGCTACACAGCCAGGTGGCCCCCAGCGTTTTCTCCTAAGGAGGAGACAGGGTGCGGAAGAAGGGGTAGTCTGACGATGGCATCGACGCGGCGCAGCGCGCCGTCTGTCCAGGTGGCAGAGGGGCCGAGACGGGAGCCGAGGCCTCGGTGGTGTCCAGGCGCCCCTCCCCGTCGCTCGAGCCCTCCCACTTCCTCTGAATGAGACGCGGCTGTCAGGGAGCCCGGCGCTCGGCGAGCAGTGCAGGCTCCGGGCTCCAGGCGCCGCGCCGACGAGGCTGCCGCTCTGGCTCGCCGCCCCCGCCGCGCCGCACGGGGCCCCCGCCGCCGAGCCGCGGACCATGGACCTGCCCAGGGGCCTCGTGGTGGCCTGGGCGCTCAGCCTGTGGCCAGGTACGTGCCCCACCCCAACCTCCCTTTGCCTCTTGGGGTCCCTCCCTGGCCCGCCGGGTGCTCGGACCCAGCTGCCGGGAGCTGGATGAGGCGCGCCTCTTTGCGTCGGACCTCGGTTGCTCTTGGGGAGCTGGGTCCCCTGAGAACTGCCAGCGTCTAGCGGTACTGCCAAGTTCTGCAGAAGAGAGAAGGGCGGGGGCGACTCAGAGCCTGGAGGTTAGTTGTTTCGGAAGAGTTGGGGAGGCTGGAGTTGAAAAGTGCCGGCCGGGGCTAGAGGCGCAGTCGGGCGCCCAGAGGACCTCCTAGGGCCACGCCACCATGCCACGCGCGCCACCGAGGGCACTCTGGCGTAGCTAGGGAGACAAATGTGCGGCCCAGGCTGAGAAAAAGGACTGGACGCCCGGAGGGAGCGCCCGTTGCCCAGCTTGGTGCTGAGGGCCATCCCCGAGTTTGGAGAGCCGAACGCGGCGGCTCCGGGAGACGGAGCCTGCCCAGAGTCCCTCGAGTAGGGGATGAGGCTCGGCCCCGGGCAGTCAGACCCTTTTCCGTGGCGAACCCTCTACTGCCTGGCTGAAGGCTGCCGAGCGCAACCCAGCAGTCCAGGGCACCCGGCAATGCTATCTGACACCCGGGATGTGGACCGGGCATCGTCCCCTAGTCCGCGCTCTGAATTATGGAATTATTCAACAATCTGAGGCAGCCGCCGCCGTCTCCGAGGAGTGCGTCTCAGCCTAATGCACTCCAGGTGTCCGGGCGCAGCGGGGACCTCGGGCTGGCGGGGCGCGTGGCCCGGAGCGAGAGAGCAGCTCCCAGCTCCCCACACGGGGGCATCCTGGGGGACCTCCTGGCACCGAGCCCCGGGGCCCCATCCGCCACGTTGGGGCTGTCGCCAGCGGCGCTGCTCTGCAGGCGGTGATGGCTCTCTTGGAGGCTGTTTGGGTCGGCCGGTTGCTCCAGAGGGAACCAGCTAGCGCTCCGGGAGTGACCGGGGGAGGGCGCCTGGCCTCGCTTCCCCTTCTGTGGGCGCCTCATACGGTGATCAGAGCCGGTAGCAGGGATCAGACGAGCCTGCGGCCGTAGAAGCCCCCCCAGGCAGCCACAGGTAGGAGCCCACTACCCCGGGCTCAGACCTGGAAATCACGGGGAACAAGTGGACCCTCCTTTGGTCTCAGTGCTTCTGGGGGGCCTTACAGTTGAAAAGGCCTCTGGCTGGTGAGGCTCAATTTAAATCTTAGAGGCACAGTTGAAGCTGTGTGATTGAGCAGGAAGCTGGATATAGCCGTTGTTTTAAGGACAGGAAGAAACCAGGCCAAGATGCACCTAGGAACCAGCTGCAAAGAAGGCCGAGCTCACCAGAGATGCAGGGAGAGACAACTCCGGTACTGTCTTCCCATCTCCAGGAGATAAGACCACAGCTGAAGGGAATACATTTCTCTGTGACAGCAGAGACTAACTCTACTGGGCCTGAAGGGATCCCACCACAGCTCAAGGAAGGGTGACTGCCTCAAGGGCTGGGGTCAGTCCAAACCTCAGAAAGTAAGAGCAAAGCCTTTGCAAGCAGGCCTGGGTTCCAATTCCACTCTGAGTCCCTGTGCAAGCTTGGGTCAGTTTTACAACCTCTCTACCAGGTTTCCTCATCTGAGGAGTGGACAGGAAGGTCCTGAGTTCACGCAGTCAGGGCATGGCAAGAAGCTCTCTCAGCACAAGGCCTGGGTTACTCAAGCAGAGGCTGTATGTGGGAACAGGGGATATTTAATGACCTCTGAAGTCAGGATTTGCGACTCAGAGATCCCTTTAAATGCAGGAAACCACCACTGACTTACATCTGGTCAGTTTGACTTCATAAAATGTGGGATTTGTTAAACATATCAATCAATGTTGGAACTGCATCTGTTTGCCGAGAAGCTGGAGGCAGGGGCCCAAGCATGTGTGCAGACTGGGCCCTGCTTATAGCTGAGAACAAGGTCTGATCCAGGAGGCCTGGTTGCACAATGGTTAAGCATTCAGCTGTTAACCAGAATCGCTATCAGCAGCTCCGTGAGAGAAAAGACCTGGTGATCTGCTCCTGTGGAGATTACAGCTTGGTAAACCTCGGAGGCCACTGTGAGTCAGAATCGACTCGAAGGCACACAGCAACAGCAAAACAGGAAACATACTTAAAATTCAGGGACCTGGGGATGCCAACATGAGAAGTTGAATTTCAAGTGCCTAAGCAAGGGAGGCTTCCTGGAGGAGGTGGCAATGTTTGAACTGGGCCGTGAAGGATGTGTCAAGTGTGGATGGGCTGTAAAGTGAGACTGTCTGTACTTGAGAACAAAAAGGTGAGTATTTTCAAGTCACAAAGCTGACTCAAGACTGGAAGGGTCTCAGAGGTCATGGTGTCCATTCCCCTGTCTCCAGGGCAGGAGTGATGTTGATCTGTCAGCTACTGATCACAAAGATTCAGTGTGAGGATTGCTGGTGAGCTTGCCTGCTGGTGGCAAGACAGTCTGACAAGGCAGAGGGTCCTCCCCCCTGACTGTCCTAGGCCAGCTTGGGAATGAGTCCTCACCAAGATCTCTATCCTCCCAGAGCTCCAGTCACAAGCAGGGCAGGGGTGGGTGGGCAAAACTATCAAGAAAGCCAGAAGAAAGACATACACAAGGCCAAAGACTTAGAGCTGACTTTCCAAGAGAGCAGATCCACTGATCAGAATTTGCTATCATAACGTGTGTATAGTAAAGTAATGATTCTATTAAAATCAAGTCTTTATTGAGGCCCCATGAGGACATAAGGTGGGGTCAGACATTGAAAAGTGTGGGCCCTGAGCCCTGCCTCTTGGGGCTCTGTGCTCTAAGGCAAGTTACTAAAGGATTTTGTGCCCCAATTTCCTCATCTGCAAAATGGGGATGATAAAAGCACTTCAGAGAATTATCACTATGATTAGATGAGCAGATGGAAAGTGGCTGGCACACACTGAAAATTCAACAGTTATCTTTCTTCCCTGTCATCATTCTTGCTCCAGGTGCTGACCATTCAGTTAGAGATCTGAGGAGACACCTAATTTTCCATCTCAAGTCCTTAAGAGAAGCCTAGAAGTGCTGGGGTATAAGAGGCTCAAGGGAGACGTACACGCCAGGGCCCTAAATAAGCCTCGACTTTCCTAGTTCCTCCTTCAGAGACCTGGCCCCAAGTTGTGATCATACTGGGGCCCCAGGGACTGCTTGCCAGAGACTCTTGATGCTGCTGCGATCTCAATGGGGATGTTTTATGGCGTTGGAGAGGAGAGGGGCTGTAACCACACCAGCAGGGGTCCTGTTGTTGCTATTGTTGTGAGGTGATGCCAGGTCAGTTCCATCTCATGGTGACCTCGTGTACAGCAGAACAAACCTCTGCCCAGTCCTTGGCCATGCCCACCGTTGTTTTTATGCTTAAGCCCAGAGTTGTACCACTGTGTCAATCCACCTCACCGAGGGTCTTCCTCTTCTTCTCTGAACTTCTACTTTACCAAGCATGATGTCATTCTCCAGGTGTCGATCCCTCCTGACAACATGTTCAAAGTATGTAAGATATAGTCTTGTCATCCTTGCTTCTAAGGAGAACTCTGGGGTCCTACTCACCGGAAAAATTTCATACAGGCAAAACACAGTGCTAGGTACTGTGGATGCACAGACCATTAAGGTCCAAGCCCTGCTCTCCAGCTCTATAGGGAAGCAGGAAAGGAGAGGAAGTTTTATCACTTTGCTTCCTGTGATACCTACAGTGCTGGATGGTAGCCAGCACAACCCCTCAGCTACTATCAGCTGAGGGGGCTTCTGGACCCTTCCACAATCCTTGCAGGCCTTCAAAGGCGTAAGGAGATGGAGTGGAGACTTGGCTCTCTTTTTGCTTGTTAACCAAACCCCGACCTCTGCAGCACACTGGACCCCGAGATGGAATGCTTATGTACTTGCTATTTCCGTCTTGCCCCAGCCCAGCCACATGGGTGTTGGAGCCCTTTAGAAACTCAGACGGTGTCTCACCTTAATCTTGTCCTCTCTGCCTCTTTCTGTCCTTCCTGTCCCAGCTGTGGGTATCTTCCCTTCCATCCTCTCTCTCCGTGGCTTGTGATAAAACCATGTTCTGAGCAGACTCAGCTCTTGCTATGTGGAAGGGAGGTTGGAGAATTTACAAAGCGCTTTTACCTGTACCTAATGCCTGGCTTTGAAGGTTGTTGTCCATCACAGGCTTCAAGATCTTATTTGGGGCTGTCAGAGTTGAACATTGTCCTAAGGCCATTGTAAAGAGAAAGGTCCATTCAAACCTCCCCAGGCAGTGTCGGCTGAGTCTGGCTGATGCAGGGAGCCTCAGCTACAATACAGATTAAAGAATACACTAATATACTTCAAAAATAGTGTCTCTGCTGTTCCTCATTACTTATGCTAATCATAAATGGAGAGAAGATTGAGGTTGACAAAACTTTCATTTTACTCAGATCCACAATCAACACCTATGCAAACAACAGTCAAGAAATCAAACAGTGCATTGTACCAGGTAAATCTGCGTTAAAAAGATCTCTTTGAAGTGTTAAAAAGCAAAGAGGTCACTTTGAGGACTAAGGGGAACCTAGTCCAGGACATGGTGTTTTCAGTCACCTCACATGCCTGTGAAAGTTTGACAGTGCAAAAGGAAACCCGAAGAAAACTTAATCTCTTGGAATTATGGTGTTGGAGAAGAATATTGCATACATCATGGACTGCCCAGAAGAACCAACAGATCTGTCTTGGAAGATAGACAACCAGAGTGCTTCTTGGAAGCAAGGGTGGACAAACTTCAAGTCATGCACTTGGAGCATGTTATCAGACAGGGATCAGTCCCCGGAGAAGGATGTCATGCTTGGTCAAGTAGAGGGTCATCGAACCTCGGCGACACGGATTGGCACAGTCACTGCAACAACGGACTCAAAACACAGCAACAATTGTGAGCATGGCACAGACCCAGGCAGCGTTTTGTTGTGCTGGACATGAGGTTTCTGTGAGTTGGAACTGACCCAACAGCACCTAACAACAGCTTCATTGCTTTGATGGCCTCCACTCCATCACCACCAAACCACCGCAAACTGGGCCCTCTCCAAGGCTTTAGAGCCTCTGAGCCTTTTCTCCAAAGGAACTGTGGGTTTCAAGGACACTTCCTCCCTACATGTTAAAAAAAAGAACCAAACCCGCCGCTGCTGAGTCAATTCCAACCACAACGAACCTATAGACAGAGCAGAACTGCCACATAGAGTTTCCAAGGAAAACCTGGAGGATTTGAACTGCCAACCTTCTGGTTAGCAGCTTTAGTGCTTAACCACTATACCGCCAGGGTTCACCCCACAATTGTTAGGCCTTCAGCTTCAGGTCAACCCTCCACCCATTCCTACAGCCACACCAACCCCGCACTCAGCATGGGACGCTTACTAAAGGGAGGTTGTGGCCCAGGATGAGACTGTGTGCCAACCGCATCAGATAAGTCCAAACTATGCAGATTCTTAGTTCAGCTGCACTGGTCCAGAGGCTTGTGGCCACTTGTGGAGAAAGAGGAGGAAAAGGGAATGGAATGGGTCATCTTGTAAACCAAAATTCAGTAAGCTCTAGATACTTGCATGGAGAGTTTTCATACCATGTACTTTTGACCTAGGAGCTCTAGTGGCACAGTGGTTAAGCGCTCAACTGCTGAAAGCAAGACTGAGGTTTAAGTCCACCAGAAACTTCGCAGGAAAGGGCAATCTGCCCCTGTAAAGATTAAACCAAACCAAACCCGCTGCTGTGAAGTTGATGCCAACTCATAGTGACCCTAAGAAGACAGAGTAGAACTGCCCCATAAGTTTCCAGAGAGCACCTGGTGGATTTGAACTACTATCCTTTTGGTTGGGAGATGTAGCACTTGATCAATATGCCAGCAGGGTCACTGTGAGTAGGAACTGACTCGATGACATGCAACAGGTTAGAGCATACCCTAGGATGTATGTCATCCTACCTGGAGGAAAGAAGTCAGTGTAGTCACCCCCCTGGTCTCCTGCTCCCCTCTACGTTTCTTCTCCTCCTTCGGCAAAGGCTCACCAGTTCCTGGGCTCCAGAACTGGAAGACCTGATTCAGAACTTTTCTAGCTGAGGGATCCTGGATAAGCCCTTGGGGCCTCGTTTCCTGAGTCATAAAATGGGAAGGCTAATGACTTCATGCCTAGTGTGCGGGTTAAGTGACTCACATGTGATTCATTTCCTTAATGTGCTTAGAACAGTGCCTGGCACACATAAGCTCTCGATTAACGGTAGCAGTTATTTTCCTTCCAGTCACTTATTTTTGGGACGGACGCCAGGCACTGCGGCAAGCACTTTCTCTCATCTCATTTGGGTCTCACTGTAGCCTCACGGAGGCCCTGGGTGGTGTAAGCAATTTACTCATTTGGATGTTAAGTGAAAGATTTTACAGGTTGACATTCACCCAGAGGCTCCTTGGAAGAAAGACCTGGCAGTCTGCTTCCTAAAAATCAGCCACTGAAAACTCTGTGGAGGACGGCCCTACTCTGATACACACAGGGTCGACACGAGTTGGGACTGACTCTGTGGCAACTGTGGCTTTTTTAACAGCTATAAAGCCACTACTGCAATCATCTGGTGCCAGATAAGGAATTGGAGGCTGGGGAGAAGATTCAAGGGTCCATTCAAGGTCGTGCTAACAGAGTAAGAGGGATGTTGGGAATAGTCTGACTCAAAAGGCATGCTCTTAATCCATGTATGGTAGTCTTTTCAGGAAATGGGTCTTGAGGGCATAGGAAAGTGAAAAAGACCTCCTCATTAAAGAGCTTATCTTTAAGGAAATTGAAACCTTTATGAAAATAGCCATCCCTGTAGGGGGTTCCCATAAACCCTGGAGGCTTAGTGGTTAACTGCTGTGGTTGCTGTCCTAAAGGTCACAAGTTCGAATCTACCAGATGCTTCTTGGAAACTCTATGGGGCAGTTCTACTCTGCCCTATAGGGTCCCTATGAGGCAGTCGACTCAGTGCCAATGGGTTTTATGTGGAGTGCCTAAAGGCCGGGAAGCCTCCTTCTTCAGATTGGCTGGTTCAAAGCCAGACAGTGACTCTTTTCTCAAACCCCAGCTCAGTGAGACCAGGTCCTCACTAAGGACCTGTGAGGGAGCTTCCCTTCCTCACTTCTCCGAGCTCACGGTCAGTGGGAGCTCTCCAGTTCTCCCCTGGGTGTCCTGTGCTCTGGGACACCCTGGCTGCCTGGGGCATCACTCTGCAGCCTATCCTCAGGCCCAGGCTGGGCACCACCCTTCACTCATCTTCTGCTCCCATCTCCCTGGTCAAAACCTACCCTGCACTTCAGGCTTCAGGAATGAAGTCATACTGAGCAGTGCTAACAAGTGATGATTGCTGATTGTGTCCTGCCCAGAGAGATTTGCATTTTAACAGGCCAAAGACATAAAAGGCTTATGGTGGTAATTGGGCAACAGGACCAGCCATCAGAGGAATAAGTGAGGCAGGGGCACCTGTCGGGCCTGGTCCAACCAGTGAGCATCCTGCTGCACAGCTGGTGAGATGCACCCTGGCACAGTCACAGTTGAGGGTGAGCAGCCTCATCCTAGGACATGGAAGAAGCCAGTCTGTGGCTTGGGTGAAGCCACTTAAAAGTAGGCAGAGAAACAGCTTGTGGGACTGGGTTACTGAGTTTAAGGGTTTAAGACCATAGTCTCAGGTCAACTTGGCCAACTGGCATAACATATCTCGTAAAGATAATGTTCTATATCCTAGTTTGGTGAGCAATGTTTGGGGTTTTAAAAGCGTGTAAGTGGCCCTGTAAGATATATCTATTAGTCTCTGCATATGTGGAGGAAAAGAGAAAGAAGGAAACCGAAGACTCAAAGAAGAAATCAGTCTACAGGACTAACAGTCAAGTCTGCTTGAATCATGGCATCACCTACCCTGAAACTAGAAGAACTAGATGGTGCCTGGTTCCCACCAGGGACACAATAGATGGTCCTGGATAGAATGGGAAAAAACATAGAACAAAACTCAAATCTTAAAAAAGGCCAGACTTACAACAGGGCAAGTAGAGAGTAGAGAAACCCCCAAGACTATCATCCTGGAGTACTCTTAAACTTGGAACTCAAACCACTCCTGGAGATGACCTATCAACCAAAATAGAGAGGAGATCATAGAAAAAAATAGTAATACTGCCCTGTGCTTCTCTAAACCATCTTCTGAATGACCTAAGGGTGAATAGTTACCCTAGTACAAAGATTGGATCCGACTCAACAGCACTTGGCTTGGCTAGTACTAAGATGAGACGGTAAAGGAGTGGGGAGAGGAGATAGGTCAAGGAGGTATAACAGTGGGAACAGAGCAACCAGACCGGAAATAAGGAGAACATTGGCACGTTGTAAAAAGAATAACCAATGTCACTGGATAATAAATTATATACAACCCACACATAGACACACACACAAGCCCAAAAAACATTGCCATCAAGTTGATTCTGACTCCTAATGACCCTGAAGGGTGAAGTAGACCTGCTGCTGTGGATTTTCCAAGGAGTGGCTGGCGAATTTGAACTACCAACCTTTTGAATAACAGCTGAACTGAAGACCTAATTTGCTATGTAAATTGTCTTAGTTGTCTAGTGCTGCAGTAATAAAAGTACCACAAGTGGACAGTTTTAACAGACAAACATTTCTTTCCTGACAGTTTTAGAAGATACAGAAGCAAATTCAGAGCCCTGGCCCTAGCAGAAATGCTTTCTCTCTGTGTTTTGGCTCTGGAAGAAGTTCCTTGTCCCTTCAGCTCCTGCTTCCTTGGAGATCTCCATATTATCTTGCCATCTCTCTTATTCCATTTCAGCTTCTTCAACTTGCTTGTTTAATGCCTTTTTTATCTTGAAAGAGAATGGCTCCAGACACACCCTACACTCATCCTGTCTTATTAGCATAACAAAGACAACCCATTCACAAACAGGACTGTAAGGTAGCACAGAGGTGAGACTTGACCATGTGTACTTTGGTGAGACACAATTTAATCCAGAACTTTCTGTCCTTTGCCCCCTATCCATATTCTTCCTTATGGAAAACACATTCACCCCATCACATCATCCCCAAAGTATTAAACCAAGTCCAAGTTCAAAATCTCATCTTCTGCATCATCTAAATCAAAATACGGTGAGACTTTAGGCATATTCCCTCCTGGGGCAAAATTCCTTTACATCTATGAACCTGTGAAATATAGACTACAAGTTAGCTGATTCCAAAGCTCAACGTAGAACAGGCACAAGGTAGACAACGGCATTACAAACGGCAGAATTTAGAGGGAAAGAAGGGATGATGGGAATCTAGCAAGTCTAACACCCAGCAGAGCAATCTGCTGCCTCTCAAGGCTGGAAAATAATCCCCTGTTCTCTGAGACTATCTGGGCAATGACCCCGCCTTCCAGGCTCTGGGTGTTAGCCATGCCCTCTGGATTCTGGGGAGAAGCTCCTCCACCTCGGGCTTCAGCTGCACCTTCGAGCCCACTGACAGCTCTCCTTGTCTCAGCTTCAGGTTTTAGGCCACTCTCCTAGTCCGAGTGGCAACCCTGCCCCCTGGGCCGTGTAAGGCCACATGCTTCTGCCCACTGGGCATGGCAGCCCCACCCTCTTAGCTTTGAGGAGCAGCTCCCTGCCCCTGGCACTCGTGAACAGCAGCTCTACACTCCAGAAGCAAATTGGTGGAGATCCAGCTCTTTGAAACCTAGGAGGCTGTGGCCCTACCCTTTGAAACACAGCAGGCTGTGCTCCCACCCTTTGAAATCGAGGCAGCCATGCTTCCTGTGCTCCTTCCAACAGTTCTACTCAACTCCGAGCTGCTCCAGGGATAGTCCTCTTCTTTTCTTGGAGGACAACAGGTGTAGCTCTTCTGTTTTCTGCCTGCAGAATTCCAAGAGGCAGTGTTCTGTCCTTCTTTTTCCAACCCCTGCAGTCTAAGCTGTTGGGTTTTCTACTACGGTCATTGGTCAGAGCCTCTGATCACAGTCTTCATCTCTTTAACAAAAGATTGCGTAGCCGCATCCTTGGGGAACATTGTAGGGCACACATCCTTTGTTGATACAGCAGAATTTTCCAAATTTTATTTTCATTTTGCACAGTTTATTTTTAAGTCTATCTCTTTCATCTTGCTTTTTACTGTGAGCAGCAAGGAGAAATCACTGCAGCCCTTTGAGATCTTGCTTAGAAATCTCATCAAGCAGATATCCAAGTTCATCACTTACAAGTTATACCTCCCACCAAATATTTGATCATAATTCAGTCAGACGAGTTCTTTGCTGCAGCATAAAAAACATCACTCTTCCTTCATTGTCCAGTCCCACACTCACCATTTCCTTTCAATGTCAATATTTCTAGCTGGTACCACATGTGTCATGGATTGAACTGTATTCCCCACAAAAATCTGGCAATTTCGCCAGGCCATGGTTCCCAGTATTGTGTGACTGTACACCGTTTTGTCATTTGATGAGAGTTTCCTTGTGTGTTATAAATCCTGCCACTGTGATGTGATGAGGTAGATTAATGGCAGTTACATGGATGTGATATACAAGATTGGATAGTGTCTTAAGTCAGGCTCTTCGAGATTTAAGAGAGAGTGGTGAGCAGAGAGACATGGGGACCTCATACCACCAAGAGACCAGTCACAGAAGCAGAGCACATGCTTCGGATCTGAGGTTCCTGGACAGAGGTGCTCCCAAACAAAAGGAAGAGGGATGACAAGGACATTTCTTCAGAGCCAACAGAAAGAGAAAGCCTTCTCCTGGAGCTGACTCTCTGAATTTGGCCTTGTAGCCTACTAGACTGTGAGAGAATAAATTTCTCTTTGTTAAAGCCATCCAGCTGTGGTATTTCAGTTATAGCAGCACTAGGTCACTAGGACAATATGTGTTCTCTAAGATGACAGAGGCTTTCTCTATAGCTCCCCTGACTTCCTTCTGAGCCCTTAACCAGAACTGCCTTTGACATTCGTAATTCTACCAACAGGCTTTTCCAGGCAACCTAGGCTTTATTATTAAACTCTGTGCCATTGAGTCAACTCCGACTCATCGCAACCCTGTCGGACAGAGTAGAAGTGTCTCAGAGGGTCTCCAAGGAGTACTGGTGGATTCGAACCGCTGACCTTTTGGTTAGCAGCTGAGTTCTTAACCACTTTCCCACCAGGACTTCACCTTTTACTGTTCCAAAAACTTAAATCCATTGCGTTCAAGTCAATTCCAACTCATAGTCACCCTAAAGGACAGAGTAGAAGTGCCCCACAAGGTTTTCAAGAAACAGCTGGTAGATTCAAACTGCTGACCTTTTGTTGAGCAGCCATAGCTCTTAACCACTGTGCCACCAGGCCCCCCTTTTGCTACCAGGCACCTTAAAACTCTTGCAGCTTCTACCCATTACTTCCAAAACCTCTTCCACATTTTAGGTGTCTGTTTGAGCAGCACCCCATTCACTGTTACAGTACCAAACTGCGTCTTACTCCTCTAGCGCTGCTGTGACAGAAATACCAGAACCAGACAGCTTTGACAGACAGAAGTTTGTTTTCTTGCAGTTTTAGGAGGGTGGAAGTTCAAGTTCAGAGCCCTGGCTTAAGGAGAAGTCTTTCTCTCTCTGTCGGGTCTAGAGGAAGGTCCTTCTCTTTAGCTTTTGCTCCCTGGGCCTGGGCATCTCTCTTATCCCACCTCAGCTTCTTTGACTTGCTTGTTAATGTCTTTTATATCTCAAAAGAGATGGGCCCCAGACACACCCTACACTAGTTAAGCCTCAGTAACATAATAAAGACAACCCATTCACAAATGGGTTTATAACCACAGGCACAGAGGATAGAGTTTACAACACATATTTTGGGGGAAGGCAGTGCAATCTGTAACATGTATTTTCTCAAAAATTGCAATAAATATTTTAAATTAAAAAAGAAAAAAAAAAGCAGGCAGAGGTTTTTCCACGTGGCATATGGGGTGAGTTAGACAAGTTGCTCTAGCAACAGGCACCAGAAATTCCAAACAAGATGACGCAGAGGAGGGGCTCCTGCCTCTGCAGCTGGTGCTGACGGCTGTCTTCCCCCAACACATTACCCAGCTGGGCTGTCCTACCAGAAACCCTGACCTTGCAGATTTTCAGGGCCCTTTGCTTCCCTGCAGATCAGGAAGACAGCTCCTCTGGAAGTTCACAGACTATGAAAAATCGTGAAATGGGCAAGTGAGTGCAGCTTCTGACAGTCTAGAGAGAGCTCACCTACGTGTTCACTCCATTGGTCGGGATAGGCCAGGTGAGGCCAGAAGGCCTGACAAAGCTAGTGTGCCCATTAGATGGATGGGGAAACTGAGGCTCTGCAAGGTTGAATGTTTGTTTGCCCAAGATCCCATGAGGATGCAGGGCTGAGTCCACCTGTGTGCAGAGTAGAACTGCTCTTGGGATTTCTGTGGCCATGACCTTTGGGAAGCAGATCACCAGGCCTTGCTTTCTAGTCCCCTCTAGATGGGCTGGAACTACCAACTTTACACTTAGGTAGCTGCTGAGCAGCTGGGGACAAGTCACAGTTTAAACTCAGCCCCAACCAAGCAGAAGAGAAAACACCATCCATGGGGACAGGAAGGGACTTGCTCACAGGTCACTCAACCAGTCAATGGTCAAGCCTGGATTTAACTGGTTTTCCCAATTCTCAGCCCCTCTCTGTCTGAGTCCCATAAGATTCACAACCAGGTGGAGTTGGAAACATTACCTGGCTTCTGAGAGGCTGAACCACAGGAGGTAGTGGGGAGTTGGTAGGTTACTCATGATGACATTGTCTATGTCCCCCACAAGGCCATAAGCTAATTGTTCCTACTGTGGTCTTGAGCAGAAGATCTGGGAAAGCTAGAGATAAGCTGCAAGGGGATCGATTTGGCCAAGGGTCCCCTTCAGAACTGCCTGCAGACAGACAACAGACAGGAAGGCCAGGGGGACAGGGCTATGAGAGGTGACAAGCAGGTGTTGGACGAAGTCCACAAAGGCCATTCTAGCCTGGATGCTGGCCCCCCGGCACTGTCGCGTGCGTTCAGGAGAAGGCAGAGGCTGACTGGGTTTGGGGCTCTGTGCAAACACAGCCCTGATTGGGGGGACAGGGGGCCCTCCATGGAGGGGAAGACGAGGCCCCGGATCAGGGCATGGCAGGAGGGCCCTGCCCAGAGAACCACAAAGCCTCCTCCTGGACTCCTGCCAGTACGCCTGCCTCATCCATCCAGAATGTTCTCTGTAGTAGCCTAAGGAAAGCTAAAACACAACTAAGACTGCACAGTCACGCCCCAAGTTGAAACCCTCACTGGCTCGCCACGCTGTCGGGCTGACTCCAGACTCCGTGTCAGAGCTGAGTGGACCCTGGATGAGAACTCAGGACTCGCCCCTAGCAGCACTGCACGTGTCTGCAACTTCCCTGACTCCCCCCACTCCCCCACCCACTACCCACCCCACAGACTGAGCTGCTCCAAGGCACCCAGCTCTCTCTGGCCTTCACCCTCCCTAGACCCTGTTCTGCACTCTCTCTCCTTCCTCCTGGCTGCCTGTCCTCGTCTTCAGGTCTCCACCTGGGCACCCTCTCCTTCTGAAAGCCGCATCTGACCCCTTGCTTTGGAGCTTGGGGCGCGCCTGTACCGTGTCCAGATACCTATCCTTCCCCACCGTGGAGTTCTACAACTGCTAGGCATCATCTCCCAGGACTAGATGCTTCCTGAGACAAGGAACCCCAGGTCTCGTTATTGACTGGCTGTCTAGCTCCCTCCAGGGCCAGATAGCGGGTGCTTGCTTTAAAAGTATTGGATAAGGAAAAATCTGTCAGTCCAGGTAAATGGAAAGATGGTTAGGGTCAGGATTTTTAACCAACTGTTCTCAGGTCAGTTCCAACTCACGACAACCCCGTGTGTGTCCAAGCAGAACTGTGCTCTGCAGGGGTTTTGTGGCAGATTTTTCAAAAGAAGGTCACCAGGCCTTTTCTTCTGAGGGACCTCTAAGTGGACTTGAACCTTCCACCTTTCAGTTAGCAGCCAAGCAGGTTAACCCTTTGCATCATCCAGAGACCCCAAGGGCAGGATTTAAAAATAAGGATACGACTGGCCATGGAGCCGGTTCTGACTCCTGGCCACCCCACATGTGTCCCAAGTAGGGATGTGCTTCACAGCGTTTTTAGGGGCTGAATTTTCGGAAGTAGCCCAACACGCTTTCCTCCGAGGACGAGGTAGATGTCTCAGTTTCCTTGCACATACGCACCCCAGGAGGTCGCAACACCACACAGGTGTGAGCCAGGCCCTGCACTCTGAGGAAAAGAAGCTGGAAAGAGATAGGTCCTGCCCATCAACAAACTTTGGGTTTCAAACAATGAATTTGCTGAATGAGTACAGAATGTCCCCCTTGAGCTTCTGGCTCCTTTAAAGAGTTACCCATTGGGGGCCCATTTGGCAACTGCAGCTCTGATGGTTAGATAGGGACCTGCGGGGGCAGGGCGGGGACCTTGACAGTGAGCTTATATTAATAGGGAGGAACCATCCAAAAACAGAGGGTGAGAATCTTGGCACAACTGAAAGAATGTCACCAGAGCCACTCAGCTGTACACACAGAAACTATTGAATTATTGCATGTTTAGCTGTGTATATTGTCAACAACAACAAATAGAATTTTTTTAAAAAAGAAACTTTGGTTTAACAGAACAGGGAAGATATTTGGAGAAATAATTACAATACCAGGGAGAAAGGGGCAAGAGCAGCAGACAAAGGATTATGGAATTTGAGAGATGGGAGAGAGATGATTTATAAGGGCCTGAAAGATCAAGTCTGGCTGCCAGTGGAAGTGGGTAGAAGGTGTAACTGAGCAAACCACCTGTCATTCGGCCTCTGGGACACAGGAGTATGTGCTCTGGGGAGCTGAGGCCTATGGGAGAGGACCTGGATGCCAACTGCAGCACGTGGATTTGGCAGATGGAAAGCCACTGAGGTCTCTGGGGAGGATTCGTGGCCTGCAGGGTCACTGTGAGTCAGAATCAGCTCTATGCTAGTGAGTTTTGTTGTTTTGTTTTTTATTTTAGTTTTTATCTGTGTTTTGCAAAGGTCCCTGCTGAGGAAAGACAGCAGTGGGACTGGATGAGGCAGAACAGTAACAAGGAGCAGGTGGAGCGCTAAAACAGCTACTGTGGTGACGCAGGCCAGAGCCTGGCGTCCAGGCAGTGGTGTGGCAAAGGGGCCGTGGCCCTCTAAGGGGTGACATCCCCCATCCTAGCCACCAGAAAGGGGAAAGAGGCATCAAAGGATGCTATCTCAGTAACCCGGTGTGGCTGCAACAACAGATACCACAAGAGGGTGGCTTAAAGTACAGAAATGTGTTTCTCACAGTTCGGAAGCCTAGAAGATTGAATTCAGGACCTGTTTCTACCGAGGGGTCCTTTCTTGGCTATTTCAGCTTCTAGTGAAGACCAGAACCAAACCCAATGGCATCAAGTCGATTTTGACTCATGGCAATCCGACAGGACAGAGCAGAATTGTCCCGCAGGGTTCCCAAGGAGCACCCAGAGGATTTGAATTCCCCACCTTTGGGAGGGCTGCTGAACTCTTAACCACTGTGCCACCAGGCTCCTTTATAGGTACAAGAGTTAGGAGTTCAACCCGTATTTTGAGCTGAAACAATTCAACCAACAATAGGTAAAGCCACCAGCCTGAGGAGAGACTGCGTGGGGACGAGCCTGGAGGAGGGGCAAGTCAAGTCATTTCTGGGCGTAACAATGCGGTGGTGCTGGTGGGCAGGTGGAGGTGTCCCTCAGGCAGTTGGAATTTTGCTGGGAGGTTGGCAGTGAGTCTGCCCTGGAGTGTTTTGACTGGGGCCTATCACAAAACCATGCCTCAGTGACCCCCGTGAGAGGGATTGCCTGGGTGACAGGGCCCTCAATCTGCCATCCTTTTTCCAGGCCCACAAGCAGTGATTCATGCCCCCAATTTAAAGAGAACCCAAAATCCAAGTTTAAAAGCTTTTCAGAGCAGAAGAAGCCGAGGAGAGGCCCACAGCTGGGCCAGACCGCAAGCCAAACGTCAGCTGTGGAATGTGTTTGCTGCTGGCAACAAGGCCAGGCAGGGCAGGGATACTGGCAGGCCCTCGAGAGACAAGAGCGGGCCCATGAGAATCCTTCAAGTGCCCCAAACTTACTGAAATCATCAACAAGATAGTCCCTGCTCTTTCAGGTTAGGTCTGCTCTCATTTTGGCCTGAATCTTAAACCCAGGCCCTTCCTCCCTCTCCCCTCAGTCCGTAAGTGCCACTGGTCCCCTATCACCCTTTCGGTGACAGCTCTGCTCTCCCCTTATTCTTCCCACCTCTGCGCAGCTGGGACAATGAGGACCAGGAGGCAGGGAGTGGGGCGCAGCCTTCAATAAGGGGCCTCAGAAAAGTTCGTGTAGTTTGTGCAACACAGGCTAACTGGTCTCCCCTCCCCTGCCTTCCACCCAGCAGCAGAAGGATCCCGTGAAAATGTAGGTCAGATCGTGCCCTGTTACCTCCGCTGCTAACCCTGAAAGTCTCCCCTTCCTACTCTGAGTCAGAGGCCCTGAATGACCTGGCTCCTGCTGCCTGTCTGACCTCCTCCTCCCCCGGGCTCTCTTCATGGCCTTGGGGTGTTCTCAGTTGTATCACTAAGATTGGGGCCACCCAATGCAGTGAGTCAGGGTATCACCACCCGTCATGTTAAATACCACAAAACTGTAGCTGAAACACCAGAAAATTTGGCAAAATCAGGAAAGAAAATAAAAGTGGAGGCTTATAACATGTGCAGTTGAGATCACATGATTCTAAGCACCATTGTGATTGGATGATACTGGGGAGGTTCAAAAAGTCAACCAGCTTAAAGTTTTAGCCTTATGGGTAGGTTGATACATGTTGGCAGGGTTCATAAAAAGGTCTTTGTTGTGTAACTATTTTTATAAAGAAGATAATAAGTTTCTGCTGATACAGTGCACCAAAAGTTTGTAGACAGTCATTTTGATGTCACCCCCGCTGACAGTGTCTCCCTGGTGCAGTCCACATTGGCACACTGCCGTGACAGCTCCAGGTCAGAATACCAGGTCACTTGGGCCTTTGCAGTTGCTGTGCCCTCTACCTGGAAGGATCTCCTCCAGAAAACTTCTCTCTTCCTTCGGGTCTTGGCTCAAACAGCACCCTCTCATGAGGGCTCCCTGGCATTTCTAACTAGAACTTCCCCTGCAGGCACCCCCCCATAAGCCCTCCCCCTGTGACCCCTCTCTGCTTTAGTCTCTACCAGGCTTTTAACGTCATCTAGTCATTACCCAGAAACCCTGGTGGCATAGTGGCTAAGTGCTGTGTCTGCTAACCAAAAGGTTGGCAGTTCAAATCAACCAGAGCCTCCTCGGAAACCCTGTGGAACAGTTCTACTCTGTCCTATGGGATTGCTGTGAGTCGGAATCTACTCAAGGGCGGCGGTGTGTTTTGGTTTTAGTCATTACCCTGCTATGGCTGCTGACCAAAAGGTTGGCAGTTCAAATCTACCAGGTGATCCTTGGAAGCTCTATGGGGCAGTTCTACTCTGTTAATGCTCAGCTGCTAACCCACCAGCTGCTTTGCAGGAAACAGACGTGGTAGCCTTCTTCTGTAAAGATTACAGCCTTGGGAACCTATGGGGGCCGTTTAACATGATGGCCGTGGGTTAGCATCATGGGTATTGTAAACGGTTAACTCACTCAGCTGCTAACCAAAAGATTGAAAGTTCAAATCCACCCAGAGGTAGCACAGAAGAAAGATCTGGCAATCTATTTCCAAAAAAAAAAAAAAAATCAGCCTCTGAAAACCCTGTGCAACACTGTTCTACTCTGACACACTGGGGGTCACCATGAGTCAGAATTGACTCAACAGCACCTGGCTGTTAAACAGCATAGCATAGGACCAGGCCGTGTTTCATTTTGTCACACTAAAAGTTGCGACGATTTGGAGCCAACTCGTGGTAACCGACAACTAGCCACAGTGACATTATTACTAGCTATATTTATTCACCTCCTGTTTTGTCTGACTCCCCCGAGAATGGAATCTTCATGACTGCAAACATTTCTCCTACTGTGTTTACTTATGTATGAGAATAACCTGAGGAATGCCTGCCTAGACTAGGCAAGTAATCAATTATTTGTAGAATATCTGAATTAATCAATGAATCTCTCCTCATCGGCTGGCAACAGATGGCAGAAGTCCCATTGGCCAATCAGGTGCACCTTTGAGTTAAGCACTGCCCTCTCTCCCATCACCACCAATGCCCTGGATGGGTACACGTTCTGACCTGGCACTTCTGTGGTCATTGTAAAGCCTTCGTTTCTAGACAGGAAGCCAGTGGCTGCTGAAAGTCAATTGCATGCACCCAGCGTATGGAAGGTTGCTGAGGGGAAGGAGGGTATCTTGAAGGGAAAAACCCCAAACCAAACCCACTGCTGTTGACTCCATTCTGACTCATAGTGACCCTACAGCACAGAGTAGAACTGCCCCCACAGAGTTTCCAAGCACTGCCTTGTGTGGATTTGAACTGCTGACCTTTTGGTGAGCAACCATAGAGGAAGACTTCAAAAACAGACAGTTCCGTCCCCAGCAGGCAGACCAGGCCAGCCTAGCTGGCCCCATGCTGCTCAGCGTTGTTCACTCTGAGTCAGAGAGGGCACCAGGGGACACGGGAAGGCCTTGTTTTACACAGTGAAAGTGTAGGTTTACAGTAGGACTTCCCAGGAATCAAAGGGGTGGGGCCAAAGTTAAAACGCCAAATTTTCCACAAAAGGGAGGAGACTCAGACATAATCCACAGGGTGTGGCTGTGTCATTTAGTAGCTAAGAAGGAGCTAGGCAACCTGACACCTAAGAAGGATCAATTGGTCCTAACCCATCTGGAGCAGAAGAGAAGGGAGGACGCAAGGAAAATCTGAACTCAAGCGACAGAAAGGACCACATACACCAAAGATGACTTCCGCATGGTGCCTGGCCACCACCAGTGACTGGAAACACAACAAAGAGTCCCTGACAAAGCAGGAGAAAAATGGGGTGCAGAACTCAAACCCTGTTAAAAAAAAGACCAGACTTGATGGTCTGACAGACTGACGGTCTCTGGAAGATGTGACCTGCAGAACATGTGGTCCTCAGACTCTGCTAGCCCAGAACCAAAACCATTCCCCAAGCCAACTCTTCAAAGATTGGATTAGACTATAGGACATAAAATGATACCAACAGGCAGTGTGCTTCTTGGCTTAAGTAAATACATGAGACTAATTGGACAGCTTCTGTCCAAAGGTGAGATGAGAGGGCAGAGAGGGACAGCAGCTGGTTCAGTGGACAGGATGGAAGGCAGGAGTGTGCTGTCACAGGTTGGAGAGAGCAACTAGAATTACATGGCAACATATGCATAAGTTTATGACAAATTGACTTGGGTTGTAGACTTTCACTAAAGCGCAACAAAATATCTCTTAAAAAAGAAAAAGGAAGAGTTAGGAGTGCCCAGAGAAGACAGTGAGTGCTGAAGAGTCACCCCAGGTTATAGTTCAAACCCTGGGAAGCACCAGAGTTTGTCCTGGTAGCTTGAGAGATGACATGAAACCCATTGTATAGATGGAAAGACTGATTCTGAGTTCCCCTGGGTCCATATTAGCAGCATGTTCCACTGACATGGGATTTGTATCATGGCCTTGATACTTCCTAAGTGTGTGATCTCAGGCAGATCACTTCCTCCCTTTTGGAATGTGTATGCAGTGAAGATTATAATATCTACCTTGTAGGTTAGAAACTCTGGCAGCATAGTGGTTAAGTGCTGTGTCTGCTAATCAAAAGATCGGCAGTTTGAATGTGCCAGGCACTCCTAGGAAACTGCATGGGGCAGGTCTACTGTGACCTACAGGATCACCAGGAGTTGCAATCGACTCGACGACAGTGGGTTTTATATTGTTTTGTTTTGTTTTTACCTTGAAGGGTTAATATGAAGAATTAAAAATAATACCCAATATCAAAGGAAACATCAGGTAGGGAGGAGGTGCTCTAGAAATAGTAAGAGCAATAGCAGCTAACACTGAGAGCTCCTGGGAATCAGACTGTATTGTGAGCACTCATTTTAGCCTTCCAACAATCTGGGGGAAGGGGTGCTGTTATAGGATTTTCAGTGGCTGATTTTTTGGAAGCAGATGGCCAGGCCTTTCTCCTGAAGCACCTCTGGGTGACTCCAACTTCCAGCCTCTCAGTTACTATTCGCACCACACAGAGACTCATAATTTGCTTTCATTTGACTTGAAATCAACTCAGTCTTTCTACTTAACCTCATCCTAAGCAGTTCTTAGAAGGAGCCATGTTGGCACAGTGGTTAAACACGCAGCTGCTAACCAAAAGGTCAGCCATATGAACCCACCGGTCACTCCAAGGCGGAAAGATATGGCAGTCTGTTTCCATAAAGATTTACAGCCTTGGGACCCCCTATGAGGCAGTTCTACTCTGTCCTGTAGGGTTGCTATGAGTCAGACTCAGAGACAGCAAGTTTGATTTCTTGTTTTTTATTTTTTTTTTTTACTTGAAAGTCTAAATTTTGATCTGCTTGTACTAAATACTCATTAAATAAAGTTTTGGAGTCCCTGGATGGTACAAAGGGTTAACACACTCAGCTGCTAATGAAAGCTGAGCCCACCTGAGGTTCTTCAGAAGAAGGCGTGGTGATGTCCTTCTGACGCGCATGGGCTCAAGTCAGCTCAACAGCAGCCAGTTGGCCAAGTTTCAGTGCTAACTCTTATACCATCTAGACTCTTCTCACCCACCATGCCAAGGAGGATGCTGGGTCACACCGTGCTGCCTGCAGGAAGACCAGACACCTCACTCTGGGGTGGGGGATGTTTAGTTTATTTTGTTTTCATTGACAGCATGACTGCTCAGCTGCACGGGGTTCTCTCACCTCGGAGGTCTGGTTAGCGTCCACTAAGAGCCAGCCACCCCCTTGGCACTCACCAAGAGGATCTGGACAGTGGGCGGGTATCCAGGCCACTTCTTCTGCTGCTCAGCCCACCTAGAGGTGAGGCTGAGGAGAGCGTTCTCCCTCCGCCGGGTAACTCTGAATCTTTTGGTGTGTCTGGCACTGCTTTGTCTATTGGCGTTGGGCCCTCTGGACTTGCCCCCACTGTTGTTGGGAGCAGAAAGCTCCAGATGAAAACTTTATTGATTGTGGGGGCACCTGGAGTGGGACTTGTGGGGAGTTACAGTGAGAGAATGGAGAGGCACTGGGAAGGGAATCCAAGTAACTCTACAGCCTCTGTGGAGAAGAGGAACCCCAATCCTCCGTGAACAAAAGGGAACCCCAATCCTCTGCATCATCAATGTTCTCGTTGAATATAGGTTGAAATGAGGTGGAATCTGCTGCTTTCTCCAGGCCCTGACAACTTCAAAAAGACCTCTTCTTCCAGGAAGCCCTCCTGGATCACCGACAAAGCCACAGGCATATTTCCCCAGGCCTCTCCATCTCATGTTATCAGCAGCTGCCATACTCTACAAGGCTGCATAGACTCCTTGGGCAGTGAGCATCACTGGTGTTCTTTCTTCTCCCTCCTGCTCTCAGTAGTATCAAGCCATGCCACCGCAGTTCTGGCACACCCCCACATAGGGTCTTGACACCCTTCAGGCAGTTCATGCCAGACCACATCTTCTCCAGAGCTGGCTCTGCTCCACCTACTGGACAGGATGTCTGATACACTCACTCACACAGAGGCGTTAGTTCCTGGTAGGATGATAAACTGGCTACCTACCCCACTCTTACTGATTTCTTGGGAGAGGAGGCTGGAAGCCAGCTACGTCTTAGCCTAACTGGACCCATGGGACCAACGCCAAATGTCACAAATGTGGAAACCAAAGCCTGGGGTATGGATGACACACCTTAATGACTAGACGCTGTCACTAAGCGTGTGTTCGTGAGGGAGCCCTGGACACAGGCCTTCTGATTGGCTCACGTTCAGGCTATGGTACTGAACTTGAGTGAACCGCTACCTTCTTAAGATTCATGTTCAATCACTTCTAAAATAAATGCTTGGCTTTCATGTTTCCTAAAGCCTTTGGGAGCTGTGCTTCTGTGACTAGTTAACCAGAACCTTGACTTTGATTATAAGGCCAGGTGTGACAAGAAGTTGAAAAGAGGAGACTCTGTTTTATAACACTTTATCTAGAGCATGATAGGACTCCATGTGTTGTGGGTCCTTGCACATCCCACAGACCCCCAGGGAGGCTCAGCACCAAGTGTCTCCCTGGGAGGGCCCCTACCAGAGCCAGAGTATCTCAGACATTGGTTTGGGTACTGCCAGTGACAGGGCCCTTACCACCTCACAAGGGAAGCCTTCATTTCTTAGCAGAAGCAGACGCAGTCATGGACCCTCAAAAACCCTAGAAGTGGCATTAGACATTTGAGGTAAATTGCACCATGGGGAATGGGCACACACTGAAACTTAAGGAGCTTCCATGTGACCCTCAGGGAATTAGAACCTATCTGCTTGCCAGTGTACCCCTTCCTCCCCAAGCCTGGCCAGAAGCATTCAGCTAACTTGGGTTTAGGTGGATCTATGCTGAGCTCCCGGCAGCTGGAGAACTTTTAGATGGGTGTGGGTGCCTCCACGGTAGGGCGGGCCCTGTGGGCTTGGAAGGAAAGGGCCCCCGCAATTCCTTTTTTTTAGGCCCAGGCAGGCCGAGCAGTTCTCCAGGCCCTCACTGCCTGCTTGCTCTCCTCCCAGGGAAAACCCTGCCACAAACTGCATGTCCTCTACCTTGTCTTGCTCTGCTTTTACCCAAACACTCCCCAGGCTGGGGCAAACGCCGGATGCACAGGGCTGTTGACCTACCATCCATGACAAGCCAGAGACAAGCTCAGGAGCTGGCAAACCAAACCCAAACTGCCTGAGTGCTTTGAGCTGGGTAGTATGTCAGGAAAGGGAGGGACTCTCTGCCCAGTTAGGCTCCCTTTGAAATGGTCAGTGGCCAGGGCCAGAGGGGGCAGGGCCGCCACGTACAGACTGGCAGGCCGGACCCTGCCGAACTCCCATCAGCTGCAACGGAGACAGCTCTTCCAGCAGTGTGTAGTATGGGGACCTTGGAGTGGGGGTGTTGAGAGTGACAACACTGCCCCCAAAATTAAACCCGCTGCCATCGAGTCGATTCTGACTCACAGTGACCCTATAGATGGAGTAGACCTGCCCGATAGAGTTTGCAGGGAGCGCCTGGTGGATTCAACTGCCAATGTTTTTGGTTAGCAGCTGCAGCACTGACCATTGTACCACCAAGGTTTCAATAGTGCACTTAATTGGGCTCTTCTAACCCCTCCACTGACACGTAGAAATCTAGCCCCGTATGGGCCTTTTACAGGTGGGCAAACTGAGGCCCAGAAAGGTGAAGAAACTGATCCAAGGTTGCAAAGCAAGTTAGAAACCATGCTGGCATTAGAATCCGGGCTTCTGGGAACAGTTTCAATACTCTTCATGTTCCTCTCTTTGGGACTCTGAACTTCCTGTGTACCAGCACCTCACTAGGGGGTTAGTTAGTATATGAGGTTCTTGGAGGCTTGAACTCTCCCACTCATTTTTTTCTCAGTTCCTTTTTCTTCAGTTCCTTCTGTGTTGAGCACTCAGTAAACACCAGGCACTGTTCTAGACCCTGATGCTATGGCAGGAAGACATCAGATCCTGTCCCTTCCCACGGAGCCAGCTCTGGTTCCTGGTGATGGGGGGATGGATTCTGATTTGTAGCGCTGGCCAATTGCTGTGACTTGCCACCTAATCGGTGGCAACTTGTGGTGACCTTCCATGTAACAAAACAAAACGTCTCCTGCTCATCTGGCACCATCACAGTGGCAGGTACGCTTGAGCCCATTGTTGCAGCCACTGTATATTTGGGGTTCTTTCCATCCTGGGGGGCTGCTCGTCCAGCTCTTTGCATGTGACATCAGGAAACCCTGGTGGTGTAGCAGTTAAGTGCTACGGCTGCTAACCAGAGGGTCAGAGGTTCAGATACAGTTTGGAAATGCTATGGGGCAGTTCGACTCTGTCCTCTAGGGTCTCTATGAGTCAGAATCAACTCGATGACACTTGGTTTATTTGGTTTCTATGACACAGTGAATGGGGAAGATGACACAGGGTGGACTCCAGTATACTACCAGTCCCTTCCAAGGTGGAACTTAAACTCTAGCTGAGAGGATTCAGTGTCCAAGAAAGCAAAATGCTCTGTACTTATTTTAGTTGTAAACCAGATAAAGAAGATTCTATGAAGGAGAGTAATGGATTCTGGAGAGTATGGTCAGAGACGACGTCTCAGAAGCTGTGACTTTAATGAAACTGGAGCACAAGAAAGGGGCCAGCCAAGCAGAGGTCTTGGGTAAGAGCGTGTGTTCCCAACCAAGGGAACAGCAAGTGCAAAGACTTCCAGGATGGGAAAGAATTCGGTCTTTTTTGAAAAACAAAGGGGAAGGCAATGAGGGTTGCACAGGAGAAAGCAGATTCTGCAGCCTTGGAGAAAAGTCTAGAATATTCTAAATACCATGGAGGAGCCCCAGAGAGCTGTAAGCTGAAAAGCCTCAGGGTTTACTTGGCATGGTCTCTCGGGGTGCTGTGAATAGCGGAGGCTGAAGCTGAGCCAGAATGGAATCGAGAGACCAGTTAGAAGATTTTTGCAAAAGCCCAAGTGATGTTCGAGACGATGGAGAAGAGTGGATACATTTAAGAGGAAGTCAGGGGATAGAATCTGCAAGATTTGCTGATTGGAAATCAAGTCAAATCACGAGTAACAGTATCCAGGATTCTGACTTGAGCAATGAGACAGATACTAAAACCAAATCTACCGCCATCGAGCTAATAAAAACCTACTGCCAGCAGGTTGATTCCGACTCACAGGGACCCTATAGGACAGGGTAGAACTGCCCCATAGAGTTTCTGAGAAGCCACTGATGCATTTGAACTGCTGACCTTTCGGTTAGCAGCCAACCTCTCAACCACTGCACCACCAGGGCCCTGACTCTGTATAACAGAGTATAACTGCTCCATCGGGTTTCCAAGGCTGTAAATTTTTACTGAAGCAAACTGCCACATCTTTGTCCTGCAGGTGGAGATGAGGAGACCTGGAGAAAAGCAAGTTTGGAAGGGAAAACTTAGGCTTCCTTTCTGGCTCTGTAGAGCATGAGATGTTTCCGGACATTCAAGTGAATCTGGCACATAGGCGGTTGGATGACGGACAGTGAGGCACAGTGGGCAGGGCTGGGCTGGACAGGCTGTAATCTGGGGACTCTCAGAGTCTAGGCGATTGGGAAGGAGTGGGGGAAGGCAGCAGTCAGGCTGGTCACTCTGCAGATCCTGTCTTGGCGAGACCCTACCGGTGTGCATCTGCCTGTGGTCACAGCTCCTGACTCCAGCTTGGTGTGTTCTCACAGACTCCATAGCAGTCTTGAAAGCTTAGGGAAAGAGGTCTGCTTTGATCAGTTTTCCTGCCTGGGGTAAAGAATACATGACACAAGACAGACAAAACATTGGCCTTCGTGAACCAGTGCGTTTCATTCTTGAGGGCAGTGGGACCCACGTGTTAGTTCTCTATGGACACGAGATAACCACCCAGGCCCGGTAGGAACAACAGTGCTAATTACAGCACACTTCACTTGGTGTTTGCTGTCTTCAGTTTTTAGACCTGTTTTCCATAAGCTTGACATCTGCTTAACCAGTGCATTGGCAAACTTCTAATTTCTTTAAAAAAAAAAAGCCCTTTGCCCACCCCCCCCCAGCACTTGTTTTTTTCTCTCGGCCTGCCCCTCTGAGTGCTTATGTAAGTGTCTCTATTCCTGCCCCTCCCACCCACCCAGCACACATCTTGTCTCCTTCCAGACTCTACTTGAATGCCCTTGGTGACGGGGCCCTCACTACCGCATAAGACTGCTCATCTCATGCTTGTTTTCGATCTAGAACATTCTTCCTTTTCTAGAGCTGTGAAGGCTTTGGAGAGTCAGGGGAAGGTTACAATAAGTCGTGAAGACATTAGCACAGCTGAATGGGACTGAAAACAAGTACATTTCTGGATGAGAGAGAGAGACTCAAGCAGGCCAGGTGGAGGCTCTGAGGTCCCAGGCATCCAGTATGGATTATGAGGACACCAGTGCCTGGATGGAGAGCAGGGAGGCTGAGTTGACACAGGGCAGTGGGAAAAGGAAGGGTTGTTCAGTGTTCTCTAGTTACGTCCTTCTTGTAGGAACTCTGAGTTAATCTAATAAACTCTGTGTTTATTCGTTTGTTCATTATGTGTTTGTCAGCTTTATTAGGAGCCTGCTGTGTGCCAGCCATGGGTTGAGGGATGCAGAACCCTCTTGGCTTGGTCAGTGGAGTCTGGCTCTTGGCACCAAAGGTAAGGTTAGCATAAGGTTTACAGCGTGGATGCCAGCTGCCACTGAGTCGATACCAACTCGTGGGGACTTCATGTATAATAGGCTGAAATATTGCCATGTCTTCTGTCGTCTTTATAATCAGGGATATGGTTGAGTCCATGGTGGCAGCTTTTGTGTTGTACCTTAGACATGCTTCTATTTTGATCCATAGAGTCCTTATCAGTAGATTTCCAGGCCTTTCTTCCTAGTCTGTCTTAGTCTAGAAACTGCACTGAAACCTGTCTACCACATGTGACCCTGCTGGTATTTGGAATAGCAGTGGCATGGGTTTCAGTACCACCACAACATGCAGGCCACCACACTGTGCAGGCCACCACAATGTGGCAAACTGACATGCAGGTGTTTCCACCCAGCTACAAGTTTTGCAGACAAAACCATTCCCAGTACAGCTGGTGGGAAGTCACTCTGGATATGAGGAGAGTGTCTTGTTTGATCCCCTCCGTGAGAGCTCTCCTGCCATGCCCACCCTCTCACAGACCCTGCTGGCCTTAACAGGGACACTCAAAAGGGGTAAAAGATGTCCCACCTGGGATGTAGTAGAGGGTAGGAGAGGGCTGGATGACACCTTAGCACCAGACCCATCTGGGCCACAGACAGGTCTGCCTGAGAACCTCCGTTTCCTTCCCTTGTCAGTAAGGATAAAACTCCCAGTGTTGAGACTCATCACTTGCAAGACACTGCTTCGTATTTGCTGAGTCCCTACTGTTTGTAATCCTCACCGAAGCACCAAGGGAATGAGGCACAGTATACAGCATGGTCCTTGTCCCCAGGCTTCTCCACAGCTGGGGAGGGTCAGGGAGATTTCAGGACAGTCGGAAGAGAGTTAGGATAGGGGCAGGGGATGAATCTACAGGCTCGGTGGACATGCACCGTGCCCCACCAACTGGATGGCTACAGCAGAGAGGCTGGAAAGGAGGAGGAAGTCTGTAGATGGGGAAACTGAGAACAAAGTCTGAGAGGGGAGACTACTGGGATTCCTCACGTGTGGACATTATGTTGGAAGCCAGGAAAAAGAAAATCCAAACCCACTGCCACTGAGTCTGTTCAGACTCATGGTGACCTCCTGTGCTGGATCACCATGGATTAGAACTGCCACATAAGGGCTCTGCTTGACACCCCTAGGGCCTTGGCTGTAGTCTTTACAGAAGCAGATTGTCAGGCCTTTCTTCCACAGGACCCTTGGTGAATTCAAACCTTCAGGTCAGCAGTCAAGAACAAAAAGAAGCCACTAGGAAAGACCAAATAAGATCTTTCCCAGTGAACACCTGTGCACAGATGCAAGGGCATCTTCTGGGCTCTCGGTGCCAACGTGGGAAGAGGCTTCCTCATTCCTGGTGCACACAACTCTCCCACATTAAACATTCAGGAGGACATAGAAGCACTCACTGACCAGGCTTCTACTCCTGGGCAGGGTGGACATTTTGGGCCCAGCCTCCCTGAAACTGGCTGAAGCGGTCAGAGCAGCCTGCTGCCAGAGTCAGCAGTGGGTGTGGACTGGACCATGCTAGCTCCCCAATGAGATAATGTCCCTGGGAGATTTCACTTGGAGACACATGGTATGCTCACACCAGGGGGCGGAGATGATGGATGCTTTTTCCACGGAAGCCTCCAGGCTTTATTCCCTCTCTATTCCCTTCTCGGTCCAGTCTGGGGATATACACAGCCCTTCCAGTGGCAGACACTGCCCATCCCCAAAGCCCCCTCCTTTCTCTGGTCCCCACTGCGAAGAAGAATTCCTTCCTCTCTTTACCTTTCCCCATCCTTCCCTCTCCGCTTATCCCTTTACACACTCTCACACATTCACATGCACTCACCATTCACTGTTAAACACGCACAAACAAACGTGCCAGCTCCCCGCCCCGGAGAGGTGTCCTGACCTGCACTGAGGCTGAAGAAGACAAGGACATGGGACTCCACCCAAAGTTTCCTCTGGCTTCTTCAGCAAATCAGTTGCCATCAGGTCAATTCTGACTCATGATGACCCCACGTGTACAAAGTAAAACTGCTCCATGGGGCTTTTAAGGCAATGACCTTTCAAAAGCAGGTTACCAGGCTTGTCTTCCAAGGTGCCCCAGGTTGATTCAGAATGCCAAGCTTGTGGCTAACCATCAGGGTTGCCCTCCTCCAAGATTCCATGCTTCCTCATCAGAGGGCAGGAAAAGGAAGGACGTCAGCGGCTGGTGATGTCAGTGATTGGAGGGGCATGAAGAAGTACACTGGACACCATGGTATTGCCATCAGAGATGAAGGCACTGGGATAGGAGCCAGTTCTCAGAAGGTGCAAAGCCACCTCCCCAAAATTTTGTGAGGAAGTAGAATGTTCTTGAGCTGATTAGAGAAGCTAGAAGACAGGAGATCTTTATCAGACTAAAGAAGAGAGACTGGTCCCTCTTCTGGAGAGACCCAAGTTTGGGCCGCATTTGCTCCAAAGTCCCTGGAGGGCATCAGGACCTGGTGGCCAGAACTGGCCTGCCATCACCAGCCCCCTCCTCCCAGTGCCAGCAGCAAAGCAGGCCCAGCCGTGTGCTGAGCTCCTGGGCTGACACCTGTGTTAGCCCCGCCTGCTGGAGGTGAGGGAGAAGTGGCCTCCTCAGCCCCGGAAGCCAATCTGATGGAAACTTGCAGGGGCGGGGGTCATCTACTTATACCTTTGCCCCGTCCCTGCCTCCACTAGCACTGATCTACCTGTCCCCTCTAAAGGGAGATAGATTTGAAGATGAACCAAGAGGAGGAAGGGCACACATCACCAAGACTGTTAAGGTTTCCAATCGACTTGGTCCAGCTTCCTCACCTCATATAAAGGGAAACCAAGGTTCAGAGAGGCAAAGTATCTTGTTCAAGGTCACACCGCCAGTTGGTGGCAGAATCTAGAAGAGAAACCAGGTGTCCTAGGCCACAACTCCCAGCCTAGTTGTGTTTGTCACAGCAGTCCTACCTGGCAGGAAGTGGGTGTCTTACTCCAATGTCCTGTTTTCTGAGTTCTGGAACCAGCTGTCTCAGCCATACTCAGGTTCCTGACATCAGTAGTCCATCCTCTGGTCTTTGACCTTGACATTCTGCCCTCTGGCCATTTCTTTCCACCAAGATGACCATTTCTCTTATTCTCAGAAGACACCAGGGAAGGAGAAACTTCATTCATTGCAAGGCACTCAGTTGTGCACTCAATGAGTCAGTACGTACATCCTAATATCCACCAGCTTTTAAATGAGAGGTCTGCAGAGTACCATGGTACCCCTACTCTTTGACCACTCCTGCTGAGGTGTCAGCAGCACAAGTCCAGTCCCTGGGTTTGCCTTCATACAGAAATGGGACCACCTTCTCTGGGTCCCTACCAAGGCCCATCTCGCTGACATCTGGGTGTGCTCTGAGGCCCCAGCCAAGGCAGAAGGGAGCCAAGTCACCACGATTCCAGCAAGAGGAGAGGGAACCAGGGCCTGGGTAATGTGGAACATTCAGGGACAGTTTTATTTAATCCCTTCCTTTGGCTTGAGAATGCAAAATATTATCTTTTTTGCCTAGAGATTTCCCTCCGTAAATGTGTTTGGCTCAGACCAACATTAAGATGAGCTTGCATTCCTCCACACTGGTTGGCCTCGACTTCTAAATTGTTTGCAGCAACTCAAGACAGATGCTCGCATGCCAATCTCTGCAAGCTGGCTGTGTGTTTGCCCAAGACAACCTCACTGACGTGTATCAGGGGGTGGACCTTACACAGCAGAGAGCTGAACACCCTCACTTGACACATGGGGAAACTGAGGCATGGTGACTGTGCATGGAAACACAGCCAAGGCAGTGACAAAGCTGAGACTAGGACCCAGATCACCAGACGCTGGTCCCAAGTTCTTTCGACTTCACTTCTGATATTTCTGATACAAATAAGTCTGTTGGGCCAACTGGCTACCTGTAGATACCTTGTTATGGACTGAGTTACGTTAGGACTTGTTCAAGTCCTAATCCCTGGTACCTATAAACATGACTTTGCTTAAAAGTTGGGTCTTTGAAGATGCTATCAGTTAGGATAAAGTCACACACTGGATACGGCGAGTGGTAATCCAGTCCAAGCGACGCTCTTAGAAGAGAAGAGACAGTCACGCAGAGGAGATAGCCATGTGAAGACGGGGTTAGGCTGCAGCTTCAAGCCAGGGAATTCTCTGGCTGTCAGAAACTGGAAGAGACAAGAAAGGATTTCCTCTAAAGCCTTCAGAGAGAGCATGGCCCTGTACACAACCTGAATTTGAACTTCTAGTCTCCAGAAGGAAACCCTGGTGGCATAGCAGGTTCATTGCTATGTCTGCTAACCAAAAGGTTGGCCGTTCAAATCTGCCAGGCACTCTTGGAAACTCTATGGGGCAGTTCTACTCTGACTTCTAGGGTTGCTATGAGTTGGAATCGACTCAATGGCAGTGGGTGGTGGTGGTAGTGTCCAGAAATGTGAGGCCATAAGTGTCTATGCTTTTAAGACACACCTGCTTTTTGTAGGATTTTGTTAACAGCGGCCCTCTAGAACTCTCAGGTCGTGTCTTACCTGAGTTGATATTCCTGCCTGGACCACCGGGGCCTGGAGCATCAGAGACCCCACAGAAAAGCTGAGTGATTTGAGGACTGTGTGTTATCATTGGTAGTGGCCGTTGTGGGGACTCTGACTCATGGTGACCCCATGTGGGCAGAGTGGAACTACTCCATAGGGTTTTCAAGGCTGTGAAGCGATCTTCTGAGATGCTACTGGGTGGGTTCACACTGCCAACCTTTTGGCTCATAGTTGCACGATCACTTGTACCACTCCAGGACCCTTAAGGGCTGTAGAAGAAGGTTGTATAGAAGGCCTCGTGGCAAGTGAAGACGGAAATGCTGCTGACCTTGAACAAATCTTCAGTGCCTCTGCTCCTCAGTTTTCTTACAACAAACTATAAGGGTCTTAAGCCAGATCAAGTAAATTCTCAAACTGTATTCCAGGAAACCCTAAGATTCCAAGGACGTGTCACGGGGTTGCTACTGGTAGTAGAGAGCTAAGCCCTATCCCATTCCCAACATCAGCCTCTCAACGCCTGCTTTTCAAGCATAGATTATGTTCAAAAAAGGTGGGATTTACTACAGAAAAATGAACTTTGTAAACCACTAGACTAGTTGATCTTTAAGATCCCTGTTTACTCTTAAAAACAAAATCCTGAGAAGTTACCTTTCCCTGATAACACGTTCACTGCATCCCAGTGCTGGGCTGCTGGCAACTTGTCTGGTGTGGAGGCCGTACACCTTGGCAGTTGCGATTGCTATTGCTATTGCTGGGTTGTTGGTAGCGGGTGCTGAGTCAGGCTCCAACTCCTGGGACCCTGTGCGCAGTGGAGCAACACAAGGGGAAGAGGAGCCCTTGCTTTCTGGAGGCTCCGGGCTACATGGCACCTTCTCTGGAGCCTGGAATTCAATCTGGCTGGCTGCCTGTCTGTCTGTCAGTGCTTGTCTGACACTCTCTGGATGCCATATGTTTTTAATTTTCTTGGCCGTATACTGTGGGCTTTCCCCATGAAGTCTTGAGAAGGGAATGATTGGATTACTATTGTAAGTCCCCAGCCGCCCTTCTGATGTCCCTGCTCAGTCTGTCTGTGAAATTGTCCTTTCTCTTCCCTGGTTTCCCCTTATTTAAGAGCCGGACTGTATCAGGTGTGTCTTGCTCTGATAGTGCTGTGTAACAGATAGCACCCCAAATCTGAGCAAACAGAGCCTGCCCTCACGGAGCTGTGGTCTTGGCGGGGGAAGTTGGTGTGTTATCCATAACTGTGGCATGAAGAAGAGAATGAGGAGCCCCGGGTCACAGTTAGTGACATGCAGGAGCTGCTGATGACATCAGGACCAAGGTGTCATGCTGGGTGGAGGGTGATGTGCTGACTGGAAGGACAATGGGAAGCTGATCAAAAAGCCCTAAGTAGAGGAAATGGTGGTGAAGGCCACAAGCTTGGCGTTTGAGGGGCAGAAGCAGCCTTGGTACCTGGACAGCAGGGGGCCAGAGGCAAACTTGGGGAGCTCCAGCAGCCTTGGGGCTGTGGACAGGATCTTAAATGTTCTGAGAGCCCCCACAGTGATTGGGAGAGGAGAGAGGTAAGCAAGGGAGCAATCGGTCAGATTTTTGCCCCATAAGGCCTTTCTGGCCATGATCAGAAGGGACCTCATGGCACGGACGCCCCGTGGTGCTGTCATGTTAACCGCAGGTGTAGACCTTGTGTGGCCAGCATCCCTCAGCCCCACTGCGACCGCCCAGCCGGTGTCCCAGCTCCAGAGAGGGGAGTTCAAGAACTCAGGAGTGCCCATTGACGCTCAAGCAGCTTACTGTGGCTTTGGTGCCTGACCGATGTCTTTCAGAAAGGTCAATAAGAGATTTGGAGAGAGGAACGGGAACTGACATAACTTTGGCCACAGTCCACAAGTGAGCAGCCCAGGAATTGTGGCTTTTTGCCCCCTGTTATCAGTATCAGGGGCAGAAATGTGGCAAGCTGCCCAGCCCGGCTCCCGGCGCTCTGAAACCAGCCTGCCATTTCCTGTCAAACACAGGTTTGTTTTCTTTTGTTGGCATTAGGGGCTTCTAAATCACCGAGCAGAGTACGTTCTCAGAGCACGAAAGCCATCTTCCCCAGTGGAGTGGCCAGAGATCTTTCTCGGGAGCCAAGGTCATTGGCTTCCTTTCATTTTTTAGGAAACCCATTCTTGGTTGTGTTGGTGTGGTCAGAAGCAAATGCAGACTCAGGGAAAGAAACCAGCACTCTGTAACTTAATGCCGCATTCTGGCCTTCTGCTTGGGTGCAGACGGTGCTAATCCCGTCCCAGTTGAGCTTGAGGCTGGGGGTCCGGGATAGAGAGGAGGTTATGACTAGTCCTGGACAGAGCTCCAAAGGAGGGTTCCTCCTTCTGGCCACAGGAGGGAGTGCAGCCTGCATTCGGTTCGCATCTGTTCATCCCAGCTGGAAGCCTGCAACAGAAGAGGCAGTAGCTGAGGGCAGGCATTTATCTCTTACCCACCGTTTCCTGTTGTGAAAAGAATCCTCCCTCCTCCTCAGCGGGTCCTTCTTATGAAAGCTGACCCACCCCTACCCACCGCAGAGAGCAGTAACACACCACCGCCCATACCCTAAGTTATTGGGATCTGACTTTGCTCTGATTTGCTGAGGGATTTGGGACAAGTTTATTGAGCCTCTGATAGGCATGACAATATTGGTGTAAGATTTAGTCCATTAATGTAAGTTAATGGTTACATAGGTCACCATCAGTCACAATGGCTGTGAGTCAGATGGTTCTGGGTTTGGTCTGGGTTTTGATTTAGACAGAATTCAAAAAAATAAACGTCTGTAATGTCAAATCCAACTCTGGGAGACCTCCAGTCATGGCAGTCCCATGTGTGTCCCATAGAACTGTGCTCCGTGGGGTCCTCAGTGGCTGATTTCTTAGATGCAGGTTGCCAGGTCTTTCTTGTGATGTGCCCCTGGGTGGACTTGAGTTACAAACCTCTGGATTAGCCCCCGAGCATGTTAACCATGTGCGCCACCCAGGGGCTCCCTAGAAGGGCAGAATGGTGCCTGGAACGTACCACTGCTCAGGGAATTCTCTGACCCTTCTCCTCACTGAGGGGAGACAACCCCAGTCTCGTGAGGGGCTGGTCTCTGTCTTATCATCCCACATACACTGACCAAGAATTACGAGCGATCTGTTTATTTGGGGCCCTGGAAATACAGCCCCGAGGGTATAACAGCATTTCCTGAAGCTTAGAGAATATAAGAGTCGGAACTGCCTCGACAGCAGTGAGTTTGGTTTTACAGAATATAAGAATACCGTAAAGTATCAGCTACATAATAATAAAATATATGTTACTCATCTGCAGTAAGTCCTGTGTGGAAAATTATGAAGGAGGGTAAGAGAGACAGAGAGTGACACTGATGGTGATCGGGTGGCAGGGACACAGAGACCTGAAAGATGTCAGGGAGCGGGCTGAGTAGGTTACAGGGCGAGGAGCACTGCAGGCAGAGGGACAGCGAGGGCAAAGCCCCTGAGGAGAGAACACATCTGACAGGTCCCAGAAACAGCAAGGAGGGCAGCGTGGCTGAGCAGGGGTGAGGGGAGAAAGCAGGGAATGAGACGGGAGAAGTCTCGGGGTCAGATCACCTAGGACCTTGCCAGCCCCAGCGAGAAGCCTGGCTTTGACTCCTGAGTGGGGTGGGAAGCAGTACAGGGTATTGGGCGGAGGCGTGACCACATCTGACAGGTTTTGGAAGGATCCCTCTGGCTGCAGATGCATAGGAAGCCCTGAAGGAGGGCACATGGGCAGAGGAGGCCCCGGAGGCACAAGTCGTGGCTTCCTCTTCACCCTCCTGCCAGCATGGGGGTCGTGGGGGGTCTGGATTTCCCCAGCAGTCAGGACACACCATCTCTCCTTCAGCCCCACCTCCCCCTGCTGGAATCAGACGCAGGAGGGGGAAGACCTCAGTTCCAGGGGGCATCAGGGAGGCAGGTGAAGCATTGCCTCCATCCAGGCATGTGTGTGGGTGCGTACATGTGTAGGTGCCTCTGGGACAGATCTGGGAATAGAGTGAGATTTTCACTGGCAACTCCACTACCTCAACACTTCTCTGCCTGTCTGCCTCAAGACTCTTCATAGACGACACCAGCATCCCTCCCTCTTCTGTGACATGCCCTCCCTGGCCAGGGACCTTCATCCCCCTGTGCTCACCTGACCCGGCTCCTCTTCCCCTTTCCTGCCTGCCACTAACTATACCTCTTCCAGTTAGTGGGGCTTTAAGCAAGGCACGAACGGGTTAACTGCTCTCCTTCTCCCGTTCGCCTTCCAGGGCTAGGACACAGAATTCACACGGCAGGTTAGGAATCAGGAAGACAGGGTCAGCAGCTACATAACCCCTCACTACCGCTGTCCCGACCTGTACCACACTTCTGTTGCTCGCTGAGCCCAGATGTGACCTCAAAATCTTTCTCAGCTCGGTGTCAGGATGGCACTGATCATCAAACAGCAGGGACAGGTGAGACAGCGCTTAGGTAACACCAATTAGGTCTTCTAGTTTTACTTCTGGGGACTGTAAGTCTGACTCTCATAGTGGAACTTTGGGGCACTCTGCCAGTTTGCGAGACAAACAAAGCAAGTATGGAAGAAATCAGTTGTTTCTGGGCCATCAGTCTTTTCATGTCAATGTCCAGACATCTGCTTGAATGCTCAAACTGGAGGCCAGTGCCCAGGGAAGGATGGCAGGCAGCCGCTGGTAAAGCCTCAGATTCAGGGGCTGAATCCTACCCTCTTGCTTGCTGGCACTGGGACTTTGCGCGGGTCAGTTAACCTCTCTGTCCCTTGGTTTTCTCTGAGGATAATAAGTCCTTTGCTGCCCATGTCACAGGATTGTCATGGAGATCAAGTTATAACATACACATGAATCCTCTTTGAAGCTTTAAAGTACTCTATGTGTGTGAGGGGCAGCAAAGACAAAAGTCCTCTTCCACTGATTGACTCTCACATATTTGGAAATTTTGGCTGGTGCCGTGATTCAACCCGTTGCATCTCCTGGGTGTTGTTTGGTGGCCCTGTCAGTGGTGACAATCAGTTAGGATGTGGACTGGACAGGTCAGGAGGGCGGATGTGCCCTGAAATGCTTTGTGGGGGTAAGGAGTCCCAAAAGCAGGTGTCTGCTGTCATGAGCCACCTGGACCAGGCTCTCCGCCTCTCTGGGACATCCTGGCATCTGCCAACTGTGGACAATGCTTGCTGGCTCTCCCATGATCCTATGAGGGGAAATGATGGCAGGTAGATGAGATCCATGAACTCAAGCTGCCATACAGATGTCAGTTGTTACGTCTTGTGATATCGCACAAGAATGCTGAAAAGGACAAAACTCCAGGCTTGCCAGAAGCTTCCTACCCACTGACTCTGGTTAATCTCTGTGCGACTTCACCCATCAGGAAGCAAATGGGGGCCAGGGCCACACAGTGACAGGACTGTCTCCGTGCTTTGCTCAGCTGTGACCACCAAGCAGCAGCCCCTGCCAGAGCCAGACAGAGCTCTCCAAGCTGGTGCAAAAACAGGTCATGCCCAGCCCCCTGGAGGTGGGAATCCAGTTCTCTGAGTCTTTGCAAGGGCAAGATAAGAGGGTCAGGGTGGGGAAGAAAGGAAGGAGAGGGGAAAGAAGGGGAGAAGAGAGGAGAGGAGAGAAAAAAAGGAAGCAGAGACAGAAGGTGGGAGGGCTGAGACGGAGGAAGGTGGGATGGAGGAGAGAGGTCACTGCTGGGGGCTGGCACCGAGCCATCAGGTCACAGACTTCCCCAGACCTCAGGGGCAAGGGGGCCAGAGAAGGGACGCAGGGAGCATGGGCCCCCAGAGGAGCTAGGCCTTGGGCGTGGTTCCTCGGGAGGCCAGAGAGGGCTCAGACTGGCCCCTCTGTCGCTGGAAGCAGTAGCTCCTGTTCTGGGACAGGTCGCTGCTGTCTGCATCACGTGTCCTTGTCTGCGTGTCCCGCAGAATGTGGGCTCCCCCGGTGTGGGGCACTGTCTCACGTCTCAGACTAGTGCCTCCGTGAGAGTGGGTGCTGTGTCTCCCCCGTCAGACCGTGGGTTCTCCTGGGTCAGGGACTGGGACTTCTCTGAGACACACTGGCTGTCTCTCCCCCTGAAACCAGGAATTCTGCAGAGGAGTCTGGGAGGAGTCTCCCGCTTCTGCCTCCCCTGTCGGACCAACCCAGTAGTGCCGTGGTTAAAAACAATCAGCCACTAACCAAAAGGTCAGCGGCTCAAAACCACATCAGGATTTTCAGCCTCGGCAAACCCTGTGGGGTGCCTGTGCGTCATGACCGACTCGACAGCACGGAAATTGGTTTCACTTTAAAATTAGACTGTGGGCTCCACTAGGCTGCGACTATAACAACCCCCTCTTCCAGGGGCTCCCCAAGAAGAGGGAAATGAACACCCCCCACAAACAAGACCCTCTAAGGTAGGTGACCTGCAGATGGGTACTGTTGTGACCTGGGGTCCATATCCCACCCACCTGACCCTCCCATCTCTCTGCCCCACACCAGGGTTCACGGACACCTTCAACATGGACACCAGGAGGCCCCGCATCATTGCCGGTCCTGCGACTGCCTTCTTTGGCTACACGGTGCAGCAGCATGACATTAGCGGCAAGAAGTGGTGAGTGACAGCTGTCCCCACCACCCTGGACCATCCTGCTTCGAGCCCCTCTGTCCCAGCCCAGCTGCTGCCCAGACCACCCTCACCTGCGACGCCTCTCATTTCCAGTGATCTGACTTTTGGTCCAGGCAGGTCAAGGCTACACAGGATCTGCCCCTGACTGTGAAGCTTTGAACATTCACTTTCTCAGGGCTCAACCTTCTCATCTGTGAAATGGGAATGAAACACCCTGCATTCTCTGTAATAGTTGTGGGGGGGGGTACGCATGCGATCAGGCATGCACGCACACGCGTGTGAGTATATCAACTAGGCCAGTTTGGTTAATTGACTTAATTCGGTTGTTCACATCTGCTACATTCTTACTGAGTTTCTGTTTGTCTGAAAATGTCTTTATCTCAACCTTAATTTTTAAAGTGTATTCTTACAAAGTATGGAAAATTAGGTTAGCGGTTCCTGGATTCTATTTTCCTGTGCTGCGAGGAGGACAACGTCCTCAGAGAGAATCCAGGGTGACAATGTGGTGGTCAGCTGCTGTGCATCCTTTCTCTGAAGGATTAACTCTGCACTGGTTGCTGCCAGTGTTTGAAAACAGTAGTTTTCTATATGTATGTCTACTTTTTATTGCTATTTATATCTGATATTGAGTATCCTCTTTAATATTCTTTCATCAGCTTAGAAATCACTTGCTATGAGACACCTTCTCTGACCTCCTTCCCAACTCTAGCTTAGCTGCCCCATAGAATTCCGTATTTCTATTTTCATACCATTTATGAAACTGGATAGTAATTGCTTGTTTCACTGACTTTCTTCCTGAGATCAGGGTTATGATCTGTGGCATTTAGTAAATGCTCAAAAGAATATACTTTGAAAGACTGAACGAATGCTTGGAACCTCTCTTACCCAGCCCAGACATACTACATCTGTATACGACAACTACGTTCTTCACATGGTAGAAATGATTGCGTGGAACTGATTATTCCCAGATAACATTTATTTTGACTAGTATTTGTTTATTAAGCATCTGCTAAGAAATTTCACTAGACTTTGCAAAATATTGGTATGAGTAAGACATGGTTTCACTCTCAAGTTGCTCACAAACCAGTTGGGGAGGCAACTGATCTGAAATAATTAAACAGCTACAGAAAACAAAATGTGGCCTGGTGTTAATGACGTTCATCTTTGTGAGGACTCCCTCTCCAAAAAGGTTTTCTGGATCCTTCCATGAATCTAATTTCCCTCCCTGAGGCCTCTCTCTGATGGCACACGCCACTTCCTAACTTGGGTTGGAGTCACTCAGGGCCATGACGCATGTCCCCTACTGACAGCCATCTCCCAGCAGCCTGAGAACAGCCCACACAGTATCTTGCTCACAGAGAAGCGCAACTGGAGTTTGGAAAGGAAACATCCCTGTGCTTGGAATCTCTACGGGGGTTTCATACAAGAAGGGCATTTGAACAGGGTCTTGAAAGTTGGGCTTAGGTGAGCAGAAAGGTATCAGACATGACAGAACTGACTCCAGGTCACTTTCACTGTGACCTCGGTGCAGCCAGAAGCACTGTGGGAGACAGCATACAGGGGACAGGGTCGCACCCACTGTGGCCTCTTGACCGGAGTGTGTTTACAACTGGGCTGAAAGAAACAAACAGAGAAAGAGGCTGTGGAGCTCTGGGGAGCCAGGGAGCTTATGCTTTATAGACAGGCACAAACCAGGCCTTTCAGGAAGCCCTGGTGGCTTGGTGATCAAATGCTACATCTGCTAACCATGGGCAGTTCAAATCCACCAGGCACAGCTGGGAAACTCTACAGCGCAGTTCTACTCTGTCCCATAGGGTCACTATGAGTCAGAAGCAATTCAGCAGTGTTGAGTTTGGTTTTTTATTGGTTTTGTTCCCACTTTCATGGACCTCTTGGCACATCCTACTTGGTAGCTCCCTTCCTCAACCCCCTGCACCAGCCCCCGTTTTCCCGAAGCTGCAGGGAGGTCCGAGAGTCTTATTCAGACATAAGGACCTATCACTACCAGTTGTGGGAAAAGAGATTGATACCAGTGCTATTTGCAGCCCCCTGGCTGGCTATTGTGCAGAACCCCAGTGGTGCCTTTTCATTCACCTTCATGCCAGTATGCGGCTCAGAGAGACACAAACAAGGTTTTGAAATTCAAAGGTCACCACTTGTACAAAGACCTTGAGAGAAGATCTCTAAAGCACCCTCAGCCTCTATCTATTCATCTGTAAAGTGAGGATGAACTTACCCACTTACAAGGGCTGGGCAGAAACAATGTCCCAGATGTGAGCAAGCTCTGTAATCAATGAAGGAGGACCTGGAAGAGGTCGCTTTGCAGCCAGCAGAGAACCAAGGCTGAAATCAGACCTCAGGAGAGGTGGTGCAGAGGCTCCCTCTGACCCAGGCTCTCCTATCTCCTGGGTCTGGACCTGGCTTCCGGCACTGGAGGCGGAGCTCTCACGTCTTGCCCTGCATCTCCCGGGCCTGTAGTGCGGCCAGGGAATCGAGCATGGAGACAAAGGCCCGCTGACGATGCTGACCTGTTAAAGATGTGAGGTAGGGAGATGCCGGTGGGAAGAGCATCACCTTCTCCTCCACCTTGCCCCCTGATCCAGGCCCTGTTGCCCCCAAGAAGGACCCACCAGCCGTCTCCCATCACAGGCGCCCATGGCCTAGGCCCTTGTTGACCAGACTATAAACTTCTTGAACAACAAGGGCCCCTAGGCCCTAGTGTAAATGGCCATGGGATGGACAGACAGGCCTGGGGTACTGCGATTTTATTTTGCCAACCCTTCCCCTTCTGCCCGCCATACCGGCAAAGCGGGACTGTCTGCCAATGTGTCAGACATCTTGAACAATTTTCCACACGGCTCATTTTGAGCAGCAACTCTCACAGACACACAAAAGGGAAAAGAGAACACAAATTTCTCTCAGGCTGAGTGTTCTCTGCCCCCGCTTTTTCAGCCTTTGTGTATTTTCAGAGAAATTTAATCCATATGCCTCTGAATGCATTTACATTAAAATCATTAAGTCAGCTGGTCTTTTGAGGCCATTTGATGTCCCCGAAGTTGCGGTGTGGGGTCCACAGAGGGCATTCGGCAGCCTTTGGTTCCCGGCGGCAGGAAGCCTCCTGGGGCTGAGAAAAAACAGGAGCTGGGCCCCAGGAGCTTCCAGTTTGCCTCTGAAGCTCTCACCCCTGGAGGGAAGAGAGGCTCAGCTCTCAGCAAAGCTGAATGTTTTGCCTGTGCAAGTGCCCCATGTGTGGGGAAATGAGGACATGGGGAGCCTAGAGACAGTGGGTGGTGGGGCTGCAGTGGGGTTAGGGACAAAGAGTGGGGCCTGTTTTTGAGAAAATCTTCCTTGAGTTCCCTCAAAGGTACTGTGGGCCCAAAGGCCCACAAGAGAGGGACTTCTTTGGGGATTCAGTGGGCTTTGAGAACAAGAGGCGATGGTGCATGCCCTGAGGTTCAGGTCTGCAGGCAGGCCTGTCCCCATTTTACAGACCAGGCAACTGAGACTCGGAGAGGTGACGTAATTCAGAAGCATCAGAGCCAGGCCTGGAGCCCAGATTTGTCCACTCGCCCTGCCTCAAGGTTCAGAAGCAGCACCATCCCTGAGGCTGGCCAGGAACCTGTGACTGTCCCCTGCTGTGCCCATCACCACCCCTGGTGTACCATAAATCTTCCCAGCTAGACCACAGGCCAACGAGAGCCCAGGCTGTGCAGTCTCGTTCAGCAATGTATCCAGGGCCCAGCAGCCAGCCAACTCACATGAACACCTACAGAAAAAAGGGGCAGTGAGCCTGCCACGAAGAGTAGGTGTGTGTTCACAGAACCCCAACAGGAATGAGAAGTACCAAGAGAAAGGACAGGGGAGAAGACATTTCCAACTCAGTACTGGGCAGCCAGGGGCATCAGGGAGACCTACAGAGGAGGTGGCTTCCAGACGAGCAGGATTTCAGACGCACAGGATAGACGTGGGTGAGAAGGGTGGAAGAGATGGAGGGAACAGCATGCGCAAGGGAACAGAGGTGAAAAAGAGAAGCTCTGCGTAGAGAAAGGAGAAAAAGGTACAGAAATACAGCCGTGGAACAAAACTCTGGGTGAGCAAGGGTAGTACCCCAGTGGCTTTTAAATACTAGAGCAAGGGAACTGTCCTTGGTTGAATTGTGTCTCCCCATACATATGTATCAACTTGGCTAGGCCATGATTCCCAGTATTGTGTGATTGTCCCTGTAATGTCATCTGATGTGATTTTCCTCTGTGTTGCAAATCTTATCTGTATAACCCTATGGGACAGAGAAGTACACCACCCCCATAGAGTTGCCAAGAGCTGCCTGGAGGATTCCAAGTGCCAAATTTTTGGTTAGCAGCCATAGTTCTTAACCACTACACCACCAGAGTTTCTATGATGTTAAGGAGATGGGCTTAGTGGTGGTTGTGTTAATGAGACACGACTCAACCTAGAAGATTACATTGTGTCTTTTCTTGTTGTTAGGTGCCTTCTGGTCAGTTCTGACTCCTAGCAACCCTATGAACAACAGAACAAAACACTGCTCAGTCTCAGGTCCACAATCATTTTTATGTTTAAACTCATTGTTGCAACCACTATGTCAATCTATCTTGTCCAGGGTCCTCCTGTTTTTCACTGACCCTCCACTCCACCAAGCACGATGTCCTTCTCCAGGGACTCATCCTTCCTGACACCATGTCCAAAGTATGTGAGACACAGTCTTGCCGTCTTTGCTTCCAAGGATCATCTGGTTGTACTTCTGTTTGTTCTTTTGGAGGTCCGTGGTACATTCAGCATTTTTCTCCAGCACCACAATTCAAAGGCATCAATTCTTCTTCTGTCTTCTTTGTTCATGGTCCAGCCTTCATACGCATATGATGTGATTGAAAATATCATGGCTTGGGTCAGGTGCATTTTAGTCTTCACGGTGACATCCAGGTGATTGTGTCTTTAGTCAATCTTTTTTGAGATATAACAGAGAGACACAAACAGAGACATGGGAGACTCATTCCACCATGCAACAAAAGCCAGGAGAATAGTGCATCCTTTGGACCTGAGGTCCCTGAACCAAGGGACCAAGGAAGATCAGTGACAAAGGCCTTCCCCCAGAGCCCACAGAGAGAGAAAGGCTTGCTCCGTTCAGAGCTGGCACCCTGAATTTGGACTTCTAGTCTCCTAGACTCTGAGAGGGTGGATTTCTCTTTGTTAAATACTTGCGATATTTCTGTTATAGCAGCAATAGGTGACTAAGACAAGGACTATAACTGGGAGGCAATGGGGAGCCATGAGAGTGGTTCGTTGGAGTTGGAATTTAGGATAATCGATTTGTCTGCCACACAGAGGACAGAACTGAGATAAGAGAGTCTCTGAAGGCAAGGAGTTTGGCAAGAAGGCTGCAGAAGTCTAGGTGACTAAAGGGGATGCTGGAGCTAAGGGCTGAGAATTTGAGGGAGGAGGCAGTCTCGTGAGTATCAGTTGGTCATTCACTTATTCAACCAATATTTCTTGAGTACCTGTGAGAAACCAAAACCAAACTCATTGCCGCTAAGTCAATTCCAACTCATAGCGACCCCACTGGACAGAGCAGAAGTGCCCCATAGCGTTTCCAAGAAGCACCTGGTGGATTTGAACTGCCACCCTTTTGGTTAGCAGCTGAACTCTTCATCAGTATGCCACCAGGGTTTCCAAGTTCCTGGAATTCAATGGTGGACAGTATCGCAAAGTCCCTAGCCTGGTGGACCCTTCTAGTTGGACAGGACCCACTGATTTGCTGTCATCGGTCAGATGGTAGATGATATGTGCCATGGAGAAACATTAAGCATGATACAGGGGCTTGGGAGCAGTGGGTGAAGGCTGGTGCTTTACACAGGCTACCAAGGAAAGCCTCAGTGATGTACAGACCTGAAGCAAGGGAAAAGTCTAGCTAGGTGGATACCTGAGAAGAGAGTTTTCAGGCACTTGCAGAAGAAACAGCAAGTGCAGAGGCCCCAAGGTGGGAGCATGCTTGGAATGTTTGATAGTAAGTGTGACTGGGGTGGACTGAATAAGGGCAAAAAGAGACACAGCGGAATAAAGGGTGCACACATACTGGAGACCCTGGTGGAATAGTGGTTAAGTGCTACATCTGCTAACGAAGAAATCAGCAGTGCAAATCCATCAGGCACTCCCTGGAAATTCTGCGGGGCAGTTCTACTCAAGCGGGACCCAACTCGATGGCCCTGGTGGGTGGCAGACATACTATGTAGTAATAATGATGCCCTTAGCGGAAAAGCAAAATCCAGCAACAGGGGACAAGATCTAGGGAAGCAGATGGGTTAAGCTTTAGACCCACTGGTTTGAAGTGTCCAAGATCACCCAGGAGCAAATGACCATCTCACAGCTGGGGACAAGGGCTTATGCTTAGCAGGGAGGCCAGAACAGAGACCCAGATGGGCACTGGGAGAACAGTACTCCACAGAGAAGTGGGTTAGAGGAGGGAAAGGCCTCAGGCAGCCTGTGGTGTGAGTGGGGGGAACAGGCAGAGGCTAGAACAGAGAGGGGAGCTGTGAGAGACTTGTGAGAAAGTGGGGAGGGGCTGAGAGAGCAGGAGGAAGGGGTGCAGGGCTGTAGGGGTGGATCAGCTCACAGAGAAGAATTATGAAAGGGTGTCTCTCCCAAGAAGAACGTGTAGGAGCCTACTGGGGTGGCTGTGATACTAGGCAAACCTCTAACCGACCAGAACCGTTGGTGTGCAAAGCAGTCTTCATACATGTATGTTAATAGATACAGACTACAGAATTCTTGCAAAGGACTGTTATAACCCATGTGAAGCTTCGGGGCTCACTACTTTAGAGCAAGAAAGTAAATCCGGGCAGTGTAGTTGTTAAGTGCTATGGCTGCTAACCAAACGGTGGGCAGTTCGAATCTGCCAGGTGCTCCTTGGAAACTTTATGGAGCAGGTCTACTCTGTCCTATAGGGCCTCTGTGAGTCAGAATCTACTTGATGACAATGAATTCAGTTTTGGTTTAGAGCAAGGATGCTCAGAAATGGAAAGCCTATTAAAGCAGGTTGCTGGGCCCCTCCTCCAGAGGTTCTGTATCAATAGACCCTGCAAAAGGCCTGGAAACCTGCATCCCTAACAAAGTAAGGCTGGTGCTGCAGACCTGGGGCCACACTGTGAGAACCACAGGCTAGAGGGGTCAGTTCCCAGGATCTTAAGAGGAGAATACTCAGCAGAAACCAATTACCCACACTGTGCAGGTACCCCCATGCGTGGAGTAATCGGCATGCTGGGAACCCAGAAACAGCAGGGGATGGGGCAGGCGGCGGGGTTGGACAGAGGCTGTTGTTAGGTGCCATCGAGTTGACTGAGACCCGTAGTGACCCGAAGTAAATTTACAACCCTATGGATGCTCCATCTTGGATCATCTTCGCAGTCCCTGTTTTGCTCCAGCCCACTGTGCCAATCCATCTCAGGGAGGGTCTTCCTCTTTTTTGCTGACTCTCTGCTTTACCAAGCAGGATATTCTTCTCCAAGGACTGATCCCTGCTGACAACATGTCCAAAGCATATGAGATCTAGTCTCGTCATCTTTGCTTCTAAGGAGCATTCTGGTTGTACTTCTTCTAAGACAGATTTATTCATTCTTCTGACAGTCCATGGTATATTCAATATTCATGGTCAACACAGCAGTTCAAAAGCACCAATTCTTCTTACGTCTTCCTTGTTCACTGTCCAGCTTTCACATGCATATGAGGCAATTGAAAACACCACTGGCTTGCAGTCAGGCTCCCCTTACTCTTGAAAGCGACATCTTTGCTTTTCAACATTTAAAGAGATCTCTTGCAGCTGATTTTCCCAATCCCATGCAGCCTTTGATTTCTTGACTGCTGCTTCCGTAGGTATTGATTGTGGATCCAAGTAAAATGAAATCTTTGACAAACTCAGTCGTTTCTCCATTTATGACGGTATTGCTTACTGGTCCAATTGTGAGGACTTTTGTTTTCTTGATGTTACAGTGTAATCCATGCTGAAGGCTGTAGTCTTTGATCTTCATTAGACTGCTTCAAGTTCCCCTCACTTTCCGCAAGCAAGGCTGTGTCATCTGCCTGAGGCAGGTTATTAATGAGTCTTCCTTCCTGGACATCATGGCAAAACTAGAGAGTAGGCTATTTTTCAGAAGATCTGCTCACATCTCATTGTTGTAATCCACCAAACTTCCACTCCTTCTTTTTGTCCCTTCCTTTGTTTTCTAATTCTCTTTTTCCTGTTTTTCCACTTTGCCCATTTCCTCTCCCTGACTTCTGCACCTTCCATTCTGGTCTTTAACTTTCCTCCAATCGTTTACCTTCTCCCTTCCTCCCTGCCACTTCTGCCCTTTCCCCTGTCTTTCCCACATCTACAATTCCCCTTTTTCTCCCTCCACTAGAAGCTTCTGATGGAGATGAAGGCTGGTAGCCAAAGCCAATGAAGGCTGTCCCACCCTCAAGTTGGCGGGCCGTAGTGTAAACCGACCAGCATCCTAAGTCACATCAGCCTGCCCTGTACCTTTCAAGCTAGAAAGAGAAAAATCAGAGTCCAGGCTTCCTGGCACCCACCTGCTTCCCTGTCATGGCCCCGCCTACCTGGTGGCAGTTGTCTGGTGATCTCAGAGGTTCCCACAGCTGGAGGCAGGGAGAGAAGAAACACATCAGGTCAGACTAGATGAGGTTGTAAGAGGGAGGATTCTGGAAGGTTGTGAGAAAATGAAGACGGGATCCAGGCTGATGGGAGACAAAGAAGAAAGTTAGAAGGTTTGCTGTTATTCCCCATCCCCACCCCACCTCTCAGTCTATAACACTAGGATATCCTGATGGGATGCAGGGAAAACAAAGCAGCAGAGCACCTTTTTTTCAGCTGTGATTAAGTGAAAGTACACAATCCAAACCACTTTTGCATGCCTACGTATCTGCAGCTCCTTGTGCTCTCCTTGCCTGGTGACAGCACACTCTTCCTTTTCATTCTATAGTTGTCGTATCATCTTAATAAGCTCCCGTCCCCTCTTGTCACCCTCTTCTGTCCCATCTGGAAAGAGACCAGTAGGACAGCACCCCACAAATGCATAGAACCATAAGGTACACATACCATATGATCACACTGTATCCCTGAGTCAAGTCCATTTTTGTCTCCCATTCACATGGGTCCTTTTATCTCCTGAGCTCTTTCTCCTCATGTCATTGTTGTTCTTGGTGATCGTCTGTTCCAGATGAGCTGGGACCATTCAGTGTACCCCAGATGGCAGCGTGCTAACTTTTAAGACTCCAGATGCCACTCACCAATATGAAGTGCAGAAGACTCAAAACAGAGCATCTTAAACACATCCCCTTCACCCTCAGCAATGAAAGACACACCAGGTGGCTTTACTTATCCAAACTCACAAGGAGTCCTAGACAGCATTCCCATCTCTTTGAATGATTCTTGATATAGAGATAGAGATAAAAATTATGCTTTAAGTGAAAGTTTACAATTCAAATCACACGAAAGTTTACACATGTCATTATGTGACTCTGGGCGCTTTTCTCACACTGGGACAGCACACTCCTCCTCTTCTCCAGTAATTCCTATGTCCATTCAACCAGCTCCTGTTCCCCTTCTTCCTTCTCATCTCACCTCTACCCTCTTAGTCTCCTGTATCTACTTAAGCCAAGAAGCACACTCTTCACCAGTATCATTTTTGTGTCTTAGAGTCCAGTCTAATCTCTGTATGAAGAGTTGGCTTTGGGGACGGAGAAGAGTTCTTTTGGATTATTTTTGCAACAGCTTAACTCAGGTCTTATGTCAGCAGATGCTGAAAGAGCTGTGTGTTTGGGCATCCTTGGCACGGACTTAAGTCAGTGAGGATAGAGACCCAGAGACCACCTGCGACTTAGTGCAGACCCTGTCATCCCCTCCTCTCCCCTCAAACACAAAGGCTGGGCATCAGCAATGGATGGGCACAGGTCAGCCACCAAGATGGACAAGACTCAATTGGACCCACTCAACAATGTTAATATCTTATCTCTCTCCAGACAGTGTGCCTTCTGGTGGAGATTTCGGACAGAAGGGATATCTTCTTAATCTGAAGACAGGGCATCCATGTTCTTCAGCAGACTCTGCCTCTCAGAGGTGGACATGGCCTGGGGAGACACAGGGCAGGCTGGGCAGGCCCAGACATGTGGAGTTGGTCTTCAGGGCTTAGCCACTACTTACAGCATTTTCCTACAGTCTTGGAATCAACTCAGTGGTAATGGGTTAGAACCTAAAAACCCACTGCCGTCGAGTCAATTCTAACTCACAGTGACCCTATAGAACAGAGTAGAGCTGTTTCATAAAGTTTCTAGGGAGCACCTGATAGATTTGAACTGCTGACCTTTTGGTTAGCAGCTGTAGTACTTAACCACTGCACCACCAGGGTTTCATGGGTTGGAGAGGACCCAGGAAATTATTCATCCCTCATTTACAATTGAGGAAAATGAGACTTACAAATGGAAAGGGACCAGACCAAGGTCATACAACAAGTTAGAGAAAAAGCCAGGACCAAAACCCAGGTGGTCCAGCTCCCAGTCTGCATTGTTTCCACCTTCTGTGGTGTTTCTACCTGGCTTAACAAAGGCTTAGGTGAAAACTGCCAAAAGATGAGTCCATCCCACCACTCTAGGTTTTATCTCTGATCATACTACTTGAGCATCTAGACCACATTCTAGTCTGGATAAGTCTTTGATTGGTTTATAATGGCTTTAGGCACTGGCTTTCCCAGGTAACAAATTTGCATTTTCAGTAGGACTATAAAGATGGAATTGCAGGTTGACTATAAAATAATCCAGGAGAAATAAAAATCACAAAATTTAACTGCTAAACCCAGGCTGAAAGGCAATGCTCTCTCAAATAAGGTCTTTTCCTCAGGTTATAGCCGTGTCTCAGGGTTGGTCTGAGTCTCCTGCCTCAGGGGATAAAAGGAAGGCACATTAGAGTGGCTCCTGACTGCAGCGAACATCTGGGCTTCGGAACCACCGGAACCTACGTTCCCTTCCCACACCTGCCACTTTCCAAGCCAGGGGAACTGGAATGTATCACAGCCTCCTTCTGGACCCAGGTTTCTTTGTCCATGAAATGGACTTGGTGATACCAACCCCAGAATATTTTTGAGGACGTCGTAGGAGATGTTATGTCCAGTGGCTACCACAAGGCAGAAGCAGGATGAGCTAAGGCCTTACCCTAGCCTGGCCCCAGAGAAAGGCAACAGGGTTCTGGAAGAGGTTTCAAGGAATAGGGACCCTGGGGGTAGTTGTCTGGCCAGAACAGACTGACAGCTCTTACCTGAGTCTGTCCCTCCTCTGCATTGACAAGGAGGCCCCTGCCAGTACCAGTTGCCAGGCCTGGGGCAGCTGTGGCCTTTGTTGCTTTGGAAATTTCACCAAGGAGCACCTAAGCTCTTTTTCTGCCTCAGGCTGTAGCCTCACAGCACATCAACAGCCTCTGCTATTTTCTCTTTGTTTCAGGCGCCGTGACTCATTCTGGTTAAAGGATAAATCACTGCAGAAGCGGAGCCCGGGATAGGATACAATCACCCAGTGCATGACAGAGAGAGAGAGAGAGAGGAAGGGAGGAAAAACACAAAAAAACCAAAACTGTACTTGTGGGGAAGCGTTGGTCCAGGGCCTCGGGCCAAGCTACCCAGCAGACCCTGGCAGGCAGTTCACGGATAAGAAAAGAGTATGCCACAGAGAGCTAGCTGGAAGAGTGGAAATCCAGACAGTTGTCCTTACTGCCAGGAGCTGAGGGCACCTTTAGGCCCTCAGAAACACAAAACAGCATTGAGAGGGGTCAAGGAGAACCTGAGAGTCAGTCCAGAACCCAGCAAGAACGCCAGGACTGTGCATACATTTAAGATGGAACCTGCAGAAGGCAACCAAGGCTCTCACCATCTCCTGGCCTATTTCTGCTTTCTTTGCCTTCTCACACTCTTCCTCTCTTGCTTCGTCTCTCTCTCTCTCTTTCTCTCTCTCTCTTTCTCTCTCTCTCTTTCTCTCTCTCACCAAATCAATGTAGAAAAATCCCAGGACTTAACAAAGATATCGGTGAGGGCTCAGGTCACCCCTGGCACTCACACAAACCCTGGGGCAGAGAGGGACCTGTGACTAGCACTCAGGGCATAGAATGTCCTCAGTACAGAGTTCCAAGAGGCAAGGAGCCAACCATCGCATGCTTGGGGGCAAAGACGCACAATCCTCATAGTGGAAACACTGATAGGAGAGTCTCCTGGTTACTGACCTCCAAGAAAGAAAAGAAATTTAGTTTGGGCAGTTCAGGGAAGCCAGAGGGATTTGCTGACTCGGCAACTTCTTTCTCCACCGTCCCACCCCCCGGCAGCCTGTGCTATCTCCCATCCTTTCCCTTCCCTAAAGCCTGGGCTCTCTCATTCAGCTATCCCCATCTCCTTTCTAAGCCCAGCCCAGGGAGGATCGAAGAAGGGGAGTTTCTTAATGAAGCAGAAGATCAGCAAATGCTGAAGTTTGCGCCATCTTGAGAGTGGCCTTCTATAATTTCATAGGTTTGCATTTTCAAGACTAGTTGCTGTTAATTGACATGGCAGCAGTTCTGAGGCACAACTGTCCCTACGTCCGTGGATGACACAGTTTGCACTGTACTGCTAACTTAAAGGTTGGCGGTTCGACCCTACCCAAGAGCACCGTGGAAGAAAAGACCTGGTGATCTGCTTCTGTTAAGATTGCTGCCAAGAAAACCCCATGGCGCAGTTTCTAGTCTGTCTAACACCTAGTGTCGCCATGAATCCAGACCGGTACCCAAGTGCTCTGTGACACTTTATCTGCAACTATTACAAGTCAACACTAGGGGGAGCAGTGTGACCCAGTAGAGACTCCCCTGCTCCAGCAACTAAGCAACTGAGTCGATTCCAACGCAGAGCAACCCTATAGGTCAGAGTGGAAATTGTTCCAGAGGGTTTCCAAGGCTGTAGACCTTTGCAGAGGCAAACTGCCTCCCCCCTTTCTCTCCACAGCTGGACAGTTCCAAATATAGGTCTTTCAGTTAGCAGCCCAGAGCTTTAACCATGGTGCTACCAGAACAACTGGTTTTTCCCATTCAGCTAACCTATAAAATATACAAACAGAACTCGTTATAAAAAAAAAAAGCCCACAATGTTTTAATGTTTTCACATTATATGCAATTAGAATAACCAGTATGCATTTTCTCATGAAACTTAACTGTGATCAATCGCTCCGTAACCTAACTCTTGTTTTCCCCAGGCTTGGGTAGAATACCTCCTTCTCCCTTCCCCTGACTCCTTTGTGGAGAATCTAGAGCTTCTTGGGGACTTCAAACTCTGTTGAGTGGCCTTTCTTCTTTTTCAGCAACTTCTATTCCACATGGCTACAACACTCAGACATACCAAAAAACCCAGCCAAGCCCATGACCTTCAAATCAATACCAACTGACAGTAACCTTATAGGACAGAGTAGAACTGCCTTAGAGGATTTCAAAGGAGAGCCAGGTGGATTCAAACTGCCAACCTTTTGGTAAGCAGCCATAGCTCTTAACTACTGTGCCACCAGGCCTCTCTGGCACGTGGACAATGACAAAATTGACAATGGCACATGGACAATGCTGCTGACCCTGGAGATTGTCTTGATGGGTGTCTGTCATTTTCTGTTAAAATCCCTAAATCATCCCTTTACACTTCCTCTGACAGCATGTCTTTCTGGTTTAGATGTGATGAGTCTTCTCAGACAGGGATGAAAAGAACACTGTGGAAAAGGGAAGAAAGAAGAAAATGAGGCAAAGAATAAAGATAGCTAGGAAGAAGTAGAAAACTCTGGTGGTGTAGCAGTTAAGTGCTACATCTGCTAACCAAAAGGTTGGCGGTTCAAATCCACCAAGTGCTCCTTGGAAACTGTATGGGATACTTCTACTCTGTCCTCTAGGGTCCCTGCGAGTTGGAATCAACTTACCTGCAGTGGGTATGGGTAGGAGAAAGTAGGTGTCCCTGAGCTGTACACAGAGTTATGGAGCTCATCTGCTAACTGAAATGTTGGAAGTTCAAGATCATCCAGAAGAAAGGTCAAGGTCACCTTAGAAGAAAGCCTGACAATCTCCTTCCCCAAAATCAGCCACTGTAAACCCTGTGAAGAACAGTGTTAGTCTGACACACATGAAGTCTCCATGTGTTGGAGTTGACTGAACAGCAACAGTTTTGATTTGATTTTATTTTTTTTGTCTTTCTAGGAGAGAGGAAAGAGGAAAGGAGAGGGAGCTATGAGCCCCCAAAGATGGGACTTTCTTTTATTCATCTTTGTATTGTCAGTGCTTGGCACAGGCCGACAGAAGGAAGAGAGGTTTAAGAGTCTGGGTGTGACCTCAGCAAAATCTCAGGGAAGCTCAACGTTGGATGTTTTTGTTATAAAGGGCTTGAGGATGATGGTCCCTGGAGCCGTGGTTGGCACAATGGTTAAGAGATGGGCTGCCAACCCAAAGGTCGGCAGTTGGAGCCCGCCAGGGCTCCATGGGGCAGTTCTACTCTGTCCATAGGGTCATTATGAGTCAGAATTGACTCAACGGAAGTAGGTTTGTGTTGATGTGTATGGGGGTAGGTTGGGCCGTCCCCTTCTTCTTTGTCCCCTAAAATGCTTTGAAGGCAGGCAGGAGGACAGGTGGGTGGTAGATGGTGGCCTGGACCAACTCCTGGGGCGGTTTGCTCTGCCTGGTCTCCTCTGCCTCTTTCCAGCTGCCGAGTCAATGATTTTTGCAGCCCAGGGAAGAAGACTGTAAGGAGGAGGACCTTTCCAAAACTGTAATGACAGACTTTACCCTTCAATGGTACAAGTTAGTCCACAGCCTCACGGCTTCTCAAAAAAACAGTCCTGTAAGACTAGCCATTTGTCACAACCCAGAGGGAAAGGAGGAACATCCATCTGAGGTTTGGAGCAGACGGAAAGTACTTCGAAGGGTTCTGCATAACAAACAATTTCCTGATGCATCACAGGAATTCCCCGATGAACAGCATACAGGGCTTCTGTGTCCTATGTTTTCTGGGGTCCTTACATTCCTACCATTGGCTGCTCCTTCAGAGTCAGGCATTAAGGTCACGCCTCACCTAGCTCTCAGAGATGGGGAGAGGACAAAGAGCTACCCTTTGGCCAGCCAGGTGGCCTTGGGTGAGTCACCTAGCTTCTCTGTATTTCATCTTCCTCAGCTCTATCTTTGGGTACACTGCTGCTAGGAGACTTGCATAAGGTGATAACAGAGAAAGCAGCCAGTTCAATCCCTAGGGCATAGAAGTTCCCAAAGCATCTTTTCATGTAATCTTTTATTCACTTGTTCCTATTAAATGCTGCGGAAGTAGGTAAGGGCGTGACAGAAGGTTCTTTGCTGTTTCTCAGTTGTGTATCTTGCCCCAGTCCCCTGTGTGCTGTTATTTCAGGCCTCATGATCGCCTGGTGATATAACCCAGGGCTTTGCAAAGCTGCAAACCAGAATCACTGGTGAAACTTTAAAATATACAAATTCCTGAGGCCAATCCAAGACTTGCAAAGTCAGCATTCCTTGAAGTGGGACCTGGGAAACCTGTATTTTTCATACACACCCAGAAAGTCTCTGGAACCATTCACTGACTCTTTTTTAAAAGATCTGGTGTCCTATGGATTTATCCCAATAAACCAGTTGCCATCAAGTTGGTTCTGACTCGTGGTGATTTTATGGATGTCACAGTAGATCTGTGCTCCACAGAGTTTTCCATGATTGATTTTTTTCAGAAGTAGATCACCCGGCCTTTCTGCCAAGGTGCATCTGGGTAGACTCAAACCTCTGATCTTTTGATTATCAGCCAAGATGCTTTAACCACTTGCACCACTCAGGGACTCCCATAGAGGTGAAATCCTTTCTAGACTTATTTTGAGAGGGACCTTCAATGTCTGAATATGAAGGGCTGCCCAATGGTAAGGATCTGGGGACCACAGAGTACAAGTGAGATTACCCCAAACCAGGGCAGACAATGTGATGCTTATCAGTCCCTGTAGGTAACTGGCTATCTGTCTATGCTTAAAAAAAAAAAAACAAAAAAAAAACTCACTGCCAGTGAGTCGATTCCAACTCATAGTGACCCTATAGGACAGGGTAGAACTGCCGCAGAGAGTTTCCAAGGAGTGCCTGAAAGATATGAACTTCCGATCTTTTGGTTAGCAGCCGTAGCACTTTAACTACTATGCTACCAAGATTTCCTGTTTATACTTAGGGCTACTTTTAACAAAGTTCTCTAGACAAATAAGGGGAGAGGAAGGGGGTCTTGGAATCTCACAGAGGCACAATGGGGAGGAGGAGCTCAGGCTTAGGACAATCCCAGCCACAGCTCCTGAGGGTGTGGGCTTGTTTGTCACCTCTGGGGCCATCTACAGGCCAGCCACCACCTTGAAAGTCACATTAGAAATAACACATGTATGTACTGGTTCAATCTGGGACAGAGAGTTGTTATTACCTGCTATTGCCCCCCCCAGCCCTTCTTTACCTGGGTGACACCTCTTCATCCTTCAAGGCCTTATTCAGGAGTCACCTTATCCAGGAAGCCTTCCCAGATGGCTAGACAGTAATGTATAAACCATTATCAAGCCTTCCCGGATGGCTGGGCCGCACCGCACCTGGCACCCTTCTCTCATAATATGGTCCTCCACACTGACATCATTGGGTGTATGTCTCTCTGGGCACACCAGATGAGGGCTGGACTTCGTCAATCTCCAAATCCAGAGTATCAGCCCACAGTGAGTGCTGATGGCTGTTCCTTTGAACTAAATTTACCCAAGCTCATCATTTGATAGATGAGGAAACTGAGGCCAGAGAAGCCAGGTCACTTAGCCCATCTGGGTGAGGGAAGATCAAAGTTAAACATGTCAGCAAGGCTTTGTCTGAAAAAGGGCACCTGTCTTCTCATCCCCAAACCTTTTCTTTCTTTCCTGCATCACACAAAGCCACATGGTAGATGGCAAGAGTCCTGGAGTTTCTGTTTCGCCTCAGCCTCAACCCAGCTGTGTGGTTGCACCTTGGTTTTTTTCCCAAACGAGCACACAATTCTTCGCCCACTTGCCTCCCCTGGTTGTGAGAACCATGAAATGAGCTATTAGGTTTGTATGTTGGCGATGGACAAACCGTTACCATCCTGGTTGTATTGATGTGTTGTTGTTGAGTGCCATCAAGTTGATTTTCAACTCATGGTGACAGCATACAGTTGTCCCATAGGGTTTTCTCGGCTGACACGCTCACAGGAGCAGATCGCCAGGTCTGTCTCTCGTGGAGCCACTGGGAGGCTTCAAACCAACAACCTTCCCATTGACAGCTGAGCACTTAATCACCGCACCACCAAGGTTCCTTATGAACCAAAGGAAGCACGCCACCCCGGATGAGGACCAGGACGTTTCTAAGTCCCGTTCCCAGCCACCAAGTCATGGCTAAGGAGCCGTCAGACTCACACATACCAAGAAGTTAAAGCTGTGGATTCCACAGACGAACATCTGTCCAAACTACAGCTGTGTTTATGTTTTGTTTTCAGAGGAGAGAGTCGTTATAAAACTCGAAAACCAAGCAAGGCAGGTCAGGTATTTTGAAAAGAAAAGAAGGACTTTTACTGTCTGCTTGGCTTCCCTTGAGGGCGAACAGACCCCCGCCACCTTGCTGGGGAGAGTTGGGCCAGAGTTGGTGGTCCTTCTGCAACCTGAAAGAGCTCAGCCCAGCTCTGGCCCCAGCCACACCCTAAGACACAGAAAGAAAACTCAGCGAGTCTTTGCAAAATGAGTGGCCTCCTCCATTTTTCCAATCATTTCTCCACTCAGCAATCGGTTACTGAGTCTTGACTGTGTTCAAGGCACTGTGGCCAGCATAGTCGGGGAGACCGAAAGATGAGTCAGTGTCTCTCTGCTGTGTGTTGCCGTTAGGTGCCACTGAGTTAGCTATGACTCACAACAACTTTGTATATAAGTGAGGGAAACCTTGCCCAGTCCTGCACCGCTAGCACAATCATGGCTGGGTTTGAGCCTGTTGCTGCCGCCACTGGGACAATCCACCTTGTTAAGCATCTTCCTCCCTTCCCTGACACACTGCATTACCAATCACAATGTCCTTTTGCAAGGACTGGTCCATGTAATAACATCTCCCAAGTACGTGAGACCAAGTTTCACCATGTTACTTCTAAGGAGCACTGCGGTTATGCTTCTTCCAAGACAAAGGTGTTCCTTCTTCTGGCAGTCCTACGGTGTACTTAGTATTCTTCATCAGCACCCTAATGAAATCAGTTCATCCTCTATTTCCCTTATTCTTTGTCCAGTTTTCACATGCATATGGGGTAAGTGAAAATATTATGCCTTGGGTTAGGTGTGCCTTAGTCCTCAAAGTAACATCTTCCCTTTTTAACACTTAGAAAGGTTTTTTTGCAGCCAGTTTAACCAATGATGCTTCCATGAGTGTTGATTGTGGGTCGAGACATCTTCACTATTTTCTCTGTATATCATGATGCTGCTTTTATTTAGAGGCAGATTATCCAAAGGAGAACATAGGTATAGACAAGGGAAGTGCAAGCAAAGCATCATGGGAATTGGGAAAGGGCTTCTGGCTGGGAGGAGCCCTGGTGGGCTGTTGTTAAGAGCTCAGGCTACTAACCAAAAAGTCCACTGTTTGAATCCACCAGCTGCTTCTTGGAAGCCTTGTGGGACAGATATACTCTGTCCTATAGGGGCATTATGAGTCAAGATGGACTCAACGGCAACAGGTTCCAGCTAAGAGATCAAAGAGAGCTTCCTGGAAGAGGAGGCACTTGGATAAAATGGAGATATTCGGCAAGTTTGGGATGAGAGGACTGTAAGCATGAGCAAAGGCATGGAGGAGACAGTGCCAGGTATGTTGAAAACCGAACAAGCATCCTATGTGCCTGGCAGGCAGGGGTGTGAGAAAGGAAGGGGCTTTGACCATTGACACTCTTTAACTAAATGGTACCAACCTGAGCACCATTAGCCTCTCAGTCAGTGGGTCAGGCTCTCGTTTGCCTTTCGGATGAGTTAAGACTTTCCTTCTCAGTCCCCTCCCCTCATTCCTTCCTCTTCTGTTCTAAGTAAATTTACTTCTGCAACTTAGGAAAACTGTGGTTTGAATGTAACCTGAGGTGGAACCAGAAGTTGCCAGGAAAAAAACCCAGAGAGCCAAGCTTGTGAAATCAGCAGCTGTGACAGTGCTTGTCCCCAGACTCTGGGCTGACATGAGAGGGACCAGCTCCCCTCCCAGCCTTCAGAGTAATGTTCATGGGCCTTGTGTGCAGAAGCCTTGTAATTGATTAGCGATCCCATAGGACAAAGTAGAACCGCCCCATAGGATTGCCAAGGAGCAGCTAGTGAATTTGAACTACCAACCTTTTAGTTAGCAGCTGAATGCTTAACCATTGCAGCCAAACCAAACCCACAGCCACTGAGTCGATTCCAACTCATAGCGACCCTGTAAGAAAGAATAGAGCTGCTCCAGAGAGTTTCCAAGGAGCACCTAGTGGATTCGAACTGCCGAGCTTTTGGTTAACAGATGTAGCACTTAACCGCTCCACCACCAGGGTTTCTACCACACCACTAAGGCTCCTTGAATTGATTAGTAATGACAAAAAAGGCTTGCATGTATAATAGGAAAATTTTTTAGAAGTACCTAATCATTTATCCCTCAGAATGTGCCTGAAATAATTGAAATACCCACAAGTAGTGGGAGGTGGAGGCGAAAGTACGACATATGTAAATGTTACAAAGAACAAGGTTGTTCTTTGCTGTCCGGTTGGCCTGTGACTCAGGCAATCCCATGCACATCAAATTGAAATGCTTCCCGCTGCTGCACCATCCCTGTGAGAGGTTGCAGACGGGACCGTTATGATCCACAGGATTTCCAAAGTCTGGTTTTCAGAAGTAGATCACCAGGAATTTCTTCCTGGTCCATCTTTACTTGCAAGCTCTGCGGGATCCAGTTTAGCATCCCAGCAGACCGCAAGCCTTTCTCGATAAACAGGCTACGGCTGCACATGAGGTGCACTGGTCAGGAAGACTGAGGTAGAGCTACCCCATACCTCCATATTATTTACCTGTAACATCTATACAACGGCCACCTCTAACATCTGGGGAGCCTGGTGCTAGAAAGCAAGTGGGGGCTCTGACCCACCGCCCACCATCTTTTCTTTCCATTTGCAGTTCCCACTCAATAACTGAGGGCCTGGTGCTTATGGACACACATGCCTACACATCCAAGCTCTGTCCACACCCCTGGCAGACAGCCACCCTGTGGGTACCCTCAAGCCTAGGGGTGCACACAAGATTGGTGCTATGGTACAGCATCAGAGGAACAGTTCTAGGGAAGAGGGTTGGCCAGGCTCTGGCTACTGGGGCGGAAGATCCTAGGTCAGGGTCCCTAGACTAGGAGGACATGGACTCCAGGTGGGCCTGTCCTAGAGGTCTGGCCTCTAGAACCCCAGCCTGAATGGGAAGGGCACAACCAGCTGAGGTCAGAGTAAGGCCCAAGGCACGGGCCACAGTCACCAAGTTTAAGGATGGCACCATATATGCTGATAGGAGCCTTTGGTTTGCACTAATGGTTAAGCACCCGACTACTGGCCAGATGTTGGCAGTTCAAACCAGGCAGAGGTTCATTAGGAGGCAGACCTGGCAGTCTGCTTCTAAAAGGTCACAGCCCTGAAAACCCTATGGAAGAGGCACAGGGGGTCACTCCGAGCTGGGATCCACCCAACAGTAATCAGCAATAACAGTAATACAGACCAACACAGAAAGGTATCCACGTATGAAATAATGAAGGAAAAAGCATGTTGCAGAACCTTATATATAAAATGGACTTACTTTATAAGTTCTGTACATAAATGTCCAATGAGCATCTTACCCCATGGAGCTAATGGTAGTTACTGGTAGACAGCTGGGCTGGGACAGGGACACAGAAGGCACAGTTCTGAAGTTCAAATCTGGAGAGAGATGTGGCCATCTGCTTCGAGAAAGACTGGAGCCTTGGAAACCCCGAGGGGCAGCTCCTCCCTGTCTGTAGGGTCACTCTGAGTGGGGATTGACTCGCGGCAGTGGGTGGGGGTTTTATTGGCAGTATCAGTGCTATACAACAAACATGTGTTTCCTTTTGAATCTAAAGAAAGCAAAATTTAATAATACATTTTAGATAAGTTAGTACTTTCTGGAACCAGTTAAAGTAGATATTTCTCACTTATCTTATTATGACAAAAAACAAAAATACTGAACCCAGGCCTGTCCCCTAGGTGGCCAAGGAGGTTTCTGTGGTCATGATGAAGTGAAAGTTTCTGGGCGGAAGGTCATTGTGTACCTGCTTCTTCAGTGCAGCCTGCCAGCGTATCAGGGACTTCTAAAAATACAGATTCCTGGGTGCTATCACAGACTGGCTGAATCCAAGTCTTCTGGAAGTAAAGACCAGGAACCTGCATTTGTGACTCTCCAGGTGATTCTGATAGCCAGCTAGGTTTGGGAAACACTCGCCCTCAAAGCCCTGGCAGGGTGTAGGGGTAGGGCCGATAAGCCACCTAAATATTTTCTGTCCCATTTGATAGAAGAGAACACTGAGGCCCAGGTAATAGCCTTACCTTGGGCCACTGTGTGAAGTCTATTGGTTCCTCTGTTAGAGTTTGTTCTATTCTGGCAGTTGGGCCACCAGGTATTGGAAGATAAAAGAGAACCCGCAGTCAGGGACCCCATATGGCAGTATATTGGGTTCAGTCATCCTGCTCAAGCAGTAATTAACTAAGTCCTTCAAGACCCGCATTTACAGGGCCTCCTCTGGCAGGCGGTGTTCAGTGTTCTGGGAGCATCCTACAGCCACAAACCCAACAGACCCTCAGAACTCCTCCTGGGAGCTATGGACCCTGAGAAAGGGTATGAGCAAGACAGCCTCTGACTGCGCAGAGGGCTCTGGGGAAGATGAGGCAGGGGTGGTCACACAAGGAGTGACAGGTGGTCAGAGACAGCCGCCCTGAGGAAGTGGAGTCAGAGCTGAGCCCTAAGGCAGCAAGCCAGGCCCGGCTCCGTACAGCGTCTATACAGCAGTCCAGACAGCAGTGGAGACAGGTGTCTTAGTCAGCTAGTGCTGCTGTAACAGAAATATCACAAAGTGGATGGCTTTAACAAAGCAAAGTTTATTCTTACGCAGTCCAGTAGGCTGCAAGTCGAAATTCAGGATGTCCACTCCAGGGAAAGGCTTTCCCCTTTGTCAGCTCTGGAGGAAAGTCCTTGCGTTCCATCAGTCTTTTTCTAGGGGGCATCTTGGCATAGGAACCTCAGGTCTGAAGGACGCGCTCTTCTCCCAGTGCTGCTTTCTTAATGTCGTGGGGTCCGTGATTCTCTGCTTGCTTCCCTTTCCTTTTATCTCTCATAGGATGAGAGGGTAAAAGGTGGTGCAAGTCACATTCCAGTGAAACTTCCTTTAGAGTGGAACAGGAAGGTGATCTTAGGAAGGAATTTACAGTTCCACCCTCATCCTATAACTTACAGCATAGGACTATCGTAAAATATCAGGAATTATGGCCCAGCCACGTGGTTACACATATTTTTAAGGGGACACAGTTTGATCCATGGCAACAGGTAAGCAGCAGTGAGGTGAGGCAGTGTGGGAAGGGGTGGCAGGGCATGGATTTGACTGCAGCGGGCAGGGAGCTTCGGGAGCCCAGCAAGGGGCACTGTACCTGTATTTCCCCCCTATAAGCATGGCTTGCATTACCTTACTGAGAGAGAGTCTCGAACTTAAGCATGCGTTTGCATCCCCTGGAGGGGCTTGTTAAAACACAGGTGCTGGACCTCACCTCTGCACGGCTAGTTTCTGGTTCTGTCTTACCCAAAAGACTCATACAGCTGCTTCTTCAGCAGATCCTTTAAATAGGGCTCCCAGCCTGGTGCCCATCTCTAGGTCTGGAGGGCAGCCCAGGATGTTGCCCTTCTAACAGGCTCTCAGGGCAGGCTCCTGCTAACTCCTCCAGGACCCGCTTTGAGAACCACTGCTGCGTGGACCCGCCCGTCAGCTCCGCTGGACTGAAGGTTCATGTTTCCCATCATCCCCTAGTACTTGGCACAGAGTAGGAACTCAATGGTTATTTTTCCACCAATGAATGAATGAGGTCGTGAACCATAAGTAACATGAAGTAATATAATTCCTGAGATATAATAAGCATTAGTTGTAAGCGTTAGTTTAAAACACATACAAAGACATCAATGTTCACACCAGCAGAATAACCAAAAGGTGGAAACAACCCAAGTGTTGTCAGCAGGGGAATAGGTAAAGGAAGTATGGAGCTTACATACAGTGGGTACTGCTCAGTTACAGGGGGAGGTGAAGTCCCAATGTGTGTTACAGTGTGAGAGAACCTTGAAAATCTTATGCTGAGTGAAATCAGTCAGATCCAGAAAGACAGATACTATATGGTCTCTCTTATATGAAATATCTAGAACAGGCAAGTGTGTAAAAAGACCAAGGAGACCCCGACTGCATAGTGGCTAGGAGTTCTGGAAATCCACCAGGTGCTCCTTGGAAACTCTACTCTGTCCTATAGGATCTCTATAAGTCAGAACTGAATGATGGTAATAGGTTTATTGTTTTGCTTTTTTAAATTGAGGCCAAAGTTTATTAGTGGTTACCAGGGTTAGAAGGGAAAGGGAAACGGAAAGGTATTATTTAAGGGGTACTGAGTTTGGAGCCTCGTGGTGTAGTTGCTAAGAGCTCAGACTGCTAACCCAAGGTTGGCAGTTCAAATCTACCAGCAGCTCCTCAGGAACCCTATGGGGTAGTTCTACTCTGTCCTGTAGGGTTGCTATGAGTGAGAATCAACTCAGTAGCGAAGAGATATCTTTTTTCTTTTAATTTTTGTTTGGGTTATGAAAATGTTAGAAATGAATATGGATGATGGTTGCCCAACATAGTAAATATCATTAATGTTACTAAATTGTACACATGAAAACGGTTGAATGGCAAATGGTTTGTTACGTATATTTTACCGTAGTACATTTTTTAAAGGCCATTCACATACGCACACAGAATTCCTCTCTCTGATGAAGACTTTGTGGTGGAAGGAAGAGAACCAGAGGAGCTGGCAGGCAGAAGGGGCTCCCCATTTTCCTGGCCTCCAAGGGTCCTGGTCTTGCCAGGTACCTGGGGCCAGGTGAGGTACAAGCCTCACAAAGCCCAGGAAGGTAGGCAGGTGCCTGTGTCCCCCGGAAGCAGCTTCTGGGCAGTGGGCCCTTCCGCCATGCCCCCAGCCAGGACTGCCTGCCCCCTCGGCCTGCCTGCTCGGCTTTCCAGCCCCATCTTGAATTCATTAGCCTCCGTCCTCCAGCCCGCTGGAGATTACATTTTCCATACGGAGAGAGAGGGAGAACTAGCCTTGCTCAAGGAATAGTCTCTTCTTTGTTCCCTTGAGTTCATGCCTCCAAAAACGAAATCCCCTCCCCGATGTCCCCTATCTGATTTCAGAAAAAACAAAAGGTAGCCGAGAGAGAAACAGGACAAAGAGCCTAGGGTGGGTTTGGGTGGAGCAGAGGGGTGGCTACTGGGTACAGAAGCAGGTGAGGAGGTGGTTGGAGGAGAGAGGAGAGGGGCAGAGGCCTCTTTGGGGACAGGCCAGCTGGCTCTGGGGCAGGCAGGACTCTCCCCATGCTAGCACTGCCCAGCCCCAGTGCCGGGCTCTGTGAACCACTGGGGGTGATAAGACCCACACTCACCACCCTGAAACTGGGCAGTGTCTCTCTGCAGACCAGTCCTCACATCCTGATGCACTATCCTCCTCTCTGGACCCAAAATACCAGCAGCTAGCCCTCCCAGCTTCCACCCTAGGGATTCAGATGAAATGCAATTACAATATGAAGGTGACACTTGACAATCAAAAGGATGTCGTTGCTAGGTGCCATCTAGTCCCTTGTCACTTCATAGAGACCCCACATGACAGAGTAGAACTGCCCCATAGGGTTCTCTTGGCTGTTATCTTTACCGAAGCTGATTGTCGGCTCTTTCTCCCACAGAGCAACTGAATGAGTTCAAACCGCCAATCTTTCAGTTAGCAGCCAAGTGCCTAACAATTGCGCCACCTGGGCTCCTTTAATGAAAAGGATGACCAAACCAAATCACTGCCATTGAGTCATTTCCGACTCACAGATAATTTGCTGGGAAGGGAGTTCCAGGCCTTGCACAGGAGGGCAATGTGGCTGGCCCAAAGGGGCTGGACCCTTTCTTAGGCAGGCTGTAGGGGTCTGTGGGCTCAGGACATCCTCAGGAGACAGCTCCTCCTCCTTGCTCCTTCCCAACAAATGATGGTCATGCTACAGCCTCAGGGCTCACCCCATCTGGCCAGGGAGCTAGGCTGCTCACACCTGCTTCTCTGGACACACTGACTCTGCCACAAGGCTCTCTACCTCCACGACTCGCGGGGAGCACTGCCCTAGGAGCCAGCTGCCTGCCACTGCCTGATGGGTGCCCTTGGACATAGCCCTTGTCTGCTCCAGGCCTCTTAGGTATGACATCACAGCCTGGCCTCAGCAGCATCCCTGCTCCCTCTGGACTTAAGAGTCTGCAGGGCCAGCCAGTAGGTAACCCGCGACGTCTGGAGGGCAGGGGTCCTCTGAGCAGCTGTTACAAGTGGGATGTACACAGAACAAAGGCTCTCTGTTCCCACAAGGCTGGTCCCGGGACAGTTTTATACATTCAGTTAAACAAGAGAATAATAATATACATGGCTCGGGCAACTCCTCCCACCACTCTCTCAATGAGTCGACGCTCCGGATGGAACGTGGTGGGGGGAGTCTGCTCTTCCCCCACCAGGGCTCCCACGTGCCTCTCATAACACAGTCATTTATGGGATTTGTGTGTGTGTGTGTGTGTGTGTGTGTGTGTGTGTGTGTATTAAAATATCTGTAACATGCAATTGGCCATTTTAAATGTTCGATTCAGTGACATTGCTGTAATGACATTCATCAGGTTGAGCAACCGTCACCACAGTTTTCAAAATTTTCATCACCCCAAATAGGAACTCAGGACCCCCAAAGCAGTAATGTCCTCTTCCTCCAGCCCCTAACGACCTCCTTGGGTCCCCTGCGTATGTCTGCCTGTTGTAGATAGTACAGGGAGGTTAATGGGATCATGCAATGTTTGTCCTTCTGCAAGCGGCTTCTTCCACTTAGCCTAACGCTTTCCGGGTTCATCCATGTGGTAGCATGCGTTCGAACTGTGTTCCTTTCTATGACTGAGTAATATTTTTGTGTGTATTTAGCGCATTCATCCGCTCCTTTGTTGATGGACACTTGGATTGTTGCTAGGTTTTAGCTATTTCGAATAATGCTACACTGAACATGGGTATACGAGTATCTGTTTATACTGTATAGAGAACACTACAAAAGACTATTCTCTAACAGATTTGAAAACCTAGATGAAATAGACAAAGTTTTAGATTCATCCATATCACCTACCAAAATTATCACAAGGAGAAGTAGAACAACTTAATAAACCCACCACCGAAGAAGAGATTGAAAAAGTCATCAAAAACTACCAACCAAGGAAGGTCCTGGCCCAGATGGCTTCACTAGAGAATTCTATCAAGCTTTCAGAGAGGAGTTAATGCCCGCACTACTGAGGATATGGGATTTTGTAGGGTAATTTTAAACATATCCTCTTTTTTTTTTTTTTTTTTTCCTTGTACGACTCAACAGCACTTGGCTTGGCACACACTAAAAGTTGGGCTATTTCCAGTCATTAAGGAAAAAAAAACCTGAAAACCCATTAAAAGGCCAAACTTGATGGACTGACAGACTGGACAGTCCCAAGAAGACATGATCCCTGGACTTTCTGTTAGCCCAGAACTGAAACCATTCCCAAAGCCAACTCTTTTGACAAAGATACAAAGATTAGATTGGACTATAAGACATAAAATCATATTGGCGATGTATATGCTTCCTGGCTTAAGTAGATACAGAAGACTAACCAGGCAGCTCCTGTCTAGTGGTCAGATGAGAAGGCAGAGGGGGACAGGAGCTGGTTGAATGGACACCAGAAAGACAGGGCGGAGGGGAGGGTGTGCTGTCACATTGAGGGAGAGCAACTAGAGTTACATAACAATGTATGCACTAGTTTTTGTATGATAAACTGACTTGAATTACAAAGTTGCACTTAAAGCATAATAAAATATTGAAAATAAAATATAAAACAATCTGAAAACCCAACTTATATAGTCTCATATAGTAAAATATAGTTATTGCTCATCCATGTAACACGCTTAGAGGCAGAGCAGCCTTCAGGTACAGTTTGATCCAGGATTCATATGTCATCAAGGCTTTAGCTCCGGTTCTTGGTAACTCAGTGCTCCCAATCTCCGTGCATTAGCTCATAACCCCCTCACTGTCTTAAGTTGACCACCAGAGATTCCAACTCTTGTATCTGCATACCGTGGCATCCAGAGAAAAAGATACCACCTTGGTCCCTTCCACCCCAGCAGAATTCCTGAGGTTCATTCCAACTGGACTTAAGTTATTGAGCTGGACTTAAACCCGGCAGCCAGAGAGTGAAACTGGCCTAGCTTGAGGAATATATTCCATCCATGGAACTCGGAATGGAGCCCAGTTCCCTGGGTTCCCAGACACAACTGGGGACTGTTGGAAAGGTGGAAATGGAAACCAGGGAAGCAATCAATGTTGGCATTGGAACACAAGCTTGGTCATGATGCTGAGCTGCCATGCATGGAAAATAGACTTCTCACCCAGCTTTTTTCCAGGCGCTGAATGTGGGGGCTTCTCTTAGGCCCAAAGCAAAGCCAACCCCCCCTCCCAGACAGCTGCTGCCTCAGGCTATCAGCCAGAAGGCAGATCCATCAATGGGTATCTCTTCACTCTGTGCCTTCGAGATCTCCCTACACCGGTGCAGCAGATAGACAAGGATGCCTCAGAATTCAAGGAACTTGTGACACCAAACCACTGGCCACAGCCAGCAGTAGAGATCTAATGCTGGCTTATGTAGGAAAGCATGGAGTAATCAGGGAGGGCTTCCTGGAGCAGGTGGAATTTATGCTGAATCTTAAAATAACAGTACTTTGGGCATGCTGTCAGGAGGGATCAGTCCCTGGAGAAGCACATCATGCTCGGTAAAGTAGAAGATGAGCGACAAAGAAGACCCTAAAGGAGATTGATCGATAGAGTGGTTACAACAATGGGCTTAACTGCAAAAACAACTGTGGGCCACAGTGTTTCGTTCTATTGTGCATGGGACCCCTGGGGGTCATAGCTGACCTGATGGCACATAACAACAACAACAAAGTAACAGTCTCCAGGGAGTAGTGCACACACGACAGAGGATATACAGAGCAGGGCTCAGTGATTCACATCCTATTTCAGTGTGTATTTTATCTGGAAAAACCATAAGGACAACTAACACAGTATGCAGGTTGGTGATAGTACATTACATAAATTTATATGTATTGGGGGTATGTGTCACCTTCTTTTTCTGATTGTTGTTATCGCTAGTTGCTGTCAAGTCATTGTTTTTAACAAAACACCGCCTAATCCTTCACCATCTTCACGATCATGATGTGTTGGAGCTCATTGTCACAGCTGTCGTCTGTCTCCTCGAAGGTTTCCCTCTGATTAAAAAAACAAACAAACAAAGCCTGTTGCGTGGATGCCGACTCTCAGTGACTCCAGGTGTGCAGGGCAGCGTTGTGCGTCATAGCGTTTTCGAGGCTGTCACTTCTTGGAAACCAATCACCAGGCCTTCCTTCTGAGGCACCTCTGGGTGGGTTCAAACCACCAAATTTACAGTTAGTAGTTGAGGGCTTAACCATTGACACCACCCAGGGACTCGGTCCCTTGCATAGGGTATGTACTTTAAGAAGGTTCGACACCAAGGTCAACTTGAAGGATGGATAAGCAGAAGTCAGGCTGCATTCCCGGAGTCTTGTTGTGAGACAGGGGGTTAGGTGGAAGGGACCCCTTTCCCATGTCCTGCACAGAGCCTAGGAGGCCAGCACCTGCGCAGCCGCCTCTGACCTTCTTCAGGGTGGCCGTCCCCACAGAAAGCACTCACCCTGATCTGTACTGCCCAGACAGAGAAAGGGTCCCTCAGGGCTGTGACCAACAGGCCTGCACAGATGCTGCCCTCAGTAGCAGGCCGGCCCCTGAGCCTCCTCAGGAAGAATGTGGGAGCCCACAGCTGGTGACTCATGGCACCCAGCCTGTGGAGAGGGCCCGAGGTGCACCAAGACCTTTGGGATTTGCTGCGCTGTCTGGGGCCTAGTCAGAAGGTATAGGGTATCTGGCCCCTGGGAGGCATCACAGCCCTGTGGCTGCAGATGGCTACATAAGGCTGAAGCCATGGGGGGTACGGGGGGAGGAGGCAGGGGCTGCCAGACCCAAGGCTGGCTGATTTCTGTGGTGACGCAAACATTTTCCCCATGCTTCGGCACTTATCCCCTCACAGTGAGGTTGACTCATGTCCTTAAAACCTCAAGGCCAGCAAGCACTCGTAATCCTGAGGCTCAGGACTAGAGAGGACTGCTGACCCAGGCCCTCTCTTCAGGCTAGGGGATATGTGGAACAACAGGGCCAAGAAGGACTACGGGATATGGGGTCAACTCTCCTCTTGGGGCCTTGGTTTCTGTATCTGCAATATGGGTACAGTCATCCCTGCACTTCTGCCTCATGAAGTTCCAAGGACCCCAGAGAAACGGGGCCCTGGAGATAGGATGCAGGGAGCAGCCCTTGTTCTTTGAAAGAACAAAGCCTGTCTGTGCAGCAAATGAGGTCACAGTGACTTGGTAGGTTTACTGCCGGGTCGTCCCATGTTGGTCACTGCCAGGACACCTGATTTCTACGAAGCCACCAATCTTCTTGCACAACCTCCATAGACACAGCCTTTTTCTATTTCTTACTCTGGTAGTGTAGTGGTGAAGTGCTACATCTGCTAGCCAAAAAGTTGGCAGTTTGAATCCACCAGGTGCTCCTTGGGAACTCCGTGGAGCAATTGTATTCTGCCCTATAGGGTCACTCTGAGTCAGAATCACCTCAGCAGCACTGGATAGTGGAAAGAAATTTTGAACATCCGTGACTTCCCACATGACCCTGGAAGATAAGCAGTGCAAGAATTGTTAACCCATTTCACAGCCTAGAAAACCAAGGCCCAGAAAATGAAATGACTTCTCAAGGCCACACAGCAAGCCATGTGAGCCTCAGAGTTCTACTCTGCAAAATGTGAAAAGTTGTGGATTTTCTACCTTGTTAGACTTCTAGGGTGTTTTCTAGAAGACCATGGAAACAAACTAAAAGAACCAAACCCAGTGCCACCAAGTTGATTTTGACTCATGGTGACCCTATAGGACAGAGTAGAACTGCCCCCATGGGGTTTCCAAAGAGCACCAGGTAGATTTGAACTGCTGACCTTTTGGTTAGCGACTTAGCACCTAACCATTATGCCTCCAGGGATTCTGCTCTCGCTATACGCTTGTACGTGTTATGGTTCTCCCCGTGGCCTCCATCCTTGTGTTCCTTTCCAGGTAACACCTATCAACCGGCAGTGGTGCCCTGGAGGGCACGTCCCTCGGAGAAGCTTGGTCACATATCACACTGACCAGGAAAATCCAGGTAGCCGGAGGAGCAGGCTTGGCACCTGGGCCTTGGTGCCCAACTTTTCTTCTGAGCTGGGCAGAACAGGGGGGCTTTGGCCACACAGACACTCGAAGAATTAAGTAGCCCCAAATCACCCTTGTCTAGACAAACAGATTTTATGGGCCCAATTAATTCCTGTTGGTCAAAAATAAGGCCACTTAACAAGGAGCTATATTTAAACTCAGTCATTATCTGGCTCCCAAGGGGAGAAACCTCAGCTCTTACTGCGCAGACTCTTAATTTCAGACAGAGCTCTATTAACTCCCCCATCAGACCAGCTTTCTCTGCTGACACCGACAGGGGCAGAGGTGGGGGCAGGGGATTAGTAGACCACAAGAAGCCCCCTAAGTCCTGTGTAGCCTGACCCTCCAGTCTCGTCTCCTGTCAACCACCTTAAGTCCGAAAATGAATGGCTGCCTCTTGAGGCCACGTTTCCAAGGAATTGGAAGGTGCTAGAAGACCAGGGTTCATAGGGCTCCAGAGAGATCTCCTGGCTCCTAAAGGACTCACCTGTCCTTTTGCCCCAAATTCTACTTTGGGATCTGGAAGACTTCCAGAGCTGTTGTAAACGCAGCTGTCCTTGGACAGGTGACTCTGCTTGAGTCGCTATTAGCTTAGCTGTTATGGCCTGAGCATGGGGCGCAGCTGCTGGCTAAATGCTGGACTGGCACCCAAAAGCAGGAGGCTCTGGACATGTGGGAGACACAATGCACTAACCAAGGGGGTAGGCAGACACTGAAGGGAAATACTGCCAGCTTCAGATACAGAAATGAGCTTCAAGTCTCCCCTGAGGCTCCTTCTGCCCCCTCAGGTCACTCTGGGCCACCCTGCTGGGATGGGCAGGAGACAAGGCATAGAGTAGGGTACTGGGGGAGCTCTCAGTCCAAGGGATGATTCTTCTGTCCTTAAAAGAAGGTAAGTCTGCAGCCTGTGCATCCTGAGTCATGGGATTCCCATCCAGGGAACTGCTAGGTAGTCGGGTCAGGAAGGAGAGGCTGCTTATTTGTTGCTAAAAATACAAGGTCTGACAATTAAGTTCATCAACTCATCCTGGAAAAAGTGTTACGTATACCTCATAGATGAATGTCACTACAGTCAGCGTCAAAGTACTCTCCTTGGGAAGCTGTGCACCAACGCCAGTGCCTAGTCCAGCCTTCGAAGCAATTTCAGAACTTTTTCTGGAATGGCCATCAGAGCTGCTGTCCGATTACTCTTGATTTCTTGAATGTCATCAAAATGTCTTCCTTTCAATATTTCCTTTATGTTTGGGTAAAGAAATAACTTCACTGGGGGCCAGATCAGGTAAACAGGGAGGGCGTTCCAATACAGTTATTTGTTTACTGGTTAAAAACTGCCTATAAACGACTATACAGTTAAGTTCACAAACTTGTTTCATGCCGCCTTGTGCAATGGCCATTCCAGATAGAGTTCCAAAATTGTTTTGAAGGGTGGACTAGGCACTGGCATCAGTGCACAGCTTCTCAAGGGAGTACTTCAAAGGTGACGGTAGTGATATTCAGCAAAGAGGTATGTAGCACTTAGAACAATTAGGTTAGTGGACTTAATTGTCAGACCTCATATGTGTGTGTGTCAGCAAAGTGTGTGAGTTTCCTGGGGCTGCTGTGACCCAGCTTCCACAACCTGGATGGCACACAACAACAGAAATGGGCTCTGTCCCGTTTCTACAGTCCTGAAGTCCAAAATCACTTCGAAGGCTCTAGAGAAAGATCTGTAGCTAGATCCCTTTGCCTCTTTCAGCTTTCAGTGATTCCAGGTGTTCCTCGTCTTGTGGCTGTATCCCGCCAGGCTGTGCCTCGATCTTCATTGGCCTCCTCCTCCTCTCTCTGTCATCTCTGTGTGCCTCTTATAAGAACTCTTGTTGGATTTAGGGCCTGCCTGCCTGAGCCAGAATGATGTCCTCACCTCAAGATCCTTAACTGATTATATCTGCAAAGATGTTTTTGCCACATAAGGTCATGTTCCCAGGTTCTGGGGATTAGCACGTGGACGTACCTTTTGGTGAGGGGCACCAATCAACCCCACTACACAAGGCACAGGTGTAGGGTGGATGCCCTGGCTGGGTGGCTGCCCCTGGCTGCTCCTAAAGCTCACGGGCTGCCTGGCCCACCTTGAGCAAGGCTTACTGGCTCAGGAGGCAGCTGTGACCACTGAGGAGCACGCCTACTCCTGCAGAATGGCAAGTGGGTCACCAGCTGAGAGACTATCATGTAAGCTGAGATATGGTGAGGAACAAATAAGGTATGAGGCCCCTGCAGGGTGTGACAGAGAGCTAAAACTCCATGCCTCCGAAAAGTCACTTCTCTGCCTCTAGGACCACCATTATCTCCTACCATCAATTATTCTCATGACAGACTCATACTCATCCATCAAGACCCAGCTCAAGCATCACCTCCTCCATGATGCCTGCCCTGACTATCCCAGATTGAGGTCTTCCCTCTTGTCTCCCAGGGACTACCTCCATCCCACTGGTGGAGGGGCCCATGTGGTCTTTATCTCTATGCCTCCAGACCCTGTAAGAGGCTGCAGAACCCGTGACTTTTCCCTGGAATCCCAGCATCCCTCCCCACAAAGACAGAGTTCAAAGCCTGAGGATATAGCTACCATAATTCCCTCCAGCCTCCCCCACCCAAACTTCCCCTTAGGTTTGCTATCAAGTTCCACCCTTTGAAAGGAAGGAGTTCCTCCCCCAGCTTCTTCATTTTTCTTCTCTCTCCCCAGGCTGGTCGTGGGTGCCCCGTTGGAAACCAATGGCCACCAGAAGACAGGAGATGTGTACAAGTGTCCAGTGACCCACGGGAACTGCACCAAACTCAACCTGGGTAACTCAGGCAGTGCTGCTGGCCTCACCACAGCTAGGCCAGCTTTGTCGAGGGCTGTGCAGCCTCTAACATGCTTCCCTGCTGATGGCCACGTTGGCACCTTATAGCTGTCCCTTGAGATGATCCAGTGGGTATTGCTGCTCCCATTTTACAGATGAGAAAGTTGGGGCCAGAGAAGCAGATTTCCCATAGTCACAGCTTGTCCAGGAGCCTGGTCAGGATATGAACCGCAGCCTCCAGGGATCCAGGTCATCACCATTCCTGGCCCCTCCACTGCCCTTCAACTCAGGGTTTTCTCTCCCAGAGAGAGGGCAGCATGCCCTGTCTTCTTCTGCTTTTAAAATGATAACAATAGAAGCCCACCTACTTATATAGTGTTCTCCACGTCCAAGGCACTGGTTTATACACTTTTAGATATTTTGACTCATACACTTCCCGCAACAACCATATGAGATCTAATCACTTAACAGATGGGGAAATGACGGTAACTAGAGAAAGGTGACCTAGTCAGGACTACCCAGCTAATAGGAAGCCACGCTGGGTTCCGGTCCAGATGGTCTGTGTCCACCCTGTTCACATACATCCACACTGTCAACCACTGCACAACACTGTCTTCTGAAATGAAGGGCCTTTTCCTCATTGAAGAGTTCTCCAGAATATTCTGGAAAAGGAAGTAGGAAGGAATGCTGTGAGCGGGCTCAAGGCCTTCCAAGTCTTTATAAAATCATCTTGTGTGAGGGTATTGTCCATGTGTCTGCTGAAGCACTCACAGTGGCCACCCAAGCGCTTCTACTATGTCCTGAAGGTTGGACAGTAGCTGGGCCACTCTAGAAGTGAGCAAAAGCGCCCCTTGGCCTGAGAAGCTGCTTCCAGGCTGGCCTCGTTCTGCAGGACTGAGTTCCCCCAAGGCCGGGGTCCCAGCCTCCTGGCCTTAGAAGCAGGAGCCCTGCCCAGCTGTGCCTAGGCAGGCAGGGTCCCCTGGAGAGGCAGAGAAGGGACCGGGGCAGCAGGGGCCTCGTGGGGGGGGACGGCAGAGCTTCAGGAGATAAGCAGATGGATGAAAAGGCCTGCATCAAAGAGAAAGTCCAAAGAACTCAGATCCCCAGGGCGGCCATCTGTACTGTCACATGGTGCTGGACACTCCCGCTGTCCACATCTGCGTCAGCTCTGCAGCTTGGAAGTTCGTGCCAGTGCAGCCAGCCTCCAGCCTCAGCGAGGGGAGCGTTGAAGGCAGGCGGGGAGCCCGGAGCAGTGGCTCATGGTTCCCAGTCATCACCCCACAGAGCACGGGCTTCTGAAAAGGGCCACGCTGGGCTGTCCAGCCAGCTGTACAATTTCTTTGCTGTACATCCGTGAGGAATCCACATCTGCTCTCTGAGCCCCAGTTTGCTCATGTGTGAAGTGAGGAGATGGACGTAACGACCCAAGCATTCATTTCAGCTCTAAAGCGCCCATCACTCTTTAGTGAGCACCTATTAATCACACAGTGATTAAGAGCTTGGCTGCTAAACAAAAGGTCAGCAGTTCGAATCTACTAGCCACTCCTTGGAAACTCTTGGAGCAAGTCTACCATGTCTGTAACCGTGAGTTGCAGCTGACAGACTTGAGGCTATTACGTAGCAGGGAGTCACAAAGTCTGATCTGGTTGCGTGTGGGGTCCCTAAGAGTCCAGCATCAACTCAACAGTGGTGAACAATAGCAACAGCATATGTGACAAGCCCTGTACTCGTTACTGGGGGGACAGCAGGGAACAGAAAGCCAAGCCCTCTGGTGGGAGGGACCTTCAGTGAGCAGACAAACGAGTTGATGGGATGCCTTCAGGTGGGGCTGGCTGCTGTGCAGTCAGCCAGAGGGTGGTGACAAGAGAGAGCAAGGGAGTCAGCGAAGGCCGCTCTGAATAGACTACATCTGAGCAAAGGTCTGACGGGGAACAGGAACCAGGTGCGTCTGGAGCATTCCAGGCAGGGCTGCAGGAGCAAGTACAAAGGCCCTGAGGTGGAAATGGGCTTGCCCTGTTGGAGGACAGAAAGAAAGGCACTGTGGCTGGAGCAGAGGGAGTGAGAGGGTTGTGGGAGAGGCAGGCACTGTCCTAGGGCCACAGGCCACAGAGGGAAGGTCCCGGTCCTCGTGGCGATATGGACATCTGAACCAGTGACCCAGTTTCCTCTATTGCCGTGGCTTCCAGAGTGGATCTCATTTCCCTTAGAAGGGAGGAGGGGCCCTGGTGGCTCGATGATTTAGTGCTTGGCTGCTAACACAAATTCTGGCAGTTCAAACACATCAGTCACTGTACGGGAGGAAAGATCTGGCTGTCCACTCCCATAGGGATGAAAAAACCCCAAACCAAAGCCTTTGCTATCGAGTTAATTCTGACTCATAATGACCATATAGGACAGCATAGAACTGCCCCATATGGTTTCCAAGGCTGTAATTATTACAGGAACAGACTGCAGGGTCTTTCTGCCTCAAAGCAGCCACTGGGATCAAACCGTCAGCCTTCTGGTTAGCAGCTGGATTCTTAACCATCATGCTGCCTGGGCTCCTGCATTAAAATTACAGCCTAGAAAACCCTATGGGGTGGTTCTACTCCATCCTATAGGGTCAGTAAGAGTTGCAATTGGTTTGGCAGTACAACAACTACCACCACGGTTTCCAGTGAGAACCCCATTTCCTGGGAAGATAAGAGGGGCCCCAGGTACAGAGGGAGACATGATGCCATCAGCCCCAGGAAAGCGTTCCTCAGCTGGGACACGGGCTTGGGAGGCAGTGGGGAGCAAACTGAGCCAGGACAGAAGAAAATAGCTGGCCAGGAAGCACTTCACTCAGGGAGAAAACATGCAGCAGTAAAGCTTCTGTCAGTTTATCCTCAGAATAGAAAATGCAAGAATTGGAAACCTGAGTCCTGGGTTTTCCTACAGGCTGTCGAGGCCTTGAGCCTCCCCACGCCAGGCGTGTTCTTTCCTCTGCGCTCTCTGGGGAAAGCCAACGGAGAGTCAGTCATTCACACCTCAGTCTGAAAGAGTCTGCTCTGCCGGCTCTCTTCCCAACAGAGTATCAGTCGTTCACACCTCAGTCTGAAAGAGTCTGCCCTGCCGGCTCTCTTCCCAACGGAGTATCAGTCATTCACACCTCAGTCTGAAAGAGTCTGCCCTGCCGGCTCTCATCCCAACACTTGGATGAAGTTGTGGTTTTAATGAGAGGTTGGGGCTCTGAGAAAGTACTGGGACTCCAGAAGGCAGGCCCCATGTGCAGGGCTTATGCCCCCAGACCCTCACACAGACTCTCTGAGGAAGGTATTCATCTCTCCTGTTCACAGAAGGCAGACGGAACTGAGGAAGGCTGGCGACTACCCCCAAATCCGTGAATACAGGGTGTCAGGGAAACTTGATCTGGAGGCTTTCTTCTCCAAAGCCAAGGTCTTTACCACCTCATCCCAGTCTCTTCTAGCCAGCACAGTCAGACTAAGGACTGCAGTCCCTGGGGAATGGGGAGACAGCAGAAAGTCAGGGTGACATGATGATGTGCCTCTTAAATACATAAAGAGCAGAAGCTCCAGGCCTGATTTCAGTGCTACCCACTGCCACCGCGGCCCTGCTGTCAGAGGGGAAACACTAAAGACTTCACGTCAGACGGCCAGGCTTCAGGTCCACACGCCAGCATTCACTAACAGTTCACCTGACGGAAGTAGTAGCCCTATCTGTACCTCTCTCTATCTTCTTGTCTGTAAAATGGAAACAGTAACACGTAAGCCTCTAAAGACCAGGGACAAAGGGGCGTAGGAGGCCCCGTAGGAACAGTGCTTTGAAATGAGAAGGCACCATGGGAACACCAAGGCTGTTACTATTAGTTTTTCGGTGTTTGGACAGATAAATACAGCCCAACAATCCCAGGCAGCCTCAGCTTAACCAAGAGAGGCTGGATTTCAAAAAGAGCTTTGCTAAACACTGAGAGAAACCGAAGGGAAACAATAACAAATACAGCTGCCCTCACTCCCACACAACAGTCATGAGCCTGGAACTCTGGCCTCAGCCTGGACCTGGGCTAGTGCCCGGCCCTGCGAACCCATGCCCTTTGGGATCCAGGCCAGCTCTTCAGGCTTCTGGTCACAGACAAGGACAAAAGCAAACCCGTCTCAGCTGAGGGTTCTCACACCCCTTACAAATCACCATCTCCCCCTCCCTGATTCCCCAGGCAGGGACCCCTACACCTCCTCTCACAGCAGGCGGTGACTGACATGCTCTAAGCTTTGAAGCCGTATTACACTCCTGGCTGCTAACCGAGAGGTCAGAGAGGTCAGTGGTTCCAACCTACCAACAGCTCTAAGGGAGAAAAGGCTTGGCAATCTGTCCCCATAAAGATGACAGCCTGGGATACCCCGTGCAGCAGTCCTGCTCTGTCACACGGGGTCACTGTGAGTCGGAATTGATCCAACCTAACAACAAAAATCCATTGCTGGCGGATGTCCCACTCTGTGGGACAGAGGAGAACTAACCCCAGGGTTCCTAACGCTGTGACTTTCTGAGAGAAGGCTACAGTGTCTTTCTCCCATGGAGCAGCTGGTGGGGTCGACTAGCAGCCAGGCACTTAACCACTGTACCACCAGGGCTCCTAATGGCAACAGGGTTAATTCAGTGCCCAGCTCTGTTCTCCCCAACATTCCCCTCCCTCTTCCTGTGCACTCATGTGCATACACACACATGCACACATGCACACACATGCACACATACACACACATGCACGCATGCACACACATACATGCACACATGCACGCACACACACGCACATACATACACACACATACATACACGCACGCACACACACACATGCATACACACACGCACACATGCACACACACGCACACATGCACACACACGCTCACATACACATGCACACACATGCCCATACACACCAACACTCTCTAATAGTCTGGTAGAATGATCCAGTAAAACATAGCCAATGTAATTTTTCGATATCTCCGATTCGCCACCGGACCAACCCTGCCCCTACACTCCATGGGCTGTTGGCTCTGCTCCCAATCTCTGTTTTGGCAGCCAACTAGAGAATTTGACATTCTTGGGCAAAGCTCTGGGTAAGTTGGCTATTTGCTACCTGCAAGAGGAACTCATTATCACATGTCAGCTTATCAGAGGAGCAGAGAACTTGACCCCAAGAGAGTAGGACATAGAACTAGTCCTTTCTGATGGAAGCTTGAAGAAAACTGAGCAGAGGAAGCCAGTTTAGGCGGGGTGCCTTCATATATTTGGGGTTGGAGCACGAGAGAGTATTGAGAGCCAGTCAAGGGGCTGGAGAATGAAAGGGCCCTGAAGCCGGAGAGGGAAGGTTCTATCCTGCACTTACTGTGTGACCTTGGGCAGGTTGCTTGGCCTCTCTGAGCCTCAGGCTCCTTGTCTCATAGGGAGTGGTGAGACCATGTCTGGGCAAAGCCTTGGCCAACTGAAGGGCTGCACTGATGTGCAGGGGTGACGGGGTTCTGCTTGGCACTGGCACTGCCACGGGCAGCCCTGGGGACAGCTGGCAGCTGCAGGCTCTGCACAGTGGACACACAGGCTGGGGTACAGGCTGAACTTCTCTTTCCACTCCAGGAAGGGTCACCTTGTCCAACGTGTCTGAGCGGAAGGACAACATGCGCCTTGGCCTGAGCCTCGCAACCAATCCCAAGGACAACAGCTTCCTGGTAAGAGTCTCCACCCCACTTCTCTCCCTGAGCCCTTCCTGCTCCCGTGAACCCACAGCCTGGGCTTGCCACACTCACACTCCAGTGCACCCCACTCAGGCCACACTCTCACGCACTTGATCCCCAAGGCTGCCTGTCCTCACCCCTCCAAGAAGCAGTTTCTGCACAAGCTTCCTGCTTGTGCCATTCTGTGGGGGACAGTCCAGGCAAGACCAAGGATGGAGCCCCTTTGTGTGCACACTGTCTGAGGATAAGGGTGGGCAAGACCTGCGCAGGGACATGTGCCCTTAAAGATATCAGCAATCTGATTGGTGGTTCAGTGGTAGACTCTCACCTCCCATGGAGGAGACCCAGGTTCGATTCCCGACTAGAACACTTCATTCACAGCTACTACTTGTTGGGAGAGACTTGCGGGTTGCTAGGATGCTGAACGGCTTTCAGCTGAGCTTCCAGACCATGGCAGACTAGGATGAAAGGCCTGGAGAGCTACTTCAAAAAATCTGCCACTGAAAACCCTGTGGACCACAGCAAGTCCAGCCATGGCAATGCTGCAGGATGGGACAGCGTTTTGTCTCATCATGCATGAGGTTGTCACAAGTTAGGGGCCAACTTGAGGGTGGCTAACATCAGCAACAACAGCCCAAGGGGGGAGCTCGTCTTTGAAAAAAAAAGTAAAAACTAACCTACTACTGTCGAGTAGGTTCTGACTCAGAACCACCCAACAGGACAGAGTAGAACTGCCCCGTAGGGTTTTCAGGAAGTTCCTGGTGGATTTGAACTACTGATCTTTTGGTTTGCAGCCCATGACTCTTAACCACTGTGTCACTGGAGTTTCCTTCCTTCTCTTCATAAAAACAAAACCAAACCTACTGCCGCTGAGTCAATCCTGACTCATAGTGACTCCATGGGACAAAGTAGGACTGCTCCATCGAGTTTCCAAGGAGGACCTGGCAGATCTGAACCACCAATCTTTTGGTTAGCAGACTTAGCACTTTACCACTATGCCACCAGGGTTCCCTCCCCCGTAGAGAGCTCAGAGGCTGAGTCTGTTCCAGATTTGATTTAAAAAACAAAAAAACAGAATACATCACACTCCCTAAAAGGACTTTGGAGGAAAGCCATAAAGGTGTGGTGGCTGGAGGCAAGGGCTACAGCGTGGGCACGGGGTTAACTGGGAGGGTTACCTGGGGAGGATTCTGTTCTGCTTTAAAGACAGGTCTTAGCAGGGAAGAAAGCAAGTGGTATTGGGGCTGGGGTAATAGAGGCATTCATTCATTCAATCAACAATTTTTTGAGTACCTACTGTGTGCTAGGAAACCCTGCTGGCATAATGGTTAAGTGCTACAGCTGCTAACCAAAAGGCTGGCGGTTCAAAGCCACCTGGCGCTCCTTGGAAACTCTATGGAGCAGTTCTACTCTGTCCTGTAGCATCTCTGTGAGTCAGAATCAACTCGATGGCAGTTGGTTTTGTACTATTTACTAAGGAGCCCTGGTGGCGTGGTGGTTAAAGGATCAGCTGCTAACCAAAAGATTGTTGGTTTGAACCTCCCAGCTGCTCTGAGGGAGGAAGGTGTGGCAGTCTGCTTTGGTCAAAGTCACAGCCTAGGAAACCCAATGGAGTGGTTGTACTCTGTTCTATGAGTCAGAATTGGCTCAGCAGCAGTGGGTTTGGTTTTTGGTTTTCGATTTTCAATTTTCAATGTCCTAAGCCAGGCAATGGAGATTCAGAGATAAACTCTTCCAGCCCACCCGAAGCTTACCTTCTGTTTGGGGGAGAGTCACTCAGCAAATAATCAATGCGCAATATGATGCAGGGAGCAGGAAAGGCAACGGGGATGTGCTTGGAGGCCTTTGTGCTCTGCCAAAGTGGACATGCCCAGGTGTTCCACAAGGTAGGATAGTAAGCTGGTGGGATTGGTTGGTGCTGCCTGCTCCTTCTACCATGTCTAAAGGAACGCCTCTGAGTGTGAGTGATTCCTGGAGTGCAAAACAGAATCCTTCTGGGACTGAGAGTTCTTAGAAACAGCTAAGAGACAAAGGATCTCAGAACAATCCTTCCATTCATTCGTCTATTCTTGTCTCTGAACATTGATCAATCCACTCGTCCTCTCAGTCAATCATTCGTCTGTCTTTCCATGCATCTGTCCATCCATCCATCCATCCATCCATCCCCCCATTCTTTGTTCTCCCTTCCAAAAAAATAATTTCAGTATCTTCAACAAAGGATGCAGATAAAAACAAAACTGTTACAATTAGGGTGAAAAAGAAGAAAGCTAACTAAGGAGGGGGAGGTTAGGAGTAGAATAATTATTCCCCAAACCCAAAGAAGTTACAGCACAGAATTTAGTCCTGGGTTTCTGACAGACAGAACAAAAACCATAAGCATGGAACTAGGCTTTTGTTTTATTGGAGTCTGACAGGAATGTATCACCTACTCTTTAAGTGAGGAATTGAGGTCAATGTTTTCGATAGCAACTTTCACAGAAAGAACAGCGACTTATTTTCTTTCCCTGACAAAAGCCATGGGCATATTATTGTGGCATAGTCCAGATGTTTGCCCAGTAAGGATCTGAGGTGGCTTCTACAGACAGAGAAGCTATTCCAGTCATCTTGAAAGGTGCATCCCATGGATGAGAAGGCTTGCCAGATCCTGAGAAAACTATGTGGTGGAGGAAGGGTGGAGACAAGGTGAAGAACAGTATCTTAGCCACATGGTACTGCTTTAACAGAAATACCACAGTGCACAGTGAGTAGCTTCAAAAAGAGAAATTTTATTGTTACAGTCCAATAAACTACAAATCCATTCATAAGCTACAAGTCCATTCCATATGAGAAATTATCACGGTCCTGTAGATTGAGTCCAAATTCAATATGAGAGCATCTCAGCACAGGAATCTAAAGGACACACCACATTCTTGGTGCTGCTTTGTTGGTGGTATGAGGTTTCCAGGACTCCACTCACTTCCCTTCCAAGCTGGTAGATTGAGTCCCACCTAACCAATACGGCTGCTGCCCATTCTCCCTCATTACCATCATAGAGACAGCATTCACAACATGTGAAACAAATCACACAATACTGGGACTCTCAGCTGAGCCAAATTGATATATACATCTTGGTGGGGACACAGTGCAGTCCATGGCAGAGTTATAACTCCAAATGATGGGATGAATAATGAGGTGCTTGGAGGAAAAATGAAGGTAGACTCCCAGATTCCTTTTCTTCCTTTCTGTCTCAAAGAGAACTGGTGCACACTGCAGCAAGACACAGTCCAGTTAGACTCAAAGAAGAACCTCTGAAACCTAGGGATGCCCCAACTCAGGGAGCGGACACCTCTCTTGGCTCCCAGGCCCCCCTGAGGCCCTCACTGACAGGGGCTCTGTGCTGTGTTTCACAGGCCTGTAGTCCTCTCTGGTCCCACGAGTGTGGAAGCTCCTACTACACGACAGGGATGTGCTCACGGGTCAACTCCAACTTCAGGTTCTCCAAGACTGTGGCCCCAGCTCTCCAAAGTAAGTGACTTCAAATATGTAGACTCAGGTTGAACAGCTGACAGTTTGGGGACACTTGGGGCTTTCGTCTCTGCTGTCCTAGGACCACCAAACAGCTCGGTCGCTTGGGCTCTGACCTTGCCCTGCCCAGCTGCCTGGGTGATCTGGGACAAGTCACTTGACTTCTCCAGGCCTTTGTGAGGTCATTGTCCTGGCCCTCCCTCCCCTGCAGAGTGATGGTGAGGGTCAAATGAGCTAAGGTTATAAAGACTATTCTGGCGGTAAGGGGGGTTCCCTCCAAGTCCACCCTAAGCATAGAAGAGGTGGTCAGGCCACATATAGATGGTAGGCTGCATTGCACAATTTTAAGTTCCATTCACCTAGACTACAATGTGAATGACACCCCCCGGATGCAGGGCAGGGCAGTAGCTCTGTAGGTGAAGGGCAGAGGAGAAGAGACATCTCCCTGGTGACAGTCAACCTGCAACCAGTGCTTCTTAGCTGCTAGGAGCTCTGTCCTGTTTGTCCAACACAAAACTTTCTGCCCCCAGTGAGTCCACAAGAAAATGAATAGAGCTAACAGAGAAACTGAGCAAAGCTGTAGAGTATACAGTTAACAAACAAAAATTGGTTGGGTTTCTACATGCCAGCAATGAGAAATCTGAAAAGGAAATTAGGAAAACAATTCCACTTACATCAGCCTCTAAAACAGTAAAATACCTAGGAATAAATCTAACCAGTGACCTGAAAGATCTAGACATGAAAACTATAAAGAGATTAAAGAGGACTTAATTAAATGGAAATATGTTCTGTGTTCATGGACTGGAAGAATTAATATCATTAAGATATCAGTACTACCCAAAGCTATCTACAGATTCAATGCAACCCCAATCAAAATGCCAACAGCCTTCTTTACAGGAATAGAAAAACAAATCCTCAATTTATGTGGAATGGCAGGAGGCCCTGAATAGCTCAAACAATGTTGAAAAAGAAGAGGAAAGCAGGAGAACTCACACTTCCTGACTTTAAAGCATACTAAACAGCTATTGAGAAAACCCCCAGCAGCGTAGTGGTTAAGTGCTATGTCTTCTAACCGAAAGGTCAGCAGATCAGATTCACCAGGCATTCCTCAGAAGCTCTATGGAGCCATTCTCTTCTGTCCTATAAAGTCACTGGGAGTTGGAATCAACTTGGTGGCAGTGGGTTCGGTTGGTTTTTTAAATGCAGCTATGATTCCATAGGGCACTGCAATTCATTGGCCTAATAACGTATTCAGTGCTTCTGTTCAACTTTCTAATTCATTACCAAGTGCCTGTGGGTCTTAAAAGTTTACAGGCGTCCATCCAAATTACAACAAGTAGTCTCTATTCACCTGAAGAAATACAGGAAGGAGAGTCAGGAATAGCAGGAGGATATGGAATATGTAACTAATTACTTTCATGAACAGCTGTCCCCCTTCTCTTGAGACCAGAAGAGCTGGATAGTGCCCAGCTACCATTACCCATTACTGATCTTTTCGATTTGAGACTTTATGGAAGAATCCTGATCAGGGGAGAAAATACAGAATAGAATTTCCAATTCTCACAAACTCTAGACTTTCTGGAGCCATGTAGGGTGAATGAACCCCTTAGATAATCTTTAAACTTTAAACCAAAAATATCCCCTGGAGTCTTCTTAAAACCAAACAATTGCTTAGCTTCACTAGTAGAAGAGATCTACCTTGAACATGATGCTCTTTTAAGAACTATCCATGTGGAACGCAATTGACAATGGTAACTTGAAAGATGAGACAGGAACCTTACGGAACAGTGAGCTTATGTTAATGAGGGGGAAGAACTCAAAAAAGAGGATGAGGAGGGTTGCACAACTTGAAGAGTGTCATCAGTGTCACTGAATTGTACACGTAGAACCTGTCGAGTTCGTGTAGGTTTCGTTATGTATATTCTCAACAACAACAAAATAAATAAAATTTAGAAGAAGAAAAACTAACCAAAAAAAAAAACAACGCTCACTCCCCTTCCACTGAGCACAGACACAAAACTGGGGAAGAAAATCTGGGAAAATAGTGCTCAGACCTTGCCTCCTGCCATCCCAGACTGCTTGTCTTCCAGGCTCACTGTTCCCTCCCAGGTAAACGTCCTCACCTCCGCAGCTGCGGCCTGTTTTATGGAGGGCCGGGGGATTGGCACCTCGGGCTCACCAGCAGCCTCCCGCCAAACGGAGATGGAAAGACGGTGCTGGGGAGTGCAGACAAGGAAGCATCAGTGCTGCAGCCGCTGGAAGACGGTCCTCTTAGGAGCCCTGGTGGCACCATGGTTAAGCTGTTTGATCCCACCTCGCAGCTCCGAGCGACCAAAGACCTGGCGATCTGCTCCTGTGAAGACTACAGCCTAAGAAACCCAGTGGGGCAGTCCTACTCTGTCATACAAGGTGACTAGGAGTCGGATTTTGACTGAGCGGCACCCAACAACACCAATGCTAATAAGGAGGTGTTGCTTCTGAGCATTCAAAATGGCAACAGGAAAAGTAGGGCTGAGGGCAAGGAGGCCAGAGGTCAGGACCGGTAAAGCGTCCACCAGGGAACATCACTACCCTTCTCAGCTGCTGTCTGCTCTCAGTCAAGATGTGACCAGCCTAGCCTCCCAGAACCTCCTGCTGTGATAGGCAGCACTGCCCTGAGAGCTTACAAAGTACAGATTCCAGGACACCCTCACGTACGTTCTAATTCAGTCGGCCTAGGAGAAGCCTCAGGAGTCCGTGGGTAGTGCAGATGGCTAACATGCTTCCCTACTAACTCAAAGGTTGAAGATTCCGGTCTACCCAGGTGTACCTTGGAAGAAAGTCCTGATGATTTACTTCCCAAAAATCAACATTGAAAACCCCGTGGCACCTGGTTCTGTTTTGACCTGTATGGGTCACCGTGAGACGGAATCAATGTGACAGCTACTGCTTTGGTTTCTTGGTTTGGAATAAACTCAGGGGTGTATGCCTGTGTGTGAGAGTGTGTTTTCAACTCCCAAAGGGAGTCTAGAGTTCAATCAAATTTAGAAATCACAGACTTAAAGCAAGTCTTTTTCCAAAAAAAAAGTTAAATTCTATGAAAAAACATTAGCAATAATAAATGCATTGTAATAGCACAGCTGGCTTAAAAGATAAAGCAGCCTAATTCTTCCCCCTAGATTCTAAATACTTCCAAAAATACAGTGTTTCTACCTCATTCACCCCAGGGCCTGCTGGCACCACTGAGGCTCTAGCACACAGTGGGTGCTCAGTCCACAGATGTTGAGCTAAAGCGAAGTGAGAAAAGACAGATCCCCCAGGCTCTTTCAGTCTAGAAGCAACAGGTCATCAGATCCTGTCCAAAGCAGACAGAGGGCTGAGAATGTCTATGTAACTTTTCCCAAAGCAGAAGTGGCTTTGAATGTCTGAGTCATTCAGATGCTTCCAAAACTGCCTGTAGCATCTGGAGCCCTCAAACAGCCCCTGTGCTCAACGCTACGGCACAGTGCACCCTAGGGAGCAGGGCCTTCAATATACTACACCTTCATGCTGCAAGGATGACTGGAATAGTTAATGCCACAAAACATTCCCCATGCTGTTCTGAAGTCAACTACATAACCAAAAGCAAAAATCCATTGCCATCGAGTCAATTCCGACTCATAGTGACCCTATAGGACAGAGTAGAAGTGCCCCATAGAGTTTCCAAGGAGCACCTGGCCAATTTGAACAGCTGACCTCTTGGTTAGCAGCCATAGCACTCTTCTACCACTACACCACCAAGGTTTTCCTTAGTACAGCAAACCCAAAAAACCCACTGCCGTCAAGTCAATTGAGACTCATAGCAACACCACAGGACAGAGTAAAACTGCCCCATAGAGTTTCCAAGGGGAGCCTGGTGGATTTGAACTGCTGATCTTTAGGTTAGCAGTCATAGCACTTAACCATGACGCCACCAGGATTTCAGTCAATTATGTAACAGGGTGAAAATTCACTGCTAAAGATGAGGAGACACCCAGGTACAAAGTGTAAGCAACATATCAAAGTAGCCCTAACCTTTCACAAACAGGAATGAATTGTTTGGATTTTAAGAGGTTTTTTTTTTCCCTATGTGTGCTATGGAATCAAAAGCAGTCCTGCTGGCACAGTGCTTAAACGCTTAGCTGTCAACCCAGAGACTGGCATTTCAAACCCATCAGTTGCTCCTCGGGAGACAAGACCGGGCAATCTGCTCCCATGAAGATTACAGCCTAGGAAGCCTCATGGGGCAGTTCTGCTCTGTCCTGCAGAGTCACTAGGAGTCCAAATTGACTTGACAGCCACAGGTTTGATTTTTTTTTTTTTTAATAGTACCAATGTTTCATTGAGCTGGTTGTTTTAGTCAGCTAGGGCTGCTCTAACAGAAATACCACAGAGTGGATGGCTTTAACAAGGGAAGTTTATTCTTACACAGCCCGGTAGGTTATAAGTCCAAATTCAGGATGTCCACTCCAGGGGAAGGCTTTCTCGTTGTTGGTTCTGGAGGAAAGTCTGGTATTGCATCAGTCTTTGTGCAGGGAGCGCCTTGGCACAGATCTGAAGGATGCGCTCTTCTCCCAGTGCAGCTAGCTTTCTTGGTGGTGTGAGGTTCCCTATTCTCTGCTTGCTTCTGTTCTTTTATCTCTTGTAGGATGAAAGGATTAAGGGTGCGGCAAGCTATACTCCAGGGAAACTCCCTTTACAGTGGCACAGGGAGGTAATCCTATGAAGGGATTCACAGTCCTACCTTGATTTTTTAACACACAGCACAGGAAAATCACTAACTGGAGGACAATCACAAAATATTGAGAATCATGGTCCAGCCACGTGGCTACACATATTTGGGGGGTGGAGGGGACACAATTCAATCTATAACACTGATGTTGGCCATTTTGAATCAGACAATCAGTCATACAGTCTGCCATGCTGGGAATGACAACTTGCCGAGAACTGGTGTCACGTTTATCATCAAAACGAGCATTTCAAGACCTATTCTGAAGTGCAATCCATATGCCTCGAGGAAGGATCAGTTACATCACTTATTCAAGTCTACCCACCTACCATTAAAGTCAAAGATTTTGAAAATTGAAGGCTTTTACTAACTTCTGCAGTCTGAAGTTGATCAAACATGCCATCAAAATGCATCGGTTGGAATTCTAAAGTTGGGAACAGGAAGAAAATATGGCCTTGGTGACAGAAACAACACAGGAGATAGCATGAGAGAATTTTGCAAGATCAACAATGTTGCAAATACCTTTTTTTAACAACATCAGTGGCAGCTGTACATGTGGACCACGCTGGATGGAATACACAGGAATTAAGTAGGCTACATCTGTGAAAAGAGACTGTAAGATAAGCTCTTTATCGTCAATCAGAACAAGGCCAGAGGCTGACTGCGGAATGGATGACCAGCTGCTCACATGCAAATTCAAGTGGAAGCTAAAGAAAGTTAAAATAAATCAGTGAAAGACAACATATGACCGTGAGTATAGCCCACCTGAATTTAGAGACCATCTCAAGAATAGATCTGACGAAGATCGAACTGGTACATAGGCACAAAAAGATACTGATGAATAGTGTGCTTCTTAGCTTAGGTGGATACAAAAAATTAACTGGGTATCTCCTGTCTGGAGGAGAGGAACTGGATAAATGGCCACAGGAAATATGGAGTGGAGTGGAGTGTCATAGTATGGGGAGAGCAACAAGGGTCATATGTGAAAGTGTATGGAAATTTTTGTATGAGAAACTGAGGGGAATTCTAAAGTTTCACTTAAAACACGATGAAAAAATAAAAATAAAGAACACATTTGACACATAGAACATGAATGACTTAAAAAAAATCTGTGGTGGGGATGATATCAAGGACATCATATATGAAGAAAGAAGGTCATTTAAAAGAAAGAAAAGCCCAGAATGGACATAAGAAGACTCTGAAACTTGCTCTTGAATGTAGAGTAACTAAAGTTAACAGAAAAAATGGTGAAGTAAAAGAGCTGACCCAAAGAGTTCAAAGAGCAGCTCTGCATAAGAAATGTGCAAAGACCTGGAGTCACTGAGGACTAAGGTGCACCTGAATCAAGCCATGGTATTTTCAGTCACCTCATATGCATGTGAAAGCTGGGCAGTGAGTGAGGAAGACTAAAGAAGAATTGATGCATTCGAGAATCACAGTGTCAATGAAGGAGGTTGAATATACCATGGACTGCCAGAAGAACAAACAAATCTGTCTTTGAAGAAGTACGACCAGAATGCTCCTTAGGCACAAGGATAGTGAGAGTCCATGTACTTTGGATGTGTTTTGGGGAGGGATCAGTTCCTGAAGAAGGTCATCAAGCTTGGTAAAGTAGAGGGTCAGTGAAAAAGAGGAAAACCTTCAATGAGATGAATTGACCTTGTGACTGCAATAAAGGGCTTAAGTTAACGATTGTAAGGTTGGTGGAAGACTGGGCAGTGTTTCTTTGTGGTTTACGTAGGGTCACTGTAAAAACCACAGTAAGACCTGACTCGGTGGTATCCAGCAATAACAGTGTTTCATTGGTTGTCTTTGTTGGTTTTGCTATTCCCTTTAACTTGGTGTTAATGCTGCAAGGAGATAAAGAAATCTTTGTTCAAATAGCAGAGGCAGAGACAAAGGCACTAGAGTACGGCCTGATGATGTCATTGGCCCGTTAACTAAGTGGTTTGTTTTAAAAATGGAGTCCATGGGTGGTGCAACAAGTGAGCACCCTTGACTGCCATCAAAAGATCAGAGGCTCAAGTCCACCCAGAGGCATCTCAGAAGAAAGGCTTGGCAGTCTATTTCCAAAAATCCAGCCACTGACACCCCTTTGGAGCACAGTTCTACTCTGACACACGTGGGATCTTCATCAGTCGGGATGACTTGATGGTAACTGGTTGCTTTTCAAAAAATAAGCAAAAATAGGATAAGCTAAGGCTTGAGCTCTGGCTCCATGCTCAGGCTTTTAGATGCATCACTTGATTAAATTTTCCCTCAATTCTCTTTATGCCTGTTGTACAGAAGAGAAAATGTGTTGACAGACTAAGTGACTTATCCAAAGTCACTGAGCCAGCTAGTGGCAAATCCAGGTGCCAGTCTTCAATTCTGGACCCCACTTCCTAGCTGTGTACCACACTGCCCTCCTGAAGAGGGAAGTCCACTTATCTGGGCTGCGCCTGCCAAATGCAAGCCCACCCGTTAGAGCAAAACAAATGAGAAGGAGCTGCTGGTTTGAGCGGCATTGGCTGCCTCAGAAATATCGACCATCCAAGAGCAATCAATCTGGCTAAGATGCAGAGGCAGTCAGACTTACCTGAGCTTTATTCCAAACCAAAACCCAATGCAGTCAAGTCGATGCCAACTCACAGTGACCCTAGAGGACAGAGTAGAACTGCCCCATAGAGTTTTCAAGGAGCACCTGGTGGATTTGAACTACTGACCTTCCGGTTAGCACTTAACCACTTTGCCACCAGGGTTTCAATAACCAACATATAAGGTGAAGTAGACCAGAGGATTCCCGAGTTTGTCATTCATGTGACCCAAATAAATGTCTTGCCCAAACATGGCTTTCCCACCCGAGGAAATTACACACATGCGGTAGTCATTCCTCCATCATCCTTTGGACAATCATCCAAAGGATCAGAGATTTCCAGACACCAGCTCCTGAGGTAGCCGAGACCATATCCCTGCTTTCCAGGGTGCCAGACCTACATGGACATTGTCATTGTCTTGGATGGCTCCAATAGCATCTACCCCTGGGTGGAGGTTCAGCACTTCCTCATCAACATCCTGAAGAAGTTCTACATCGGGCCCGGGCAGATCCAGGTGAGTGTCTCCAGGGTTCTTTCCTCCTCTGGACCGGGACCCTGTGGAAGATGCTGCCTTTCTGTTGGGGGAGCATCTCTGCATGCACAAAGAACGTGTAGGAGAGGAGACCGGTGCTGGTGGGACTAGCCAGCATCAGGGCCCAGCAGCCCGGGATACCATCTCTGGTGGTCACAGCAAGGGGCAGTTTAGGGGAAGTCTTACTTTACAGGTCAAACACTGCCACCTATTAAGAAAAAGGAGCTCCTGGGTGGCACAAGGAAACCCTGGTGATACAGTCTGTTGACCAAAAGGTCAGCAACTGAGATCCACCAGGCATTCCTTGGAAACCCTATGGGACAGTTCTATTCTGACCTGAAAGCAAAAAAACAAGGGGGGGAGCATTTAGATAGTTGATAGAAATTTGGTTGAGTGAAATCTGTGACAGTCCACATTAGAAAGATCAATATTAACTTGACTTCAACATAATATGATTACTCCTCCCATCTTAATCCAATATTACAAGGACAGAATAGCTGGGGAGGGGGCCCGGGGACCATGCTCTAAGGGGAAGTCGAGGCCAATTGGCACAACTAGCATTTTGCTAAGAGAGCCCTCTGTACCCCACATTGGTGAGTGGCGTCCAGGGTCTTAAAAGCAGCCAAGCCACCGTCTGAGGGTACAGCAGATGGTCCTAACTCAGCAGGAATGGATGATCACCAACGGCCAAAACGACATGGCAGAAAGAGAACCCAAAAGACAGAGAGACCCATGTGAGTGGATGACTACATCAATTTGTGACCAGAAGAACTGGATGGTGCCCAGCCACCACCAGTGATAGCTGTGATGGAACTCACAAAGTTGAGTCTTGTTGGCAACACAAGAATAAGAAGGGGTGTACCCTGAGATCTCCATTAAAAGACTGCAATTGATGGTCCACAGGCCTCAGAGTTCCCCTGGGAGCATGGCCCCTGGCCCTGATACTGCCCCTGTCCATAAATCATAATGGAGGTCAACTCTCAGACAGGAATGGCTTGGACTTGGCGACACAGAGTGACCATATCATGTGTGCAGTTTATGGTTCTGTGCATCTATAGGATGTCGTCCTGCTGACCTCTTATTGGAGGAAGGGGAGTGGGTAGAGAGGAAGAGATAGATTGTTGGGAGGATAAGACATGTATGGAGTAGAGAGGAAGAGTGTGCTGTCACCGGGCCGGGGGAGCGGTGGGAGCTGCATATAGGTGGGCATGCAAATTTATATGGCAATGTACATTTTCATTCAATCATAATTTAAAAAAAAAAATTGCCATTGATTCGATTCCAACTCATGGCGACCCTATAGGACAGGGTAGGATTGCTCCATAGAGTTTCTGAGGAGCTCTTGGTGGATTTGAACTGCCAACCTTTTGGTTAGCAGCTGTGGTACTTAACCACTATACCACCAGGGCTTCCCTCCAACCTATAGAGTCTGTGTTAGTCACAATCGACTCAAAGGCAGTGGCTTTGGCTTGGCTAGGTGGCACAAACAAATAAATGCTCAGCTACCAACCAAAAATGTGGCATTCAAAGCCATCTAGAAGTGCTGGACAGTTAGTTGGCTTCCAAAAGGCCACAGCCACGGAAACCCAGTGGAGCACAGTTCTACTCTGCAACACATGTGCTTGCCATGAATCAGAATCAACTCAAGAGCAACTGGTTACTAAGAAAGACTTTGGCTAGCTAAGAAGTGAGAAGGAAGTCGAGAAGGGTGGAGTAGGCACAAGCTGTTGAGTGAGAGATAGAGGAGAACTGGCATGCTGATCTTGGAGATGGGAAGACTGGAGGGCAGATCCGGCTGCCAGTGTGTAGTTGCAGTGCTGCCTGCTGACAGGGGACAGACATTTCACATTGCTTAGACAAGCTAATGAAGGGCCAGTGAACTACAGTTACAAGGGGCCAGAATTCAAGTCAATCTAAGCAATAGTATTTTCAACAATTAAACCTGTTATAAAGGGGTTACCTCTTACCGAAAAACTACTTTCAGGGTATAATAGGAGAGACATCCAGAATTAGGAAGGCAGTATACCAAATAAACACTGGGGGCCTACACAACAGTAACCTTTTATGATTCTATTCCTGGCATTTTTAAGGTTCTCTGTTTATTTTGAGGTTATTAACACACGTACTCCTCACTTACCAACTGTCTCATTATCTGACATTTCACAAAAATAAAAAAGTGTACCATCCTGCTATCTTGCACTTCAACCACAGATGTCTAACAGTAACAAATGCCAAGAAGCGAGGCGAGAGTAATACTGGCTACGGAGGTTCAGGCTACGGGTCACCTTGGCTAGGCCATGATTCTCGATAGTTTGGCAGTTACATAGTGATGTAATCTGGCAGTTATATAATAATCTAGTCATCCTCCACTTTATGATCTGCTGTGGTCATCCTCCATTTATGGTGACCATACCTTTGTAACCTAACCATGTCGGGATGTGAGGAGTGGGTGTATTGCCAACATTTCATCAATCTTAAGGGTAAAATGTTCTCTTTCCAGTGCTAAGGGACGTTAACTTTAGAGTTGGGTGAACAACATCACGGCCCTCCACTCACACTGTTCCTAATAGTGTATGAAGCCTAATCGTTTAGACTTCATTCATGTCCTGACTCAACTTTGGTCATTCTAAGTAAGCAACTTAATCTGTTAGACCTTTTTTTAAACTGTAAATATTTTCCTCCCCTGACATGCACCTCCCATTTGTCCCTCCAAGCCCCAAACCATCAATCACTTCTGTCTCTTGAGACTATCTTCAGCCCTCCTTACTCCAGAACCCTCATAGACAAAGCGGTGACTATTTGGCTGTTCTCAGGTCTAAAATCTATGTTTTAGGAGGTTATGAAGTTCTATTCTCCTGTAACTTGCAGGTTGGAGTTGTTCAGTATGGAGAAGACGTGGTACATGAGTTTCACCTCAATGACTACAAGTCTGTAAAGGATGTGGTCGAAGCTGCCAGCCACATTGAGCAGAGAGGAGGAACAGAGACCCGGACAGCATTTGGCATAGAATTTGCTCGGTAAAAAGAAATATCTCAGACACTGTCTAGTTCTCTGTTGCTGCCTAATAAGCCACCCCAAAATTTAATACCTTTAAATAATAATTTATTCATCTATCCAAGTTTTAGGGAACAACGTGGTTCAGCTGGGAGGTTCTCTCTGGAGTTCTTTCATGTGGCTGCAATCTGGTGTCAGCTGGGGTTGTTTCCATCCGAAGGCTTGACTGAGTGGGACATCCAAGGGGGTTCAGTCGTGTGCCTGGCAGGTGACGCTGGCTGTTGGCTGGAAGCTCAGCTCCACTGGAAATGTCACCTGAGTACTCACACACGGCTCTATGGGTTCATCATCCCACAGCATAGCAGCTAGGTTCTAAGAGGGAGGGTCCCCACAGCAAGGTTCCCAGGAGACCCAGGTAGGCCAAAACATAACTTCTGACACGTTCTATTGGTCAAGAAGTCACTATGGCCAGCCCAAATTCAAGGGAAATAGAATTCAATTCTGCCGCTTGGTAAAGGATTGGCAAGATCACATTGCAGAAAAGCATCTGGGAAGAGAGACATTGTTGAAGACAACTGCGGAAAACGAGTTCTGCCGTGGACACCTTATGAAAAGTGTGCAGGGTCTAGGAGGGCAGAATCTTCTGGTGGGATGGCTAGTTGAGCGTTCCTCATCACGGAGGCATGAAGAACACAGTTAAATCTAACATCTATGATTGAAGGGCAATGAGGCTGTTCTTTACAAAACACGTAAGAACTCACTCATCTGAATCAATGTCATCCCCAGAAGTTGTCCCCACAGGAGCTGTCCCCAGTAATGCTTTTGATGCTCAAAACATTATGCTCACCCCAATTAGCCAATTTTAAAGGCAATTCCTTTAAAGGCAATACCTTTTGTACCACCCTATGGCAAGGGCATTTAGACTTTGTTTATAAATTTAACACCTACGAAGGTTCAATTCAACTAAAACCACAATCCTATTACCTTAAAATCCATCTCACACAGTTGGAGAGCTGAACGCAACCCCACAGTGTCCCACCGATTTAGTAGTATCATGATTTCATGTGGTCAAAAGAAAAATGTCTTTCCAACCTCACAACGCCTTGTGGTTAAGTCCCTGCTCAGCTAACCATTCTTTTTGCTGATTCAACTTGCTCAGGCTTTTCCTAAAAGCGCAATTTTTTATGTGAAGCTGTCTCTCTTGTTCATGCTTACAAAGGACAGGCCATGGTGTCCATGTCTCATCACTGGGGGTATGCCAGCTGAGCCTCTGAGACTCCCAGAAGGCCCTCATGGAATAGTTTGTTGGGGTGACAGAGGAAGCCTGTGAACACCAAGCTCAGCACAAAGCTAATTGACTCCCACAGGGATGAAGCCCACTGTTTGGGTCTCCCTTTGCAGCCCAAGTCCATTTTAAGCGTGTGACTCACCAGGTAGTTTGGACTACTAACGATTCACAAGCACCACAAACTTACACAATTTCGCCCCAAGTGAAGTCTGAAATTCCAAGCTGCCCAGGCTGCGGAGCTTGGCAAGTCACAAATGACAGCCAGTGTCTTTTAAGTGAAAAGATGTCTCTCTTCACTCAGTTATTCATAATGCAATGTTTTTTTCTGTGCACCTACTAAGTGCAAAGATCCAGACCATGGACTTGAGGGATTGCAAAAATGCTAGCCTGTGGCCCCCAGCCCAATAGGGTTGCTCACCCTAACCCAGTGAGGACTGAGAGCCCTCTCTGGGAAGAGGCCTGAAAGGTTTGCCAAGAAAGGATAGCATTTGACCGGTCCCAGGTGGTGCAGAGGGTTAACACGCTCAAATGCTAACCAAAAGTTTAGACATCAAGTCTATGCAGAGGTGCCTCAGAAGGCAGGCCTCATGACAGTTCAGCCGTTGGAAACCAGCCATCAGAAGCACGGTTCTCCTCCAACACACATGATATCCCCAGATTTAGAAAGATCATCGGGAGTCCAGCAGAGAGGTGGACAGAAGACACTCCACAGAGAAAGCCTCCTGGATAAGGGCTGCTGTTGGGTGCCGTCGAGTAGCCTCTAATCCGTAGAGACCCCATGTGACACAGCTGAGCTGCCCTGCAGGGTTTGCTTGGCTGTCATCTTCACAGGAGCAGGTCACCAGCTCTTCCTCCCACAGAGCAGCTAGGTGAGTTCAAACTGCCAAGCTGTTTGCTTACACATACAAAAATCACAATTTCAAACCTGGTAAATCACTCAGCTATGCACCTTGCTATAGATTCATTCAGGTATCCGCATCTTTCCGTGACACAGAAATGTGAAATTCTTCTTAGCTGCGTACAACAAGACTCATTTTTCCCCTGCTATGCTTTCTTGCCTGAAGTTTTGCTCTTGAGCCTGTCATTGAGCTCACAGAAGCATCTAAAATCTTCTTTGAGAGACTGGCAGAGTTCTTCCTTCATGGGATCATGCTTAAGCCCCAAATTTTCTCTAGCTAAGTGTGCCACTACAGTTTGGTCCATGCCTTATATTAAACGTCTGGTTTTTTTAAGTTAATATATCTGGATGATCACAGAGAATGGTAGACCATCTTTTTCTCTTAACTAGGAGCTTGAAAACAATCTGAACTAACTTATTCCAGGTTTTGTGAATTCCTTACCATCTAAATTGTGCATGTCAGTGTGACAGCTTGACATGTATAGAGATACCAGAGCTTTGTGGCCCCAGTGTGAGCTGTGACCAGGCATTCCAGAGCCAGAATCCGTGCAACATTCATCCCTGTGCTGCATCAGCACTGCGAAGAATCACTACACAGGCCAAAAGTAACATTTATTTTTATATCCTTACTGGAAACGCCACCTGCTTGGCCAGACTCTTGGGCATTCCCGGTCTGTACTTCTCACAGTCTAAGGGACGGCTGGCCACCAAGACACCAAGAGCCAGTGATGGTTTAGGAGCCAGTTTTTCACACCTGATAGAACAGTTAGCTGCAAAAGCATCTCTGCTGCACCGAAGGGCTCTGTGTCAGTCCCACTGTCCTCTGGATGTGCTCTCTGCGGGCCAAGCTCATGCTTCGGGTGTTGAAAATAAAATAAAAAGTGAGGAAGAGAAATATTTTTGATGGAATTTGATATTTAATATTCCCAAAATAGAATCAAAGTAGTCCTCTTGGGAGAAATTAGAGCCTTGTCAGACTTCATCACACATGTTTTATAGATTAGTTCTGTGTATTGAATTACCCTTGCATGTTACTTTTCAGTATTTAGGGAAGGAATTCCTCACTCTGACTGTTGGTTAGAACTTTTGAAAAATATTGATGTCCAGCCCAAACCCCTAGAGATTCTGATTTCTGGATCTGGACATATACATTTTTTTAAAACTGCCAGGTAAGTCTAACGTATGCTGGGTTTTTGAACCACTGATTTGGTCCTTTCTAAGGTCTCCGTCTGACCCTGGGCTCCCCTCCCTGTCTCATCCCATCGCCTCTGCCTATGCCAAACCACAAGTTCAGCATTCTAAAGGGGCTTTTTTTTAAGTCATTTTTTAACAATAAGCAATACAAGAGCAACCTGAGGAGCTGGTCAAAGACTAGCCCGGACATCTCCACCTGGCCACTTCTTTGGTATACGGTCCCAGCACTTGTTGGGTGGGCTTCCCAAAGGGGGACTCAGCCCATCACTACCTCCCTCTTCTGACTCTCCCTGTGCTCTGTTCCAGCTCAGAGGCTTTCCAGAAAGGCGGAAGGAAAGGAGCGAAGAAGGTGATGATTGTCATCACGGATGGGGAGTCCCACGACAGCCCTGACCTGGAGAAGGTGATCCAGCAAAGCGAGAGAGACAATGTGACCAGATATGCTGTGGCCGTAAGTCCTGTCCCCTGCCCTGTGCTGCCCTGCTCTTTGCCCCCTGGCCCCTGCCCCAGAGCTGCTGACCACAGAAGCTTGGCCATCTGCCCCTGGAGACTACAAGGGGGCATTTTCCAGGCAGCTGTAACAAGCTGTCCAGGTACTTACTGTTGTTAAGTGCAGTCGAGTCACAGCAACCTGATGTACAGCAGACAGAAACTCTGCCTGGTCCTGCTCTCTCCTCACGGTCATTGCCCGAGCCCGCTGTTGCAGCCACTGGGTCAGGCCGTGTCACTGAGGAACTCCCTCCCTTTCGCTGACCCTTTGCTGAACCAAGCATGCTAGCCTTCTCCCAGGTGAGAGATAATCAAGCCTCTGCTTATTTTATCCTTTTCTAAAGACAAAAATCTTATTTCTGCACTATCCAGGCTTATCCACAAGAGCTTTCTTCTTCTCCTCCTCCTCCTGTTCCTCATCCTCCTCCTACTTTTTCTCCTCTTTCTCCTCCTGCTGCTGCTACACCAGCTCTTCCTCCTCCTCCTCCTCCTCTTGTTCCTTCACTAGGAATGTTCTGAAACCATGGAAAACTAGAAGATAGCTATGTCCTCCACACCCCCATAATCCTAGGTCAGAACAGGTGTCTCATCTTGTCTCTCCAAGGCTGTTCATTCTAAAATGCAAAAGGGACCTCAAGAAACGCTCATGGCTTCTGCAGCATCATGGCTTCAGCCCACCCTGGAGCCCATGGGGGTCAGGGGCCATGGGGCGAGTGGTGAAGCCCGTGCTATGTCCTGGCTTGTCATCCCTGCCCCTGCTCTCTGGCAGGTCCTGGGCTACTACAACCGCAGAGGGATCAATCCAGAAACATTTCTAAATGAAATCAAATACATCGCCAGTGACCCCGATGACAAGCATTTCTTCAATGTCACTGACGAGGCGGCCCTGAAGGACATTGTTGATGCCCTTGGGGACAGGATCTTCAGCCTAGAAGGTGAGCAAGGTGTGCCAAGAGGGGGTACACCATCCTGGACTCACAGGTGAACCCACAGAGCAAAACCCAGACCCACGCAATGGAATGGTTATGGTCGGCTACCTCGTGGTCGTTGTAATGCATAGACTTTTCACTGGCCAATCTTCAGGAGTCACCAGGACTTTCTTCCTAGTCTGTCCTGGTCTGGAAGCTTCATGAAACTGGTCAGCATCCTAGAAACACACAAGTGGACGGTAGCTGCTCCTGAGGTGTGTCAGCTAGGAATCGAACGTGGGTATGCCACATGGAAAAGGGGAATGCTACCACTGAGCCATCACTGATCTCTGGTTTAGAAGGAGTCCTTGCTTTTTAATAAATGCTGACACTTGAGCACTACTCAATGCCAGAGATAATAAGGGTCTGCACCCTACAGATAACCCCACTTTGCTGACAGTCTCCCATTTTAGTCATCTGGTACTGCTCCAACAGAAATATCACAAAGTGGATGGCTTAAAAAACAGAAGTTTATTCTTTCAGTCCAGTAAGTTACAAGTCTGAGTTCAGGGTGTCCACTCCAAAGGAAGGCTTTTCCTCTTTGTTAGTTCTGGAGGAAGGTCCTTGTATTGCATCCTGGCCCAGGAACCGCTGATCTGAAGGACACTGTCTACTCCCGATGCTCCTTTCTTGATGGCATGAGATTCCCAACTCACTGCTTGCTTACCTTTCTTTTTATCTCTTGTAGGATGAAAGGATAAAAGGTGGTGCAAACCACACTCCAGGGAAACTCCCTTTACCCAGGAGCAGGGCGGTGACCTTAGGAATGGTGTCACAGTCCTACCCTAATCCTCTTTAAATCCAGCCTATTAACCAGAAACAAAGGATAAGGTTTACAACAATCACCTGATACTGGGAATCATGGCCCGGTCAACTTGCAACACACCTTTTTTGGGGGGGACATAGTTCCATCCATGACATCTCCTCATTTTTATTGCTAAGGAAAGTGATCTACCCAAACTCGCACACCTTTGCAAGGACTTGGGATTTGGACTAGGGCTGCCACGTTTAACAGATTAGCAGAACTTAGCCACTGTTGAGTACCATATTGGGGGCATATTTATACTACAATAGCATTTTGCATTTATCTGAAATTCATGTTTAACTGGGAAGCCTGTATTTGATCTGGCAACCCCAGCGGATCTGCCTCTTCCGCCTGGGACGTTTAATCCTTTGATTCACTGCCTCCTGCCCCTCCACAAGCATTTTTTGCAGGGTTCCCTGAAGTTGCCTCTTTTTTCATAATTCAAGCTCTGTTTTGGATCTGCGTGCATCTCATGGTGACACTGCAATGAGCTCCTCCAGTGTCGGGCTTTGAGTACATGGGAGTGTTGTATACAGAAATTAAAGGCACTATCCCCAAGCCTGAGAAGTCTGCTGTACCTTGGAAATGATGAGCCACGAAAAACCTCATCTTCTTCAGGGGTCATCCCATCGACTCCACTTGTGGCAACCCCATGTGACACAGCAGAACCACCTCACAAGACTTCTGGCCCATAATCTTCATAGAAGCAGATTGCCAGCTCTTTCTGCCTCGGAATTGCCAAGTAGTTCTGGTTTCAGTTAGCAGCCTAGCGCAGAACTTAAAACAGCCCTCAGAAGGCATGTAAAGCAAGAAAACGTATCAGTGTGAATTTTGACACCTGCACAAGAACCTAAATATTCAGATCAGTGTATTTCTCCTCAAAATGGACACCCTGGGTGATAGGACATTGATTCCAATAATGTGTTTAAGGGGCTTCTGTACGGGACAGTGGTCTTAGCACCCTTGGGATTTCTTCTGTAAAATACGCAGTGGCAGCAGGCTTCCTCCCGAGGGTAACCTTGATGTCTGGGACTCATCCAAGGCAGCTGAAGCCAAGACTGGGAATCATAGAGATAGATCAAGAGAGAAGCTCCCATTTCTGCCAAAAAATGTCAAGTATTTATTTCTGTCCCCTTTTGTTCCTTTTCCCCTTTGAACAGCCTTATAGGATGTATCTAATGCAAAAGTTGGCAGTTCAGATCCTCCAGGTGCTCCTTGGAAACTCCCTGGAGCAGATCTGCCCTGTCCTGTAGCATCTCTATGAGTCAGAATCAACTCGACGGCAGTGGGTTCACTTGGTTCAGTTATAGCAGACATGCCTTTAGTAGAAATTGTTTCCAGCCCTTACCGGGCCTAACAGTACTAATAGCTCCATCTGCCCACCTGGAAGCCTCTCCTCCCCACAGGAACTCTGGCCCCTGAAGAAGCCCCCGAGGAAACACAAGGTGTGGGTTGAGCTCTCAGGCCTGGAGCTACCGTCTTTCTGTCTCTTTGTTTTAGGTACCAACAAGAACGAAACATCCTTCGGACTGGAAATGTCACAGACGGGCTTCTCCTCGCACGTGGTAGAGGTATGGGTTTAGGGCCCCCTGCCCCCTGGTTCTCTCTGCCACATGCCTACTCCTACCCCTGCCAGCTGTCTGCGTCCACCACTCCTCTTTCGTGGGCTGTCTGTTCTCTTTTCTCTCCCTCTGTCTTGGAATGTCTTGGTGTCCCATCTCCTGTGGACTAAACGAGAAGAATCAAGGTCTTCTTCATTCCTGCTGCACTAACTTGCCACGTCAAGAATCTCAGGTCCCGTTCAGTCCACAGAGCCTTGTGCAACTGCCATGTCAACGTGGTGATGCCAGCTGCATGTGCTCTGACTGTGCCCGAGGCAGCTGTGATTGGGGGGTCGCCCCTGGATTGATGCGAGGAGGCTATCCAAATGTTTCAGAGATGCTCTGGCAAGTGGCCACTGGGCGCCTTCTCTCCACTGGCTCTGCATCCCATTGCAGAGGTCCGAGGAGGGCCTGGCCCGCAGATGGAGGGGGAATGTGATGTCACACGCAGCTTGTTGAGACTGTGTCCTGGGCCAGAGCCTCTGGGAAGTCACTTGTTCTGAGAGCTTCACCAGATTCTGGTTTGTAAGATGAGCCTGAGACCTCACAGAGGAGCTGATGTCTATGAAAAGATTTTTCTATTGTTGTTATGATTGAATGAAAATGCACATTGCCGTATAAATTTGCATGCCCACCTATATGCAGCTCCCACTGCTCTTCCTGCCTGGTGACAGCACGCTCTTCCTCTCTGCTCCATACATATCCCAACAAACTCCTATCCCTTCCTGTCCACCCACTCCCCTTCCTCCAGTAAGAGGTCAGCAGAACAACATCCAATAGATGCACAGAACCAACCATAAAGTATGCACATGCTGTGGTCACTCTGTGTTGCCAAGTCCAATCCATTCCTGTCCAAGAGTTGACCTCCATCATGATTTATGGACAGGCTCAGCATCAGGGCCAGAGGCCATGCTCCCAGGAGAACTATAAGGCCCATGGACCATCAGTTGCAATCTTCTAATGGAGATCTCAGGATGCACCCCTTTTTATTCTTGTGTTGCCAGTGAGACTCAACTTTGTGAGCTCCATCATGGCTATCACTGGTGGTAGCCAGCCACCATCTGATAGAACTTTCCTTTTTTTAAGAAGTAATGATTACATTGGAATCTAAGACTCTTTAAACTAAAGGAGAGGGGCTCCAAAATCCAGAGAAATGATACAGCAAGGGTGGGCTGTCTGGCCTGGTGAGCAGTGTTTGGTTGCTATTTTAGAGTGCAGACCAATGCCATGCTGCTGCTGCCATCATAATTGATCACAGCCATCTGGTCCTGGGGAACCAACTTTTCAGCTCTCAGGGTCAAGCAGACCTCTCTGGAGACCAGGGTTGGTGGGTCCATCCTTTCAGCTTTGATCACTGCAGGTTCTGAGCCAGAGTGGGCTCACCTCCTGAGCCAGCCACCAACCCCTGTATCCTCAAGCAGCCTCAAGTAGCTGCTTCCTGAAAACTTGTCAAAGGATGCTTCAGATTCCCTAGGCCTTTTAGTTAATTACATTAGGAGGAAAGGTCTCTGGACTTGAGGAAGGGTCCTTAGTAGATTGTTCTTGGGTGACACAGAGAAGGCCAGCTCTTTGTCTCCTGGTTTGATGGCATCTAGCTAGAAAACCAGGTTTCAAGTTAGCAAGTACAAAAGCAATAAGAGCAAAGACAGCCTAGAGCCCAGAGTCCAGAGCAGAAGCAATTTCTGCCCCCTCGAAGTCCAAGGGCCCCCAAACCACAGACAATGCATCCCAGGCTGATAACAGGGCATCACAGCTGCTGGAGAAACCTGGGGAGCTGGAGCCATTCCAGAAAAGTCTAGTGTTGACCTGCAAACAGGAAAAGAGAAGATCCCAGAAATGACCTTCGGGAAGGTTAGCTATGACCCTCTGGTCAAACTCTAGAATGGATTTTTAAGCCAATGGTCCCATTAGAATTTGGAAATGGACACAAAGGTGGACAAGGGCTTCCTATTAGAGTTGGCTGCCTCCTAAGGCGGTGAACTCCCTTTCAAGCTGGACCATGAAGCAGAAACTGCATGAATCTACCAGAAAGTTTGTCAAAAAAATATAGAACTCAAAATGAGGAGTAGAATTGGAGAGTCTGCAATCCCCCTGGGCCATGAGGGGAAGGTGATGGGGAAGAACAGAGCTACAAAGAAGAGACGCCCATTGGTGATGGAGCTACAGAGGAACATCTCATAGCCAAGGAGTCAACAGAAGGAAGATCACACCTACCTCCATGCACTGGAGTCCATAATTCTGCCTCCACACTGGAAGTTTACTGCAGGAAGTACTTTTGATGGGGTGGATTGTGTCCACACATAAGCGCTAGTGACCCACCAGACAGGGTGAGATCTCTGTTATCTGTCTCGTGATGATCCAGTAGGACCAGCTGTCAGTTAAATTCTGAAATTTAACTGACAATTTAACAAGCTACCAGACCTCCTACCTTCCAGACTAGTGGCCCCAACCATCTCCTGCCTCTTCAGTCCATACTCTTCACAGAGGCTTCTCCTGAACTTCTCTGCCTGGATAACTGGGGTTATTGGCTATGAGGCACTTAGCTGTGGAAGTCACGAGGTGTTTTCCTTTTCTTATAAGTTTTGTGTTTGAACGAGTTTTTTATTTCTGGTTCCACCAAAAATGAAATAAATTGCTCCATCATGATGAATGAAATGAAGGATCACTATCTGGAGCCAGAAACCTCACCTGAGCCTCCTGAAATTGACCTCACAGTCCTGAGCATGGATTCTTCCCCCTGCCAGCTTGGGCAGGCACAGCTGTCCCCTCTCCATGAAGCCAGGGCATGGTAACCAAGGTCTGTTCCAGATTGTTTGCAAGTTGACTCCTAGTGGCAGGAATAATTTCTGGTTCATTTTGGTCCTGAGTCAGCCCCAGGATGTTGTTTCGTATAGAGCTGGAAGATGGATTCCCTAGCCTTGAAGGTAGTACACAATGACCCTAACAGTAGACTCAATGATGCTAGCAGATAATGTGGTACCTGAAGTCACCATGAGTCGATCTGACTCAACAGCAACCAACAGCAACAAAGTCAGCACCACACCCTCAGACTATGTCACAGCGCCCAGAACTCAGCTTGTGTTCCCAGGACTTCTGACCAGAGACTTCCAATCATCTGAGCTGGAAAGAGCAGTCAAGTGCCCACACCCCAGGCAGTGTACCCCTGCTCTCTCACATCCCCCTCTCCCAGCTCTGGTACCAGGCATCCACCTGGTGAAGTTCTCCTCTCCATGGAAAGATTGAAGGCTTATTTCCAGGCCTTTTCTACTCAAACTCCATCTAAACCTCTTTGCCATTCATCCCTTGCTTAGGCTCCATTTTAAGCTTGTTGAAAACAAGTTTTGTAATAACAGAATCCAAGCAACTAGTTAAATCATATTGTTATTAGGTACCGTCAAGTTGATTTCAACTTGTGGAGACCCCATGTAACAGAGTAGACCTGCCCTCTAGGGTTTTCTTGGCTGTGATCTTTACTGGAGTAAATCACCAGGGCTTTCTCCTAGACAGCCACTGGGTAGGTTTGAACCACCAAACTTTTGGCTGCCAGGTGAGTGCTTAACCATTGCATCACCAGGGCTCCTTAGTTAAAACATAATCTACCCTTTCACTCCTATGTTGACCTTAGAAGGGGCCTCCTAGAAACAGAGCCTCACTCCCTATACTGTCACTCTGAAGGGGGCAACATGGGCATTAGGGAAGCCAATGGGGTCTGGAGGAGCACTAATGCTCCCCCAACAACACTCTCTAGGTGGTCTCTTACCTCGCTAAGGCGCAAGACCAGCAGTTACCTTCTGCCTCTCTCCATGGTCTTGTTTCTTGCCATTCAAGAAGAGCTGGTAAGATGTCTTGCTGACTTCTGGTGTTCTAATCTCATTGCCACTAAGCCAGAAGAGAGCACTTCCTGGCTGTGTGGCTCAGATAAACCACTTAAAGTCTCTGAACACCTATCTTGAATAGATGTCTGAAAAATAATTGCAGAATTGAATCTTGAGGCTTGGAACTGAAAGTATTCATTTTGAGACTTTATTAATAAGTCAAGTAGGAGCCCTAGTGGCACAGTGGTTAAGTGCTCAGCTGCTATCCAAAAAGTCAGCAGTTTGAACTCACCAGATACTGCATGGGAGTATTGCAGCATTGAACAAAACTCACTCTCTGTCAAAAGTGAAGCAAAGAGATTTATTCGGAGAGTAGGAACAGACAGGCTGGGGAACACAGTGCAACACAGGGGTACAAAGTGGGCCAACTCACTGGAAAAGGGGTAAAATAAGGAATGAATACATGACTCAAGCCACAAGGTGGGCAAATGATCACAGACTTTCTCAGTATCAGTAATCCTATTTTAAACATACATTGTTCCTGAAATAAGCTGAACACACATCCTTGATAAATATTTTAACTATCTTGTTTCAACATTAATTGTTAGAACAGTTTGCCTAAGAGATGAGTAAAGCAATAGTTTTTTGCAGACATCTAGAAGTGCCTCTGTGGCTTATTTTCCAGCACTCGTTTTCTGGAGCCCCATCCTCCTTGCTTCTGCTTGTCACAAGAAGAAATACACTATTTGATTGTCTCAGGCCTGACACAAGTGCCTCCCTGTTATGAGAGTCCACTAACTCATTTCCTCCTTTTGATCAAGCCTCTCCTAGGAGATACTGATCACTTTTAATCATCCACAAAAGAGTATCTTTCCTTCTGCAAGCACTTTCTTCTTATAGGAGTATCCGTTACATGGTTGTTTATTGTTGCAAATCTTGAAGACCCCAGGCACTATTCAATAAAAGGGTAGCTGGGTACCATCTAGTTATTAGAGCATGTTACTATTGATTTTCTATAAAGACTTGCCTTCACCTTGCTTACTATGTTAATAGGCCTTCTCTTCAGGGTGAGCTAATTAATCCAAATAAAGGTAGCAGACACAGGCCACATGTAAGGAGCAAGCCAGGACAATGGAAACATAAAGATTCTATCTTGGGAGGGCAGAAACAGACTTAAGGAATGCTTATGGTATTTTCTTCAATATGCATAATTCTTTGAATAGCAAGGGATTTAGTAGTTTGGTCATAGGCATTAGACAAACATTATGTAATACATTGAATTAGTCAAGATGATAGAAACTGTTCATAAAAGAGTATAGTCAGAACATGAGCCATTCAACATTAGGAAGTGAAATTATTCTCCCTTGAAAAAGTAGTTTTATCTATGTACAAGATTTTCTTTGCACAAGCCTTGAGCCAATAGTCTAATCAAAAGCACTAGAAAAATATTTCCTGCAGTAATCAATTAACTCAATATTTATTATAACATTTATGAGTAATATCAGGATAGTTAAGTAGTATTGATTTGATCCGAGAACAAAGGTCATTAAGCAGGTAAAAATATTAAGAAAAAGGAATCAAGCTTGTGGGTATTGAATGCAATCAAGTGGTTCTTTTCTGAATTTTTCTAATATCTTATTCTATTTCTCTTGAGGCATTAACTCAGACACTGGCAAAAGTATTAGCAATGGCACAAACTCCCCTTTGTTGAGCTAAAGTGAAATCAAGAGCTATTGTATTATCTGATACAACCTAATGACAGAGTCTTAAGATTTTTGTTGAACTACCATCCCATGGAAACCCTGGTGATGTAGTGGGTTGAGTGCTACATCTGCTAACCAAAAGGTCAGCAGTTCAAATTCATCAGGTGCTCCTTGGAAATCCTATGGGGCAGTTCTACTCTGACCTATAGGTTTGCCATGAGTCGGACCCAACTTGACAGCAGTGGTCTTGGATTTTTGGTTTGGTTACCATCCCATACAAAATATCATCAGCAATTTGAGTCATGACGGCAGACAAAATTGCAAAGGGACCTTTCAAGCTGAGGGACAGCATACTAGGGTGGGAAGGCTCGGAGAAGTGTCAATCCCGGATTGAGTTTTTCAGCTAAGAGGTTTGGGTGTGTCATTTAATATACTCGTTTCAAAGGATTTGCATACCATTTGTGGTAAATAAGAATTCTGGATTCACTAGTTTAGTGCATACTCTCTTCATTGATGTGGATCTCCAAGGGAATTCCTAAATGCTGTAAAAAACATTGTCTCATTATTCTCCAACTATCCGGACAAGGTAGTGCCCAAAAATAAGGTTCATCTCTGGCATCTAGTTTTACCCAAGGGATATTTTGATCCTCTCTATAAAAGCATGTACACACAAGGGCACAGACTACATTGTTTTCTTTGTGTGGCAAGGGAATGATTTGATTCATTTCCACAAACATCTAGACAGCTTGTTCCCAAATAAAACCTCAGTAAGCATCCGCACTAAAAAGCAGAGCTCTAATGTGGGAAGTTATTTACCTGTCACAACTCCCAGGAATTCCTGGAGATGATGAGCCCAAATGACTCTTGCTGGTACCTGAACTCAGGTCCTCAACTCTTCAGAGGTTTACACTGGCAAAGCATCTTTGGATCCCACTTTCGACACCAGAAACATCATGGTGTTGAGCAAAATTCACATTCTGTCAAAAGTGAAAGAGAAGAAATTATTCAGGGAACACAAACAGTCAAGCTGGGGTACACAGTGCAATTCAGGATTGTGAAGTGTTCCAACCTAGTAGAAAAGGGGTCAGTCTTCTATATGATAAAATGGGGAAGGAGTACATGACTCAAGCGACAAGGTGAGCAGGTGGTCATCGTCTTTCTCAACATCAATAATCTTATTTTAAATGTAAATTACCCCCCGAAGAATCTCCACAAGCATTCCTCTTTATGTGTTTTCATTGTTGGTTTTGTATTTCCTGAATATTTATGTTTTTCTTGTTTTTTATTTTGAAGTGTAGGATTGTTAGTTTCCTTTGTGGTTACCTTAATATTTACCCCTGTTTTTCTAAGTTTAAACCACTCTTTTATTTATTTTTATTGCCTTGACTTTCCATGCAAGAGATTCTATAATTACATTTTTCGTTTTTGAATTTCTGTTTGCTGTCTCTTTATGGATGCTCGTAGTCTGTTAAATTTGTCATGCTCATCTCTAATCTTCTTAACTTCTTCTATGGCTGTGTCTGTGTCTGTCGTGGCTTGTTTTGCATGTTGTCTGATTCTCTTCCTGATCTCTTGAAGCCTCTATATATTAATCTTTTGTATTCTACACCTTGTAATGGCATAAGAATTCTTTTATAAACATCCTAACTATCTTATTTCAGCATTAATCATTAGAACAGTTTGCCTAAGAGAGAGCAGTGAAATACTCTTTGCAAACATCCAAAAGGGGCTCTCTTGCTTGTCTTTCAGTTTTAATTTCCTTTGGCCCTTTCTCCCCTAGCATCTGCTTGTTACAAGATGGAATGCACAGTTCCATTGTCTCAGACCTGACACAGGTTCCTTCCTTTTATGAGAGTCCACTAACTCAGGAGAAGAGATCTGATGTTCTGCTCCTGTAAAGATTTACAGCCTAGGAAACCCTATGGGGCAGTACTGCTCTAAACTTAAGAAAGTAACCCTTTCTTAAGATCATTTCCTAGCCCATTATGCCTCCTTTTCCTCTCCCTTTCCTCTATTACCTGTAGTCATTACCAATGAGTCAAGTCCAATTCATAGTGACCTTATAGGACAGAGTAGAATTACCCCATAGGGTTTCCAAGAAGCAGCCAGTGGCTTTGAACTGCCAGACTTTTTGTTAACAGCTGAGCCCTTCAGCATTCTGCCAGCAGGGCTCCCTCCTTCCTCTAGGTACCCGCCAAAAGGCTCTCCTTGCCTCCCTCGGAGCACTTCTCACGCTCTACCATAATTACTCATCTATTACAACAACTCGATTGTAGGATATGAACTTTCTTCGATTCTGGCCTTCTCAGAAAATGCTTAATGGATGAATTAATGAATGAAAAGAATGACCATGTATCAAGTACTGATTGGCTGCCAAGCACCATGCTGAGCATTAAAAATACAAATTCTCAAGAATTTCTGAAGAAACACGCTCAGAGAGAGAATAAGATTGATTTGGCAAAGGTCACAGATAGATACTTTGGAGCTGGAAGTACAAGCCAGGAATGTCTGGCTCCAGAGCACACCTTCTGCCCACCAAGCCAGGGTTCTCAGCCTCTCAGCACTGTTGACACGTGGGGCTAGATAATTCTCTGTGGTGGGGACCAGTCCAGTGCACCGCAGAGTGTTCAGCAGCATCTTTGGTCTCTACCCACTGATGCCGGTAGCATCACCTCCAGTTGCGACAGCCAAAAATGTTTCTAGGCACTCACAAATGTCCTCTGGTGGGGGATGGGGGAAGGCAAAATGCCCCAATTAACAACCAGTGCTTTACATTGTGCTGCCTCCGGATGTATTCTACATCTTGTAATTGCAATTACAGGGCTGGGGCTGTGGCCAACCAAACCTGGTTTGGGACATGGACCTACTGGAACGCAGAGTTTCAGGGAATAGGGTCATATACCCAGGGCTTGTTTAGTAGCCTGGGAAGGCAGCCTGCTGCAGAGGGCAGCTAATAGCTGAGTTGACAGGACCTGACAACGAGTTTGATCATCAGGAAAGGGACAAACTTAGCCTTAGACCTTCTGATGGCTGCCAAGCCTGCCTCCTTGTCTCTGAACAGCTGAGTCCATTTGTCAAGACCAACTGATGTGAATGGTGGCCCCACAGGAGAAAACCAAACCCGCCGCCATCGAGTCCGACTGATAGTGGCACTATAGGGCAGCATAAAACTGCCCCATAGAGTTTTCAAGGACAGCCCGGTGGGTGTGAACTGCTAATCTTTTGATTACCAGCCTTAGCACTTAATCATTACCCCACCAGGATTCCCACCCCACCCCAAAAGGAGGAAAGACCATAAATCAGGAAACCAGCACCAGGACCACAGAGCAGGGTGCTGCTCTTCCTCAGAGCACCCCAGCTGGGCCTGGATTCCTGGCCCCCTTGTCAAAGCTTTGGGTCTCCAGAGCAGGACTAGTCCCAGAGACCACAGCTCTACCCTTTGAAACACTGAGGTCTTGGCCAAACCTTTTTCCGAAATGCAAAATGTCTGGGTTCCTCTGGCTAGGAAAAGATTATGACAAGCCGAGGTTTGCTCTGGTGGCCTTTGCTTGCCCTCTCAGCCCTGGCCTCATATCACGCTGTACTCAGTGGCACCAAACCCACCAAACCCACACTCACATTCAGTGGCACGCCCACCAAACCTACTCCCAGGAAGAAACCCCTGATACTCGTCTCCACTGAGGGTGCAAGTCAGGAGCCAATGAAAGGGTTAAAATGAGGTGAACTTCCAGAGGAATCACCCAGCCCAGGGCTGCCAAATCCAGACATCCTGATGGAATTCCCAAACCTCCGTCACAAAGGGTGAGTCAGTATCTGGTCTCCCTCAGCTGATACCCAGGCACCCAGGCTGAGCCAGCTCATCTCGGCATATCACCAAGGTCCCTGCCATCTGCAAAACCAAAACTACATCCCCAAAGTTTTCTCTGTGCAGTGAAGCTGCCCGGCCTACAGTGGCAGACTCAGACTCAGCTGACAGAGAGTGGGAGGAAAGACAGAATGAAGCCCAAACAGTGAGCTCTGCCCATCGAGGACTTCAAGCAGAACCTTCGGAAGTAGGATTCTCATGGGTGTTTTCTTTTCTGGCCACCCCACCTACCTGATGGTAGTCCCAGCCTGCCTCTGACTTGCTGTGTGACCTTGGGCAAGTCACCTCCCCTCTCTGAACCTCAAGTGTTTCCTATGTCAAATGCAGATTGTGGCCATCCCTCTTAGCAGACATAGCATTTAATCGATAACATCACCAGGGCTAGTGCATGAGACAGTACCCTGCAAAGAAGGGAGCACACCCTGCACACGAGAAATGTTGGCAGTGACTCTGGGGACAGTGAGTATATGAGGTGCTGGCCTCAACCGTAGCCCTGGCTGACTGTCAGAGCTGCCTAGACTGAGGGACAAGAGCAGGAAAGAGAAAGAGGGCTAATTAGATAGCAGGACGTTGAACATGACGGAGCCTGTCAAACATCCATGACCAGCTTGATTTACAGTCGTGAACTCACTCAGAGCAGGGAGTGCTACCTTGAGAGTGCTGGGATGTCTGCAGCCTGTGTTCGCTTTAACCCTTAAAGAGACACCTTGGAAAGGAGGAAGGAAGCTCAGTTTAAGACTCACAATCTTGCCCCCTCCACTACCAACAACAAAATGAGCTCCCAGTAATTCTGTCTCAGCATTTGGTTATGGTTTTGCTTGTGCTCAGAAGATTCATATTTTTCTATCAGTGTAATTGCCTTGGGGGGTGACGGGGAGGTTGAATGCCTTGGGCCCCAAGTGGTGAGGGAAACTCAAGTCCAGCCAGTCAGCCAGACTCGATAGAAGAGAGGTGATTGGTTTGTGCTTTAAAAAACCCAAAGCTGGGATACAATCTGGCCCCCAGCCCCTAGCCGCCAAGGTGACCCTGAGGTTGCCTCCTCCCTGTTTTCACCACCTCCTTAGACCCCTAACTGTCTTTGGATAACTTCTCTTCCTCACCTAGGTTCTTTCTCTTTGTTTTCTGTACCCACAAGTTAAGTGGACTAACGTGGAGACAATAGGGTGTGCAGAGGTGACCCAGACAGTGAGTGAGTAGCCCCAGGCCTAGAAAATGACCTTGGTGTCAGTTACGTGGAAGCTTCCACCTTCCTGCCAAACATTTCAGCATCTACTTGCTCTGCAAATGGCCAGTAGAGCAAACCATCTAACCATTGAAAGGCAGGCTCCTGTCCTCAAGGTGCTGGCTGCCACAGAAGTGGCCCCAGCTTACTGTCTAGCATCATCTGTAGCCATTCTACCCCTTCCCACTCAGTGTCCTAGCCCCTTAAGCAACTTTCACTTCTCTCCTGCCTCAGGGCCTTTACACAAGCTGTCTCCTCCTCCAGCTCTCCTGCTATATGACCCCATCCATCTTCCAGGTTCTAAGGATACACCATTCATTCAAAAAGGATTCCCCTGACCGCCCATCTCAATCTCATCTAGATCTCATTGTGGTTTTTCCTGACCCCACAGGTCACCATTTATAACAATGTGTTTACCTGCATACTTTTTAGTATCTTTGAACTCTGGGAGAGTAGAAATAGTATCCCAAATACCAAGCAAGTGCATGGCACAAAGTAGGGGGCGTTTATTGAAGATACAAACAGGGGAGCAGGATTTAAACACAGGGAAGCAACTCAGACACGGCAAAGGAATGCCGGAGAAGACCAAGGGGGTACAGCTCCAAGGGGTGTCAGAAGGAAGAGAAAGTGACAAGTGATTCCATGGGGGAAGCTGAAGCCCAAGGATGAATGGAAGTTTTATCCTGGATTTGAAGTTCATTTCTAGAACATTTCCCCTGTCCTAAGATCCCATCTTTGGGGTCAGCTTGATCCACTTTACATTCACAATAGGATGGTTTAATAAGGTCTTGCCTTTCAAAGCCAAGAAACCACCTGGAAACCTAGAACACTGAGCAGCAAACCCAGCAGACGGAGCCCAATGTGGCTGGCCAATGCTTCGTTGGTCTCAGAGCTTGGTGGACCCCCAGAAAGGGGCTCCTGGGGGACCCCAGCTCATGTGTCTCCTCCCCATTGCCAGGACGGGGTTCTGCTGGGAGCCGTGGGCGCCTATGACTGGAACGGAGCCGTGCTGAAGGAAACTAGCAGTGGAAAAGTCATTCCTCATCGCGAGTCCTACCTGACAGAGTTTCCCGAGGAGCTCAAGAACCACGGGGCCTACTTGGGTAAGAGTCTGATGTCTTGGTAAGACCCGGACATCTCATGGAAGGGGCTGGCATGGCCATGTATTTGGCTCAGAGATAGACACATGGGTGTCAGGTGGTGGTGGCGTTAGCCTTGTGGGGTAAGCAAATATTTCTTCTGACTGAGTCCTCAATGCCACTACAGAAAAGGGGTCTCAGTTGCTTTTGGGCTTTTGGGCTTCTTCAGAAGGAGGGTCAGAGGTAGTGGGACAAGATTTGGGGGCTGAGTGTCCGGGCAGAGGCATGTGCAGATGCTCATACCTCAAAGCAGCACCAAGAACTTCCTACTTTTCAGTGACCTACAAGCTGTGGCTTCAGTTTCCATGTGACTCTCTGGCCAGCAGGCTGGTCACTGCAAAGTCTGGGTAAGAAGATAGAGCCATAGCCAGAAATCCACATTGCTTCCTCAATGTGGAGGCCAAGAGGCAAGCCTCCAGTCTCCCTCCCCTATGTATCCTCTCTCCCTTGGGACATGTCGGGAGAATTTCCCAGCTGCCCCAGGAGCGAGCCCCAGGCACTGCCCTCACTGGACACTCATAGAGGGAGGAGGAGGAAGGAAGGTTCTCAGCCAGGACCCACACCCAAGGTGCTGAATGGTTATAGTAAGACTTCACAAGGCTTCCTGAGAGTCCTTCTGTCCAGTTCTACCTTGGCAGGCTCTTCTGAGAGATGGGGACCTCTCTGCTGGGCCAGGGATGGATATGCATCCTACTGTCCCCTCACTAGAGCCCTGGTAGCACAGTGGTTAGAGGCTTGGCTGCTATCCAAAAGATCAGCAGGGCCAGTTCCACTCTGTCTCACTGGGTTGACATTTGTCAGAATCCACTTGGCAGCGTCATGCTTGGCTTGGTTTGGTCCCCTCACTCAGATACTTCCAAGAGCTCCCTACTGCCAACATGAAAAAATCGAGGCCCCTTCACCGGGTGCCGGAGGCTTTCTCTGGCAGCCCACCGTAACCTGCTTTTCCCCTCCCATTTCTCACGCCGCTCCCCTGCTCCAGCTGCTCTGACCTATTTCTTGCACCCTGAAATTGTCCAGCAATTCCCACGCAGCCCTCCTTTCCTTGACTCTTCTTGGCTTATTCAAAACTCTAAAGCCTCAGAGACCTGGGTGAGAAGTCAGGGGCCTCCACAATGTGTCCCCAGAGCTTGCCTGTCCACGGAGCCACGACTACCACATGGTCACTCCCACTCACGTGACACCGACCCTGTGGGACCCTGGCACATCACTGATGTCATCGGCCTTATTACTGAATGCTTTGGACCATGTGTACCTGACACTGACTTTATTCCTCCACTTTAGCCAGACTTCTGAGCACAAACACCACATGCTCCCTGGAAACTCTACAGAGCAGTTCTATTCTGTCCTAAAGAGTCGCTATGAGTCAGAACTGACTCGGCAGTGAATTGGGTTTAGAAACCCCTCTTCTGAGCCCTGTGTCTTCCGGGCCTCCCTGGCTGTCCCCGGAACTGCTGCTCCCATGAGCACATCTCCTCGGCTTCCCTAAGTCCACTCCTTCCACAGCCAGCCTCTGGCTGAATCGAGCCCCGGGTCCCACGGGGCCTGCTGAGGCCCTACCCCAGGGGCTAGCCTGTTTCCTCCCATGGCAGGGTACACAGTCACATCGGTCGTGTCCTCCAGGCAGGGGCGGGTGTATGTGGCCGGAGCGCCCCGCTTCAACCACACGGGCAAGGTCATCCTGTTCACCATGCATGACAACCGGAGCCTGACCATCCACCAGGCTCTGCGGGGCGAGCAGGTAAGCACCGGGGGCCGGGGCGGGGCACAAGGACAAATGAACAGAAGAGACAGGGACCAGGTGGAGGGGACTCAAAATTTTATCTCTTCCCTCTCAGTAGGGAAAAGCCTGATGGTGCAGTGGTTAAGTCCTACGTCTGCTAACCAAAAGGTCAGCAGTTCGAATCCACCAGGTGCTCCTTGGAGACTCTATGGGGCAGTTCAACTCTGTCCTGTAGGGATGTTATGAGTCAGAATTGACTCGATGGCAGTAGGCTTGGTTTGGTTTGGTCTCTCAGTAGATCTGTCCATCAAGCCAAAAACCAAACACTCTGCCATCGAGTTGATTTTGACTCATAGCAACCCTACAGGACAAAGTAGAAATGCTCCATAGAGTTTCCCAGGAGTGCCCGGCAGATTTGAACTGTTGACCTTCTGGTTAGCAGCCATAGCACTTAACCACTATGCCCCTAGGACGGTCCCCAGGCACACAAAAGTCCTTTGTGAGTGGGGATTGACTTCATTCACATCAAGATGGAAGGCCAAAGCTGTCAGCAAATGTGGCCACTTACTGCCCCGGAAGAGGCATGCTGCCTGGACACCCCTGACCCCAGAAAGCCGGGAGAGCCTAGGAGAACGTCTTGCCTCTCTTTCATAGGCCTCATGTCTTGGGTGCCCACTCTAGCCACTCCTCAAGGGCAGACAGACCTCTGCACTGTCACGTGGCTGTCTACCAGACTGTTTCACTAAGAATCTCATGTTAGACCATCATAAACGCAGATTGGAAACAACGCTAGCTGTCTTTGGTGGTAAAGAAACCAGCTGAGCCCTGAGAAGCCACCCAGGATGCCTGATGGCGCAGTAGTTAAAGCACTCAGCTGCTAACCAAAAGGCCAACAGTCTAAACCCACCAGCGTCTCAGCAGGAGAAAGATGTGGCAGTTTGCTTCTCTAAAGACCTGCAGACTTGAACTGCCAGGGGACGTTCTAGCCCATCCTATAGGTTCACTGTGAGTGTGATTAGACTAGACCACAATGGGCTGGGTTTAGATGTGGGCTTGTGTCTTCCAAGCAAGGTTAGGTGCCAGATCTATGGCTGGGTCAAGTTTAGGACCTAGGTTTTTGGTGCAGCTCCCTTAGATCATGCCACTTCCTGGTTCCTGCAGCATCCAAACCAGACCTGGGTACCTTGTGGCTGGCAACATCTATGGCACCCTGGGCCTGAGCTGGGTCTTGAGCCAGGCCCTTACCTGCTGTTCCCACCTCAGCCTCCGTGCTCCTGAGCCTAGGAACAACCCTCTGTCCTGCACCAACCACAGCCCTCACCTTGTCACCACAAGGACAAGCTCCTTCTTGAGTCTAACTTAAATCCCACTTGCTGCAGGGAGCCAACATTCTGCCATTCCTCTTCCCGTCTCAGTGGACCCTAGCAGACTCTGGCAGGGTTCCCTCTCCCAGCCAGCTCCTGCCTGCCCACACCCAGCCCAGGGTCAGCTCTTTCGGGAATTTAAGGCTAGACTTGGGAGTTGGAGGGAATCTGCTGATGAATTTATGACATTTTTCCTGCCCAGTTCTGCCTCCAGCATCCGAAGGCGAAACCGCAGCGCTGAAGGCAGCTAAATTAAGTGGCCTCCAAATCACAGTGACCCACATAACTGAGGCTGCGTATTTAGACACGTCTCTCCCTTCCCCTGCTTTGCTTTCTCTCTGTGTCTGCCTCTCTTAATTCCTTTACGCAGACGCATCGGCCCCTTCCGATGTGTTTATTGTCTTTTCTCCCTTTTACATTTTAATCTTTTTTCGCTCTGTGAACACTTTTAACACTTGAGACTAGATTTCTTTGGAAAGCCTGTTAAGCTAGGGGATGGCCAGGAGAGGGACAGTTATGAACTCTAGGGTCAGCTCCAGCCCAGCTCCTTCTGAGAGCTCTCTGACCTGGGGCAAGCAATTCAAATTCTCTGGGCTTCCTCTGCTCCCCTGGCAGGCCAGGGAGATGATTTCTCTCTCCAGAGGTAGCTGAGGCACAGAAGAGCAACTCCGAGGCTGAAAAACATCTCATACTGGATCTGTCTTCAGAAAAGGCTCCTTCCACTTCCCTACACAAACCATCGGCTCTATAAGCATTTATTAAGCACCTCTTGTGTACCAAGCAAAGTCCCTGAAAGGTGCAATGCTAAGCTGCTAATCAAAAGGTTGGCAGTTCAAGCCCACCCCAAGACACCTTGAAAGTAAAGTGTGACAATCTATTTCCAAGAATTCAGCCATTGAAAAACCTAGGGTGCACAGTTATACTCTGATGCCCATGGGACACCAGAAGTCAGGATCTCCTGGAAGGCAACTGCTTACTAATGTAAAAGCGCTGTACCCAGGCTCCCAGATAAATACAACGGGCACCCTCCTTGGCCACAGGTGGCTTCTATGGAAAAGCAGGTGATGGTAGTCTAGGGAAGCACTAAGTGGGGACACTCATTACAGGCTTGGAATCGAGCAGGTTACTGCCAGCTTCTGATAAGTGATGTCTCAAGCGAGAGCTGCCAAGATGTTATCTGAGGCAGAGGTGAAGGGAGAGGGTTCCAGGCAAAATAAAAGAGGCAGGGAACTCAGCCAGAGCTGGGGCCTTCAGAGAGGAGAGATAATAACTGTATGGCCGCAGCAAGCCTGGAATCTGAGGGTGGGGAGACAGAGGCTCGGGGTGGAAGGAGGCCATTCCTGCAAGATACGATGCAGAGTGTGGCCTTCATCCCCAAATCAAGAAAGCAGGGTGGTCGGCTGTTAGAGGTCCCCTGTGAGGGTGGATTTGGGGACAGGCTAGAGGCATGAAGGCTCCAGGAGGTTACAGAAGGCCTCCCCAGGGGAAGAAGTAGTGGAGGAAGGTACACAGATGGGAGGCGTGTTTGGGATACACCAGGCAGGGCTTGCTGCTAGGTTGCCGTGGGGAGAGATGGAGGTTAGGGAGCAGGGGAGCACTCTCAGGTTTTGACTGACTGGGCGGACGGTGACTTTGCTGAAGGGGGAGCACAGTGGCCAAGGCAGGGAAGGGACGTGGCAAACGCTCCAGTACCGAAAAAAACTCACCAACGTACATGACCAAAGGTGAGAACCTCAGCTATTTGTAACGTTAAATCTGAAAACCAAGCCCACTGCCATTGAGTTGATTCTGACTCATGGTGACCCTATAAGGACAGAGTAGAACTGCTCCGCAGAGTTCCCAAAAAGCAAGTAAAAACACATTAAATGGCCAGCAACAGAGCATTAAGTAAATGCACGACAGCACTTCACTTAAGCTGCTTTCAGCCCTGCAGTTTCAGCCCTGCAGTTTCAGCCCTGCAGTTTCAGCCCTGCAGTTTCAGCCCTGCAGTTTCAGCCCTGCAGTTTCAGCCCTGCAGTTTCAGCCCTGCAGTTTCAGCCCTGCAGTTGCTGTTGAAGGCAAAAGTGGGCAGGGAGGAGGTCGCAAATTCAACAACTCTCGCACGTCCTACGGTTCGTCCTGTGTCTCCTACTCAGTCCCATGGTGTCCCTGTGTATTAGGGTAAAACTGCTGCCTAGGGGTTTATTAGCTGTAATCTTTAGGGAAGCAGATTGCCGAGTCTTTCTTTGGTCGCCCTGCTGGTGGGTTCAAGCCTCTCACCTTTAAATTAGGAGTCAAGCCCAAACCATTGGTGCCACCCCGGGACCTGGACACGTGTGTACTTTGAAATATTATGGAATCAATCATCAGTGATTGTGGTATAGAAAAAGTGGCAGCAAAAATGATTGTGATATGCTGCCTTATTCAAAAATGAGTATTCCAAGTATACACAGAGTAAGATACAGGTTTTTAGTTAAAAGTAAAAATATACACATACATATACAAATAACACATCCTAGAGAAAAAAAGACTAGAAAAAATATATACCAAAATGTTAATGGCAGTTATCTTTGGATGCTAGGATGCTATTATTGTCCTTATGTGCCACTAAGTCAATTCCAGCTCATAGCAGCTCTATAGGACAGAGTAGAACTGACCCATAGGGTTTTTCCTAGGCTGATGGGAGCCAATCACCAAGGTCTTTTCTCCTGCCAAACTGCTGGTGGGTTCAAACCACTGACTCTTCATTTAGCGGCCAAGGACTTAACCATGGTGCCAACAAAACCCTTTGTCGGGATTACAGACTAATACAACAACAAAAAGCCCAGATATGTGGCTGTCAGATTGATCTTTCATTTGCCTCTTTATACTTTTTTTAAATATGTTTCTCTTTTAATATATTATTTGTATAACCAAAATAAACCCTAAAACCAAAGCCACTGCCATGGAGTTGATTCCAACTCAAAATGACCCTATAGGCAGAATAGAACTGCCCCCAGAGTTTCCAAGGAGTGCCTGGCAGATCTGAACTGTCAACCTTGTGGTTAGCAGCAGTAGCACTTAACCGTTATGCCACCAATAAAAATAAATAAAGAGAAGACAGGAGAATGGGAGAGAGGAAAAACAACTGAAGAGAAAAGAAGAAAGGGCAGAAGGAGAGACAAAAACAGATTAGTCAGCTCCCTAGGAGAGGCAGGAAAGGGAAGATGAAGACCCCTCTCCTCACAACACCCATGATCGCAATTTCCCTGGAGAAGTTTCCTAGAGCTGGGGTTTGGGAGGTGAGATCTCCCTGTGGTGGGAGAGCAGCCTGGCCCTCTTCCCTGTCCCCATCCCTGTACCACAGATAGGTTCTTACTATGGGAGTGAGATCACCTCGGTGGACATCGACGGCGATGGTGTGACCGACGTCCTGCTGGTGGGCGCACCCATGTACTTCAGCGAGGGTCGCGAGCGAGGGAAGGTGTACGTCTATAACCTGAGACAGGTACTGCTGGCGCGGGTGGGAAGCTTTTCAGGGACACATAACCCCTGCTCTGACTTGGGTCACCACAAGGGAACAGGGGTTCCCACAAAGATCAGTGTCCTTGTGTCGGAACCAGGCCAACGAGAATAGGAGCCTCCATTATTGCTGGGCTCCTGCAGCCAGAGAGGGAGACTCTGGGACCAATAGGGAAGAGAGAGGACACTACAGGCCAGAGGGAATTGTGACCCCATGGCGCTTTGCCAAGGCCCCTTGAGCCTTCTCTCCTTGGTTTTGCAGAATCGGTTTGTTTATAACGGAACACTGAAGGATTCCCACAGCTACCAGAACGCCCGGTTCGGGGCCTCTGTTGCCTCTGTTAGAGACCTCAACCAGGACTCCTACAGCGACGTGGTGGTGGGGGCCCCTTTAGAGGACAACCGCGGAGGAGCTGTGTACATCTTCCACGGCTTCCAGAACAACCTCCTAAAGAAGCCGAAGCAGGTGATGTGCCCCCTGGGAAAGGGGGAGACAGGATAGCACAGGCCTAGGTGCCCCCCAGGGGCACTGGGTGGTGCCACTCACATGCTTCGCTGCCAACAGAAAGGTCAGCATTTGGAGTCTGTCCATCAAGGTGCCTTGGAAGAAAGACCTAGAAGTTTACTTGTGAAAAATCAGCCTTCGCACACTTCAGGGGGCACAGCTCTCCTCTAACACACGTGGAGTCACCATGAGTTAGCATCAGCTACACAGCACCTGTTTAGGAGTCGGACTCTCCTGCTTAGTCACACGGCTTAGGACTTTCTTATGGGTTCTCATATGATGAGGAATTCCCATCTGCCCTCGCTCTCTATCTGCCTCAAGTCAAAATTTTGAAATGGGTGCATTTTGTCCCGTCACATCTTTTTGTACCTTCTCCCTGCTTATCTTTATGCACCCCCTCAAAACAACTCCCAGGGGACCACTTGACCCTCACTCTGCATCCTCATGCACTTACACAAAGGGCTGTAAATGGTGACCTCCCCCCTTCAGACTCGTTCACCTCAAACTAACTGCCATGGGTCCCATCTTTAGGTCATCGTTTCTGCCCATAGATTTAATTAGTAAAATAAAATCCTGTCGCTGTCAAGTTGATGCTGACTCATAGCAACCCTCTAGGACAGAGTCAAACAGCCCCATAGGGTTTCTGAGGCTGCAGGCTTTACAAAGCGGGCAGCCACATCCTCCTCCTGTGGAGCAGCAGGTGGATTTTAATCAGAGAACCTGCCATCAGAAACCCTGGTGGTGTAGCGATTAAGTGCTACCTCTGCTAACTGAATGGTCAGAAGCTCAAATCCACCAGGCACTCCCTGGAAATTCTATGGGGCAGTTCAACTCTGTCCTAGAGGGTTGCTATGAGTTGGAACCAACTCAACGGCAGCGAGTTTGGGTGGGTTGTCTTTCGATCAGCAGCCAAGCACTCAACCACTATGTCACTGGGGTTCCCAACTATTAGTCATCTTGTCATATACCTAGACTGAGGTTAGAGATGAGGATCAGTTAAATAGGTAACCTTGTCACGTAATATGCGTATTTCCATTGAATGAGCCACTCTGGAAACATGATATTTTAATCTAAAAGAATGACTTTACTGTAGGGTTTTCCGAGGCCATGACAGGCCAGGGGAGAAATATCTGTGGACTGGGGAAGCTTCTTGATGGTTTCGAATAGGCTGTTTCCATGACTCCCAGTTGTAGCAGCCCCTTTAGGGTCACCGGGCACTGCCTTGTCCAGCAGCAGAGCCCCTCAGCTTTCTCCTTCCACCCCTGCAGAGAATCTCAGCCTCCGAGCTCGCTCCGGGCCTCCAGTATTTCGGCTGCAGCATCCACGGGCAACTGGACCTCAATGAAGACGGCCTTGTGGACCTGGCAGTGGGTGCCCTTGGCAATGCTGTGATCTTGTGGTTGGTTCCCCCACTGTTCTGGACTCTTGGGTTCTCCGAGGGCCACAAAGCGTGAGGGGCATGACAGACAGGCTTCCAGGATCTTTCTCCCTTGTCTCCAGCCATTAGCAGCCCAAATACTCTCTAGTCCATAGTGATTGCAACTTGTTTTGTAATGGGATCACCAAGAGTTATCTGGGGGTGCATATCTCTTTTCTCAATAGAATTCTAGGACTCTATACCAACTTTATGTCTAAAAGCCCCTGTTAGAATTTAATCTGAAAATTTCTGGCTCCTATGGTGTTTCTCCTGCTTCATTTTTTCAAGCTAATTAAAAGGACAGGCTTGAGCATATTTTACCAACTGGAGGGATCTTCCCTTCTCACTTAGAAAGAATGATTATGCCATAGAGGGATGTCTCTCCACCATCCCCCTCTCACCTCTCTTTTCCTTTTGGGGGGAATCCTCTCTTCTGCCCTACCCAACTGTCAGATATCTGCTATGTATCAGCATCCATGGTCTCCTATTAGCAGTGGCCTGTCTCTTAAAAAAAAAAAACTTGCCTTTGACACAAGTTGCTTTCTAGGACAGTCTATATATTTCACCATGTGTTAGCTACTTTTAAAATATATTTTTTTTATGGTATTTCAGGTAAAAGTTTACATAGGAAATTAAATTCCCATTCAATAATTCATACACAAAATGTTCTGTAAATGTTAACTGCTTTTTGAGTGAAAAATCATAATTTGAGCTTTTTTATATGAGTTTTTATCACAAATATAATAACTTAAAAAAAAAAAACCTGTAAGACAAAAAATCAGCCAGAGTCTCATCTTCATATTTTCACTATTCAACTTATGGCAGATGGCCTTCCAATCTTTTTTGCCTGCATGTAACTTCATATGAATGCAATCTTATTTTTTCATACAATTTTTAAAAGGCATTAAATTTAGACATAATATGACTTCCCAAGAGGAATAAAGGACAGGATGTGGTCCCAGTCCTCAAGAACATAAAAGTTTGATTGGGGAAATATCTCAGTCTGGGTTCTTTAGGCTAAAGTTTATGTTGATGCTTGGGGTGAAGGGTTCCACACTGGAGGCAGAAGTGAAGGAAAAGGGAAAATTGAAGCAGGAAAGGAGAGCAGATCGGAGGCAGTAAGTTACTGAGCTAACCACACTTTACAGTGCATGCAGCTAAGTGCTCAGTATTTCAGGCTATCTCTGGAGAGGTAGCATAGAAACTCTGCTTCTTGACACAGTCCATTGCAAGGAGCTAAGGAGAGGACTTCATCTGCTGCATCCCTCATACCTTCATACCCCCATTGTCCATGTCCAAAGCATCAGCTACCCCATACTTCCAGGTAGTGTCCCCTAACCCCGAGAGGTGGCAGTATGGGAGCCAGAGTCCCTGCAGGTCCAGCACAGCCCAGTGCATAAGCGCCATGACCCTCTGAAGGTCATGCCACGTGCCACGTAAGTCTTGGGTGATTGCTTTAAAGCCATGGTCAAGTTATTTGTTGTGTCAGCTCCAGCCAGGAAGCAATACAGGTGACCAAGGCCCAGAGTAGAGGATAGACATGGCCCAGAAGGTCTTCAGGTTGATACGTAAACTAAGTCCTTTACAGGAAAGAAGATACGCATGTGCCTGTTCACATACACACACACAGAGCAAGAGAATCAGTTTCACAGAAAGGACTTGATCAAGTTTTAGCTTTTGAAGTCTAGGCTTTAAGTGTTACTTGAATAGTAATGAAACTGTGGACCAAGCCCTCTGGGAAGACTTTGTGGTCATACTCCATGGTTCCCAACCACATCAACCCATTGGAATCACCTGTGGAGCTTTTAAAACCTCCGAATTTATTAGAAACGCAGTCTCTGCCAATCTATTGCATCAAAATCTACATTTTTGAAGATCCCCAGGGAACTTGCAAGTGTATGAGAATTTGAGAACTTTAAGAAATGTTAATACCTGGGTCTTACCCCTAACCCCAAAGATTCTGATTTCGTTATCCTAGGGTACAGTTTGGTCATCAGGATTTTTCAAAACTGTCTGGATTATTGTGTGTGCTGCTAGAGCTGGGAACCACTCCTCTGAAAGGTGACAAGGAGACAAAGAAAGTCAGTATAGTCTGTGGCAAATACAGCCTCTAGGGAGATGATGTCAAGGTGCCTTGAGGGGCTGCGAGATGCCATGCGCCTTGTGTATCTGTGCGTTTTTTTTACCTGATTCTCTGGAAGCTGGAAATCTTATCCTCTCTGGAAACTCTTATCCTCTCCATCCCCCACCCCCACCTCACCCTCCAATGCTGACCCTGCAGGTTCCTCTCCCACCTGGCTGTGCAGCCTCCCTGGGGTCACAGCAGAGCCGCCCTGCCCCTCGCCAGCTCACTGCCCTTCTCTGGCAGGTCCCGCCCCGTGGTGCAGATCAATGCCAGCCTGCGCTTTGAGCCACCCAAGATCAACATTTTCCACAGGGACTGCAAACGCAGCGGCAGAGACGCCACCTGCCTGGTCGCCTTCCTCTGCTTCACGCCCATCTTCCTGGCACCCTATTTCCAAACAGAAACCGTCGGTAAACCAGGCCCTGCCTCCTGCTGTGTCCCCCACCTCTTGTCTCCCCTGTGGACTCTGATATTGCTCTGCTTCAAAGCCCAGGCTTTCTTTGAATCGGGTCATAGGTGCTAGAGCCCCCTTTAGTAACTCCTAGATCTCGTTCAAGGTCCCTGGGAGGCAGAAACAGTCTACATGTGATACCTAAAGGGTGACAGTACAAACCCACCCAGCAGTACAGCAGAAGCAAAGCCTGGCGATCTGCTTCCATAAAAATTATAGCCAAAAAAACTGTATCCTGTAACACATGGGGTCCCCATGAGTTGGAATCAACTCAATGGCAAGGGGTTTAGATGACCATTCAGTGCTGTGATACAGGCATGTGGTCCATCTCTCTTCGAAGGTCATGCTATGTATGTAAAGAGGTAATATCATGCCAGGGTGAGGATGGCTGTGAGCAGGAGGAACCAAAGATGGAAAGGCCAGGAGAAGGAGTCTGGGTACAGTTTCGATCAGAACAAGGGGCTGAAAGCAGCAAGGCAAACTGGCACATAGAAACTAAGAAGTCCCTAAAGAGGCTCTGTAGGGTGCACCCAGGGCTGAAGGTGCCACCAGGGAAGATGGAAGGAGAGAGGGAGGGATATCTTGACTCGCCTGGCCCCCAGTCCTCATCCTGTCTCTCCTCTCCTGTCTGCCACGTTCCCTGTCCCCTCTATTGCTCCTTTTCTTTCCTTGTCTCTCAATCCTCCTCCATTCCCCTTCTCTGCCACCTCCTCCTCTTCACTTCCCTCTTCCCCACACCCCTTGCACTGCACCACTTGCTCTCTGCATGGAAAACTCCAGCTCTGAACAAAGGGCAGGTTGTCATGAGTCTTCGAGGTCCGATTCCATCTTCGTGGTCTTCCTGCCCTCACCCCTCCTCCAGGCCTCAGGTACAATGCCACCATGGACGAGAGGCGCTACACGCCCCGGGCCCACCTGGATGAGGGTGGGGACAGATACACCCACAGGGCTGTCCTGCTGTCCGCTGGCCAAGAGCACTGTGAGCGGATCAGCTTCCATGTCCTGGTGAGCACAACACCCCGGCAGCCCCAACGAGCACAGCCCAGACTCCTACAAGGATGGGTGCTTGCCGTGGGAGAGGCAGGGAGGCCAAGGGGTGCCACACAGTCCCTCTGGAATGGGAAACTGGGTGGGGCCAGCAATCAGTGTTTTAATAGGCTCCCCCAGGGGTTCTGATGCTTCCTAAACTGAGAACCACTGCCTACCTTCAAAGGAGTCACTTGATCAAGAATTGTACCTTCCATGGGGACAATGTGTTAAGCACCGTCTACATGGGGGCCATCCTGAACTGCCCCTGTCTCATTCAGATATTTGTTCATTTGAAGTAATCCAACATGTTTACTGAGCTCATACCTTGCTAAGGAAGGAAGACTGGCCCAATCAGGCCATTCAAATGCCACGTGAGCAGTGGCACCTGTACCTCTGAACAGAGTATAGAGGCTGCCTGGCTTCATGGAGGCCGAAGTCTTGGGGCTACGGAAGCGGGATCTTGAAGGATGAGCAGAAGCTGGGTTGGCATAAGCTGAGCCATGGTCCCTTGTTCCCACTCTCTTCCTCTGCAGACCCTGCCGGGACCATCCACCCACCCACTAACGGCAGCTACTCTGTCCCCGGCCAGGCTTAGAGAGGTGGACGTTTCAGCTAAGTGTCAGGGGTCTGGCCCACAGACTGATGTTCACTCTCTCCCTCCCCCATCCTGACAGGACACTGCTGACTATGTGAAGCCAGTGGCCTTCTCCATAGAGTATGCCCTGGAGGACCCTGACCAAGGTCCCATGCTGGATGATGGCTGGCCCACGACCCTCAGAGTCGCGGTATGTGCTAGCGTGCAGGACTGGGCACCCCCACTAATGCAGAGAAGCCTTCCCCTGCATGCTTCCCACCCCTACCCCCCAGCCCCCATGCGTCCTCACAAGCCCACAGCATTGCTCCTCCTCTGGGACCCGTGCTGAGTGTTTGCAGAACAATTTCTAGAGGCCAAGGACTAAGTCTTCTCCTGCCCAAGGTTTCCTCAGCCGAGGGTGAGCACAGAGTGGGTGCTGGAGAAAGACTGACGGTCACAGAGGCAGATCTTACCTCCTTTACTCCCAGTGAGTGCACTGAGGTCAGAGAGGGCACTGCAGCCATTCAGAGTCCCAGCCAGGCCTGGAGCCAGGTCTTCTGCTTGTTGAACGACTAACTGATGGACAGACAACCTCTCTACCCGCTAGCCTGCTCCTAAGTGTTCCAGAAATAAGTTCCTTTAGCCTTACGCTGGGCTATAAACCCACTCCTCAACCACATTTTCTACTCCCTGTCTCCAGGGACACCAGCATCTTCTGGAATCTAAGAAAATGTCTATGCAAGCTGTGCTGGGAGACCAGGCAACACTGGTGAAACGGGTCATCTAATTGTTAGTGTAACGGTTAAGTGCTATGTCTACTAACCAAAAGATTGGCAGTTCAAATCTGCCATGTGCTCCTTGGAAATTCTGTGGAGCAATTCTACTCTGTCCTGTTATAAGATCGCTATGAGTTGGAATCCGCATGATAGCAATGGGCTTGGGGGTGTTTTAGGAACTGAGAAAGGAAACCCTAGTGGTATAGTAGTTAAGAGCTATGGCTGCTAACCAGAAAGGATTAGGGTTAGAAGTGCCTGGCGGATTTGAACTGTCGACCTCCTGGTTAGCAACCATAGCACTTACCCACTATGCTACCAGGGCTTCTTACTAAAGCACTGAACTAGCTGTAGTTTCCCAAGTGTGTCATGTCATTCCATGCCTCAGGACCTTTGCACAGGCTCATCCTTCCTCCATCTATGTACTCAACGAGCCTTCAGAACTCTGACCTACTGCCATTCCTGTCTTAGTTAGCTAGTGCTGCTGTAAGAAATACAACTAACAGAAATTGATTCTTTGAAGGTTTAGAAAGTTGAAAGTCTCAGTACAGGGCACAGGCTCTAAAGAAGTCTCTACCAGTCTAGCTGTCTGTCTGTCTATCTCTCTGTTGACTCTGAGGGAAAATCCTTTCTCATGTTCTGCAGCCCTGGTGTTCCATTCCTTCACTGTCTTCACAAGGCTCTGTCTTTTCTCTGTGCTCGTTTATCCCTGTGCCTAGTCTGCCCTTTTGACGTCTCAGAAGTGATTAGGTTTGGAGTACAATGATGTGGTCTCATTAACATAACAAAGAAAAACTTAATACCAAATGAGATTACATCCAAGATTGTAGGGGTCAGGATTCCAACATGTAGTTTGGGGGGGTGGGGCACAACTTAACCCGTAACACTTCTTCTGACCACCTGTAGGCTAAAACGACTGTTCCCTCCCCTGTGCCTCTTCTGCCCCTCATACCTACATCTACTTATTACACATGCCACAGTATGGTTATTTGTTGCATGCCAATCTTCCCCACAGCTGAGGGCAGCAGCTCTGTCTTCTTCCTGCTGTATCCCTGGTATCAGAGACCTTACCCCAACACCATCAATGATCAATGAATGGTCAATGAATGTTGACTGGAATGGCTTTGCTGAGCTCACTGGATGCTCTGTGTCATCAACAAGGTTCAAAAGCAAAGGGGACTGCTTCAGCTGAGTTGAGTTTTGAGTCCTGTTTTAAAGGAGGAGATATCTATGCAAAAAACATCAGAAAATGCAGTGTGGTATCTGGGGAAAGGACACAAAAGATAGAACTTGGTCCAGAGGGGTGCAGAGGGGACTGGCATGCTGGGACAATAAGGGCTAGCCCAGGACAAAGACGGCGGCTGGAAGCTGTGAATTCTCCCTTCACAGGTACCCTTCTGGAATGGCTGCAGTGAGGATGAGCACTGTGTCCCTGACCTTGTGCTGGATGCGCAGAGTGACCTGCCTACAGCCATGTGAGTCAGCTCCTCCCTGTCCCACCCTGGCTCTGTGTGCAGCTGGCTGGAGCCTCTGGAGGTCCTGAACCCTGGCCAGCCTCTCAGAGGCAGCTTGGACCAAGCACTGAACTTGGAGCCTGGCTTCTCTCCCAGACTCTGCTTCTAGGTCCTGTGTGACCTTAGGCAAATCCCTTCCCATCTCCGAGCATCAGTTACCTCCTGGGCAAAACGGCAAATCATTAGTCTAATCTGATCTCCTCAAAGTTTTCTTAGGAAAGGAATCCTTTCTTTGAAGCCCATCCTATGAAACAGATATAAGGTGGAGGAGGTGGGAGACTTGAAATGCTGTGTGGTTGTCCTCCAAACCTCCCAACAAGGTGACCTCAAGCTCTGCTAGCTGAATGCCTGGACTTGATGTTAAGAAGCCTGGCAGAGGACCAATGGCTGTCCCTGCTCCTCTGGGAGAGACAAACTAGCATCCAAGGGAAAACAATGAGCAATAACATGGTTTGAATTTGTGCAGTGCATTTCCGAATAATTTACCTTCAAGCTCCAGTCCAACTTTGAGACACTTTATGAAGGCATGTATACCCTCATGTATGCAATAATAGAAATAGAATACCCAAACCTTGTAGAATGATGAAGAAGCAAATATTTCAACCATCTAGTCTAAAAACCAGAATTGTCTTTACATTTATTACTGGGGCCCCTGGGCTGCTGATTGGAGAAGCGATAGCTAAGTAAGGTGCTCTGGGCTCCGAGGAGGCTATGGTCTCCCTAGCAAGGACCCCCTGGTGGGGCAAGCAAACAGTTTATGGGCTCGGCTGGTAAGCAAAGTTTGGAGGTTCAAGTTTACCCAGAGGCACAGAAGAAGAAAGGCCTGGCAATCTCCTTCCCAAAAATCCACCATTGGAATCCTTTGGAGCACAGTAGTACTCTGACATACATGGGGTCGTCATAGGTCATAGTCGATGCAGCGGCAATGAGTTGTTAGTGGGAAGGCCGGGGTCTTTGGAGCAGGAAGTGGTCTTGAAGGATGAGCTCTTTCCAGTCCCGTCATCCGTTTCCCTCTCCTCTCCCGTGGCTATTCCCACGGACAAGGCCAGTCGGGTGCCCCTGGACTCCCCTCTCTGCACCAACCCTGGGCCCTCACCCCACCTGACCCCTGTTGGTCCCTCCTCTCAGGGAGTACTGCCAGAGGGTGCTGCGAAAGCCCGTGCAGGACTGCTCCGCCTACATGCTGTCCTTTGACACCACGGTTTTTGTCATCGAGAGCACGCGCCGCCGGGTGGCTGTGGAGGCCGCGCTGGAGAACAGGGGTGAGAACGCCTACAGCACAGTCCTGAACATCTCCCAGTCGGCAAACCTGCAGTTCGCCAGCTTGATCCAGAAGGTGAGACCTCGGCAGCTGCGGGGCGCGGGAGGAGGAGGATGAGGGCCAGTGCTGTCACCAGGGAGCATCACAGTACTGCGTCCAGACTCTGCCCCCAAAGATGCTAGCTGACTCAGGCTAGTCAGAGCCCGGCGTTGGGTTATTTTTAAAGGTCTCCAGACAGTTTCAGAGTGCAGCACTGAGGACCAGTGTTACCACAAGTCTGGTCTTTCGGAAAAGTGGGAAGAGCTATCGTGCAGCCAGGCTCCTTGGTGCTGAACATGTGCACACATGCACGTGGGTGCACACACACACACATACACACACATACACCATGTGTGCACACACACACACACACACGTATGCATTCTCTGTACCATTCTTCTTCCAGGCTTTCTCAGAAGGCTCCTGACCAGAATCAGAACCAGTTAAATCAAAACACCAAAGCTGTTGTCTTTGAGTCAATTCCCGGTAGGACAGAGTGGAATTACCCTCTAGGGCTTCCAAGGACAAGTTGGTGGATTCGAACTGCTAACCTCTGAGTTAGCAAACAGGTTCTTAACCACTGTGCCACCGGGGCTCCCCAAACCAGCCACTCCTCCTTTAAAACTCCCAGAGATTTCCTGTTGCACTCACAACAAATTCCAAAGTCGTTGTCACAGCATTTGAGACCCTTCGTTGCTTTTCCCCCAGTCCCTGCCACCTCCCCTTCACCCCACACGTGTCTGCCACCAGGCTGCTGGCACTACTCTTTCACATTGGAGCCTGCCCATGTAATCACATGATTCCCTGCCTGAGACCCCCACCTGCTCCTCAGTAACCACTGTGTGCCACTTGCTCCCAATGGGCCAGGCCCTGTGCTTGGCACTTGGCACGCATTTAACCCTTACAGCCACCTCATGAGTAGTGGTGGTTGTATCCCCATTTTACAGAAGAGGAAACTGAGGCACAGAGAAGGGTCAAGTAGTGTCCCCAGGACCACGTAGCTAGCAAGTGGAGGAGTGGAATTCTTGCCCAGCAGTTGGTCACTGAGCCTGCAATTCACTACAGAGCGTGTCCTATGGTGAATTTCTGGGGTCTCTTCCCTGAGGCCTCCAGAGGCCATGCAAGGTCCACCACAGCACAGCCCTGCATGGATTCTCAGGAAATCACCAGTATCTAAGTGATGCCCCTTGGAAACGTGACCTCCCAGAGGTCTCTCTCTAAGAGAGGAAGCATCATCTCCACCCTCAGGCAGTGAGGGTTGAACATTGTCACAGCATGGTGGGTCCTCAGAAAGACTTCCCCAACAGGCCCCCACCAGGAAGTCAGCGCACTCTCTGTTCACTGCCTTTCTGGATTGCAAAGTCATGGGAGACCCCAAAAACCTCATTCCATGTCCCACAGGAGTCCTTTCCAATCTTCTGAAGAAAAGATGTTTGGTCAAGTTGGGGGTCCCAAAGCAGTAGGGCAGGGGAGAGCCAGCAGCTGGCACAGGCTTTGGAGTCTGTCTCCCGATACCCCTCCCAGCTGCCTGTGCTTAAATAGCAACTTCCTGTCCCTGAGCCCCACCTGTAACAAATGGTCACTCCTACACTTGGGGCTCATACATAGTGAGAATGACATGTCGCGTATGTGGGCACCTGCCTGTCCTGACTGTGCCCCCATCTCAGCACTGCATCTCTGTCATTTCCACACCTGGAACAAGCCCCAGCCCAGCCCCCAGGACCTCTGTGCTCCCAGAGGCCAAGGGTGCTTCTCTGAAGTCCTCAACAGGGGCAGCAGAGTGGCCTCTAGGAGAATCGGGAGGGGTGGTTGGTTGAGGGTCTCAGATGCCACCTAACAGCTGCCCGGGTGCCTTCCACCCACCCCCAGGACGACTTTGATGGCAGCATTGAGTGCGTGAATGAGGAGCGGAGATTCCACAAGAAAGTCTGCAACGTCAGCTACCCCTTCTTCCGGGCCAAGGCCAAGGTCAAGGATGGGGCCTCGTAGGGCTGTGTGGGGGTGGGGCCAGGGGGTACTGAAGGGTGAGGGAAGGACAGAGACCTCAAAGTGAAGAATCAAAGAGGGGGTCAGAGTAGGGGAAGAGGACCTGGAAGGAAGGGCAGGTCTGGGGATGGCTTGTAAGTGTGGCCCTTTCAGTGTCCCATTAAGCACAAGCAAATGCTCTAATTAGCCAGCGCAGCCCTGGAGAGTACTCAGGCCCCCTTTCCCTCAGGGGAAGTCCCCACCACTTGTACCCCTCTTCTCCCACTCCCTTCCTGCCAGCCCTTTATCCTACCAAGGTTTTTGAATTGCCAGCCTCTTTGTCACCATACTGTGTATGGCAAGGGATAGTGACAGAAAGAGACATTTTTGGAGCACCAGCCTTATGCAAAAAAGCATGCAGGTCTGGCGGGGTGGAAAAAAAGAAAGACTCAAGCCCAATTCGGAGCAGAACTGCCTCACAGAGCTTGCAAGGAATGCCTGGTAGATTTGAACTGCCTACCTTTTGGTTAGCAGCTGTAACTCTTAACCGGTACACCCCCAGGTTTTCCTAGCTGCCTTCACTTAAAAACATCAGGACAGGAGGAGGGAAGGGGCTGGCCGCTCAGCCAAGGAGCCCCGTCTCAGAAGCTGTTATCTTCGCCTGTGTCCCCTCAACAGTGCCCCCAGCCTCGGCTCATGTTACCCCGGCACCTGGTTGTCTTCCTGTCCCCCCACCTATTCCCTGCCAGCAAGGTCCAGCCGAGGTGGGCCAGGCTGACTCTGCTGCCAAGGCAGGATCCTGGCAACGCCCAGAGATGTGGCTCCCCACTGTCCCACTCAGGAGACTTCCTCCTTGCAGGTGGCCTTCCGTCTCGATTTTGAGTTCAGCAAATCCGTCTTTCTGCACCACCTGGAGATCCAGCTCGCCACAGGCAGGTCAGGCCCCACCCGCTCTTCTTCACGCAGCTGGGCTCTCCCCCTCCTCGTGCTCCTCACTGCTCCTCCCTGCCCTGAATCCTGGGCCCAGCCCCTCCCTGCCCCAGCCCGGGAGGACCTCCCAGCTGGCTGCCATTGCCGCCATCCTTTGTTCTTTGGCAGTCCGGACATAAATCGCTGTCCCTTACGTTTAGGTAAACCACTTGCTGTTGAGTCAACGGCAACTCATGGTGACCCCATGTAGCAGAGCCGAGCTGGGCTCCGTGGGGCCATCAGTGGCTAGTTTTTCAGTAGACGACCAGGCCTTTCTTCCGAGGTGCTTCTGGGTGGATCAAACTGTCAGTTTTTCAGTTAGCAACTGGAGGCAGTAAACTGCACAACCCAAGGATGCCTTACTTTATATAGGAGTTATTTTAAAAGGAAAAAAAAAGCTACGCTTATAAAATACTGAATATGTCAGTCCTCACAGCAGCCCTTGAAAGTTAGGCACTTGCCCACCAAGTTGCAGAGAAGATAAGTGAGGCTCAGAGAGGTTTGAGTAGATTTCTCAGTGACACACAGCATGTGAAGAGGAGAACCAGGAGCCGGCCGTTAGTCCCCGACTCCTCATCCAGTGGTCCGTCCTGTTCATCTCTCTCCCCTGGGAAGTTTTTCCTTTTTAAGAGCCCTTTCTTTACTCAGTGTGTGTGTAGTATGGGTGTGGGTGTCTGTGGGGGTGTGCATGTGCGTGTGCACGTGTGTGTGTGCGTGTGTCCCCTCCCAGGCCTCCCTGAGGCAGCCTGCTGTAGGTTGACACCCTGAATCACCCTGTGTCAGCAGTAAACACACTGGGAGATGGGATTCTGCCTATTCCAGAGCCTGACAAACAGCTGTCTCCTCCTGACAATGTCTCCACACTGAGAAATACCCTGGGCAAACTGAACACAGTGAACACGCTCACACTCACACATACACATTCACACTCATGCATTCACACACTCACACAGACATGCACTCACACACTCATGTTCACACACGTACGCACATGCACTCACACATATATACTTACTCATATACACTCATACAGTCACACACTCATACAATACATGTACTCACTCAAATACATGCAGTCATGCATGTAGACACACACGTACCCACACTCACATACGCACGCACTCACGTACGTAGACTCACATACACATGTGTGCTCACACGCGCTCACCAGCACTTACACACACAGGCACCTCAGTCAGAGGTCAGGAAACACGGGGGTCCGCACACCAGCAGGTGCTCCCTCCCAGCGGTACTTAGTCAAGTGTGCCTTTGCTGGAACCTAACTGGAAGTGAGGCCAAGTCATGCAGACTCAGGGATATTTCTGGCCTTTCCTGAGAAAACTGTCCCAGTCTCACGGGCACAGATGCAGTCACATGGGAGTGCCTTTGCACAAGCATGTGTACTGTAGGTGTTTGTGAATCTGTGTATGGGGTGGCCTTGTGGCGGTGTCTGCTTGTGCTGTGTGTCCCTTTTCCTAACTAAACACCTATCCCAGGGCCTAACAGACATCATACATTTTTATGTCTAAGATGATTTGACCTGGTAGTTGTTGGATGGACAGGGAAGCACACTGGACATTCACACCCACAGACGCACCCAAAAAAAAACCAAAACCCACTGCCATTGAGTTGATTCCAACTCAGCAACCCTATAAGTCAGGGTAGAACTGCCACACAGAGCTTCAAGGAGCACCTGGAGGATTTGAACTGCTGACCTTTTCTTTAGCAGACGTAGTGCCTAACCACTATACCACTGAATACACCAGGGTCTCTGAATTTCATACTCAGCTTTCCACCACAGGGAGGCACAGGTCTCACACACACACGCCCACCCCAGTGTCCCCGAATGTCACGCTCGGCCCTTCGCCAGCAGCAGAGCCGCCTCAGGCGGCCCAGTCAGGCCAACCCTCCCCTTGGTGGAGGGGCAGCCTCCTTCTCCACAGAAGCCAAGTCCCCAACCCGCCGACTCTGTGGGAATTGGCCCTGTCTCCCTCATAAGAGAGGAGCCGGCGGGTTTGCCCCGCGGGCATTCCCTCCCTCTCGCCCACAGCACAGATGAGGAGGCTGAGAGGGGGCACAATGGTAGCTTGTGGGCCCTGACCCCACACAGCCCAGAGGTGCTGCACCCCAGAAGGTAACAGGAGCGGCCGAACTCATGGGTTCCCCTGCCTCCGACAGGATGCTCTTCCTCTCCTAAGGGAACACCTGGGGTTTCCTCCCTGGCCTGTTCTACTGCTTATCCACCCTAATATTCCAGGATGTTCTTCCTTGAGTCTGCCTTAGAGCCCTCTTGCTGTGCCAAGACAGCCAGGATGTGCTGTTGAACAGGGAGAGGGAAGGCTGGCCCCTTCCTGACGCCCACACCCTGGCTCTCCTCACAGTGACAGCGACGAGCAGCAGAGCACCAAGGAAGACAACACGGCCCTCCTGCGTTTCCACCTCAAATATGAGGCCGACGTCCTCTTCACCAGGTAGGTTGGTCCTCGGGACGCCAGGGAGGGGAGGCATGGGGGGAGTGAAGCATGGGGGGTGTCGGCAACCTCTAGGGGGCCTGAGCGGGTGAGAAGCCTCGGTCCACCGCCCGGCCACAGAGGGTCCATGAAGACGGGCCGAGTGTGTCCCTGGATAGACGGGGAACTGCATCCCTCCATTCTGTGGTGGGGAGGAGGAGTTCCAGGCCTGGCCCCCAGGGAGCTCCCAGCAGTCGTAAAGAGTGGGCAGGGTACATTAGTAAGAATTTTGTCCCCCAGGCATCCGCAGCCCTGGTTTGAAAACTCTGGCAGCATAGTGGTTAAGAGCAACAGCTGCTAACCAAGAAGTCAGCAGTTTGAATATACCACGCACTCCTTGGAAACCCTGTGAGGCCATTCTACTCTGTCCTATAGGGTCACTATGAGTTGAAATCCCCTTGATGGAACTGGTTTCCTTGGAGACCCTGTGAGGTAGTTTTATTCTGTCCTGTAGAGTCACTGTGAGTTGGAATTGACTTGACGGCACTGGGTTTGTTTTTAGTTTTAGCATCAGTGGTAACTGGGAGACTTGTCCACAAAGAATTTACAAACAGCAATAAAGCCCACTGAAAGTCAGCCTGCTTCTCATCATCATCTGGTACTTGCAAGTCGAGACAATGTTAGTGACAAAATTCTCCCCACAGGACAGAGCTCACTCCTACCTTCCCCCACCTCTTACTGTGCCCCCAGTCCCCATCAGTTGGGGAAAACAGCCCCTGTTCTTGGAGAGCCCCCGGGTGGCATCTGAGGGGGAGAATTCAGCAAAGACGCAGAAAGCAGGCTCAGCGCCCCAACAACTACTCCTGGAGGCAGTGCATGGCTGCCAAGTCCATGCTCAAAAGGAGGCCCGGGCCCTGGGCACAGAGCTAGGACAAGGGTATAAGCATCAGCTCTTGTCACTCAAGCCCCCTGCACACAGGGCCCAAAACAACCATCGCCGTCAAGTCAGTTCCAAGTAGAACTGCCCCATGGGAGCATCTGGTGGATTCAAACTGTGGACCATTTGGTTAGCAGCTGAACTCTTAACCACTGCACCACCAGGGTTTCCACACACGGGGCAGACCCTGCCAACTGGTCTCAGCACCTCTTCCTGCTGAACCCAGACCAGGCCTCAGAGCTCTCCCAACACTCTAGGCAGCCAGCCAGTGGATGCCAGATGAAGCCTGTCATTTCTGATCCCGGGGGAGGCAGGTGTGCGACCACGTACCCTCTTGTTTATTGGGTCGTCCAGACAGCATTGACTGAGCTCCCTGTCTCTGCAGGTACAGCAGTCTCAGCCACTACGAGGTCAAGTCCAACAGCTCGCTGGAAAAATATGATGGCATCGGGCCTCCCTTCAACTGCGTCTTCAAGGTAAGGCTAGAGGAGAGCAGGCCGGGATGCAGGACAGGAGCTAAGGACCCTACTCCCTTTGGGGGAAAAGACTCTTTACTAGTGACTGTGTACAGCCTCAGTCCTTCCACCCTTACTGTGTGACTTTAAGCAAGCCACTGTCCCTCTCTGGGCCTCTCAGTTCTCATCTGGAAAAGAAAGTGATGGAACCAGGTAAGTGAGTTAGCGAGAATTAGTTAAAAACAAAAAACTAAACCTGTTGCCGCTGAGTTGATTCCAACTCATAGCCACCCTATAGCGCAGAGTAGAGCTGCCCCTACAGAGTTCCCAAGAAGTACATGGTGGATCTGAACTGCCAACCTTTTTGTTTAGTAGCTGTGGCTCTTAGCTATCCCACCAAGATTTCCAGAATCAGGGTTGGCTGCACATAATTTTTAAAACATTAAGAAAGAAAAAATGGTTCAAGGATACCAAGAGACTATTCTCTCCCATAAAGGAAGTCAGAATTGGCAGCATGACAGAGTCACCCAGGACTGGGTCCGTATCTTTCTGATGTGTATCCTTAGTACGCAATTGTGAGCCTCAAGGTCCTCTCACAGAGCAGGATGGCTGCTGCTCCAGACATCACATCCTCATTCCAGGCAGTAGAAGAAACAAAGAGAAAATAGCATGTCCCCTCTAGAAAAAGTCCTCCCTATTAAAGTTGCCTGTCCTCAGCTATAACACTGGGAACTAGCTGTCAGTGAGGCTGAATAGTGGGGCTGTGTTAGTTGTTTCTTTCACAGAGGAAAGAGGGAAAAGGTGGATTTAGCAGGCCATCTCATGCTCTCTAACTCAGTAGGCCCCCAAATTCTCCCCACTCCTGGACTGCTATGAGTTTATCAAGGTCTCCAGCTCTAAGGGCAGGGAGCAGGCTGACCATACTGAGACCTGGACTCTCTCAGAGAGTCCCAGTCACCTGCTCAAGGTCAAAGAAGTCCTAAGTGGCAGCAGCCCGGGTTCTATTCTGTCTTTCTGATGGCAAAGCCCTGCTTGCGGCTACTGCTACTGTTTTGGCACCAAATACATCACAGCCAGAATGCATATTTTGCCACACACTCACTATTTATAGCCTTCAGTGATTAATGGTTATCTCTTACAATAAATTAGTAGCTGTCCCGATCTCCACTCCCGGCCTCTGTCCAGGCGTCCATCAGCACCAGGCAACAGAATGGCCCACAGCCAGAAGACTGAAAATGAAGTGACCCCTTGCTTTTCAGTGTCATGGCCCTAGAAGCCCACCCCCTCGCAGCACCTAGTGGCTGGAGATCACAGCACCTGTAGGCGGGGTGACCCCTGTGGATCTCATCCTGTAACCCCCCAACTGCCATTGGGTATACTGACACCTCCCCACCTCTGGCCGCAGATCCAAAACCTAGGCTTGTTCCCCATCCATGGAGTGATGATGAAGATCACCGTCCCCATCGCCACCAGGGGCGGGAACCGCCTGCTGATGCTGAGGGACTTCCTCACTGACCAGGTACTGTGCCCTCAGCAGCCAACTTAGGGGAAGGGATGGAAAGAGAACGACACGTCCTCTAGGTGCAGCCCCCAAGTGCCCAGACCCCAGCTCCCTTCTCACAGAACCAGAACTGTGTCTTCTCTGGGAAGAGGAGAAGGCCTTTCCTAGGAGGCTGGGTTGGTGACGGCTGGTGGTGAGATGCATGTGTGCCTATGTGCAGCGGAACGTGTCCTGCAACGTCTGGGGGAACAGCACTGAGTATCGGCACACCCCAGCGGAGGAAGACTTGAGTCACACCCCACAGCTGGTGAGTGTCCCCATCAAAGGGCGGCAGGGGGACAGGGAAAGAAAGAACCTTCTGAGCTCCAGGGGTGAGTGCTCTCCTCCTCCAATACAATTTCAGTAAGAGCTTGTGCAGATGTGAATTATGCAAAGATAGAGAAACCAAAGATTTTTAGTGGTTACTTGGGAAGGGGGTTGTTACTTAAGGGACTTCGAATTTAAGTTAGTGGTGAGGGAATCATTTGGTAAAGGACAGCAAGAGGGCTTCCAGTTCAAGAATATAATCACTGTCACTGAACTGCTCGTGTAGAAATTGTTGGGATGCCATGAGTTTTGCTGTGTATATTTTCATGTTTCACCACCATAATATTTTTTTTTGCATTTTTTTTAATTTAACATGACTGAGTGAAAATGTACATTCCCGTATAAATTTACATGCCCCCCTATATGCAGCTTCCACTGCTCTCCCTGTCCGGTGACAGCACACTATTCCTCTCTGCTCCATACATGTCTCATCCTCCCAACAGTCTCCTTTCCGCTCCTCTCCACCCACTCTCCTTCCTCCAGCCAGAGGTCAGCAGGATGATATCCTATAGATACACAGAACCATAAAGTGCATCCAATATGGTCATTCTGCATCGCTAAGTCCAATCCATTCCTGTCCAAAGAGTGGACCTCATAATATTTTCGATGAATTCAGAAATTTTATTTCAAAAAGAGCTTATCAAGCGCATCGTATGTGCCCCGCCTTAAACAGAGAGAAACTAGAATTTGGAAAGGACACTCTTGCCCCTAGTGGGAGGGAGACAGGCGCAGACTGTGCTTACAAAGGCAGGCAACGAGAGACCAGCAGTAGACAGACAGCCCAGAGAGCAGAGGCATCGGGGCCGTGAACTCACCTGGGGCCTGGAAGGCTGGTGGCTGTGGGTGAGCAAAAAAAAGGAAAGCAGATGGCGCAATGCCATGGAGGCCAGAGCACCCATGGCTGGTGTTGGAGACATTCCACTGCATCCGCTGACACTTCTCTGCCCTGGAGATGGAGCCCAGCTCAGCTTCAGCACCCAGTGGGTGTTCTGTGGAGTCCAAAGTTCTCCACGGTGCATCTGCCAGTTTCCAGGGTTATGTCCTTGTGGTCGCCTCTGCCTCCAAATACCAATTTCTGAGCATTTCACTAGTCTTTAGCCAGATATAAAGCACAGCGGTTCCAGTTTTCTTCTCCCAAACAAGTACATCATGCAAAGCTATTTTATTTTTTTAAGTGAAATTTGTGGAAGATTTGGGCTTGAGTGGGGGTTGGGTTGAGCAGCAAGAGAGCAACACAAACAACTTCACCCTAATACACTCTAAACTATTTGTCTGAAGATTCGTTTGGGTTTTCTATTAAGATGATAGCATCTGTAAATAATAATGGTTTTCATTTTTCCTTTCAATCCTTCTAAAACTGTTTTCTTGTCTTATAACTTGTGCTAGGATCCCCAGGGCAATGGTGAATGGAAGTAGTGGCAGTTTTGTTGTGATGCTGACTTTAAACAAATTGTTCTTAATTTTCTCATTAACTGCTCGTTGGACATTCTATGGGGCAGTTCTACTTTGTCTCTACGGTCACCGTGAGTCAGAATTGCCTCTACAGCAGTGGAGTTTTCCTTTGGTTTGGATAGTACTTACTGTAACCCAGAACAAAACCTGTTGCCATCAAGTCGATTCTGACTCATAGTGATTCTACAGGACAGAGTAGAACTTCCACATAGGGTTTCCAAGAAGTGGCTGATAGATTTGAACTGCTGACTTTTTGGCTGGCAACTGAATGCTTAACCACTTGGCCATCAGGACTCCTGATACTTGCTGAATCTGATTAAAGGACATTGATTAAATACTATGGCAAGTCTCAGGAACCCCGGCAGAGCAGCATTTAAGAGTTAACCAAAAGGCTAGGAGTTCGAATCTACCAGGCGCTCCTCAGAAACCCTCGGGGCAATTCTACTTCATCCCATAGGATCGTTATGAGTTGGAATCCACTCAACACCAATGGGTTTCGGGGGTTTTTGCTTGTTTTTTGGTCACCAGAATCAAGAATTTACTTGGGAGGGTTTACCATGAATCAAAGGCAGAGCTCCTCTTTCTGCAGCTATTGCAGTGATCATATCATTTTTCCCTTTTGATTTGTTTGTGGAGTGATCTTGTGTATAGATTTCCTATCTCTGAACCAGACTTCTGTTCCTAGAATACACCCAGCCTGGCCATCAGGCTTGACTTCAAAGGGAGGAACAGACACACCCACCCTTACCCTGGCCTTCTCTCTCTTCCCCCTCCCTCCTAGGAGCAAACACCCAGTTGGTCAAGGAGTGCAGCCATCTCTCTGGTGCCGTGGGTCCCTGCTCACCTCAGCTTCTCGCTGGGCTGGCTGCCTCCCCCTGCACCCCCAGAGCCCAGGTGCTCACCCCCAGACCCGTCTTCTCTTTCAGAATCACAGCAATTCTGACGTTGTCTCCATCAACTGCAATGTGAGACTCGCCCCTAACCAGGAGATCAGTTTCCGCCTGCTGGGGAACCTGTGGTTGAGGTCCCTAAAAGCAGTAAGTGGGGCACCCCCCCTTGGTTGGAAGGATGCTGGGACTGCTCCCACCTGCGGCTCCTGGGGAAGAGGCAGGGAGGGAGGTTCCTGAGGCCAGCTTGTCACGAGGCCTCTGCTTGCATAGCTCAAGTACAGGTTGGTGAAAATTACGGTCCACGCGGTCCTGCAACGCCAGTTCCACAGTCCCTTCATCTTCCGTGAAGATGACCCCAGCCGCCAGGTGAGCCCAAGGCTCCAGCCTGGGAAAGGGTGCCCCCTCCCCTAGAGTTGGCCAGAGGTAGACCCTCTACCTCTTCTGGGACAGAGATGGCAGACCCTAGCAACAGTGTAGTGGCAGAAGAGACAGAAAAAGCAGGGCATATAAGCCTGGGGCAGAACTGAGAAGGGGCCAGAAGGGGAGGAGTAACCAGGCTGTTTTTTTCCTGAGGGAGTGGGACAGGGGTCGGAGGAAGAAGGGGACCCTGTGTGTTTCTTTATTTGACACCATGAGAAATAGAACCAGCAGCCCAGGCCTTCCTGCTAGGCTCTCTGAGGCACTGTCCTTGGGTAGGCTGGTGACCTGTAGAATGAATGTCCCAGCCATTTCCTCCCTGTCCCTTCGTCCCTTTGCACTTCAGTCTAATGAAAGGCAAGTGACAAGTGCTGTAGACTTCCAGTGTGAACTGAATCTGTGAAGACCAGAGTGTGAAATGTGTCAGTGTCGGGACTGCTTTGCAGCTGGCAGATCCCACTGTCTCGAGTCAGGGTCCAGGCGGGGCTGAGGCTCTGTAGGCACTCTCCTGAGAAAAGAAGTTGGGTCTTCCAGAAAACCCCATTCTCTGGAAATAGAGCAAGTGCTTGGAGTGGGGCACTGCTGCCCTCCACTGGCCATGTCCCAGCAATGCTGGCTGGCCGACCTCAAAGCAAAAGCTGTAACAGATGCCGAGTCGCCCCCCGGGGAGACGCTGGAGACCTCGCAGCAGACACCGGACCTTAATGAAACAATCAAATGTCAGTGGGACCTCAGGCAGAGCAGCAGCAGATGTGAAAGCCCTAAACAGCATACAGGGAACCACTCATGAGCACTTTTTATTTGTTGTTCATCCGTTCACTGAGCATTTGTGGGGTGCCCTTCCCATGGCTCCTGCCCCTAGGGGATCCAGAGATAGGTAGACAAGGGGACAGTGGTAGATTGTGGGTACAATCAGGGTGAATATGTGTCGGAACAAAATAACTCCAGGGGAAGTTTTGTGGGGATGGTGCGTGAGAAGTGAACCTCGGAGAGTACGATGGAATCTGCCAGACGACCGAGAGAGGGGAGGTGTTGCAAGCACCCTGGCCCCCACAAACTAGCCCCCTCCACCCACTGCTGTGTGTCTTTCTGGTGCCTCTCCCCTCACTCCCTCCCCCAAGTCCCTCTCCTACTCTCTGGATGCTTCATTTTTCTTTTAGGAATCGTGCTGAGGGTGGGGAGGCAGGCTTCAGAGATGGGGGTGGTACATACAAGAAGGGACCTGCGGCTCAATGAGCCCTGTGTGCCAGGCAGTGTACCAGACCACACATATTACCTCACTCCCTCCTCACAGCACCACTGCGAGGCAAGTTCCATCATTCCCATTTCTCAGATATGGAAGCTGAGGCTGGGTGCAAAGAGGCAGAACGAGAGCAGCACCTTTCCTTGAGTTCCACAGTGAGTCAGTGCCCAGGTCAGGCATCTCTGATGCTGTTGCAGAGGATTCCTTCAGTCAGTCATCCAGCACAAATTTGCTGAGCTCCTCCTGTGTTCTAGGCCCTGTTTCAGACACGGAGGGTAGAGCAGCGAGCCAAACAAAGCCCCCGCCCTTCGGTGCTGATGTACCAGAAAAGGTGCAAGGCAATGAACATCAACAGATGTACAATGTCAAGCGGGGATAAGGGCCACCCAGAAGAATGTGGGCACTTGAGGGGACAGAGCCGGAGTATTGCTTTATACAAGGAGACTGGGAAAACTCAATAAGGTGCCATTTGACAGAGACCACAAGGAATGCAGGAGAGACCTGTGCAGATGAAGGGGAGGCAAAAGCAAAGGCCCTGAGAGCAGAATGTGCTCAGAGACCAGGAGCTAGCGGGCAGGGGTAGAGACAGCTGGGAAGGACAGAGGGAGAGCAGGAGATGAGGTCTGCAAGAGAAGTAGTGACCCTACAGGACAGAGTAGGGCACTTTTGTTTTTGTTTCCCTGTGACTGAAATGGGAGCCCAGGTGGACACTGAGCAGAGGAGAGAATGATATCGACTGCTGTGAGCGGACTCCACCTTACGGAGTCCCCATAGAGCTATGCTCTCTAGGGTTTCCAATGGATTCTTCTGAAGGAGTTCACTAGGCCTTTCTTCCAAGGTGCCTTCGGGTGGACTTGAACCCCCACTTTTTCAGGTAGCAGCGTGAAGTCTTCGTATCATCCAGGGCAGAGAACAGGGTTGCCGTGAGTCAGAATCCACCCAGTGGCAACGGGTTTGGGTTTTTTTGTTTACTGCTTGAAAGGATACCTCTTGCTGCTGTGTTGTGAATAGACCATAGGGGGTAAAACAGAAGCAGGGAGACACGTGGCTGCCACCACCCCTAGGTGAGAGATGAAGGGGCTCAGGCCAATGAGGTGGCAATGAAGGGGGGAAGAGAGACCCTGTTCTTGGTATTCCAGAGATAACTGGCAGGTTCTGCTGACGGCTTCCACATGCGTGGGTAAGAGTCAGCGGCGAATGTAAGGTTTCGTACCTGAGCGATGGGGAGGAAAGACAGTGCCGCCGTTTGCTTTAATGGGAAAGGCAAAGCTAGAACAGGTATGAAGTAGGGCACGTGATGAGGAGTTTGATTTGGGGTCCACAGAGACGCTAGGGTCATCGATGGGTGGTGCAAACATTAACACCCTCGACGGCTAACCGACGGGTTGGAGGTGTGAGTTCCCCAGAGGCACCAAGGAAGAAAGACCTGGTGATCTACCTCCAAGAAGCTACTCATTGAAAATCCTACAGAGCACAGTTCTCCTGTGACACACACGGGGTCACCATGAGTCAGAATCGACTTAACGCCAGCTGGTTTACAGGTGACAGGTGTGCCAAGGAGACAGCTAGATACAATCTAGGATTCAGAGGAGTCCAGCTGGAGCTGACAAATGTGAGAGGTCAGGAGAGGGATGGGGACAGCCGCAGGACTGAGTCCCCCAGGGACGGCATCGTATAACTCTGGTGGTCCTAACCACATTTGCCTTCATAGGCCCCTTTCTCTATGAAAACTATTTAAAATTCTATTTCCTGATCAACTTGGTATAAAGATGAATATAATTCAGGCTGAATTATGTCCATTTTTTTCTCTTCTGATTTTAAAAGGAATGCAAACATGTTCATGGGCCCCTCACAGTACTGTGGGCCCTGGTACTGTGCGTCAAGGTGATGTCAGCCCCAGACTCATCCGGGGAGTGACTGTAGGTGAAGAAGAGGTCCCAGGGCCCATGGGGCACACTGACATTTAGAGGTTTTGGAGATGAGGAGGGAGTGGCAAAGAAGATGCAGAAACAGAATCGAGGGATAGCGGGTTGGCCTGGAGGCCAAAGGCAGACAGTGTCTCAGGGAGGCACAGGGTCTGCTGCGTCTCTCTGTTCAGGCGTCCACCTGCAGCGCGGGCAGCTCTGACACCTCTCTGCTGATGGTGGGCCGCCCATCCTTCCAGCATCTCTCTGCTATCCCCCAGCCGTCTCTTCCTTCCTGCCTTGCACCACCTGCTACCTGCCGCAGGAGCCACTTGCCCCAGCTGCAACTCTGCCCTGGCTACTATCTGCTCCATGCAGCCACTTTCCCCAGCTGCTACCTCCCCCAGTTGCCACATCTGCCCCAGATGCCACTTGCTCCATGCAGCCACCTGCCCCAGCTGCCACCTGCCCATGCAGCCACTTGCCCCAGTTGCAACCCTGTTACCTGCCCCAACTGCCACCTGTCCCGTGCAGCCACCTGCCCAGCTGCCCTCTGCCACACGCACCCACTTACCCTGGCTCCACCCACCCCATGAAGCCACCCGCCCCAGGGGCCACTTTTCCCAGGCAGTAACTCCAGGGTCCTGGCTCCACCCCTCCCCCTGCAGATTGTGTTTGAGATCTCCAAGCAAGAGGACATTGACATCCCCATCTGGATCATCCTGGGCAGCACACTGGGGGGCTTCCTGCTCCTGGCCCTACTGGTCCTGGCACTGTGGAAGGTGAGGCCCGTGCAGGCCGGGACTGGGAACAGCAGCCAGGCTGGTTAGCCTTGGCCTTGGGGCTCTGTGGCCACTCCCCACACTGGCCTCCCCATGGGGGCTGGCCACACACCCAGCCTTCCTCCCCAACCTGCTTGCTGCCAAGCAGTCAGCCCCTCGCTGTCTCGACAGATGGGCTAGAGCCAGAAGGGACACTCCAGCTGCGGCTCTGACCCTTTTGTGGGTCTCAGGCCCTATGGAGAACCCGATGAAAGCTAAGGTTCCTCAGATCAAAAAAAGACAAGTGCACACAGCTGCAGCTAGTTTCTCCCACAGTGTCAGCCTGGTAATGAATCCTCCCCAGCCTTCTTTGAATCTCAGCTTAAGAAAGCCAGTCTCAACCTCTTCCTCCTTCCTGTTACAGATGAGGGGAGAGGAGCCCAGAGAGGGGCGTTGACTGGGCCAGGGTCACACAGCAAGATAGTAGGAGCCAGTGTGACTCCCTGCTGCTTGCCCAGGGACATCCTCTTTCCAGCCCGCCCACAGCAATTAGATAGGCCACTGATCAGGCCCCGCCCCCCACCTTCTGATGGGTGCAGGGGGCTCACAGTAAGCTGGGGTGTTCAGGGAAGTCCTCAGAGGGAGGGGACCTGCAAGCGGTTATTGGGAGTGGGGGGCAGCAGGGAGGGCAGCAGGCCTGTCCACCCCTGAGACTGTTCCCTTGGCCTCCCCACAGCTCGGCTTCTTTAAAAATGCTAAGCGCAGGAGGGAACCCAGCCTGGATCCCACCCCCAAAGTGCTGGAGTGAGGCTCTGGAAGAGGCTTCCACTCGAAGGGGGCCGGGAATGGGCCCAAGGCGGCAAGCATGCCGAGGCCTCTGTCCCATGGAGCTGGGGCAAGAGAACGAGGTTCTCCACCAGCTCACCTTGCATGTGACCTCCTCTCCTGATGGAACTGGGGCCTGCCGTAAAAGGGACCGCCTACTGGGAGACTGACACCTCCAACGCAGACCCCTGGGGACTTAAAGGGACCCCTTTCCACACACACCCTTCTAAGGGCTCCCCGGGCTCTGTGGGAAGCGTTTGCTGCCCCAGTCACTGTGGTGCTAGGAATTGGTAATCATCCTGAGAAACCCAGCGAGTAAGTCTGTAAATACATGCCCACCACTCCCCCTACCCACCCCCGGGGGACAGCAGACCCTAGATCTGGAACCTGTGTCATCCTCCCCGGCCCCGGCCCCGGCCCCGGCCCCGGCCCCACCCCACGCCCCTCAGGCTCCCGCGTCTCGTCCATTCTCTTCCTGGGCTCCCCGTGAATGAACCCAAGCCCAAGGGCTTGTTGGTGACAGCTGATGGCCAGGGATGAAGACAGACTCTGGGATGCAAAGACGGTGATGGACAGGCAGGTAGAGGCCCGCCCAATCAGTGACGGGCGGCTCTCTACCCACGTAATTCACACTGGCAGCCACCCACACGCCACGACCTGCTCGCGGCTGCCTGCGTCCCCGGCCGCTTTGTTCCTGGTACCTCATGGAAAGCGTGTAGGTGACGCATCCCCAGACCCCGCATGCCCAAGTCAGTCCCCAGCAGGCCCTGACGCTGGCCTGGCACTGCGTGGGCAGCAGGGGTGGCAGTGGGAGATCCTCTTCCTGCACCCCGTCCACGCACGCACTAGCTCTCGTCCCTCCGTGAGCCCACAGGTGCACGGAAGAAGGGCTCAGTCGGCGCTGATGAGGGGTCCTCCCTGGAATGCACTGAATAAAGCCCGTGCAGGGCCCCCGGAGCCTGTGCAGCGTCAGTGACAAAAACCACGGTGGGCCGAAGGAGCATACCATCAGCCACAAGCCCTGGGGACAAGGGGCATGCCCAATGCCCAGCGGAGTAATTTATGCCTTGACCTGGTTTTGAGACAGAAATGAAAGGGGGACACACAAGGCCTTCTGTCCCCTCCTGCGTAAATATTTTTGAGAAATAAAAAATTACAGTATTTAAAAACACTCAAGGTGCTGACTTCCCATTCTGTGGGCAGATCACGTCCCCGACAGCCAGGCTCTTGTATCTGAACAAGATAAGGTGGCAGAGGAGATCCCTGCTTCCTTCCTGGTACCCAAAAGTGTTGGGAAGGGATGTGCCAGCCATCTGCTCAAGACACCCTGTCCAAGGGGCTGCCTGGCCTGTTGTGGGGCACCTCTTTGCTTGCCAACAGTTCCCTCTATGGCCAGCTTGGATGGCTCCTGCTGGAGTTCTACCTGCTACCCTTAGGCTTCCCAGGCTTTGGGCTGGAGTTCAGTGCCGAGCCTCTTACATCTCGACCTGCAGTTTCTCCATCACCTTGATACCCAGGCTACCTGCACTGAACCCAAGCTGTCTTTATTCTATTCTTGTGCCGTTGGCCTCTTGGGATTCCAGGAAGCCAGAAGTAGAACCTTGTTCCCATGTAGGTAAAGTATGGTGAGTACACCCAGAACCCAACAAGTTCAGAGAGAGCCCTAAATTCCAGAGTAAAATCAAGACACACCCCAGACTGCTGTCTCCCAAGCTGGACTCTGCAGAAGGAATCAATCTAGAGTAACTTTTTTACGGGTACTTTTGTTCTCGGATGGTGAAACCAGAATGTGAACATGAAGACTCATATTTCTTCTGATAGCAGAATCAGAAAGCAAAGCTTTTAAAACTCTGTCTTCAGTTCAGTTACCACTCTCTTCAGGAGTAAACCACACCTGAAAATGCAGTTTGACTTGGCATCATGCCCTCTGACAAACACCATCAGATCTGAAGGAATGCTTTTATGGAATCCTAATTTGTCAAGTTCGATTCACATTTTTTTTTTTTTTAAACTTCTATGTGCAACCAGAAAGCAAGCCAAAGAAAATATATGCAGGTCAGATGCAGCTCAGCAGCCACTAAGTTGCACCTCTAGACCCTGTCAGAGGGAGCCTTTCTCCTAGGTGGGCCCTCCTAGCCCTACACGAAGACAAATGACATGGCCAAAAGGTGGGGGAATTGAGAAACTTGTATTTTTAAGGCCAGCAGCTCTTGCTGTCTCTCCCTTCTCTTTGTCTTATCAACCTTTCCTCCCAGATTTATTTACTCTTAGGTGTAAATGTCCAAGATTGGCCTAATATGTGGCTGGTAGGTGAGGAGAGAAGATACACTTGATTAAGTACTCAAGCCTTCAGGTAAGAGCAGCATGTCTCACCTGGAAGCTTTAAAAAACACTGATTTGAAGAGTGTAGCCCTCAGGAGTCTGGATTTACGAGGTGGGAGTGGGGTCAAGGTATCATTTTATTTTAAAAGTCTCTGTGTTCCTCAGGCACTCCTTGCAAACTCTACGGAGCAGTTCTACTCTGCCCTATAGGGTTGCTGTGAATCGGAATTGACAGGCAGCAGTGTGCTTGTAGGTAGTGGGTGTTCCCCAGGTGATTCTATTGTCTAAGAGTTGAGCTCAACAGGTGAACATACAGACTAGAAAATGAAGAGCCTGGGCTCACAAGTCCAGATAACCTGTGATGAATACTGGAAACCGCTGGCGTCTTGAATGTTGTCAGGGTGCTCCTGCTCCAACCTGATTCTTAGAAGACCTTGTTGTTCCAGCACATTTCCAGGGCAGGATTTGCTGTTTCACCCAGTTCTCCAACATGAAAAGTGGGGGGGACTCTTGGAGGAGTTGGGCACATTTGGAACTGTCCGGGAGGGGATACGAAGGGCAGGCTCTGAAACAACTTTTATTTAGTCAAGCAGCCCAAAATACAACCTTATGTCAGCATTAAAATGCATCTTTTGGTTCTCAGATGGATGTTATTAACCATGTTCTATCTACTAATTAAAGATAATCATTTATGATGGAGCTAAGGGCTAAGCTTGGAAACCCAGATGGCCCAGTGGTTAAGTGCTACAGCTGCTAACCAAAGAGGTCAGCAGTTCAAATCCACCAGGTGCTCCTTGGAAAATCTGTGGGGCTGTTCTACTTTGCCCTATAGGATCACTATGAGTCAAAACTGACTCAATGGCAGTGAGTTTGGTTTTTTTTTTTTTTTTTAAGGGCTAAGCTCAGAGCGTTAACAGGTAAGTAAAACCAACAAAAACTGCTCAGGGTTTCCCAGGCTGTCATCTTTACCCAAGCAGACTGCCACATCTTTCTCCCACAGAGCAGCTGGTGAGTTCCAATTGCTCATCTTTCAGTTAGCAGCTAAGCACCTAACCACTACCCCACCAGGCCTCCTTTTTCCTTCCCTAAACCAGAAAACACAAGAACAGCCATTGCTGTTGAGTTGACCCCAAGTCATAGCAGCCCTACAGGACAAAGAACTGCCCACATGGGGCTTCCTAGGCTGAACTCTTCCTGGGAGTGGACCACCAGGTCTTTCCTCCCACAGAAGGGCTGGCGGGTTCAATCCACTAGCTCTTCAGTTATCACCAGAACATGTAACTACTACCGCTCCCTCTCCTTTCCTAAAAAAAGTTCCTGTCGATTGGCTTCCAACACACGGTGACATTACAGGACACAGCACAGCTGCCCAACAGGGTTTCCAAGGAGCTGCTGTGGAACTACGTTAGTAGCCAACCTCTTAACCACTGCACCACCAGGGCTCCTCTCTGTCCCTAGGGGTTTTAAAAGACAAGTTGCTACCTCCATCACTCTTCAAGAGTTCTTAATGTCAGTACTCTCCCAGGGTAAGACACTAGACTTGAGTCCATCTCCCTAGCTTCAGGGGTCCTGGTGGTTCAGTGGTTAGATGCCAAGAAGCCTATAAGAGAAACAGCTGGCTTAATCATGTCCCCTCTCCAACATAATGACTCCTTGCCACCAGCTCTCACCCGTGACTAAGAAGCAAGTGGCCAGGTCACAGCTGTTGGTAGTGACTGGTCCTGTTTCACTCACCACCACACTGTCCTTCACTTTGACCTTCAACTAATGCTGTGCCAGCCCTTTATCCTGTATTGCTTCCAAACGAAAAAGAAAAATCTCCAAAATTATCCCTGTATTAACATCAATTAGGCTCTTCTCAAAGGTCAGTCAGGCTTAATAGGCCAGACCACCCTCTGCAGAGGCCTGCTGTGTCACCATTCCCTCAGCAGTGACATTACTCTAAAGTAGAGCAGCATGCGCAGACAGAAATAGGGACACAGGAGCTCTACTGCTTTAGCATAGGCAGGGGTAGAGGCCTCCCATCTGAACTCAGACACATTCTTGATATAAATAGGTCCAACTGTGCCCAGCAAATTCACCAGATCAAAGGAGGATCTGGGCAGAAAATTCCTCACAGACTCCTTTTTTCTAATCAGTCTTGCACATTCTTTGTTTTTCACTCCCTGGTCTTGTATAAAAGAAACAAGCAGCAACTCAAAGGATGATTTCTGAAGTGTTTTCAGGTGGCCCAAACCACAGTCACAAAATAACAACAAAAACTTTTACTTAGGAGATCCAGTTTAAAATTTCTGAGGGCAAAGAGAAAAATCAGATTTCAAAGAGGGGCCTCCAGCCGCACCACGAGCTTGACCAAGGCCTGGGGACTGACGCACTTGCTTCCTTTTGTCTGCATTCTCTGGTATGGTGCCTGACACACAGTGGGTGCTGAGTGGCACTCACTTCCTAATGTTTGTCCCCCTTGACAGGAGCAAAACCACACCCCTGCTCCACAGAGAATGCACACGAAATTCAAGAGGCACGTACAACTTTAAAGACATAATTTTGTCTAAGTTTGCCAACAAGCTAAGGTGGTCTCAGCCATTTGAAATCTGCATCTCACATACAAATCTTCTAGATCAAGTATTTGAAAAAAAATATTATTGCCGGTATTTCCCCTGGTCTGCTTATTTTTAACACAGCAGACATTACTTGAAACAAAGGAAAAAAAATTGCATCTGCCTGGATGATCGCTGACAGCCCTGACAGCCCCGTGGTTAAAAGCTGTGACTGCCACCCACAGGTTCAAATGCACCAGCCACTCCACAGAAACCCCATGGGGCAGTTCTACTCAGCCCAGCAGGGTTGACAGGAGGTGGAATCCAGTGGACAGCAGTGGGCCTTTGCTGCTTCTTTGTGGGACAGTCTCTGTATAACAGCTGGAGTCACAGCCATACTTGGGGGCCTGAGAGAGTGCCTGAAAGGTCTTCTGCAACGATGACACAAGAGACAGCAAGAAAGCACGCCCAGCAGGACGAAAAGGTCAGATCCCACTCCCAGCTCTGACACTCGGTCCTCGTGTAACCTTGGATGGACAAGTCACCTTTCTGCACCTACATCCTCATCTATGAAAAGCTAGCGTTGTACTACGTGATTTTTCAGATTGCTAGAGACTGAAGTGGCAACTCTACATCGACACGTGAAAACACGTATGCACCAAGGACGTGTTCCACCACCACCACTGCCAGTGCTCACCAATGGGACTAGAACAACAAAACAGGACACGTGGATGCTGGACAGACAGCAGCGTGAGCATTACATGCACAGGTTTAGTGTCCTCAGAATATATCCAAAAGCAGCAACTGGAAAACCTTTTAAAGAAGGAAAATCTGTTAAAACGTCTACATGCGAACATCAATATTTAGAAGTATATGTAACAGAAAAGCTTCTATCCACAATATAAACAGCAAAATAATACAAACAAGCAGAAAATAATAATGAAACTATTTTGTAACTATTCAGACCGAAAAGATGAGACACAGGGACACAATGTGACTATATGGTTGTGTGTACTTTATGGTTCTTGCTGTCCTACTGGTCTCCTTCTGGATGGCACAGAAGAGGGTGGAGAGGACGGGACAGGAGGTTGTTAAGAGGACACAGCAAGTACAGAATGAGAAGGAGTGTGCTGTCACCAGGCAAGGAGAGCAGAAGGAGCCGCAGATGGACGGGCATGCAAATTTGGATTGTATACTTTCACTTAATCACAGCTTAAAAAAAGAAAACGCAAGCCATAGCCATCAAGCTCCAAATTTCACCGGAAAAAATAAACAAAATGACAAAAACTTCAAAATCTCTGGACAGAGACATAGAAGGCTTGATTGTACGTACATTTCTTTCTCTTTGAAAAAAAGGTTCAAAATTGTACAGATGTGAAGTCTCCCTAAATTAATCTTGTAAGCCAGTGTTAAACAAAAGAAACTTCTACTGTGAAAAAGGATACCAAAGGTCACCTGGAAACATAAACATACAGTAAGGAGAAACACGGTCCACTCCTCTTTCAGAAGGGAGACAAATGAAAAAGTATGAGCCCTGCTAGATGTTAACATTCAGCATTTTCCAAGCAGGCACGTCACTGTAGGCCAGGTGCTGTTAGCAGGGGGAAGGCCATGTGCCTTCTACAAAATGAAAACAAGAAATAACACACAGCTGCACACAGCACTCAAAACACTATTAACTGCCTGCTGGGTCCAAATGGGAGTGGAGTGAAACAGGAAGATTCTCATCATTTGAATTTTCCTTTAACGTCTGCATTTTCTTTTCACCTAAGAACATGTATAAGTTTGACTTTTTAAAAAAAATAAACTCAACAAAAGGATCATCTCAACTAAGGACACACAGAACAATAAAGACACAAACTTCAAGGCAGTTTTTTTCAAACATTTACTGAACACAAACACCATTTTTTCCTTTTTACACAGCAAGACTATTAGTTTCAAATTAGCTGAGCTATCAGGACTATCAATGGCTGTGAAATTAAAAATAATCCTACATAGCAAACTCACATAGGGAATGCCATGCAACCTAGAAAATCACTACTAGACCTCTGGTGCAACCAGCAAGTGTCTGGGTTTAGTCAGGGCATGTAAACGGCTTGACAGAAGTGCACAACAGAATGACGTCACAGGCTGGTTATAAATCACAGTGAGTTGCTAGAAAATGACAGGATGACCGTCTCCGTGGCGGACTGCAGGATGGAGTGATCATTACCAAGGACAGGTTAGGCCAGTCAGATTTTACTCCCCAGCTAGGTACCTCTGAGAAGATGGGTCAGGAAAGCTGAGCCTACTTCTTCCCTGTCCTTTCTCCTCCACCAACTACTGACTAAGCAACAACAGAAGAGCCATGAACAAGTTTTACAATACCTGATCGCAACAGATACAAGACTTATGCTCACTCGGTAAGTTGGCAAACTTGCGTCTTCTTTTATTCTTCCGAGGAGACCCTTCTTTGTGACTGTTCATTTAGCCATGCTCGCCCCTAAACACACATCAAGGCTCCCCACAACCATCAAGTCACTGTCCCCTCCCTGCACACCAACACAGAAGTACACACACAACCCACAACTAGAGACCACGTTCACATCCGTTTCAGAAATGTCTATCACCATGATGCTCCTTGCAAACTTGATGGGGCAGTCCTACTGTCCTCTAAGGTGGCTAGGGGTCGGAATCCACTCAACAGCACAGGGTTTGATGTATCGCCCTGATCAGCACATGTTTATTTCAGAATCGGTACTCGAGGGAGTGGGTGCTCCGCAGCCCGGCCTGTCTGAGGATGTGTGACAGACTTCCGAAATGCGTGAAGCAGCAGCCCTACGATGAGATCAAGAGCTTTCTCAGAGGGTACCAACAACGCCGTTGTGCATTATAGAGTAGGAATGAATACAACATTTAAAATCTTATGGACTAACTTTTCACAGAGCAAAACGCAACGTTTTGTTCTCTTTAACTTTATACTATAGTCCAGGTCTTCACTGAAGAAAAAAGTCATTTGTACATTGGTACACTGCTAGCCTGCAGAGGAACCATGAAGATAAGTCTTCTATACTGTTACACATCAGCTCGCTAGTCAACCAGTGGCTGCCTCTAAACCAGCAGCTCACCCTCCATCTCAAGTGCATCTGCCTGAACAATCCCTCCTGATCCTTCTCCCAAGGCAGCTCCCTCAGCGACAGCAGAGGCTGGTGACAAGGTGTTGGTCCCTTGGAATTTTCCTTTCAAAATTTTGACCCTTGCCAAACAGAGCTGGTACTCCAGGAGCTGCTGCCCCAGACGGTGTTTTATTCACACAGTGCTAGCACCATCCAGGTTTCTCACAAATCCCAGTTAACTGGCTACTAGCACAATTCAGTCAAACCCACCCCAGAATCCAGCAAGACCAAAGCTTGCAGATCAGATGGTCTGCTTTTTGGTTTGTTTCAAGTCCCCACAGCAAAGAATCTGAAGGCAGTTGAACTGTGACTGACTACAGCAACGCAAAGTGGAGTGAAAGAACGATGTCAGTGGCCAAGGTCTTGTGTGGCAAGTTACCTAAACCTGAGAGTTCCAATCCACCACCTCTACCAGAAGGACACAACCTACCTCAGTTTCACATGGTTTGCAAATGAACGCATCCACCTAGGCCTGGCGCTGATCCACATTTCTATGGCAATTACTGACAGGACACAGAAGTTTGGATTAATTTGTAATGCTCTCCAGAGTTATAATCCAGGGCCTAATTCTACGAACAATAGAGACGAGACAATGACAAACGTGGCTGGAAAAGAGAAAAGAGCTGAGATACAGAACTATCACCTTTCTTACCTATTTATTTTCATTTAAAAGGGAAAGGAAAAAAAAGTTTGGAAAGGGTTTGGCTAAACATATTTTAAAATAATTCTATTGAAGGAATTTTTTCAAAGCAAGCATGAAGACCACTTGTTTCAAGAATGGCTTTACACAGATGTTTCACAATACATATTTGCATTTATTTTACAGGACATCCTTAGCAATAGAGTGCACAATGTATTACTATACTATAGTGTAAAAGAAAAATCAGTTACCATTAGCACAATTCATAGTTTACTGCCTTCCGATTCTTTCTCCAGCTGCCCGCACTTCCACCAGCACAGTTTTACTCTCTCCAGCATCCGGCCCTCCCTTCTCAGACATGTGGGAATGCCAGTCAATTTTCATGTTGCAAGAACCACACATGATCTATCCTCATTTTGTAAATAATATCTAAAATAGTGGTTGTCCTGGGCGCCAAAGAGGTGAACTGTGTTTTTAAAACATGCAACATGATCTTTTTACGTTTGGGTGTTTGAAAACCATATACATTAATAATGAACACTGACAACTCCCCAACTTGTCAAATAAGTAGGCCTTAAAAGGTAAAAAAATAAATAAATAAACAGAACCATCTGAGCCATGGAAACGGCATGATTCACTCACCTTGAGGACGTCAAGTTTCTCTTTCAGGCCAGGAGAGCCACCAAGAGCAAGGTACAGTATCTCCTTGATCCCTCCCAAGAAGATCAAGGCCAAGTTAGGGCTCATTCAAAACACCTCCCCTTTAAATCACCCTAAAAAGCTTCCTTGTAAAATTTCAGGCCAGGAAAATACAAGTCCATTGCTGTGGCCGAATGGATCACTAGAATATTCCTAATGCAAGCAGGAAGACCCATCAAATCTCACACAGGGACTATAAAAAGCATCCCTCATCCTTGGAACATTTTTAAAGCCCTCCCCTCCACTCCCTCCCACCCTTCAAAGGATTTCATTTTCCAGGGTGCTTGGTTTTACTTAAGGTCCTAGGTGCTGCTTTTGGCTTGGTCACTATGTTACACTGTTCCAACTGCAACCTTCTCTGTCAGACTTCTCAGAGTCATTTTCATAGTGAAATGTTCATTGAAACCTCCAATTTGTTTCTAATTTATATCTGGAGCTGCAACAATGTTACAGTGCTTCTCATCAGAGGTAAAGAGCCGCAGGGTTTGCTTACAGCACCATGCACTAGGGGTAGCTAAGGCGCTCATTTGGCACTCCAGAGAAAAACACAGATACAAACTGACCTGACTCTATCTTATTAACATCAACAGAAATAAGTGCGTACCCTTTACTGGGATTTCTGTGATGCTTAAAAAATAATCACAGAATACTCTTAGTCTCACAGTTAAAATGTGGTTAAAACAAAAACACAAAAGCCTCTATAACATTTCTGGGGTTAAAAATGTGCTGCTCTCAGACAGATATACCCTTCAAAATGGGATGATGAATTACTTTTCATCATCAAAAACTTTTGATTTCCTATACCACACTAATTATTCTCCCACTGCTTGTCATGGACCAAGTCAAAAAAGATGGAAATGGCTGGGCAGGTTTCCTTTCACTCATCCTGAACACCGTATTACAGAAACCACTTGCCATGGAGTCCATGCCGGTTTGGGGGACCCCGTGGGCTTCAGGCAAACCTGCTCTTAGGGAGCACTCATGATGGCCTCTGGAAGAGCCATCTCCAAACCGGAGGAGAAGGTAGGGAAGGCAGGCAAATGTAGACTGCGTGGCTACACTGTGATGTGACAAGCGCAGCCATCGTTTCTACACGGGAGCTGCCAGTCAACGCTGAATGCCACTACTCAGATAAGTCACATTAAAACAAAGCCTTAAAAGAATTCCAGAATTCAAGTCTAAAGATCAAAGTCCATCAGTATTCTCCGAAAATTACTGGTTTAAGATTATTACTACCTTGAAAATACCACCCAGAATAATACAATTTCAACAGACTTACTTAACTTTATAAATTTGTGACTCTTAGTAAACTAGCACATTTTTCCAGTCATCTGTGGCTCTCTTGGTTCTGGCTCCTCCTGTCACCCCACCGCACAGAAGTAACCACAGAGGGAAAGCCTCCAAGGTAGCTCGACCCATGCGGAACACCTGGGCATCCAGCCACTGTTCCTGCTCCTTCTAGAGCTTCTCCACTAAACCCTCCAGACTACCGTATGGGTTACATGCTGACACAGGCTTTTAACAGAAATACTTCCTTAGGTGGCTGTCCAAAACACTACCAACTTCAGATCATACATGTCCCTTGTTACATAGACAAAATATACTCTTTTTCTTTCAAGGGGTAAAAAAAAAAAAAAGGAAGAAAAATAGTTAAGTTACCAGTATCTAAACACCTTTAGATGACAGTTACACCTCAACAGCGTGACTTTGCTTAAGGTGTCTTTGCAATCAATTACCTTAAGGGGCAAGAAGGCCAAATACAGAATGAAGGGAGGAGGAGTTAGGAAGAAAGGGAATGGAGAGAAAAGCAGAATTTATGAACACATAATTCTACTGTCTGTGATTAAAGTCCTTTACTTTTTTAGCACCACGTTATACGATTTTACATATCCCAGTCCGACTTAATGAAATCCAACAAACTCTTCCAGAGTTCTGGGGATCTGGTCTTGATAGTTAATGTCATTGGCCCGAACTGCTCGGGCAGCCAGGCACTTGAGACTCATCTTCATTTGAGTTTTCAGCAGGATCTCAGAGACCCCCGTCGTACTCTTGTCCAGCGGGGTCTTGCTCTGCTTGTTCGTCATGTCCGTGTGGGCGCCGGCTTCCACCAGGCCGACGATGATGGCGTGCAGGGTCAGGAAGTCGCTGATGGGTCTGTTGTACTGCACGATGATGTGCAGGGCGCTGTTGCCCTCGTTGTCCACGGCGTTGACGTCGGCACCGCAGTCCAGCAGGAGCTTGGTGACGAGAGCGTTCGGGAAGCTGCAGACGTCATTAGTGTGGAAGTCGTCCACCGGGGTGTTCGAGTTGACAGCAAGATGCAGTAAGGTGAAGCCTTCCCGAGTTCTGGGGTCGAGGTGAATCAGGTTGTAGATCTGCTTGTTGATTTTACACTGGTCTTCCTCACTGCACTGGGTTTTGGTGGAGATGCACACTAAATACAGGAAGGTGTAGAGATTACATTCGTAATTGTCCATAGCACTATGGATGTCAGCGTCTGGAATATTTTTCACTCTGTTCATACTTTGTTCTATTTCCAAAACACTGCATCTCAAAACACATTCTATGTCTGGGGCCTTCACAGTCTCATTCAAATGTATCATCTGGGAGAAGACTTGAGCAAAGCGAAGAAGATCCTTGTGGGTGTTCCTGTTACCTTTCTGCCTCAGGTGCAGAGCGTGAAGCCACAGCTTGATACACTGCTCAAATTCCATGTTATCTGCATACACTGCGCCCCTGTAAATGATGGGATGGGACACATCAATGTTGTCGGCACCAAGGATCCGCTCCCGCACTATGAGGCCTTCCATGTGGAGGGCATCTCTGTCCTGCCGAATCAACTCCAGCTCCTGAGGATTTCGACATTCCGTCCTGTTCCCATAAGCGTGGATTGGTGGGAGAACCTCTTTTTCAAGAATGTTGTCACCATCTTGAAACCTCTCCAACATGGCTAAATACAAGTAGTGATAGGTCTTCATGATGTCATAGTTCTCACGGTCATTTGCAAAGGAGGCACCCAACAGTTCCAAAGCTTCAATCCGACTTCTCCGGTCACAGTCTGCATGGGAGAGCAACAGTTCGACGACATCAGCTTTACAGCTTTCAGCAGCGACTTTCAGAGGTGTCATCCCATGGCCGTTGACCACTATCGCAGCACGCCACTTGATCAGCTCTTTCACAATATCTATGTGCCCAGCTTCAGCTGCAAAGTGCAAGGCTGTGGCTCCACAATGCGCTTTGGCATTGGGGTCAGCACGTTGTTCCAAAAGGTATCGGACCACGTCAGTGTGTCCCTTATACGCCGCGATCATGAGGCAGGTGTTGTCATACTTATTGGCAATGCTGATGTTGGCATTATTTTCAACCAAGTACTTCACAATGTCCAGTCTGCCATCAAAGCACGCTGCCCGCAGAGGGGTTGAGTTAGTTACCGTAGTGTGGTTCACGTTGGCTCCGTGACTGACTAGAAGCTTAACAACTTCAAAATGTCCTGCTCCCGCTGCACACCAAAGAGCAGTGGCACCGTCAATGACATACCTACACATGGGAAGAGCACAGAGTTAGAAAACAAAGGCCACAGCAACACCTCCACACATCCAGAGATGGGTTCACCTGCGCGAAGACTGCACTTGCCCCAATTCTCATACAACATCAGTTTTGGTGTTCTGAGTAAAGCGGTGCACAGCACCCTGTACCTAGTATGGGCTCAATAAAGGCTAACTATTACCGTAATGCTAAAGGACATAAAACTATGAAAAACTCTAAAGAATCACCAACTTTCCACTACAGAAACTTAACCAATTTTAGAGAACGCAGAGGAAATGCATGGGAGCTTGTCAAGTCTTTCCCACGGAGCTGGCTCATAGCCTCACAGCTGCACAGCGTCTGCCGCCTTCCCAACAGCTCCCACGAGCCACGGCGCCTCCCTCCACATCAGTGTGAAGTCCCCATCCCCGCAGTGACATCGCAGTGGAGCCCAACCAGCAGGAGACCCCCTTCCCTGAGATTCCTTAGGCTAATTACATTATTCTTACTCTGCTTTGGCAAGGAGAACGACATCATTCCTGCTCCATACAACAACATGACAGATCACATAAATGTAACGCCAAGCAGCAGTCAAACAAAAAAGTACACATCACATTACTACATTTATATGCCTATCTGTAATGTTACAAGTCAGAACACCGGTTACCTGGCAAGGCAGTGAACAGAAAGGAGCACAGAGGGGACTTTACTAAACAAACAGGTCTACTTTACGGAATTATTACACACTTACTAGTATATTTTTATGTATACACATTATACGCTAAAGCATTTATGCATGTACGTACGTAGGCACATAACGTGTGCACCTCAACCAAACCACTGGGGAAGAAATAGCAAGGGCAGGACAGGAGCACGCTGAGAAAAGCCGGCGGACACCCCGCCGGCCCTCAGCCTTCAGCGGGCTGCCTGGCTTCGTGCTTGTCATTTACTTGGGGGGCGCCGTCTACCACGCACCGGGCTCACCGCCTGCCATGCAAAACCAGACCTTCAAGGTACACAAGCATTCCTATCTTCCCACTTTTAATTTTTCCCCATTTTTTCTTCTATTACTACCAGGTCTAGAAAGTAGATTTTTGCTGGATAATAGATACACTGTACTAGAATCATTAAAGTAAGTATACTTGGAAGCATTAATGCTAAAAGCCAAGCAAAAGCAATAGTCACAAGAGCAATGAAACACAGTCACCAAAAACCTCACTGGTGAGCTTCTCACTATATAGCAACCTGTAACACAGGTCAAATCTTATCTTCAGTTGTGAAAAAAAAATACAATTTGCCAGTTAACTACACCCCAAAACAACACCCTTTATCATTTTTCCTAAAAATAAAATATCCACTTTATAATAACTTATTACTTCTTCAGTTTCAAATAATGGCACAAAATGCTTACAAACAAAAGGCTTCTCAGCAGCAGTGGTTCCCCACTGGAGAGAAAAACGCAGAGGGAGCCTCCGGGGACTGGAAAGGCTCGGGACCGGGATGGTACTAGTTACACAGGTAAACAGTCAGAAAACATACTGTACACTTTAGATTTGTACACTTTGCTTTGTAAATATGCCTCAGAAAAGGAAAAGCCTCTGAAGTTTTTTAAAAACACATAGGGGAAAGAGAACCCAGAAGACAGACAGACCCACAAGAATGGGTGACTGCATCAATACGCAACCGGAAGAACCAGATGGTGCCTGGCCACCTCCAGTGATAGCCGTGATAGGGCTCACAAAGTTGAGTCCCAGTGGCAATACAAGAATAAGAAGGGGTGCACCCTTGGAACTCCACTGAAAGACCACAACTGATGGTCCAAAGGCCTGGGGGTTCCCCCTGGGAACATGGCTCCTAGACCTGATGCTACCCCTGATCATAAATCATTACTGAGGTCAACTCCTAAGACAGGAATAGACTGGACTCGATGACACAGAGTGACCATATCATGTGTGCACTTCATGGTTCTATGCATCTTTAGGATGTCCTACTGGCCTCTTACTAGAGGGGAGTGGAGAGGGTAGAGAGAAGGGGATAGGAGATTGTTAAGATATGACTTGTACAGAACAGAAAGGGGCAGTGTGCTGTCACCATGCAAGGAGAGCAGTAGGAGCTGCACATAGGCGGGCATGTGAATTTAAACGAGATCGTACACCTTTATTCAATTCAGTCACAATCAATCAACCAACCAATCAGTCAATAAATACCTTTTAATCATTGACTAATTCTTTAAACTAAAGAATGAAACAAGAAATTACAAGGTGGTATCGGTCACACTTTGGCAGTTGCCTACATTGTACCTTCTGCACACAGTTCAACTAAAATTCACTTACTACATTTTGACTGCCATGAGTGTATCCACCAAGTTCAGTAAAATGTTCACTGCCCAAAAAACACCATTTGCAACAGCACCAGAAAATATCACCTAGTAATCAATGACTAAAAAATGTGTCAGACGTCTACACTGACAACTACAAAACACTTCTGAGAGAAATTATCAAAGCCTATATAAACGAAGAAATAGTCCACATTCACAGTTTGGAAGACTCAGTAGTGTTAAAGATGTTAACTCTCCTCCAAAATGCTCTAGGGAGTCAGCAAAATCAAAATCAAAATACCCAGGCTTTGTGTGCATGTGAGCGTGTGTCTCTCTGGGTCTGTGTGTACAGACCTACAAGCCAATTCCAAAATGTATACAGAAATTCAAAGGACCTAGAAAACCAAGCCAGCCAAGTGCCATGACAATCCTGAAAAAAAAAAGTTGGAAGACACCACAGTAATAAACACAGTGTGCCATGCGCACAAGTAGAAAAATAAATCAATGAGACAAAAAAAAATCCAACCCATAAATAAAGAGCCACTTGATTTAAAACCAAGGCTATACTGATATTCACAAAGATTCTCAATAAATGATGCTGGAGCAGCTAGGTAACTGTGTGGGAAAAGAATTAACCATGACTCCTATCTCAAATTATTATACATAAAAATGGGACAAGTATCATAGGCCTATGTATGAGAAACAAAGAAAGAAAACTTCTAGGAAAAAAACCACAGACGAGCAATCTGAAGACACCATAACCTTGGAGTTGATAGTAATTACCTAAACAGAATACAAAAAACATACAAATCATAAAAGAAAAAGAAAACTTGATTTATGGACTTTACTACAACCCAGAACCCGTGTTCAGTGGCACAAGCGACTAACTATGCACTCAGCTGTTCAAACCCATCCCACAGCTCCACATGGAAAAGAACTGGCGACCTGCTTCCATAAAGATTACAATGGCCAGGAAACCCTATGAGGCAGTTCTACTCGGTCCCATGGGGCCTCTAGGAGTCAAAACCAATTCACAGGCCCCTGACAACAGATTCGTAAAAAGACATCAAGGGAAGAGGGAAGAGGCAGTTCTCCCACTGGGAGAAGGTATCTGCAATATACATATCTGGCAAATCAGTAAGAAAAAGACAAACAACCCAATTTAAAAACAGGGACAGGACTGACAAGGACTTCACAAAAGATACCAAATGCCCAAAAAATATGTGAAAAGATGGCTCAGACAGTTACCCACCAAAGAAATGCAAATTAAAAGTGAAAGTTACCCATACACACCTGAAATGACCAAGGCTGGCAGACAACACTAGGTGCAGGTGAGGATGTGGAGGCAGAGGTGATCAGTGTCAGTGGGCACAGCCGGCAGGTGTATCACTGGGTTCCACCACTCCGGAGAATCCCTTTGACAATGTTTACTGAAGCTGACCATACACCTACAGAGTCCTTAAGTGGGGCAAGCTTTTAGGCATTCAACTACTTGATAAAAGGCTGGCTATTTGAACCTACCCAGAGGTGCGAGGCCTGTCAATCTGCTTCCCAAGAGTCACAGCCTTGAAAATTCTATGGAACAGTTTTGCTCTGCACACACGAGGTCACTGTAAGCTGGAACAGACTCAACGGCAACTGATACACGTATCTGACCCAGTAATTCTACTCCTTAGGTAGACATCCAAGAGAAATGAACACAAACGCCCACCAAAAGATAGTTCATAGCAACTTCATTTATACTAGTCGAACACTGGAAACAACCAAAATATTCAACAATAGGAGAACAGATAAACTGTAGTATATTCATACAGTGGAACGCTACACAGCACCAATTTCAAAAAACTATCAGTACATTCAACTACATGGATGTACTCACATGCATTGTGTTACATGAAAAAAGCCAGACACAAGAGTATAGACTGCATGAGTCCATGTACAGAGTGTTCAACTACAGGCAAATATAACAATGATTTCTGAGAATGCAAAGGGGCACACATGGAAAGAGAAGCACAAAAGAAACTTTTAAAACAACAACATTCTATGTACTTATCTAGGATGTGATTACCTAGATTTAAATATATGTAAAAAGTTGTACACTTTATGTATTTTACTAGATACCTTATATCTCAATTAAAACAGACACAATTTGAAAAAGAGGCACAAATCATTTTAAAGAAAAATAGCTTCGATTAATACAAAGAGTTTTTACCAAGTATTTCCAATGTGCAAGCACTGTGTAAGTATCCAACATGGAGTATCTCATTTATTCTTCACAGTAACCTCCTAATAACTTATGAAGGAGCCCTGGTGATGCAGAGGTTAAAGCAATCCACTGCTAACCAGAAGATGGGCAGTTTGAAAGCACCAGCAGCTCTGTGGGAGAAAAAAATATGGCAGGCTGCTTCCACTCACATTTACAAGCTTGGAAATCCTATGGGGACACTATGAGTCAGAAGTGACGCTATGAGTCAGAAGTGACGCCAAGGCAGTGCGTGTGGTTTTGGAATAAGCCTGAGGCTGGGGCTGTTATTGTACTCATTTTGCAGATTTATAATTAAAAGGCTTACATGAAATTAAAAATACAGAAGTACTCTGAAAATTACAAAATGTATCAGGTATAAGGAAACAATACATGTCACTGCTGAAACATTTGTTTCATTTGAAGAAGTAATCTAGCAAGAAAATAAAGGGCAGTACTTAATTACACTTGCATAATTAGCTACCATGTTTTCTTGCTCCATTATTCAAAGATGTTAAAACTTTGAGTAGGTAACATGGACCTCAGCTATCTAAACTCAAGTGAAAAAACGTTTTATACACATCATCTTTAACTCATAATAAGCTCACAAGATAAGTATTAGCCCATTTTAAAGATAAAAAACTGTATGATGAAGAGATTAAAGAATTTCTGACCGCAAACTTCTTAGAATTTATACAATTAAAGAATTTCTGACCTCAAACTCCTTAGAATTTACACAAAAACAAAACTTAAACTGAAAATATGTATCTTCCAGTTTCAATTATCTACTTTTATTGAGGCAATTAAGATTTTTTTAATATTTTATGAAAAAATGTATTGCAAGAAATAGTACTGTTGCCACTTTTTTCCAATATTGTATTAGAAGTTCTAGCCAGAGTAGTAAGATAGGAAGAAGAAATAAAATATACCCAGATTGGAAAAGAAATAAGAGTATGTCTATTCACTGATGATATATGATCCTATATCTAGAAAATAACCAGCGTCTACAAGAAAACTTCCAGTGCAATTAGAGGAACTTAGCAAAGTTGTATGACACAAGGTCAAGAAAAACCAGATGGATTTCTAACACCAGCAATGAGAAATTTCAAAGTGAAACACAGAAATAACTCCATTTACAACAGCATCTAAGGGAATAAAATATCTAGGAGTACATTTAACCAGGGATGTGAAGGACTTACACAGTTAAAACTATAAAATACTGCTGAAAGAGACTAAAACCAAAACCCAAACCCAGAGCCGTCCAATCGATTCAGACTCATAGCAACCCTTCAGGACACAGCAGAACTGCCCCACACAGTTTCCAAGGAGCGTCTGGCAGATGTGAACTTCTGACCTTCTGGTTAGCAGCATAGCACTTAACCACTATGCCACCAGGGTAAAGAAGGCTTAAGTAAATGGAAAGACATTTTATGTTCACAGATCAGAGGACTCAATATTGTTAAGATGCCAATTACACTCAAAGTGATCTACAGATTCAAAGCCATTCGACCAAGACTCTAACAGGTTTCTTCACTGACACAGAAAACCAAATCCTCAACTTTATATGGAACGTCAAGAGGCCCCAAAGAGCTAAAAACAGTACTGAAACAGAAGAAACGAAGTAGGAGAGCTAACACTTCCTGATTTTAACACACACTACTGTTACAGAGGAGCCCTGGTGGTGCAGTGGTTAGGAGTTCAGCTGCTAACCAAAAGGTCAGCAGTTCAAATCAACCAACCACTTCATGGAAACCCTATTTGGCAGTTTTATTCTGCCCTATAGGGTCACTGTGAGTCAGAATCTACCAGACAGCAATAAGTTGTTTACGTATACCGCTGTAGCACTCAAAAAGGCCTGGCACTGGCATGACCACAGACGTACAAACCAATGGAATAGAACTGAGAGTCCAGAAATAAACCCACACATCTACGGTCAACTGGTTTTTGACAAGGCTGCTAAGATCATTTGATAGGGAAAAAAGAGTCTCTTCATAAACGGTACCGGGAAAATTAGATTTCCACATGCAGAAAAATCAAACAGGACCCATGACTCACACCACAAACAAAAATAAGTTCAAAATGAATTACGGACCTAAATGTGAAAAGTAAAACCATAAAATTCCTAGAAGAGTAAGCAGGGATAAGTCAGGTCTAGCTTTCAACTATGAATTTATATGATAACAAAAACACAAACAGCAAAAAACAAATAAATGGGACCCTCATAAAAATTAAAAACTTTTATCAAATGACTTTAGCAAAACAGCGAAGCGACAAGCTACCAACTGGCTGAATATCTTCAGAAATCATATACTGGACAAGAATCTAATAACAAAATACTTACAAAACTTTGACAATTCAACAACAAAAAGACAGACAACTCCATCATAAAATGGTCCAAGGACCCGAACAGACACTTCACCACAAGAGAACATGCAAGTGGCCACCGTACACAAGAAAAGATGTTCAGGGTCATTAACCATCAGAGAGATGCAAATCAAACCCACAGTGAGATCCTATTTTGCTCCCACTAGGATGGCTAAGGTAGAAAGACCTTAAAATAACAAATGTTGGTGAGAACGTGGGAGAAAGTGGAATCTTACCTATTACCGGTGGGAATGCAAAATGGTACAGCTGTTGTGGAAAAGTGTGGCAGTTCCTCAAAAAAAACAAAAACAGAATTACCATGTGACCCAGAGATTCCACTCCTCGGTACACACCCAGAAGACTTGAAAACAGGAATTCAAACAAAGACGAGGACACCAGTGTCCACTGCACCACTATCCACAATGGCTACGAGATGGACACAACCTAAAGATCCATCAACAAACAAATGAGTAAGTACACATAAAATGGAACGGTGCCTACATAAAATGGACTACTCCTCAGCCAGTAGGAGAAACGACGTCTTCAGACATGCTACAGGATCGAGCGAAGAAGACATCACGACGAGTGAAATAAGTCAACCACTAAAGGACAAACACCACATGACCTCACTGACACAAAAAGGCAAGAGCAGGCAAATGTACAGAGAACAAGCTCTGTGAGCAGCTAACAGGTGCAGGAGGGAAAAGACACAGGCGTAGTTTGCAGTGATGGAAACGATGCGTTGACTCAGGTAAGGGCGCAGAGCCAATTACTGTAACTGATGTCTGCAAGCTGTACAGCGATGAAAGGCTGAATTGGCAAAAGTTGTGTGGTAGACAGATTTATAACAAGACAAATAATAAAATAAAGTAGCTGCTAATGTACAAAAAAACCCTCCCAGAATTAGGTTTGAAGGTTTAGGGCCACGGTTTCACGGGACATGCCAGTTAAACTGGCCTCATAATTGGTTTGATGTGTTGGTTCTATCTCCGAGCTCACCGCACAGTGCCTGGGGTCTTAAAAGCTTCCAAGAAGCCATCCAACCACAGAAATGGGTCTCTGTTCATCTGGAGCAAGAGAAGATGGAGGATCAGGAACCGGAAGAGGACACAGATCCCCTTCTCCCCATCATGTCAGCAAACCGTGTCTAGGACAGGGGTTCCACACAAACTGGCACAGAGCAGTCAAGTCCTCAGAACTCGGGCCAGCACAGGACTCCCCAATCACGTGACACCTCCCCTTTGTTGCCTTCCATCTCTACAAACATTCTTCACAGCGTCCCATTCACCAACTAATGGCTCTTCTTTCATTCCCACCCGCGTGACTCTTCTTCTTCTTCTTGTTTATTCATCCCACCAGCCTTGGCTGTTAAACCATAAATAAAACAATCTCAAATATTAAATCCTAAACTGTGAACAAGGGCTCAAGTATCACCATTTAGTTTAATCAGGATGGGGTAGCTCCCCTGTTGGATGTTTTTTTTTTGGCTGTGCACATTCTCAAAAAAATACATTTTTTTTTAAAAAGGGACCCAGTTAAGTTTCCTAAAGCATTATGGAAGTTTTTCAGCAAAACACAGACTTGTAATACATTTTAGCATTTATTTTAATGTCTCTCATGCATGTGTGTGTAGCTCTTGAAACTATAATTACACAGATACTGTGGCTCTAATTGACGCTAAGAAGTGAGATTGACAAAATACTAAGCAAATAACAGGATAGGTGATAAATTACACACCAAAAAAAATTGTAAGGATAGTATGAGAGTGATTAAAAATTAGGAAACACTAATCTACCTCAGTACACAGAGAACCTGTTAATTCCTGCCTGGCTGTTGGTCTCAAGTGCCAAAGGAATCTACAAGGAAAGGGCTGTGGCTTGCAAACGCCAGCCTCCAAGGGTGAGTGAGCTTCATACTGTTAATAACTCACTCAGGCTGACATTTTCACAACGCCCAGGATGAGTGCAAAACAAACACATCACGTTTGCCAGTAACGATCTGTTTTCCTGCTACTGAAATGCCAAAATGACTAGGATCACCTGCAAGAGAATCTCACAGGGTGATTAAAGTGGGCAGAAAGGCAGTTACGAACTTCAGTTCTTCCCTTTTATTGAGTAGTAAGCTCTCAAAAGTAGAAGCCAAACTACTCAACAAAGCAGCTAATAAATGCACAATTACAATATTCCATATACTAAACGGACAGATACAAGAAAACACAAATGGTACAAACACGTGAGACTGCAATCTCTTAATACTTACACAGGATTATCACCCACAGTGACCTCCATTTAATTGCCCTGGCAGGAAACCACTTAATTGACCTCCTTAATTGCCTTGGCATGAAACCACTCCTGCGGCCATACTTGAAACACGTGTCACTGTGCCTGCACCATGGTGCAGCCCTTCTTCACTTCCTATTATCTTTTAAGCCCCAGCTTAAATAACACCTCTTCTGTGAAGCCTTCCCTGACTGCCCCAGGTGTAGCAGAGTACTTCGTCCTTTCACAAACTTCCTCCATAGTCCAAATACTCCTATAATCCTACCAGCCATGGTATGGCATCCGCAATTACTCATTTTATGTATCTTTTTCTCTCTCCCCTAATCCCCACTGCCCTCTTCCACAATGGAAAGGGTACAATATTCATCTCTGCAGATTCAATCTCGACCACAAAGCCAGGCACCCAACAGGTGTTGAATAAACGTTTGCTTACCCTACCCCTTCATTTCACTGGCCATCAACCACTGCACAGGCTCACTGGGACACTGCTAACCATTTCAGGTTCTCTCCACTGCTGCCTATAAATACCTTTCTCTTGATGGCCAAAGAAGAGAGCAACATGCAAAGTCTTTCCATATTCCTGAGAAGTCTCTCTCCCCACTACTCTTCTGTATCCACAGGCCTCAACAAGCTCCTGAGCAGCAGTGCTGCCTGCAGCTGTCACTGCAGAGATCCACAGCTCAGTGGACCCATGCGCCTGTAACTGCGGCACTATCCTCCCCGGGTGCGGACGAGGCTGTGGAAAGGCAGGGAGTCACAGAGAGGACACAGAGGCCACTAAGACAGCAAACAGGAGTCAGGCTGCAATCTTTGGTCAACAGGAAAAAGACCACCTCCCTTTTTAGGCAGCATCAGAGATAAGCAGCTACTCCTGGGCTATCACCTTATTCAATTTCAGTACTCTCAAATATTTTTTCCCCTCATCTAAGGCACACAAGAAAACACTTGTGTTATTTAAACCTAAGAAAGAATCAAGCCAATTCCACAATACCCCCTGTCAGCCAAGTGCCGTCGAAATGCCCCCTAGTCATCTTAAAAAAGAAGTGCTTTTTCAATCAGGTTTTAACCTGAGATTTCAATAACCAAAGCGACACACATGTAAGCTTGGACCTCCTCATCTACTTCAAAAGAAACTGTTGGAAGAGCTTACGCACCAGCACAAGTCAAACACAGTAAGTGCAGTCCATCAGGCCAAGTCTTTGGAAACTGTAATGTTTAAAACATTTCAAAACGAGTAAGTTGTAAAACACTTTAAATCCTCCAGCACCTAAAAGATAATGGAAAACCCGACCAATTTTGTGTTCAGCATTATCATACCCCAAAATTATGTGCAACTAAAACCACGGGGCAAATTTTCACGATGGCAATATGAATTTTTGAACTCCCCACATGTAATAATAATAATCAAGCTTCCCCACTGTATCACAGGGTAATGTGTATTTCAGCAATGACATCCCATCTCCCACATCGGGTCCAGTGACATTTTTGCAGCCAAATCTACCCACCCTGAGCAATACGAAGAGTCAGCATTATGCCTTGGGATGTCTGGCAGCCTGATCATCCCTTACCGGGCAGAAAACGCTCCTGGTTCTTGAGGCTTATTTTCACACCAAGGCCAGAGTAACGTACTGAGAAGCGGAGAGGGGGGACTGGGTAACCACATAAATCACCAGAAGTTTTCAATGTTAACTGCTGGTCTGGCTTACAATCCCAATAGCGATAAAGGTAAAACCTAGAAAGGCTGACAAACACCTCCATACTGCTAGTTCAGACTATACAGCAGGGAAAAAGATTATCTGTTAGATTTCAGGACAGAGGGTGTGGTCGTCTGTCCACAGAGGGAAAAAGGAGAAGCGGTCGAAGAGACTGAAAGCAAAACACTGGATGGAGTCGTAGCCCTGGAAAATAAAGGGGCATGAGCAGGAGAAAGTACAAAAAGGTGCAAATCAGCACCTACAACAAGAGGAGGTGGGGAAGGGGGCGACCCGCGAAGACGTGGGTCCTGAGCGCGTCGCCGAAGGCTGCAGTAGGGGTGTACCTACCCGTCGAAGCGGACGGTGCCCGTCTGCTGGGTCTGCACCCGGTAATGTTCCAACAGCAAGCGCACCACCTTGGCGTGCCCGTTGCGAGCAGCGATGATGAGGGGCGTGGAGCGCTGCCCTCCCTGCTGGCTGACATAGCCCAGCAGGTAGCGGATGTCGCTTTCAGAGCGGTTGAGCAGCAGGGCGGCCAGAGTCAGCACCTTGCCCTCGCTGGCCGCCTTGTAGACGTAGCCAGCCAGGCCCTCCATGGCCGCCGCCAACTCCAACACCCGTTTGGTCGCCACCGCTGCCGCTGCCTTGCGCCCCCGGAGGCCGCCTTCGCCAGAGCTTCAGACCTGGGCCCTCACAGCCCATTCAACACGGCGCCGTCGCCGCCGCGCCCAGGCGGCAGGGCGGCCCGGGGAGGGAGGGGACCCAGAGGGGGCCGCGGGCCGCGAGGGGCACGTCCGCGACCCTGCGGGGACACGGAGGAGCGGGGTCAGGGCCGCCCCCAAGGTCCCAGGCGCCGGCCCTGAGCCGAAGCGATCTCCATGGCGGCCGCCGCCCCGGGCCTCTGGCCCAAGCCCTCCTTCCTGCGGGCTGCGACAGGCGCGCGCCCGAGCTACAAGTCGCCGGCGGGATCCCGAGAGGGCCGCGCGCGCCCCAGATGGCGACTGATGGGCGCGTCTCACCCGACCCGGCCCGCCCGGCTGAGGCCTCCAACTTCCTCCGCCTCCGCTCTCTGCCCTCGCTGGCCGGAGGAAACTGCCGGGGCTCGCCCACCCGAGAGAGCTCCGACGGACCGGGGGCACTCGATGGCTTCCAGGCGCCACGCCTCTGGGGACCGGAGCGAGGAGGAACGCTCCCGCAGCAGCAGCGCCGGAAGTCCGGGAGGGAGGAAGGCCCGCCCACGCCGCCGGGGCGGGGAGCGGGAGGGACGAGGAAGTGGAGTGTCTCTCCCAAAGCCGGTCGGCGGGAAAACGCGGCCTGGCGAAAAAAGGTTCTGGTGCGCGGCCCATCACCGATTCCGGCCTGCGTGTCCTCAGTGCCCTTGACGCTTCGAGCCCTGTCTCACCCCCACATGCCCTGGAGGGTCTCCAGCCAAGGAGGGAATAGAGTGCGTGCGCCCAACCGAGTCCACCAATGGGCTACAGAGCCCACCCTAGACAGTGTGGAACCCCTGTTTACCTAGGGAGGGAGTTGGCATAGGTCCCTGTTGGGGGAAAGGGTGGTATTTGGGGGTCTCTGAAATGTGGAAGGCATGAGGACCGCCTGCTCAGAATGAGAAGGCCCTGGAAGTCGGGCGTGTCCTCCCTGGAGAGGGCCAAGTATGAGGGAGGTGGAAACTGCAGTAGGGAGGGAAACGATGATAGGAGGAGGAATGGCAGTTCTGTGTTCAGATGGAGCAGGACTCCTTCGAGTCTCATGGTGCCAAGGTCTCCCCACATACTTCACAAGGTTGTTAGAACTTGAAAAGCTAATTTAGCCAACCAGTACTGGAGGCCTTCTATGGTACTGGAATCTCACAGTACTTGGAATTTGGTGCTAGACCAAATACACAGTCCCCCACGTCAGGGACTTGCAGTTGGGGACACACACAAAAAAAACTCGCCGTCTAGTCAACGGTGATTCACAGCAATCCTCTAGGAACTGCTACAGAGAGTTTCCAAGAAGCACCTATTGGATTTGAACTGCTGACCTACATAGCACTTAACCACTACACCACCAGAGAGGCAGACAGTAAATCAGTGAATGATACAGTAGATCTTGCATCAGCGTGATTGGTCATTTGCTGAGAAGAGAATAAAATACAGTGATGAGGGGACTACTTGAGTCTGGATGATCAAGGAAAAGCTCCTAGACAAGTGAAAAGGACAAGCAGAATCTTAGGTAGAGGAAAAGGCCCTCGGGTGGGAATAATCTTGGTGACCTCAAAGAACAGAGAGAAAGTCAGTGTGGTAGTTACACATTCTGATGTGTGACCTGGGGTGCTCCCTCCTCTGCCAAGTTCCAGTTCACTCTGGCTGCTGTAGAGCAGTCAGGCTCCTCTCTGCTCTTCCTTCTTCCTCCCACCCCTTCAGTGTGACCACCTGGAAACAAGCTGTCAGCTATGGAGAAGCACCTGCCTAGCTAGAAAAGCACCTCTCCTCACTAGCCCCTCCCTTCTGCTTCTCCCATCTGACTTTTTGAAGAAGGCACTTTAAAAGTCCTAACGCAAACTCTTTATCCCAATTTTGTTTTCTGAAGCTGACCTGACTCATCCTTCCTTCACTGCTAGTTCAGAAACTTTCTTCTTCTAACTGCCCTCCCTTCCTTGATTTGGGGGTGCAACTAAAGAGGGTGCTAGGAGGGGTGACTGGACCTAAAATCACAGCAGAGAGGCACTCAGAGCCTTCTTCCAAGATGGAAATGCACCTCTGCTCTGGCAGCCTAAAGTCAGGGACAATTTCTATTCCTTCATCTGTGTTGATTACAGTTGCCTGACACAAGGTTCTGGGCTCATGGGAGCTCAGTAGCTGTTCGCTGAGTGGGTGGTTGCCTCTGTTTACCCGGGCTTGGTGGGTGATGTTTCTTTGGCCTGCTTGTGCAAGTCTGGAGAGAGGATGTGTAAACAGAACAAAGCTGCTTTCCCAAAGGCCAGAGCCCAGAAATAGTTTCTTGTGCTTCTGACCTATTCCCTGCCCTTTTGACCAAAAGAAACAAAATGGTCAATTGATAGTACAATATAACCTTGAGTAGTTATATCCTGATGAAGACTGACTTGCAGAAGACCACAAAAGGCACCTAGACCCAAGGCAGGACCAGCTGTCTAGCATTTCACTTCCTGGGGGCTGGACGGTGGCCTAAAAATGGAACGGCTGGGCCTTCTGTGAAACATTCCGTTTTTGAAGCCAGCCTGCACCAGCCTTACAGCTCTGAATCGATGAAGCAGCTCAGATTTTGTAGAAATGCATGGAAAGTGTCGTTTTTGAACACCAGTAAACATACACGGCCTTAGTCCTGTCGTAGCCTCCTAGTGCTGCTGCAGTAGAAGTACCACAAGTGGCAGCTTTCAAGAACAGAAATTTGTTTTTCACAGTTTGTTGCAGCTGTTAGGAGCCGTCACAGTCCATTCTTATTCATCACAACTGTCTGTCCAACACAACAATCACGGCGTGGTGGTGCACCATCCTCATCCTCCCCGTTGCTGTGTCTGAGCCCACTGTTGCAGCCATTGGGTCAGTCCATCTTGTTGAGAGTCTTCCTCTTTTTCACTGACCCTCTACCAAACATGACATCCTTCTCCAGAGACTGGTCCCTCCTGATAACGTGTCCAAAGTGGACGTGAGAGAAAGTCTTCCCATCCCCACTTCTAAGAAGCAATTTGGCTGCACTTCAGCCAAGACAAGTTTGTTCATTCTCCTGGCAATTCATGGTACAGTCAGTATTCTTTGCCAGCACTGGAACTGCATCAACTTCTTTGATCTTCCTTCCTTATTCATTGCCCAGCTTTCACAGGCACATGAGGCAATTGAAAATACCACAGCTTGGATCAGGCACACCTTAGTCCTCAGAGTGACATCTTTGGAACACCTCAGAGAGGTCTTTTACAGCAGATTTGTCTGATGCAATATATTGCTTGATTTGGCTGTTGCTTTCCCAGGCATTGACTATGGAAGCAAGTAAAATGAAATCCTTGACAACTTCAATATATTTTGCATTTACAGTTTTGGGGATTTTTGTTTTCATTATGGTGAGGTGCAGAGCTTGGTTACTAAGCAAAAGATCAGCAGTTCAAATCCATCAGCTGCTCCTTGGAAACCCTGGCAGGCAATTCTACTCGGTATCATGTGTCACTACATGTTGGAAGTGACTCCCCAGCAACAGTCTTGGTGTAGGTTTGTTGTGGTGGTTTTTGGTGTGTTTTCTTTTTTTTTTTTTTTGAGGTGTTATCCATAGTGAAGGCTGTAGTTCTTGATTATCAATAACTGCTTCAAGTTCTCTTAACTTTCAGAAAGCAAGGTTGTGTCATCTGCATATCACAGATTGTTAATGAGTCTTCCTCCAGTCCTGATGCCGCATTCATCTTCAATAGTCCAGCTGCCCAGATTATTTGCTCAGCATGCAGATTAAGTAAATTTGGTGGAAGGATACAACCCTGATGAACGCCTTTCCTAATTTCCATCCCCTTGTTCTGTTGGAACACCTGTCTCCTGGTCTGTGTGCAGGTTCCACATGAGCACAATTAAATCTTCCAGAATTCACATTCTTTATGTGAGAAATAAAATTCAAAATGGTTCATCTTCAGAACAAAGTCCAAGATAAAAAAGTGACTAGTTAGCCTAAAAGAAGGGGTGAATTGGGGGAAGCGGAAAACCTGTCTGGGAAACAGAAGACATAACCACAAAAGAAAATGGAATGTGAAGACTTACGTGACATCTGGGAGAGACTGTTCACCCCGTAGTACTCAGCCAGTGAGGAACTGGGGGACAGACTCACGAGTCAGAAGACAAAAGGGCTTGTAAGGGACAGTTTGGCATGCCCTCTCTGACCAGCCGCCTTTGTGAGCTCAGAAGCTCAATTTTGCAAAATTGATTAATAAAGCCTCACTCTCACTAACTAGATTTGAATTGGATTTCTTGAGCATTTGTTGGAAAAAGGCACTGTTAACTGCCTTTCGGTGACCTCACAAGGGATAAGGCAGCCTGCCTGGACCATTGAGGCAGGGTCCTAGCCGGGGGTTTATACTGGCTGACCAGTTGCCAAGAGGAGCCAGAGCAGTGTCGGGGTGCCAACAACATTGCTCACAAACTTTAGGGGCTCACCCCGGACATTTTCTGCCCACTTGGGGCGGTAGGCCTTGGTGAAGGGGGAGACGTGTCCTGCCTCTCCTGAGAGCTAGAATAAACCCGACCATTGTCTGGAAGTGACAGTGACCCAAGGAGGTGTAAACAAACTACCTTGGCAACCAGGCAACCCCGTGCACGGCCAGGGTGAGAACATCAGAATGCAAGTAACTGCCTTGGTATCTGGACATTTTCAGAGGTGGGGTGTGTGTGTGTGACTGAGACATATCTTGGATACAAAGTGAATGTGGAGTCCCAATCCGTGGTTCCACCCTCCTGAGAGGGAGACAGCCAGAGACGGATGAAGTGAATCTTGGGGTGTGCAAGAAACCTCCAGGGAAAGAGGAATTGAGCAGATGGGGAAATTCAGGCACCGAACACTGAGACGGATGGAAAATGGGAAAGAAGAGTTCTAGGCCTAGGGAGGGCAAAAGCAAAGGAGCGAGAAAAGCTCCCAAGAACATTCCTTCTGACAGTCCTTTAGGGAGGATGTGGAGAATGTGGGGAGATAATCCTCAGACCCAAGATAAGGATAGACGAAAGATGATTAAATATTGCTGATTCATCTGGCTAAAGGAACCAATTCATAGACCACCAGTATTCTGGCTCCAATTTGGTTCCGATGACGGCCGGGTCTCCCAGGCCCTAGTTCTCTATATGAATATTCGTAGAACGCCACCTGCTGAAGAGGTTGACCTTGGGGACCAGAGCCTGGATTTTCCACCAATCAGGGTGCTTCTCCTGGCAGACAGGTCCCTTGGGACAATTTTTCCCTCTGCTGGATATCCTCAATGAATAGGATAAATCCTGGTCTTTTTTTCCAGGGGAGTTCCTTCCCTTTCTCTTCTTTGCTCTATAAGAGGACCATACTGGTTTCTGGCAAGTCCATGTTTTCCGTTTTTGGTTTTTTTTTCCCTGCTTTTGGTAGGGCAAGCCCTCTGACTTTTCTTTCCAGGTGTATGAGTGTGGTAAAGCCAGTTCAGTGTGTGTAGAGGTGTAATGGTGTGACTGAAGGATTGGGTGAGTGCCAGAACTTTGATGAGGTAGCTCAGAAAAGCACTCACTAAGCTCATTTTGTAGCAGGAAAAAGATAAGTTTGGCCCACAGGGCAGAAAGCCCCTCTAACACCATCTTGTTTGTAGAGGAAGAAGCTGTTTATTAGCTAGTAGTGCGGCAGATGGACTCAAGTTCGAAAAATAGCTTGGCACCCCCTTCTATTTTCAGACACATCTATTTATAGATTTTTCCAAGAAAGCAAACAAAGGAATTTTCATATAGTCTCTTAAATGGCAGTTACGGGTATACAGATTTTCATATTGCATTTCTATTGGTCCAGCACACTTAAAGTGGCACTAGATAAGCGGTTAGCATTAAGTTTCTTGGGAAGAAGCTACCTGCTCCTTAGAAACTGAGCTTATCAAGGATTTCTATGGGGCAGGAGAAGGGAGCATCTTGGGCTGGTGCTGGAGAGAGGTATCTAGACTGTAACCTTCTCCTTAGAAACTGAGCTTATCTCAGGATCTCTATGGTGGGGAGGGAACCTGGTATCTGATGCCCCAACCCTAATTTAGGCATCAAGCAGAAGCAAGCATTGATCTGAATAGGGTTTGGGAAGTTCCTCACAAAGTAAACTGGTGCCCTCTTATTTAAACGGTATAATAAAGGTTACTTTCTCAGGCGAATTCACCTTTCAAGGAGGAAAGCATGTAGGCCTGGCTGTGGGTGCAGAGGTCACAGTCAGCCGGCCAGACCTGTCGTTTTCAAGGGTCTGATATCATGCATTCCAGCTGTTTTCAGCTGTTTACAATCACGCATTCACAGGTTCACAAGGCCAGCACCCAGGCCTTCTTTTTTTTTTTTTTTATTTAACATAACTGAGTGAAAACGTACATTCACATATAAATTTACATGCCTCCCCATATGCAGCTTCCACTGCTCTCCCTGTCCAGTGACAGCACACTATTCCTCTCTACTCCATACATGTCTCATCCTCCCAACAGTCTCCTTTGCCCTCCTCTCCGTCCACTCCCCTTCCTCCAGCCAGAGGTCAGCAGGATGACATCCTATAGATGTATAGAACCATGAAGTGCTTCCAATATATGGTCACTCTGTATTGCCAAGTCCAATCCATTCCTGTCCAAAGAGTGGACCTTTGTTATAATTTATGGGAAAGGGCAGCATCAGGGAAGGGGGCCATGCTCTCAGAGGAACCCCAAAACCGCCGGACCATCAATGGAGGTCTTTTAGTGGAGATCTCATGATGCACCTCTTTATTCTTGTGTTGCCAGTGAGGCTCCTCTCTGTGAGCTCCATCGTGGCTATCACTGGTGGTAGCCGGGCACCATCCAGTTCTTCCGGTCCCAAGTCGATGTAGGCATCCACTCTTGTGGGTCTCTCCGTCTTCTCGGTTGTCTTTACCGCATGTCATTTTGGTCCTCGGTGAGCATCCGTTCCTGCTGAGTTGGGCCCATTTGCTGTGTCCTCGGATGGCAGCTTGGCAGCTTTTAAGACCCCAGATGCCACTCACCAATGTGGGGTGCAGGGAGCTCTCTTAGCAAAACGCTAGTTGTGCCAATTGTGCACCCAGGCCTTCTTAAAAGCATTTTCTTCCTCTCTCAATTTCATGGAAACCCTGGTGGCGTAGTGGGTTAAGTACTACCTCTGCTAACTAAAAAGCCAGCAGTTCAAATCTGCCAGGGGCTCCTTGGAAACTATGGGGCATTTCCACTCTGACTTCCAAGGTCGCTATGAGTTAGAATCAACTCAATGGCACTGGGTTGGGTTTGATTTAAGTTCACTTCAATTAAGAAAGGCACACGCTGAATGTCTATCTGGTGAAGCTGGTCTGTGTGTGAAAAAGTGAGGCCTCCTGTGTTTGACAAGGTAAATGTATTTATAGTGAGGTTTGGAAACATCTTATTCATTGTTGTATGGACACAAGCCGTTTGTGGGGGGGCCTCAAATTTGTAATTTTCTGCGAAAAGTGTCTGATCCCTGCGGACTGAGTGTTTAATGCCTGTGTAAGACTTCACACAAGTTTGGCCCTGAGCCGTACCATGTTGTCTTATTCAGCATGTTTTTTTTGTTTTGTTTTGTTTTGTTTTTGGAAAACAGTCTTTGCCCATTGTCTTATGCCTTGTTATTGCCTGGTCCAATTTTAAGATATTTCTTGTTTTAATTCCAAAGTTGTTTGGCGGGTCAGAAGAGGTCTTCCATGCTCACATCCTCCTGATCAGTGGTGGGGCAAGTCTTGCTTGAGCTAAAATAGATAAGAAAGCCAAATTTCAAATGGATCCAGAAATACTGTCCCCAGGCTGAGAGGAAAAAAAAAAAAACCACTAACTTAACAGGGAAAGATTAGCTTCAAGTCATAGCCCCAGGAAAGCTTTTGAAAAACCCTTTATAAAGGGGTGGAGATCTTTTTAAAAGACAGGTAACAGATAAAAATTGCTACTTTACTTTGATTATCAGAAATTGGATAAATCCAAACCCTAACCAGATTTAAAGTTCTGTGTATATCAGTAACTGGTTAGTTAAACAGAGACTTGGCAATTTTTAAAAGCCAACTGATAAAACCTTAAGAGTTAAAGACCTGGAGTGGTTAATAAACAAGCTATATTTCAGCCGTAGACTTTAGGGTAATTGGGTTAAGAGATGTCTGGTACAATGTAAATTTATTTACTGTTCCTTTTTTTCAAGCAGCTAGAATATACTAGATAAGCCTAGTGAGTGAGTTCATCTTTACTGTTTAAGGAGTGCATTAGAAAAGTTTATTGAAAAATATTTGATACAGTTGAAACTTTTGTTTGACAAAAATTTAATAGTGTCATTTATGAAATTTTTAAGAACATTAATGTTAAAAAGAATTGGCTTTTTTTTTTTTTTCCCAGTACTAAAGTAACAATTTTCTCTGATTTCTGAGTAAACAGTTATTTTATTCCTGGTGTAGTCTCCCTTGAAGGCAAAAATTTGATCTCTCATTAGAATAAGATTCCTGGGTTGAAACTGAGCGGCAAAGAGGGAAAAGCTAGAAGGTTTTGACACAGATAAGAATCAAAGACTGCCTGCTTCTTACTGGGTTAAAATATACACATGTTATTTCTTCTTTCTTGGTTTTATTGTTGTCTTGATTGCTAAGTGGAAAAACTAATGACACAGTGGTTGGGTGCTGCAGCTGCTAGCCAGGTAGGTCTACAGTTCAAGTCTATAAGATACTCCTTGGAGACTTTGTGGGGCAATTTTACTCTGTTTATGGGGTCACTATAGATCAAAATCAACACCACGGTAGTGGGTTTGGTTTTCTGTTTTTTGGTCTTGTTGCCTGTTGTACCTTTTTATTTTTCTCCTATTCATGATGGAAATGGATAACACGTGCCTACCTGTTCTGTATTGTAGAAACAGGTAACTTGTATTCCAGATTTTACACCTAAAGAGAAATTTCTGGACCTTGGACTTGGACTTTCACTGTGAGGGGGCAAATGTTTTTCATGTTACAAGTTAATAATGCTTTAGAGAACAAAGGGTGGGATGTCATAGGTATATTTTATTTAATCTAACGTTATCAAAGTCAGTGCTTTGACTGGGACATTCAAATTATTTGCTTGTGGATTTATTTTTATACTATATAAGTATTTAGAGACTTAATAAACTTGATATATCCAGACTATGTGAGATTGTAGCTCAAGATTATCATACACAGTGTTTAATGTTCCTTAAAAATATGAGTAATGGTTGTACTGAAGAATATTGTCTAAGATTCTTTCCCACAGATTGGGTTTCATTTGACCTTTTATATCCTGCTTTGTAACCAACTCCTGTCATTATTAAAAAGTTTTTGTCATTTACAGTTTTTGCTGATTAACGAGAATATCTCAAAAGAGATTTTACACTGGTGAAAGAGGACTGTGACTTGACATATCCAAACTCTTATACAGAACTGATGACTTTGGATGATAGCTGGTCCATGATGAGCTGTCTGTACTACGCAGAGGGAGTCATTGGGATCCCCAAACAATGTGCAGTACTGTACTAAAAAACTGTGGGTGTATGGGCATCTACACAATTGCCAAGCAGATATGTGAGGGCTACATAACTTGTCAGAAAATCGGTAAGAAGGTACTCAGAAGACACCCCATGGGTGGGCAGCTTCTGGACCTGAGGCTGTTCTGGAACATTCAAATGGATTTCACAAAATTATCCAGAATAGGAAGACCAAACTATCTGCTGGAAATAGTGGATCATCTTTCTGGCTGGGTTGAGGCCTTCTCTTTGGCCTCCGCTACTATTAACAGCGTCATCAAAATCATCCTAGAACAGATCAGATCTAGGTTTGGTCTAGTAGAAAACATTGACTCACAGACAATGGAAGCACTTCACTTCCAGTATATGGAAGACAGTAATGGATAGTTTAAATGTCAGTTGAAATTTCCACACCCCCTGGTACCTCCCTCCTCAGGGAAGGTGGAAAAATGAATCAAACTCTTAAACAACAGATCATAAAACTAATTCTTAGAGACTAAATTACCACAGACCAAGCACCTCCCCACAGCCCTCCTCAGAATCAGGGCAGCCCTGAGGAAAGATCTAAAGTTATCCCCTTATGAACTGTTATGTGGGCTCCCCTACCTGGCTGTGGCCATGGACCTGTCCACCATGGAAACCAAAGATCACTTTTTTAAAAACAAACACCGTGCTGGCTCTTTCCCCTGTTTTGCTAACCCTCAGGTTAAAAAGACTGCTGGCTCAAACTCCTCCCTTTAATTTCACTGTTCATCACTTCCAGCTGAGAGATTCGGTGTTGATCAAAACTTAGAAAGACGACAAACTTCAGCCAAACTGGGAGGATGCTTACCAAGTACTCTTCACTACCGAGGCGGCCGTCAGGACCACAGTAAAGGGGCGGCCTCACTATACACAGGTGAAGGGCCAGGTGGAGAAAGACTCTCCCCAGGAGAGAAGTGGCAATCAGGGGGAGGCACATCCCTCACCCAGGGAACCCCTCAAGGTAACTCTAGGAAGGGCCTGAAAAGATATTCTGCAACTGCCCCTCTAAGTGAAAATGACTTTGCTACTAGGAAAAAATGGATTCTCATATTGGAAGTAGTACAAGGTGTAACACATTACGTATTAATGTGGTCAAAACTACGTCTCCCCTGGTCCTCAAATTTGATGCTTGTCAGGTCTTGTCATTTGGAAACCTAAACTATCAAAAACAGCTAGCAGGCTCAGATAAATACTTACATCCTGAAGAAAGCTCTGATTCCTTTAAAAGCAAAGAATATTTGAATGAGCCCACAAACCCATGCACTGGATGGTCTAATGTGTGTGGACAACCAGGCCTGGGGGATGGACACACAGTTCATCATCCTTCCACTCCTAGAAGAGATTAAAAGAAAAGATGCACTTTTATAAGAGTGAAACCTCCCCCAGCTATAAAGAATTAGATTGTAACCCTTTATGGCTATCCATTAATACCATGGCCGCTTTAGATCAGTGGCTACCACTTTCTACACAGACATGTGGATTGGGGGCAGATGAGAACAGACCCCCTAGGTAAGCTAACACTAAAATTAGTCACTGTCCCAACACCTGTTCCCCAGGCCACCCCTGCTCCACCAACCAGTGATGGTTCCCAGTCACTTTATAATGACCCCAAAAGGGTAGAAGTAATTGAAGTAAAAGACTTATGACAGAATTTAGAGATAGAGACAGGATATGGAAGTACAAACTCTTAGGTGAAATGGGTCAAGCGTTCAGTGCAAGCTCGCAACAAAAGTGATTGCTCTGCCTGTGTAGCCGGTCAACCACAGACATAGGTGGTTCCCTTTCCCTTGATTGGGACTCAGATCCCATAGGCGTGCACTGCATGCTGGCTGTGTACCAAGGCAAGGACACTTGCGGAAACAACACCAGTAAGAACTTCTAGTTGCTCTTTCCTGCATTGCAGAAGTCAGACCCAGGAGCGATCCCCTCATTCCCCAGAGGGAGGATGAACCACTCTTCTTGTCTTTCAAGACAGGGAGCAGAGTTCACAGTGCACATAGGAGAATTGACAACTTGTACCCACGTCCAAAATGTCACTGGTGAGCCTAGCAGTGGCCATTACCCAGCCCTCAGAGTACTCTGGGCAGATGTCTGGTGGTATTGTGGAAACGGGAACCTCTGAGATGTACTGCCATCCAATTGGACTGGGACATGTGCTCTGGTCCATCTGGCAGTTCCCCTCACCCTAGCGTTCTATGAGAGGCCCAGACATAATAAGGAACACCAGGCCCAAAGATCTCTCCCTGGATCATTTGATCCACGTATTTACGTAGACTCCATTCAGGTCCCTAGAGGGTACCCAGTGAGTTTAAGGCTAGAAATCAAATAGCTTCAGGGTTTGAGAGCACACTCTTCTGGTGATCTACAATAAACAAAAATGTAGACTGGATTAACTACATTTACTACAACCAACAAAGATTCATCAACTATACTAAAAATGCCTTACAAGGGGTAGCTAGCTCATTAAATGCCACCAGCCAGATGGCCTGAGAAAAATAAAACAGCACTGGACATGATGCTGACAGAAAGGGAGGGAGACATGTGACATCGGGAGACAAGTTTTGTGCATTCATTCCTAACAGCACAACTCCTGATACAGCTAGCACAAAGGCCCTACAGAGATGAAAACTCTAGCCAATAAATTGTCAGAAAATGCTGGCATCAGCGACCCTATGACCGATTGGCTAGATGGGTGGTTTGATAAATGGAAACACATGGCTATCTTCTTCCTGACCTCTCATCATGGTAGCAGCAGTCTTGCCAGCTGTTAGATGTTGTGCTATAGCTTGTGTCCGAGGGCTAGACCAAACACTGAACAAAAAGGCCATCAGTAAACAGACCCCCGTGGCAGACACAGACACCAGCGCACTGCTGTTAAAAACCCACGCAGATGACACTCTCTGTGGGCAAGAAAGTCAAAAGACACTAGAAAGATTTGAAAAATGTCAATGAAGATGGGACCAACAAGTACAAAAAAAAAAAAAAAAAAAAGGCAAACCCGTGAGAAATAAAATTCAAAATCTTCAGAACAAAGGCCAAGATAAGAAGTTACTAGTTAACCTAAAAGAAGGGGTGTAATGGGGGAAAGGAGAATCCTGTTTGAGAAACAGGAGATATAACCACACAAGAAAATGGAATGTTAAGACTTTGGCAGTGTCCAGGAGAGAATGTTCACTCCGCAGTACACAGACGGTGAGGAACTGGGGGAGGGACTCGCAAGTTAGAAGGTAAAAAGGGCTTGTAAGGAACTGCTTGGCACGCCCTCTCTGACCAGCCTCCTTTGTGGGCTCAGGCACTCAATTTTGCAAAACCAGCTAATAAAGCCTGAGTTGGCTAACTAGATTTGAATTGGACTTCTTGAGCGTTCGTCAGAAAAGGATGCTGGTAACTGGACCTCATAAGGGATAACGCAGCCTGCTTTGACCATCAAGGCAAGGGTCCTAGCCAGGAGTTTATACCAGCCCACCAGTTGTCAAGAGGAACCAGAGCAGTGTCCTGGATGCTGACATTTCACACAATCTGAGCCCGGAGGTCTTCCTTGATTTTGTCTTGACCTCTACACCAGTTTTTACCTTCCTGATAGTAGTTACACATCTGTACAGCACTTGGGAGCCTTGGTGGCACAGTGATTAAGGGCTACAGCTGCTAACCAAAATGTCTCTAGAGTGGAGTGTTCAAAGCCAACAGCCATTCCTACAGGGTCACTGTGAGTTGAAATTGACTTAGCAAAAGTCAGTATTTTATATAGCACCTTAAGAATCCCCAGTGGTACAGCAGTTAAGGTCCTTGGTCACTAACTAGAAGATTAGGAATTTGAACCCACACAAGAAAAAACTGTTTAATCAATTTCCGTAAAGATTTACAGCTTTGGAAACCCTATGGGGCAGTTCTACCCTGTCCTATAGGGGCACTGTCAGACAGAATCCACTTGACAGTGAAGAGTTTTGTTTTACTGTTTTATCCACATTTTATAGTGAGACTCCCAAACATGATTGTTAAAAGGACAGGCTCTGGAGCCAAGACACCCTGCTTCACCCTAGTGCTGACCTGGGAGACCTTGCACAAGTTATTTATCAGTGTTGTACCTCAGTTTCCTCATCTGTAGGATAGGCATGATGATAAGCTGTCTCATACGGAGGTTGAGTGGCACCTGGAGCTCTGCCTAGTGTGTTCTTAGCACATTAAATCCATTGCCGTCAAGTCGGGTCTGACTCATGGCGACCCTAGAGGTCAGAGTGGAAGTGTGTGCTCAGTAAATGCAAATGTCATCATTTCCAGATGAACAGATCTATTCTTAGGGACCTCAAATGACATGCCAAGCAGTACAGAGTGACATCAAAATCCCAGCCTGTCCAATCAAAGACCCTGAGTCCTAATATTAGGATATATCACTGCTGTCCCAGATATCCACGTACTCTCTAACAGGAACTCCCTCTGTCCCCTTTCAGCTGTCTCTGCCAGCAAAGCAGTTTCTCTACTGGCAGTTTCAGGAGAGAAGGAAAGTGACACCCCACCAGAGACCTCTGGGGTCGGGGAGACTACAGGACCCTCAAATGATTCCACACCTGGGTCTGGCCCTGCTGCTTAGTGAACAAGGCCCAGAAGCCCTAAACAGGGCACCACCCGCTGTGCGCCTGTCCTCTTGCCTGGAATCTGCAGCGAAACTCATTATGCTTGTTGACGTCACCCTTCAACACCAACAGGCCCTGGTCTTGAGGCTTTTTCCATTTCTGAGGCCTGATTCAGACCAGAAGACAAGACCAGACAGATTCTTACCAGCAGAGGAAGGGCTGGGCAGTGGATCCAAGGGAAGAAGGAAAACAAACCAGGTTTGGAACTGGACAGGTCTCAGGGCTGCTGGGTGCATGGGTGGGGATGGCGGGTAGGTGGAGGAGATACCAGGTGAGGGAGTCCTGCCACAGGGGCTGCGTGAGACCCTGCAGTCCCCTGACCAGTTTCTCTTCCTTGCAATCAGATTTATTGATTTAAATGTTCTTATGGATTGAATTGCATCTCCCCAAAATATATGTTGTGTATCCTGACCCCTACATCTGTGTTTATAATCTCTTCTGAGAATGGGCTGTCATTGTTACGTCAACAAAACAGGTTTAGGTAGGGTGTGTTTTGAGTCAGTCTTCTTGGAGACACAGAGGAGGTTAAACAAACAAGCAGAAAAGCAGAGATGAGGTAAAACAGATGCCAAGACACAGGGAGATTCTCCGAGGAGCCAGGAAGCAGAAACAGAAGAGATGAGGACCTTCTCCCAGAACCCACAAGAACTGAGAGAAAGCCTTCCCAAGGAGCCAGGACACTGAATTTGGACTTTTAGCCTCCCAAACTGTGAGAAAATAAATTTATGTTTGTTAAAGCCATCCACTTTATAGCATTTCTATTAAAGCAGCACGAGATGATTAAGACAAACTTAAATCCGCCCGGGCCTCTAAAGCCACAGAAAAGTACCAGTCACATTTCATATCTGTGTAGCACAATGTGATTTACAAAGCACTGTCACCCAAATAACCTGGATTGTGTGTTGTTTTTTAAGTAGTTTGTTTCTCTTATTCCAAAGCAACATGCTTACTAAGAAGTACTTGAAATGATGTAATATATATATAGATACATATGTACATATATATATAAGAAGAAAACAGTGCCGTTGAGTAGTCGTATCCAACTCATGGCTACCCTAGACATATAGATAAGAAAATTTCAAATAGGTATATAGAATGGTACCCCTAGCAATAAAATTTACAGTAAATTTCCAACTGGTCTTTTATTCTAAACCCATATGCATACACATTTCATCAAACACAACTGGAGCCATACTACATAAAGAGTTCTGTGTCATTTTTTTCCCACTTTACCACAAATCATAGGTATTTTCCAATGTTACCAAACACGCAGTTGTAATAATTCATAATAGCTGAAATTTTCAGTAGAGGCGTGCAACAATTGAGACAGAAATGCCACAGAGCTGTATTCCTTAATTGGCTGCCTCCCCTACAGTGTTGTATTATAAAATCCTTTCCTTTGCTGGGTTCCCCAACTCATACTCAGCTTTGCATTTGAATCCTACTTTTGTTTGGAGGGAAACCCTGGTGGCCTAGTGGTGCTGCTAACCAAAACGTGGGCAATTGAAATCCATCAGGCACTCCTTGGAAACTCTATAGGGCAGTTCTACTCTGTCCATAGGGTCTCCGTGAGGCAGAATTGACTTGAAAGCAGTGGCTTTGGTTTTGGTTTGCTTGTAGCTTATATACTTGAATACTCTGGGGGTCAGTTCTACCCTGGCTCCCAGGGTCGCCATGAGTTGGATCCAACTCAACGGCACTTGGCTTGGCTTGGCTGTAGCCTGTATGTAAACTCCACTTCGCCCACGTAGTATAATTAAGAATGTTGCTGACAAAACTTGTTTGAACTCCCTACTTGTAACTCTTTCCAAAGGAACCTGCCTGCCCGCTCTTGGCAAGCAGTCTTGGCAGCAACAATTCCAACTGACTCCATTTCCTTGTACAACAAAATAAAGTTGCATTTCCTGTTCTCCCACCTCAGGCCCTTATTTATTGGCCAATATAAATCACACTGATTAAGAACCTGAGTTTCTCCCTAGTAACGCAACTTCTGTAACCATGGCCTGATTTTCAAGCATTCAAATGTTTTTTTAAAGTGTTGCTATTATAAATAATGCTGCCACAGGCATCTTTTCACTTATATTGTTGTCTACTTATCTGGTTTTTGTCCTAAGAATAAATTTCTAATAATGGAATTGCTGGTTCAACAGATTTTGATAATGTACATATAGCCCAATTATTTTTCAGAAAATATATTCAGTTTACACTGCCACCAGCAATGGATGAGAATGTATGAGGTCTGACAGTGGAGTCCACAAACTTAATTGTTTACCTCCTTGCTGAATATCTTACAGTCACCTTCAAAGTACGCCCCTTGGAAAGCTATGCACCATGCCAGCACCTAGTCCACCCTTCAAAGCAATTTTGGAATGGCCATTGTGCACAGTGGCATGGTTGCAAGTTCATGAACTTAATTATGTAGTTGTCTGTGAGGGAGTTTTTAAGCCAGTAAACAGATAACTGTATTGGAACACTGTCCCTACTCACCTGATCTGGCCCCCAATGACTTTTTCCTTTACCCAAAGATAAAGGAAATGTTGAAAGGAAGACATTTTGATGACATTCATGACATCCAGGGTAATACAGTAACAGCTCTGAAAGTCATTCCAGAAAAAGAGTTCCAAAATTGCTTTGAAGGGTGGACTAAGAGCTGGTATTGGTTCCTAGCTTCCCAAGAGGAGTACTTTAAAGGTAACTGTAGTGATATTTAGCAATGAAGTATGTAGCACTTTTTCTAGGATGAGTTTGTGAACTTGCATGTAAATTATACGTCAACAAAAACATTTACCAAAAAACTTAATAAAGAACTTTTTTTAACACATGGAGATGTTTACTTAGTGATGGTCTAAGCTATATACTTCTCTGTATGCATATTAAACCAAACCAAATCCACTGAGGAGTCAATTCCAACTCATTCCATAAGGTTTCCAAAATTGTCATTTTTTATGGAAGCAGACTGTCACATCTCTCTCCCTCAGAGTGGCTGGCAGTGTCCTTTAATAGTTGTGGCTTAACCACTGCACCAGCCAGGCTTCTTAATATGCATATAACTCCCCAATAGTTTTCTTTTAAAAAATAAAAAGCTCTCTATTGACCTAATTTCCTTACTAGCTGTTGATATTTTTTTTTCCTTTTTTGGTCTTTTTTATATCAAAATTCCTTAAAGGAGTTAACCGTACTCATCATTTCCAATTACTCTACTCTCATCCTTTTTTTAATGAATTTTTTGGGGAGAGGGGAATTTCAGACATATGCAAAAGTAGAGAGCACTTATTACCCAGAATCAATCACAGTCAAACTCATAGTTGGGCTTGGCTTGTTCATACCTGATTCTGTTGAAGCACACCGCAGACATTGTTCCATTCCATCAATTATTTCAGCAGACATCTTTAAAAGACACTTTTTCACCTACCCATATCACTACACATCTTAAAAAATTAAAAATTTCATATTCTTAAATATCCACTGAGATTCAAATTTCTAATTGACTCATAAATTATATTGTGTTTTTTTGTCGCTATGTAAATCAGAATCTAAATAAAGTTCATATTGAATTTGGTTGTTGTATAGCCTAAGTTTATTTTAAACAGGTTTATCTTTCCTCTTCTTTAAAAAAAAATTTAATATATTTATTGAAGAAAGAAGGCTGCCTGGCCCATAGAGTTTCCTATAGTCTGGATTTTGCTGATTGACTCCCCTAGACACGTTGTTTGAGATGTTCTTCCTATTCCTCCACTTTCCGTAATTCAGTAATTGGTGGAAACCCTGGTATGTAGAGGTCAAACAAAAGGTTGGCAGTTCCTATTCGCTGGGTACTCCCTGGAAACACTATGAAGCGGCTGTACTCTGCTCTAGAGGATCACTACGTAGGGTCAATAAGAGTCACTAGAAGCGGACATCACGGTTGGTAAAGTGGGGGGCTGTGGAAGGGAGGAAGGTCCTTGGTGAGACAGATTGACGATGCAGCACCAACGACAGCCTCAGTCAGGCAGACCGTCATGAAGCTGGTGCAGGGGCTGGGCAGCTAACAACACAGTCCAGTCTCGGGTGTCTGACACGATCATGCTGTTATCTAACTTTAATTTCTCTGCATTTGAAAAAAATTAAATTTGAGAGTATTTTGTTAAAGAAAGTATTTGATTACTGTGTAGTCAACATGTTGTAATGAAGTTATAGGATACATATTTCTCAGGAACAGTAGTTACCAGGTAAGCTTATGTTACCTGAAGCAGGTATTTCTGATTCTAGAAAGAACCACTCAAATTAGGAGACAGCATAGTGGTCACGAACCCTAGTTTCAGACAGACCTGGCTTCAAACCTGGATTCTGCCACTTCTTAGCTGCGAACTTCATGTAAGTATTTTAACTATCCTGTGCCTCTATTTCCTCATCTATAAAGTGGGCTTAATAATACTACTTACCTCCCTAACATTGCAGAGTCTCGAGGGGGGAGGGATGCAAACAGTTAACGTGCTCAGCTACTACCAAAAGGTAGGAGGTTTGAGTCCACCCAGATGTGCCTCAGAAGAAAGGCCTGGTGATCTATTTACAAAAAAAACAGCCACTAAAAACTCTACAGAGCATAATTCTACTCTGACACACATGGGGTCACCATGAATCAGAATCAACTCAGAAGGCAACTAGTTTTCTTAAGGTTATTGTAAGCAACAAGCATTATAATCCATGTGAAACAAAGTACTCAACAGATATTTAAAAGTTTGTATTTCGGTTTGTTTGTTGTGCTCTCTATAGTGACCAGACAGTCATACTTCTGGGGAATTGAATGACTTGATAAAGCTGCCTCTCTCCTTCATATTATGGCATTCACTCACATTGCTAAGGACAGGATATCTGGATTTGCAGAAGCCAAAATATCTCCTGGGAGGAGAAAAGATTTAAGACCCACTTTCTTTCCTTTTAAAGTCTGTGACAGATGGGAAAAAAAAAATGGCCATAAATTTTACCCAGTCATGTACTGCAAAGTCCCTTCCCCCAAGAGGTGGAGTCTATTCCTCGATTCTTTGAGTCTGCACTTGGCCAAGTGACTTGCTATGGTCAATGACAAATATCCAGTGTCACAGAGTCAGCTTCAATTCATAGTGACCCTATAGGCAGGGTAGAACTGCCCCCATAGAGTTTCTGAGGAGTTCCCTGGCAGATTTGAACTGCTGACCTTCTGGTTAGCAGCCACAGCACTTCACCATCACACTGCTGTTGCTTCTATGCAATAGCTGTGACACAGGCAGAGGTGTTAGAATTTCTTGCACACTAGGTCTTATTTTCTGGCCTGTCCCTGGAACTCTGGGTCTGCCACGTGAAGAAATGTCGGCCAGCCTACGGGTAAATGAGAGATCACAAGGACTGGAGAGTTGGATTTTACTGGAGATGGAGATGGCTTTTGCCAGGTGAACACTGTCAAAGGACCAGGGGGACAAGGAGTTGAGTGTGTACTCACTGGAATGACTATAAAGGCAGAAAATGACATTTAAGCTGGGTAGAGGGTCCTTGGCTGGTATAAATGGTTAAGCACTGGGCTACTAACCGAAAGGTGGGAGGTACGAGCCCACCCACAGACTCCTCGGGAGGAAGGCTTTGGAAAGGTGACAGCCATGACAACCCTATGAAGCCAGTTCCACTCTGACACACATGGGATCTCCATGAGTATCGTGGACGGCAACTGGCTTTTTGTCTGTATTTATAAGGAGGGAAGACAGGAGTGGGTAGGAAGCGACAGATGAAGAAAAGATGGGAAGATCAGTCAGTGGGAGCTCCCCCTGGAATCAAAGAGTTGCTGGATTTGGGGTGCTAAAGGGAGTGAGCTGGGCACACAGAAGGAGGGGTCCAAGTCTATGGAGGCCGGATCTGATACATTCACTTGCCAGGCCAAGTGCAAAATGAAGATGCGGGATCCCTTGTTTAATAAACAGGGAAAAAAGCCTTTTCCTTCCTCCTGCAGTACCTCTCTTGATTTGGTGTGGTGTTCTTAGTTGGCTAGGTAATGTCTAAATGAAGAAGAATTTTTAACGTTCACTATTAGCATGAATTTTACTATTTATCTTTATATTATGCAAATGCAAGTATTTAACTCATGTACGAAATCACCAAAACCACACAATTCACATTCTATGACTAGCCCATCAGAGGGCGCCCCAGTATGGCCAGAGAGACAAACACAAGAAAGACTAAGGGAGACTGGAAGGAGGAAGAGGGAATTCTCTGCCAGGCACAGCTGGAAGAGGGAGCACTTCCAGGGCAAATGCAGACTCTCACAGGTGCCCAGGACTCCCACACCTCTATGTGCAAGCTCGCTCAAACCTGATGTCTCCTGGATTTGCCTCCTGCCAGCCTCTGGGCAAACATGCCACAAGCTGGCAGGACAGGGTCTAGAAAAGTCAGACAGCAGACAGGGAGTTCCCTGTTCCAAGGGTGTAAGGCCAGGAACCCCCTAGAGTATGGCAACCTCTGAACCAGATTGAAGGTGTGTGACAAGCTCAAGGTGCTGGCAGCCCAGGGAAGGAAAAGCCATGTCCCCACTCTGTGCTCAGACACCTTGGTGCATTCCTGCCCGTCCCTCAGGGACATCCACCAACCTGCAGAGTGCACAGGGTGCCAGGCACTCACAGCACATGAGAGGGGAGGAAGAGGCTGGGCAAGGGCAGGAACACACGGACAGCAGGCAGGGATCACCAGGTAAGCACACTGTCCCCCTTCCCTGAGCAGGCAGGAGGTGGGACAGCACATGAGCAAAGGTGGCAAGCCCACGATGCCAGCTCCATTATCCCTTGAGGCTTTGCACACCAAACTCAAACTCAGGGCTGAAATTAGGGTGTCAAGACAAAGACAGCAGAGCCTGGTGCCAACTGTGATGTCCTCCTGAGCGTGGGACCCTGTGTGACTGTTTCGGCCCACACCCACGAGGCGATCCTGTGTGTAGAAGTCACAGGTATGGATAATGAGAATGTCTAGACCAGCACTGCTGAACGGAAGTAGAATGTGAGTGGCCAATTCGAGTCACTCATTGACACGTTCTAATAGCCATATTCAAATATAGTAAAAAGAAACAGGTGCAATTAATGTTAATCATCCAACATGGTCTATAAAACTGTCATTTCAACATGAAATTGATATAAAAATTATTAAGAGACATCTTACGTACTAAAAGCCAAATTACTTGCCAGCGAATCAATTCCAGCTACAGCAACCCGGTAGGCAGAGTGCAACTTCTCTAGAGCCCTACAGCCTTTCCAAAAAGGATCTGGTTGGAGGATTGGAAATGGTTAGTGGACTCAAACTACCAACCTTCTGGTTAGTAGCCCTGGCTCCTGACCACTGCACCACCAGAGACCCTTATACAACAAACTACCCCATAGAGTTTCTGAGGAGCACCTGATGGATTCAAACTGCCGACCTTTTGGTTAGCAGCCAAAACACTTGACCACTACACCGCCAGGGCTCCTTATATACCATGTGGTCAAAATCCAGTGTGTATTTTACACCGCCAGCACATCATACTTCAAGGGCTTGGCTGTCACATGTGGCTACAGTGGCCTCTTCATGGACAGGACAGGTATAGAGAATGAAACAGAAACGGGTGGCTGAGCGACTGTTCATGGTGTAGACATTTGGCTGGCTTAGGCAGGCTGCTGAAACAGAAATATCGACCAACATTTGCCAGCGTCCCATGAACCAGCCATTGGGCACCACGTGTGATCGATTTCAGTGATTATCGTGTTGCTATTTTAACACTCATTATTACTAAACTTTAAACATTCTTTTATACAGCGAGACCTGTGAAGGACGGACTTGAGGGTCTTGCCTTGTGTTTCTGGGTGTTGGGGCTTTTTTGCCTTTGACGAAGTGCAACCTTACCCTTTCCTGATACTTATTTTAACAGAAAATATTTGAGTTTTCCTTCTCTGGCAGGTTTCCGCCTTACACAGGACCCCGATTTCACAGGTTTCACTGTATAACACTATCATTCAGACATTCATTAAGTTGTAGTTATGATGCTGGTGCTGAGAAACATGGCCCCAAATCGATGTTAGCTGGGTCTGTCGCATGCCACAAGGAAGGCTCTCAGGCTCCGTGTTGTTAATTGAGGAGTGAAAACTGTAGGAAATTCTGAGAGATAAAAAGAAACATTCAAACAGGTTTACTTGTAAGTTTGCAAAAATAGTTACATAGCCAGACAAAAAGAAAACGAATAACAACCTGGCCACGTGACTCTAAGACCCATTCCGCAGTAATAGAGGCCCAACCAGTTTGCAAACTAAATTGTTCATTGCTGAATATCACTGTGGTCTCAGCTGAAGTCCTCTCCTTGGGAAGCTATGCACCTCCGCCAGTGCCTAGCGCACCCTTCAAGGCAATTTTGGAACTCTTTCTGGAACGGCCATTGCACACGGTAGCACGGTGACCAGTGGCTGACTTAGTTGTCTAGTTGTCTCTGAGGGAGCTTTTAGCCAGTAAACAACTGTATTAGAACACTGTCCCTAGTCACCCGATATGGCCTGCAGGGACTTTTTTCTTCACCCAAAGATGAAGGAAATATTCCAAGGAAGACATTTGGATGACATTCAGGACATCAAGGGTAATATGATGACAGCTCTGATGGCCATTCCAGACAGAGATCCAAAATGGCTTTGAAGGGTGGACTATGGCGCTGGCGTTGGTGTATAGCTTCCCAAGGGGAGTATTTCAAAGGCGACCATGAAATACTCAGCAGTGAGGTACGTAGCACTTTTTCTAAGGTGAGTTCGCGAACTTAATTGGGAGTCCCCAGCGTTACGGAGCCACAGCGAGAATTTACAACCTTATTTTAGGTGCATCACTATGAGGCAGTTAAAATGCTATTGAACCCCACTGCAGTCTAGTATATTCCAACCCGTTGCCACTGAGTCCAATTTCTGCTCATAAGGACCCTACAGGACGGGATAGAACTGCCCCACAGCGTTCCCAAGCCTGTAAATCTTTACAGAGGCAGACTGCCACATCTCTGCCCCGCAGAGCAGCGGCCGATCTTTCAGCTGGGAGCCGGGCGCTTTAACCACATCGCCACCAGGGCTCCTGCATAAGCGACTAAGAGGCTCCCAGTTCTATTTCAGAAAGCTGCTGAAAGGCACCGGCCTCCCTCTCTGGGAAACTATTTTACTGATGTGTTAGACTGCCACTTAGTGGCTAAAAGCGGGAACTACAGGCCACTTAAAATTTGATATTTGATAACATCAAAAAAGTCATCAACACGGGAGTCATTACCCAGAGGGCGCTGAGTTTCTGCTAAGGGTGATGGAAAAGTCTGGAAACAACAGTGATGGCTGGACGATACAATGAATATAATTGATGTCACTTCAACCTGAAAACTACAACGTTATCATACTGATGTACCTACCTTATACTCCTTTCGTGTCTCCCTCACCTTCATCGCTGGTAATACCCGTTGCCATCTAGCCATTTCTGGCTCTCAGTGACCCTCCAGGGTAGGGTAGAATTACCCCCAAAGGGTTTCCAAGGAGAGCCGGATGGATTCGAACTTCTGACCCTTTGAATTAGCAGCTGTAGCACTAACCACTGCACGATCAGGGCTCCGGAGATACTACTAGTTTGAATTTTACGTTCACTGTGTGCTTGCTTACGTTTTAATATATAGTTAAGGATGTATATGTATCCGTAGGAAACCCTGGTGGCATAGTGGGTTAAGTGCTACGTCGGCTAACCGAAACGTCTCACGCAGTTCAAATCCGCTAGGTGCTCCTTGGAAACTCTATGGGGCAGTTCTACCCCGACCTCTGGGGTTGCTGTGAGTCGGACTCGACTCTGTGACAGTGGGTTTTGGTTTGTCATGCATCCCTAAACAAATCTCATGGCTGGCTAAACAAATCATTGTTCAGTTTACTGGACATTACGGAAGTCACATTGTGACTGTATCTTGTTTTCTGCAACTAACCTTTTTCATATATTATGCTTGACCATGTCGAAACACATAGCTGGAGTTTATTCAGAGTATAAGAGAATCACTATTTGTTAGATATTTTCCTACCAAATGGCAGTTTGTTTCCTTTTTTTGCTATTGTAAACAGTGCTACAGTGAATAGTTGTATGCCTGTACAAGAATTTCTCTGTAACGTATCCAGCTTAGTTTTACAAAATATTACCAAAATGTTTTTCCAGGTTGCACTACTGCACACCTCACTGTGATACATGAGGTCCCACTGGTAGCCAGCACTTAGTATTTCCAGATTCCTAATGTTTGTCAGCAGTGTCGGCGTGTGATGGTATCTTATTGCGCCCCAGTTTTTTCCAGTTGCAATCACATCAGTTCTGATTCGTGGTGATTTGGTGTCAGAGTAGAACCATAGGGTTTTTGATGTCAGATTTCTCCAAAGTAGATCCCCAGGCCTACTGAGGCACTCCGGGTGGACTCTAACTTCTAACCTTTCAGTTAGTAGTTGACCATGTTAATTCTCCTGCCCGCCCCCCCTCCAGGGATTCCCTAAAAGCAGGGTAGGGATCCCTCGGCCACAGGAAGGTGACCAGTGGGGCAAGGGGGGAGAGGTGGGGAAGGTCACCAAGGGACCGCATTCTGGCTGTGGGGCTAACACAGAGCACCATCAGAAACCCACCCATCCACACCACTCCTGAAGCTACAGCCTCCTGAACAAGCAGCAGCCCCCACCTTTTGCAGCGCCCTCTACTGAAAAAGCTGAATATCACACTCGCTGTCAAGGAGGATCTCTAAGCCACTACGTCTTCCTGGGAGAAAGACCTCAGGGTCAGCTCCTGTAAAGATTACAGCCTTGGAAAGCCTATGGGACAGTTCCACTCAGTCTCGTTATGAGCTAGAATTGACTCAACAGCACCCAATAGCAAAATCACAGAGCAGGTATTGAAAAGTGAACCTAGAGCAAAGAGGAATAAATCGATAATTGACACACTGAATATTTGAGTTTGCATATTGGGAAGTAAATACAGGTCTCTGCAACCACTGGAAGACTTAATGGAGCTAAATAAGGGAGGCTTCAGCTTTGATCTCAGACTCTGATGGTATAGTGGTGAAGTACTACGACTGCTAACCGAAAAGTCGGCAGTTCCAATCCGCCAAGTGCTCCATGGAAACTCAATGGGGCAGTTCTACTTTGACCTATAGGGTCGCTATGAGTCGGAATCGACTCAACAGCAGTGGCTTTGGCTTTGAGCTTTGATCTCAGACTGCGGCACCCAAGTGGATGCTCTCGTGTTGTTGCCCTGAGACCTCTCTGAATCTCCAGCACTTCTGGGAAGCTCCACCAACGCTCAAGTGGTGAATGAACTGTGAGTCCCCCTGCAGCACCTCGGAGAAACGCGCTCTTTCTCCCTTTCTCCCGCCCTCCAAGTTTCTCACAAGTGACTCTGATTTGCCGCCTCTTCAGGAGGACCACACTGGCAGAGGCTTCTGGGAAATGTAGTTTCTGGCTTCACCGTGATGCAGACGAGATCTCGACAGGGGGCAGCAGTGAGACCTGAGTCAATATGGAGCCCAGCTCAGATCCTGCACCTCTCCACTAGCAAGGGCAGCCTTCCCAGCAGCAGTAGATACGGCATTCGCCCAACGGGTAGCCCACCCTTTGCTTTCTAATCACCACTCTTGATTCCAGCTTCACCTCACAATTTTTTGTTTGCTTTGAATGATGCTAACCTTGGAGATTTCCCTTACTTGCTGCATCCCTAGCAAAAAGTATATGATTTTCCAGAATGCAGTTGTCATATAGGAAAGAAGCCCTTTAAAGAATCCAGTCTACCACAGTCCCCAAAAGCAGAACATCTCAGACCAAATCCATTGCCACTGAATCGATTCCAGCCCTGGTGGTGTAGTGATAAAGTGCTACGGCTGCTAACTAGAAGGTCAGCAATCCGAATCCGCCAGGTGCTCCTTGGAAACTATGGGCAATTCTACTCTGTCTATAGGGTCGCTATGAGTTGGGACCGACTTAATGGCAGTAGGTTTGGTTTTGGTTTTATAGTGACCCTATAGGACAGGGAGGAAACCCAGCTGGTGCAGTGGTTAAGTGCTACAGATGCTTACCAAAGGTTGGTGGTTCAAATCTGCCAGGCACTCCTTGGAAACTCTATGGAGCAGTTCTACTCTGCCCTATAGGGTCACTGTGAGTCAGTATCTACCTAAGGGCAGAGGATTTTTGGATAGGACTGGGTAGAACAGCTACATAGGGTTTCCAAGGCTGTAACTGTTACAGAAGTAGACTACCACATCTTCTCATGGAGTGGCTACTGGCTTCAAACCACCAATTTTCAGGTTAGCAGCTGAATGCTACACTGCACCACCAGGGCTCCTAGAAGACCTAGAGTGTTCCTAAGAGAATGCCCTAAAGTCACTTTAATAATTTTGATGCCACTGCTTCTAACAGAAAATCTTATGATACAAATGGTTCAGACTGGCAGCTGTACCACAGAGACCTTCGGAGGTCTAAGACAAAAATTGAGGACTGCAAAAAAAAAAAATACACATCCCCAAAATATTTTGCATATCACTCCAAGAGGTTCAAAGACCCCTGATGCTTATCTGTGGGTCCTGTCTGCAGGAAGTAAGAACCTGATCAGAAAGAATTAAGGACTCTATGGAAATAAAAAGGAGTAAGTGAAGACCACGAACAACTGTCTGTCAACAAACTGAACTACCTAGGTGAAATGAACAATTCCTAGAAAAATACAAAAATTGACTTAAAAAACAGGAAATCTGAACCTAAAACAAGTAAGGAGACTCAATCAGTAATGAAAAAACCCCCAACAAAGAAAAGATCAGGACCAGATGGCTTCACTGGTGAATTCCACCAAATATTTAAAGAGGAATTAACACTAATCCTTCTCAAAATCTCCAAAACAAATAGAAAAGCCAGGAATGCTTTCTAATCCATTCTATAGGCAAATATTGCCTTGATACCAAAGCCAAAGGCAGTATAAGAAAAGAAAATTACAGACCAGTATCCTTTATGAATATAGATCCTCTACAGAATACTAGCAAACAACATCCAACAGCAAACTACATGAAGAACACATTGTGACCAACTGCAGTTTATTCCAGGAAGGCAAGGGTGATTCAATCAATATAACATACCATATGAAGAGAATCAAGAGAAAAAAATCACATTCTCATCTCAGTTGATGCAGAAAAGGCATTTGACAAAATCCAGCACTCTCTTATGAAAAACATAATAAACTAGGAACAGATAGAAACATCCTCAACATGCTAAAAGCCTTATGTAAAAAGTCTACAGCTAAGACCATATCTGATAGAGAAAGCCTAAAATCAGAACAAGACAAGGATGCCCACTTTTGCTACTTCTATTTAACCTAACACTAGAAGTTCTAGACAGAGTAATTAGACAAGAAAAAGAATAAACGACATCCAAACTGAAATTGAAAAAGTAATTACCTCAGCTAGCAGATGACATGATCTTGGACATAGAGGACCCTAAGAATCCATTAAAAAAAAAAACAAAAACTGTTATAGCTAATGGAAACCCTGGTAGGTTAAGTGCTAGTTTGTTAACCCAAAGGTCAGCAGTTCAAATCCACCAGGCGCTCCTTGGAAACTCTCTGGGGCAGTTCTACTCTGACCTCTAGGGTGGCTGTGAGTCAGACTAGACTCGACAGCTGTGGGTTTGGTTACGGCTAATAAACAAATTCAGCAGTGTTACAGGATACAAAATCAACACACAAAAATCAGTTGTACTTCCATACTTTAACAAGCAGTAATTCAAAAAAGGAAATTAAGACTTATACACTGAAAATTACAGAACACTGCTGGAGGAAATTAAAGAAGATCTAAATCAAAGGAGAGACATCACATGTTCATGGATGCAAGACATAATATAGTTAAGATGACAATACTACTCAAAGTATATAGAGATTCAATGTAATCTCCATCAAAATCCCTATGACATTCTTCATCAAAATAAAAAAATTCATCCTAAAGTTCACACGAAATTTTAAGGGACCCAGAAAAGCCAAAACAAAGCAGGAGGACTTGCCTATTTCAAAACTTACTACAAAGATACAGTAATAAAAACAGTGTGATACTGGCATAAGGATAGACATATAGACTAACAGAATAGAATAAACAGCCCAGACATAAGCCCTCATATATATGGTCAATTGGTTGTTGACAAGGGTGCCAAGACTATTCAATGGTGGAAAGGACAGTCTTTTCAAGAAAAGGTGCTGGGAAAACAAGAAAGAAAGAGACAAAGAGGCAGAGAAAGCAAGCAAGCAAGCAGTCATCACATTCAGAATCTGAGGCTAGTTTCTACAAAGAGGCCAAAACAGTAGAGTTCTTCCCCGAATACTTTTCTAAACATGAATCATATATTCACTGTTAGCATCTTCATTTTAAATTGTATTAAAGGGATGGTAATGTTTTTCATGTCACATAAAACATTTGCAGTGGAATAAGGTCCCCTGTGTAATTAATGTATACAAAATAGAAACTCTGGTGGCACGGTGGTCACATTCTACATTTGCTAACCAAAAGGTTGGCAGTTCGATTTTGGTAGGCGCTCCTTGGAAACTCCATGGAAGCAATTCTACTCTGACCCAAAGGGTCACTAGGAGATGGAACTGACTCAATGGAGGTGGCTTTTTGGCCTTTAGTGTGTAGTTTTACTACTTATCATAAAGTCTTCCATCTATAATCATTTTGCTTATGTAAGAATATCATCATTTATGTGAAAATCTTAATCAGGAACAAACTCAGACAACAACCTATGGACAACGTGATACAATAGTCTGTTTTTTCAATCAGGGATGTCCTGTGTGAAAAAATGAGTTGCCTGGGTTGGTTATGGTGATGTAGCTCTTCACGCTCTCTAGGGAAGGAATGGCATAGCAGAAAGACCTGGAGTGTGTAGCCATTTGTGAAAGGGTAGTGACAATACCTGTGAAGTGGTTGGGTAAGGACAGTAAGGCTGCAAGAAATATTGCTCCTCTGTATGCCTTAGCCTAGTGCAGCCTGACAAACGTCTGTTTATGAACAGGTAACTGAAATCCACTTCTGGTTCATTGTCCAGCCAGGAAAAGAGAGCCAGCTTTGCCTGCTGGGTCCATTTAGAATTATGACTTACCTATTGTTCAGTGGGAGATCCTATAGCCAAACAAATAAATAGTTAATTTCAAGTCAGGCTACTAGGGCTTTTTGCTTTGAGTGGAAACTTAATTCCCAGACAATTCATGTATTATGTATAGACTGCTTTGACCTGATTCAGCTCTTGGCACAGGGAGCTCATGGAAGGGTGAGACAGGATGAGAGACAGGGATGGGGGGAGTGACCTAGTTTAGGGCTTCCTTCTCACAATGCAGGACGGAGAACCTCCAGGCCACAGAAGTCACAGGCTCAGCTTGATTCACCATCAAGATGATTCTGCTGTAGTGGCTACTGCATAGCCCAGAAGGCAATCTTTGTTGGCTTCTATTGCCAGGCAGAGCATCTGAAGATTTAAAGACTAAAAATCAGTTGAAATGGCACAGCTACCTTGGAAAAAAGCTGACAGCTTCTTATAAAGTTAAACATATACTTAGTATAAGAGGTAGCAATCCCACTCCTAGGTATGGACCCACAAGAAATGAAAACACCTGGCCACACAAAAACTTATGCAAGAAAAGCCCCATCATTGGGGAAAGGAGGATGAGCATACTTGTACATCTTGAAGAACAGAATCAGTGTCACTGAACCGTGCATGTAGAAATTGTTGAATTGGTGTATGTTCTGCCATGTATAGTCTCAATGACAATCAAAAACACAAACCAATTTTTTTTTTTAAAAAAAAGGATGTTGCTACTGGGTATGTTCATAAAAAATCTTTTTTTAAACCCATTGCCACTGAGTCAATTTCAACTCACACAGCTTTACTCATAATAGTCCCAAGCTGGAAACAGCCCAACACACATTTCCTTCAAGAGTGCATAAATGAAAAACTGTGGTACACTCATACAACAGAATACCACAAAGGAAGAAAAAATACAGAATTCTTGATATATACAGCATGAATAAATCTCAAATGTATAATACTAACTTAAAAAACATCAATTGCTAAGTATTGTTAAGAATACTGGAAACCCTGCTGGTGTAGTGGTTAAGTGCTATAGCTGCTAACCAAAAGTTGGGAGTTCAAATTTACCAGGTCCTACTGGTAGAAAACTCTATGGGGCAATTAACTCTGTCCTCTACGGTTGCTAAGAGCTAGAATTGACTCAGTGGCAGTGGGTTTTCTTTTTTTTGTGTGTGGCAGTTATGTCTCTGATTTCTCTTGACTTAGAAAATAGCAGAGAGACATGGGAGCTTCATACCACCAAGAAAGGAGCACTGAGAGCACAGCATGTCCAGCATGCCTTTTAGACTTGAGGTTCCTGTACAGAGAAGCTTCCAGACCAAAAAAAGATTGATGACAAGGACCTTCCTCGAGAGCTGACAGAGAATGCCTTTCTCTGGAGCTGGTGCTGTGAATTCAGACTTCTAGCCTACTAGACTGTGAGAGAATAAATTTCTGTTTGTGAAGTCATCTATTTGTGATATTCCTGTTACAGCAGCACTATGTAACTAAGACATATGCTAAGTGAAAGAATCCAAATGCCCAAAACTGGGTGATTCCATTTACATGAAATTCAAGAAAAGGCAGTATGTCATAATGGTCAAGGGCTGTGACTGCTAACCAAAAGACTGGCTGTTCAAATCTATCAGGTACTCCCTGAAAACTCTATGGGGCACTTCCACTCTGTCTTATAGGGTAGTGATGAGTGGGAATTGACTCAACATTAAGGGGTTTAGTTTTGTGGGGTTTTTTTTTTTGTTTTGTTTTACAATGATAGAAAGATCAGTGGTTGTCAGGGGCCGGGAGTAGGGGACAGGAGTAACCACAGAGAGGAATGAGGGAACTTTCTGTGGTAATGGAATTATTCTGTATTATAAGTGTGGTGGTGGGTTACAGAAAAATGTATGTTTGTCAAAACTCATCAAATTTTAGTTAAAAATGAAGAATTTTGTTGTATGTGAACTATACCTCAACAAATTTGATTTTATTTTTAACAATGTAACTTGAAGTTATCATGTTCCCTCTCTTAATAAAACCTAATACTAAATTAACTTAAGTTTGGTCTTAGACTCCTTCTTGGAGCTGGTCAGTGGGCTTCAAAGAGATCTCCTCAGGACCTGCTTCTGAGCCTGCGGTGGAAAAGGCTGAAGCAAGACTTCTAATAGAAGAACTTTATGGGCTTCATAGATTCAAACCCAGGAAGAATTCAGGGAAACATCTATGATGAGAAGGCACCAAACCACCTGAGGGGATTTGAGGGGCCCAGAAAACTCTCCCTTAGGGGACTCCCATGTTGGTGTCTGCACCTCCAACCTAGTGCTTCCTCTGGATTAAGCACCATCTCCCCAAGGCTCTGCATTGGAAGTCCCCAATCAACACCCCTTCCTCTACATTCTTTGTCTTGCTCACCACAGCTTGTCTGGAACAGTCCCCTTCAGGAAATCACAGCAGCTGGTGGCTGCATCCACTCCCCCTGCCCCACCTAGACTTCAGATCACATGCAGATTGGGGAGATAAGGTCCTTCACCCAACAGGGACCCAATTTCATCACCCAACAGGGACCCAATTTCATCCTCCAAAAGGAAGATACTTCCCAGCCAACCTTTCCAACAGAGCCATCCAAAAAGCCACAAAGGAAGCCAAGCAACATCTGGACCTCCAAATATGGACCTGGGAGGGCCAAGGGTGCAGAGTTCAGGTACCAAACCCAACTCCTGGGTACCACTGGAAACAAAAAGCTGTTGAAAGCAGAGTGTGGTGTCATGGTCACTAGGTCCCGCCTTGTTCCCTGTCTGCTAGACAGTGAACTTGTCACTTTCTGTTCCCCTTGCAGTTAGTGTCTGTCTTATTTTGATTAGCTAATAAGATAGTGCAAGACCCCAAGTGGTGTTTGTTTACACACCCACGGTCACTTTTATTGCTGCCAGGACAACCGGCACAAGTTGTTGGGTCTTTTCCAACTTGTTGGAGTCTCCCAGTCACCTGGGAAAGGGTCTGTTACTATCATCCCTGTTGTAAGGCTGAAGAAATTAGGATTCAGACCACTTGGGTGACTTTTCCAGGTCACAGAGCCCTGGGTCAACCTAAAACATTCACCCCAGCTCTTCAAAAAATGGGAATAATCTCTGTCTGCAAAATGGGAATAATCACAACAGCCCCCTTCAAGGTCAAACAGCCCTGAATCAATCCCACTGGGACTGTACTCCATCTAGGAATTATCTCCCCGGACCCTCACTTTCTCCACTACGCTGGGTCAGCCACAAAGGCAGGCAGGAGGACTGGGCAGTATAGTGGTCATTGTAGTGAACTTTTATTATTGTTATTTTAAAAAATCAATGCCTGTGAAGATGCCTCCAGGAAAATCAAGATTTTCTAAAGACTAATAGCTCTGGTTCTCCTGCAGTTTGAACAGGTGAATATATTCCAAAGTTTTGGACAACATAAAGTTTAGTTTTGACAGTTTTAAACAGTTTTCAAAGCAGATATTACATGTTGTTCACCACAGCCAGGGTAAAAATCTCCCACAAGCCTTCATGGACCCTCTGCTGAGGCACTTTAGAGTGGTGATTTCTGAAGACGATAGACTCCCAGAGGCAGGCAACCTAGGTTCACCTCCAACTACCCCATGGGCGACCTATGTGTCTCAGGAAGGCTGTCCATCCTTCTCTGCCTCATTCTCCTCTTCTCTCACTTAAAGCTTCCCTGGGATTGTGCTACCTAATAGGGCAATGGAGTCCCTGAACAATGCAGAAGCTTGGCTGCTAGATGAAGGCTTGGAGGTTCAAGTTCACCCTGAGGCCCCTTGGAAGAAAGCCCTGGTGATCTACTAAAAAAAAAAAATCCATTGCCAGTGAGTTGAGACTGACTGATAGAGACCCTAGAGGTCAGAGTAGAACTGCCCCATAGAGTTTCCAAGGAGTGCATGGCAGATCTGAAGTGACAACCTTTTGGTTAGCAGACGCAGCACCACCAAGGTTTTCCCCTAAAAATCAGACATTGAATATACTCTATGGAGCACAGTTCTATAGGCTTGCCATGAATTGGAGTGGACTCCATGGCAATTCGCTTTTAATAAAGTATTAATGCATACACTTCTGCCTTAGGTCTACTCCTTAGGGAACCTGTGTGAAGACATCATCTTACAAGGATGTTCAGTATATAAAACAGATGCAAGTGGGGTACTCTGGGTGTAGGGAAATGGTCCCTGGGTGCCATCTCGTCTTCCTTTCAGGTTTCCAAGGCTATGGTGAGGTATCTCAGTAGGGGCTCCCTGGGAGGCCTTTGAGCTCATCCCCCTCATGCAGCTGAAAGAACTGAAATCCAGACCACACAGTGAATCAGAAGCGAAGCCAGCACCAGAAGCCAATCCTTGCATTCCTGATCCAGGGGTCTTTCTAGGAAATTAGTTTAAGAACTGTGCTCCACACAGTATTCAATGACTGATTTTCCAGAAGTAGATCACCAGATCTTTCTTCCAAGGCACCTCTGGGTAGATTTGAACCTCCAAGCTTTCCTCTAGCAGCCAAGCTTTGCCTCACTCAGAGACTCCGATGCACTGTCAGGTAGTACAATCCCAGGGACGTGTTAGTGAGGGAAGAGGAGAAGGATGGACGGCACAAACTAGACTGCCTCGCTGAGCTGGCCACCACTTGGTTCCAACCGATTGTTAGAGGCCACGTGAGTTGCTGAAGTTCAGGATAGTCCATCCAGGAAGAGGTAGAGAGGAAATTACCCACCAGCCATGCGTCTTGTTGGCCAAAGATTCACCCTGCAGAGTGTCTATATACGTGCACTTCCAAAGCCAGAGGTGCCATGGGGGCGAGGGAGCAGTGGACGGTGCGATGAGGCCAGGACCTGTGACCTGTGCCTCTATGAAGTCAGTTTCCACAGCGACTAGAGTAGAATAGGCGACACGGACCTGGAAGACAGGAGAGGATCTGAGGCGATGCACTAAAGAGAAGCTGATATAGCTGTAACTGAAAATGACTGCGGGTCTCTGCTGGAATGAAAATTGAAATCACACTAAATTGGATTACCTCAGAGGGCCTTCTCAACTGAAAATTCCCTGATGCTGTTCACTGGAATACTGCTCAGACAGCTGAGCTCGTGCGTGGGTCCTTCTGGTGTGCAGGGACTATGTCCCCAGAGAGTTGCAAGCCACATCCCTGAAAAAGTCTACCCCTTAATGCCCAAGAGTGGGCACCAACTCTGCTCTAACCCCTGCCCTCCCTGCAGTTTAAGAGCTACCAAAGATGGTATTTTAAAGAGGGCTAACGGGATGGCAAAGAGAGGGGTGGATAATCCCACCAGGCTGGGGGAGTTTTCATCTCATTCTTTCAGAGAGGTCTGGTCCTCCTGCCAGCCTGGACTCCCATCTGCTCAAAGGGCAGCTGCTGGCTCCAGGCAGCAGGCAGATTTGTTGGTATTTCAGGGATTGGAGGATTAAATCGGCCATCAAGTCTCCCTTCACACAGCCTCATCATCTGACGGCTGGAAAGCTGCCCCTGAATGCAATTAAATCCATGATGACAAGACTTGGTGCCCTCCCCTGAAGCAGTTCAGCAAGCTGGCAAAGCCAGCAGAGAAAGGGAAACTGTGGTCAGAGTGGGACACCTCAGTTCTTCTCTGGTGTATACACATTAATCTGTAGACCACATGCACTGAGATTAAACCTGGAATCCAGGCTGAGCGTTGCTGTTAGCTGACTTTGGGCACACTACTTCAGCAAGGGCCTTTGTTTTCCTCTGCTGAATAGGGTCACCGCCCGCTCTGCTTATGGCCTAGTGGGAATCAAATCAAAGAAAGCTGTAAAGAAAACGTGTCCTTCAGTGAGGCCAGAGTGGGGATCAAGGTGTCACCTATGTGCTGCCAGAACCCAGGTAGGGCAGATGGAGAATGGTCCATAATCCAGAAACTCAACCTTCCCCAGGTGAGAAGGGACACGCTAGTTCTGAATGAAATGAAGGAAGAAACCCAACAAAAAACTCCCAGGAGAAAAGGCAAGAAAACAAAGAGAATGTGACCAGGCATAGCTCAAACGCCTCTGACCATGGAGGGGAAACTGAGGTCCAGGGATCGTTGTAAGTAATCATTCCACCCACCCCAGGGTCTGTGCACTTTCAAAGCATTACTTAGTTAATCATCAGAACCCCAGTGCAGTAGATGTCACCACAGTCTTGTTACAGATCAGTAAACCGAGGCTGAGAGGGTGGAGCGACTTTCCCAAGTGGGACAGCCAGTTAGCAGCGGTGCCAGGGCTGAAACCCAGGCATTCCACCCTCCACTGCATCTTTGTCTCTCTGCCTCTGTCCTCTCTGATTCCACTGTCACCTAGATTCCTGTGATTCCCAAGTCTGACAGCCCAGCTCCCAGGTCTCAGCTGAGCTTCAGAGTCATGGGTCCAGCCGCCTTCCTGATCCATCTCAAGCTTAATGCATCCAAAGACGAGCCCTCATTCACCCTAAAGCTGCCCAACTCTTCCCAGTGGTCCCTCCACCAGCCACCTGCTGGTGAAAGTCAATAGCCTAAACTCCATTCCCTCACTCCACATCCTGTTACCAAGTCACCGCCCAGGACCTCCGGTGCAGCTCTCTCCTTCCCACAGACTACTTAGGGCCTCTGGTCCTGCCTCCTCCCATCCACCCTCCACGCTCTGTGGGATAGGCCTCAACTACAAATGGAAAACATGATCCTGCCACTTCGGGGCTCAGTACCCTTCTACTGCCTCCCACTCTTTGCAGGATTCAGGCCCTCCAGGATCTTCACCTGCCCCACCCCCAGGTCCGCTTTTGTTCTTCCTTCCTCCATGCTGTATCTCACTGAGCTTCTTCTGTTCCCCAATACACTGGCATATCTCTGGATGCTGGGCCTCCTCACTGACTGTTCCCTCTGCCAGGAATACTCTTCCCCTTCTGGGAATACTTTCCCCACTTAGCAATACTCTCTCACTCCCCCCACCCAGGAATACTCTCCCCCCCCCCAAGAATACTCTTCCCCACCCGGGAATACTCTCCCCACTCAGAGATACTCTCCCTATCCAGAAATACTCGCCCCTTCCCGGAAATACTCTCCTCCACCCGACTGTTTGCATGACACCCGCTCAGGCTTCACTCTCAGTTCAGAAGTTCAAAATCATGGCTAGGATGTCCAGTGTCTTCCAAAAGACTCGTCTCGATTTCCTTCATGTCTCTGCCCCCACATACTGAACTCTTCTTACTATACATCTTAGCAGGAATATCCCCTAACCCCCCCCCCAACATACACACCTTTAAGCCCGACGGTTGTTGGCTGCCCTGAAGTTAATTCACTTCCAGCTCAAGGCAATCCCATGTCAGTGTAGAACTGCCCTGTACGACAACTGCCAATTAAGTTCACGAACTCATCCTAGAAAAAGTGCTACATAGCTCATTCCTGAATATCACTACAGTCACCTTCGAAGTACTCCCCTTGGGAAGCTATGCACCTACGTTAGCGTCTAGTCCATCCTTCAAAGCAATTTTAGAACTCTTCTAGAATGGCCATCAGAGCTGTCATCGTATTACCTTTGATGTCCTGAATGTCATCCAAATGTCTTTCTTTCAATATTTCCTTTATATCTGGGCAAAGAAAAAAAGTCATTGAGGGGGCCAGGGAGTAGGGAGGGTGTTCCAGTACGGTTACTTGTTTACTGGCTAAAAACTACTTCACAGACAACTATACAATTGAGTTTACGAACTTGCCACCATGTGCAATGGCCATTCCAGAACGGGTGGACTAGGCACTGGCATCGGTGCATAGCTTCCCAAGGGCAATACTTGAAAGGTTCCTGTAGTGATGATATTCTGCAATGAGGTATGTAGCACGTAGAGCAACTGAGTTCGTGGACTTAATTGTCAGACCTCGTAGACAGGTGGCCAGGTCTCTCACAGAATGGTTGACGGGTTAAAAGGCCACCTCTCAGCTAGCGGTCTATGCTTAACGTTTGTACCACCAGAGCCCCTTTAAGCTCTGCTAGACAGGAGTTAGCTCTTCCTCCTCTTTAAGTGTGCTGCCCACAGCAGGCACTTGATAAATAGTTGAAAGAGAGACAGGGGAAGTGAATTCTTCAAGGCCACAAAGAAAAGGCAGGACTGAAATTTGGACCCCAAACTTGGGAGAACCTCGCTGTCCCTTCCCTCCCCTCCCACCTCACTGATTCTTTCATTCCTAGTGTCAAGGACCACAGAGCTGACACTTAAAGAAAAGCCAGCTTTCTTGTGAGGAAGGAAGACATCTAGTACAGTGGGGAAGCACATGGAATCCCCAGGCCCTCTTGTGCCCTAGAACGCGAGAAATCCGGCCTCCCATTCCACCCGCCTCCCTCGGGTCCCGGCCCCGGCCAGCTCTTCTTCCTGCTCGCCGCGTCCCCTGCGGGCTTTTCTCCGGGACCCGCCTCCCCTTCCCAGCCCTCCTCCCTCCCTCGCCCCGCCTTCCCCTCTAGCCCCGCCCCTCTCGGCTCACTTCCTCCGCTAGCCACGCCCCCAGCCGCCGCGCTCCTCCGCTCCCCTGCCCTTTCCCTCCGCTCGTCCCGCCTTAGCCACGCTCCTTGACTGTCCGCCCCTCCCCTCCGCTCGCCTCTCCTCCTGCCCTCTGCCTCAGAGCTCCACCCTGCCCTGTCCCCGCTCTCTGCCCTCCCGTCTCCGGGCTCCGCCCCGCCCTTGCCCCATCCCCCGTGCGCTTGCCTCCTGGCTACGCCCCGCCCCCTATCGGCCCTCCCCACCGATCGTCCCGCCCCATCCGGATAGCCCCGCCCCCTGCCCGCCTGCCTCCGGGCTCCGCCCCGCCCCGCCCCCGTCTCGCCCCGCCCCCTGCCGGCCCGCTCGGGCGCTGTGTGTCAGCAGTTGGCCGCCGCCAGGCCAGCGGAGTTGGTCTCTTCCTCGGGAAAGCAGGGCCGTGACGGGCGGGCGGCCATGGAGGCAGCGGCGCGGAGGCGGCAGCACCCAGGAGCAGCGGGAGTCCCGGGCGCACAGTCGGGCGCTTCCTTCCTGCAGGCCAGGTGGGCGCAGACGCCGGGTGGGGGCCAGACTCTGTGTCCGGGCACCAGGAACCCTTTCTCCCCACGGCGCAGGGCGGGGGCCCCGCTGGAGACCCTCCTCTGCGGCAGGGCCCCCGGTGGAGCGGAGCCCGCGCCAGGCCGGAGACAGTCTCCAGAGTTGGTCTTCCCTGCATCATGCTCGCAGCCTGCCTCCAGGGCCACCCTCTTCCCGGGGGCACCCCGAGCTCAGTGAGAGCGCCCCCTGCTCCGCTGGCGCCCAAGTGTAAGGAGTCCAGGTGGGGTCTGCCCTCTGCCTGGAAGACCTCCCTGGGGCGGCACGGGGAGGGGAGAATTCCGGTGGGAGGCGCGGGCCCAGGGTGCCACCTCCAAGTTGGGGTCCCTCCAGTCCTGAATGAAACTTGGATTCTGCTGTTATTTAAAGGGCTCACTCGCGCGCAGAGACAACTCAAGAATGTGGGACTGTAGTGGAAGGCAAAGTGGAGAAGGATACATGCCCATTTCCAGTCCAAGAAAGACATGGGAAACGGCTTCTCTCGTCTCTACCCAGGGATAGAAGTTGTTTAGTCGGGAGGGGGCGAGGCGGAGCAAGCGACTCGGAAGTCAGCTTTTAAACTTTCCCTCCAGTCTGCCTCTCATTTTACCGACCGGAAACATTCATTAAACCTCCCTGCCTCAAGCATCCAGGAGTGCCCAACTCTGCACCAGACACTAAGAGGGTTTGTGCAAGGTGAACCTGGCAGAGGCGTACAGTCCAGGAGGGCTGGAAAGGGACAGAGCCTGAGTGAGGATGTGGTAATCTTGAGAGAGTTCCCTGGAGGAAGTGACAATTGAACTGAGCCTCAGAGGACTCATAGGGAAGAAAATCTCTTCCAGTCAAGGGGACAGTTTGGGGAAAGATAGAGTGCCGTGATGCTGGAGGTCAGTGCGTGTGGAGGGAAGTGGCTGCGAATGCCCCCTGATTGTGAAGGAACTTTAATAACCACAGAACTGGGACTGGAGTGAGGTGCCTAGAGCATTTAAGGAGTCCCTCACTCTCAGGCACTCACACCCTAGAAGTGAGTACATCTTTTGGGGCCCTAGGCCCCTTTCAGTCGCTGACTTTACCTTTTCCCTGAATAGCAACAAGCTAAAGATGCAGCTTTTATGCCTTAGGTACTGGGGAGCCATGGGAGCTATTTCAGCACTGGTATGACTATAACCAGTTTTAGAAAGTCTATGATATGATTTGGGAGGTACTGGGGAGCCATGGGAGATGTTTGAGCACTGGTGTGATTATAACCAGTTTTAAGAAGTTTCTGCTATGACTTAGGGTAAGGCAAGATGTCTGAGAGACTAGGCTGAGGGTAGCTCTTTCTCCTGCTCTTGAGGGACTGTGGACTGTGTTTTCTTTCTCGCTTTTGGAAACAACTTACCAAGTATATACTGTGTGTTTTAGACTCATTAGGTCATCTATGAGGTCTGACAATGAAGTCCATGAACTTAATTGTTCTAAGTGCTACATACCTCATTGCTGAGTATCGCTACAGTCACCTTTGAAGTACTCCCTTTGGGAAGCTATGCACCAATGCCAGCACCTAGGCCACTCTTCAAAGCAATTTTGGAATTTTTTCTGGCATGGCCATTGGCGTGGTGGCAAGTTTGTGCACTTAATTGTCTAGTTGTCTGTGAGGTAGTTTTTAACCAGTAAACAAATAACTGTGTTGGAACACCCTCCCTACTCACCTGATTTGGTCCCCAGTGACTTTTTTCTTTACCCAAAGATGAAATACTAAAAGGAAGATGTTTGGATGCCATTCAGGACATCCAGGGTAATATGATGACAGCTTTGATGGCCATTCCAGAAAAAGAGTTCCAAAATTGCTTTGAAGGATAGACTAGACGCTGGCATCAGTGCATAGCTTCCCAAGGGGAGCACTCTGAATGTGACCATAGTGATACTTGGTGATGAGATATGTAACGCTATTTCTAGGATGAGTTTGTGAACTTCCTTGGCAGTCTTCCTAACTGTTGCCTTACCTACAATGTATTTTACTGAGGCAGAAACAGACGCAGATGTGCTGAGGAGCTTGCCTAGGCTGAGTCCCACACTGCACACACCAGGCTGTTGGCCTCAGCATGTGCCCTGTAGCTTTTGAACTTCTCCTAGGAAGTCCCAGCCTGCTTGCCTGCTGTCTCCTTCCAGGGAGCCTCTGACCAAGGAATGTCTGTGTTGTGTGTCCTCATCAAGCTGGGGTCTGTGACAGCCCTGAACTGCGGTACCTGGTTAGAGCAGCCTGTGGGTATCAGATATGGTCACCACGTTGTGACATGCATGGGCTTCCTTGTCCTGCATCTTCCTCAGCCTCACAACCTCCCAGTGAGCTGCCAGGCAACATGTCCAATGTACAGATGAGGAAACTGAAGCCCCCAGAGGTTATGTCACATGCTGGCAAGAGCTCAACTCCAGACTTTGACTCCTGGTTTCTGTTCTTACTGCTCCCCCTTGGCTGCTGGGGAGTAATGCCCCCTGTGCTTCTGCATGAGCTCCCCACCAGCCAGGGTATTCCCAGGGGTGACATGAGGGGCTGTCTCTCTCAGAGTGTCTCTGACCCCTCTCTCCACTGGATGCTGCTGGGCCCATTCGCGGTATCATTACTGCACCAGAGAGCAGAATCAGCCTGTCCGCCTCCTAGGACGCTTGCAAACCTTGTGCTGCGTCCGTGTTTTGCTTGTCTAGTGACAAGGCATTCGGGACCCCTCAAGCTTCCAGCTGCTCTGTTAGACGTGTTCTTGTATTATGATCAAAGTAGCGTGTACCTGTGATTAAATCAACAGACGACTCAGAGTAAAATGCAAGTCCCCTGCCCTATCCCTTCCCTGCACCAGAAACAACCTCATTAGCCTTATTACCAGCTAGGTCACATTAAGTAACAGGAAACCCTGGTAGTGTAGTGGTTATGTGCTACAGCTACTAACCAAAAGGTCAGCAGTTCAAATCCGACAGATGCTGATTGGAAACCCTATGGGGTAGTTCCCCTTTGTCTATAGTTTGTCTGTAGTTCTCCTTTGCTATGAGTCAGAATCGACTTGATAGCAGTGAGTATTAAGTAGTAGGCTTATAATAATAACAAACACATAGTGCTTTCTGTGGGATAGGTACTGTTCTTAGCTGTTTGCATGTATGAACCTACCTCAACCCTTGAGGTAAGATCTATTCTCCTCGTTTCACAGATGAGGAAACTGAGGCCCAAGAAGTTAAATAACTTGCTCAAGATCTGGATGGTAGTAGATGGAGCTGGGATGTGAACTCAGCCGGTCTCCAAAGCCCATGCTCTTAAATGTTAGGCTCAGTTACTGTTTCTTGGCTTATGTGACTGTTGACTTCCTGCTGTGACTCCCCTGGCTTATGCTTTCCCCAAGGAGCCCTGGTTGGGAAGCATGCAATGGTCAAACACTCAGCTGCTAACCAAAAGCTCAGCAGTTCAAAACCCCCAGCCATTCTGCAGGAGAAAGATGTGGCCATTTGCTTCCATAAGGTGACTAAGGCTTCAAACTGGTTTGTTCTGGTTCAAACACCTGCGGAGAATGTGTGTCTGAGAGTCCCCAGGCAATGCTAATACCACTGGTTAAGGACCCATTCGGAGAACCACTAGTAGAGAGTAAAGCAGAGGTTCTCAAAATGCATAATGTGCAAGAATCGCCTGTGTACCTTGTTAAAATGTTGATTCTGATTCAGTGTGCCTGGCGTTAGAAATGCAGGTTCTCAGCAGGAATTGGAACTGGAAGGAACCAGTTCAAAATCCTGCTGGCAACCCTGCATGGCAGTGTTACTCTGTGACTGTGAGGCCAGTCAGAATAAACTTGTCAGCCACTGTCAAAATACAGGTTTGATTTCAAATACCTCCCCTGTCTTCCCAAGTTGGTTCTTTTTATCACCATGTTTCATTTTTCTCTTGGTTTCTCTAGTCATTTCTTGAGTACCTGTAACAAAATGAAACAACTAGGTGTCTTCGAAGAACCTAAAGATATAGCCTCACAGTTCTGGAGGCTCAGAGTCTGACTTTCAGGGTCCCAGAGAAGCCACCCGCCTGTTTGCTGCAGGGGACCAGCTCTCCTGGTCTCTTCTGGAAGCTCCAGGCACTCCCTGGTTTACAGATGTGACTTCACAGGGCTGTCTTTCCCAGTGTCTGTCTCTTCCTCTTTTGTAGGGTGTCTCTCAGTTTGGATTAGGACCAACTCTACTCGGTTAACTCATGTTAACTAATAACACCTTCAAAGATCTGTTTCTAGGCGATGTCATTTTCATGGGTACAAGGGGTTAGGCCTTCAACATAAATTTTGAGGGACATAATTCAGTTCATAACAGTAACCTTTGTAGTGTTAGAGGATGTACGTAAGCCATTATTTCTTTTTTTGGTCAACTATTATCTTGATTCCCTTTTTTTTGTACTTTAGAAATGGTTTATGGAACAAGCTAGCTTCTCATTAAACAACTGGTATTCATGTTGTTTTGTGACATTGTTTACCAGCCCCACAACATGTTAACACTCTCCCCTTTCCTACCATGGGTTCCCTATTACCAGCTTCTCTGTCCTCGCTTGCCTTCTTGTCCTTGCTGCTGGGCTAGTGTGCCCATGTAGTCTAATTTTGTATTATGGGCCTGTCTAATCTTTGCCTGATGGGTGAATCTCAGGGGTGACTTCGTTACTGAGCTGAAAGGATATTTGAAGAAGTTTCCCCACTTTGAAAAGGAGAGTATTAATATATTACCCTTAACTTTAGCTCTTCTTACCCTTGCCCCCAAAGCCTGTCATTTATATTTTTACTTGCAAGTTGTCAAAGTTGATAATATTTGTCTACTGTCCTGTAACCCTAATAGTCTTCCATGTTTTTTATCTGTGCATTGAGTCTAAAAGTAGAAAAAATCAACATGCAATATTTATTTTAGCCATGTAAATATTCGTCCCTACATGTTCAGTGATTATACTTGCCTTCCTATATTGCTTTCATTTTTCCTAGAGTTTCTAATTGCATCTTTTTTTTTTTTTCTGTCACTTTTTACCTTCATTTTCTTACTTTTTGTTCAAACTTTCCATCAGGTTGGATATTTAGATAGATTATAAGGAATCAAACTCAGTCCCACTAATGTCCCCATCTAAAGGTCCTGGCTTGACTTCCCCAACATGAGACCCCTTCCTTTCCTGCCAGGCAGTCTGCAGATGCTGCTGACTGCTTTGAATATTTAACTGTATGGTATGCGCTCTCTGTCATGATATCAATTTCTCCATATGGTACATGTGAAAAGCTGGAGAGGAGAGCCAGCCTTGTTTCAGGGTACTTGCCATTGTGCTTTCAACATTGTCCTCAGCAGCAGCTGCTGGTGATTGAGACCTAGGGCTAGCCAGGATAGGGGCTCAGCAATGCAGTCAGGAAGGTGTGATAGGCTTGAGGTTGCTCATCCCGAGGACGGGGCTGGAGGAAAGGATGTCTTCACCCTCCAAGACCTGCCTCCTGTAGTCACGGTCTCAACAGGAGAAAACGAGCCTGGTGCTGGTAAATCTGCATTCCCAAGCTGAATGTCTGCCCAGTCCCTGCCTATCCCTGCCTCGCTCAGCTAGGCTGGACTGATGACAGGGATCTGTATGACCAAGGTGCCTCCCAAAGTGGAGAAGGACAAAGTTACTGAGCCCATAACACTTGTGTGGGGCCCACAGCTTCCAGGAACCCACATCCAAGTGCTTCTGCAGGTTTTCAAAAGCTCTTCATTGCTTCTGCCCAACACCCCACTCTGCCCGGTTTGGAGATTTCTAGAGCAAAAGGAACAAAACGCTGAGGGATCTTGACCCTTCTCTAGACACGTTCTTTGGGCCTGGATGTTATCATTGTCTACTTTTTGAGGACTTGCCCTGATGGTCACTAACAGGAAGGAGCAGATGAGGTTTCCATGCTGATCCTTGTCTTAGGCCCATGAGAAGTCCTCACAGGTGGTTTTAAGATACCTGCCCAGTCTGCAGACTCATCCAGTGACTCCTTTTCTTCTCCTCCAGTAAGCCAGGCATCTCACCTCCATGCAGTGGCTTTCTGCCCTTCTACTACACAGCCCTCAATCCTGCTTTCCTGCCTGGGTAAACTCACCTAGCCACACTTCAAGGCTTCCTTCCTTCAGATAGTCTTCATGTGGTGTTCCCTGCCCATCTATGTCCTTCCTATTGTGCGTCACATGGGTTATTGTGACAACTAGAGCAGAAGAGCGAGCAGTTCAGAGCACAGGCCTTGAAGTCAGATGGACCTTGGCTTGGATTCTGTGCTACTCAGGACTCCTGGGTTGCAAGTGACAGAAATCCAGTGAGAACAGCAATACTCTGAGCAAAAGGAGGTGTATTGGCTCATATGACCAGCCACTGGCCATAAGGATCCCTGGAACTGGGGACGTGAGTGCTGTTAGGGCTGTTTCTCTCCTTTCCCTGATTCTTTCCATGAGGCGGCTTCCTTCTTATTTGACTGTCCTTTGAGAATGGAATGTTGGTCGCAGTTAGCCTTAGGCTTAAGTTCCTATGGCTCCAGTATCAAAGAGCAACAATCCCTTATCACCAGCTCCAGTTAGAAACATCCCACCAAGCCAGGCTAGATTATAGACCCTGTTTGTAGCCAAGGAAACTTTGTCTCTTACTGGGAGAAGCAGGAGGTGGGAAATAGATTATAAAAGAAACAGTCCCTGCAGCTCCTTACCAAATGAGTGACCTTGGCTAAATCATTCACTCCCTCTAAGCCTCCTTGGTGAGAACCCTGTGTCGGCTAACCAAAAGGTAACCAAATGAGTGATCTTGGCTAAATCATGTACCCCCTCTAAGTCTCCTTGGTGGGAACCCTGTGTCGGCTAACCAAAAGGTAACCAAAAAAACCCACACCTGTTGCTGTGGAGTTGATTCTGACTCATAGCAACCCTATAGGACAGAGTAGAACTGCCCCATAGGGTTCCCAGAGAGTGCGTGGCAGAGTCAAACTGCTGACATTCCAGTTGGCAGCTGTAGCACTTAGCTGCTACACCACCAGGGTTTCCAACCAAAGTGTAGGCAGTTTGAATCCACTATGTGCTACTTGGAAAGTCCAGAGAGCTGTTCTACTCTGTCCGGTAGGATTGCTTTGAGTTGGAGTCAACTCCACAGCAGTGGGTTTGGTTTTGGATTTTGGAAGCCCTCATTTTCCTCATCTGTAAAATGGGATAATGTTCCTGCCTCTGGCATTACGATGGTGGTACAGGAAAACTTCCTAGCACACCTCACAGATGGCATTCGGTACCTGCAGAGACACTGAATACAGGCAAGAGTGAGACCTAGTTGACCTAGGGAGGGCCCACTGTACTGTCTTACCTGCAACTACAGCACAATAAAATCCTCTGAGAGCTTGTCTCCTTGGCCTGTGGGTTCTGTTATCAGCCCACTGTGGACCATTCTTGGGAATGGCTGAAAAGGATCCCGGAATGTTACAGAAGGAAAGCTCACAGCTGCACTGACAGAGGACAGCTTCTAACTCTGCCGGTAATCACTGATCCTAAGCCAGGTATTGGCTGAGAACTCTGGGGTACATGTCCCACCACTCCTGTGCCTGGCTTATGCTGTTCGCCACATGCTTAATGTTTAAAAAGAAGAAAAGTGAAATGAGATACTATGTGTACAGTGCTAGCAATAATGCTGGAAACATAGTGTCAGTGAAGGTTAGCAACTATCATTGTTTGATCATGTTTTATATTTTTTAGCTGCATCTGTATCCTCTGTTTAGTTTGATTTTCTCATCATTCTGTGAATGGGGGTGGGGGCAGTGAGAGTCCAGCAGTTATTATCCCTGTGGAGCAGTTCCTTTCAGAAGCACAGAGAGGCTACGGCCAGGGCAGCTAGCGTCTACTCCCACAGGGCTAGACCTTAGCGTTTCCAGCAATTATCCTTTCCCTAGAACTTATCTTGTGTATCCCCACAGCCCACTCTGTGGCTCACCTCGGGGGGAAGAGTCTGCTGGAGAGGTGAACTGACCGCCTGGTCTGGTTTCTTCCCAGGCACAACTCCATCAAGGCAGATGAGGCTGCCCAGACGGCTCCCTTCCACCTTGACCTCTGGTTCTACTTCACCCTGCAGAACTGGGTTCTAGATTTTGGCCGCCCCATTGCCATGGTGAGTGTGAAGCTGAGCACAGAGCCCTGAACAGGAGTAAGCAGACTTAGTGTGACTTATATTAGTTAAGCGACCTTATGCAAGTCACCTCTCCTACCAGCAAACAGAGAAAAGGCCTAGTTGCTTTGAGATCATTTAGCTCTGTGACTATGGCCATTAAGGCAGCTGTCGACATGCCAGAGAACTGGGGAACATGACCCAGCCCTCATGAGAGACCTGTGTGCCCTCCCGTCATAAGCCCACATATGAAACTAGCAAACCAGGTTTAATCAAATCACTGAGACAGGAGTATAGATACGAAGGCAGAGCATTCCCACTGGCCTTCCCCACGTGAAGGATAGTGTTTTTCTGAAGGTAAAGGGTAGAGACTGCTTCTGTAGATTACATATGACTCTTGAGACTCAGATAATTTTTAGTGCCACCTGGTGAAACCATCTTCTTGCCTCTAAGGCTGTTTCATGCATGGATGTACGGTAATGACCTCCACAGAGGAGGTTAATATTGTAGGGGCACCAGAGCCACTCACTTGTCATGGATGGATGGATGGATGGATGGATGGATGGATGGATGGATGGATGGATGGATGGATGGATGGATGGATGGATGGATGGATGGATGGATGGATGGATGGATGGATGGATGGATGGATGGATGGATGGATGGATGGATGGATGGATGGATGGATGGATGGATGGATGGATGGATGGATGGATGGATGGATGGATGGATGGATGGATGGATGGATGGATGGATGGATGGATGGATGGATGGATGGATGGATGGATGGATGGATGGATGGATGGATGGATGGATGGATGGATGGATGGATGGATGGATGGATGGATGGATGGATGGATGGATGGATGGATGGATGGATGGATGGATGGATGGATGGATGGATGGATGGATGGATGGATGGATGGATGGATGGATGGATGGATGGATGGATGGATGGATGGATGGATGGATGGGTGGGTGGGTGGGTGGGTGGGTGGGTGGGTGGGTGGGTGGGTGGGTGGGTGGGTGGGTGGGTGGGTGGGTGGGTGGGTGGGTGGGTGGGTGGGTGGGTGGGTGGGTGGGTGGGTGGGTGGGTGGGTGGGTGGATAGATGGGTTCAGTTAGATAGAGTTAGGTATCAACATGAACAAAAGTGCTCTGTGTGTGTGTATGTGTGTGTGTGTGTGTGTGTGACAAAAATAACAATATTCAATGCTAAAACTGACACCTTGTCCATACTAGTGATGCCACTTAGCAAAGCCCTTTTGGAAAGCAGCTTTGCAAGGTAATAATCAGTGCCTCATATAAGTGTTCAATACATTTTTACTGAATGACTAGCAGGAGGTAAAAGTGGCAGCTAATACATGTTGAGTGCTTACTCTGTTCTGAACGCTACCTGTTCCACCTTACTCAGTTCTCACATTGACCCTCCTATAGTCCCTACTGTAGAGATGAGGACACTTGAGGATGAAGAGGATGAGTAACTGTCCCGTCACAACTAGTAAGGTGAAACTCTGTCTTGTGTGTTTCAAGAGCCCTAGTGTGCTCATCCCTCCTGAGCTAGTAAGACCGATTTTGGGGAATCTTCCCTGAGGAAGTAATGAGCTAGAAGAGGATAGCCTCTGCTCCCAAAGATTTTCATTGCATTGTTGATCATAAGAGCCAGAACTTGGAAGAGACTTTAGCATCCAGCAGGAACGACTAAGGGAAATCCATACTGCTGTTTCCAGTAGACGGAGAGGTACTTGGCCAGTACAGGAATTATGGGGATGCACAGCAGCCTGGAAGATGTCTGCCACTTAATGTTTAAGGAGAAAAACCATTTCTAAGTGGCAAGTAGACCAAGTGATGGTAAGTTGGTCATGACTTTGAATCCTTGGGACCAAACACTTGAAGGGATGAAGACAGGCTGCCTGGCAGTGGTGTCAGGAGGTGGAGTGATGGTAGGGGCTGGCTCTTCTTGCTGCAGACTCTGCGTGATGTTGTTATGCTGCTTTTTAAATGTAAGAATAAGAAACGGCACTGAGCTAGGAGTCAGAACACCTGGTCAGGTGTGCAGGTGACCTTGGACAAGTCACTGTTCTCTGAGCTTCAGTTCTCTCATCTGTAAGAAGATTGCTCTGAGCCCCTTTCCGGCTTGAGTAATAATAAAACCTGTTGCCATCATAGCGACCCTGTAGGACAGAGTAGAACTGTTCATGGGGGTTCCAAGGAGTGGCTGGTGGATTCAGACTTAGCCACCGCCCCAGCAGCGCTCACCTATTTGTGGCCAAAGGAGCCGCTCATCAAACTGTGGTGTCAGGGGAATGAGAAGATGGAGTCAGGAGAGGGCTCGTAGCTCATGGCTCTCTCCACTCACTAGGACTCAGTCTCACCTGGCCCAGTGGGGCTCTCCTGCTAGACAGATCACTTTCCTGCCCCTATCCGGAGTTTTTGTGGCCATGTAACCCTGAATAGGGCTCACTGAGTGAGACCTCTGAGAAACAGAGCAAATCAACTCCTGGCTGATTTACGCACTGAAGCTTTTCAAACATATGCATGGTATTCCTAAAGTTATACTAACTGAAAAACAAACTTTTAGAAATTATAGACGTAATATCATTGTAACAAGCCAATTCATACCCAAGGGTACAAAAAAAGTGGCTTAGATTCTCCCTACCACCTTTCCTGTTCCGCCCCTGACAGTCTGGGGCACATTCTTCCACTCCTTTCTCTGCTCATACAAACACAAATGGGGGGTTTTCTTCCCTCGTCCTTTTTTCTAACCAAAATGACATATTTTTACTTCAAACATTATTCTGCAAGTTGCTTGTCTCAGGAGATAGCATGCATCTCTCTCCACTCAGTGCACATAATGACTCGTTTTTCTCAGTGGCTACTTAACCTTCTGTAGTCAAGATGTACCACAGTTCATTCGGCTAGTCCTGCTTGGTTGAAAACTCAATCTGTTATTTTACTATACAGTTTGTTTTACTGGTATAGATAAAGATATAGAGATATACAGAGTAAGAGAGAGAAAAAGAAATGGAGACTCCTGTATCCTGGAGGTTTTATTTCTGCAGGTCAGCTTTATCCGTTGTGGCATTTCTAAGTTACAAGAGATGTATGTGAACTTTTTGATGAAACTTAGTTATTATACACATTTTTTCAGCTGGCACAGAGTGGGGTGTTTGTGACACAATCTTCATACTGGCCCTACAAGGCCAGGACTTGACAGATGACAGAGAGGAGCTGCCCCCACCCTGCATGCCTCTCTCAGGCAAGGTAGGGGTGGAAGAATTGAAGCCACTTTGTAATTTAGGATGTGCTTTTCTACTTTGTCATACTTTCACCTGATCTGGAAGGGTATTGTCTTTCCACACTTGGGAGGCAGGCCACTACTCTAGTGGTCAAGATCATGTCATTGTCATAAGACCTGCAGTGCCAGAGCCCTTAAGGGTCCAAGTGAGTGACATGGGCCACCCCAGCTGTGTTATGTAAGGGGAAACCAAAGCTCAGAGAAGGGAAGGGTTTGCCTAGGGTTACCCAGCAAGTTGGTGGCACAGCTAAGCACCAGAGGAATCTCCTGACTCCCAGGCTGGTATCCAGGGACATTTACTTAGGACTCACTGGGAGAGGGCCACAGGGTGAGGCACCAGATTTGCATCAACTGCATGACTGAGGACAAGTTGGTTTACCTTCTCTAGGACTCAGTTTCCCTGTCTGGCAAGAGATTGCCAAGAGAGTCCCCAGAGATCACAGCAGGACGTGTGCGTAATGGAGAGTGGGGGGGACACAGTGGCTGACTTCCTGGGGGCCTTGTGGGCCCATCCCGGGTGACACCATTTTCTTCTTCCTCTCCAGCTGGTGTTCCCTCTGGAATGGTTTCCGCTCAACAAGCCCAGCGTGGGGGACTACTTCCACATGGCCTATAACATCATTACACCTTTTCTTCTGCTCAAGGTACAGCCCCAGGCCCGCCTCCTCGGGCAGCCCCGCCTCCTCGGGCAGCCCCGCCTCCTCGGGCAGCCCCGCCTCCTCGGGCAGCCCCGCCTCCTCGGGCAGCCCCGCCTCCTCGGGCAGCCCCGCCTCTCGGGCAGCCCCGCCTCCTCGGGCAGCTCCCTCTACTGCCCTGCTACCTAGATCCAGCCGGGAGCCGGGTGGAGTCTGGGGCCCAGCAGAATCAGGCTGTTCTCTTGCCTGACCTGGGGATGCACGCTGTGATTGAGGAAGCTGTTGGGGGCCTGTGGGTCCCAGGGGAGGCAGGGAATGCCTCTGGTCAGGAAGGATGGAGGAGGCCTCCCTAGGAGGGACATTTGAAGTGACCATCAGTCTGGTCTGCTGAAAGTGAATGGAGGAGGTTCAGGGCAGAGGGACCTAAGACAAGCATGCTTGGGAAACTCTAAGGCATTTGAGGAAGCCGGGGTGGAAAGAGTGATTGGGATGTCCAGGGAGATGTCAGGGATGGTTGGAAAGGCCATGGGGACCTAGGGTGGCAGGGCCGTTTGGCCTGAGATCCCTGATATCACAGGGACTAAGGACTGGTCAATTTTCCCTCTGCCAACTGCAAGCTGGTAAGATAACTGTCACCATCTACTGTCCCTGTCATTTTAAGAAAGATACCTCAAATTACCAAAAGTTGGAAGGTGATAATCTCAGAACTCAAAGGAGTCTTTTCTGTGGCATAATTTAGTTATAGAAGCACCCTCATCCCCCTGTTTGCTGTGACCCAGTAGCTCAGAAGTTGCAGGGTCCCTTCAGTACCTGATGCGGCCACCCACGGGTGCTATGATTGTAGATGCAGCTGAGAAAGTGGGAGGATGGGCCTGGGGCCTGGAACCTGTCATCTCCAGCTCCTGTGCGGCCTCAGACAAGGAGCTGCCCCTCTGTGTCTCTGTCTGTCCTGGGAAAAGGGGGTGCGCCCCTTGGCCCCTGCAGGCTTCACAGAGACCATGTGAGAAGCTGGCATGGGGGCCCAGCAAACGGACCCACTCCCGAGTGACTTTCCAGCCAGTAGCGTCCATCACACCCCAGGTGTCGGAAGGGAACAAGAGGGCGTCACATACTGTGAGGGGGAAAGGGGTCGGGCTGTGGGGACACACCTCACTCTGCACCCCAGCTCATCGAGAGGTCCCCCCGGACCCTGCCGCGTTCCATGATCTACGTCAGCATCATCACCTTCATCATGGGCGCCAGCATCCACCTAGTAGGTGACTCGGTGAACCACCGCCTGCTGTTCAGCGGCTACCAGCACCACCTGTCGGTGCGCGAGAACCCCATCATCAAGAACCTCAAACCGGAGACGCTGGTGAGGCCCCGCCCTCTCCTGCGGCTGAGCACCATTGGCTCAGTCTGCCCTGGGGGGCGCGTAAAGAAATTGCCCCGCCCACAACCGCTGGAGGTGGGCTCTGTGTTCCCAGCCTGGCTGCGGTGCTCTAGACAAGTTAGCTGGCTCCCACCTGGGCCTTGGGATAAGAGGCCAGGCCCTGGGGGTGGCAAATGAGGGCAGGTGGGGTAGGCTGGGCAGTGGTGGAGGGTGACCAGAGGGGCTGCTTGGGGCCAGGCCCCTTCCCCCGAGAGCGAAAGGAACCCATCTAACCAGCCGCTCCCTGCCTCCTGCAGATCGACTCCTTTGAGCTACTCTACTATTACGACGAGTACTTGGGCCACTCCATGTGGTGAGTGATGGTCCAGTGGCAGCCTGGAGAGTGCCTTTCCGAGGCTCTGGCCCCCCTTTTCCTGTGTTCAGGGGAGCAGCTGCAATGGCGCTGTCTTCCCCTGGGAGGCGCTGTGAGCATGGCCGCAGTCGAGCCCTGCCCGGCCCCCGCCCGCCTCCTCCTGGCCCGCAGTGCCCGCGGCGGCCGCAGGAGGGCAGTGAGCGGCCGTGATCCTGCCTTGCCAGCCTGGGGAGGCTGGGGATACAGCCTGATAAACAGCCCTCGGAAGACCGATGCGGGGATGAGCTAGGGAACCCCGCAACCAAATCAGGCCAAGCTGGGGCTAGGGGGATTCTGTTTGTATGCTCCCTCACCCCAGGGGAAACTCCTTCACCCCAGGTCTGTCGGAAACCTCAGGGATGGGGGCTCAGCCTCAGGATTCAGGGCCCAGCTGGGAGCCTCCATCTGTTCCAGGCCTCGCTTCCCGCGCGATAAACAGAGGAGTGTTGGGAAGGGTGGACAGCCAGTGAGTGACAGGACCTCTGGGGACCTGGGTGGCCTCACTCCTAAGTGAAGACCCTCTGTGACTTCTCGCACATCTCACCCTGGTGTTCCCAGGGTCAGCTTCAGGCCCGGAAAGTGGCCCTTTCTGGCTCAGCGGGTTCAGGGGTCTCCGGGACTGTGTCTGGCAGTTCTTCTCTGGCCTCTGCAGGAACACCCTTCCTTTGGAAGCTTGGGGAGGGGAGGAACAGAGACATAGCTGGAGAGAGCCTGGGAGTGTAAGGGAGGGGTAAGGGTGGGCTGAGTGGGTAGGGGGCTTCCCAGAGCCCTCAGAGGCAGATTCTGTTCTCTCCTTTTAACCCAGCCCTCGGCCTCTTAGCCGTGTGGGGAACACTCATTTTGGCCTGCGTGGAGCCGGGGCTGTTTGTGACTGGGGGTGTGCATGAGACAGAGGCACCCCTGGGCCCCTCCACATGGAGTGAGTAAGGTGCCGGGTCCCAGGGTCTCACTCTATAGTCTCAGCGTCTTGAGTTGCACGGGCCCAGGGAGCAGGTCTCATCTTCCTGGTTCCATCCCTGTCCCACCTTGGGTCCCCACCATAGGAAAGACCGAGCAGGGGTGAGCACCAAGTCAGGCGTTTTGTACTCCATGGGACCGTGGAAGGCACAGGCTGTGGAGCAGGGAGGCTGGGAGGCAAGGACGGCTGGGGCAGCTGGCAGGCCCTGAGGCGGTGGCCTCCCTGTTGTAGGTATGTCCCCTTCTTCCTCATCCTCTTCATGTACTTCAGCGGCTGCTTCACGCCCACCAAAGCCGAGAGCTCGATGCCGGGGGCAGCCCTGCTCCTGGTGGGGCCCAGCGGTCTGTATTACTGGTGAGTGGACATCGGCCTCTGGTGGGGACAGGTGCTCGGTGAGCCACGGCGGTAAAACTCTGAGCCGACCTCTAACTTGCTGAGTGACGGCTCTTCTCTATAAAGTGGACTGTGTTGGAGCCCCGTGATACCTCTTTGTCCCTGAAGAGCCAGGCCTTGAATGTGGCAGGCAGGCGGGAGGAAGCAGCGAGGTTGCACAGCCCCCCTCCAGCCTCTTTGCTCCACCTCTCCGCCCCTCTGTGCTACCTGGGGCCAGTAGAACCCCCCTCTGTCACCAGGTGCTGTAGAACTCTGTGGGCCTCAATTTTCTCCTCTGTGAAATGGGGATGATGCTACCTGCCTGTCTCTCTCTCAAGAGTTGGGAGGGTCCAGGGGAAGAGGAAGGGGCTCTATAAACTGGAAAGGACGATAGAGGTACACAGGGCAGACATGGGGGAGTCCACATCCTCAGGGGCCCTCACCTGGTTCCCCTCCAGCTCACCCTTTCTTGGTCCCCTGCCAGACAGACAACCCAGGCTCTTATCCTTCCTGTCATTTCTAGCCCAGTGACAGGTTCTCGTGACTGTGGGTGGCATAGGAAGGACTTGGGTCAGAGGACTAGGCCTTCATGGCTCCCAGAAAAAGGAGCCTCCTCCAGGGCCTGCGCCTCACTGGTTGAGAGGGCCAGCTGAGACAGGATTAAAAGAAATGGTTGCAGAGCAGAGCAAGAGGAAGAGAGGTTAGACTCAGGAAGAGCTTCCTGCCCAGTTCTTACACACAGTGTGCTGGTGTGGTGGCAGCTACAATCATCACGGCAGCCCTCTGCTGAGCACCACACTTGTCCAAGTGAGAGAGATGTATACAGAGCAGTCACCTGGGGCAGTAGGACCAGTTAGGGTGCAGTGGGTAAGAACTCAGCTGCTAACCAAACAGTGGGCAGTTCAAGTCCACCAGGTGCTCCTTGGAAACCACATGGTGCAGTTCTGCTCTGTCCTAACAGGTTTCTATGGGTCAGAATCATCTCAGTGGCAAGGAGTTGGGTTTGGGATGTTTTTTGAAATGGGTTCTAAAACAGGGACTCCGAGGGGTCATGTGACTTCCCTGAGGTCACTGCAGAGCCATGGTTTCCTAAATGGGGTGGGTCACCAATGCAGTTCTCCCATGAGAGACAGAGAAGTGGACCATGTGACCTCTCAGGTTTCCTCCAGCTATACCTGTGCTCCTGGCTATCTGCTGTGCATGGCGTTGGGAGCTGCAGGGGACCCTGGAGATCTGAGGCTGTGTCCCAGCCCTCAAGGAGATAGTTACTCACAACTCTGCCAGTGGAACAAACTCAGATGGCAACAAAACAATCTGGTAACATAAATGCATAAGCAGGCACCACAATGAGGCAATAGGGAATGGTGGGGACTGTGGCTAACTGCAGACCAATGCTGTCTCTAGAAGGAGTACTGCTTCCTCCTCTAGTCAGCAGTTATCATGTGGGAGCACAGGCCTAGTGTGATCAGACAGCCACATTTTGGGGTAAGCTCTTGATGTTTAACACATGGCAGCTATTGATGCAGGCTAGTATGCTACCTATGGGATGTGGTTAGAGTAAGTGGTTCCCTGTGCCTGGACTGATAGTGTGGTTCTCAGTTACAGGGAGGGGTGCTGGGAAGGAAAGGGTTGTCACGGCCCTGCCTCTCCCACCCACTGGCCTGTGCAGGTACCTGGTCACCGAAGGCCAGATCTTCATCCTCTTCATCTTCACCGTCTTCGCCATGCTGGCGTTCGTCCTGCACCAGAAGCGTAAGCGCCTCTTCCTGGACAGCAATGGCCTCTTCCTCTTCTACTCCTTCGCCCTCACCCTCCTGCTGGTGGCACTCTGGGTCGCCTGGCTGTGGAATGACCCCGTGCTCAGGAAGAAGTATCCGGGTGTCATTTATGTCCCTGAGCCTTGGGCCTTCTACACCCTCCACATCAGCAGCCAGCACTGACTGGCCAGCACTGGCCACTGGTGGTCTGCTGGGCAGGCTGTGGGCTGGGAGGGCATCTGAGTGGGCTTTGTGTGTGCACGTGTGTGTGCGTGAGTGGGTGCGTGTGCCACAGTGACTGAGGACATGGGCAGGGCGGGCATTGTGCACATGGATAGGTGTGTTTGTGTGTATATGCATGTGGGCTGCTGAATGTGTGTGCACTGAGTGCGTCTAGGACTTCACTATTCTGATCCAGTTTCTGTTGGGTTTGGGTCTTTTGAGTTTAGAAGGAGCATCAGGGCCCCTGTCCTGTGTTCGTCACTGGAGTCTGGGCCATTGACCTCGCTTTTTGGGGCTGTCTCCTGGTGGCTATCTGGGAGAGGCCAGGGAGGAGAGGAAGCAAGGAGAGCAGCCTGTCCTTCAGCACTGCCCATCCTTCGGGTCCACCACTGACCTGAAAGCTAACTTGCTAGGTTCCATGAACTTGCTGTGTGCTGTTGAGCAAATCATTCCCTTCTCTGGGCCTCTTTTGCATCTGATGGTCCATGGTCCGCGGTTCTGGGGTTACACATTCCTTGGGGCAGCTTTGGGACAGGTGGTTAGATCCTGGAGGCCCAGCAGCCTGTCACTGCCTTCTCACACCTAGGAGGTGTGTGTGTACTCCAAACCCTCACCCCACTTCAGGCCCCTCACAGTGTTAAGCCTCCTCCCATCCGTACTCTGCCCCCTGGAAGCCAGAGGCCCAGCTTACTTCCCAGCTGTACCAGCCTGAGCTTGGGCCTGGGCATGTTGGTGCACCCATCTCTCCCTCCTCCTGCCAGAAGCTCCTGTTGCTCTATTCCTGCTTCGGGAGTATTCAGGTGACCCCGCTGGATCAGCAGGCCACAGGTGTTTGAACTGCACTGAAGGCCAAGTTCACATATACTACCCTGGGCTCTCTGGCCACTATAGGGCTGGGGTGATCACCTTGAAGTTCTCCAGCCAGGCTTGTCCTGACCTGAACCATATGCTGGGCCCTGCTCCCAGAAAAAGGCATCCTCGTTGCCTGCAAATGTGCTGGGGGAGCACTGAGCCCTTTTCTCGCAGGATGTGGGCCAGGCTGCATGTGGCTAAAGGCAGAAAAGCCTCATTTCGGGGCCAGCAGTGACCCATGTGGGCCTCAGCCCTGCGCCACCTCCCCAGGGCCCAGCCTTCTCTCCTCAAAGTCTCAGGTAACCCCGTGCCCCAGCCTCTCCCTCCATGTTAGGGCCTCTGCAGCCTCAGGGCTCCTTTGGGTGGCACTGCCAAGGCTGAAAGGTGTCAATAAAGGCTTTGCGGAGCCTGACTGGCAGCTGTTTCTTGCTTTATTGTGACTTGGGAGGCAGGAGGGTACCCCCTGTAGTACGGGAACTGGGTAATTTGGGGGGCTGCCCCTGACAGCAGCTCTAGACAGATCCCAAGGCCTATCCAGGTGCCCATCTGGCTGAGAAGAGGCACAGGGACTGCCTGCTGGCCATCCATACCACCTCATAGGCTCTCGGGGTGAGGACAAGAGGGGCCTCCTCTTCCTCAGGTCTCTTCAGGGGACTTGGGCCTGGGAAGGAAGGTAGAATAGGCATCTCCAAATTGGCATCTAGATGTCCTGCTTCGTCTGCCAGTCCCATTCGAGAGGCTGAAGCTGAGAGGATGCCCTTTGGGGTCAGTGGAGGGCAGCTGGTTTGCTGGAGGCTGTGCCCAGCCTTGGGTAATCCCTTTGATCCCTTGCAGCCTCGGCTCTGTTTGTTCCAGAGTATTCAGCCTCACTTAGTTACTAGGGACTCACTTGCTGGGGGGAGTGTCCTCAGCAACACAGGGAGAGCGGCGCTGGAGGAGATGGCTGGGACTCTCTCAGGCTGGGCCTGGGAAGAAGCCCCCCAAAGAGACCACTCCTCTTATTCCTTCTCTCTATGGCAGGCCTGCTCCTGCAAACGCCTGCTCCAGGGCAGTCCTCCACGCGGACTTGGTAACTGTCTTAGGAGCAGAGGGACGCCCGGCTGGGTGGGGCCCAGAGCAGCTACAACTTGGGGGCCTTGATAAGCAAAAAACCAAACCCATCACCGTCAAATCAATTCCGACTCATAGCAACCCAGCAGGACAGAGTAGAGCTACCCCATAGAGTTTCCAGGGAGCGCCTGGCAGATTCTCACTGCCAGCATTGTGGTTAGTAGCCATAGCACTTAACCACTATGCCATCAGGGTTTCCAAGAAACACAGTGAAGAAATAAGGTGTGAAAGTGACTAGAACTGGAAAAGAAATCCAGCGAATTATAGAGCCTTGGACACCTGTCTCCTTGATACAGCTCTCTAGGGAGCTGGCTGGGACGCATCCCTACAAGTACTTCGTGATTGCAGCCTGGCTTCAACCCTCTCAGAAGCCTGTAGGCTGATAGTACTCCACAAGCCAGTCACCTGGGGTAGCAGGAGGACCGGTTAAAAATGCAGGTTCCCAGGCCCCTCCCCAGATCTGCTAAATCAGAAGCTCCAGGGGTGAGGCTTCCAGGTGATTCTCACACCTACTCAAGTCAGATCCACCACCGTAGGCCCTGGCTACTCGGTGGTCCCTGGACCAGCAGCTCTGGGTCCACCGGGGCTTGTGGGAAGGCAGGACCTCGGCCCACCTCAGACCTGAGTCAGCCCTTTAACGTCATCTCTGAGTGAGCCATTCCTACACAGCATCTTACGTGAGTCCCCTGGGCTCCGTCCATCCTGGGGCCTAGGGCAGGATGGTGTGGGTCCCTGGAGCAGTTTCCAGGGACTGTTGTAAGAACCGTACACATGGGAGCTTAAGGTAACAAATTTACTGTCTGCTTCTGGGGACTAGAAGTGCAACATGCAGGTGCTGCAGGCAGTGCCCCCCGAAGGCTCCAGGGAGACTCTAGCCTGGTTCCCTCCTAGCTCCTGGTGGTCGCCTGCAGTCCTTGGCTTGTGGACACATCCATCTCTGCCTCTGTCAGCACACTTTCTCGTGCCTTCCCTTTTCCTGTAAGGACACCAGTCTTTGGGTTTGGGGCCCATCCTACTCCAGCCTGACCTCATTGTCATGTGATCACTTCTGCAGCACTTTCATATGAGCTCACATTCATAAATTCCAGCTAGACCTGAGTTTGGTGGACACTTGAACCAAGGACAGGCCTGAAGCGTCAGCCCTGTGAGTCCACTGTTCTGGGGCATGTGGGCCTGGGAGAAGCAAAGCTCAGCAGACCTCTGAGGACCACGTCTGTGCACCCAGCAGGTGCCCCCTGAACCTGCAAAGAGCTTAGACTGGAAGCTCGGGGGTAGACGAACCTCGTGGGGAGAACATGCCCCAAGATTGAGGACAAGCTTGTCCCAGACTCTCAGGGTGATGAGAGGAAGGAGAGCTGGCATGTCAGGGTGCCTGTGCCTGCAATCCTGGGCCTCCAAGGCTGGGGAGAGGGGCAAACACCAGGAGCTCTGGGTAAATCCTTTTGAAGATGTTAGGGCCCATTGGGGAGGGCACAGGAGGGAGAAAGAGCTTCCTGGGGTTCAGAGAGTGGAGCAGGAGGGAAAGGAGCCAAAGGAAGCATCCACCCCCGGCCAAAAGAGGCCAGGGTTCAAGAGCAAAGGAAACAAACTGCCAGCCCCAAGTGGTACTGCAGATGTGTTTTGAAGGGTGTGACACAGCCCTGCAGAGCATACAGCTTCCTGCACATGTGCAGCCCACCCTCCTGTGGACACCAACCCGACACAGGCAAGCTAACCGTAAGTGCTACATTGCTTGGCAATGTGTAAACATGAAGAGGGAGTTTGCAAGGATCTGTCAGTTCGGATGCCTTCGAGGGCATGCAGCCTCAAATGTGAGAGCCCTGGCAGTGTAGTGACTAAGTGGATGAGTGCTGCGGCAGTTCAAATCCACCAGGCGCTCCTTGGAAACTCTATGGGGCAGTTCTCCTCTGTCCTGTGGGGTCACTATGAGTTGGAATCAACTCAGCAATGATGGGTTTGGTTTCCCCATGTAACTCCAAGGGCAACACCCTAGTAGTGCAACAGTTAAATGCTCAGCTGCCAGCTGAAAGATTGGCAGCATGAACCCACCAGCAGCTCAACCGGAGAAAAGCCTTGGTAGTCAGCTCTCTGCGGGGCAGTTCTAATCCGCTCTATGGGGTCGGAATTCACTTCACACACAGCAGCCACCAGAAGTCAACACACTGACCTAAACCTCAAAGAAAAGCATGGCTCCTCTCCTGCTAGAGCCCTCCTTTGCAAAGGACGAGTGACTGCATGAGCGTAGCTGATGGAGCTGTGGTCCGCTCCCACCAGGCTTCCCATAAGCCTCTGCTCCACCCAGAGCCCTTCCAAGGCCCAGGGGGCCTCCACTTCCTTCTCCTGCCTTCTGTGTGAGGGCCGGCCCTTCCTCCTCCTCACACCCAGTGGGGAGGAGTCAGGGTCCCCAAACTGAAATTCTCTGGATTGAAGAACAGCAGGAAGAGGTCACTGGAGAGGCACAATCTGGATGCCAGAAAACTTGCCACATGGAGGTGCGGAAGAGGGGAAGAAGGAAGAGAGGGAGAGAAGACCAAGGGCAGCCCTCCCCCCCAGGTCATGTGCCTTTGTGCAAATTAGAAACAGGTCTTGCACACTTCCTCTGGCCGGAGGCTCAGGGCTCTCTTGTGCCTGGTCCAGGACCCCTCAGGCAGGGCACAACCTGTGTGGCCAGACCCCACGGCCTGGCAGATTTAGACCCTCATAGACAAGCCAGACTACGGCTCCAGCGCCACAACAGGGAACTGGTGATGAGAACCCACACAAGACCAGCCCAGCCCAACTCCTCTGGTAAACAGCCCCAGCATGCCCTTGTTTCCTTTATGAGGGGAGGGGAGCAGCACAAACCACTGAGGGCATTAGGGGTGTCAGCAGCTTCTGCTGGCAGGGATGGAGCTGCTGGAGTCAGAGGTCGGGAAGGAAGGAAAGGAGGCTGGGGGAAGGCTGCCTAAGAGACTTTCCTTCAAGCCCCCTGAGGGGCTGGAGACCCTCGCCCAGGCGTTCAGTCCCACAGGGAGGGATGGGAACTGACTAGGGTTTCTGTTGGCCATTGGATTCTCTCGGCAGCCCTGTGATGTAGCACAGAGGGGAAACTGAGACACAGACAGGAGTGATGACTTGACCAAGGTCACTCAGCAAGACAGGGCAGGGGGAGGATTTGAACCCAGGTCTGGGAGCCCCAAAGTCTGGGTCCATTCTGCAAGACTGCATTCCACGGCTTTGGATTCAGAGACATGTTATCCCTGAGGTGTGCCATCTTGGACAAATTTCACTCTTGCCAAGAAGATATGTGTGCTGAGCCTTTAATATGATACCATGCGTCCTGCACAAAGCACAAGTGATGTGTATCCCTCCCCTCCCAGCTTGGTGCCGGAGGAGAGAGAAGGTCCCCTTGAGGCAGGTGAGGAACGGGACCAGCCCCACTCGAACAGCCCCTTTCTGTGCTTCTGACCTCTTTGGAGTGCAGGGTGCCCAGAACGCTCATTCCCTGAAGGTTGCTATAATAGCATAGTATGAAATAGGGGACTTTAAAGGATGCAAATTTAACTGCTGACAGTTTTGAGGGCTGCAAGTCCAAAGCAGATGGTGTGGCTCCCTTCTGGAGGCTTCCAGCGGGACTGCTCCATGCCCCTGTCCTAGTTCTGGTGAGCAGGCGATCAAGGGTTGCCGAGAGAAGCAGGGTCTCAGCCGTGTGGCTCCCTTCTGGGGGCTTCTGGAGGAACTGCTCCGTGCCTCTCTCCTGGTCCCTGGTGAGCAGGCTATCCTTGGCGTTCCTTTGCTGTTGATAGAGGTGTCTGTCTGCATCATTGCCTGGCTTCCCTCTGAGTGCCACTGTATCCTGTCTGTCCTGCTCCTTTATAAAGTGCCACAGAGCAGGGATTAGGGTCAGGACAGGGAGGCCTGGTGGTGCAGTGGTTAAGCCCTTGACAGTGATCTGAAAAGTCAGACGTTGGAACCCACTTGCCATCCTCTGGGAGAAAGGTGTGGCTGTCCCCATAAAGATTTACAGCCTCGGAAACCCTGTAGGGCAGTTGTACTCCCTCCTACAGGCTGCTAGGAGTGGCAATCTGCTTGACAGCAGAGGCTTAGGTTTTGGTTTTCTCCTCTGGTCTGCCCTCTTTAACTTACCTGTAACATCTGCAAAGAAATTTCCCCAAACAAGAGCAGATCTGCCAGGGCTGGGGTTAGGATTTCGCTAAGGTTTCTAGGAGGACACCTTCACCCATTAGTACTCAGGAAGGAACAACAGCCTCTGTCTGTCAGCTCCAGTGTCAGCCTCTGGGGGCTGGGGCCCCTGAGTCCAGGGAGGGCCCCCTGCAGTCCCGCTTCCTCCAAAGCACACCCGCCTCACCTGCCCAGGCCCTGGCTGGGGCACCAGCTGGGCACCGGAAGCTGGAATCTGACCCCTGTGGCGTCAGGCCTTGTCTCCATAGCAGTGAGGATTTATTACTGAGGCCTCTGCCTGGCTTGGTGGACTTTCGACTTGAAGCCGGGAGGAGATCGCCAGTCTGGGACCAGGAACTCCGCGGGAGGCACCCAGAGACCAGGACAGATGGTGAGTGACAGTCTGTGTCCCTGGCTGGCCCACTGGGCTGGGGAGGAGGATTTCATGGAGCCCTCCCCTGACTATCCTCTTTTCTGCTGCAGGCCAAGTTTCTTTCCCAGGACCAGATTAATGGTAGGTTGTGTTTGCCCTTTCCTTAGCAACTCACAGCGAAATATGGGTCTCATTAGGCAATTTGCTCTGCTATTGTTGAGCGATGGAAGGATGGTGGCTGGCTGCGAGCTGCGGGCTGGGCCCACCCACAGGCAAGGGGTGGCTGCCGCCGGAGCACTGCTCCTGGAGGTGGGGGCTAGGGCTCCCAGGTAGGATGGTGGTTTTATATTCATCAGCAGGGATGGTGGGAGACATAGCCAGCTAGGTGTTTCTCCAGAAGCTGGTTGGTTTTTATTTTATTTTATTTTTTGTAGTAGGAGGAAGTGAGGGGATGGAGAGAGACTGTTAATTAGCTGTGGCTCAGGCCTGTAAAAGGGACGAGCAACCAGGCCTGCCTCATCCGGCAGGATCCTTCCACTTTCTGGGCCTCAGTCTTCCCATCTGTAAAATGAGGGTAAGACTAGATGGTCTCTGAGGTCCCTTCTGCCTGGACTTCAAGACTAGCTCAGTACTAGCTCTTTATCCCCTGGCCAGTACCCCCCAGCACAGGATGGCCTCGGTGTGTAGTTCTGTCTTCAGAAGGCCAGAGGAGAGTCAGGTTACAGAGAACTTGACTGGAGCTGGGTTACTGAGAACTCAGGGAGCCACACCTGCACATGGAAGCAGCGTGGCTGAAGTACCAGAGCCCGGCCTGGAGCTCCCTCCCTGAGGGAGGCACTGCCAGCTGTCCCTGCAGCAGTCCCAGGGCTGGGCAGCCACGGGGCCTGAGAGTCCACCTTGAATAATCCCATTCCTTGGGGTGTCTGCTGAAATGTTGCCTTCTCACTGAAACTTTCCCCACTGAGCTGCTTGAAATAGGATCACAGCCACCTCAGGCCTGTGGTGCCCCAGGCCTCCTGTCCCCCAGAAAGTGGGTTTAAGGTTATCCGGGCAGGGTTTCCACCACCCAGGTATCAGAGTGTGGTATGGAAGGACAGCAGTGGAGGGGTGGGCTTCAGGAGGACCTGTCTTAGATTCTCAGAGGAGGGCCAAAGTCAAGGCAGTACCTTTTAAAGCACGGGGCTCAGGACAGGGGGCCCTCTTCCATGGGTGGACTTGGGGATGGAGTCCAGCTGTCGGTCTCAGCATCCCCTATTTTACCTCAGTCTCATTCTGAGGCTCACTGACCCCTCTGTAGGTCTCAGGAGGACAGAGGTGTAAGCTGCTCTTTGTATCCTAACCCGTGTGGTACCAGGAGTCCATAAATGTATAATTACCACATGGACAGGGAAGCCTGCTGGAGTGGGAAGCACAGGTGCTTTGGAGGCAACAGCACCTGGGGTCCATCACCCCTGAGTCTCAGTTTTCTCATCTGTGAAATAGGTAGAGTGGTACCGCCTCACTGGTCTGCTGTGACTAACAGACAGTGGGAGATGTCCTGGCCTGACCCTGGGCCTAGTGCAGGGTGGGTGCCAGCAAGTGTGTGCTGGAGCTGATGGGTACATTTTCAGGAGTCTTGTGGGCTGGTTGTGAAATGCAGCCATTCTGTAATAATGTAGAATGAAATGATATCCCAATCACTGCATCTATCAAGAAACTAAAAAGATAGCCAGCACTATTGCCATGGTTGGTGCTATGAAGGTTTTGCAAGAGGTTTCAGTTGAATGAATATAATTTGTACAGGGTGAGAAATATTTCACCACAGCCCACGTGCTGGATTTAATCACAGTACATTTGTTAGGAAAATCTATCAGCATTAATTCAACCTATCAAATCATGGTGGAATCTTCACTATAAGTTGGCTATGGATACAAGCAGTCAGCAAAATTCAGTTGTAATCATCAAGTTACTAGATGGGATTTGTAAGGAAGAATACTGTGCATTTGATTATCATTTGTAAATTCTGTGCTCTATTTCTCTGGGTGGGAAAAATATTGCCGCAGTGTTGACTGTGACTCCTGGCAATCCCTCATGTGTCAGAGTAGAAATGAGCCCCGCAGGGATTTCAAGGGCGAGTGTTCCAAAGTAGATCACCAGGCCTTTCTTCCGAGGGACCTTGGAGCAGGCTCAAACCCGCAACTCTTTGGTTAGCAGCGAAGGACACTGACCATTTGTACAATTGTACCATTTGTACATTTGTACATTGTACCATCTGTACAAACCCAAGGACTTCATCCCTTATGTCAGTAACATTTATAATAAAATTAAGGACACGTTTATTTATACACACCTTCCCATCAGAAACCCAGAAAAACCAAATCCAGGTCTGTCAAGTTGGTTCCGACGCCAAGTGATCCCGTAGGACACAGTAGAACTGTCCTGTAGAGTTTCCACAGAGCAGCTGGTGGATTTGAGCTGCTGACCTTTTGCTTAGCTGCTGTAGCACTTAACCACTACACTGCCAGACTTCCCATCAGAACTGCCTGTTAAACATTCACCAGCACACAGCTGGTGTTGCCCGGGCCTTTAGGGACAGCTTGTCCTGCTGTGGCGTATTGACATTTTCAAAGAAAAGACCTAAAGCGTTTTTTAAATGTAACCCAATGTAAAACCCAATTCTTCCTTTCCTTCAAAAGTATCAGAATCCTCTCTCCATGCCAGTCCTGTTAGAGACACTCGAGAGTCAGCAGAGAACATGGAAGACCCCTCACGGGGTTCATATCCCAGGGAGCAACAAAAACTGAAACCTTACCAGCTGCTGTCAGGCTGATGCTCTCCTGGCCATGCTGTGTGTGTCAGAGTAGAGCTGTGCTTCATAGAGTGTTTGAGTTATGACCTTTCAGAAGCAGGCCACCAGGCCTTTCTCCCAAGGGGCCCCTGGATAGCCTCACACCCTCAACCTTTTGGTTAAGAGCCCGAGGCCTAACTGTGGGTACCACTGGGCACTTACAGCAAAAGCGGTAAAACATCTAATGTAGTGAGTGGCAGAGATGGAAGGACAGGGCCAGTTTAAGGGGACCCCTGGTTGTTTCATTGTAGCCCTGGCTCCCAAGGCCTTTAAAAGCACTGTCAAGGAGAAAAACAGCTGGTGTGGAATGGACCACGTTTTAGCCTGACTGGAGAACTTTTCATGTTATAGACAAATCAGTGGTGGCCTCCACTGGTACTCTGGCCCTGTCAGTGTGAGGGCCAGTGGCCCCTAGCTGCCAACACAGGGCAGGGGGTAGGAGGCAGTGTGTCACCTGTTGACCTGTAGATGTGGCCCAGGGTATGACCGTGGCTTCCAGCACTGCTCTGAGGGGACAGTCATCACAGGATCAGATGGAACATGGAGAAGGATCTCTCACCCTCGGGCAGAGCCAGGCAGAAGGAATAGGTGAGGTGGCTGCAAAATATCCCAGGGTCCCCAGGAGCTGCCCCGGGGGGGGGGGGGGCTGCATTTAAGCCCTGTATGTGGGCTGTCCTCTTCTTTTCCCTCTGATATGAGGTGACAGAGCCATCCCCTGTCAGGAATTAGGTTTTTCAGGAACCAAAGGTGAGGTCTTTGACTGGGCTCTGCTCTCGCCCCCTGGGGCCACTCCAGCCCCTGCCACCTGGTCCTGTCTTTGATTTGTCCTTTCTGAAGCCCTCTCCCCTCAAAAAACCCATTGCCACAGAATCAGACTCCTAGTGGGACAGAAAAAGAACCGCCCCACAGAGTTTCCGCGGAGCAGCTGCTGGATGCAAACTGCCAGCCTTCGGGTTAGCAGCTGAGCTCTTCACTGCTGTGCTACCAGGGCTTCTTTGAAAGCTCAGACTCTGGAAAGTTCTGAAAGAGCAGATGGAGGCCCTCCATCCTCAGTCTCCCTGCATGCACAAAGGCTACTAATGGTCTCTAAGCCCCACCAGGCCTGCTGCCTTTTGCTGATGGCCTTCCAGCAATCCTAGACCAGAATAGTCTGCCAGCCAGGAGCGAGGAGGCCTGAGAACCTTAATTAAGGAACACAGGTGCTTGGGAGGAGCTTGGGAGGCTTCCTTCTGTCCACCTTCTCCCACTCTGCCATGGACCTCTGACCCAGACTAGAGGCGACAGTGGAGCCTAATGGGCAGTGCTCCCCATCGGGCAGGAGTCAGGCTGCTGCTCCAGTGGCTGTCCCAGGGTCCTGGCTCCAGTCTCATCTGCAAACTGGAGATAGCAGTGAGACCTGCCTCGCAGGTTGGCTGTGAGAATGAAAAGGGGGGCCTGGGAACCCCAGTGGTGTAGTGGTGAAGTTGCTATGCTTGCTAACCCAAAGGTCGGCAGTTCAAATCCAGCAGGTGCTCCTTAGAAACTCTATGGGGCATTTCTACTCTGTCCTATAGGGTCGCTATGAGTCAAAATTGACTCAGCAGCAGTGGGTTTGGTTTGGTTTGGGGGCAAAGTGCTCAGCTGGCATCGTTATTGTTATCAACTAAGGACGCTGGTCCAGCCCTCCGGGAAAATACACAGGTGGCAGAAGAAGCAAGCAGTAGAAGGGACACCTGGAGAAGGTGCAGTCCAGGGCCCAGGTGCCGCATACAGGGCCCCAGCTGGCAGGGGTCCCACCTCAGGGCTCCAGCAGACAGCTTCACCCCTTGGGCCTCAGTTGCCTATGCGGGAAGACAAATGGATTGGATTAGAATCACCTGTTAGGTGCTGCTGTGGCCCCACAGTGACCCATTTGACCGGAGCAGCTGGGCTCGAACCACCAGCCTTAGCAGTTAAGAGTGTAACCAGCCTTCAGGTTAGCAGTTCACAGCCAGGGCAGAGCCCGCCCTACTTCCTGCAGCAGAATCTCTGCCCTGGGGCTGTGGGGTTAAGTGTCCTGGCTGGATTGGCTGTGTCTGCTGTGTGGGGAGACAGAGGCACAGAGTCTGCAGATTCTAGACCCCAAAGGTCTGCTGGACTGTGAGTTTGCCAATCAAGGGGGCAGAGGGGAGGGTGAGCTCTGGCAGCTGCTTCCGCTTCACCTCCACCCCCTCAAAACCAAACACCCATTGTCTTCGAGTTAATTCTCACTCACAGTGACCCTACAGGACAGGGTGGAACCACCCCATAGGGTTTCCAAGGAGTGCCTGGTCATATCTACCCAGTACTAGGAAAAAAAGCAGTTCAGTGGGAAAGCAGCAGGCCAGACCGCAGTCAGACCCTAGAAGGGCTTTCTGACAGTCCCCTTGAAGTCTGTAAGAAGAGGTGCAGGACCTGTGTCTGACAACAGCTTGAGCATTCTGTGGCCTGGAGACAGGTGGCTAGGGCAATGGATTCCATGCGTGGACAGTTGTGACAATGGCAGTGATCGCCACCCGTGGCGGGAGGGCAGTCCCCGGTGTGGAGCAGTCTACATGGAATAGTGACCTGAAGCTGGCGACTGGGGCCCATCTAGCAAGACCACACAAGCAAGGCCTGGCAATCTGCTTCCATTAAGATTATGATTGTTTTTAAGTACTGGCTATTAGGTTCTGACTCAGCGGTCCCAGTGTCCCATCGGGTTTTCTCGGTAGTAACCTTTCAGGACCAGATCTTTCTCCCAGAGAGCCACTGTGTGGGTTCAAACCACTGACCTTTTGGTTAACTCGAGCACCCGCGGCTTGAGCACTTCCTATGTCATCACCAGTGTTCCCTTCCCTAGAGATTACAGCCACGAAAACCTATGGAACAGTTCTGCCAGGGCTCTTTTTTCTTTTTAAATTTATGGAGTGACAACCACTCTGTAACAGGCCTTCCCAGAGGGAATTTCTTGTTCTGAGAGTAACCCAGAGGCATTATTATCCCAGATGAACTGTGGTTTGCAAAGGTCCCCTGGGAGTCTGGGCATCTTGCCTGGCCTCCTGGGCTCCCTGGACTGGAGGGCAGACAACTTTGACTGTGGTTTTAGTGGGCTGTGGAACGGGAGGGGGAGGAGGGAGAGTTGCCGTAGGGGAGAGGAGGGAAGGAAACTGGGGAAGGAGGGGACAGCATTTGGAGAAAATGCAAGGACACCCAGTTAAAACTGCACATCAGATGAACAGCAAATACTTGTATGTTCCGTATACTATTTGGAACACACTAAATGTTATATACATCATTTATCTGAAATTAAATTTGGCCTGACAGGCTTGTGTTTTTACTGGCTAAATCCAGCAACCTTAGGAGCAGAGAAGAAGGGAGAGGGAGAAAAAAGGGGAGACGAGGGACCAGGAGGGACCGGGTAGGAGGAGGGGCAGGGACGAACAGCACTGCTGATTTTCCCATGGGGCTGTGCACAGAGTACAAGGAATGCTTCTCCCTCTATGACAAGCAGCAGAGGGGGAAGATAAAAGCCACTGACTTGATGACGGTGATGAGGTGCCTGGGGGCCAGTCCGACCCCAGGTGAAGTGCAACGCCACCTCCAGACTCACCAGATAGGTAAAGTGACCTGGGCCTGTGTGGGCTGTGGCTGAGAGGCCACCTGGGCTGGGGGTGGGCCTGGTGAGGAGCTCAGAAGTGTGCGGGGCAGGTGGTCGTCAGAGCTCACCAGGAACGAGCTGTGGAGACACCTGGTGAGGTACTCCAGTATCAGCCCACTTCCTTGAACCCTCATTTCCCAGAGGACCTTTGGGTCTAGGTATTCTGACAAGTGTATCACAAGCGTGTAATACAAACAGTGCCCATGAGGTGGTTCTGGTTTTGTTTTTAAAGAGACGTTTCCCTTCGTTGCATGCTTGCCACCTGCCAGGCTAGGCTCAGACAGGTGGGCACTGTCCTGGTTCCCACAGCTGGGAAGGTTGTTGGGAAGGGCAAGGCACAAAGCCCTGGGGTAACCTGATCAGGTTCTCCAGCTGGAGGTGGAAGCAGGATTGAAACTGTTCTGACTCTAAAACCTGACCTGCTAAAAATTGCGCAGTACTGCAAGAAAAAAGTCTGGACAAACGCCCATCCTGACGTTGCTGTGTTCCCTCTGGGGACGGGAGTGGGGTGACTTACATTCCTTTCCTGGTTGTTTCCTGTCTTTTTCACAGTGGGAACATAATGCACTTTTGTCATCAGAAACAAACACTAAGTTAAAAAAGAAAAGGAAAAACATGTTAGTGGGACACTGTTTGCTCCTGTCTCAAATGCTCAGGAAGGATGACTGGGGAGGGGAGGGGGACAGTGGCCTGGAAAGGGCACTTGACCTGGAGCCGTGAGGCCACTTGGCAGTCTCTGGACCTCAGTTTCTCCATCCATCAGATGGCTGATGACCATCTGCTGTGGTCATGGGAAGTCCCACAGAGAGTGGCTGCAGCAGCCTTGCACGAGTCCATTGTGGGGTGGGCCAGGCTGGACCCCTGGGCAGCAGGCCTGATGTGCAGTAGTTTGGTACCTGAGAGCCTCCATGTCCAGCTGCAGATGCGGAGCATGGTGTCTGTTTCCTGTAAACAGGAAGTTCAGACAGAAGAGCCCCTTTTCCCTCTAGGGGTGGGCTCTAGCCCCTAGGCATTCCTAGGAGGGGAACCTCTGGGGAGGCTGTGGAGGGTGGCGGGAGGCATGTGAACCTCCCAGGCTGGGAATGGGACTTGAGGCTTCAGGCAGGGTCACCCATCCACCCTTGTAGCTATCTGCAAGGGCTGCCAAGGGAGAGACATGGAGATTGGCCGGGGAAGAATGGACACGTGGGTGTCCTTCTGCAGTTCAGGGCAGATACGTGGGTGGACAAGCTGAAGTTCAGTGTGGACACATGGGTGTCCTTCCTGCAGTAGAGGGCAGAAGGGGAGCAGTGGGAACAGAGTATGGGGTGCAGTCTCCTGGTCCTGCCTCTGCTTGGGACGCCCTGAGCTTGTCCCTTTAGTAGGTGGATGGTAATTATAATCATAGGGCATTGTGGGGAGGAGGAAAGAGGGATACCCAGTCCAATGAACGGCTCAGGGTGGGGACCCAGAGGTGCGTCAGCCTCCCTGCACACCACCGCCACCATCATGAGTTATTTGGTGCCCCAGCTGGCTGGCAAGGCTTGGGTGGGAGGCCAGTTAGGTGGTCTCTCCCCAAAACAACCTTTTCCTGCTGCTCACTGTGCCATGTTGTGGGGTTTCCTAGAGAGAAATGGAGAGCTGGATTTCTCGACTTTCCTGACAATCATGCACATGCAGATAAAACAAGAAGACCCAAACAAAGAGATTCTGCTGGCCATGCTGATGACAGACAAAGAGAAGAAGGGCTACATCATGGCCTCGGAGCTGCGATCCAAGCTCACACAGCTGGGAGAGAAGCTCACCCACAAGGAAGGTAGTGGCCTGGGACCCCATCTCCCAGCAGCTGGAGTAGGGAGTTGGGAGGAGGCACTAAACCCGACTCGATGCCATCGGGTTGTGTAGACCACCACAGTGGATGCATGCCACTAAAGACAGGGACCAGACATCAATCTAGGGGAGCCCAGAGAGAAAAGCTGGGGACTAACCCAGGGCCAAGGTGAAGGGACAGCCTAGGGAAATGCTGCTGGGATAGGACACAGTTAGCACAGAGTCCGAAGGTCTCCTTGGGCCCTGCCCTGTGTTTAAGCTTTGACTCTGGGCCTTCATCTGTTGCCTGTCACACCCTTGTGAACACTGTAAGTCATCTTATAAATCCATTGCCATCGAGCTGACTGACTCATGGTGACCCTGTGAGTGTCACAGCAGAACTGTGCTCTGTAGGGTTTTCAGTGGCTGACTTTTCAGCAGTGTGTCACCAGAACTTTCTTCTGAGGCTACTTGGGGTAGACTGGAACCCACAGCCTCTCTGTTAGCAGCTGGGTGCAGTAACTATTTGCACCACCCAGAGACTGTGACCTACCTGATACTGATAAAGAATGGTTGTGGAGTGAGTGCTTGGGACTGGCAGAGCTGGGATTTGAATGCAGGTCCTTACGCTCTCCCCACTCCCACCTCCCATCTCAGCCCCTTTTCCCCCTCAGCACAGCAGGGCTTTGAAAACGTTCTGCTCAGCTCAGTCAGGGCTGACAAAGTGAAACCCAAAGGGACTTGAGTGATAACTGGAACAAGAAAAATTTCAGTAGAAGCTCTGCCAGAAACTTAATCTCCCTCTTGGAAAACAAGGGCAGTATGCATGTTGCATAGCAACCAAATCTCTTGAGTTGGAAACTGTTGCCCTGCTGAAAGATGCTGCTTTGAATGTGTGTTGCTCTCTGCAGTCCTGGCAATAATCCCATTTTAGCTTCAGCCTCCCAAAAGGTCTCACTACACCTCTTCTGAGTCTCCTATTCCAGGGATTTGATGTGTAATTTTTCCAGTTCTCCTTTACCCAAATTTTAAAAATTTGAGTCTGTTCCAATTTTGCTTCATCATTCGTGGCTGAATCAGTTTGAACTAGTTTGAAGACCCGCAGCACAGCTGTCCTTGCGGCCACTGATGTCCAGAGCTTCCAAATTTAGATGCTACTCTACTCCCTTTCCTCATGACTAAGTCAGCTGGAAGCACTCTTCCAGAAGGGGACTCAGTGGTGGCCTTTCCTGGGACAGTTGGACAAATGCTGCTGCCTGGAGCCCCACCAGGGGGCCTCTCTCTCACACCCTTCAGAAACCCAGCATGTCTTATCCTACTGTAGGACAGGATGGCCCTGCATCCTCTGGGAAAGCCCTTTGTGAACTGAAAGGATGACCCCAAAGGAGTCTGCCCCCAAAGTTCCACGAACCCCCTCAAAGGCTGGGATATCTAGCTTGGCCACCTGGCTTGCCTGTGGTGGACGTGGAACGGTTGGGCTAGGACCCAGCAGGTGGAGGAAAAAGGATTCATTTTGAGTGAACTTTGGGCTTTTCTCGGAGCTGGGATTTGTGGAGGAGTTGCACAGGTGTGGAGTCTGGTTTGTACCTGGGCTCCCCTCTTTCTGGGGAACCTTAGGTGAAGTTCTAAACCTCTCCTGATCTCCTCCATTGCCTCAGTGTAGTCCCCCCAAGACTCAGTCAGTCTGTTTAGATTTTATGTGCAGTCAGAAAGAGTGTAAAGCAATGAAAAATAATCCCTTAGAAGGCTGCTTCATCTTCCCCTGCTTGTCAGGGTGGCAGCAGTCACACTCTCATCTTTCCCTGTGGCAGTGTTCCTGTGAGCAGGGGAAAGCAGGTTCTCCTTCCCTCTGAGGTTCTGTAGCGGGCAGTGTCAGCAGGTGGGACCAGTCGGAATTAACCTTAATTCTTGTGCTTAATGAGCTCTGTCAAAGCAAATACCATGGCTCCCAAACATCTCTCATTTGTTTAACCAGCAAAGAAACATTTCAAAGGAACAGGTGATACATGCCAGAGAAGCCAGAAGACGGGTTTCACTTCCCCTTGCACTAGCGGGCAGGAAAGTCCGAACCCAAAGTAGGAATCCTCTCCCCAGGGTGAGCTGGAGAAAAGCTTCCCTTAGAAGTATTCTCCCTTCTGAGGCCCAGGAAGAGGCTGCCTTGAGCACCCTGGTTCTTCAAAGGGGGACAATGTATACTGCCATTGTACCCAGATGGCAGTGGCAGGACCCAGCACCTGGCTTTGAAGTGATGCACCCTCTTCTGGACAGGTGGTGGCCACGGCAGCCTGGGCTGACTGGAAGGGGCCCAAGAAGGCCCTGCTGCAGCAGGAGCTGGCACTGGGCACGTCCCCCGAGGACAGTTTTAACCAACAAGCTGATGGGTACACGTTTCTTAGTGGAATAAGATAAATGACAGTCTCCTCAACTTTCTAAAAATACCTGGAACTACTGTCACTGGATAGCCGCTTAGGCACAGAGCACAGTAATTACACTTTCAGGGACAGTTCAGCAGAGAGTCACAGGGTATGTCCTAACTGCCGAGAATTGTGTGTTGAGGACATCTAGGGCTGGGTGAGTCCCGACCGGGGAGTGAGAGTTTTTGCAGGAGGGTGAGGACGGTGCAGCAAGCCAAAGGAGAGTGAGCCTGGGGCCACTGCTGTGGAGATGCAGACGCTGAAACTGGGCTTCTTGCCAGTGCCCCTGGGACAGGCTAGTGTTTGGCTCCAGAATCTAGAACCAGAAGAAACAAGCAAATGATTTTTTTTAGCAACATCCGAATACAATGGCAGTTTTGTGGTCCTGGTGCCTGAGACACAGTAGGGTTTATTTTCCCTTATATTGCCCCCCACCACAAACACACTATTTTTTAAGAGGTGATGGTAGCAGATACCACTTGTCACAGTCTCCCCCTTGGGGTGGTGGGAAGTGCTGATCTGGAGAAGACACGCTGGTCAAGGGCAGGCCAAAGCCAGGGATGGACAGGCTTAGGTGGCGCTGCGGAGGGTGTCCTTTCTGCTGGGGTCTGGAGAGGTGGTCTGTGGATGGGACTTGAAATTCAGGCCAGAGATTTCTGGAAATACAGACACAGGGATCCAATATTCTCTTAAAAGAAAAGGCTAAGAGTGGCTTCAGTGACTGGAACCTAACCCAACCTTCTCCATCCCCAACCCCAGCCTCTTAGCTCAGAGTTGCCTCCAGTGGTCTTCAAGGGGATGGAGGTGGCTTGTCCCTTTCTGTTAACCTGTTTACTTCCTGGTCTACGCAAACCCTGCTGGCATAGTGGTTAAGTGCTATATCTGCTAACCAAAAGGCTGGTAGTTCAAATCTTCCAGGCTCTCCCCAGAAACTCTATGGAACAGTTCTACTCTGTCCTGTAGGGTCACTATGAGTTGGAACTGATGCAGTGACAGTGATGGGTCCTCGTCTATAAGAACAGTCAGTTGGACACTCAGGGAGAACTTCTCGGGAACCCTTGTCCCCAAAGAACTGCCTATCCTGTAACACTTAAAGCCAAACTGAAAAGTGCATGTGATTTGTTGCAGTGGACGAGCTTTTCAAGGAAGCAAATGTCGAACCCAATGGCAAGGTGCAGTATGATGAATTCATCCGCAAGGTGACCCTTCCTTCGAGGCATTGCTGAGCGAGGATGAGTGCCGAAGAGCCTTCCCGGGCCTGAAAGCTCCAACTGGTTAATATTTCCAAAGAAAAGTGTTCCTTTCACTCCAGGGAGATGGCCGATCAGCAGCAGAAAGTAACTGGCAGTGGAAATAAATAATTTTAGCGCTGACATCAGCATGTCTTTAATCAATGATTGATGTTGAGTTTCAGACCTACCATGAGTCCAGCACTTGAGAACACGGAAGGAGCCTGTGGCTTAGAATCGAGCCTGGGCTCCCAGCTGTGTGACTGGGCCTGTCACATCACCCCTCTGGGCCTCCAAATCCTGACTGAAGCGGGATTCCTACCCCCTACCTGAGAGAGAAGGCTTGGCTGCTAACCAAAAGGTCAGTGGGAGAAAGAGGCGTCAGGCAGCTTCCATAAAGACTTACAGCCTTGGAGACCCTATGGGGAGTTCTACTCTGTCCTGTAGGATCACTGTATGTCACACTCATCATCCACCTTTCTCAGGGAAAAAGCCAATACTAGCTGACACAGTAAGAGGCAAAGAGCATTAAAAAAAAAAAACACCTCATGACAACTTTTCTTGCAGCCCTGTGGGATCACTTACAAATTCTCATTTCCATCTGGACATACCATGCAGGATGTTCATTCAGACACAAAGTAGAGGGTAGGAACCCAGAACGTGTGACAAGGCTGTGCCTGTGACTGCGGAGCAGTGGGGAACGAGCTGACCCCCCATCTCCACACCAGAGGACACCAGAGGAGGTGGCCTCTTGCTTTCAGAGGACTTGCAATCTTCTGAGGACTTTCCAGCCCTCCTGCTAGAACTCCGAGCTGTCTGCTGGGCTCTGTCCACAACTGCAAGGGACTAGGATGGTTGACTCAAATGACACCAACTGTGGCCTCAAGCTCCTTCCTTGGGACGAGTGAAAAGCTGTAACGGGATGTAGCACAGTTGGCTGTGGTCATACTTGAAGCTGCAGCCATGGCCAGAGACATAGCAAGAGACCTGTGTCTGTCACAGGGAGCTGGTCCTTCTAGGACTCCTCCACCTCACAGGCTTTGAGTGAGGTATGGATTAGTGCTGCCTGACATTCAGGGACAGCCTCACATTCATCACGTCACTCCTAAAAGGGCTGGAGTCACACACACCAGCTTAGATCCTTACATGTATCAAAATTGGACTCTGGGCTGTGGGTTTGTCTAATGATATCTTAGCATTTAAAACAGAAGGAAATCAAATCAAGGAGTGTGCTTTTTGGGAGGCTATACTGTTGAAAGGTGCCATCAAGTCAGCTATGACTCAAAGTGAGCCTATGTACAACAGACTGAAATGTAGCCCAGTCCTGCACCATCTTCTTGGAAATTGTTGCTTTTTATGCTCCTTGTTGCAACCACTGAGGGTCTCTAGGAAGGGCCAGGCACTGGGAAGACTGCAGGAAGACAGTCATGTGAGTAGTCTTAGTGTGAATGTCTCACCTTGCTGTGTGGCTTCACACTGCAGGGGTCCTGAGAAAGGACAGAGCCCAGCATTGTAATTGCCTATGGGAATGACTACAGATTGCCAGGAATCGCAAATAAGGGTTTTGGTGGGAGGCAGGTAGTCAGTGTTCCCAACACCAGCTAAGTGAAGTTGTGATCATCCATCTGGGATGCCGAGGTCCCAAGGTGCAAGGGCTGATGCAGGTTTCTGTGGCACCCGAGACTTCTTTGAGACTATAAAGATGGCATTGCTGAATTGCTAATCCTGGTAGATGCCCATCAAGGGGTTACAGTGCTGAAGCTTCACTACCTTCATGGTGAAGCCATCTGAGAGCAGGTTACTCAGGCACCTTGTGTTGCTTTTTGCGGCCACCAGCTCAGCTCTGACTCACTGCCTGGTCCTGAGGCACCATCACAATCATAGCCACAATGGGCTGTTTGAGCTGATTGGTGGAGCCACTGTATCAGTCCATCCCATTGAGGGTTTTTTAGTTGCTGACACTCGAATCAAGTATAACATTCTTCTCCAGGTCGTTCCTGACAAAATTTCAGAGTATAATACTCCCTTCTAAGGCGCCTCCAGGCTGTACTTCTTCTAGGACAGATTTGTTTCTTCTTCTGTAGTCTATGGTATAGTCAATTTTTGCTAGCACCATAATTCAAAGGCATTGATTCTTCGTCGGTCTTCCTTATTCCTCATCCAGCTTTCACATGCTTATGGAGTGACTGAAAACACCATGGCTTGGGCCAGACACATCTGTTTTCAAAGTGACATCTTTAACACTTTAAAGAGGTCTTTTGCAGCAGATTTGTTTAGTGTAACATGTCATTGGATTGCTTGACTGGTGCTTCCATGGCTGTTGATTGTGGATCCAGGTAACATGCAATTGTGGACAACTTCAGTATTTTCTGTTTATCATGATGTTATCGCCCATATGCAAGTTCAAGTGAAAGCTAGAGAAAAGTCCACGGGAGACAAAGGACCACCTTGAGTATATCCCACCTGAATTTAGAGACCCTTGCAACAGATTTGCACTGAATACTAATGACTGGAAACCAGATCAGTTGTGGGGTGACATCAAGGACATAAAAAGCAAAAGATCATGAGAAAGGCAGGAAAGACAAGATCAAAATGGGTAGCAGAAGAGATTCTGGAACTTGCTCTTGCGGGTAGCTCAAATGAACTTAAGAAATGATGAAGTAGGAGAGCCAAACAGATTTCAAAGAGGTGCCTGAGAAGACAAGATCTGGAGTTAGAAAACCAAAAGGGAACAACAAAGCATTTCTCAAGCTGAAAGAACTGAAAACATTTAAGCCTTGAGTTGCAATACTGAAGGGTTCTATGGGCAACATACTGAATGAAGTAGCAGCATCAAAAGGTTAAAGGAATGTAGTAGTCACTGTACCTAAAAGAGCTGGTCTGTGTCCAGCTGCTCACACGTGATCAAGAGCAGAGGGCAACGAAGTCCAAACAGCACTGAAGACACTGGCAAAAAAACAAGGCTCCAAGAACGGACAGAAAAACCGAGATGTTTCATCAAGTGGATAAAATGCTCGAAGTGCTCACGCTCGTGTGCCAAGAAATCTGGGAGATGGCTACCTGGCCAACCAACCAGAAGAGATCCCAATTTATGGCCTTTCCAAAGAACAGTGATCCCAAGGAATGTAGAAATCACTAAATGACACTACTAATACCACGTAGAAGTTTTGCTGAAAAGAATTCAAAACCAATTGCAGCAGTACATCAACCGCCATTAACTCAAGGCAGATTCAGAAGAGGACATGGAACCAGGGAGATCACTGTTGATATCACACGGACGTCGGCGGAAAGCAGAGTACCACAAAGATTTTTACCTGTTTTATTAACTCTGCCAAGGCATTCAACTCCGTGGATCATAACAAATTATGAATAACATTATGAAGAATGGGAGTTTCAGAACACTTGAATTGTGCCCATGAGAAACTTGCTCATGCATCAAAAGGCAGTCTTTTGAAAAGAACCAGGAGGCACTGTGTGGTATTGTCAGGAAAGGTGTCAGGGTTGTATTCTGTCACCATCCTTATTAAATTTGTACATTGGCAACTGATAGCCAGCCAAGCCAAGTGCTGTTGAATCGGATCCAGAGCTGCTGTTTCACCTTCAGGCAAAGTGCAAGGTCTTGACCCACACTTTTTTTTCACTCATCACAGACATTAGAAAGCAAATCCTGCACAGCTCATCTGGCAGACTTAAGGTTACAGTGGTTTAGATGGCAGAGAAAAGGATATTCTGGGCCACAGTAATAACCGAGGGTCCTGTCCCTCAAAGCTTTTTTAAGTACCTGTATTTATCACTAAGTGCTTATTTATCAGACACCAGGTGCCCTAGGTTGATTCCAACTCACAGTGACCCTACAGGACCGACAACTGCTCCATAGGGTTTTCAAGGCTGTAAATCTTGACAGACTGCCACACCTTCTGCCCAGGGCGTGGCTGGCAGTTTAAACCAACCTTTCAGTTGGCAGCCGAGCACTGAACCACTGCACCACTGGGGCCTCCACAGCATGGTTTTAAGGTAGGTGCTCTGTTAACATCACTTCCTTCAGAGACAGTGCTCCAGAGTTGTCCTTAGGGCCCAGGGATCTTCATTGAGGAAGGTCTGTTCCCAGCTGAGGGTGTTCAGTGGCTTGGTGTCTACAATGATGCTGTTAACTGTTCCGCTTAAGCCTCTGCCCCAAGAGAGGGTGACAAACTAGTCCTCTGTCCTTGTCTCACACTTATTCCTGGAATTCCATTTGGCTTCCCTAGCCCTCTGTGTCATTTACAGGAAAGGCCATGGTGCTCTTGGCACTCAGATCACAGATACTTAAAGCCGATTTGAAACAAAACCGATGCCGTGGTTCATGACCACACTGGCCCCATTCCAATGAGGAGGACAGATGGCTGCTGTGTTCCTATCACTTACCTCAAAGCACACTGCCGGACAGTCACTTGTCATGCTTGGCAATCTCTGGCGGAATGGTGCTCTGGAAGCTCACAAGATGCTCCCTTTTCTTACCAGGACTGTCACCTGGTATACCCAGCAGTGTACTGTACAGGAGACAAATTAACTGAAGGCTTTTCTTTTATTACATCTAAAGAGCTCTACATAAACAGGTAACATTCAATAGGTAAACAATTTTTTTTCCAATGCATGTAATAAATATCTTCACTTGGTACTTTTTATACAAACTGACATTGGTCTACTATACATTTTTAAAAGCCATTTTACTGGTTTGGCATGCGGTATGGAAATTCTAAGAGAGAAAGTTTTAAGGCAATGAATCACAGATTTGAAGTTCATGGAATTTATGGTAACTTTTATATCTGTTTATGTACACAACAGCAGCACACTCTGGGACCACCAGCTCTTCCTCCCTCTTTTTGAAATCTAACCTGTGTTTTATTAAAAAACAGAATTCAACATATACTGGTAAAACAAAATTCTTACTAAAATAATTTCAAATATGCTTTAAAGTCTCAAAGATCTGGAAATACTTTATGTATTCAAAACTGATTTTTTAAAAAAAACAACACACAATATGCTTCCTACAGTTATTAATTTCAAGTTGGGATACAACTTCAGTTTCAGACATCTGACTCAAAGGAAAATCTGCCAAGAAACCGCATTTGTCAACAGCACAGGTGAACCCTTTCTCAGTAATGATACAGAATTGTGATAATGCCTACATAGGAAAATTTTAATGCTCAAAATAAATTAGTCAACCAAATATGGCATGGTTAAAGTTCAGATTGTTGCAAAAAGATGTCTCCAATAATGCCCACAAATTAAAAGCCACTTGAACCCTGCTACTCAAACAGCTGTTTCATCAAAGATGTGTCCACACACACCACACACACAGTACTGTACAGAAACACACACACACATGCTTCTTACAAAAGACAAAGGCAAGGGGAATGGTGACAACTCACCTACAGAATCTGAGAAAGGCTTTTTGTCTGCAGACAGCAGATCAGCACTGGCAGAGTGGGGACTGGGGACAGAGGGGAAGGAAGGAAGGAAGAGATGAAATCACTATGAGCTCCCCCCCCATTAGAAAATAAAGATGCAGTGCAGGCCTCTACTAATAATTACATAGAAGTCACGACTGGTATCAACCATGAGACCAACAGAATGATAAATACTAATAATACAACATTTTGGACAGTATATAACTGAAACATTAACTCCTTGCAGAATGGAATGAAATACAATAGAGCAATACTTGAATGGCTAACTTCTCCCATGGAGACATGACCACTGCCACTGGACAGGCAGGCATCTGCTTCTCCCTGTTGTTGGTTCTTCCCTTAGGTTGGTACAATGCAGGCAATGACGGGAAATTAACCTCCTCCAAAACTGGGCTAAAAAAAGGAGTGGGAAAGGTTTTCAACTGGATCATTTAAAGAGCTTGTAATTGAGCATCACACACAGTACTGATCAGTTTTGAGACCACTAACAGAAAAAGGAAAAAAAGGGCCAAGAAAATTATTCATCTTACCTTAGTTGAATAGAAATACATGTCCTAATGCAATGTGAAGTGACTCCCCACAATTTAAGTAATTTCTACCTCAATCCAATTTGAACACTCTAGAAATTAGCCTAAGTTGATATACAATGAGAATTCTTAAAGTGTTTAGAACACTTTACTCTTAAAGTGTTTACACCACAACACCAGATTCATTAAAAAAAAAAAATTATTTCCTGTTTTAACTGACAATGAATCCATTTTTTTTTTAATTGCAAATTGTTCAGTGACTATAACTCAGCCATTTAGCCATTTATGTGTGGAACACACGTGCAGAGGGGAAGACTAGATAACTCACTTGTCACTCACACAGTCTATAAATACATATATACACCCACACACATATATATATCAACACCAACGTTTTCTGCCCCAAATTGAAGTCAACAATTTAGTGGCAGAGATGCTGTAAAACACAGAAATGATTCTTAGATGCCACACAGTCATGTGAGTCATTAAGTTTAGCATACGATCAGCCATCCTGAATCCTACCTAGATTAAAGTGGGTCATTGTGTCACCAACGCAAGGTTTAAAAAGACAAGTTTATACACAAAAGGTGGTCCTTCATCAACTCTGATAGCTTGTTGGCATTCACAGTTGTGATTTAAAAAAAACCCAGTCTGGAAACTTGGCAGTCATGATGCCCTTCTTTCTCTTTCTGTTAAACTGGTCCTCTCCGTCGGCTGTAAAAACACTATCCACATCTGAGAACGCACTGCCTTCTCTCCTGAGGATTCTGGGACACCAACAGTACCACTTCTCCTACCCTCGAGCCCTCGTTCATCTCCTGACAAACAGCTTTCAATATATTTACATGTTCCATTATTAGTAAAGAGAGATCAGACTGATCAATTGAATTTAAAAAAAAAAAACGACTATTCTATGGCATGCTCGTCTTTGAAAACTGGAGAAAAAACAGTCTCCACATGTAGGTACACTAACAACTAGAGGTAAAAATGACTGAGGATCAAATTCATTTTGAATTCAACTATTTTGGTATCAAAAAGCAGACTTCCAAGACTGACACATGTGGCATATCCCATATTTACCCAGCAGAACTGACTCTCAGGATAACTGTCTAGCTTTCTTTTGGATGTCATGTAAACCTACTTCTGTTAGCTGCATGAGACATGCACAGGGCTTTCTGAACTCCTTCTCCTTCCTGCTTTGGTGTGATGATCTTACGTGACGTGGCCAAAAAAGCAGGTGCTCAAAGACTTCGCTTAAATACACAATACTGGCAAATCCAGATGTAGAATAAAAACTGAAGTGTATTATTATTCACAGGTCTGCTAAGCCTACTCTCAACTTTTACCCTGACAGCTGTACTCCATTATCTCTAAAATGCGTTCTCCGGGAGCAGAGCGAATAGGAGAGTGTACGTGACAGAGAGCATGCACACGGGCGGCTGGTCAAGATGCTTACAGGTGGGTTCAAGGCTTTCAGAGCACTTTGAAAGAAGCAGGCAACTGACACATCAACTGAATGCAAATTTGGGGAGAGAAGGAACAGTAGTAACAAGAAAATGCACACAGACCCACACATTGAACACACATACCCACGAGCTATGTCCTGAAAATACTTAGGGAATGCAGTGGGACAGATGAGATTTATAACTTAAAGCTGGATAAAATATGCACACACACACAAATAGAATTCAACTCTTGTCATTTGTAGCAAATGGAAATTAAACCTATCTCCCCCAGCCCTCCCCACAACAAAGAAAAACCCACAATTTAAAACTTCATACATGCAGTTCCTTTTATGTTATTGCAAATAAAATAATGCCATTTGTCTGAAGTAAAATAAAACCAAAACCATAGGACAAATGATGAAAATCTTCAGAATCCAAAATAATGAACTGAAGGTGGTTTGTGGGTGCTTGTTTTTTTCTTTCTTTTCCTTTTTTTTTTTTAAAACAAGTGTTTTATCAGACAGGCAGTCTTAGATTTATATACAAAAGTAAAACTGAAAATATAGTTTTGTTCTCTGTACAATTCTTTTAATTTTTTTTCCCTAAAAAAAGGAAAAAAAGAAACACGCTTGTGTACTTTTCTAAACAGAATCAGGTAAAACAGAGCACAAAGTTCTCTTCTTTCTGCCAAGTCCACTGACTCTGCGGTGGGAGCGGGAGCCGCGCCGGGGCTCAGTCCAAGGAGATGATGTCCGGGATGATGCCGAAGATGGACGCGGCGTCCGCGCCGCCCCGACTCGGGACCGCGTGGCTGTGGCTCTCCCTCAGGCTGTTGGAGGACACGAGGCTGCTGTTACTGCCGCTGCTGCTGCCGTTGGTGGCGGGCAGAGAAGCGCTGCCTCCCGCGCTCAGCTGATCGAGAAACATCTGCGAGGAGGTGTAGGGGAAGAAGCGCGCCGAGTGCAGCAGCTCCTGGTCGTCGGAGACGGCGGCCGCGGCGGCGGCCAGGAGGGAGGTGTTGTAATGCTGCGGGGGGGGGGGGGGGGGGCGAGACAGACACAGGCCGGCGTGACTCCTCCCGCCGGCAGGGCTATCCCCTGGCACCCGCACATCTGGTGTTTCTGAGGCTTTAGTAAGACACCGTGCAAAAATCACCTCTGTGTCCGAAACTTGCCAGAAAAATCCCAATACATTTTTCACTATTTTTCGTTTTAGTTTGTATTGGAAACAAGTCTCACAATTCTATTTCCAAAGAGCTGTACGCTCAGAGGCAGCACTGAGAACGTTTCCCTGGGGAGCCACCTGGCCCAGCCCGCCAGCAGTCACGCCGGCCGCCACACCCCTGTCTCTGCCCCAAGCGGCAGTGGAGAGGGACAGGCGGACACTGCGCTCACCATATTCCCGGGAACACTGAGACAAAGGGATTCTTACTTAAGTCCTTCAAAATATAACAGCAAACAAAGGGTGTGAACACACCAAATTCTCCAAAGGAACTTTTTTTTTTTCCTGTTGGGTACATATAATACTTCTAAATACTTTAATGTACAATTAAAGTGACAGTAATTTTTTTCATATGGCATACCTGATTGTCTCCTGATAAGAAAGGAAAGAAATCTAATCCTGTAGAACAAAAAAATTATTTTAGTTTTGAAAAACATACCAAAAAAAAACCCTCCCAAATGCCCCAGAACTTCAAAAACAAAAGCAAATCTTAAATGCCATGTTCTTTAGCATTTTACTTGAACACTCAAAGGTGAGAGGGATGAGCTTCACTATCCCCCCAGCCCTGGATCCCTGAGGCTGACACCCACGCTGCAACAGTGACTGTACCTGTAGGACATGGGCCACTGCTGTCCTTTGAGATCTCACACCCATCCCCCAAAAGGACACAGCCCTCTCCGCCATGTTCTCAAGGCCTCTTCTGAAGTGACCTTTCGGCCTACTCACAAACACCTCACAGGTATGTGATTATTTTTGGCCTCCTTTCACAGAGAAGGATTTCAGCTGAAAGAGGTTCCCGCCAACTGTGGCACAGACTTTCTGTCTTCAGTTTCTCTTCTACCACTTTTCTCACTGCCCCTTGTTACCTGACCCTAACTCACTTTTGATGCCACACAGGGGAAGAGACCTGAGGACTGCTTGAGAGACCTGAGGGTGGCCTGAGACCGGAGGGTGGCCGTTATTAGAGAAGGAAGAGCCCTGGCTGCTGGGGATTCCAGGGAGCAGACCTCTTCCAATCCACCTCGCTGTCCACACTGCCCACTTTACAGTGCCCATGTCCAAGAAAGCCCCCAGGAAGAAAAGCCCTCACTACAGTACCTAACCTTGCGGGAGAAGCACAAGCAGATGTACACAGAAATCTACAGCAGCACCACACAGATTCTGAAAGACATGTTGTGTGGGGACCCGATAACATCAACACTACAACAGATTACAACATGAGGGCCAGCAGAGCACACAGCACCACGGGTCTTGACAGGGAGATAACAGGCTGAGAATTAGCGAAGCATACAGTATCGTGGTTCTGGAGAGTGAGATTACAAGGACCAGCAGAACATACAGTGTGACGGTTCTGGATAGTGTGATTATGAGCACCAGCAGAACGTACAGTATTATAGTTCTGGACAGTGAGATGAGGAGGACCAGCAGAGCATACAGCACCGCGGTTCTGGACAATAAGATGACGAGGACCAGCAGAGGATACAGCCCAAGGGCTCTCGACTGTGCCAGCTGGTAGTCAGCTAAGTGAGACTCAGGGCTCCAACAGCAATAGCCACTAATCACATGTGGCTATTGAAACTGACTAAGATCAACTAAAAATCCAGCTCTTCAATCTAGTGACATACATAGCTAGTACTGGTCAGCAGAGGTGAAAACACTTCCCTTGTCCCAGAGAGTTCTACTGAATAGCGGTGAGAATTTACTCAACTTCCACGTGCCATGTCTACCTGCTAGTGATGCTGGAATTTTCTGTACAATACCACAGCCTAAAAGGAGGAACCTTGAGCACTCTCTGCTGACTAGCCACTGTCTATGACAGCAGGTCTGGCCAACGGGACCAGTTAAGGAAGATCCATGGGCTTTCTAGCTCAGAGGGAAACAGGTTTGGTGTTGCTGGGGTGTGCACAGGGTTCACTCAGGAGGAAGTGAAGGCAGTACGAAGGAAGTCAGTATGCTGGCTTGCTGGTCAGAAACTCATCTTTCTTACTAGTAAAAACACATTAAAAACTAGCTTGTGTGTGTGCCTATAGGTCAAGAAGAGAGATAAAGAAAATGACAGGATCTAACACTAAAACAAGGACTGAATTCACAAGCAGCCTTTAAAACAGAATACCTAAAAAGAAATAACAACGGAAATTCATGAGGCAAACCAACCATCTCCACACATGCCAGGTGAAGCTCCCATTCTGACCCAGCTGGCAGTGGTAATGCCTTAGGACAAAGCCTTTCTAGCTAACTGGTTTCCACACCCACCTCCAATTTGAGGTCTTCTCAGACACAGAACGAGGCCTTTTTAGAGGGCAGTCACACCCCCTGTACTGAAAGGACAGTGTGCAACATGTTTTACTTCAACGAGCCAGCCGACTGCAAAAACAGCCCAAGGAAACAGTACCCAAATTACCTGCTTTGTTTTTAACTAAGATTATTAATTATAAAGTAAGAAATGTTCTTGATATATTAAATAAAAAAAAAAACAAGGTGCATACCAAAAAGGTCAGAAGCACTAACTGTAAACCACAGCTGTAAACTGTGAGGCATGGGAAGGAGAAGGTGGATGGCAGCTTTCACTTTTGGGTTTCTTTTTTTTTCTCCTCACTTTGTTGCTGTATTGAATTTTCTACAAGGCATGTAAATTGATTTTTGTGAAAAAAATGTTCCTATTTACATGCCTAATACACAAATTATTAAATCACAAAGATATATGAGGAAAGGAGGTCATTCTTTTTGATGATGTAAATGATTACTGTTGCCTAAAAAGACACTGTACACATGAGCGCACTGACATCCCAAACTACTTTCCAAGAGGACCGGGGTCACTGGGACAAACATGCAAACTTCTACATATCTCAATTCAAATGTGTCAATTTTAGACGACAACAATATAGCAGGGTACCTACAAGGCCTGCCACACTGTCAGGGGAATCAGGAAAAATAAAAGAACACTCCTAAACACCACACTCCAGAGCACCATGTCCAAAGGCATCCCTGATCCACTGGCAGGGCACTCCGAAGCATCAGACCCGAAGGTCACTGCACTCGTTTTCCTACTGGCAGTGAAACACCAGCTACAGGTGAAGGTACAATGGAGGGCCTCGGTCTACGTCTATGACCAGAGTATATATTTCCCCTGGTTCTTTGGGTCCAAGCCTGTACATGCCCTGAATCTTTCCATTCTTCCCTAAACTTACCCGGAAGAGGATTACACAGATCAAAGGGATTCACAATACTGTGTAACAACACAACGAGTCAGCTACTCACCTTGTAAGTCATAAGGCATGGGTGTCATGTGGAAAGGATGCCTGTAGTCTTGGATAAGGGAGGTGTTAATGTAGCTCGTGTCTACGGCAGGGAGGCTGGGGGTGCGGGACACTGGAGACGCTTGATGTGGAAGGCTTAAAATGCTACATGAGAAGAAAAGTTTGCACAATTTTCATGAGTCAGTTGAACTTTGAAGTTTAAAAAACAAAAGAACTGCATTTATTTCACAAGTCATACCTTTTGTGCGAGAAAACCAACCAAACAACAAAAAGAAAACAAAAGCAGAGCAGTGCATAAACTATCCACAGTGATTAGGGAACTATATGTTGCAGTATTTCAGAGGTTAGAGGGGAAGTGGATGCAATGATATTCAACAACCACAAACCACTAGCCGTTTTGGGAATACCATCACCGACACTGCTAGAACAGAGGGAAAGATGTGGCTGGGCCAATTCAGCAGGATGAGTAACAGGTCTCACGACAGCACAGGGGATTCTGAGACGCTTCAAAGCAAGCACCGCAACACTGACTGGAGCTGCTGAGCAGGGAACCGGTTAAGCACCCTGGAAGACAGTCCTGGCGGTGTTCCCCTAAGGTCACAGCCAGAAAACCCTGGGCAGCACAGCTCTACTCTGCAACATCCGGGTCTCCAAGAGGTAGAAGTGACTTGATAGAAACTGGTTCGGTATCTGGCTACAAAAACGTATAGGTAAATCTTAGCAGAGAAAACACAGACAAGACTGGGGGGATGCAGCAACCTAAGCAGTCAGGAGCTATCTGCTGGCCCACCAAGCTTTTAAGAAGAGTGGCTGTGTTTGTCTGGGTGGGGCTGGAGCTTGGCGCAGCCACCAGCAGACTGTCTGCAAAAAAAAAGGCTTCAGGGGAAGCAACAAGAGTGGAGCAACAAGAGGAATGCTCCACAATGAACAGGAGAGTTTTAAAAGGGAGAACAGCATACTGGCACAGAGAGACCTCTACAGTAACAGTCACGGTTTCAAGTAATTGAGGGTCAGAATCCTATTATTTCTTTAACCAAAAATTAAGAAAAAGCAAAAAGGTGGAAGAAAGGAAAAAAAGAAGTCAAAGTATTTTTTAAAAAGGAGGAAGTAAAAGTATTCCTGGGTGGAAACATACGGATCGTACTGTGGCCAATACGCAGGAGGCTACAGGCAGTATTTCATTTACAGGGCCACAACAGTCCTACATGTTTTAGAAAACAAGGAGAAAGGAAGCAATAAAGAAGAGACTGTCTTTTGTTTATACAAGCCTCATTTCAAGTACTTGGGATGTGGGAATGTAATCTCAGTGGTACAGAATACTTCAAAAGCCATCAAGGTTGGGTTTCCAGAATACAGCCCAGGTTATGACCCTCTACTGTGTTTTCATGAATGAGATATGAAGCATAAAACACTTTCATCTGCCTCGTGAAAAATGTTTCATCTAATGGAAACTTTAATTAAACCTCTTACATCTATAAAAAGTACCAGTCTCCATTAGCTGCCCCTCTGACAATGCCTAAGGGATTACAAGAAAGATGAAGGCGGTGGGAACGCCAGTGTGTGAAAACATCTCAGTATACCAAAGAGTACAGGAAATTTCTAGATGAAATACTAAACTACAAGCACACTTTCCTTTTTTATATATTTACTAGTGTTTGCTTCTTTCTGACTCCTGGGTGGTGCCTTTTCTTTTAATTTTGTGATAGCATCCTGAAATGCATTTCTACTTTTACACTGTCAAATAAACAAAAACAGTACACTGGGTTTATGTTTCCGGTTATCAGCTAACCATGATAAATGTAAAATGACCCTCAATGTTGAGTATGACATTACCTTGCCTCTAAAACTGACATAATACTTCTCAGGTTTCCTGTTTTTTTATCTAACAGCAGTGAAAGAAAAGCCTGGCATCAACAGACACTATCTGGGTCCCATGAGTCACTGGGAAGCTCAGGAAGCAGTTAATGTAACTAATGCCATTTGCTCAACATCATAAACACGGGGCTACTTTTGGAGAAATGGCAAGGTAAATCTTCAAAGAAGAAATACTAGGTTTTGAAATAACCATTTCCTTCAAGAGAAAAAACAGACTTTGCAGAGCTTATGTCTATACACAGATGACTATCATTGTTACAAACAGCAGAACCAAGCCACATAATGCTGTATCCAACCCATAAACTACCATTTATAGACTCAGTTTTTGAAAATGTCTTTTAATGGTGAAATTATGGCATTTAAAAAAAAATCAGATGACAATACATATTTGGTTGCACTATGATTTGATAGTAAGTATAAAATATCTTAGAATGTTATGTATAACTATTCTATGTTAGCTTCATGTAATCTTGCCTCTATTTCATTTATTTATTTATTTTGCTTCTACTCACGTTTCCAAAATCAGCTGGTTTAACTGCAAGGCCGGGCTTTCTGGGTAACAGCCGCCAAGGCAGCTTTCTCCACAGGCAATGTGCACAGAATAGGATTCACACAGAACACTCAGCATTCAGGCAGAATTGTGGTTTAGGATAATGATACTGATTTTAAAACCTTCATTTCTATTTTTCTATAGTATGCTGAGATGAGCTATTCTAGAATAAAGTTCAACCTTGTAATGTTTGATTGCGTTATGTAGATTCCTGAAATTGTCACTGTCCTGACAAGTTAGAAGCTACATTTATCAGAACTGTGCTATTTTATTGCTGCAGTTTCATCTTTCAAGTAACTACAAGTATATACAAATACAAGATCTTTTCATCTCATTACACAATATCAAAACTGACAATGATCTGGCTCCACTCAGGGAAATGCCTGCCCTTGACCTGCTGTCCACTTTCCCTCTTGAATCTGGAACTCCATGACAAGGCCGCCCTTGGGCTTGCCTTCCGGGCCTGAAGTTCATTCTGTCTTAAGGCATCCTTGTCTGTCACAAAGATTTTTTTTTTTTTTTTTATTTAACATAACTGAGTGAAAATGTACATTCACATGTAAATTTACATGCCCCCCTATATGCAGCTTCCACTGCTCTCCCTGTCCGGTGGCTGCACACTATTCCTCTCTGCTCCATACATGTCTCATCCTCCCAACAGTCTCCTTTGCCCTCCTCTCCGTCCACTCCCCTTCCTCCAGCCAGAGGTCAGCAAGATGATATCCTATAGATGTATAGAACCATAAAGTGCTTCCAATATATGGTTACTCTGCATTGCAAAGTCCAATCCATTCGTGTCCAAAGAGTGGACCTTTGTTATAATTTATGGGAACGGGCATCATCAGGGCCGGGGGCCATGCTCTCAGAGGAACCCCAAAACCGCTGGACCATCAACTGAGGTCTTTTAGTGGAGATCTCATGATGCACCTCTTTTTATTCTTGTGTTGCCAGTGAGGCTCCTCTCTATGAGCTCCATCATGGCTATCACTGGTGGTGGCCGGGCACCATCCGGTTCTTCCGGTCCCAGGTCGATGTAGGCACCCACTCTTGTGGGTCTCTCTGTCTTCTAGGTTGTCTTTACCGCATGCCATTTTGGCCCTCGGTGAGCATCCGTTCCTGCTGAGTTGGGACCATTTGCTGTGTCCTCGGATGGCAGCTTGGCAGCTTTTAAGACCCTAGACGCCACTTACCAATGTGGGGTGCAGAGAGCTCTCTTAGCAAAACGCTAGTCGTGCCAATTGGCCTGGAATTCGCCTAAGAGCATGGTCCCCCGTCCCCCGCCCCAGCTACTCTATCCTTGCAGTATTGAGTTAAGATGGAAGGAGTACTCAAGTTATGCTGAAGTCCACTTAATGTTGTTCTTGTTCCTAATGTGTGCTGTCACCACTTTCTCCCAACTAGATTTCTAGAAACTACCTAAACTAAACCCTCCCCACCTCGCCCTCCCTCCCTCCCTCCCTTGCAGCTGTCAAAGAGTCTTTTCTTTTATACACAAGTCTGTTTTTGAGATCTTATCGTAGAGGTCTCACACAGTATTTGTCCTTTTGTCGCTGACTACTCTCACTCAACATAATGTCTTCCAGTTGAAACCAGGTTAGGAGATGTTTCCTGGAATCATCGTTATTCTTTATCATTGTGTAGTGCTCCATTGAGTATATGTACCACAGTTTACCTATCCATTCTTCTATTGTTGGGCATCTGGGTTGATTCCACCTATTTGCTATTGTGGACTGTGCCGCGATAAATATTCTGGTGCATGTGTCTGTTGGTGTGAAAGGCCTTGAATCTGTAGGATATATTCCAAGTAGTGGAATTACTGGGTCAAATGGTATATCAATATCCATTTTTTTAAGGAAGCGCCAGATTGCCTTCCAAAGAAGCTGGACCATTTTGCAACCCCACCAACGGTGTAGGAGGGTTCCACTTTCTCCACAGCCTCTCCAGCATTTGTTGTTTTGTGTTTTCTGGATCATGGCCAATCTTGTTGGGGTGAGATGATATCTCATTGTGTCTTGATTTGAATTTCTTTAATAGCTAAAGATCGTGAACATGTCCGCATGTGTTTTTTGGCTGCCTGGATCTCCTCTTTAGTGAAGTATCTGTCCATCTCCTTTGCTCATCGCTTAATTGGATGGTTTATCTTCTTCTTATTGATATTTTGTAGTATCTTATAGATTATGGAGATCAGGCATCGATCTGACATAGAGTTGCCAAATATTTTTTCCCACTCTGTGGGTGTTCTTTTAATTCTATTAATAAAGTCTTTGGATGAGCAAAAGTGTTTGATTCTTAATAGTTCCCATTTATCTACTTTCTCTTCTGTTGATTGAGGTTTCCTTGACAGATTTTGGAGTCTGTCCTCATTGTGTATTAAAACTTCCATTGTTGTTCCTACCTTTTCTTGGATGAGCTTTATCGTTTTAGGTTTGATATTTACGTCTTTTATCCAGTTGGAGTTGGTTTTTGTATAAGGTGTAAGATATGGATCTTGATTCAGTTTATTGCAGATGGATAACCAATTTTGCCAGCACCATTTGTTGAAGAGACTGTTTTTACCCCAGTTAAATGTCTTAGGGCCTTTGTCGAATATCAACTGTTCATAGGTAGATGGTGTCATCTCTGGGGTCTCAATTCTGTTCCATTGATCAATCTGTCTGTTGTTGTACCAGTACCAGGCTGTTTTGACCACTGTGGCAGTGTAGTATGTTCTAAGGTCGGGTAATGAAAGGCCTCCCAGTGTGTTCTTCTTCTTTAGTAGTACCTTACTTATCCGGGGCTTCTTCCCTTTCCAAACAAAATTGGTGATTTGTTTCTCCATCTCATTAAAAAATGATGCTGGAACTTGTATTGGGATTGCATTATATAAATAAATTGCTTTGGGTAAGATAGACATTTTCACAATGTTAAGTCTTCCTATCCATGAGCAGGGTAGGTTTTTCCATTTATCTAAGTCTCTCTTAGTTTCTTGTAGTAAGGGCTTGTAGTTCTCTTTGTCACAAAGATTTTCTGAGCAGCTCTTATTCATCTGTAAGCCATGTGATCCTACTGACACACACCTGAAGAGGGGCACGTCTACTTCCAGACTGACCTCGGTGTACCCCATCATGCTACAGGGCACCACAATAGGACAGGAACCTCTCTGCCGAGAAGCTGAGTCCATGGGACTAGAGTTCTACACTCGTTATACCCCCTACAAGCTGTTATGCTCCTTAAGGTTAGGACTGTACTCACTCATTTTATCATCCTCCTTAACTAGCACAGGGAGTTTTACACCAAGTAAATCACACTGTTTCATGAACTGAAGCATAACCAAGCTTTTCTGGCATGCGGCTAACAGAAAACACAAGACACGAGTCTGCCAGACAGTACTGTGAATTGTAACCTAAGTCACCTCTGACCTGATTTGTTTCCAGCCTCATACAGATCCAGAGGCCAACTGAAAAGCATTCATCTGATGGTTTGCTTTCCTCAGAAAAACTTAGTATGGTGTTAACTTTATGGCATATATTTCTCAGTTTGACTAACTGCTCTAAATCCTATATGCAGCACTACAATCACCTGGGAACTTAAAAGAAACACAAATGTTCTCAACCGCTTCTCCTGAATTAGAAGAGGAGGGAGGAGAAGGGAGGTGTGGTTTAACAAGCATGCCAAGTATTCCTGAGACACACCAAAGTTGGAGTACTAGAGTCGTCTTCTGGTGCGACGCATAGTCTACCCAAGTAACCCCTTGAACGCGTTGTCCGAATCCCTCACGAATATGCAGGAAAAGTTCACCTATTTCACGACTGCTCAGTTTTACAATCATGATCACTTTATGTGGCAGGTCTTTTAATCCCTGTTGCCAAGTGAACTTCCACTTTGTTTTTTTCTTCCAGTCTTAGCACTTACCCTTTATTACTGAGGGGTGACGTGGGAGACAGGGAAGGACAGGTCCTCTTGGCAGATGGCTCTTCCTCTTCTTCATCTGATGAACTATCTATGGTTAGGTCAATCACCTCTACCTTCTTGTTCTTATTTGAGGACTGGTGGTGAGAAGTCACCTGATGTTCTAACGTGGAGCTCAAACATCCTGCATGGGAGTGACGAGAACACAAGGCAAAGAATGCCATGACTTCCTTCCTCAGTGTCCCCATGGATTACGCCTATCAGTTACAGCTTTGACTCACAATATTGCTAGGATCAGAGAGTTAAAAATTAAAACTGCCTCTGTTCCCCTAAGCTTAATTAAAACTACTACTATATTATTGCCTGTTAAAATGATTTTCCAAAAAAAGATTCTGAATTAGGACAATCAATCAAAATGTAAGTCTTATGTCCTCCCCAGAATAACAGCACTTTGACAGCTGAGATTATGTTTATTACATATGGTTATCTGAACAGTATCTGACATACTTAAGAAATATTATGGTAGCATTTTAAAAATGCCTTAGCCTCCTTTCAGCAAAAACATAATAGAAGCCAGGAAAAACACCCAAATAAAAAGGAATGCTCACCAGTCAATATCAGCACTGTTAAAAACATAATGGGACACTACTTCAGAAGTATGACTTTACAAATGACTTATTATGTTACACTACTTTGAAATCTTGTATCAGAAAATTTTTAAAGCTATCAAAAAAGCAAATTTAGAAGGACTTCTACTACTTCTATATATTTGATCAATAACAGATACGTGTTATTCAGGTACCGATGAACTGTTTGCTGTTTTTAAAAACTGGATGCATTTCAATACCGAAAAGCACAGCCTTACAACCTCAGGGACATCACATCATCCTTTGCGAAAAGTGACACTCACCATCAACGCCATTGTAAGAGGCAGAAACTTCCTGTACTTCCTTTTTGGATCTCATAGGTGCCCAAGAGCCATCCTCCTTAAACTGTATTTCATCACAATCTGTGCAGTATTTTAGGATTTCCATAAACAAGCTGTAAAAAAATAATTTGTTCTCTGAATATCACACTTTATATGAAAATAAGTTCAAATTATTATTCTTCATATTTTGTTCAGATACTTTCACCAAATACAAACACACTCAGACTTTCTACATTTTTGTACAAACACGACAAATAAAGCAGAACAGACAAGTTATATTTATTCTCAAAATTTAAACTAACTAGGAAAATAGTTGAATTTATAGTACCCTTATATATATGTGGTCATGAAAAATGAAGGTCTTAAAGACTCTAGATACTTCATATTTTTATCTTTTTTCACATTCCAGAACATCTACTAGTATGTCTTATTTATTTTATAAACTGAAGTAACAGACACAAAAATCTCAATCAAATGTAATGTGTCCTTTCACATAGACCTAAAAAATGGAATTTTACAAAAACTGTATAAGCTTAATAGCTACAGTCTCAGGTTATAATGTTCAATTTTAAACCAAAGGTTAAAAATTATGAATACTACATAATCACAATTATGTAAAAACAAAGTCTAGACAATTAAGCACAATTTTTGTTTTGTTGCCACTGAGCCGACTGTGACTCACAGTGACCCCACGTATGCAGAGCGGAACCTGCTCAATCAGGTGTTCCCGGCAGTGACCACCTGGAACCGGAGCACCAGGCATGTGTCCCCAGGTGCCCCCGAGCAGTCTGAATAGCCAAACCGATGGACATTCACCAAGTGCTTAACCATGTGTGCCATCCAGGGACCAGTTTTTCTTTTCTTTACACACACACACACACACAGACACACACACACACAGACACACAGACACACACAGACACACACAGATACAGACATACACACACACACACACACCCCCCAACACCCACCCCACTTTTATAATAAGAAAAAGATCTCTGGAGAGGATCTAAAGCTGTATATAAACCAAACTCACTACCACTGACTCGTAGCAACCCCACAGGACAGAGCAGAACTGCTCCATAGAGTTTCCAAGGAGCACCTGGTAGATCTGAACTGTCAACCTTTTGGCTAGCAGCTGTAGCAACAACCACTATGCCACCAGGGTTTCCAAGCTACATACAGAGTTGGCAAAACACTACTGCTCAGTTCAGATCTAGCTGTGATCACCGCAAACAATGAAAAATGGAACACAAGTCACTGAAGTTGTATGTTTATTCCTCACATGAGTAATTTGACATCTTTGACATTCCGGACTCTACCCTTCTTCCATCCACCTTCAGACTCTTATGTTTTTTCAGATACTATACATAAGTTTCCTCCAATGCTTTGCTACAGAATACAGGAAATACCAAGGAGATCCTCCTTTGCATAATTTGCTATCTTTGTTCAGTGTCCAAAAGGAGGCTAAAGAGTAGGGGGAAATTTAAAGGACATTCCCCAATGTCTGATAGGATAGAAAAAACACAGGAGTGTTTAACAAGTAAGTGATTCTTGTGATGCTGTAGATGGACAAGAAAGAAAAGGACAAATATGCAGAATGGAAATAAAAAAAAAAACAAAGCTGCTCTTCACTTTTCAGATCTTAGAAGCCCTTACGACGAGACAACAGGTCTGAAGGGACCGGACTGAACTTCAGTCCAATCTCAAGAAACAAGCCAGCCTCCCCTTCAAGCAGCCCATCTCTGGTGGGCTTACATTAACCAGAGTTGCACAATTCTTTCCTTTGTTCTCTAGTATGTCCTCTACATCTGGGCATGGAAGAACTCACGTTAGGAAAAGGATGAGACTCTTGGTTAAAACTTAAAACCACTTGTGCTTTAAATGCGTTAATCATCAGGAGGTACCACAGTGAAGTCTGCATCTCCAAAACAAGGGATATCAAGTTAAAAAGGAAAAAATATTCACAGGATTACTTAACTTCAAAAATACTGAGTTCTAACTAGCGTTTTGCTAAGAGAGCTCTCTGCACCCCACATTGGAGAGTGGCGTCTGGGGTCTTAAAAGCTGCCAAACTGCCATCCGAGGACACAGCAAATGGTCCCAACTCAGCAGGAACGGATGCTCACCGAGGACCAAAATGACATGCGGTAAAGACAACCTAGAAGACAGAGAGACCCGCAAGAGTGGGTGCCTTCATCGACTTGGGACCGGAAGAACTGGATGGTGCCTGGCCACCACCAGTGATAGCCACGATGGAGCTCACTAGGTTGAGTCTCACTGGCAACACATGAATAAAAAGGGGTGCATCCTGAGATCTCCACTAAAAAACCTCAATTGAGGGTCCAGTGGTTTCGGGCTTCCCCGGAGAGCATGGCCCCCAGCCCTGATGCTGCCCTTCCCCATACATTATAACAAAGGTCCACTCTTTGGACACGAATGGATTGGACTTGGCAATGCAGAGTAACCATATATTGGTTGCACTTTATGGTTCTATACATCTATAGGCTATCATCCTGCTGACCTCTAGCTGGAGGAAGGAGAGTAGGTGGAGAGGAGGGGAAAGGAGACTGTTGGGAGGATGAGACATGTATGGAGCAGAGAGGAATAGTGTGCTGTCACCGGACAGGGAGAGCAGTGGAAGCTGCATATAGGTGGGCATGTAAATTTATACGGGAATGTACATTTTCACTCAGTCATGTTAAATAAAAAAAAAAAAAATACTGAGTTCTACAATCACAAGAATTCTAAAGCTATACATACCTCAGAAAACACAAGCTGTTAGTATTTTTATATACCAAACTTGAGGGGTAAATAATCCAGATAACAGATGGTCATTTCAAGGAAATACTTTAAAGTGACATACCCATCAATAATAAGGTGTTCATACGGAGCCTTCTTGTCACATACAGGACAAACCCAGGTTGGCTTTTTCTCATTCATCTGAATATAAAGAGTTGCATCAAAACACTGCAGATGAGAACATGTGAGGGCCCGGCATGGAATTGTCAGCCGCATTTTACCAAGCTTTAAAACAACGGAAGAACAGTAAACGTTAGATGACTGTTAATAAAAATTTAAACTTCAGTCAGACTTTCCTGAAACATGAAGTGTGCATGTATTCTGATTTAAAATGTACTTGTGTTTACTTTGCATCAGTGTGGGAGAACATGAAATGTAACTACAGGTTTAGAAAGTATTTCTTTGGATATTAAGCATGATGACTCTGGAAAGTCTACACCAGGTGTTATTTATTCTAATCCACAGCTCACAGAATGGTTTTCTGGGGGGAGTCCCGTGAAATTCTATACAAAATATTGTCACTGTGTGTGTTTTTCTGGGTATATTGCTTTCATCAAGTTCTACAAAAAAGTTAAGAACCACTTAATTGGGGATTCAAAACCACAAGCTCACTGCCATCGAGTTGGTTCTGACTCAGGGTGACACTACAGAACAGAGGAGAACTGCCCCATAGTTTCCAGGGAGCGCCTGGTGGATCGGAACTGCTGACCTCTTGGTTAGCAGTTGCAGCACTTAACCACTATGCCTCCAGGGTTTCGAACTAGGGATTAGGGAAAGAAAAAAAAGGGATGTCTGATTAAATATTTCTTACCTCACTAGGCACCACCAGAGGAAACCTGGCTAACACCTCCAGACCTCTTACATCTCTAGCTTGTTACAGGGCTTTCCCTTCTTGCCCTGAAAATACTGAGTCTATCCTGTTGTATGTGCTACTGAGTTGATTCCAACTTGTAGTGACCTTATAGGATAGAGTTAGAGCTGCCCCATAGGGTTTCCTAGGTTACAATCTTTACAGGAGAAGATTGCCAGGTCTTTCCTTCAAGGACAGCTGGTGGGTTCAAACCGCTGACATTCTGGTGAGGAAGCACTGCCCCTCTGGGCTCCTAGGAATCCATCCTGCACCTTCTCGGGGTCCCCGCATTGCCAGCGTAGGCCCACGAAGGCAGAGCCACTGCCAAGACGCCCGACCAGAGCTGCCACATCACAATCCTCCACCCTGGAGGACTGGTCATACTGGATAGCGAGATGACCAGTGGGGGGACCTCACAGTCCATACAAGTTATTTGCTTTCAATAACCTCATTATTTGCTAACTATTAGGAGAAGATTTTCCACATACTTGCCAGCTTGAAAAACATCAAGGCTCAAAACGGATGTGAGTTAAAGGAAAACAAGAGGATAAAATTCTTGGCCTAGAAGAATGTCAATTTCCTACTCTACTAAGGAAATTGTCATTTAGAGCCTTACATTATTGCTGTTGTACCAATGATTTACTATGCCTCTAGGAAAGGCACTTAACTTTTCTGGGCCTCTTTTTGTATCTCTAAAGTAACACTGTTTCCTCCTCCTCCTCACTTTAACCAGAAATAGGAATGAAGAATAAGGACCCACAGAGGGTCATAAACAAGTATGAGAAGGGGCTGATGCCCGTTTACAGCCTCTGAGGTAGGAAGGAGGGATCTCTCAGACGGAACAGCTGCTCTTTGTGCTCCCATCGCCCCTGCAAAGGACAGTGCTTCTTATACCCTTTGTTTACGTGTGTGACACTAGACAAGTACCCTAGCACCTGCTAGGGTACCTGCTCTACAGCAGGAAGAGGGTCTAGGGTACCAACAGGACTTCCGTTATACACAATGAATGATCTAGAACGCACTATTTACAGAGAGGGTGCAAATCGTATACAGCGCTTTTCAACGTAACCAAGTTTTAACTCTGGACTTACAGCACCCAGGTCTAACCCAGGCTCTATCACTTACTGTGTGAATCCTGAACATTCGTTTCTCTGAGATGCAGTTTTGTGAAATGGGGTCAAACTAGCAGCTACATCACAGAATGGTGGGGATCAAATATGTTCGTTGCATGGAAACCCTGGTGGTGTAGTAGTTAATTTAAGTACTGTGGCTGTCAATCAAAAGACTGGCAATTTGTACCCACCAGGTGCTCCTTGGAAACTCTATGGGGCAGTTCTCCTCTGTCCTATAGGGTCACTGTGAGTCAGCATTGACTGGATGGCAACAGGTTTGTTATACAGTGCCTGACAGTGACCGTGTGTATGATTATTAATTGTCTATCTCCCACTCACACAGTATCAGGCAGCCTCTCCACCCCTCACACATCTCTATGTAATTTCTGTAATTTACTTAAGGTTCTTCTTCCCCCCTAATCACTCACGTAACAGAATGATCTCCTGTATACCATTATTCAGGACATGCTGTTAGTCCGGAAACACATTCCATGTCACACTCCGATTGGTGGTAAAAAATTTTTATATTGTAAGTCAGACCTGAACTTACCTGTCAAGTGCAAATTCCTACTGAGCAGTACTTCTGCTACTGCCCTAATACTAAACAGAGAAAACATGAGCTGACATTTCTAGACAAGCATGACAATAGCCCAAAAGGTTCACGCACTGCAAACTAGCAGGCTATTTCTAACGGTTTATGAGGACAGTGGGTAAGAAGACAGAATCACTGTCGTAGAATTCAAGCCACAGGCTATACAGCTTACAGTCTGAAAGGCAGTTATGCCTCAAATGCTTTCATCTCACACACTTTTATCACCGTAACTCAAAGATGTCAGTTCATGTCTTTTTGGCAAGATAGTAACTCTCAGGCCCTTACCATCAGCCACACTGACAAGATGACCCATAGAGTTTAAAGAAATATTGAAACATGAATGGTCCAAAAAGGACATTTGCAAGTGGATATAAGGAGACAAAAGTTTACACTCAAACTTACTGTTTATCATCTATCACACAAACGCTTCCTCTCGAAGAACCACAAATTAACTACTATGTGATAATCCTCCTCTCATTCCTGATTGTTAAAAAAAATAGCGTAGGTTCTAAATATTTATCTGACAAATGGTTACAGGTTTTCTCTAACTTGGTATCAGAAGAGAAGCTGACTTTTGAATATCTTCATCTTGTAACTATAAATCGCACCTTCTCTCTTTACAGCAAGTTAGGGATATCTGCATCGTTTCCAAATAAATACTTTGAAAACAACTCCCAAATGGGTTTTCTAATGCTTCTAACCTTACTACTATAGCACATCTGACCTATATTAAATGGAGACCCTAGAGATAAGTTTAAACCAGTTTATATCAAAAGGACCCTTAAAAAGTCAACAAAGTATGCTTATTTTTTTACCTTGTATAAAGAAAGTGTGATACTAAAAATCATTTCACAGATTTTTCATAAAAATAATAGGTATTTCATAAATATCCAAACCATCCCCCCACCCTCTTCTATCAGCTCTAAGTCATTTGTATTTGCATCTATAGGTCTGTGAGAATCTCACAAAGCGGAATTGCAAAGATTCTTTCAGGCTTTACCTTTAATAAATCAGGAACCAGAAAAATCCTACCTAAGACCAAAAACATTTTTAATTATTTTTGTTGCCTTTAGCTAATGCCTGGTGGCACAGTAGTTAAGTGCCATGCCAGTTAACCAGAAGGTCAGCAGTTCGACTCCTCCAGAGGCTCCTTGGAAACTCTATAGAGCAGTTCTACTGCGTCCAGTGAGATCACTATGAGCTGGAATCGACTTCGGGGCAGTGGGTTTTGTTTTTGAGCTAATGGCATACAAATGAGGGAAACTCCTTTGAGATTTGTGCATAACAAGGACAAGTACATAGCATAATTATCTTATTTACATTATTTTAAAGGGTGCAAATCTTTTAAATTATTCTATAAATTTGATATGTAGATGAGTTGTCATTAATAAATTTTTACTTTTGAGTAAAAACATAAAGTATGTGGCCCAACTGTTCCAGAGTAAGTGTAAATGGACTGACCCGTCAGCCAAGGAGAAATTCATCAGATTATTATAATAGATTATATACACGTATATATGGGGAAAGAGAGAGAGCTGTTTTTTCTATAACCTGAATTTTCAAAGTAGATACCTGTCAATTTAAATAAACTGCTAAAACTGTTGTAAAGAAAGAGGAGGAGTTAAGGAGACACGGGAAGAGAAATTACAGGCTGATTCACTCAACAAGGAGGTACAAAGAGCAAAGGGTGATCAGTGTTGTCTAATGGCACAGAGAACAGCATCTGGATTCAAAATTTAAGACCAGTGCCACAATTATATATTTCCAAGATTTATACTGGAGTGTTTCTTTATATGAATGCTTCCTATGAATGTAAAGTATTAAAAACATTACATATACCAGTACAACTCTCAGCACAATTTAAAATGAGACCACAGAAACACAAGACTTCCTCTGGTGATTTATACGGAAAACAAAAGTTTATACACTTTTCTAAATTTATCATATTCTTTAAATTGCTCTTACAGTGGAACAGGGTGTCAAGAAACTGGCCCTGTGTGTGTGTGTGTGTGTGTGTGTGTGTGTGTGTGTGTGTGTGTGTGTGTGTGTGTGTGTGTGTGTGTGTGTGTGTGTGTGTGTGTGTGTGTGTGTGTGTGTGTGTGTGTGTGTGTGTGTGTGTGTGTGTGTGTGTGTTTGTAGATCAATCAGGGTTTTGGAAACAAAGGGTAGGATAAGTATAAACATGCGTATATGTTTTAAATCATAGTCTTCCCATTCTCCATTTTCTCATCTGTATATCACTTCATAAATTTTAAAAAGTACTAGCTTCCTTTACAACATGGACTGTCATTTAACATTTATTTGGTTACTTAATTAAATAATTTTTAATTATAAAAGGTATGACACTAAGCTATTTCATAAGAAAAAGAATAGGCATGAAAAGAAAACGTACTGGAAGAACATGATAGGATTTGCTGGTTTCTATTAACTTACTTTATTTTTTTCTATAACTTCCAAGTTTTATAATAAACAGGAATTATCTTAGCAGTCACCAAAAAGGGATGAGGGTGTATTTGTTTTTAATGAGTGATGCAAAATACAGGGTTAGAAACAAATTCAAGAGTTAATGACTACTTATACAGTGTTTAAAGTTGTACAAGATACAAAAGACTGGGATGTAAGATAAACGAACATTTAATTTCTATTTCTTTTACATTATGGTAACTTCATCTCAGGTAAATGGGACTTCAGTATTAAAAAAACCTTCAAAATCAGAATTGAACAATTCAACCAGGAAACAGATGTGTCCTCTCATTCTTTTCCTCCCAAATTTACACATGATTAATTATAGAACAAAAAGATAATCAAAATGGCAAATAATTTACTATCTACTTTTCACATATTTTTGTATGACAGTCATAGTCAACTATCACTCCTACTGTTGGCACACCTAACATCAAACTAGTTATGAAATAAACCTCAAGAAAAAAATTATGAATTTTTTTTCACTGTAAGTTTAATAATTTCGTAAGACTTAAAGCCTTATATTTATTTCACAGTGACTGACTTTGACCTCCTTTTCTGGCTTAAAAATATTTCTAGGTTATTTTTGTATATAAAACAAATTCAATTATTCAGGCTCAATAGAACAGTTTTTAATTAGTAGATTCTTATAATGTGGGTGAAACAGTTAAACTGAACGTATAATCATGGGCAGATATTTTTATTCCAAAGGATATTTTTTTTAACATGAACAAACTTTCATAAACACACACAGATAATACACACTTCTTATTTTGAGATTTTATACCCGAGCAGGATAGTCCTTAATCACAAGTAGTATTTAGGTATGTCTTACTCAGGGGAGACAAGTTTTACAGACTTGTATGACTTCTAAACCCCATGCCTAGACTGTCACGCCATTTTCACTAACTGTAAGAAAGCTAAGCATATTTTAAAAGTAAACATATCTTCCCAAATACTGGAAGTAACCTAAGGGTAGTAAAAAATTTATCCTCAACGTTCTAGAAAACAAATATTATTTATGTAACACTTACTGGACACAGCAGAGATACTCTTAGGCTGGTTGTAGCTATTTCACTGTCTGGATCCGCAGTCAATTTCTCTTTAACTGATCATAATTCAAGAGAAAACAAGCAGTCAGATTATTAAAGATACACTACTAATGTAACATTAAAAAGATGAGGAACTTAATATGAAAAATCATTTAAAAAAAAACAAACCTGGAAAACAATTTGTTCAATTATTTTCCAATCAACTGAATAGAAGTAAAGATATGGCCTATAAATTCTATAATAAACAAAGGAAGGAAAACAGTGTTTATCTATGAGCTGACTACATTTTCTATGAACTACCTATTTCTCATCCATGTTACAAAAAACTGTATTATAGTAACAGAAATGTCTAGAGCAGGTTGACATACTCAAATGCAATTTCTCTCTTTTAAAAAAAAATTCTAAGACACTAGTTAAAAACATTTTTCTATTAAACTGTGACTAACACAATTTTGATTCTCCTATTTTAAATGAAATTAGTTAAGTAGTGACTACAAAAAAACAAAGTTTTGAAAGCTCAGATAATAAACAAAGTATTTACTGTAAAACATTAATGCTAATTTCAAACCAGTTTAAAAGAAAACAGACTTGACTTGCTCCCCCTCCATACCACAGTGTGGAATATGAAGCAGGAATCTAGGAATATTGGAAGTCATCAAAAATGAAATGGAACACATAAACATCAATGTCTTAGGCATTACTAAGCTGAAATGGACTAGCATTGGCCATTCTGAATTGGAAAATCACATGGTCAAACAGACCAGGAAAGACAAACTGAAGAGGAATGGTATCACATTCCTCTTCAAAAAGAGTATTTCAATTTCTGCCCTATAGTACAACGCTGTCACTGATAGGATAATATTCATACCTACAACAAAGACCAGTTAACATAACTATTGTCCGCATTCAATTCATCAACCACTAAGGCCCAAAACGAAGAAACTGACGATTTTTTACCAACTTCTGTGGTCTAAAATTGATCAAACATGTAACCAAGATGCATAGGTTAATTACTGGTGACTGGGATGTAAAAGGTGGAAACAAAGAAGGATCTGCATTTAGAAAACATGGTCTTGGTAACAGGTATGATGCCACAGGTCACATGACAGAATTCTGCAAGACCAACCACTTTTTTATCTCAATACCACTTTTCAACAACATAAACAGTGACTAGACGCATAGACCTGACCAGATGGAATACACAAGAATCAAATCAACTACATCTGTGGAAAGAGAGGATAGAAAAGCACAGTATCATCAGTCAGAACAAGCCAGGGGCCAACTGTGGGACAGACCATTAAATCACTCACATGTAAGTTCAAGATGAAGCTGAAGAAAATTAAAACCAGTCCATGAGAGCTGAAGTGTAACCTTGCGTATATCCCCCCACCTGAATGTAGAGACTGTCTCAAGAACAGATCTGATGCACTGAAAACCAGTGACTAAAGACCAGAGGAGTGGTGGAATGACATCACGGAAAACCAAATCAAACGAAACCCATCGAGTCAATTCTAACTCATAGCAACCCTATAGGACAGACTACAACCAGCTGCCCCACTGAGTTTCGGAGGAGCACCGGGTTGATTTGAACTACTGACCATTTTGGGTAGCAGCTGTAGCACCTAATCACTATACCACCAGGGTTTCCTCAAGGACACCAAATGTGAAGAAACCAAGAGGTCACTAAAAAACACAAGAAAGAAATAAAAGACCAAAACAGATGTCAGAAGAGACTGAAACTTGGGTCTTAAATATAGAGAAGCTAAAGCAAATGGAAGAAGTGCTGAAGCAAAAGAACTGAACAGCAGACTTCAAAGGGCAGCTCAGGAAGACCAACTACGACCATGACATGTGCAAACACATAGAGTCAGAAAACCAAAGGGGAAAAACATGCCTGGCCCTTCTTAAGCTGAAAGAGCTGAAGAAAAATCTCAAGCCTCGAGTTGCAATACTGAAGGATTCACGGGGATAGTATCGTATAATGCTTGAGGCAGCAAAAGAAGATGGCATAAAAAGAGGTCACTGTACCAAAAAGAACTGACTGATGTTCAAACATTTCAGAAGGTAACATATTTTTACCTATTTTTCATACTGTTGTCCATAATTTGTTATGATCCACACAACTGAATGTCTTTGCATAGTCAATAAGACACAGGTAAATACCTTTCTGGTATTCCACTTTTTTCAGCCAAGATCCATCTGACATCAGCAGCAATACTCCTCATTCTGCATCCTCTTTTCAATACTTTCTGAATTTCTGACTGTTTCTTATTGGTTGTTGCACTGCTGTGTCCGTCTCTGAATGATATTCAGCACAAGATAATCTATGATGGTCCTGAAGAAAGAAGTCATGCCGCACTGGAGGCACTGGCAAGAAACAAGCCTCGAGGGACTCACAGGACACCTACCTGAGAGGTTCCAACAAACCAAAGCCATGCTGCAAGCACTCTGAGCCCCATGGCTAGACAGCCCATTTCACAAACTCCGAGGAAGGTGCCAACAGTTGTGGAGGACAAATGCCTGGCCAACCGACAGGAAGAAATCTATATCTATGCCCGTTTCAAAGAAAGGTGAACCAAGAGAATGAAGGAATAATTGAAGACTATCACTAACATCATACCATAAGTAAAATTTTGCTGAATATCATTCAGAGGTGGTCACAGCAGTACATCAACCAATAAGGAACAGTCAGAAATTCAAAAAGGATTCAAAAGAGGATGCAGAATGAGGAGTATTGCTGCTGATGTCAGATGGATCTTGGCTGAAAAAAATGGAATACCAGAAAGGTGTTTACCTGTGTTTTATTGACTATGTAAAGACATTCAACTGTGTGGATCATAACAAATTATGGGCAACAGCATGAAAAATAAGAACTCCAAAATACATAACTGTGCTCATGAGGAACCTGTACATAGACCAAAGGGCAGTCATTTGAACAGAACAAGGGACTGCAGCAAGGTTTAAAGCAAGGAAAGGTGATGAGCATGCGACCAGAACAACTAGTTGGTGTCTGGCCACCACCAGTGACTGCCCTGACAGGGAACACAACCAGGGTCCTTGACTTAGCAGGAGAAAAACAGGGCATAGAGCTCACACTCTATTAAACAGACCAGACCTGACAGTTCAACAGACTGGAGAGTCCCAGAAGACCTGGCCCCTGGAATCTCTGTTAGCCTGGAGCCAAAACCAGTCCCGACACCAACTCTTCAGACTAAGACTGAACTGGACGATAAGACATAAAATGATACTGGTGAAGAGTGTGCTTCCTGGCTTGGGTATATATATGAGACTAAATGGGTGTCTCCTGTCCAGAGGAGAGATGGGAGAGCAGAGGGGCCAGGAGCTAGCTGAGCAGACACAGAAAATAGAGAGAGGAGAGGTGTGCTGTCACAGTGCGGGGAGAACAACTACAGTTACATAGCAATGTGTATGTGAGTTTTTGTATGATGAACTCCCTTAAATTGTAAACTTGCACTTAAAGCACAAGACTGAAGAAGAACTGACGCCTTTGACTTATGGCACTGGTGAAGAAGAATACACCAGGGGCTGCCAGGAGAGTGGACAAGTCTGCATAGGAAGATGCACAGCCAGAACACTCCTCCGAAGCCAAGGATGGAGAGTCTTTGTCTCCCTTACTCTGGACATATTACCAGGAAGGACCAGCCCCTGGAAAAGATCATGCCTGGTCAAGTCGGGGGTCAGCAGAAACGAGGAAAGACCTCCAACAGATGGACTGGCACAGTGGCTGCAACAACTGGCTCCAACATTACAGGGACAGGAGGATGGTGCAGAACCAGGCCGCGCCTCATCTGCTGTCACACAGGGTTGCTACCGAGTCGTACCTCACTGGACAGCACCCAATGACAAGCACGAGGATTTGAGTTCTGCGTTTGTTTACCTGTAAACTAACAGTGCTATCCCGAGCATGGCAATCTACCTCTCTGAGCTTTATTTCACTTACAGTAAAATAAAAATTCATACTAGATACTCTGTCTCTTCAGTTCCAACTTCTTATGGCTCCTAAGAGAGGTGGTGTTAAGAATTTTATCTTTCGTGACAAATCCATTAGTCATCTTTAGTCTAACATAATGAGGCCATTTATACTTCTCATCTGGAAACCTGAAAACCTCAATCAACAAAACATTATTAGTAAGACTGGCAATGCCGAAATGTAGTATTTCAGTGATTTTAGAAAGCACTCCACAATTCAAGTCCACATTGTATACAGGTGGCCCTGGGGAAGTGGTTGTGTTCATAAAGAATCATGGAATTTCAGGGGCACAACCAAGCATGAACAGAGGTCACATACAATAGCAAACAGAAAACTACGGGGAATTATGAGGAGGGATGATTTCAGTTAAAGTTCAGTTGTGCTGATATCCATCCCCTGAAAATCAAGAATTGTGCCTTTAATAAATACAGGGACCATACTGCTGACAATTTTGAGATGGCCGAAATCCTGAATCTTCTAGTCAACTGCTCCCATGAATCAGTGCTTCTTGACTGAAGTGCACACAGGAGTCACCCCATGGAGCTTCATAATTGTGCTCACTGAATCAGAATGGGAAGAGGGACACAAGTGGGTAGTTTTTAAAAGTCTCAGGTACGACTCTGATGCCAGAACCCCCACCCTACAGATCATTTAACAGCCTGGAAATTCCAAAATCTAAATATTTAATAGACTGCCCCTCACATCTGAAAATACATAAAAGCTCTGGTTTTTAGTTTGAAAAACAGTGTCCCGTTACTTTTGTTAACTGACATCATATGTAAGTTACGAAAAGTAGGTCTCTGTGCCATTACAGACCCAATTTTAACGCTTTCTTGTAAAGATACTTTTAAAGAATAATACATTAAAGGCAATACCTAATTGCCACACAAAATAAACATGAAACTAGAATTCTAATGTGATTACTAAGCACTGTGCATGCCTTCACCAACCACCCAGCCAGCACCCTCCCCCCCACACAGCAGTGGGAACAATGACTGAATCTGAGCTTTGTCTATTTAAAGGTTCACTTACGTGAAACAGTAACATACATCACAGTATCAGCCTCATGCAAAACAGAGCTCAGTGTACAGCACTTACAAAAGACACTGAACTAGGAGAGGCCACCTAAGCTAGCGGTTACGAGTGTAAGCTACAGGCGCACAGCTAGCCTAGGTTTCAGTCTCCATTTGGTCTCATTAGTTACGTGCCTTAGTCAAGTTACTTAACCTTTCTGTGCCTCAGTTTCATTATCTGGTAAACAGAAGCAATAATAATAATACCTCACAGGTTTACTTTAAGGATTAATACCTGTAAAATAGTCTATCAATATTAAATACTGTCACTTAAAAATAAATATGATTTGTATATGCGTTTTCTCTTCAGAGTGAGGAGAATTTTCCAAAATTATTTTAGAATTGGCTTATTGATTTTTATTTTAAAAAAACCAAATGGATCTACATTAGGATTGTATTTAATCTACAGATCATCTTGGAGAGAACTGACATACTTACAATTTTTATTCTTCTACTCCATTAATTATGCTGTATCTTTCCATCTATTTACGTTTTCTTTTATTTCTCTCAGCAACACTTTATACCTTGTTCTCAATCTTAGGTAAAGCATTCAAGTCGTTTACTCTTAACTGCATGATACCAGTTAGCTACAAGTTTCTTGTGGTTGTCTTTATTTGAAAAAGAAAAATAAGGTTTGTGGATTCACACTACTTGATTTCAAGACTTACTATCACCAGCTGTAGTATTCACGACTGTGATATTGGCAGAAGGATCTGTCCGCATGGTCCAGGAACAGACTCATGTTATCTATGGTCAGGTGCTGTTTTACAAAGGTGGCCAGGTAATTAAATAGAGGAGAAGACAGTCTGTCAGGAAGTGCTGTGGAGCAATTGGAGCCCTGGGTGCGTGGGGGTAGGGTGTGGGAGAACCCCTCCCCTCACCTCATATCAGACACAAAAATTAACTTCAAACAGATGGTAGACTTAAATCTTACAGCTAAACAATAAAACTTCCTAAACATTCTACAAGAAAATGTTTGTGACCTCAGCTTAGGTAAAGATTTCTTAGTATGGCATGAACTATATAAGGCGGGGAAAAAAAAACCCCTGATAAAAGTAGACTTCATCAAAATTAAATACAAATCAAGACTGATAAGAAAATGAAGAGGCAGATCAAAGAATAGGAAAAAGTATTTGTAAAAATCCATCTGTTAAAGGAGCTGTATCTAGAACACCTAAAGAACTTGCACGCTCCAATTTTGAAAATGAGCAAAAGATGTGAATAGATACTTCACCAAAGAGGCCGCAAGTATGGCAAATAAGCTTATGAAAAGACAGCTCACATACTTACTCATTTAATTTGCATTTTTCCTATTCAGTCTTCAGGAAATGCAAATGGAAACTACACTGAGATTCCACTGCACACTAACCAGAATGGCTAAAATCGAAATAGCCTGATCAGGTCAAGTGCTGCTGAGGGTGTGGAGCAACTGGAAATCCCAAACGTTCCTAGTGAGAACGAAAACATGGCACACCCACTGTACAACAACTGTCCAACTGTTCTCTAGAAGCTTAGCACATGACCCAGCAATCCCACTGCTAGGTATTTATACAAGAGAACACGCACACGTGTCCACAAAAACAGGACAGCCATATGTAAAACGCCAATGTTTACATGCATCTTTATTCCTAACTCAAAACTGGAGGCAATTCAAACATGTACCAACCAATAAATGGACATACAAATTACAGTACAAATAAGTGGAATGCTACTCAGCCATGAGAAGGAACAAATCATTCATACATGAAACTCTACAGATAAACCGAAAAAGCATTATATACTAAGTGAAAGAAGTCAGACACAAAAGGTGATACACTGTATTTTCACATAATGTGTATACTGTATACTTTTTCCAAGTGTACTCTCCCACAATTGTTTTCATAAGGATATCATGCTAATTTTTTTACAGCATCATATAAAAAATTATCATAGTGCATTTTGAAAATACCTGGAAGAGGGCAAGTAGTGGGGACTAAGTGGCAGTTGACAAAAAAAGTAACATGCATTCTTTATGTAAAAATTTGATTCTCTAAGATTCCATTCATCTGACATTCTAGGAAACATAAAACTAGATACAGAAATCACCTAAAAGGTTATACGGATGACACTTGATTACAGAGGGCCACAAGAGGACTTCCTGTGGGTCACAGAAATGTTCTCTATTTTGATGGGGCCAGTGCTTCATGACTCCATACAACTGACAGACTCATCAAACCATACACTAAAAAACAGTGAATCTCGACTGCTTGTAAATTACACTTTAATAAATGTGACCAGAAGGCAAGGGAGGAAAACAGATAGAACTATGTTAAACTGAGTCACAAGGAAGAATGGAAAAAAAATAACAACAGAAATAAAAGTACGTGTCCTTGGTGGGCAAGAGAGTCCAAATTAAAATCAGGCATTTGACAGCTATCTTGCTGTAATAAACAGCATGTGGGAAGTCATCTGGATTTGGAGCAGCGACAGTATTTCATTATATGACCTATAACAAAGTTACAGCTAGACTCGTGCAACAAAGAACTTAGGCCTTTATCCCCAGTTCTTGGGAGGTAACCTTCAAGTTTGCAGAATTACCCAAACAATTTAAGTGTCTCTGCTCTTCATGATGGGAACCCCCAGACCACACCTGATAGTTTATGCTAACAAGACTACTCAGTAGCGGCTGGCCTCGCCAGAAAGTCCAACCCTGTGATTCATGGTTTCACCCTTTGAAAGATGTAACGTAAGCTCAACCTTGGAGGTGGGGGCTTGAGATCGAATTCAATCACACTGCCAATGACTCAATCAGTTGTGCCCACATAATGAAAGCTGCACATCAAAGCTGGGGTGAGCTTTCCTCATGGATGATATTCTGCACACTGTCACATACGGATGTGCTAGGGGGGTGATGTGTTTCTGAGAACAACAGAAGCTTCATGTTTTGGACCTCCCAGATTTCATCCTACGCATCTTTACCTTTGGCTGGTTCTGATCTATATCTTTTTCCTATTTAAAAAAAAAAAGTATAACTGTTAACATAGCTGTGGTATAACTGTAGATACAACTGCAAGTACGGTGTTTTCCTGAGTTCTAGGAGTCATTCTAGAAAATTCTCAAACATGAGGGGGTAGCGACATCTGTGAATTTGTCAGAAATGAGGGGGGCTTGGAACCCATCTACTGTGGTTGCTGCCTGACATTACAGCAGTCCTGTGGAGAACTGTGCCCTTAACCTGCAAAGTCTGGCCTAACTCGAGGTCACAGGCAAACTGCTTTATATGTTACAGAGGAGAGACCAGAGGCGAGACATGAAGACCAGTCAAGAAAGGAGGGTTATTTACAATATGTTTTAAAAATAAAAGCAGGATAAGAGGGCTCCAACCAGGGCATGATGGTAGAGATTTAGCGAAGCCTGATTTGAGAAATGTTTAGGGTGTAAGTCTGGTAACACCTGGTGAGTTCAGTTTTAAATACCTGAAGTTGAAGAACCAGTATAGGTCAAGGCAGTTAGCTATGGAAGTCTTGAAATTCTGGGATGAAGATACTTATCTGTGAGATGGTACTGGTTTCAACCAAAAGACTGGGATATGCCTGTCTATACAGGGACCGAACTTCAGGGAAACACCACTTAGGATGCTTCCCTTCAGAGAATCCAATGAAGGAAAGGGACAGGGAAGAAACAATCTGAGAAGAGGGAAGGAGAAAATTTCAAAGAGAAAGCAGCCGGTATCAACTGAGACAAAAGCATCCAAGACAAATACAGAAAAGGTATACACGTGACAATCAGAATATTGCTGGTGAGACGAGCCAGAGCAGTTCAGCGGCATGACGGGGTTAAAGGCTGATGACAGCAGGTTCCAGTGAGGAGGCAGAAGGAGCAGGCAGACTCCTCTTTCAAGAAACTAGGATGACACCAACAGGAGAAACACAGAGCTCTTCTACAGAGGTGTCTAGTTTTCTTTTTCAAAGGATGAAGAGAGACTTGACAGGGAAGTTAGACAGTTCCCCCCAGAGTGGGAAAAACTAAAAACAGAAAAAGGGCAGAAAAATAGGAGAGCCAGTCTCAGAATACTGCATACTCAGTATCTCCACCTGATGTCTCACAGCCAGTTCCAACGCCACAAATCTCAGATCACACTCCAACAGTCCCCCGTAACCTGATCTTCTCACCACTGGTTTCCACGGCAGTGCACAGCACCAACACGCAAGCTGGTGCTTCAGTAGGAAGCTCAGAACTCATTCTCGAAGTCTCCTTTTTCTCCACTCCTCACGTGTACATCAATCACCGTCTCTATCCCCACGACACTTCTCCAGTCAACTTTATTGCCATCACTGTCCCTTTAGCCCCAAACAAAATCATCTTGTTTGAACTACTGCAATAGGTTCTTCACTGATCTTCCTGCCCCAGCCTTGCCCTGCACCTCAGTTAGTCCACAGGGTGATCTCACTGGACCAGCCTTGCCCTACCTCAGTTAGTCCTCAAGACGACTTCTTCACTGTCCAGATCTGATGATGTCATCCTTTACTGGTTTTTTACACGTACACGCCCTGTGTGCATCCCTCTGGCCACTCCTCGTCTTCACTCTCCCCACTCCAGCACAACCGGCCTTCTCTCTCAGCATACTTCCTTCCCACCTTTGGGGCTTAAATCCTCCTCCTCCTCAGTCTTGTATCCAACATCACATCAGCACAGAGGACTCTGTTTCCCTGTTCTGTCTCCACCGAGTTCACAGTCTTTCTTCTTTACTGCACTTGTTACAACTGTAACTCATTCACGACTTCTGCAATTATGCAGCCTCTGTCTTCTCACCAGACTGCATGCTCCTGGGGGACGCAGAGCTGCTGTGTGTCTTTCTTAATGCTACATTCTCCAGTGCCTGGAATACAGTGGACTCGATATAATTTCTCAAAAAAGTACAATAACTCAATAAAAGGTTAACCTTGACAAGAAAAAGGGGTGTGTCCTTCTGGGAGATTGATGGGAATCCAGTGAGCATAAGCACAAGGGCAGCTACGTGGGAAGACAGCTAGGGCGGCACTGAGACTGCAGAAGAAAGCGTCTGATAACCCAGCTTTCTTTCACCAATTGTGTGCTGTGAAGGGGACAGTGCTTGAGTAAAGGACAGCCAAGGTCTGAAGTGACTGCTGAAGGGGATGGGATGAGAAGGGGTACCTGACTTAGAATTACGAGAAGACAATGAAGTAATTAAGGTGACAACTGTCCATAAAAGGTAGAAGCTACAAGACAAAACTTCACAAAATCAAATGAATCAGAGAATCAATTTCCAACACTGTCTAGTTTATCCTTTCACGGAAACCCTGGTGGCATACTAGTAAAGAGCTACAGCTGCTAACCAAAAAGTCGGCAGTTTGAATCCACCAGGTGGTCCTTGAAAACACCATAGCACAGTTCTACTCTGTCCCCTGGGGTTGCTATGAGTCAGAATCTACTCCATAAACAGCAGTGGGTTTATGGGTTTTATTCTTCTGAGCAACATAATGGTACCTGACTTGACTAATAAAACTGTGGCAAGAGAATTTAGTGATACGACTAAGAATGACTTACAAATTTAAGTCTATATGTAGAAAAACTTATTCTTCAAAAAAATATGGTACGCTTGCCAATGTATTTTTTCCTGTCAATTTGTTTTAGATAACCTTTTTTAATTACTAGATTAATTTGGTAGAAAAGTTATTTCTTCATGTAACTTTAAACTTTATATAACTATAAACACTCAACAGTACTGCAAAAGGCCTGGTGTTCTGCTTCCATTAATATTATAGCCAACAAAATCCGATGGAGCAGTTCTATTCTCTAACACATGGTGTCACTATGAGTTAGAATCCACTTGATGGCAACTAACAACAATAACAAAAGTAAACAATCTCTGTCTCGAATCAATTACAGCCAATTTCTTTCAGGCAGGATCCAAAATAACGGTTCGCTGGTACCCCAGGCTAGTAACTAAAACAAGACATAAATTGTCATAAAAATCCCACTCAATCTGCTACTTCTTTCCACTGTAAACACTGTGTCAGAGTTGAAATAAATAGCTTTGGCTATTTAACGATGGCTAAGACTGGTCCTAGAAACCCTGGCAGCACAATGATTAAGTGCTCTGGCTATCAACCTCAAGTTCGGTAGTTCAAATCCACCAAGAATTCCTCGGAAATGCTACGGGGCAGTTCTACTGTCCTACAGGGTCACTATAAGTCAGAATTGACTCAATGGCAATGGGTTTGGTTTTTGGTGTTTTAAGAGTGGTTTCTTGAGGAAAAATAAAACTCCAGGCTCACCATCCCACTCTCCCTCCAGGTGGTGCTATAACTACAAGTGGAGAAGCATTAACTGAGCCAAGACAGTCGGAACTATTACCATCACTGTATAATAACAGCTTTAGCTGCCTTATTTCTTGGTATCCCTTTCCTACAAAGGCTCACAGAACTCCCCAGTGTTTTGTGACTAGGTTTGGCACAATATGACAAATACATGAAGACGCTCAGTGGAACGAGGGGAATGCACTCCAGCACACAAGTGAAAAACGAGGCCCTTCACTTGTGCTCTTTTTTAGAGAGATGGCTGTCCCTTTCCCTCTTCCAGGAGTTCCACTATCTCCTTCTCACTGCCTTCCAGATGGCACCTCCACCCGTCCAGGCCCAGCCAGCCTAGGAATGCCTACAGAGGCATCAGCTCAAGGCATGCTGCTGCCTTGGACTCTCGATTACTTTTACATTTTTCAAAAAAGTCCTTTTAATACAGAAAAATCCTTTAATGGGCTATCAATATTAAACGACTATCTGAATATTGATAACTTGGAGACAGTAGGATCTTTTACTCTCACATAAAGAAAAAAACAGGTTAGGAAAAAAGATAAAAGCTATGCTACAAAGGCAAGTGAGAGAAAAGCCAACCTTATTATTTTAGTTCTTTCCACTAGAGTGTTCCTAAGAATAAAATCTGACAGTGGGCTTCATTAGTCAGCTCACATCAAGCTTCGTTCAAGGGCAGCTATCTAACCCCTGCCAGTAGAAGTCTTCTTCCCTGTGCACTCAGTCCTGACGTCCAAAGCAGAATAAGAGAACTTTATTTCTTTGAAAAGGCCACTGATCTCTGATCTTGAACTCTCAAAAACTAAGGCCACATAGCAGTCAATCTGAAGCCCTTACTATGTCTCCCAAACCCAGTATGTCAAAACAAACGATCTACGAACCCAGGCTCAGGAGAGAATTCAGGAGTCACCTGGTCTGAATCTCTGGACAGATGAGGGATATGCATCTCTGAATGACATGGCCAAGGCCACATCAAACTGAGGGAAAGCAGGGCCCACCTCACTGAGAGCCTCTACCCGCCTACTGAGCTGCGTGAGGCTTGGTTCACATAGTGCTGCGTCTTAAGACTCCCGGATCAGCCTTCAGTCTCAAGAAATTCTCTTAAAATAAACGCCAAGTTTTGCCTCCCATCTCCGAGAGTTCATTAACTAATTACTTATCCTATGAAACTTTAGTTAAATGTACCGGCTATACAAAGTTAATTTTAGGATCAATACAATATAGATTATAAAATACAGGTCATGACACAGATATCACAGGTCTTTGTTTTACCCTAACTCACAGAAAACGGTTCTCACTGTTTTTAATCCTGTATGACAGGCTCTAATAAAAGACAAACCCTAAGACTGCTGGAAAAAATACTACCCTAACCTTTAACAAAGTGTTCCAGCCTCAGAAATGAAGTAAGTTTATCATACGTACTTAAAGCTCTAGAATGATCCGGGTTCCTGATTCCCTTTGCTCGCAACCTCTGAAGAAGAACTGTTGAGGACAACTGTTTTACAAGATACACTGCCATGGAATAGCTCTGGAAAAAAAAAGATGTAGAAAACAAACAACATATGTAAATCAGTAATACATCTATTCGAACCCCATACTGACAGGGAAAGAAAACTACCACTTACTAAAACATCTAGTGTATGTATGCCAAGCCCATCGCAGGTCTTTTCATTTAATACTGACCACAAAGCTGCTGAGGTGGCCATATACCCGTTTACAGATGAGGAAAGTGAAGCAAAAACGTAAATTAACTTGCCCTACTTTTCTAACTTTCAAGTGGCAAAGTCAGAACTGAAACTCGAATCTCTCATGCTTGCAGAGCGAATTAGCTTAGAGCACTATGTAAAAGAATACTGTTAAGACTAAGGCTAATAAAGGTGTCAAAGTCATCATAAATGATCTTTCCTAGGTGACACATATATTGAAAATAGTAGCTGTTTTTAAAAATTATGAATGAGATTGATTCCCCAACCTATCCTAATTCATACCTTCTAAACGTTCAGCTAGTTCTTGAAGAGCCCTTACTTGAGCAATTATGACGACAAAGTTCTTCAAGCAAAGGGAGTCTCAAAGAAGCTGCAGGTTGGGCAGATAAAGAAACACATGAGGACCTACCTCTGGCAGAGACAGAACAGGCCAAGACACAGTGAGAGACACATGACTGACTAAGAAGAGGAAAAGAAGCCTAAGGCTTGTGGAGGGTGGGAGACAGACCTAAATGAGAAGGACCACTGTTCATCTGGTGTTGGGATCAACAGGAAGATCAAGAGACGTGGCAAAGAAGCAAAGTGAGTTATTACTGCCATCTCGTATTTTATAGATACACAGTTTTCAAAGTACTCTTGGCATATGTAGTATCTATTTCATTTAAACACCACAGAAGGCCTGTAAGCTAGAGGTAGAAGAGGTACTTTTCTAAGTAAAGGGCTGATGAAACTGAGGCACAAAAAGATCATCTGGATACCTGCTCGTGGCCATGCACCTGCTCAGTGGCAGAGCCAGCACAAGAACCCAAGAGGAAGATGGACCGAATGACCAAGGCAGTGCCCTCTCCACCTTCGGGCCCTTCCAGATCCTACCAGTTTTGAGCCTCCTAATCTAGTCCAGTGCCCATTCCAATTACTGGTTACTCTCACAATTTTGCAAATGCATTCCGTTCTTTTGGCTACATGAGAAAATATTCACCGGTACCCTCTGGAAAGCCCAATTTTCATCTAAAGTTCATCAACCAACCCATGTTTACATGCCATGTTCTCTTTACAGATGAGAGAACCAAAAGAGTTAAGTCACTTGCCCAAAATCACACAGCTAATTAGCCGCAGAGCTGGGACTGAGAGCCTGATGCTCTGGCTTCAAGGCTGTTCTCTGTGACCACTAGGCAGCATCGCAGCACCTCTCTACATACGCTGTAACTGGAGGGGGAAACGACAATGAGGTAGTGAAGAAAGCTAGTTTAAGTACAATTTTAAAAATTATTAATGAGGCACAAGTAACCTTAAACTCTCCTACGTTTTAGAATAAAACCTATCATCTCATACAAAACCAAAAAGCTTATCCGAGAAAAAAAGAAAACTTATCCACTTTTATTACTTATTTAATGCTTCAAAAAGCAGAGAAACGCTAATTAATACTGAAACTATGTATGGACAACTTAAATCTTCAGAACCAGGAATTAGCCTCTGGCTTTATATAAATATTTAAGAAGAGATCAAGTAGAAACCACAACTACAAGTTCCGTGAAAAGGTATGTTCACTCTACTGAAGCATGTAATTACATACAAGAGAGGCAACAAGAATGTCCGGTATTAACAAATGTCACTTGTATCAATAATATGGAATCAAATTTTACATTGCATGAATGGGGGTGGCAGCAAACCCTTAACTTCATAGTGAGACAGTGATGTTACATCATTGCCACTAACCCTCCACAGTACTGTCTATCTCTAACGAGTGACATATACTGTACCAGTGATATCCCTGTCAGATATTTTCCTGAAAATCTGAATTCCTTAAACAAGTATCTAAAGTCTTCTCTAGACAGTGGAGTATGTGAATGCCGTTAATTCCACTGAAGCAGGATAAGGAATTACAAGAGTTCACTTGCTTCTTCCTTCAGGTACTGTCCTTCTTCTATTCATTTCATTTGAAAATTGCCTACTTAGTAATATTTCTCAATACCTACCAGTCGTACAAATTTATCATCAAAATGGTAGCAGATACTACATGAAGAGGATCTTTGCAAGTTGCATTAAAACCTGTAATCTAAAAAAAAAAATCTAATAACTTATCATCCTTCTAGGCTTCGGTTAAAAACTAAATTGCTTTTTCAGGTCATATTTCAAAAAGGTTTCCAACTGGAAGACCAGAATCCACACAAAGATCTTACTTAGCAGATCAAACCATCAAGGACAGTTTTTTCTCCGTGCGGTTTGGGAAGCTTCCCAGGACAGTCTGTCTCCCTGTACTCTAGTGCATATAGTGGCAACCACATCTCCTCTCTCCACAGTCAAATCTGTTTCCTGCTTCACCTTAAACACGCGTTCTCCTCCTGGTTGACTACACTTTCGACAAAAGAAAAACATACACAACAGACTCATCAAAAAGGAGAAAAAGGAAAAAGACAGGAACCCTAGGTTAATCTAAAAGTAAAATATTTAAAAGGATTTTAAACATCTAATGGTGACATATTCATTAGTCAAGGGAAAAAGATATAATCCTGACAGATGTCAAAAAGGATGCTGATAAAACTAAGTCTACTTCTAACCAAGATACTCAGTACAAGAGGACTAGGACACATCACTGATGATCCTTCACCCTGCAACACCAGCAGCTTTCTCACTAATTTGAGGAATAAGAATGTCCACTTGCACCTACATTATTTAACACTTCTAAAGGTTCTAGCCAGCTAACAGAACAAAAACAAGAAATAATGGGGTAAATATTAGGATTATCAGTAAAATGACACATGTCAAACTCAAAATTGCCTACCTGGAAAATCCCAAGAAATCAATTAAAAGGCTACTAGAACCAAAATTGAGGCACACATTTTTATAAATAACTTAGCTTTTAAATAATCTAACAATAAATAAGCACTTCAGAAAATATAACAGAAATAATATCTATTTACAAAAGTAATAAAAAGTAATAACCACATAGGAATTATTTTTAAAAAGGCAGAACTCAGAGTAAGAAACCTATGAAATTCTGAGAAATGTTAAAGAGGATTTGAGTAAATGGAGAAACATATAATTCCTGGAAAGGCTACAATAAATACTGTAAATAAGTTAATTCTCCCTAACTTAATCCATAAATTTAAAGCAATCTCATTCAAATTCCCAAGGAGGTTCGGGTTCAAGGCACAGCAGGAACAAGAGACAAACTGCACAAAATTAATTCTACAGTTCATCTGAAAGAAGAAATGTTAGCAAAATGATGCACGAGAACATGCCTCACCTTCTCTAATAACTGTTGTCCTCTTTCCCACCCTCTCCAAAGCCCCTATTCCTGCTCCTGGTCTCAGCAGATTTCTTGCACTTCCTGTCTCACAACGTAAGTCATCAGACTAGGATGTACTCACTTCTCCAGTAACACGCCTACCCCATTCACCAGTCCTTCCATCCTCCCACTGAATAAAGCTGTCTCTTCTGTCTACTCTGAGTTCTTCCAACTACAAAATTCACCACTGACTGTCCCTTCTTTCTCCTGTATATTTAATTTCTTCCTCTCAAAAAGATCCTTATCATCTTTCAAATACGTTCAAGGTTCTCCCATTAAAACAAGTACCTCTCATCCTACATTTTCCTCCAGCTCACCATATCTCCTTCCAAAGACCCATTTATCTCACTCCCCACCTCCACCCCCTTTACCTCCAGTCTACCACAATCTGGCTTCTACTCCCACCATTCCACCGAAACAGCTCGTGCCGAAGCTCCCTTCAAGTTCCCAAACCAAAGGGTATTTTTCAGACTCTGACACACCTAACGTCACACACCTGTTCAGTACTGCTCACCGCTGCCCCCTTTCTGAAGCTCTTACCACCCCACCTCTCTGGCACTATTTCCGCATTTCCTCTTCAGGCTCATTCTCTTTTACCCAGGATTAAATGTCCCAGTTCCCCAAATAAGCCCCTAGTTGCTCTTCTCTTCCCACCTGGTGCACTTCTCCTAAACACTGCCAGCCCCGCTTCTGTGTCTTGACTATCACTGATAGGCAGATGTCTCATACATTCTTTTCCCTCCAGCCTAAAACCATTCTTTGAACCCTATATGCCCAATTATCTAGTTCAGAATATCTCAAAGGCATCTCAAATGTATGAGCTTCAAAACCAAACTCAGGGTTTTCCCCATTTACTCCTCCAAAAACCCCTCATTGAAAACAAAAATCTCAACTTGGTCCTTTTTAGTGTTTCTTCTATTTCACTGTTATGCATCATCATTCCCCTTGTTACCCAAGCCAGCAACCAAGGAGTGGTCCCTGACATCTGCATTTCTCTTACCCATCCACCCACCCATGCACTATCACTCAGACCTTCAGATCCACCTCTATCCCGCTGCCACTCTAGGTTAAAATACTCCTTCAACTAATACCTCTGTAATAGCTTGCTTCCGAGGTGGACTGCTTACAAACCTCTATTCAAACTACTGTCTATGCTAGAGAGTGATTTTCTTTACCTAAACAGAAAGAAGACTCTGTAAACTTTTGCTTAAAAACTCTTAGCACTAGCATTATCTCCAAGGTCTCCTGCGGTTTCCTGCCTCCCCTACCATATCGCCCCTACTCTCCGTCCTCCAGCTACATGGCTTCCTATCAGTTCTCTGGAAAAAACGAGTGCACCCCGACCAGTGCACTGTTACGCAGCTTGTTTCTGCCGAACCTTTTGCCTGAGTGATTCCTATCCTCCTCTCAGCTCTTGGCTCAACTACTACTTCTTTAGGGAACCCTCACTGACCTCCTATGAGCTTAAAGCTCCTTTTAACACACTCTAAAATTACCATGTATTCTCTTCACAGTACTTATAAGCTCTTACTTTTTGTGTATAACCCCCTGCTCCCTAGAGATCTTAGGCTCTGGGAATGCAAGAATGCTTCCCTCACTGCAGCACTGTCAAGGTGCCCTAAGTGGTGCAGTGGTTAAACACTCGGCTGCTAACCAAAAGGTCAGCAGATCAAATGTACCACCTCCTCCGGTAGATGTGGCAGTCTGTTTCTGTAAAATGACAGCCTTGGAATCCTACGGGGTAGCTTGACTCTGTCCTACAGGGTCACCATGAGTCAGAACTGATTCAACAGCAGTGGGTTTGGTTTCTGGCACTGTAAATTTTGAGCACCATGCCCGGCACACAGTAAGCATTCAATAAGTTTCAAATGAATTAGTGAATATATATGACCTCATACAATAAATCCTCCATAATCAAAAGACTCTAACCAACTACTTAAAAAATTATTTCTCTTAAACCACACATAAATGTAAGATAGATTACAGCATTAGGTGTAAATTACAAGATCTTAAACGTATAAAAGAAAACACAAACAAACACATGTGGCTATCAGTGCTGCTGAGCCAGTTCTGACTCCTGGCGTCCCCTGTGCACAGAGAAGAGTGGCTCCTCAGGGTCTCCAAGGCAGTGACCTTCTAGAAGCAGAGCCCCAGGCCTGGGCTCCAAGGCCCCTCTGGATGGTTTGAACCAAAAATCTTTCAGACAGTAGCTCAGAGATTAAATATCTGTGCCACCTTGGGACTCCTGAACAAATATTTATTTGTGTATGCATACATGTGTATGTGTGTATTTTTAAAATGGGAACATACTGAAAATTTACTATGAGATGAAAATAAATTCTTTTGTAACTTATTTTACAAAAGTATTTACTTATAAGCTTACATAGCCATGGAGACTACTGACCCTCTTAGGTTAATGCAAATATCTGGTATAAACAAAAATGTACTTACTCTTCCGATTTCTGCAGTCCAAGAAACAACAATGGTGTTCGGTACCGTTGTGGACAATCGGACAAGGGAGGTGATGTTAATTGGTCGGCTGGGGCGCTTTGGTTCCACACCATTTTTAGTAGGTGGAAGATAACCCTAAGAATGAAATAATTTCTTTTGATATATTATTTTTGATATATTTAAATGTCCATTCCTTAACAAAACACCAAAACCTACAAACTACACACTAGAAAATTGAAGCAGCTTCCTGTGCTATCATTTCTCTAAGCAATACTATACAGTCTCACAGTAGTAAGCCTGAGAAAATACTGATAGAAATAAGAAATCTTTAAAATTATACAGAGTTTAGACAAAGCCTATACAGAATATTCGCAAAGACACCAAAACAGTGCATGTCTCACTGCTGTTTAAAGCATACACCAAAAAAATTCCAAACCTGTTGTCCCAAACCACCAGGATTTCTGTTCAAAGCAACAAAACACCAAACCCACTGCTGTCAAGTCAATTCCGACTCACAGTGACCCTGCAGGACAGAGATGAACTGTCCCATAGAGTTTCCAAGGAGCGCCTGGTATACGAGAACTGCAAACTTTTCAGTCAGCAGCCAGAGCACTGAACCACTGCACCACCCAGGCTTCCTGCTGAAAGCACAGCACTCTTCAAATGCCCACTCGACCACATGCTTACAGGTCCATAGGGACACAAGTGAAGCTTCATCAAAACAATTTCTTCTCCCCTAAATCTACTCTAATTCTAACACTATCACACCCGAGTGCAAATCCTACAGTTTGTGTCCGTAGCTAACGTCACAGCTGTGAACTGTACAACGTTTGTACAAGTATTTCACTCAGTCACATGAAATGTATCCAAAATAAAAAAGCTTCCTTAATGAACAACTATAATCACAGCTGTGATGGCTTATCTGATAGCTACGTTGGCAATGCATTTAAAAGATAGCCTTTAGGACTTACTGGAAGGCTGCAAGGTTTTGTGTTCACTTTCACACAAAGATTGGGTGGGAAGTGATCTTCTTGTGGACAACTGGTTTCTGATAAACAAAACCTAAACAATAAAAAGTTTGATTTCCTTTATTAAACCATCAAGTAATATTTTTGTTCAACAGCTAATTTAAAAGTTGATCAACTCTTAACAAAAAAGGGAAAAACTATAAAAACAGGGCATTTCACATGATGAATATGCATATTTAAGTAGGCTGAAGATAAACAAGTCTGCTGACGTAGGGTTTCAGTGACCATGACTATCAACCTGTACCATAAGACAGTCAACCGTTAGTTCAAGAATGTTCTGAGGAGCACTGGCTTCTTGGGATAGCAACAGGTGTAAAAAGGTAGGGGAAAAAAAGGTTCTGTAGTTGAATAAATTTAAGAAACTCTGAACTACAAATATCATATTATGCTTTCTTAACACAGTATTTCCTAGGGGTTTAATAGGCTAATATGCATTGGGACTCAGAAGAAGGTCTAGTATCCAGTAGTCCCACATTTACTGGCCGATGAAATACTGGCTCTAAACACAATGTACTAGAAAAGCTGTAAGTCCATCCCCAGGACCAGGCTAATCCATCAGCTGCTCATAACTAAATAAGCTGCATAATAGCATTACTTGTGTTACATTCTCATATATTTAGAATACTATCTTAGAAACTTATCAAAATACTTATTCCTAAGTCAAATATATAATCTTTGGGGAAAACAAAGGGTAATTACATAATCTGCAATTTCTTTCTCTAGTCACACTTATGTACACAATGGAATAAACTATTATTTTGCTATTTATGACTTCTATTCTTTATTACTTCCTTATTCCCAATATGTACTAAAGGCTCATTCTACCTCTACAGAATGTTTGCAGCGTATCTCAGTTACACGGTATGGAGAATCCCATCTCTGAATCCTGTGAATACTCATCACGCACAAACCTCTTCCCTCCAACACACACGGTGTGAGGTCTTAACCTGCTGGTCACAGAATCTGCGCACAGGAAGCTTCAAGAAAATGGACAATTCTTTACATAAACTTTTATGAGTACATATGTATGTTCCTTTTTGGGAAGATAATGCGTAGCTTTCCTTGGATTCTCAAAACGACTTGTATTGTCTGTTCTGACTCACAGCGATCCAAAAGAATGGAAAACTGCTCAGTCCTACACCATCCTCAGGTGTGCTATGAAACTTGAGTCCACTGTTACAGCCAATCTCTTTCATTAACGGTCTTCCTCTATTTCGCTGACCGCCTACTTTATGAAGCATAATGTCCTTCTCCAGGAAGTGGTCTTTCCTGATAACATGTCCAATGTATAATGAGACAAACTCTCACCATCTTTGCTCCTAACAAGCATTTTGCTTATACTTCTTGCGAGACAGATTTGTTTGTTCTTCTGGCAGTCCATGGCATATTCAATAATTTTTTCACCAACACCATAATTCAAAGGTGTCAATTCTTCTTTAGCCTTCCTTATTCAACAGCCAGCTTTTGTATGCATATGAAGGAACTAAAAACATGGTAGCCTGGGTAAGGCCCACCTTAGTCCTCAAAGCAACATCTTTGCTTTTTAACATTTTAAAGACGTATTTTCTAGGAGAGTTCCCAATGCAATGTGTCACTTGATTTCCTGACTGCACCTTCTATGGGCACTGACTTTGGATCCAAGTAACATAAAATCCTTGACTATTTCAATATTTTCTTCATTTATCATCATGTTGCTTACTAGTTCATATGTGAGGATTTTTGTTTTACGTTGAGGTATAATCTATACTGAAGGCTGTAGTCTTTGATCTTCATCAATAAGCGCTTCAGGTAATTCTCACTTTCAACAAGCAAGACCATGTCACTACAATAACAAGATTTGTTAATGAGTCTTCCTCCAATCCTGATGTGACGTCTTTCACGTAGCTCAGCAACTTGGACTCTCTGCTCAGCAGAGAAAGTAAGTACGATGAAAGGACCCAACACCGACACACACCTTCCTAACCATGCAGAACTCCCTGGTGCTTGCTGTTTGAATGACTCCCTCCTGGTCTATGCATAGGTTCCTCATGAGCACGATTACACATTCTGGAATAACTGCTCTTCACAATGTTATTCACAATTTATTATGATCCACACAGTCCAATGTCTTTGCATAGTCAATAAAACACAGGTGAACATTTTTGTAGTACTCTCTGCTCTCAGCCAAGATCCATCTGATATCAGCAATGATATCCTTGGTTGTACATTCTCTTCTGAATCCAGCTTCAATCTCTGGCAGTTCCCTGTCAGTGTGTTACTATGACTGCTTTTGAATGATATTTACCAAAGTCTTACTGGTGTGTGATATTAATGATACTGTTTGATAATTTCTACACTTGGTTGGGTCACTTTTCTTTGGAATAGGTTTAAGTATGGGTCTCTTCCAGCTGACTGGTGAGGTAGCTGTCTTCCAAATTTCTTGGTATAGACAAGTGAGCGCTTCTAGCACTGCATCTATATGCTGAAAGACGTCAATTGGAATTCCATCAATTCTTGGAGCACTGTTTTTTGCCAACACCTTTAAGTGCAGCCTGGATTTCCCCCTTCAGTACCATCAGTTCTTGATCATGTGTTACCTCCTGAAATGACTGAACATCACCAGTCTCTTTTGGTACCCTAACTCTGCATATTCAGTCCATCTTCTGATGCTTCCGGTGTCGTTCAGTATCTTGCCAAAGAATCCTTCAATACTCCAACTTGAGGCTTGAATTTTTTCTTTGGTTCTTTCACCTTAAGAATTGCTGGAAGTGTTCTCCCCTTTTGGTTTTCTAACTCCAGGTCTTTTCCACATATCACTATAACACTTAACTTCGTCTTCTCAAGTTGCCCTTTGTGTTCAGCTCCTTTATTTCAATCATGTCTTCCTTTCACTTTAGCTACTCAACATTCAAGGACAAGTTTCAGAGTCTCTTCTGACATCCATTTTAGTCTTTTCTTTTTTTCCTTCTTGTTAATGACTTTTTGCTTTCTTCATATATGATATTCCTAGTGTTGTTCCATCATTCATCTGGTCTTTGGTCCAAGGGATGAGGGAGGGACCCATACAAAATTAAAAATGATTGGTCTACAAAGATTTCCTCAAAATCTGTTAAGCTCACAGGATCACATCTAAGCCTAGGAAAATCTTCCATTATAGGCAACAGTAGGAGGATGTCACCAAGTTTTTAATCAATTATTCCAATGCAGTAATAAATTTAATACATGGACCCTGGAGGCCTGTAGCTATCCAAAAAGCCAAACTCACTGCTGTCAAGTTGATTCTGGCTCACAGTCACCCTACAGAACAGAGCAGAACTGCCCCCACAGAGTTTCCAAGGATCACCAGGTGGATTTGAAGTACCAACCTTCTTGTTAGCAGCCACAGTGCTTAACCACTACATCACCAGGGTTTCCTATAGCTACAGGAAGAGAATAATTTATATGACAAGTTAGTTCCCATTCTAAACTATCCTAATAAACTGAAGAGAAAAAAGGGGAACAGCAGTAGAAACTTGCTGTGAGGAAGTTCATAAAAGGGGAAAAACCAGGTACACAAATGAAGAGAGACTGGGAATCTAAAAGAGAAATCATTGAGACTAATTCTGACAAACTTAGTTTCATGCTTTAATATAAAATATCGAGGATAGCTACTAGGTCTTTTATTTTAGAGCTATGGTTTTTAAACTTTATTTTAGTTTTGGGATCTTTTCCTCAAATGAAAACTTATCTCAAAGTCATGTACGCGAAATGGATCAAAGCAGCACTGCTCTGTTTCAGTGTCTGTATTGAGGAAGAGGGGGTCAGTAAGAAGAGGGGCTAATAAGGCAGCCAGAATGTGGACCCATAGGAGTAGCTCCATGCAACAGTTTGAATGCTACTGTCTTCAAGGGTAATGGTACTTATCAGCATGGCAAAGTGTAAACTGTTAAAGGCAGGAAGTAAAATGATTTTAGCAATATATAACTAATTATGATAGCATCATATTTTAATTCTTTAATTGGTTCATTCACAAATAAAGTACTCAGATCTCCTGTCATGGATTAATCTTTGTCAGTGCCTTCCAAAATCAAGATGTACACTATCGCTAGTCTACTGGGTTAAGGTTTTGTCATGCTATCCAGAGGAATAACAGCTAATCAAGTATCATCACATCTTTTCAAAAAATTGTTAACTTCTCCTCTGCTTTGCTTCCTGCTTTTGGCACACTATTTTAAAGCCCAGATCAGAGGTTTTCAAACTGTTCCCCAAAGCTCTGAGCTGCTCCTTTAGAGTAACCTTTTTTGGGACTCCTATTTTACTTAGAATTTGTACAAACAACTTCTCTGAGTATTGACACTAGGCTATCAGACTTATCCTTCCAGTATTTTAGGGAAAACAGCTTACTGAAGCAGACAACCATGTCGTCCTTCCTCTTCAATTCCAACGGTGACAGAGAAGGTGTGGGGTGCTTCAGTTTGTATGTGGGTAATCATGAGGAATTAGTACAGCGCAAGATGGCTTATGTAAGCACGAGAAGACTTATGAACATAAAATATTTCTTAGATGCTCCAGGAAGAAATGAGTAGACTTAGAAAAGAAACTGAGTAAGGGGCATCTGTGAATTCACACTGAAAGTTTTCCATTAGTCTTTGCAAAACTAGTATCTTATATGGAATCTAAATTAGAGAGCCTTTAAATTAATCATTTAAATAAGTGACAAAGCAAATTAGAATATTTTGGTTTTGGCTAGTCTATGAGATTCTGTAGACTTAATCTAAGTACTTGTTTCTTACTGACAGTAGCTTGCCTCTCATGCAGATAGTGCTTCACTTTCATAAAACTTCACAGTTCTAAAGAGCTAATCACTATACTATTTAAAGATATCACTAGCTAGAGCGTCTCAATAACTAAAGGCAACCCAAGTAAAGAGATACGGTTAGACACAACCATACTAGCTGCTATACTAAAAAGTCATAGTTAGAGAAAAAGTAGGGTACCTTATAACAGAAGAAGGTTGTTCCTTACCCAAACATCTCAACTCTACTCACTATAAGCTCATCAAAAATTAGGTGGATTTTTAAAGTCTTTACGGAATGTTAACTTTTAAACTTTGGATATATATTGTAGTCAACACTGTACCTTAACTGGACCTGCACTGTGAAGTCACATTTGGTCCCAGAAATATCCCTAGAAAAAACAGAGTAAGAACCACAATTATTTTAAAATACATAAAAGAAAGATGATTCAAAGATACTACCACTCTTGAAACTATCAGAGCTATAACTGTTCTTACAAAAACTAACACACTATAATAACTTCAAGTACCAATCCTGTGTGATGCTAATACTCACCTAACACACTGCCAAGTACTAATACTGCGTCATGTTAATACTGACCTAACAGACTGTAATAACTTTGAGCACTATTACTGTGGGATGCTAATACTCATCTAACACACTGTTTTTAAAATCACGTATTACAGACAATCCTGGGCTCCAATGTCCAAACGCAAGTTCCAGCTGAAGACACTTACATGGAACTACTGATCTGCTGCACTTGTTGTGGTGTCAGTGCAAACGCAAAACAGGTTTCTCGAAAGCGCTGACTGTTGTCTGATGCTAAAGAAGAAAAGAATTATCGTTTTAATCACTTTCGATTTCACCAATAGAGAAGACAATAGCAAATGCACATTCATGCCTTTAATTAACTGGAAAGTATTCTCAACTTTGGATAACAAGGCAATTAAAACACTGAAAAATCAGAAACATGCCAGATATACTGAAACAGAAACAGGCCCTAAAATAACTCACCCAGAAGATAAGCTACCAGGTTTCAAGTTCAGAAAACATACATTCAAAGAAACAGTAATAAAAAAAATCATATAAAAAAACATCCAAGCAGCACATTTGTACTTTTATGGGGAAAAAATACCAATATCTAATTTTACTTAGCATAATATGAACCCCTGCAAGACACATGGGCTCAGAGCTACGTTAACACAGACATTTCCTTGAGGCCTGCAAGGAAAGACAACAGTCTTCAAGATAAGCTAAGAATTTTACCACATGTCAAATGTCATACATAATGTCTCCTATGTTATCTCAAAGAACGAAGGGAAGAGACCGGAGAGAGGAAAGTGAGAAGTGGGCGGGAAGGCAGCATGGGTCAGTTGGCAGTAGAATTTCCAAAGTACATTGCTGTGAGCAACACCAGTCTGACTGCTGTGTTTTTTTGTCTAGTTTCTTTTATTCAGCTTCATGTTTCTGTGACTCAGTCACGCTGCTCTGTGTATGAGCAGGTCAGTCCCTTTTTATTGCTGTCCACCACTGTATGGCCATACACAAAATGTATCTACCCAGTCTTACCTCTGAGTTGTTTGTGACTTATAATTTTGTTTGTTAATGTGAATAAAGCTGCTCTAAGATTTTTCTAACCCTGTTCTCTTTTCTTTCGGGTTAAATACGTAGGAGTAGAACTGATGACTCATAACTTTAGGGAATGTCCTAAGCAACTGCCAAATTATTTTCCAAAGTGTCAACTGGTTTTAATACACATTAGCGAAGGAAAAAACAAAACAGTGGTCAATATCCCTGGCATAAAACTTGCCACCACACAGCACATTTGCTCAATGAGTAAAGTAACACAAAAATTTAAGAAATACCAATTAGACTGTCTAAACTTTACTTTTCCAGGGTAATTCTGCAGGGTCCTTAAGAGTAAACTGCCAAGAAATTCTGTCCCGTGGGTCACATGAGATCTGCACAGAACAAGTAGCTGAATTTGGCTGGCTTTACTCCTACTTGCAAGCAACATGGCCTCTAAAGCCACCACCCAAATGACATTAGGTCATGCAAAAAAGTCTGCACAAATCAATCTTCAATGCAAACTATCGGCCTGACAATGGCCATGAACCTACGTTCACAACGTAGAGAAGCAGCCGTTTCCCTCTGTCAAGGACGGCAACCAACTCCTTTGCTTCATACAGAATTTATTGGTATAAGATTTCAGTCCAGTAGGCTGAGCCTAATTTGGATTTTTGGCTCCATTCTAAAACAGTGCTAAAATAATTTCCCAAGTACAAAAATTCATACTCCTTGCTAGGCAAGATTTCAGCTCCTTTTTAGAATATGTGACTAAAGTTAAGTTTTGGACACAAACACAGATTTACAAAAGATGTGACAAAAATAATGAGGTTGTCTGGTGCCACATGTAGAAATCAGGTTTATTATTTAATAACACTCCCTTACTTTACATTCTGTTTTCTATAGAGACTGTAACGCTCATGAAGGAGGGAACCCTAGTGGTGCAATGTTTAAAGCATTTGGCTGCTAACTAAAAGGTCCACCAGCAGCATTACGTGAGAAAGATGAGCAGCCTTAGAAATCCTATGGGGCAGCTCTACCCTGTCCTACACTGCTGCTATGAGTTACCATCAACTTGATGGTAATGGGTTTGGTTTTGGTTAATGCTCATAAGGTTGGTACTTGTTACCTGGAAAAGAATCTTTCACATTACGTGGATATGAGGCTTACCTGCTGCTACAAATACAAGAGCCAGTGAAGACTTTGCAGCTTTGGTCTTAGGTAGCAAGCTATCTAAAAACTTCTCCCACAGTCAAGTAAGCTTTCATTAATCTGAAGCAGGGTGGGAAACAATTGCCTTTAATCCACTTTGATCACGGTGATCCCACGCACTGAAGAACAGAAACCACAACACTCCACAGGGTTTTTGTTGCGGTGGTCTTCTGGAAGCAGACCGTCAGGCCTTTCTTCTGAGGGGTCCCTGGGTGGGTTTCAGCCTCCTATCTTTCACTCACAGTTGAGCCCGGGACCCTTTGTGCCACTCACAAACTCCCAAACTGTCAGCAGCCCTTTCCAAACAGTTCAAGTCAAGATCAGAGAATTACAGAATCTCTGTACTAAAGGAGGCTTTGTCATCTAAGACAGCCAGCAATGTTGGAGGCACACTCTCAGCGGCTTAAATTAGGTTTATAGTTTACATAAAATCATATTTATTAAAAGTTACATAAAATCTTATTTTTTAGAAACTATTTTCATGTATGTTATACAATATGCACAATGCTAACAAAAGACATATCATAGATACATAAACATGGTGTACACTGACTTAATTTGCTGAGAAGTGCACATGATTAAAAAAAGCCATTGTTGCCCTAGAACTCAATCTTCCTTTTAACTGTTCCATTCATTCTCTCTGAATCTTTTAGGATGGACCAGTGGTCGTTACTTTGTCAGCTAGAGGATGGCTGAGGATGAACAGTTTAAGAAAGCCTGAAACCCTAGAGAGCAGCAAGATATAGACTTCAAGTCAATTCTGACTTATACCAACCCTAAAGGACAGAGTAGAACTGTCCCACAGAGTTTCCAAGGACTGCCTGGCAGATTTGAATTGCTGACCTTTTGGCTAGCAGATGTAGCAGTTAGCCACTATGCCACCAGGGAACCCACCAGGGTTTCCAGGAAAGTATAATAGAAAGAGATATGAGGTTACACAGACCTGGAATCCCAAGTGGTTTTGCCACTTATGTGTGATGTGACCTTAGTACTTAACCAACCTGAACCCATGTCCTCCAATAGTTAAACATACACACATAACCCTCAGTATCAGTGAGGTAAGGTATTTAACCCACTCATCCACTGGTCAGTGTATTACACTGTGGTGGCCTGCATGATGCTCTGATACTAGGCCACTGGCATAGCAGCAGGGTCATCCACCAAGGACAGCTTCAAGACAGACACACACTAGAAAGAAAGTCCTGGCAATCTACTTCCAAAACTTCAGCCAGTGAGAATCTCAAAGATCACAAAAGATGACGGTTTGACTCACTCGCTTTAGACCTGTGATCAGGAGGGAGAGCTCACTAGGAGGAGAGCATGCTTAATGAAGTACTCTTAGGAGGGCCAGGGAGGGAAACCCCGGTGAGGCGGACTGCTCCAGCAGCCACGATGCTGCTGCTGTGAGCATGAGGCAGGGCTGGGCACTCCACAGAAGGCAGTGCACAAGGCGGAGGCCGCCTGGTGGCATCTCTTTATCTAATGTGTTTCAAACAACCAACAATTTCCCTTTCTGTCCCCTTTCCTCCTTACACTCTTAGACTGCATCAAAGTATAGACTGCTGTATCTGAACTCATCAAACAGCACTGGGCTAAGCTTACTACCAGTGACAGCTATTCTCAACCTATCCGCAGAAAGCATAAAGAGGTCCTTCTCTTTTCCACTGACTCTCTCCACTGTCTATCTGGCGAGATTTCTGAATTACTCAGCATCCTGATTTTCTTCCTCTGGACGTACCTCAGGTTGTCATACCCTGTGACAGCCAGAACAGGACACACTCCTTAGTGTCTACCGTTTATTCAAAACATTTGCTGCCCTTCTCTACTGGCCTGTCTCACAGGAGGATTATATCTCCAGTGCCACTGACAAAAAATAACCAAATCATCGAGGCAATACTGACTCATAGTGACTCTGTAGAACTACCACTGAGATTTAGGGGTGCCTGTGGCTGATTATGTTATTCCATGTGGTATGAGCACAACACAATTTATTAACAAATGTCTGGGGCTTTATACATATTATTGCTAATCTACCACAGTCATGAAGAAAAGATATCAGCCTCCTTTTCAGATGACAAAACTGAAGTTTAGAGTAGTTACAAAACTTGCCAAGAATCATACGTGGCAAGTATCAGAAACAGAAGTCAAACTCAGACTTGTAGATCTCCAAGGCCCCTGCTCTTCTCAAAAACATAGTTGTACTAGATCTCCCCTTATGTGGGACTGGCACTACTTCTACCAGCGCAGCCCAGCATTACAGTGGATCACAGAAAATATGCAAAAAACCTGCTTACTATCCTCTCATTGTAATTCATTTCTACGTAATTCTTTCCGATCATTTTTATATGCTGTACATGCAGTCTGAAAGCTTGCCTTAAAAAAGACTGTCATTTTTCAAGACAGTCTCTATTACTGTATTTTAATAACTGAATTGTACAGAAAATTTTAATTATTCCCTTAATTAGTCATTTAAGTTGTTTCTGGCTTTTATTATTTCAAACTGTATGACTCCACTTAGATGAAATACCTAGAACAGGCACACTCACAGACATGAAGTAAATTAGAGGTTACTAGAAGCTGGGGGAAGGGAAATGAGGAGTTACTGCTTCCAACATTTTGAAACCAGTGGTGACAGTTGCACAAGTTTGTGAAAGCAGTTAATGGCACTAACCTGTATACCTAAAATCTGTTAAAATGGACAATTTTGTTTTATATGTTTTTACCACAATTAACAATAATAATAGTTCATAGCCATAAGTATACAATCTAAAATCATACTTCTAGAACACATAAAAGAAAATCTTTGTGAAAAACATAATGCTTTCTCAAGACATAATGCCAAAAGCACAATTCTTTTTTTTTTTTTAAACCGATGATGTCAACTCCATCAAAATTAAGAACTTAAGGACACTGAGCTTCTGTTAAGAGTGTTAGAAAAATTTGGGAGTGGTTGATGGTAATGGGTGAACAATATGATGGACATAATTAGTAATCACTGAACTGTACAGGTCAAGATTACAGAAACAGGACATGTTCTATTACCTACACACTTATTACAATTAATTTTTTTTAATTAAGAACTTCTGTTTTCAGAAAGACACTAGTAAAAGAACAAAAAGATAAGCCTAGACTGAGAGAAAAGATTTATGAACTGTATACCCAGTAAAAGATTTATATTCAGCATACAGAAAGAACTCTTAAATTATCAGTGAAAATAAAATAATCTAATAAAACTTAAAATGGGCAAAAGATCTGAACAAACACTTCACCAAAGACACATGCATGGCCAAAAAAAATCATGCAAAGATGCTCAGCATCATTAGTCTGTGGGTAATGCAAATTAAAACCATAATGAGATACCACTGTAACACATCTTATTAGAAGGTCTAAGATTTAAAAGACAATGATACCAACTTCTGGCAAGGATGTAGAGATAGTGAACTCTCCTACACTTCTGATGGGAAAACAATATGAGCCAACACTTTCAAAAACAGTTGGGCAGTGTCTTCAAAAGTTAAACCAGCACTTATGATATGACCTACCTATTCTACTCCTAGGTAACTCATGCAAAAGAAAGTGTATCGCCATACCAAGATTTGGGCACAAATCTTCATAGAGTTTTTATTTTCAACAGGGAAACTGGGAACAACTGATATGCCTACCAACAGGTGAACGAATAACTGATTGTGGTACAAACATACAGTGAAATACTACTCAGCAATAAGAGAAACTGACTATTGAAACATACATGCATAAGTCTCAAAATACTAACACTGAGTGAAAGAAGCCAGACCAAAAAATGAAAGAAGATTCCATTATATAAAACTCCATAAAATAAGACTAATTTAATACTACAAGAAGCAGATCAGTAGTCATCTAGAGACTGGGGAGGGGACAGAAGAGGCAGCAGACAGAATGATAATGGACACAAGGACACCGGAGGTGAGTGTGGTGAACATGTGCATTAACTGGATGGTGGTGATGGTCTGACACATGTCAAAAATTATCAAACTCAGCAACACAAAGGTGCCCACTTTCACCACTTCTATTCAGTATTGTATCAGAAGTTCCTGCCAGAGCAGTAAGACAAGAAAAAGAAATAAAGGGTATCTAGATGTCAAAAGAAGTCAAAGTATCTCTATTCATGGATGATATGCTTCTGCATACAGAAAAATACAGAGCCCACAGGGAAATTTCTAGAGCTAATAAAGGCACTCAGCAAAGCTACACAGTACAAGGTTAACAAAAGTCAGTTGGGGTTCTATGTGTCAGCAGTGAGAAAGCTCAAAGGGAAACTGGGGGAAACAATCCCATTTACAATAGCATCTAAGAGAATAAAATACCTAAGAATACAAAACTAACCAGGGACTCGAAGGATATATACATTGAAACCATGAAACACTGTTGAAAAAGATTTAAGAAGACATAAATAAATGGAAAGATGTTCATGTTCATGGATTTGAAGACTTAATATTGTTAAGATGTCAACAGTACCTAAAACACAGATTCACCACAATCCCATCAAAATTCTGTCTTCCTTACAGAAACAGAAAAATAAATCATCGACTTTATATGGAATGGCAAGAAGCCCCAAATAACTAATACTGAAAGAGAAGGACAAAGTAAGAGGACTTACTTCCTGATCCTTAAAACATGCTATACACCTACAGTAATCAAAACAGCCTGGCACTGGCATAGCAATAGGCATACATGCCAACGGAATACAACTGAGTGTAAAAATAAACCCATACATCTACGGCCAACTGATTTTTGACAAGAGTGCTAAGTCCATCTGATGGGGAAAGAAGAGTCTCTTCAACAAATGGTGCAGGGATAACTGAATTTCCACATGCAGAACACTGATACAGAATCCATGCCTCATATCATACATAAAAACAAATTCAAAATGGATTAAGAACCTAAATGTGCAAACTGAAAATAAAATGAAGGGAGAACTCAGAACAGGAGGTAAGAATGGTTACACAACTTGAAGAATTTAATTATGTCACTAATTTGTACATGTAGACACTATTGATGTATTCTGCTGTGCACTCTCAATAACAAAATAAATAACATTCGGGAGAAAAAAATTTATCAAGTGGTACAGTTCAAATACGTATAGTTTACCTGTGTCTAGGATATGCCAATAAAGCTGTTTTCTATGGCACAAAGAGAAAGGAACAGGGAGGGGACAGCAGAACCCTAGGAAACTGGTGCCAACACCTGAAGGTTCAGGTCAAGGAAGAAACGCCCAGAAACACACAAGGAAAAGCAGAAGGAACTGGTGTCCCTGACATCACAGACAGGAGTGGACAGTGATAAATCCCACAGAGGTCAGTTATGAAAAGAACTAAGAACCGTATTAGCAACTAGTAAGTCACCGGTAAGCCAGGCAGGAGCTGTTTCCGTGGGGTGGTAGGAGCTGAAGCCAGGCTGCGATGAGCGGAGGAGCTAATGGCTTGTCCGTCACTGACTTTAGCACTTAAAGGAGAGCTTTAATACTTCTCAAATCTGAAATAGGAAATTATATTGTGCCTCTGGTTTGTGAATTACTTGGTAAGCCGCTCTGAATGACAGTAACCAATCATGACTGTCTCAAGCCCAGTAGTCTGAAACTTGGGTGGGATAAGAGTGGCTCAGCTCGCTACTGAGGCCTGCACTGTTCTCTGCCTGTCCTCAGGAGCTCTCATTAAGAGTAAAAACAGCAGTCACTCAAATTTTCACTTAGCCGATGCTTCATTTCCTAGTGGCATCCATAAATCTCAGTAATTGCAAAGGTTAAGAGGTCATCCCTTATAAATATTGATTTATCATACTTACATGAGAAGATTTTTGACAATTCCCCCGTATTAAATACCAAAGTTTCATTTGTAAGAAAAGCACTGCCTACAATAAGCAGAAGGATATAATTCAAAATACAACAAACATGCACAGAGGAAGTTAGGGTTTTAAAAATGTGGCCTTTCTGTCATTTTTTTGTTTTTGTTTTTACACATTGTTCCATAGACAGATGAACTAGACCAAAGAGAAAGAAGACTCATGTTACTGTTTACATAAACTCAAAACACTGTAAGGTAAAACCTAGATACATAAAATAAACAAGGTTATTGAGATTCTGATGATAGAAACACTGAGCTAATCTAAGTGCCTGTACTTTCAACTGCTCTAAAAATATTTGCTATTCCACCTCACTAGCAAAAAGAAGAGCTAAAAATAGTCAAGTTTCTGTTCTAGAATATTTCTTGCTGTCTTGGGGAAAGTGAAACTAAAGTACCTACCTACAAACATCAGCCTTAAAATCTTTATTGAACTCTCTGGTTTATTCAAACAAACAAACCTGGGCTACCATGCAATTTTTAAAAATATAGTTGGAATGGTATTATTTCATCATCAGACTCCCAACTACCATTAAAAGAGAAAGCTGTGGAAAATTGTTTCCTCTAATGAAAGATATATACTGAATCATCAGCAAATTTACGATGCTTTGACCATTTTTTTCTTTTTAAACAAAAGAGTATTTAATGGCATGATAGCATGGTCATAACATACTAAGTGAGAAGAAGCAAGATATCAACTTAAAACATATCACATAAGCAAAATTATTTATCTATGCATGGAAACCCTGGTAGTGTAGTGGTTAGGTACTGCAGCTGCTAACTAAAGGTCAACAGGTCAAATCTACCAGGTGCTCCCTGGAAACTTTGTGGGGCAGTTCTACTCTGTCCTATAAGGTCGCTGTGTGTCAGAATCGACTCGATGGCAATGGGTTTATGCACTGAAAGGTCAAAAAAGAAAATAAAAATGGATTTCTTTGTAACTAATACTCTTCAAATTCTTCACACTGACAAAGAGTCAGGTGCTGGATTTGAACTGCCACCCTTCTGACTGATTAGCAGCTGAGCTTTTCACCTCTGTGGCACCAGGGCTGCAATGAATCACGTTTACATGGCCTTTCTCACCATGGTCTCATAACATCCACAGAATTATTTGGTAGGACTATCCAAATAAGGTGCTTGTGGCCCACTATGGAGACTGGACAGCATTTCTAATAATGCTGGAGGTAGAACTACGCCAATAACGTGCTTGGAACTCAAACGAAAGGACTGATCACTTTTGACATCCCACTCCACTCAAAGCCAACCCCAGAGCAGAGAGGGGACCTCACTACCATCAACGACGAAGACCTGGGATTTGAGTGCATCCTTTGGATCCGGGGTCCCTGCAATGAAAATCTCCTACACCCAGGAGACCGAAAGAAGGATATGTGACACCACAGACAGTGCAAGAGGCAGACACAGTGGAGGAACAATGGGGGCCGCACAACCAGGAGACCAGCACCCAACAGTGCAATACGCGTTCCAGCCCTCAGAGCAAGGTGGCCACAGAGGATATGCCCGCCTATAGAGTGATAGATAACTGTCTTTGTGCAGGATGCTTACAAACTGGGTGCCTCTTGACACTGACTGCAGAAGCTATCGAGCTCTGTAATACTTGCAGGAGCAGGGCAGAGGCCAGGGAAAAGGACTGAGGGAGAGACCTGCCTGTGGGCACATCTGAAAAGGTGTCTTAACCCACAAACTGTATCCTGAATCATTCTTGATCCTGAATTATAAACTGTTACTGCCCTAATAAACCCCAGAATCACCAATACTGTCTGTGAGCTCTGTGCGGCCACTGCAATGAATTACCCAAACCAGCCGAGAAGCCAAGCGCTACGGGAGGGATGGCAGACAGCAGAATCGGCGGAAAAAGGCTGGAGGGTGAAGTGTGCCGGCGCTGGTCGTCACTGTCCTCCCCACGAAGTGAGAGGACCTGTGACGCCACTGCACCATCTGTACACTATGTAATATCGTGTGTGTGCATGAGAAAGAGAAACACGAATACAACTACAACACTGTATTAGATTTTAAGAATTTTTACGATGCCAAGTATTTAAAAATAAAACCCAGCTAAAATTCTTTGGGTAAAACTAAAGTTACACATGCACTTTTCCACCCACATAGAGCAGAAATGACTGATACAAAGAAAGAGGAAACAGCAACTGCAGCATGCACTGACCACCGGCTTCAGCTCTATGAAGCCCTCTGCCTTCCTTTCATCACTGTCTAATTGCAGCTGGGGGGCCCCCAGGGCGCAAACAGTCACGTGCTCCACTACTAACTAAAAGGTTGGTGCTCTGAACCCATCTAGAGACTACTTAGGAGCCAGGCTGGGCAACCACCTTCGGAAGGTCACAGAAGTGACCCATGGAGCTCTTCTATTTGGCACTCCAGAAGTTGTCAGCAGTTGGAAATGACTGAAAGGGACAGGACAACAACAACTACCGCAGGTTCCCAGAACAGCCACCTTCACTGAGCTTTCCTATGCTTTTCATCATCGCCGTCTCTGGAGTTCACCCCTACAAGTTCTGTTTATTTGTTGTTCTATTATTTCTCAGATAGTTTTACAGAGTTGGTAGCCGGTCTCTTGGAAGAACTAACCAATGATCCTGCAGAGACTTTGAGCAACTTTGCAGCTAAGAGCATGGTAAATATTTGATCTGGCCCATCTATTCTCTTACAGCCAGCAGGCCTCCAAGCTACAGTAAGCCCAGTGGGGTTCATAAACAGGACTGTGCCAGACCAAGACAGTCAGATATGATCACATCTGAGGACAATATTTGAAGGCAAAAACAAAGAAAGCCAAATACAACTGGGAAGTCAGTTTTTCCTCTTTTTAGCAAAAATTCTTTTTCGTTTTCTCCTTATTTCTGTGGTGGTTACAACAGTCTAAGCTAGGGAAAAGGGAAACTTTAATTTTGTTAGTTTATGATACCAACAAACAAACAAAAGAACCAAACCCATTACTGCTGAGTTGATTTCCATTCATAGTGACTCTATAGGACCGAGTACTACTGTCCCGTAGTTTCCAAGAAGTGCCTGGTGGATTGACCTGTTAACCTTTTGGTTAGCAACCGCAGCACTTAACTACTACACCACCAGAGTTTCTAAAACCAAACCCAGTGCCATCAAGTAGATTCTGACTCACAGCAACCCTGGAGGACAGAGCAGAATTGCCGCATCAAGTTTCCAAAGAGTGCCTGGCAGATTCGAACTGCCAAACTTTTTGGTTAGCAAACACTGCATTCAACCACTACCCCACAGGGTTCCCTGGTTACTTTATATAGCACCTAAAAAGCATTTTGTTATACATTTTCCCATATATAGATATGTATGAATGTCCAAATGTGTAATATACACATCACTGCCCACAAAACCGTACTAACAGTTCTCACTTAGAAACACACCACAGAAATCTTTGTATGTCAATAAAAATATCTATTTCATCATTTTTGTGGATACATAGTATTCTGTAATACAAAGGAACTATAGCCAATCTCCTACTGCTGAACATTTTAGGTATATTTTTCAATTTTTTTCTTCCAGAATCAATGCCTTACTGAAGCCCTCCCTCCCTCCCCCGTGCTCCTTTTCCTCTTCCCTTTCTTTTCTCCATGTGTGCATGCACACGCATACACACGTGCACCTGTGTATGACTTTTTTTTCTTAGGGTATTTTACTATAAAAGGAATGGATGAGTCAAAGGATATACATTTTTAAAGCTTTTGTTCAAGGTGCCAAATTGCATCCAGAAATGCTGTACTAATTTTTACCTGCATGAGCAAGGAGTGTTATGAGAGTTCTAGACTGCCTTGCCAATAACAGGCAGTAGATGGAAAGCACCATACCCTCTGCAATCTGCATGCCTACGAATACTGCTCTAGAAGTTGATCACTTTTCATGCACTTACTGGCTTTCTTGTGCTATGAAGCCTTCTATTCTGCTGTAATAGTCTTAAGTTTTTTAAAAAGAAATTTCATTCCTTAGAACAGAGAAATAGTGATTAAGGACTGTGGTCAGGATTATGTCAACTTGGCTACTCTACATTTGGCAGCTGTATTAAGTGGCAGGGGCAGGGTCTGTGGTGGCTTCACACTCCTCAGCTCTCATCTCCTGACCTTCCACTACTACTGCTGGTCTGCTCAAGTAGCCAGGAGCTCCTGCTCTCTTCTTCCAGCGTCTGGTTCCTGGACCTGAACTAGCGGCTGTTGGACTCATCAATCCTTACACTTGAGAGGCACTTGAGAGTCCTGCTCCCTGACCTGCCAATCCTGGGTTCTCCAGCCTCTGCCGCTCTGTCTTGCCGCCAACTTGGGATCCACTGACCTACACAACCGGTGATCTAGAACTCTGGTCTCTGACCTGCTGACTTTGGGTTCATCAGCTTCCGTGGCCACGTGAGGCTCGTGCCAGGACTTGGGACATTCAGCTTCTGTGATTGTGTGAGCTGTTTCCTATATCTATCTAACTATATATATTATAAATCTTTCCTTATATCTACACGTGTTACTGGTTTTGCTTCCCCAGAAAACCCAGCCTAAGACAAGGACCCTTGAAGACCCAGGTAACAGCAGTTTCTTTGAACGGGCTAGGTTAAAGCCTGCTTGGAAAGGGTTCATGAGAGTCAGAAGGACAGAGATAGGAGATAGTGAATACGGACATCCTGGGAAAGAATCATGCAGAGAAGGAAAAGACAGAAATGGGAAACAGTGAATACAGACATCCTGGCACGGAATTATGAAGTGAAGGAAAGGAAAGAAAATGGGAGATGTAGCTGGAGAATAATGAATAAATAGCTTGTTTTCAAGATTGGAAAATGAACACAAAATTGTACGTTAGTGGAATCACCTATTAAAAAGAGGAAACATTGATAATGCAGGAGAAAAGGGAGAGCATTATTACTTACTGCCCTTGAATTAGCAAGAAGTGGGCTAAGGGACAAGCAGAGGGACTGACCTTAGCCCACAGACAGAAGAGTTTATTCATGGCCATAGAAGAAAACATATGGGCAGAAACATTAATATGCGGGTATAGCACACACATGAAGTGGAAGCTTTTAGATGTTATTTTTTGACTGGTTCCATTTTTTCAATGAAGAAGAAATAAAAAAACAGAGTCATCAACAGTCAGAGCAGAAGAAAAGTTGTCAGAAGTACGCAGGGAAAGAATAAGGTACGAAAAATGGCCATCTGGGAAAGTGGAAGGGTGAACGGACTAGGGGTATAGCCTGTGACTGCTAGGCAGGATTAAGCTGCTTGCTCAAAATGATTTCTAACAGTCCTTCATATACTGAAGATATGAAACAGAGTCATGTATTGGAAATACCTGCCCTGGACAGCAGCAGGTTTGTTTTTTTACTGTATTTTGCATGCAGTATGGCACACATCGTTTTTCAAAATTCCCTTGGTTATTCTTTTTTTTTAGTTCTTCTTCCTCTAGATTATACTGGACACACTAGTCATGGTGCTTACCACACCCAACTTCCCTTGTAGGTTAATCTTCCCAGCCCACCCTGCCTACCCGGGAGGTAGCACTAGGCTGTTTGCTGCACTGATCCGCTAGCCACTGACGAGACCAAACCCGCGGCTGCTGTATCAACTCCGACTCACAGTTATCCTGTGAGACAGAGCAGAACTGCCCCACAGGTCCCCAAGGAGTACCTGGTGGATGTGAACTGCTCACCTTTTGGTTAGCAGCCAAGCTCCTAACCACTGTGTCACTCAGGCTCCCCAGCCAGCCAAGCCAAGTGCCGTGGCGTCATTCATAGGTTTCTGGGCAACTCATAAAAGGAGCACGCCCAAAGGGATTCATTCATTAGCTGCAGGTTATGTTAAAGCAATACAAACTAGCTTCTTCTAGGATTTGCAGCCTGGAACATGAAGGGTCTCTGAGCCTAGCAGCCAGATCAAACAGAACTGACATTTAGAAAGACACAGATATACCACAGAGGGAAAGCATACAACTAGCCTAAGAAAGCACACAATCATAACCTTCTGATTCTGGTTTGAAACCCTGTATGTATCCTTACAATATACTTTTCTTAGGTAACCTAGAGGTAGTATTATCAGTAAAGAAAGGTCATAGCCTTGAAAACCCTATGAAGCAGTTCTACACTACACACACGGGGTTGCCGTACACTGAAATCATACCAACTAACAGCAACAATCACAGTTAATCCTAGGACTTTTCCTGGGAATGCTGTCATACAGATTTTACCTCTTGTTGGCCAGATATGAATCTGGAAGGATTCCTAGGAATCCTGTTAAAGCTGGAAGCCACCTAAGGCCTAAAACTGGGACCACCATCAGGAAGCAGAGCCAAGAAAAGGAGAACGAGAAACAGATTTGATTCAAACATGCATCCAGGTGTTTACTGAGCACCTAGTATATGTAAGAAGTATTTTATGTGCTTCAGATACATCAATGAAAAAGAGACTAAAACCTCTGCCTTTATGGCATTTACATCTAACAGAGAGAGAAAAAGAACAAACATAATAAAGTATGTTAGAAAGTGATGACCATTATGGAAAACCATTATTATTGTCAGTTACCATTGAGTTGACTCTGACTCATGGCTACCCCATACACGTAGAGCAGAAATGCACTCCACAGATTTTCAAGGCTGGGTGACTTTTTGGAAACAGATCACTAGGACCTGTTTTCTGAGATGCCTCTGGGTAGGTTTGAGATACCAACCTTTTGGCTAGTGGCCACACATTTAGCCATTTGTGCCACCAAGGGAGTCATCATGGAAAAAATCAGAGCTGGATAACAGGGGACTGGAAGGAATGAGGTGGAATTTTATATAAAGCAGTTAGGGTAAGAAAAAAATGGAATACCTTGACTCAAAGGAGGTGAAAGACACAGGCATGTCAAGGCCTTACAGCAAGAGGATGTCATATATTTAAGGAGTAACAGCAAGAAGGTTAGGGTGCTTATGGCCAAGACAGTAACAAAAAAATAGCAGCAGATGGTGAGATCAAACATGTAACAAACAGCAGGCCAGATTATACAAAATGACTTTGGATTTTACAAGATGGACAGCCAGAGGACACTTTTACAGAGGAGTAACATGGTTAGCTTACATTAAAAACATATAAAGACAGAAGCAGAGACTGATGGACTAATACAAATGAGAGACACGATGGCTGAAGTTTTTAGCATGAGCAACTAGAGGAAGAAGATCCCTTAACTCAAGAAGGAGAAAACTGTTGGTAGAACTAGTGTGGGAGGAAGAGAAGTCCAATAGAGGGTATTTTAACTTTGGGATTAATGTCAGAATGGTGATACAGTGAAGACAGAGGACAGTTTGGAACTCATGAGAGGTTCTCACTGGAGATGTAAATGTAGGGTCAACAGTGTTTAAATACTATTTAAGTCTTGACACTGGATGAGATTATCAAGGGAATGGGCACAGCCACAGAAGAGGTCTGAGAAGAAATGGGGAACAAGCAAACAAGCTTTAAAGAAATGACTAGCAAGACAGGAGGAGAAGCCAGAGTGTAGCATCCTGGAAGTCAAATGAGAAAGTGTAATAAGTAGGAGAATCTCAACTGAGTCAAATGATGATAATCTTTCACATGTAAGATGGGGACTGAGAATGGATCACAGGGTGTGGCTCTACAGATCATCTCCACAAGGGACTTTTCAGTGGAGTCATGAAGGCAAAAGCTTGACTGCAGTGGGCTAACAGGAGAATGAAAGGTGAGAAATTGGGGACAGTGCAAACACAAGACTCTTTCAGGGAATTTTGCCTTGAAGGCAAAGGAGGAATGTCAAAGAAAGGAATTCCAATAATACTCTCGAGCTACATACAAATCAAGCCCCTTATTTTTCAGTTACATAAATCATGATTAGCTTTTGGATTAATGATAGGTTTAGTTGGATTTTTCTATCACTTACAGTAAAAAGAATACTAATTTTTTTCAAATTAACTTTTTCACTTTTTTTCTAACTGAATTCTTAATTTTAACAGTGTCTCACAGTCCATTTCCCAGTAGTATTCTTCCACAAGCCATAACCTGGTAGCTTGTGGCTACACTGCAATGAGACTACAAAGAAACTACTGAAAACAGTATTTCAATAACTACTTGATAGTCTAGAGTGTTACAAAATGGCATTCAATTTTCTTCTTAAATACGCATTTTCTCCACCTAAGCATAAACCTTTACCATCAACTTTCTGTTTATAAGTGCTGACCAGCTTATCTTTAATTATACATAATGATTAGTTGTATAATTGTATCTAGATATTGTGTAAAAGCCATTTTCAAATCCATTCTGTCTTATTAAATGAAGTATATGGGTAAAGTACTAAAATTTGACTAGAAGCCTAAATTCAGGAACTCAGGAAAAGCTCCCAAGCCTATAATTACCTAATGTAAATATCAGGAATTTAACATCTGCCCATAACTGACTTTACACTCCCAATAGCTACGCGAGCAATTTCAGACATTTGAGTAAAATACTGATTTGTACTTCTGAAATACACAGCACATGAAAACCCAATCGTACAAGCTATTATGCTCACCTTCCTGCAGGAGGAAATGGAATTTCCTTCTGATAAGGACTAAGAGAACTCATGAGATGACAGTGGCACAAGTACCCACACCCGAGTACACTTGCTATGGACAGTCACCAGTTAACAGATTATCTGACAAACACAACTACAAATAACAAACACATACAAATAGCTACTACTGTTCTAACTACCCCTACTCCAAGGAGAGAACCTGAAGGTACAGAAGCAGAAATACACATAGCAAGATTAATTTACTGGAGCTGACCCAGAAAAATACTCAAGCACAAGCAGGCTCCTTCGATTCGGTTCCTTGCCCCAAACGATCATCCCCCACCATGCCACACAATCACAAACAGTGCCAGAGACCCTGCCTGAGCTGAGTATCCAAGGAGAGAGATGAAAGAGCACGTCACGGTTCGCTTAGTCAGTTTCTCTGTACCTCTTCTAATGAGAACACTGCGCCAGGCCAAATACAAGGCCATGAAGATTTTTCACACAATGTGGTTCCTAAAAGAAAGTCAACTACTTTATCTGTGATCACAGAACCAATAACCTGACTCAATGCTGAAGCAAAGTTAATTGTGTTGTGTCTGTTTAATAGCACATCTTTCTGTAACTTATGGACAATTTGTGGAATTCTCAGCAGTCATTGAGCTAATACACTGAGTTCAAAGCCTAACTTGTCACTTTGTTAGGTCAGACTGTGTTCTTCTATTTTATTGATAATTCCAGAAGGCCCCTACGAGAGGGGTTTTGTGGGTTACAGCAAGATACACACCTACGGGTCTGGGAAGAACGCCACGTGAGGAGCATCCTGAAGACACTAGACGCCTAAGCAGGGTGCAGGAGGAAGAGGGAGAACCATGAAGACAGCTGAAGAGATGTTAATGACAACTACCAGCTGACATCTGGCCTGGTCCAGTCCTACCTGAAGATAAGAGAATTTACTTCATGCTCCTGATAGCTCAACTTCCCACACACCAAACTCTCCATTTAAAAAATCTAGAAGGTCTTACACAGAAATGTCACCTTGTTCATGGGCACAAGGTCAAGGGTTTAACACCATTTTTAGTCCTGAGGGTAAGAAAGGAACACAAATAGCTGAATGTACCCAGTAAACAGAGGCCCTCTTCTTATCTTCCGCACCCAAGCCCTGGCTGCAAAGGAATGCATTCTGTCTTTTTAACACACATATTCATATATATACAAACTAGAATATACAAATCAACTTCTACAAAAGGAAACATTATCTTTAACCAAATCAATATCTAAAATTGTAGTTCATGACACAACAAACAAGGTATACTTTGCAGCGATTCTCTACTGAAGAACTGAATTCTATTGGTAATTGTTAATTTTTTTTAAATGGTAAAATGCTTAACTGCATGAGGTTATTGCTTAGATATCAAAAAAGAAAACTGGTATATATTCTCTAATTTTATATATAAAACTCACTCTAATTTACGTAATGCAATGAAAGATGTAAGTAACCACTATCATGAAGATGGAGTCCTGGGGGCACAGGAGTTACGGGCTCAAATGCTGACTAAAAGGTCGGCAGTTCAAACCCAGCAGCTGTTCTCTGGAAACCCTATGGAGCAGTTCCACTCTGTACTATATAGCGCTGCTAGGAGTTGACATCCAGTTGATGGCAACAGGTTCAGGTTCAGTTTGGGTATCATCACTGTCTGTAAATTTCATTTTATATAAAGTTACATGCATTTCAAAAGCTGTATTACAAACAAAACTTGGATAAAACTAGAAATGAAATACTAGACTGAGGAGTAAAATAAAAGGAAGCTTCAGATTTAGAAAAGTTAACAGATTATTCATGATGTACCAAAAGCTCTAGATTCAAAATACAATGAGTTTAGCATGCCATTACCCTCCAAATATTATTCTTTGATTCAGACAATCTAGATCACATGGTGGGCAGGTCAGAAATAAATTTTCTTAAATGACATAAATACAATCTTGACTTAAAACTGATTTCAAAAGTACTCCATGATCAATAAAGATATAAGCAAATTATATGTAAATATGCAAACAATACATACAATCATATGGCTTGATTCAGTTTATCTAGAAGTAACCAAGAGATGAACTCTAGAGAACTCCATCCAATATGAAGTACAAATGTTAAGTTATAGTGATATATCAAGGCCATCTCTTAAATAAGGTTTTGTCTCTACAAAAGCAGTTAACAATTTTTGCCCTGAACGAACTTGAAAACTGAAGTTTCCTAACAGCTAGTTAGATGAAGTAGCAATTTAGAATGTTAAATATTGTTATAAGCCAGCTCTCCTGGTTGAGCTGAAACACAATTTTCAATGTACTCTTCAGACATATCCTCACCCCTACCTACCCTGAATTGAACGACTACTTCTTTAGCTTCTGAATTTTACCCGCTAGAGTCCTCTCAAAATAATGTGGCGTGTAGCACTGAAGGTGAATAATTATATTTCCATTCAACATCAATCCTTTTATAACTATCATTATTGAATCTACTAAGATGTTGACTCTCACCATGCAATCAGGGAAAACACTTTTGCCAATGACCCTTATATAAGCATCAAATCATTAATATGAGCTTGAGGAAATAGCCATCAACGTTTCTAATAAATAAATGAATAAACAAAAGAGGGAAAGAAAGGCAAGATGACCGTGATTATACTGAAAAACTGCTGTTAAGAAAATTTAGTATTGTGTTTGTTACATTTTAAACAGTAATTACTTACAAGAAGGTATAACTTCCATACCACTAAAATATGAAAGAGGAAAAAATCTGAGCATACACGCAACTAATATACATAGCCAAAAAAGTCAAGTGCCGTCGAGTTGGATCAATATACATAGAGCAAAATATATAAAGCAAATACTGGCAGAACTAAAAAGGGAAACAGAGACTTAAATATGTCATCTTCAATAATGGATTTATAGAGCATCAACAGAAAACAGAGGATCTCAACAACACTATAAACCAACTAGATCCAGCAGACATATACAGAATACTCCACCCAACATCATTATAATATAGTGCAAATAGATCACTTTCCAGGATAAAACATTTGTTCAATCACAAAAAATTCAACCAACTTTAAAAAAATCACAGATCACTTTCTCTGAACGTACTAGAATGAAATGAGAAATCAACAGAAGGAAAACCGGACAACATACCACTCAACAGCCAACTGGACAAAGAAGAAATCGAAAGAGAAATCAGAAAATACTCAGAGACAAATGAAAAGTACAACATGACCAAAACTTATGGGATGCAGTGACGGCAAGGCTTAGAGGGAGACGCACAGCTATAAATAACTGTATTTAAAAACAGAAAAGAGTAGATCTCAAACAAGTAATTTTACAACTTGAGGAATTAGCAAAAGAGCAAACTAGGCTAAGAACTACCAGGAAAATAACAATAATAATAATATAGAACAGAGGAGAGGAAAATGAAATCGAGAACAGGAAAGTCTTTAGAAATAATTAACAAAATCAAAAGTTGGTTCTTTGACAATGTCAGTAAAATCAACAAACCTTTTAGCTATGCAAAAAAAGAACAAAAAAAAATGTAGCTTGGGGGAGGCAGAACTAATTAAAATCAGAAGGAAAGCAGGGGCATCATTACTGATCCTACAAAAATAAAAATCCTAAGACAATATTATGAACAACTATATACCAGCAAATTAAATAACACAGATGAAATGGACAAATTTCTTGAAACACATAAACTACATACATTAACAAATAAGTAGGAAATCTCAACAAAGTCATTAACAAGAAATCTAATCCATCACCAAAAAATCTCCCAACAACGAAAAGTCCAGGACCAAATGACTTTCACTGGGGAATTCTACTAAACACTCAACAAAAAAATTGCAGCATTCTTCTCAATTCTCTTAAAAAATACAAGACGAATCATTTGCTAACTCACTGTATGAGACTAACATTACCCTGATATCCAAGTCATACATGGACACCACAAAACAAAACTATAGACCAATGTCCCTTATGAATACAGGTGCAAAAATTCTCATCAAAACACTGCAAATCACATCCAACAGTCTATTAAAAGGATTATACATCATTATTAAAGGAGCCCTAGTGGTGCAATGGTTAAGCACTCAGCTGCTAACCAGAAGATCAGCAGCTGAACCCACCAGCCACTCTGTGGGAGAAAAGACCTGGTGATCTGCTCCCATAAAGACTTCAGCCTAGGAAGCCGTTCTACTCTGTCTTACAGGGCCACTATGAGTTGTAACAGATTCTATGGCACACAGCAACATCACTACAACACAACCAAGTGGAATTTACCTAAGGAATGCAGAATATGGTTCTTATAGAAAAGTCAATACGATATACCACATTAATAGAATAAAGGAAAAGAATCATACAGTCAACTGATGCAGGATTTAACAAAATTTAATAAAACCTAACACCTTTTTCATGATAAAAACAGTATGTTAGAAGACAAGTTCTTCAACATGATAAAGAGTATTTATGAAAAACTCAGTTATCACCATATTCAATAGTGAAAGACTAAATGTTTTCCACACCTAAGGTCAGGAATAAAACACGGCTGTCCATTTATATACTGCTTTTCAACATTGTACCAGACATTCTAGTAAGGCAATTAGTCAAGGGGGGGAAAGAAAACAAACAGTATCCAAACCAGAAACCAAGAAATAAAAGTATTCTTATTCACAGATAACATAATCATATATATAGATTATCCCAAAGCATCCACAAGAAATTTGCTAGAGCTAATAAATGAATTCCACAAAGTTGGAAGTTACAACACCAACAGAAAAAAAAATCAGCTGTATTTCTATATACCAACCATGAACAATCTGGGAGGAAAAAAAGAATTTCATTTATAATAGCTTAAAAAATAAAAAAAACTAGCAATAAATTTAATTAGGCAAGTGAAGAAAGTGGACGATTTATACACTCAAAACTGTAAAACACTGCTGAAAGAAATTAAGACAAATAAACATAAAGACATGTTCACAAACAGGAAGACAATATTGTGAAGATGTCAATACTACCCCAATCTACAGAATCAACATGATCCCTATCAAAATTCTAACAGCTTTCTTTGTGGCAATGGAAAAGCCTATCCTCAAAAAAAAAAAAAAAAATGCAGTTACAAAGGGTCCCAAAGAACCAAAACAGTCTTGAAAAAGAACAACAAAGTACAGGACTTCTATTTCCTGACTTCAAAATGTATTATAATGTTATAGCAATGAAAACAGTGTGGTGCTGACATAAGGACAGACATATGGACCAATAGAACAGATGTGAGAATCCACAGATAAAGCCATACATTTATTTTCAAATGATTTTCAACAGTGGTACCAACTCCACTTAACAAGGAAGGGAACAATGCTCGGCCAAGAGGATCTCTGTATGCGAAAGATGTATGGAGCCATACATCATAACACATAGGAAACTTAACTGAAAACGGGTCAAGGATCTAAACAAGAACTCAAGTCACAAAACTTAGAAGAAAACAAAACGGTAATGCTTCCAGATCTTGTTTTTGACAACAGATTCTTACACATGACACCAAAAGCACAGGCCACAGAAAAGAGAGAAACTGGACTTCCTTAAATACCTGCATATTTCTACTATTAAGAGAGTGAAAAGGCAACTTAATAAGAAACTATCAGCAAATCATATCTGACAAAGGTTTACTATCCAGGACATACAAAGAACTATTACTATTACAACAGAAAGACAACACAACTAAAAAATGAGCAAAGGTCACAAACAGCCAACAAGCACATGAAAAGTTGCTTAATGTCATTAGTGAAAGGGAAATCAAAATCATAGTGAGAAACCACTTCACACCCTCTAGGATTCTTATTCTCAGAAAAATGAAAAATAACAAGTGCTGGAGCGGATATGGAGAAATTGGAATAAACACACACTAGTGGTGAGATGAAAAACGGTATAGCTGCTGTGGAAGACAGTCAGGCAGTTGTTCAAAAAATGAACCACCACAATACCACATGAGCCAGCAATTTACTTCCAGCCACAGACCCAAGAGACTTGAAAGCAGAGACTTAGAGACATGTACACCAATGTTCCCCGCAGTATTATTTGCAGTAGCCAAAAGATGGAAACAACCCAAGTGTCCATCAACAGAAGAATGACACACAAAACAAGATAAATACACAACGGAGTATTATTCAGCCATAAAATGAAATACAGTTCTGATACTTGCTATTATGTGGATGCACCCCGAAGACATTTCACTAAGTGAAGTCAGAAGTAAAAGGACAAATACTATGTGATTCCCATTTGTATGACGTGTCTAGAACATGACTGCACAACAACAAGCATTTATCTGTGGTTACCAAAGGTTGAGGGATGAAGGAAATGGGAAGCTATTGTCTAAGGGGTACTGGTTTCTGGTCAGGGTAATATAAATACTTTTGTTTTTATATACACAGACAGTGGTGACAGCCACACGGCACAGTGAATGTGATTAACATCACTGAATAGTAAACTGAAGACTGGCTGGAACAGCAAATTTTTTGTGATACATATCTTATCACAATAAAAAAATCAATTTAACATCCTTCTAACAACGAACATGTGAAAATAAAAATTTTGAATAACATTTATATAATGACTCAGAATAAACTACATCTAACAAAATTAGTACAATACTTTTACATTGAAAACTACAAAATGCTGATTAATGAAAGCAGAGAACTAAATGGAGAGACATGCCATGTTCATATAATGGAAAACTTGGCATATGAAAAAAGTTACCTCTCCCTCAATTGACAGTTTAATGCAATTCCTATGAAAAATGCAGCAAAATTTTTTTGGTAGAGAAAGACTAATTCTAAAATTTGCATATAAAGGCAAAAGAACTTGAATAACAAATAATTTTAAAGCCAAAAAAAAAACAAAAAAAACATAGGAGAAATCACTATCCATTTTTAAGGCGTACTTTTAGAAAGCTACTGCAATTAAGACCATGTGGTAATAATGGAGAGACAGATATATAAATCAATGGGACAGAACAGAGAACCCAAAAATAAACCCACACAAGTAACCGAGGAATAGACCCATACACGCACAAAACAAAAACCCAAACCCATTGAGGTTGACCAGATTCTGACTCATGGTGACCCCGTGTGCTACAAAGAACTAGGCGCAGTACAGCTTTCTGCTGAAATCTTTACAGAAGCCCACTACAGACCTTCTTCCACAGTGCTACAGGGTAGATTCACAGCACCAACCTTTCAGTGACTAGTGGAGCACAAGAAAACTTCCACACAAGTACAGACAAGGGATTTCTGACACAATCAAAAGCAAAACTAAACTCACTGCCATCGAGTTGATGCCAACTCCTAGTGACCCTGTAGGACACAGCAGAACTGCTCCATACAGTTCTCACCTGGCAGCTGGTGAATGTGAACTGTTGACCTTTGGGTTAGCTGCCATAGCTCTCTTAACCACTGCACCACCAGTGTTTCCTCCTTTCAAAAAAGCACAAAATGCCTGGAAGAAGACAGATTTTCCAACAAGTCGTGCTACAGCAATTAGCTATCCACAGGCAGGGGAAAAAAGTGAACCTCAACCTAAATCGCACAACTTACATGACAAGTAACTGCAAACGAATCATAGAGTTAATGTAAAATATAAAACATGGGAGGAAATCTTCCAGATCTAAGGCTAAACAAAGAATTCTTAGGCTTCAGACCAAAAGCAAGATCTTTAAAAGAAAAAAGTCAATAAATTGGACTTCATCAAAATTACATATTTCCATTGTTAAAAACTATTTAAAGGATGAAAAGACTGGCTACAGAAAGATTATATGCAAACTGCTTATCTGACAAAGAACTAGTATCTAGACTATATAAAAAACTGTCAAAACTCAACAGTTTAATTAAAAAAAAAAAACCTCCAGTTAGAAAACAGACAGAAGACATGAAGACAGATTTCACTGAAAAAGATATTAAGATACCAAGAAGCAAACAAAAAGCTGTTCAAACGCATTAACAATTAGGACAATACAAACGAAACCCACGATGAGACGTTACTGTACAGCTATCAGAATGGCTTAAAAAATGGTGACAGCCCCATGACCTGGAGAAATGCTGAGAAACTACATCTTTCATGGCCGGTGGAAATCTAAAACGGTACAGCCACCATGTAAAACAGCCTGGTAGTTCTGTTTAAAACTAAAAACAAACTTCCCATATGGCCCAGCAATTGCACTACTGGGCATTTATCCCAGAGAAATGGAATCTTATGTCCGTACAAAAACCTGTACATGAACATTTTCATGTACAGAGAAATAAAAACTTATTTTCACACAGAAGCTTGTATACATGAATTTTCACAGCAAAACTTTATTACTAACAGCCAGAAACTAAAAACCACCTGTCTTAGATGGTATCTCCAGCAAAGTAAAACCACTGAAGCATGTATATACAGAAAAAGAGAGAGAGAGAAATAGAAACTTATCTCAAGGAAACGCCTCACGCAGTTAGAGGCTGACAAGTCCCAAGTCCCTGAAACAGGTGTTAGGCTAAAGGCTGATCCTGACTCTCACAGCTACAGGGGCTGATAAACTCCAAGAGCAGCAGCCAGTATGACAGGCTACTGGCTCAAGTCCCAAGAACCAGAGGTCTGATGATGATGAGCCAGGTGCAGGATTTAGATCAAGCAAAACCCTGCCAGCGACACCCCCAAGGAAACTCCCCTTACAAGTGACTGGCTGATCACATCAGATCACACCTTCAAGATGATTAAATTATACCATAAAATGGAGGATTACTGTATCATTATAGAATTGCCAAATTAAATCATTTCCTAACTGCCAAACCCTGAGAATCCTGGATCAGCCAAGATGACACAACCCTAACCACACTACCCCAATGTCTTCCAATAGGTACATTCATATGACGTACTGCTACTAAGCAGTTTATATAATTGGTGATATCTGAATGAATTCTGCAGATTACACCAATGTTAATTTCTAGCTTTGATACTGCACTACAGTTACGAAAGATGTCCTGGGGAAGGTGAAGAGTGCTGACTGGCCCCGTACATTTCTTTGCAAATTCCTGTGAATTCATTATTCTTGTCCCTTGGCATTCTCAGAGGTTGGGTTCCGGGATCCCCATGGATGCCAAAATCCAAAGGCACTCAAGTTCACTCAAGTCCCTTACATAAGATGGCACAGTACTTGCATATAACCTATGCACACTCTCCCATATATTCTAAATTATCTCTCAGTTACCTATAATACCTACTACAATACTGATACAATATAAACAGCTGTTTCATCACAACTGAAGATGTGTTCTGGAAGACAGTTTTTCTTGTCTCTCTTCCTTGAGCTCTCCCAGGAACGCTGATGGGGGAGCCGCCACTGCCAGTTCTCCTGCAGTGTGTAGCTTCTTCAGGCTGTATCAGGGGACAGAGGAGCCAGCCCCGCCTCACTAGCCTTAAACTCCGTCTTCTTGCTCTCCTTTATCCCCTCCACTGAGCCTCTAGGAGCGCTCTGACCACCTGGCAACTTTTCGGGAGCCATCTTTTCACAAAAACACACCAACGGCACCTGAATGACCCGAGGTGAGCGAAGCTTCAGTGAGTGCCGCAGAGAGTGAGACCTGTGAGACAGGCCTACACGTCCTACACATCACTCCATTCGCGTGGGAGCCACCCAGGGCTCAGCACGCAGCACATTCATGAGGTTCTGGTCTTTTGGAAACTTCTCCTCCCCTCACCCAGGCATTTTCTGTGCCTGGTTGGCTGGATCCACAAATGCGGAAGCCGAGGATAGAGAGTGCCGACTGTATTTCAAAATCAAGTTAAAAAAAAAAAAGACAAGCTACAAACTGGAAGAAAAAATCTGCATACCACATCTTGGGCTAAGACTCTTGTTAGCTGTTGTTGAGACAGTGTCTCCAAACTCATGGCAACCCCATGCATAACACAAAGAAATGAAACACTGTGTGAGCCAGGGCTATCTCCATAATTGGACCACTGTGATTCCCAGAGCTTTTGCTAGCTGATTTTCACAAGTAGAACACCAGACCTTTCTGCCTAGTCTCTCTACCTGCAAGCTCCACTGAAACCTTTCCATAGAAGCCCCCACTGATAGGTGACGGCTGCAGATGAGCAGTGCTGACTGGGACTCAAATCCATGTCTCCTGAGCGCCAGGTGACAGTTCTACCAGTAACCCACCAGCGGGCTAGGTCTTTCTCTTGTGGAGCCTGTGGGTTAGTCTGAACTGCCAACCTTCTGGATAGCCGTCAAGCAGTTAATCACAGTACCACCAGGGTGTCTTCAAACATGTTTAAAAATCCCTTTACCCTCACTCATAAGTGGAAAAAAAAAAAGTTAAAAATATAATGAGTTCAAATTTCTTTACCTTTTAATCTGGAATAATCAACAAGATTTGTAACACAAAGTACTGTTGGGCATAGGGAAACATTACACTGCCACACGGCCCATGGAGTATCAATCAACATAGAACTTCACAGCAGGCAATCTGGCAACATTTGCCAAAATTTTAATGTACATTCTACCTCTAGGAATTTACCCTATAAAAATAGTACAAATACTGAAACACACACAGTGAGCATTCTCTGTAGCATTGTTTTTAATAGGAAGAATTTACCTAAATCAGTCAGGAGGAGCATGTTTAATAAAATACAGTTCGACCAATCTAATACATATATATATGTATAAATTGGAAACCCTGGTGGTGTAGTGGTACAGTACTATGGCTGCAAACCAAGAGGTTGTCAGTTCAAATCAGCCAGGTGCTCCTTGGAAACTCTATGGGGCACTTCTACTCTGACCTCTAGAGCTGCTATGAGTTGGAACCGACTCGACAGCATCTAATAACAATAACAACATATGTAAATAAAATCCAGATGGGTTAAAAGCACTGAACATAAAAAGAGAAAAATGCCAGAATTGGAAAATACAGGGAACTTTTTATCTTACTCACCTTGGTAGTGCGATAGGTTACCTGATACCTATCACGTGCCATCAAAATCCCAAAACTACTAGTTTAACATACAAAAAGCAGTAATCTCTCTCTCTTTCTCTCTATACATACAGATAAAGAATGACAGATATTAAATAGAGGCCTACAGGATTACTATGATTTAGAATTAACTTCATGGCAATAATACAGATAATAATAAAATGGAGATACAAAAACACCTGATAATCTTACTAGATACAAAAATAATAATAATAATAAAATCTAACATGCTTTCACTATAAAAACATTCAATAAACCAGGAATAAAAGGGAACTTCCTCAATTTGATACAGCGCAGCCACAGGAATACCTTAGAGCTAATGTAGTGCTGAATGGTGAAAGACTGGACGCTTTCCCTGAAGGAGCACGACAAAGGGATCTGCTCCAGTCATTTCTGTTCAACACTGTACTGGAGGTACTAGTCACTAGGACGGATGTGGAGAGATGAGAACCCTTGTTACTAGTGGGGATATTAAATGGTGCTTCAGTCTCTCAAAGGTCAAGCATAAAGTAACCATATGATCTAACAATTCCACTCCCTGGTATACACTTCAAAAGAGATGAAAACATATCCATCTAAAAATTTGTACACAATAGAATTTTTCATGATAACAAAAAAAACCCCAAATGTCCATCAACAGATGAACAAAATATGGTATCCACATACAAAGAAATATTATTTAGCCATAAAGAGGAATGAAATTCTAAAACATTCTACAACACGAATGAGCTTTAAAAACATTATGCTAAGTGGCAAAAGCTAGGTATAAAACTCTATCATATGACTTCATATGAAACATATATGAAACATACAGAAAAAGCAAACTTTTCAGCTTTTGTGTAATGAGTAACACTACAAACTACACAATAAGTGATGAAGATAAACTACAAGACAGTCACAGAAGCCAGGTGAATATACATTACATATAAAATACAAACAAAAAAGAATAGGAAAATAAAAAGAATATGAACGAGCAACTGACAGAATGTAGATGGTTAATACATCCACTCCTTACTGGCACGGTTAGGGTCCAAAGACCCAATCACTATGCAAAAATCAGTGTTACATAAAAAGGCAAGATGACTGTATCAGTTCACAAAACGGAGGCTAAGCACATCATTACCTAAATGCTCCATGACGACATTACATAACTGCCAAGGCACCGCAGTTCACATAACCTCAGCCGTCACAACCAGCATGACTCTTGCCTTGCACTTTGGCTTTTGTTACCGCCAGACGTATGTCGTTAACACACAAAATAGTCAGGCGGCAGATAGCTGACTACTGTCATAAATGCTAACTGTTGAGTAACAAGAGAGTTGATGAGCAAGGAGTAGATGTATTAGCGGAAGCATTCAACTTCTTCAGCAAGGAAAGATATACAAATTAAAGGAAGACACGATTCTCCCTATCATCAGCTTAAACAAATTTTTTAAACTGGCAAAACCTTAAGTAATGAGCATTCTCCTAAGAGTGTCAGTGGGAGCCTTCACTTTTTCTGGGCAGAGGATGCAATCTGATAGAACATTAGAAGTCCAGGAGCCCCTGTTTACCCATGGTTTCAGTTACATGCAATCAACCAGAAGGACTGCCAGAGTTCTCCTTAGAGGTGAGGGTGGCAAGACTTTGTCTCACGTAATTTGGACATGTTATCAATAGTACCACTCCCTGGAGAAGGACAGTATGTTTGGTAAGGCAGAGAGCTGGCAAAAGGGAGGAAGACCCTCAATGAAATGGACGGCATGGTGACACAACAATGGACTCAAGTATAGCAACAACTGTCAAGAATGGGGCAGGACTGGGCAGTGCTTTGTTCTGCTGTATACAGGGTCACACTATGGGCTGGAATCAACCTGACAACACCACACAAAAACAACAATACTGTACACACACCCTCTGACCTAGCAAAACTACTCTGGATTTAAAGAAATACTCATGTGAACACTAAAATATAAAGGATGTTCACTGAGGTAATAGCAAAAAAAAAAAAAAAAAGGAAATAAATGTTTGTGGAAAGAAGAAAATTTAAGTTTACAATTAAATTATAACACATTGTAGGAGTTCAAAGAAATTAGGTGATCTATCTGAGAATATGTTATGATGCTAAATACAATGCAGAAGATCTGGGATGTGGAAAATTATTTTTAATAAGCAATTTCTAGTAATTCTGATTCAACTAGTCCACAAGATAAAAATATTAAATTCACATTCCCTACTAGAAATAATCCCTTTAATTGTTATCACTGTACTCTGACTTTTAGTTTCCTTGGCATTATGTTTTCTAAGGTAAACGAATTTGACTCATGCATTAGATCATGAAATCCCTGAACAATCAGGTCTTACTCTTTTACAGTAACTAGAATGATGCTTCCCAGCACAAGAAAAAAGGACACAGATACTGGCTGAATTAATTTTTAAAATATAAAAATAATTCTTTTTATACTCAAATTCATATGGAATTGCAAGCTCTTAATAGCAAAAAAAATCATGAAAATGAAAAGAAAGTTGGAGTACTCATACTTTTCAATCAAAGCTTACTTGTGATCAAAGCTACAGTGATCTAAAAGATGCGATATTGGTATAATGACATTCATGGAGATTGATGGGGAAGAACTGAGAATTCAGAAATAAATCCGCACACCTTTCACTCATGGCACCAAGACCATTTAATGGGGAAAGAACAGTCTCTTCAACTGGATATCCACATAAAAAAGAGTTAACATTCTTTCTTTTGTATGTGGGATCTCTTACCTCACACTACATACAAAAATTAATTTAAAATGAACCAGTGAGCTACGTATAACAAACTAAAAAAAAACCTAAAACCATAAAACTCTGGGAAGAAACAAACAGGTGTAAATTTCCATGACCCTGGATTAGGAATGAATTCTTAGGATACTTCAATGTGGTATTAGAATTAAAAGAAAGAAAAGTGGATCCTAATCAAAATTAAAACTTTTTGTGCATCAAAGAACTTTAACAAGCATTAAGAAAACAACCTAGAGAATGAGAGGAAATACTTTAAATCATACAGCTAAGCAGTTAATATCCATAATCTATAAAGAACTACTACAACTCAACAACAAAAACAAAACAGGTCAAGAATTTAAACAGATGTATCTCTCAAGATGCAGGAATGGCCAACAAGCATATGAAAATATAGTTAATATTATCAGTTCTGAGAAAATACAGATAGCACTTCACAATCACTAGGATAGCTAAGAGAAAAAATAAAAACAAAATGCTAAGTCCCAGACATCAAGGAACTGAAACCCTCATGCATTGCTGGTGGTAACAGAAAATGGTACAGCTGCTGTGGACAAGTGTTTGGTGGTTCCTCAAAAGTTAAATACAGAACTGTACCATATGATCCAGCAATGTTATTCCTGGATATACACCCAAAAAGAACTGAAAACAGAAACCTGTATACCAGTGCTCACCGAGGTATCACTCACAACTACCTGAGGGTTAAAAGAATCCAAGTATCCAGCCCAGATTAAATGAATATGATGAAAGTATAAACAAAACATGACATATACATAAAAAAATTCTGGTGGCGTAGTGGTTAAGAATTAATGTCTGCTAACTCCCTGAAACTCTACAGGACAGTTCTATTCTGTCCTCTTGGGTTGCTATGAGTCAGAACCAACTTGATAGCAAAGGGTCTGGGTTTTTGGTACATACAAAGTTCAGTGATATCACATGTAACCTTACTGAAGCCATAACTCTAGGTCCAGCCCTAGAACCAGTTACAGAATGAAGTACAGTCCAAATAATTTAAAAAGTAATTGAAAGAGTTGGACTTTTTCTTCATACTTCTGAGAGGACACAAAATGGGCTTCTGTACGTAACCCACGGCAAAACAAAACAAACCGAACCGCTGCCGTCAAGTCCCATGGCAGTGTGTCTTATATGCTCTTTGGTTTCTTGTTCAGTTTGGTCTCTTGTCTCACATTCTCCTTCTATCAGCTTCAGTGACTTTTACTTCTAGAATGTCCTTTCCTCTCCCCTCCTTTACTATGTAGATTGATGTGATCTCTTTCCTCAAATCCTTCTACCTCTCATTCCATCCCTGTGCTATCATCCCCTGCTCACCCCCAAGACTGCATCAGAAAGTCTACAGACTGCTCTCTTGGGGACGCGGGGTAGAATGAAGCTGTAATACGAGGTCTGACAATTACGTGCACAAATTCATCCTAGAAGTGCTACATACCTCGTTGCTGAATGTCACTACAGTCACCTTTGAAGTACTCCTCTTAGAAAGCTATGCACCGATGCCGGCATCTAGTGTACCCTTCAAAGCAATGGTATATTCAATATTCTTCACCAATACCATAATCCAAAGGCATCCATCCTTCTGCAGTCTTCTTTATTCGCCATCCAGCTTTTGTATGCATATGAGGCAACTGAAAAACTAGCTCTGCCAAAAATGAACTCCCAAAGAGCTTCCAGCAATGAATATACATTTTAATGAACTTCATGAATACTTGACAGTAATTTTTTTAATATATGTAATATGCAGACAAGAGTTAGAACCTCAGTAAAATTATTTTGGACTTCCTTTAATAACAGTGAAACCAGGAATATTTTCATACTTCTTAAATTCACTTCCCTGTTCATAAATTTTGCTATGGTCTTAGCATTCTCCCCTATAAAGATTTGTGAATTCTTTTATACAGTCTTGTTTGATTCACACATTTTTGTCTAATTGGCATTTACATTTATACTCGAACTTTTGAAAGAACTGATAGAGATTTACAATTTTGATATAATTAACTATGATTTCCTCTGTGACTTCTTCCATTTTTGTAAACATAAATTGATGACTAACCTTCAGTTGCCGAGGAGGGCCGACAAAAAGACGCACAAAAAGCTGAGTGTGTTATGGATAAGTGATTTTTTCTCTTCTCACATTTTATACAATAAACTAATATTGACTTATTAAAATAGCAGAATTTAAGAGTATAAATAATACTTTTATTCAAAAACATAGCTTCAAGTTTTTAGCTCCTAAAAATTCTAGGATCTGCAGTCTATCATGCAAAGACATGCAGAGATGATAAACTGACTTTAATTCAGCCTTTTATTTTTTTAACATTTCAGAATGATTTCATTCTAATAACACATTCAAGTATCCTATTCCAGTTTCTTTTGCCCTGCAAAATCCTCATCGTTGGCCCATGGCACATGTAGAGCTTGTTTACATTGTAGTTTTAATTAATTTAGCCAGCAGGAGTGCCAAAGAGCTAGAATGACTAATCTTCCCTCCGAGTTAGTTGGTGATTTGCAAGCACCATCAGCACAAGAAGTCAGTTGCATAGCTCAAGACAGGGAATAGTTTAAAATTATCTGCCAGTCACTCTAACATAGATCAACAAAATTACTTAAAAAAAAAAATCCAAGAAACAGATTGCTAAAATGAGGCCTTCTCCTGCTACCCCATCCCACCTGCCCCATGAATGCCACAGCAGCAAGAGCAGACCACTCTCCCAGCTGGCTGCTCTGCCACGCTCCTGGCCACTCGGTTTGTGCTGGGAGGCTACGCCAGAGACATGCAAAATCTACTCTCAATTTGGAAATGCTGCATTTTGAAAACTACTGAGAATACTAAATTCTGCAGACAAAAAGAACATAATATTATCCACAAAGGAATGTAAGATTTAGAAGGTAAACCTCAGGCTTTGTTTTGAAGGGCAGAAACCTGTGCTGCCGAATTAGGAAGGTACGTTTCTAAGGAGAAATCCACCTACAGAAAAATTAGTACTTTTGATTTCCCAAAATTCAAGTATAGAAGAGCACAGCTTGTGTTGAATTGTTAGAAGGCAGATTTTCTAAAAGCAGAGCGGAGTGAATCACAAAACCTTTGAATGCCCTTTCCAGCATATATCAGAGTCTGTGTCCTTGAATTCACATCACCTGATCTCCAGGCACTGGCTATTAGGCATGTGGGGGAAGGAAAACTCAATTATAAAAAATGAGAGGAGAAGGAAACTGTGAAATATAATCCAATGCCAGAGGAGCCTTTGGCAGAAAACACTGGTAACCAATGTTATTAAGATATAGCAGAAACCTTACCCCCACTGCATGGAAAAGGATAGATCATTTTAGCTATTTAGGAGTGCTGAAGCATCTGCTGCCTTTTTTCATATGGCAAAGTCCAAGTTTTTATATATAAAAAAATTCAAACCTTTTCTATAAATTATTCATGTATCTTCCCAAGCCTGGAATAGTTGTAAACTTGTCTGTAGAAATGTTCTGTTTTAAAGAAAAGTGATCGACCTAACTTTCTGAAATACTGAGAGACTCAAACCCCGTACCTAGTTTGCTGGCCTTCTCTATGATGTATTCATAACCATCCCATCATGTAAGTGGTTCTTACTTGACCCATCATGTAAGAACTACTGGTTCTTACTTGACATTTTTGCTGCTTTACAGAATCTAAAACCAGAAATCAGCAGTCTAAAGACAAGGCCTTGACCTAATCAAATGATTGGCAATTGAATGCACATTTTGGATGTCTCACATTAAAGTTCTTTATGTAATTATGTACAATTTCTACCATTCGCCACTTTTATCAATTAACTATTGGTGCCAACTGCATTGGGTAAGCAGATCCAATCTACCAGATGCTCCATGGAAAGCCTATGGGGCAGCTGTGCTCTGTCCTGTAGGGTCACTATAAGTCAGAATCAATTTGAGGGCAACGGATTAGAAAACAGTGAATTAGTATATTAGAAATAACACTCCGAGTCATCAATTATTATGCCTCATACCAATCAGTGATAAATCTCTTAACCCATAACACATAATGTGAACTTATTTGGATGTACTGCCTAAAACCAAACCAAACCTACTGTAATCCAGTTGATTCTGGCTTACAGTGACCTTACAGAACCGACAAGAACTGTCCCCTGGGGTTTCTAAGAAGTGGTTGGTGGATCTGAACTGCTGATCTTTTGGCTAGTAGCTGAACTCTTAAAGACTTCATTAAGTTTTGAAAACTCTGTCAAGGAGGGTATCCCTTGAGAAGAAATAATCAGGCTTAAATTTGATACAGTCGCCAAACTTTACACCGCTACTCCAAATGAATACAACAATGTTCTCTGCATGGAAGACTCTGAAATGATTTAAACTACTACAAGTATTAAAAAGCACTATGTTAAAAAAAGTATTAAAAGGACTATGCTAACATTTTATTTTCTCTTTGAAAATTTACCCAAATCATCAAGGAAGTTACAAATAACTACATTAGTTCTTTTCAAGAACTAACAACAGAAGTACTTAATAAGAGGTCAATTAAATGTTATGAGGCACTGATTCTGGATGGAGAAGGGTAGACAGATCAAAGTGAGAAATCTTAGAAAAATTAATGGAAAAGTTTAAAACAAAGTATTTGAAATGGGCTTCAGAGCAATGAACAAGGGTGTTGGCACCGATCGGTGCAAGCAGGCGACGACTCAAGCATTTTATTCTGCCACCACCTTTACTTCATCTTGAAATTCTGGTTAACTATGGACAGTAGAAGGAATTCTCTTTAATACACAGTTCCAACATGAAGAAAATCCTTAAAATGATTTAGTTGTAAAGAAGTAATAAAATGATAGTAAGGACGGGTTAAGAATGATTGCATGAAATGGGGTTACTATGAAAATATTATCTTAATTTTCACTAGGAATATAAACCATGTACAAAAACACTCAGCTTACATCTGAACACTTACATTTCTTTAAATCTAGCACACATGGCCAAAATGGAAGGAAAAAAAGAAAGGGCTAAATTTACATGCCCCATTCTAGACTCAATAGCTGTGAACTAGCTGGTCAAAATTAAGCTCTTAAGTACTTGTAGTATACGTTATTTTTTTTTTTAGTATGCATTATGATTTTAATTGTGTATGTTTAAAATAAAATAATGCTGAAAGCCATTAATTTTTCAGAAAACATGGTGTTTTTAGATTCAAAACAAATGCTCTACTGGCAAAAGTAACCCTTTAGAGAACTAAATTCTGTGACGAAGTAGTCACTTCATTTAATCAAGTAGACAAATAGTACTTTAACAGTGTTAAAGAACCTACTAAAAAAACAGCAGTTTCAGACTAATACTCGTCCTAAACTTTACAGATTACTCAGAATCTATTTTCATTAAATATTTTTCATATTCTCTGAGCATTCCTCTTCCAAAAATATTTACTGAATCAAAAAAATGTTCACAAATTACTTTCTGGTGAAATCTTTTTATGTATAATCGAAGTGTTTGTTTCATAACAATGAGAAATTAGAAATCTATTTACATACCACCCTAACCTTCAAAAGCAACACAACACCATTCACTTTGTACAATTATATACCACAGTGCATTTATTAATTAATACTGGTATTTAAACCAGTTATATTTTAAATTAAATTCACAGTAGTGAAAAAGAAAAAAAAAAATCCAACCCAGTGCTGTCGAGTCAATTCCAATTCACAGCAACCTTACAGGACAGGCCAGAACTACCTCATAAGAATTTCCAAGGAGCGCCTGTCATATTTGAACTGCTAACCTTTTGGTTAGCGGCTGCAGCACTTAACCCCTACGCCACCAGGGTTTCAAAATGTATATAATAAAGCCCAGTTAAATAAATTTCATAGGAAATTTTTTTTCAGCAATTCAACTGGTCACTTTTAGTAATTTTCCAAACTTGAGGATTTATGTATTGGTTAACAACAATGGGCAATGTATGAGATCAGTAGAACTGGATGGTGGCCAGCTACTGCTACGGAACATTTTGATCAGGGATTCTAGAAAGGAATTGTGACCAAAGGAGGGGAAATACAGCCCCAAATTTCAAATTCTCATGGACTCCAGGTTTTCTGGGCCACAAAGGCTGAATAAAACCCTGAAACTACTGCTCTTAGATAGTCTTGGCATCTTAAACCAAAATATCCCCACATCTTCTTAAAACCAAACAAGAGCTGGGTTTAATTAGCAAAAAAATATCTGCCTTGAACATTACGGTCTTTTAAGATCTATCTATATGAGATCTGTCATGGATTGACTTGTGTTTCCCCAAAAATGAGTGTAGCAAATTTGGCTACTAGGTCACAATTCAGGTGCTATGTGATGGTCCAGTATGTTGGAAATCCTGCCTCTCAGAATGTTAATGCGGGAGGATGGGCAGCGGTTGTTAAGGTCGCTGGACCCAGCCTATAAGGCCGTTTCATTCCTTGGGTAATCTCTGGGGATACAAAGGAAGTGGAAGCAAGCAGTGAGTCGGAGACTGCAAATCATCAAGACAGAAGTAGTGCCAGGAACACAGCATGTCCTTTGGACCTGGGATTCCCTATGCTTCTAGTCCAGAAGACTGATGACAATGACCTTCCTCCACAGCCAACAGAGAGAGACTTCCCCTGGAGCTGATGCCCTGAACTTGGACTTGTAGCCTCCTAGACTGTGACAGAGTAACATTTCTCTTTTTAAAGCCATTCGCTGGTGGCATTTCTGTGAGAGCTGTAATAGATGACCAAGACAGGATCAAAGTGAAAAAGCAACTCAAAAGAGTAGCTAGGGACCTTAGGAGGCAGTGAGTTTATGGTTAATTGGGGAAGAATAAGTCAGAGAAAAAGAGGGTGAGAATGGCTACACAACTGGAAGAATAATCAGTGTCACTGATTACACATGTGGACACTGCTGACTGGTTATGTTTTGCTGTGTATATGCTCAATAATTACAAAAATTAAATATATTTTTAATGGACAGTGTATTTACTACAATTTAAGAAAAAGACAAAACTCTTGTGACACTCCTTTTAAACCATCACACACACACACACACACACACACACAAAACCACTGAAGTTCTGTTCTTTAAATTTTCAAATGAAGGGTAGAAATCGAAAAATAATTTACCCTTTTCTTAAAAACTGTCATCATGGAGGAAAAACTATAGAAAGATAAAAAAGGTTTGCAGCTGTCAGTGAAGCCCATACAACCTGTACGAGGCAAGGTCGTGGAAGCTCCACAGACGCATTCAAACTCCCTGAGGGCCGAACCACAGGGCTGAGGGCTGTGGGGTCCACAGTCTTGGCGAATATCTAGCTTAAGTGGCATAACTTAATTTATAAAGAAAATGTTTCATATTTTACTTTGGTAAGTAATGTCTAGGGTCTTAAAAGCCTGTGAGTGCCCTCCTAAGACATTCTGCTGGTCTCACCTCTTCACGAGCAAGGAAGAATGAAAAAAACTAAAGATACAGGGGAAAGATTAGTCCAGCACTAGTGGACCACATTTAACACCTGGCCTCCAGCAGACTGAATCCAGTACAACTAGATGGTGCCCAGCTACCACCACTGACTGCTCGGACAGGGATCAAAACAGAGTCCCAGACACAGTGGGAAAAAAATGTAGAACAAAATTCTAACTCACAAAAAAAGACTTACTGACAAGACCGGAGAAACCCTAGGAGTATGGCCCCAGCATACTCTTTTAGCTCAGTACGGAAGTCACTCCTGAGGTTCACCCTTCAGCCGAAGATGAGACAGGCGCATAAAACAAAAGGAGACTAAAGGGGCACACCAGTCCAGGGGCAAGGACTAGACGGCAAGAAGACACAGGAGAGTGGGGGAAAAGGGAATTCAATTCAAGTTCATGTTGACATGCTGTGGGTTGTTTAGTAAAGTCATAAAACAATAGGTATACTATTTAATGAGAAGCTAGTTTTCCAGTAAATCTTCTTCTATAGTACAATAAAAACTTAATGTTTAAAATTTGACCATATAATTTCTTGATACAGCTCTGCTTCTAATTAATTTTTAAGAGAAAATCAAATAGGTTTATCTATTACACATTAAAAAGTCCCCAAGGACTTTAAAGTATTACTTTAAAGTATTAAAATAATACAACATAAGATATAAATTATGATGCATTATTTTGTGCTACAATGCCTGCGCAGGCATGAAACAGTGATAAGACAACTGCTGCCGACAATTAGAATTGAATACCTAGTATATATAAGCATGCAAAGTATCTAAATAATAATAAAATTGGTTTACAATTCTGCAAATATCATCCAATATAATAACTACAGTGTGTGCCCAGTTTGCATTCTAATCACACTAGGACTGAACACTTTTACTAGTGAAAATAAAACCAGAAAAATTAATTAAGACCAAGAAAATCTGAGAGTTAAGGATCAAATAAAAGCCACTAACTTATTTTTCCTTTTAGATTTCAGATAATGTTTGCTACAGCATTGTTTTTATTAATGAAAAACTAGAAAAGTTTGTCTTTTACTACACAAAACTAAAAATCAAACCAGTTGCCATCAAGCTAACTCTAACTCCTGGTACATCTGTGTGTTTTGAAGCAGCACTGCCCAGGGTTTTCAGTGGCTGTGATCTTTGGGAAGTGGACCATCAGACCTTCTTTTGGGGTACCTCTGGGCAGATTCAAACCTTTCAGCTAGAGGTTGAGCTCTTAACAAAGAACTCATTAAATAAATCATGGGATGGTTTTAAAAGAAATGAGCTAGAATATACATACAAACACACACACATATCAATTGCCCTTAATTAAAAATGGAAGAAGGTATGTATACACACACATATATGAACATATATATATATACACACACACGTCAGACAAGGGAAGATATCCATAATCTATTAAGAAAAAAATAATAAAAAGAGCAAATCACTGAACACTGTATAAATTCTTCTGTGAAAAACAAGACTATAGTTTGCTTATAGCTGCATACACACTAGATTTTTAATGAGAAGATGACTTTGGAACTTTCACTTTTTATGAACATGAATAAATTCTTTCTCAACAAGTTTTAGCTTTCTTTTATTACAGCCATTTTAAGGGTAAAGTAATAGGAAATAAGATTCATGTAGTTCAAAAATGATTCTGGTAACCTCTGGAGGCAGCAGTGCAGTTCAGTGGCAGAATTCTCCCCTTCCATGCACAAGACCCAGGTTCAATTCTTAGCCAAAACATCTCAAGTGCAGCTACCACTAACTAGTCTATCAGTAGCAGTTTTGTGTATTGTTACGATGCTAAACTAAGAGGTTTTGGTGGAGCTTCCACACTAAGACGGACCAGGAAGAAAGGCACAGGGATCTGTTCATGGGGAAAAGAAAAATCTAAGGAAAGCCCCTACGCATCACAACAGTCTCATCCTGCTGTGGGTGGGCTCTCCATGAGCCAAGAGGCCAACTCAGCAGCAGCTGGTGACAACAGGTTTCACTCGGTAAATTCTGATCGTGCAATTAATAACAAAACAAAACCCACTGCCACCAAACTGATTCTGACTCCTAATTGGCCTGTCTAATCTTTGTCTGAAAAGTGGCGCGCAGAAGAGGTTTCAGTTTTTAGTTTGCAGCGTATGGGAGCAACAGACCCCAGCACTACTGGTCTTAACAGAGAGACTGGAGAAGTCTGGTCTTTCCTCATGAATCTGAGTTCTGTTCTACACTTTTTTCCACTCAAATCCTCCCCAGTTCAAAGCAGAATTTCAGTAAATGCCCTCAAAATTCAACACTCACCAGTCCCCAAAACAGAAACATTTAATGATTTCCAACAGGGGCTGACCACCTTGTTCTGTCATGGGCAAGATGTTATTTTAGGTTTTGCAGGTATATACAGTCTCTGTTGCATACTCTTTTGTTCTCTGTTTCATTCTGTGCTTCACAACTCTTTAAAAATAACTGTCTCAGAGCTGCATGAAAATAAGACTGTGGGCTGGACTTGGCTTGCTAGTCAAGTTTGTAGATCACTGATTTAAACAACAAATCAGTAAATGTTAAGTATAATACTGTAAATATATTATGCAAAGACATCAGTGATTACAATAAAGTCAGTTATGTTCTACATTAGAGTTAGCATTATAGCAATTAAAATACTAACTGGTTAAAATACACTGAGTTCTACTAATACGCCAGACACTAATCAAATGCTAGGAAAACACAGTAAATGAAATTTCAATCAGTCATTAACATATACCCATGATCATGTGTATGCCTGCAAAGTACAATCTACTTTGGGGAAAGATAAAAAAAAATCTGAAGCTAAAATACCACACATAAAAACTCAATCTTTTTTGTGGTAATTAAAACCATTTATTCATCTGAACAATCAAAACTCATTTGTTTCAGATGTCATCAACCTCTGAAAATTAAGAAATGAATTGAGAAGATGACAGTAATTTATTGTTTTAATTTTTTAATTTGTAACCTTTATAATAAAATACTGATGATCTAAAATACCATACTTTAAAAGTGTATAGTCTTGAAAACTACAACCATCACCAAAAACTTGATCATCCTTTTTCCTTCAGTCTAGAAGACAATTTTTATATATTCAATTTTATTAAAATTTAAAAGATCCTTATTATCTGGATGCTACTATCAAATGTATAATTCATTATGAATAATAAAGTAGCTCAAATTAAAAAGTGTAAAATGAATATTTATCCCCCCCAAAGTAACCAAGTAGCCACTATACAATAACCTTACCTAGACTGGTGGGTTTTATCAGTTCATCCAGTAAATCATAAAACGGCAATTTTTGAAGTTTTATATCTGGATGCACTGGGTGAAGAGCTGATGTAAGGTGTGGGAGTTCCAGTTCGTGTTTAGGTCCCAGGAGAGAAACAGGGAGTAGCGGTGAGGGTGCAGGGTGACCGTCATAAGTGAGCTGTGGAATGGTGGATGGAGACAAAGTTGCTGGCATGGGACTTGAATGTACGTTGGGGATGGACAAGTCCGCAGGCGTCATGATTTTCTGGGGGAATCGCCGCCTATAGAGTTCTTTAATTTTCATTTGTACAGCAGGACTGCAGCCAGCCTTTAGCAAATGCAGGGCTTTTGTGAGAAGTTCGTGTTTGCGTCCGTGCTTGTTTCTCCCAGCGTAGCCCAACAGTACTTGCAGTTCAGAAACTCTAAGGCTCATAACCATTTGCTTAGGAACAAAACAAAATATAAAAAATTAGTATTTTAACAATATAATTTATAATATTAAACAGCACTTTATTATACACCTTTGCTTATGGTTTACGTAAAGGTCACTAGCTCATTTACAGTTAATTCTAGTTATTTCAAATTTAAAATCTGATCAGTTAACATAAATGACCAACGAAAACTACTATTAATATTCAGCTTGGCAAATGCATTGATTTCTATCCAGGATAATAAAAGATGTATGATAAAGTACACACCACGATGGTATCATACCTCACCTGATACCATTTTTTTCAGTGAAACTGCCAAAATATTTATCAAGTACTTACTGAGTCTCCAGGAAATATGCCTTCAAACATTTTGTTTCCTTGGGGGAAATTACAAGCATATACGAAACACACAAATAGCTCACCTCAAACACTAGATCCAACTGATGTATAAGTAACACCATCAAGTTATTATAATCTATACAACTCTGAAATTAAAACTGTATACAGCCTTTTTGGTAACCCTGGTGGCATAGTGATTAAGTGCTGTCACTGCTAACCAAAAGGCTAGCAGTTTAAATCCACCAGACTCCTTGGAAACTCTATGGGGCAGTTCTACCCTGTCCAATAAGGTTGCTATGAGTCAGAATCAATACAGCAGCAATGGGTTTGTTCAACCCTTTTCGGCCCATTATATATCAGATGCCATGGTTGACAGCTACTAAACAGCAGTTAGAATTCAACCTCAGATATGTCTGACTCTAAAACCCACAGTCTTTCCACTAAACTATTAGGTAATGGACAGAACTGGAGTCACTGGCTCCTATGCCACTTGCAAGGCCAGTCTAAAAAGTCCAGGAATTCAATTCACATGCCTTAATGTGTGCAGCCATGGTAAAGAAATCTATTGAGCTTTGTTTAGTCTTGTACTCTCAGACTGACTTGGTCACTGCTTCTCCTTTTCCTGAACCCACCTAAGAAGCTACTAGTAGGAAATGCCCATCTATACCAAGTCTCTCTTTTTAAAGTGCAGGAAAATGGAATCCAAAGAGAAGAAGCAGCTTACCCAAAAGACTTCACCACCTCTGACACAGAGTGTTAGGGCAGAAATATACACACACGCTTAGTTACTTGCTATTTCTAACTCTCTTATTCCCACCTCCTACCAATACATAAAAGCTATTATGCTGTCTTTCCTAACTCACTATCAACCTCTCCAATGAGCTCTTTGCCAAGTCAGTCCTCTAGACGTTAGTTCTCTGCATGTGGCAAAAAGACTAAGTACAAAACGGTGAGGAGAAAGTGTATTAACATTTCTATATGTGGTCAAGGAGCCCTGGTGGTACAGTGGCTAACCAAAAAGACAGCAGTTTGACTCTACCAGCTGTTCCTTGGAAACCTTATGGGGCACTTCTACTCAGTCCTGTAGGGTTGTTATAAGTTGGAATTAGACTTAATGGCAGTACGTTTTGGGGATTTTTTTTTGGACTGTGTGTGTGCAGTTAACAGCTGGTTGGTCAAACACGTGAGGGTCATCAGGAGTCAGAATCTACTTGATGGCAACAGGCTTCATCAAACACAAGACTTTCCTCTACTTTTTTGATCTCAGAAACTCTCTCTTCAAGGTCCAGCTTTCTCTGACTTTGTCTATTAGATCTGGTAGAAATAATGACTCTCTCCTCACTAGTTCTACTGGTTACTCTTCTTATCTTTATTTTAGCACTTCTCCTGTTTACAATAATTTCTGTTTAAACAAGTGACTCCATGACCAGATTGAGGTTCCCTGGATTATACGAGGCCATGTTAACAGTTAGCACCTAAGACTAGGGCCTGACAACAGTAGAAAGTCAAGTAACTGGGCAAGGAACAGGAAGTGAACGAACGTGCAAACCAGAAGAAAGGTGGGGGTAAAGCTACAACATGATGTGATACAGTTAGCTGCGATACAAACGCAAATGAACTCCCAACTCTTTCATAGAAAGCGTGATACAATCACAGAATTTAAAAACAAATTCTACCTCAAATCCTTTGTTTTTAAAACAATGTTATTAGAAAATAAATAACTATAACATCAACAAAACATCAGTTTATCCCTACTCATAAATGTGTTTAAGAGTATAAAACAGTTTTAAACATTTTTCTTTACTGCGTGCTTTAAAAGGAACAGGGACTTTTAATAGAAGAAGGTTCTTAGTAAGCAACCTTCTGCTTTTAAGGAACATGAAATATGTCTGAAGAATTAACAGGCTAAAAATAAATTTAGCTTAGCACTGGTCAAATGTACTTGTCTTACAGAGAAAACTGTACAAATTCCATAAAGAAAAATGTCTTTCCATTTCTATTCAACTCTACTCTCACACAGAGTGATTACTACAACTCTTCATCGATGACAAGCTTTTGTCCTTAATTCTAGAAGTCTAAGAATTTACATACAGCACAGAGGTATTTTTGTTTAAGAACACAATGACATTTCACATAAAATAAAACCTCTTCCTTGATAATCAAAAGAAAAAATGTAATGACAGAACTATAAATCTTACAGCTTTCAAGTAAGTTTGTGACCTGTCTTTAAATGGCACAGCAAGCAGTAGCAGCAGTGGATGCAACCTTTAGTAAAGAGCAGGTATTCAGGAGCTGCTGCTATGTGATGACAGCACAGGAGCATGCAGTGTGTCATTCTGCACACACGGTAGCTTTGGTTGCTTTAAGCTGAAATTGACTCAATGGCACCTAACAACAAGTAAGCCAGGGATTTAATTTTTTTAAACTACGATGCATCATTCATTGACCTAATTATAAGGCAAATACTGTCCTTATTTTACAGACAGGGAAACTGAGGTTTAGGAGGGTTAATAAACCTAGTCAAGCAACTTGTTCCACTCCAAATCTCATGTTATTACACTGAGAGGTACTATCTTTTAGAGAAAATAAGCCACATGCCTTTTAACTGGGAAAAATAAAAAAAAAAACATTAGAAGATTAATTAATTTAACAATCAATCTCCATTTTAAGCTTCAACATTTTGGCTTTAAAAAAAGTGGCTGTTCAAGAAAAGTATGCATCTGGATTCAACTTAATCACTGCACCTTAAAATCAAGTACACTGACAGGTCAGGTGGTTTCTACTGCTGTTATTGGAACAGCTCTACTTCCAAAGTACTGTAATAGGCATGCAATATTTTAAAGCTAAACAGAACAATGGGGGGAGAACCACTAAAATACCAGAAGTTTCACTCAAGTGAAAAGCTGCAAAAAAGCAAGATGCAGTCAATTCCCAACAGAAAGTGTCAGCAACACGGGAAAACAAAACACTCGAGAACTTCTGAGACGCTTAAATCCAATATATTTCACTCTGCCACATGTTTAAAAATCCCCATTTGTTAGCACGACAACAAAATGAGTATTTACAGCTAAGGATAACATCAACTACTACAACTATCACAACGGTAATAACCTTCCCGGCAACCAGAATTCCCTGCTCTTCTGCTGACTCTACATCTGCAAATGTTATCTTTCTCAGCATCCTAGGGGATTTAGAAAGACTAGGAAGTATATAAATATTCTGTACCGAAGAGCATTCTATGACTTAAAGAGGTGTATCTTTTTAAAATCAATTTTTGCAAAAACAGTCAGATACGTACACAGCTTAAAAACCAAATCATTTTATAAGAGCAGTCCCTTGTCCAATCTCAATTTTTCCATCCTGAGGCAACCACTTTCAACTCTTTCGTCTACTTCTTCTGTCATTTCCCACTATACTCTAAATAGCAGGTCTACTTTAATTTTTCCTTTTAGGTATCTATGAACTCCTTGCTTATCAGATCATCTGTGAACAATTTCACATTTTTTTCCACATCAAAGATTCTCCTAGGTACGGCTGGCATCAGTCTCTCTCTCAATTCCACAGCATCTTCCTACAGAATCAAAGCCTCTTTTCAAAGATCTAATACCCTGACAGCAGCAGATGATCCAGTAAGCACAAGCAAGCATGGGCTTACTTGTGCTTAATTACTAAATCTGTGGTGAACATGACGTGGTAAAACCCATGTGAAATGTTCACTACAGATTAGTAAGCAAGCCTGTGCTTACCTTGTCTGCTGGATAAGCCACTCCTGGAATCAACTGTGTTTGCATTATTGAGTATAAACAATATTCACAGCTGAGCCAAAAGCATATCATGGTTATACTTCCTTTTCTGTATTACTTTGCCTTTCTTGTAGTTAATAACTGCATTATCTTTCCATTTGCCGGTGTTGTGTGATGTTGGTTGCTGTTCACTGCCATCAAGTTGATTTCAACTCATGGTGACCCCGCATGCACAGTGCAGAACTGCTCCCTGAGTTTTCAGGACCTTTCAAAAGCAGACTGAAAGGCCAGCCCTAAGTGGGTTTCAGCTACCTACCTTTCAGTTAGCCTGCTAAGTCTCCTGCAAACTGTGTGTCAGAAGTGTAACTTTCCTGTCAGTCTGCTCAAGGACATCAGGTAAGTCTACATATCTTAACTTCTTTCTTAGATATAATCCTCTCTATCCATCTGTTGCAATTTGGCCTGCTTGCTCTCTAGGCTTGGTGCTCAATTACTGTCATCTAATACTCCTCTAACTTATCCTAGAAGTTCCCTTGTCTCTCCTCTAGAGTGGACCCTCATTTCCTGGACTTAACGTCTTCCTCTTTCTTGGTTTTCTCTCATTGTAGGGAGGTACTTCCTCCAGTAGTATCCTGTGAAAGGTAGCCTAGAAGGTACTGTTATTACCTTATGCTGCCTAAGACTATCTTCAAATTTGTCTTCTAATTCACTGAGTCTGGCTCAGTAGAATTCTAGGCAGGAAATCATTCTCCATTAGAACTCAAAGCCTTTCCTCACTGTCATCCGCTTCTGTTAAGAAGCCTAGCACCATTCTGGTCACCAGTCACAGTCATCTATATCTCTCCATCTGAAGTTTCTAGGCCTTTTCCCTTATGCATTCTGAAATCTTATGATGCTGTGCCTTGCCATGTTGCTGATTTTTGTGTTTGCTTTTTCAACTGCAGGACCGATAAACGGTACTCTTTTAATTTAGATTCATGTCCTTCAGTCCTGGGAGGTTTTCTTACTATATCTTATCACGGTTCCCCTCACTGGTTTTTAGTTCTATTTTTTTGTATGACTATTACTATATACAAAATCCCAACTACATCAAGGCAGGGGCCATATTCCAAGAAAGACAAGAACAAGACAATATTCAAGCAGTATCAACAAGTATTATAGAAAGAGTGCTTCTTTATGATTAAATACAAAGTGTTAGTTTTATGTCTCATTAGCTGTGACCTTACATTATTAAAGGTTATATCTAAATTATGAATAGGAATTAAGTATTTCCTGCTGAACCACATAATTATTCTTGTTCATAGATCCCAGGGTAGTAGTTTACAGGAACAGTAATAGCAGACTTTATACTGAGTCTATCTTATATCAATTTTTAACCAACTGTAAAGCACAATAATTTTGAAGACAGACAAGACAGGCATTTAACAATGCCAACATATTTCTGCTTTCTAGCCACAAAAACAAAGAAATAATTTTTTAAAATTCTGTAATTACACACATTAAAGCCTGCACAGTACAAAAACATTTTCTTCATTTTTTTCAAGAACAGATTCTGCATCTAATGACACTCACTTCTGGGCCATTTCTAATTCTCCCTGTTTGAAATTGTTAATAAGCAGCTGTTGGATGAGCAGCTTGTCAACAACACCCTGTTCAACCAGAAAACCTAGTCAGACAGTTTCTTCTAAAAGCAGCAATCAGGGTGGTTTTTACATACTTCTTCACGATCTTGTTCTACCCAATTTCTCATCCTTTATTATTTCTCAAAATAAACTAACTGAAAAATGACCTGTTCTGTTGATCACCTTCCTCTTCTCCTGGTCTCCATTCCATCATACTGACTTAGCAACCACATAAGGACAAAATATGGTAATTACACATACAAGGAGATTGCACTCTCCTTTAAGCATGTAATAAATTTAACTGGTGAAATGTGTGCTAGACTTCAATTTTCGAGAATTTAGACATCACCATATTTATGTGCTACTATAGGAAACACCTTGGTTGTGTAGTGGTTAAGTGCTGCGGCTGCTAATCAAAAGGCTGGCACTTTGAATCCAACAGGCATTCCTCGGAAACTCTTTGGGGCAGTTCTGCTCTGTCTTTTAGGGTTGCTATGAGTCAGAATTGACTCAAAAGCAGTGTGTTTGGGTTTGGTTTTATAGTTCATGAAACATACAGATATGTCCTTCAAACAGCTCCCTCTAAAGGATAATTAGAATACTAAAAATTACAAGCCCAAGTGAGAATATTTTAAAACTTTTCATACATTTTTCCTAATAAAAAACGAATTTTAATTTAATTTTAAAGTTTAAAATCCTAACACATTGCCAAGTCACTCTATACAGATGCTCAATAAATGCTTTCTGGATCAATGCACAAGCCATAAACACGTGCGTAAAGAGGAAGAGAATAGAGGAACAAACAATGAACACATAGAGATAAGTGGGTCTTTACAGATAGACACACACAATCCTATTAATTCAATTCTCAAAACTAAACAGCTATTATGTGTCAGCTACATATTCAAAATACTAGGGTATTAAAATATAGTAGCACTGAGAATTCATATAGCCAAGTGAAGCCAAGCCAGCATAGTCAAGTGAAATCATTCTAAATTAGTAATGTTTTCAATCAAAACAAATTTCTTAATAACATTTATTGTGTTTTACACAGCAAATTAGGCTTCCAGTTAACAATTACTATGTAAATTGCTCAGTGACTTTGGTTACATTTTTCACATTGTCTTAACATTCTCATTAATTCCATTCTGCTTGTTTCATTCCCAGTCATCTGGTTTCCCTGTCCCCTTATCCTTTCATCTTTGCTTCACAGTAACTCTTGACCATCTGGGCCTCAATCAAATTTTAAATGTCATTTACATGGGTTGTTAGAATCAAATCATAAAACTGAGTACAAATGGAATAAAAATAAAAAGTATGATAAATGCTTATGTCAGTTACTGATTATAATAAACATGATTAGAAATCCAAATCAAAACTACAATGAGATACCATCTACCCCCAACAAGATTGGCCGTGATCCCCAAAACACAAAACAACAAATGCAGGAGAGGTTGTGGAGAAATTGGAACTTTCCTACACTGCTGGTGGGATTGCAAAATGGTACAACCTCTTTGGAAAGCAACCTTGTGCTTCCTTAAAAAGCTGGAAATAGATGTACCATTTGACCCAGTAATACCACTGCTCAGAATTTATCCTACAGAATCAACGGCAGTCACGTGAACAGACACACGCACATGAATGCTTACTGCAGCACAGTCCACAACAGCAAAAAGATGGAATCAACCCAGATGCCCAACAACAGAGGAATGGATAAAGAAACTACGGTATACACATATACTCAATGGAACACTATGCAATGATAAAGAACAATAATGATTTTAGGAAGCATCTCATAACCTGGTTTCAATTGGAAGACACTATGTTGAGTGAAATCACTCAGCAGCACAAGGACAAATACTGCATGAGACCTCTACTATAAGGACTTAAAAACAGACTCATGTACAGAAGAGAAGACTCTGAATGCTTCAAGGGAAGGGAGAAAGAGAGGGAGACAGCTGGTTATAGACAACTGACAGAAATTTGGTTGTGTGAAAGCAGTGACAGCACACATGAGAAATGAGATGACTTTAAATGAACTTCAACATAAAATGAAAACTCTTCTGATCTTAATCCAACATTGCAAGCATAGAGTAGCAGGGGTGGGGGTCCAGGGACCATGTCTCAGAGGACATCGAGGCCAAGCTGCATAACTAGCCTGCTGGTAAGAGAGTTTTCTGCACTCCACACTGGTGAGTGGCGTTTGGGTCTTAAAAGCTAGCGAGCTGCCATCTGCGTACACCAAATGGTCCCAACTCAGCTGGAACAGATGATCACCGATGACAACAAAGACAAAGGGAAAAAGAGCCCAGAAAACAGAAGGACCCATGCAAACGGTGACTGTGTCAACATGTGACCCGAAGAACCAGACGCTGCCTGGCTACCACCACTGACAGCCGTGATGGAGCCCACAGTGTCCAGTCCCAGCGGCAACAGTAGAAAAAGAGGGGTGCACCTCAAGAACTCCACTAGAAGAGGAGGTCTGATGGCCTGGGAGTTTCCCCGGAAGCATGGCCCCTAGATCTGCTGCTGCCCCTGATCATAAATCCTTACTGAGGTCAGCTCTTTGGACAGGAATGGATTGAACTTGGGGGCACAATGTGACCATATAGTGTGAGCACTTTATGGTTTTAGGCGCCTACAGGATGCTGTTCTACCAGCTTCTTACCAGAAGGGGCAGGAGAGGGTGGAGAGGAAGGGTTAGGAGATTGTTAAGAGGATATGACATATATAGAATGGAAAGGAGGCGTGTGCTGTTACCAGGCAAGGAGACAGCAGGAGCTGGAAGACAGGCAGGCATGCAAATTTAACTTGGATTGTACACTTTCACTCAATCACAATTAAAAAAAAAATGAGCTTATGATAGAAAAAATAAACATGTTTACCTTATATAATCTTCACATGAGCCTGTGAAACAGAACTGTTATTATTTCCATTGTATGGATGAGAAAACTGATGCTAAACCTGAGGCAATGCAGTCAATAAGCAAGGGAGGCAGGGTGTAAATGTGACTGACTTCACAGCCTAAATTCATACCCACTACACAGTTCAAGTCTTATCAGAAATCTCATCCAGGCAGAAAAGTATCACAACAGGACAGGACAGGAAATGGATGATTAGAGCACTATGAGGCAGGTTAGGAATTTAGATTGCACTGAGTGAGCAAGCAGGAAAATAAAGACCTATTTTGAGGCAGTAAAAATGTGATAAAGATAGTTACTCAAGTAGCCATCAGCAGAAAGGCAGAAACAAAAAACAAGACTCCTAGCTAAGAAATACAGCAACAGGCAGGAATTATTTAAGATGGAATTCCTCTTAAGAAAGAACTGTGACAGTGGTAATACAGAAGATCAAGAAATACAGCAAAGAAAACTGTGGGACATGTTCAGTGTTCCAGCTACAGGTGGGTCTTTAAAAAACTGGTAATGTACTCGATCATAAAAACAATCATCACTCACTTTCAAATCTAGAATTTTAAAAAATAAACCAAGCCTTCAAGAAATTTTAATTGTATCCAGTTCCGAAAAACTGAGCACTCTTTCCCAACTCCTCCCCCACAAACAAAAACAAAAAGTGTATTTGCAATTGACGGTACCATCCCATTTACAGTTCAGATAAGAAGCAAGAAACAGAACAGCCATCTCAGAGAAAGCTGAGAAGGCTAAAAGCAGGAAGAGATATACATGTATTAAAAATGGAAGCAGAGAGTGAATAAAATAATACATTCTAAACAAAAAAATCTTCAAATGATACTGTAAAAATGGCTGGGCAGAGATGTCTGATCTCCTCTAACTTCACAGGTCGGAAGGAGAATCAGCCCAAGACTGATTCCTATGAGGCTGAATTTAGACATGCTTCCACCCTCCAAGCTTTTTACCAGTTCTAACAGTGATCGTCCCTCCCGAGGCATTCTAATGCTCAGCTGGGCTAGATAATCCATTAGAATCGCCACACAGAACTCATAATACTCACAGTTAGTTTACTTAGGGAACTAACAGTTTACAACTCAGGTTCAGGAACACTTAGGATACAGTTCTTCCACCAGGACAGCCTCTTCTCTAGCACTGCCCAGAGGCACCTCTCTTTGGCCTCTGGACCTAAGCCTTGGGCAAGCTTAGAAAGCTCTTTTGCAGCTTTGTTGACAAGTGCCCAGAGGCACCCCACTGTGCCAGTGAGCCCCAGCCCAAAGGCATTCAGCTCTCTCATTTTCTCTCTCAGTAGGTCCAGGAGCTTAGCTCCCCTATCAAGTGTCCGAAGGCACCCCACTTTACCAGCAAGCCTCCTGCCCAAAGGCACTGGGATTTCTCACTCCATGGGATGGAAGTCCCCCATGCTGCCTCCTGCAGGTCTCCTGCCTTTACTGCCGCGTCTTGCCACCTGCAGTGTTATAGCACTCCTTTTCGGGCTCCCAGTTCCAGGAGCTTTGTAGTGCAGGTATCCCAGGTCCATAAGACACGCTCCACTCCTGGCTCTTCTTTCTTGGTGACGGTGAGGTCCTCCTTCCTGCCTCTGGGATGGCTCATTTTAAGCTCAGCAGGCTGGCAAACTAACCAATCCCCTCATTAGGGTTCCACCCACCTAAACTGCATGGTCCCACTCCCACAAGTGTGCCCTGCACCTTATTTACATTGTTAGCAAGCTATCCAACCCTCTTGGTGGGACACAAACACCTAATCTGCATAGTTCCACCAAGTCATTTGGTGCTAGGTATAAAGATTATGACTAGAAGGTTCATATTAATTCACTGTACCATACATAGCTTTCAGACTGGGTCTGAGAAAAGAGATGAAGTAGAACCCCTAGAGATTGGATTCGCAGGCTGTGAGAACCATGGTCTCAGGGAATATCTAGCTCAACTGGCATAACAAATTTATAAAGATAATAACATAATTTATAAAGACAATGATCTACATTCTACTTTGGTGAGTAGCATCTGGGGTCTTCAACGCCTGTGAGTGGCCATCTAGGATACTCCACTGGTCCTACATGTTGTGAGCAAGGAAGAATGAAGAAAACTAAAGAAACAAAGAAAAGATGAGTCCAAAGAACTAATGGATACATCTACAACAGCCTTCAGCAGACTGAATCCAGACAACTAGCTGGTACACTGCTACCACCACTGGCTGCTCAGACAGGGATCGCAACAAAAGGTCTCAGACAGAACTTGACAAAAACATGGAACAAATTCTAACTCAGACAGAAAGACTAGACTTCCTGGCTTGACAGAGACTGAAGAAACTAGGATAATACGGCCCTGGACACCCTTTCAGCTCAGTAACAAAGTCACTCTTGAGGTTCACCCTTCAGTCTAAGACTGAACAGGCCCCTAAAACAAAATGAGACTAAAGAGGCATGCCAGACCAGGCGCAAGGGCCAGAAGGCAGAAGGCGGCAGGAAAGCTGGTAGTAGGAAACCCAAATTTGAGAAGGGAGAGTGTTGACCTGCTGTGGGGTTGTTAACCAAGGTCATAAAACAATATGTGTACTGTTTAATGAGAAACTGGTTTGTTATGTAAACCTTCATCTAAAGTATAGCAAAAAATAAAAAATAATAATAAAAAAGATATAGAAAGATTTTTTAAAAAGCCCTAGAGAGAAAAGTAAAACTTCATTACTCTCTCACGTAGATCTCCACACGTGGATCTACTAAGTGTTCCATAAACATACCTCAATGTCTTCTCTCATTACTTTTCGTGCTGGTCTTTCTGCCTAAAATAACCTGCCTATTCAGTTCAAACTAAGCTCTTCCTCTTAGGAATATACTGTTAATTATATGGACATTCTTTTATATAACTTTATTATAGTTGTTTTGTGCATTTTTTTCTTCCACAAAAATGAGGCAAACTCCTTGAGGTTAGCCACTATGAGGGCTGAAAGGAATGTCAGAGAAGAGTATTAAAAGCACAAAAACCAGAAGGAAAAAACTAAGACTCAGTGAAAATATTTAAGAAATGTCTGTTCTCTCTCCCAAAAGATTACTAAAATTGGTTCTATATAGACTTCTACAGGTGTCTTTCCTTCTAATTCTTATTTTATTATTACTCATTGGTGATAATAGTTCTAGAATCATACCAGTGATACCAGCTGGTGCCAAGCTGACTACAACTCATGGTGAGCCCATCTGTCAAGTAGAACTATGATCCACAGGGTCTTCAGTGGCTGATTTTCACAAGTACATCACCAGGTCTTTCATCTGAGGTGCCTCTGGGTGAACTCAATACTCCTCAACCTTTAGGTTAGCAGCCAAGCACATTACCCGTTATCATTACCCAGGACATCCCAACTCTATAACAGTGATGCCCATAAGAAATATAATGCAGTCTGCAAATGCAACTCACATATATAATTTTAAGTATTCTACTAGTTACATCTAAAAAAAAGTAAAAAGAATCTTTAAAAGACTGAAATCATACAAAGTATTCTCTCTGACAAATGGAATGAAGCTAGAAATCAGTAACAGAAAAAGCCTGGAAAATACATGCACAGGGAAATTAATACACTATTAAACTACCAATGAGTGAAGAAAGAAATCAAAACAGAAACAGAAGTTTCTTAGAGTCAAATGAACATGAAAGTACAACATTATCAAAACATCTGAGATGCAGCAAAGGCAAGACTCAGCAAAAAAGTCACACCAGTAAACACCTATTTAGAAAAAGAAGGACTTCAAATAACAGTCCACCTCGATATTCCATGGAACTAGAAAGAGAACAGAAAGCTAACCCTAAACCTTCCAAGAGAAAAAAAAATAAACAGCATAAATAAATAAAATCAGTAACACAAAAATCGAATCAATAAAACCAGAACTTGATTCTTTGAAAAGATCAGTAAAACTGACAAACCTTTAAAAAAAAAAAAAGGACAAATAACCAAAATAAAAAATGAAAGCAGGGACATTACAACTAGCTCCACAGAAACAAAGAGAACTGTGACAGAATATTATGAACAACTGTATGGCAACAAACTAGATAAGCTAGGTGAAAAGACTAACTGTTAGAAGCACAGAACCTACCCAAACTGACTTAAACCCAAATCACTGCCGTGGAGTCAGGTCGGACTCATAGCAACCCTAGAAGTCAGAGGAGAACTGCCCCATAGAGCTCCCAAAGAGAGTCTGGCTAGCAGACTAACTACCAACCCTTTGGTTAGCAGACATAGCACTTAACTCACCATGCCACCAGGGTTTCCAAACTGACTTAAGAGGAAATAGAAAGTCTCAAGAGAACTGTAACAAGTTACAAGACCAAAAACCTACCATCATCACTGCTCCCTCCCAAAAAACAAAAAAAAAAAATCCTGGGCCAGATGGATTTATTGGGGAATTCTGGCAAACCTTTAGAGGAGAACTGACACCAATACTACTTAAATTTTCTCAAAAGATACAGAATACTGCATGATTCACTGTACATAGTAAACATAACCCTTACACCCAACCCAGACAAGGACACCACCAAACGAAAGACCACTGCCATCAAGTCAATTCCAACTCACAGAACCTTACAGGGCAGAGTAGAACTGCTCCAGAGTTGCCGAGGAGAGCTTGGAGGATTCGAACTGTTGACCTTCTGGTTAGCAGGCACAGCACTTACCACTATGTCACTAGGGTTTCCCAAAGACACCACAGGAAATGAAAACTACAGTCCAAACTTCTTCTGCATAAATCAAACCCGTTGCCCTCAAGCTGATTCCTATTCATAGCAACCCTATAAGACAGAGTAGAACTGCTCCACAGAGTTGCCAAGGAGTGTCTGGCAGATCTGAACTGCTAACCTTTTGGTTAGCACATGTGTCACTTGACCACTACACCCCAGAGGTTTGTCTCTTATGAATATAGATGCAAAAATCCTCAACAAAATACTAGCAAATGAAATCCAAAAGCATATTAAGAGTTATATACCAACCAAGTGAGATTTATTCCAGGAGTGTAGGTATATTTCAACATCAGAAAATCAATCAAATGTACCACCACATCATCAAAACAAAGGAAAAGTACCACGTGGTCATTTCTTGGATACCAAAAGAACACATGACAAAATCTAACACCCCTTCTTGATGAAAACCCTACAGAATACTTGAACAGAAAGGAAATTCTTCAATATGATTCAGGGTATATATGAAAAGCTAACAGCCAATATTATACTTAATGGAGAAAGAATGAGAGCTTTCCCTTTGAAAACAGGACCAAAGGTGTCTGCTTGAACTAATGTGTTTTCAATAATGTATGTGAAGTCCCAGCCACAGCAGTAAGACAAGAAAAATAAATACAAGGTATCCAAATTGGAAAAGAAGTACAATTATCTCTATCCAGTTCCAGTTCAGTACAATTCCAAGGTCCATCACTAACCATTCCCTTGCAAATTTCCCTTACTCCTTGTCATGGGTTGAATTACATCCCCCCCAAATGTATGTAGCAATTTGGTAGGGCCATGATTCCCAGATGTATGTGGCTGCCCTCTATTCTGTGACTGTAACTTTTGCATTGTAAATTCTCATCTCTGTCTTTTTAAGATTGGATATGCTAAAGAATACTAGGGTGGGACTGTAACACTATTACTAGGGTCACATCTCTGATCCAATGTAAAGGGACTTTCCCTGGGTTGTAGACTGCACCACCTTTTATGTTGTAAGAGATGAAAAGAAAGAGAAGCAAGCAGAGTTATGGACCTCATACTACCCAAGAAAACAGCACCGGGAGCACAGCATGTCCTTTGGACCTGAGGTTCCGGTGCAGAGAAGTTCCTCAACCAGGGAAGACTGATGGATGTTCCTCTAGAGATGACAGACAGAAACCTTGCCCCTGGAGCTGACACCAATGAATTTGGACCTGTAGCCTACTGGATTGTGAGAGAATAAATTTCTCTTTATTAAAGCCATCCACTTGCAGATTGCCTTTACATAAAACTTTTAAAAATGCATTAAACATTTAAAAACTGGACAAGAATACATAAAGTGTAACAGAGACTTGAACGGTTTACACTTTTTCCAAACAGCTGGACTTACTTCTTAACTCTTTGATTCTACTTCTTCGTGGATTATAGCCCAGACACACTTAAATGTAAGCACGTTTCAGAACTCAACCAAGTGTTGATTACTGTGGCAATTAACTTAAGTTCTTTCTCTAACCCCTAGATACCGTGGCCTACAGAGTCACTAGGAGTTAGAACTGACATGGCGGCAAGAGTTTCTTTGGTTTTTTTTTTTTTAATGGGCATGTATCTCTATGCCACAGCAATGCTTATTTTCAAAATGAGATTTCTGAATCTTTTCTCTCCACGTCGCTTATAGAATCCTCCTCTCTAAAGAACACTACATCAAATTTAGAAATGCACAAGCCTATGATAGAATTAAAAGTTAATTACAAGCAATGGTTTAAAAAAGTCAAACAAATAAATATTAAAAAATACTACGTCACTACTGAGAACCCTGGTAGCATAGTGGTCAAGTGCTATGTCTGCTAACCAAAAGGTATGTATTTCAAATCCACCAGGTGTTCCTTGGAAACTCCATAGGGCAGTTCTACTCTGACCTATAGGTTTGCTATGAGTTGGAACTGACTCAGTGACACACTGTGTTTGGTTTTGGTTTTGACTTCACTACTAGTTCTTATTTTAAAAATAACTTGTTGATACAAGTAACCTGAGAAGAAGTAGGAAGAAGAGACGATGGTGGGATATAAAAGAAGGCCTAAAAGGTTTAAAATGTTTCTTAAATTTGATGTTTTACTATTTTCTACAAGTCATACAAACTGCACTATTTTGCATAAACACATTTAATTTTTTTTAAAAAATGCGATGTATCTTTCCAAAACAACATAACTTCTTTATCATCAATCTAAATCTTAACTCAACACTGTCAACTATTTATGAATGGGTATAACATAATGTTTGCATTATGAGCTTCAGAAAAGTTTACAATGATCTTCAGTTAAATATGGTAACTAACCATATACAAACATCTAACATACTCTTTCCATGAAGGGCAACAAAAATGACAGTCAAGAAAAACCAAAAAAAATACTGCATAAGGCCAAAGGGGAAGGCAATAGTAGACTACCAATTTCAACTTTTCTGAAGATCAGAGGACAGAGAAGTAATAACTCAATTATCACAGAACGCTACAACCTACCGATGTCTCAGAAAGGGGAATACTGAAGAGAAGCCAGTATATTCACATTCCAAAGAAGGCACCAGTGAGACTCAAGGCTGAAAAATCGGTCGGATACTTGAAAATCTGCAAGCTGGATGACTGGACAATCAAGTTTCCTCTATCCAAACATGGAGGAGACAACTTCCCCACGATACTCCCTGGCCCCCCCTCATACCGAAGTCCAGAGGTTTGCTGACTGGAATTGTTTAACCAGAGAAGCTCCAAGACTCAGGAACCCTACAGAGAGCTAAGATCAAGGGGGATGCACAGGTCTGAACACATACAGATAAGGAAAGTCAATGGGGTTGGCTTTTTTGTTTGTTTTTGGTATACTCATAAGTGGGATAGCCTCGCCTGGCCCTGTTCCCTCAACAACAGTAGCCAGCTAAGTACAATGAGCAGGAGAGTGGAGAACCCCCTCTGGAAATAATGCAGTCCCACACCAAAACCTATTCACAACTGGAAAATCACTTCTCAATCATCTTACAATCAAAAATCACCAACAATTTGAGAAAGTTTCCCAATGGAAAAAGATAAGACAAAAATAAAAACAAAAACAAGGATTGCTGAAGTAATAACTGTTTTGTTACCTGTATATTTACCACCAAAAAAAGTTAAATATTAGGAAGAGGGAATCATTATACAGAAATAAAATGGATGAAAAACAAACAGTACTCTTCTTCATATTAAAGAAGACTGATTCAATGAAAAATAAAATGCTATAACAAAAAGAAAAAACAAGAGTTACTAGAATTTTAGAATAACCCAAAACCCACTGCCGTCAAGTAGGGTCTGACTCAGCGATCCCAGAGGTCAGAGTAGAATTTCCCCATAGTTTCCAAGGTGCGCCTGGCAGATGTGAACTGCTGACCTTTTGGTTGGCAGATGTAGCAATTAAAATAGGATAGCAAAACTCTGAAATCCACCTGAAGGCTTCAAAGTCAAGGAAATCTTATGCAAAAGATGAAAAACTGAAGAGAGAAAGAATTCAAGGCAGAGGGTCAGACGTCCAACAAGAGAAGACAAATAACAAAAGGGAGACACAGGTTACCTTCAACATCCCGCTTTTATCTAAGATTTGCTGGGTATCACAGAGTCATTTCCAACTTCACATGGCAGAGTACCACTGTGCTTCATAGGTTTTCAATGGCTGTTTTTCAGAAGTAGATCACCAGGTCTTTCTTCTGGGACACCTCTTGGGTGACAGAAGCTTCTAATCTTTCGGTTTTCAGCAAGTACACTGACCACTTATTTGCACTCTGCAGGGATTCAATTCCAACTCACAGTGACCTTCTGAAATGCCACAGCATCCCCATAACCCCGCTCAACAGATGGACAAACACAAAGCCATTCCCCTCAGATCCCAACCACAGAGATGGATCATGCAGTTAGGATGGCAGATGTCTGAACAACAAATAACAAGCCATTTTTACTAAAACCGCAGATAAATAAAAAATCTATTTGTAAAACAAAATGTTCAGCATTACTCTACATACTCAAACTACCACCTGTTAAGATCAGCAGATTCTCACAATGATTCAGTAAAGTATGAAATGTTTATCTAGAAGAAAATACGTACTAAAAAATTACCAACCTATAAGTAGAAGTTTAATCTATTAAAAAAAAAACCATTCTACAGTTTTAACATTTACTACTTTTACATGCAAATGATGCTGTCAACCTGTTTAAAAAAAATTTGGTTAACAGCCAAGCTCTTAACCACTGAGCTCATTACAAACAAGTCTTGCATCTAGTGACCTTTCCATTGGGCACAGCAAGATTTTTACTTGGGAAAAAAGTTTTAAACAGCTGCCACATTTAAAAAAAAAAAAAAAAAAAACACTGCCACTGGGCCGATTCCAACTCATAGCAGCCCTACAGACAGGACAGAACTGCCCCATAAAGTTTCCAAAAAGTGCCTGGTGGATTTGAATGTCTTTTTTGTTAGCAGCTGTAATGCTTACCCACTAGGCCACCAGGGTTTCCAGCTGCCACATATACCAAGAAATAACTTTTAGAAGCATGATCTCCAATTAAGAACTATTAATTGTACTTGTTCATCCTTCCTTTTAGTTTGAACTACTCCCAGGATTACTATCTAAGTTCAGGAGTAAACCTAGTCAGCCAGCCAGCCAGCCAGCCAAGTGCCATCAAGTCAGATCTGACTCATGGCGACCCTAGGGACCAGGGTAGAAGTGACCCCCAGAGTATTCAAGGAGCACCAGGTGGATCTGAACTGCTGACCTTGTGGTTAGCAGTGGTAGCACTTAACCCACTACACCACCAGGGTTTCCCATAAACCTAGTGGTAATATTAAAATTCACATTCTTTTCCATCTTTATGATTCAATAAAACACAAGATACAATTTTTTACAGATCTTTCACCTTTAAGATGCTACTTTATGCTAGTCACATATTAGCAAAACCTTTTTTTAATGTATTTTAATTTCTTTTATTATGATTGAGTGAAAATGTACAATCCCATGTAAATCTGCATGCCCGCCTATGTGCAGCTCCCTACTGCTCTCCCTGCCCATGACAGCACACTCTCCTCTACATTCTATACATGTCATATCCTCCTAACAGTCTCCTATCCCCTCCTCTCTACCCTTTCTTCCACCTCCAGTTAAGAGGTCAGCAGGACGACGTCTTGTAGACGCACGAAACCATAAAGTGCCCACACGATATAGTCACTCTGTGTCACCACGTCAAATCCATTCCTGTCTGAAGAGTTGACCTCCATTATGATTTATGGGCAGGGGCAGCATCAAGGCCAGGGGCCATGCTCCCAGGGGAACCCCGAAGCCCCTGGACCATAAATTGCAATCTTTTAGTGGAGATCTCAGGTGCACCCCCTTTTTATTCTCGTGTTGCCGGTGAGACTCAACTTCGTAAGCCCCATCACAGCTATCACTGGTGGTGACCAGGCACCATCCAGTTCTTCTGGTCACATGTCGATGCAGTCACCTACTCATGAGGGTCTCTCTTCTTCTGGGTTCTCTTTCCCTCATGTCGTTTCCGTCCTTGGTGATCATCCATTCCTACTGAGTTGGAACCATCTGGTGTACCTCAGACAGCAGATTGGCAGATTTTAAGACCCTGGATGTCACTCACCAATGCGGGGTGCAGAACACTCTCTCAGCAAAATGCTAGTTATGCCACCTGGCCTTGATGTTCCCTGAGAGCACGGTCCCCGGACCCCCATCACAGATACTCTTTCCTTGCAATATTGGGTTAAGATGTCAGGAGTAATCATGTTATGTTGAAGTCCAGTTAAAACTGACCTTCTTTCTAACATGTGCTGTCACTGATTTCACCCAACCACATTTCTACTAACTATCTAGTCTATACCCCACCCTCGCCCTCCCTCCCTCCTCACTCTTGCAGCCACCAGAGTCTTTTCTTCCATGCATCAGTCTGTTCTTAAGTTCTTATCGTAGGGCTCTCATACAACATTTGTCCTTTTGCTGCTGACTACTTTCACTCAACATAATGTCCTCCTATTGAAACCAGGTTATGAGATGCTTCCTAAAATCATCATTGTTTTCTATCATTGCACAGTGTTCCATTTAGTCGATACACCACAGTTTACCTATCCATTCCTCTGCTGTTGGGCATCTGGGTTAATTCCATCTTTTTGCTATTGTGGACTGTGCTGCAATAAATATTCATGTGCATATATCTGTTGGTGCAAATGTCCTTGATTCTGCAGGATGTATTCCAAGCAGTGGAATTATTGGGTCAAATGGTATATCTATTTCCAGTATTTGCAAAACTTTTACTACAAAAACCAATCTTTTCATTCACTAACTAGATAGCTGACAGGATTCCTCTTGAGTAAAGAAGAACAACAACATACAAAACAGGGGAAGTTAACACAACTGGACTAAACCAAAAGCTAGGAAGTTTCCTGAACACAACCAAACACTTTGAGGGACAGAGGAGCTGCAGCAGAGGTCTGGGGGCAATGGTTTCAGGGGACATCTTAAGTCAAATGGCATAACAAAGTTTATTAAGAAGAAGTTCTGCATCTCTTTTTGTGTGGCCTTTTCTATTCTTCCTTTTAGATCCTGGAAAAAAGATGCTAGAGGAATACAGAAGCTGGACTCTCAAGAGCAACTATAAAGAATGGTAGAAAGTGAAAAACATTCAGTCTTTTTATGATCTCTAAGCCAGGTTTCACTTTTGTCCCCAAGAGTGAAAGAAAGAAAACAAAATAGGTAGGCATCTTACAGTATTTGGTAACAGCTAAGCTTTGCTGGCGGGAAATCCCTGTGGCTAAGTGCTATAGCTGCTAGCCAAAAGGTCAGCTGTTCATATCCACTAGGCGCTCCTTGGAAACTCCATGAGCCAGTTGAACTCTGTCCTATAGGGTTGTCATGAATAAGAATCTACTCAACTGTGACGGGTTTGGTTTTCTGGTTTAAGCTTTGCGGAACAGAAAATCATTGCATAAAATTAGGTTTAGGGGCATCTGTGTGGATTTTTTACTTACCCACACTATTTTCATCTTCTACTACAGAAAAAATAAATCAAGGGCTAAGACACAAACTTGAAAAATGAAGTTTTAAAATTCCTTTCTCACACCATTACTGGGCAATTGTGATGTGAATCATTACTACTTAGCATTTACAATAAAATGATGGATATAAGTAGCTTCTGATTAGCAAACTTGCCTTACAAATCAATCACTGTACCTACAAGCAAATTGTTTTCTCCTTTAAATTATAAAAAATACCAGGGGTGAGAAGGTCTTCTGTGTGAATCTTATATAGCAAGAATGCCCAGTGGTTCTCTAATTTTTTGCTTATAGGACTCTTATGATTTTAAAAATGAAAGACCTCCCCCCAAAAGTTTATGCTTATTATAACTATCAATATGTACCGTATTAGAATTTAAAATTAAGTATTTTTAAAGTTACCATTTAAAAACAAAAAATCTGCTACAGTTAATGTAAATCACGTATCTTATGAAACTATTTTCCAAACCAAAAATAAATTGGCAAGAATACAGACATTATTTTGTTATTTTTTGCAAGTATCTTTAAGGTCTAAAGTGATGGCAATCTGATTCTCATCTGTTTCTGCATTTAATCTGCTGCATTAGGATGTTCTCGTTGAAGCGCATGAAGAAAATCTATCCTCATGCAGAATTGTAGTTGGAAAAAGGAGGCATACTTAAATGGCCTTTTCAGGTAACTGTGGATATTGTCTGACACTCCACCAAAACCCAACAAGTGGCAGTTTCTTAATGGTTGCTGCATATGGACCCTGAAACCTTATCAATGAACTTTTCCTACTCTGATACATTGAGATCTACCGGTTTATCTTCTATTTTGAATAGATCTTTTTACCCACACATGATTTTGTAACATCACGCATTGATTACCTGGAAAGTATCAGTTCACCGAGTTGTACAGTTCTTCCAAATGTTAACACAATTCATCACATAATTTCACCATAATACATTCACTAATATCACCACTAGTTTTATTAAAAATAAGTAATTTGAGTATTAGGAAGCCATCATGCTCAGTGGCAAATGAGTCTTCTAAAATTCTATTTTCTCATCAAAGCTCAAATTTTATCACTACCAACAAATACTGTCAATTGTTTTCCTTGAAGTGACAGGATCACTTTGTTTACTTTTAAGAAAATGTCTGCAAATGCAGAAGTCTGTATAATCATACTTTGTCAGTCTTTCAAGGAAAAATTTTATTCCACAGAAAAGCAGCTAATAGCCCATGACTATCATACAAGCTCTTCTCCTTAAGCTAACCACTGTCGGTAATACTCAGTAGAAGCGCTTTATGGGTGCTTTACATTTCATCACAAAGAATTTTTTTAAAAATACTCAAGGATCAAGATACAATAAAATATGTTTTACTGCTTAGGCAAGACATTAAGTATAACTGTCATTTATTTTTTAATTCCATGTGCATGGCACTGAAGAATACAACCATGGGTACAATTTGGTGCAACTACCTTAACAGGCTAACGCAGAAGTTTTACCTACCACTGCTTTTACAAATATTAATACAGAAAATCCCACCTTACCATTATTAGGAAAAGAGCTTTGACATGGAGGACCCCAGAAAGTCTGGACAACTCCCAGGGATCTGGGGAATACACTTTGAGACTCACTGTAAAATTTGGTCATTATATTTCAGCATAGCAAGACTTTTTCAATAAAATGCACATATATACACAGTGCTATGCTCAAACCCCAGAGAGCCTGGTACTTCACACATTGTAAGCAATCAAACCCAATGAGGGACAGAATGTGACAGACATTTCTTAAGAGACAGCTACAAAGGCAAGGACAGTAGCAGAGTTTCGGCCTCCCGTGCATGGTGCCCAGCTCTGACGCCCAGCCAACCCACCTCATGGACAGCCACTACTTGTCCTCAGGGGAAGCTTCCATGCCCCTAGGATGCTGCCAAGGTTCCAGCAGCATTTCCAGACACGACCGCATAGGAGGAAAGACCTGGTGATTCACTTCAAAAAAAACCACCCAACAAAAATGCTATGGCTCACAACAGTCCAACAGTCTATAACCGAGATGATGCAGGACTGGGCAGCAAGTCGCTTCCACGGTGTACGGCATCACCGCGACTCAGCTGCAGCTGATCACCACCATCAACCAGACTCTGAGCAAGATGCCTCTAAGCTCCCTTTCCTGGATAACTCTCAGAAGCCCACAGCCCAGAAACATGATTTCAACACATGAGAAAAATGTTTGCCCCCAAATCCTTCAGATTTTAAGATTAGACCTGCATGACTGCAAGAGAAAAATCTTAAAATTCCTCATAAAGCACAAGATAGCATGTTAAATTCTATTTTAAGCACTATGCCATGAAGCTAAAACAGGCCTGCTCACATTCAGAAGCCCAAATATGAAACGAATTGCTTTGGCTGTGCAGCGCCACAACCCTAAAAAGAGCCTGCATTCCATTTTTCTTCAAAAATCAAACACCTACCTGTCATGTTTTTTATTTCCATATTTAGTGAAACTCCAATACTGAAGAAGTTACATTACTCTATTTAAAAAGCAGTGTGTAACAAAATCACCAAAACAAGAATTTTTAAGCAGTATACACTGAATAAATTCAAGGATTAAACACCTATAGATATACATATGGATTATGCACTGTTAGAATAAAACCATGTTATTCTCAGACATGTTATAGAAAGATCTCCATGTTAAGTAAAACAGGACGTCATACTGTTTTGTGTGTAATATGATCCTATTTACTCTTTTACAAAAAGTATTTATGTATGTGTATAGTCATTTAACACTCCGAGTTCCTTTTATATGCCTAGGAAGCCCTGGTGGTGTAGTGGTTTAACTGCTATGTCTGCTAACCAAAAGGTCAATAGTTCGAATCTGCCAGGCGCTCCTTGGAAACTCTATGGGGCAGTTCTACTCTGACTTCTAGGGCCACTATGAGTTGTAATCAATGGAACTGACTCAACAGCAGTGGGTTTTATAAATATAGTTTTATTCTAGACATAAACACATATAATGAATTACAAACAGCATCTAGGGTAGCTATGAGTCGGACGTGACTTGACAGCAGTAGGTGAATGGGTATACATAATACTTACACGCACATGAAGAGAAAAATGAATACAAAATAGACACAACAGGCCATACAGTATATGATCCTATTTACATGAACCGTCCAAAAAAGATAAACGTACAAAGAGAGAGAGAGTAGATTAGTGGTTGCCTAGGGCTCAATGGGGGTAAAGTGGTGGCTTAGGGTATGAGTTTCTTTTGGAGTGAAAAAAAATGTTCTCAACATTGACCGTGGTGATGGCTGTACAACTCAGTGAATATACTAAAAACCATTCAACTGTACACTTCAAATGGGTAAGTTATATGGTATGTGAATTACATCTTAACAAAGCTATTACTAAAAAAAAAAATAAAGTACACACACCAAAGTGGCCACCTCTGGAGGCAAGGGGAATGAAGATGACGATGAACTTTCCAACTTCTAAATCATGACAATGAGAAACATATTCACTTACTGTCTATATAACTGAAATATAAAAGGCAAACTAAAGACAATCTTTCATAAATTATTTTGGATTTAATGTTACTCAAGTTAATTCAATGCAGCAACTTCAAAAAACGTTTAAGGGTAAATAAAGACCCTATCTCAAAGCACTTCCAATTGAGACTGCCACAGAGACATAAGGGTCTGCCCTTCTCCAACAGAAACACATTTTTAATACAATTTGGTCATTTAACAAATACATATCAAGCACCTTCTGTGTCCGCAGTGCAGGGATAGAAGGGAGAATGGAGCAGCACACAAAGCCAAACACTAGCCAAAAACAGAGCCAACAAAACACTCTGGCCTGAAAGACTTGTGCTACACAAAGAAGGAAACAAATCACATGCACAGAATGGTGGGCCAGGATCGCACTAAAAATCCTGAATCTCAGACAGTGCTAAGACTCAGCCATCCTGCTTTCCATGTAAGACCACTGAAAGCTTTCGCAGACAGGAGAAAACAAGTGGTTGGGGAAAACTAACCAGGCAACCAAAGGGTAGCAAGAAGAGTAAGAAAGAGAAGAAACTGTTAAAAATCGGAACATTTGCAAAAGTTCTGTGAGAGTTACCGGTATTCCAAGCTTACTAACTGAAGTTCAAAGGATTGGTTTCGTTTGCTTTACCTAAAGAGAAGTAGAAAAGGAAAACATGATTTTTTCATTTTGAAGAATTGTAGATTTTCATGGCCAAACACTAAGGCTTACCAGAAAATTCTGAAGGGTAGACAGTTCTAGAGAATTATCTTTCCATGTGACACCACTGAAACAAGAGCTGAGGCAATGATAAGCCATGGGAGTGCCACAGTTCTAACACGGAGGAGAAGGAAAGGAATGAACACCCAGTTGTGAGAGGAGTGCAAAATTTTACTTGAAGATGTTTGTCACGGCACTGTTTAAAACAGAAAAATAATCTGTCCAAAGACAGAGACTAACTGAATAAAATGCAACGTGATCTTTAAATGATAATAAAGACCTGTCTATGTTTCCTGACCTGCGAGGATAACTATGAAAACAGCAAATTACCAAAAATGTAGAGTGTGATTTTTTTTGAATGAATACACACACACTCACAGCGGAAAGGATTAAATGAAGATATGTCCCAAGGATATTTCTGGGTCCTGGTATTACAGGTGTTATCCTTCTGCTCACTTTTCAGTATTCGATGAGATCTGCCCCAGCAAAATGGCATTTGCAAGAAGCAAATGTCTATGAGTCCAACTAATAAACTCCAAAACCTTCCTTGCAAAAACCTCAAGGAATATGCAAAAATACCCTGACACAGAACAAGAGGGAAAGTATTACCAACAACATAACTAGAATTCTTCCTGAGTAAGGCACCCTGTAGGGGCAGGGCTTCCAACTGGTTTGTTCCAGTTTGACCCCCTGCTGAGAATTTGCCTTTCCACCCCAGATAAACTAAATCATAATCTACATTCTCCAGGTGATTCTTAACAGTTTAAAAAGATCTCCCAAGTAATTCTTATACATACTAACAAGACCCCAGGTGATATGTATACATAAGAATCACTGGAGACCTGTTAAAATGTAAATCTTGATTCTGTGTATCTAGGGTGGAAATCCAAAATGGGGGGGGGGGGGGTCTGAACCAGAATGAAGCAGTTCCAAGCTGTTTAAAGAGCTCCAGGACTGGCATGGCACCTTTAAGGCAGTCTGTAGTCCAGGGTTTTGAAATCAGAACACCCCTAGGGTCGCCATGAGTCGGATCTGACTTGACGAGCACTTGGCTGGCTGGCTGGCTTCAAGTCTCTACCGCTTTTATTTGTATGACTTTTATGCTTGTCACTCACCCTTTAAGGGTTCACTTTATATCTATACAAAAGAGAGGTATCACCACCTACTTCACCTGGCTCAAAGAACTTTTGGAAAGATCACCTAATTTACACAAACTGCAAAGTACTGTATGAAGTAACAAATGAGGTTTATTTTGTTTTTCAAAGTTGTTACCGTAAACACCTAGTTTTTCCAGGAGCTAGATACCTCTTTCCCAGCTCCCACTACAAACACGAGCCATTTTATTTTCTTATCCCTAGTTGCTAGCAAGAAAAGGTGCAATTACACTGAACTCAAAAGTCTCAGCAAGAACCCTGGAGTCGCAGGTTATGGAATTCACCAGGAGAAATTCAAGGTTAATCAGCTGTGGACTGCTGCGATCAACACAGATTACCAAGACTCTTTAAAGAAAAAGACAACACAGTTACCATAGAAAAAATGGGAGTGGAAAAGATGGCAGTACTGCAGAACAATTATATGAAATTTTTAAAACCTAAAGAGTTTTAGAAACTTTTTAAATAATGTTGTTCATAACAATGACAACATAAAAGTTATCTAAATGTGGCACTTGACAAAAAGGTTCAGATCAAATCCATGAACTGTCACTTTTACTGGCTTCTATCTGAATTAAAGGCAGACAAACTATATCACAAAGGTCAAAAATCAAGTGACTACTTGAAAACACTAAAGGGAGAACACAACTGGACTTGCTAATACTCTTACAGATACTTTAAAAAGTATGGTTTCTCTTCCCAGTGAATTACTTCTTTCCCACTGGGAAACTGACAATACAACTTTGTGTTTTAATGCAAAAACTACTACTTTAAAAAAGCACACTTGAAGATGAACTAGACTTAACTGCCAGGTTATTAATACTAAGATCATCAGGCCATCACCAAAACCCTCCTACTTTTAAGTTCCTAAATAAAATGCTCACCCTGTACATTCTTAAGAATGTCCTTCATGGCATACCTCTAATGAAAAATTAAGCCTTTCATAAGCAAATACACACAGAAAACTCATTTTTATATGTTATGACTCACAATCTAATTGTTACTGGCAGCATCTTGAAACCCTGGTGGTGTAGTGGTTAACTGCTACAGCTGCTAACCAAAAGGTTGGCAGTCTGAATCCACCAGGTGCTCCTTGGAAGCTCTACGGGGTAGTTCTACTCTGTCCTATAGGGTCCCTACGAGTCGGAAATGATTCCGTGACAGTGGATTTCGGTTTTTTTACCCTGAAGTGCTGAAGCTTGAACCATTCCTACAACGGACATTTGATCTTTGCAGATTCATTATAGACTTGAAAAGACTCATTAAAAATGGGCCAAGAGGAAAATAATTACAAATACAATCCACAGCAAAATGAAATGTGGACTGTGAACTAAGACAGAAGCTACTGTATTAACTCAAAGCCTCATAGTGCTGTGTTTTCACCTAAAACTTCAAAAAATCCGGTTTTTAAGACATTATTACTTTTCCCACCTCCAAAAGCCACAAATAAAAACCCTCGTAAAATTCCTAAAACGACTATCTTCCAAAGCTCACTGCACAGAAATGTACATATATTCGCAAATAATCCTATGACAGGTGTTCCTGAAATCACGCCCCAATCTGAGAGGGGGAAAAAAAAGAGGAAATCTAACCACAATCAAGTATTAACAAAAACTGTAACACTGTTATCACTAGCTAAGCAATTTATCACAGCTCTTCAAAGTATGGTGCACACAGTAACAGACCTACATGTCAAAACTGTTATCAGAATTTGAAAAATTATACAACAAGAACATGAAAGTAAAAAAGAAAGAAAGAAAGAAAGAAACTCTGGAAAAACTCTAGCAGATTTTGGAAAGGACAAAAAAGGACACTAATTTTAGAAAAATAACATTTCCCCCAAGTGTTGAGCGTCTGTCTATAGGATACTGGCTCAGGGCTCAGGGTTTTTTGGTTGTTGTTGTTGTTTTTTTTTTTTTTTTGGTAGAGAAACTTTGCCTAACAAAACTCACACCAGGGATCTGATCTATCCCCAAAGGCACTTTCTTAAAATGAGAAAGAACAAAGGAGGAAATCTCCCAGCATGTGCTTTCCATACCAGTTCCTTTGGCCAGCATCAAGAGGGACAATATAGTCAGAACAAGCTTTTCAGCTTTACTCTGTGGTCCATGTATAACAGAACTGATTAGCTCTCATTTAGAAGGATTCCTAACAAAATGAGTATCAGAAGGCAAACATCACAGCAACGTACTGACTGCATTTTTAGGAAGTAAAACTACAGAAAAAGTGTAACTTAAAGTTATGTACTTTTACTCTTCAAATATCCCCAAATATTCCCATTCTTGAGATTTTCTCATTTCAGTCAATAAAACGAAACTGGGAAAAACGAAACCAAGCATTCTAAATCGGTTCTTCCTGAAATTAACTTGGAATCAGAAGTAAATTAAAGAGTGACACTCAAACCAACATCTTACAAATATCGCAATGTTAACATTGCAAAGTTATTCAGGGGAAAAACGATCTCCCAGTGAGGCTTTTCTTAAAAAAAAAAAAAAAAAAAAAAACCTCCAGACACAAACCTGGTATTTAAATGTTCTCTAGAAGTTCCCGTTTCATTATAACGGAGACTTTTAAAAGATAATTTTTATTAATTATAGAAAGAAGACTCCCTCCCCCGTGCCCCCCACCCCCAATTTACAACTGTTTATCCCAAGCTCCATGCTGACAGAGATGTCACTTCTCTGGGTCAGGATATAACCAGTTACTCGGTTCACACACAGGAAGCTACAGACATGGGAATATAACGTTCGAAATAATACGCGTTAGTTAAAAAACGCCTTGCTACTAAACCAAAATTATTCAAGTGGAGCCCCATTTGTCACAATCCAATCATAAGGGTTCCACCCCCTCCCCCAACTGCTTGTGTAGTGGTGTATTTGCTTCGGTAAAGAAGCCATCATCAGGTAAAGAAGATTGGGGTGGGAGGAAAAAAAGCGGGGACAGGGGGGCACCCTTTCATCTAATTTCGCGAGCCGTCAGTAATCGGTACAGTTGAGAAGAACGGAGGAACGTTCTATTTATCGGGGGTTGAAGTAGGATGAGGGCAGAATTTCGTTCAAATCAACATGGCCAGCAAGATGTCCCTACAAACAAAAGGCAACGGGGGGATATAAACACGAACCATTCACCTCCATCTGCTATAGCATCGCCATCATGGTGTGCGTAGAGACCCCCAAAGGCTCCACTCACCCTCCACACCCGTCAAGAGAAGCAAAACAAGGGAGAGAGGTAGTTGCATCCCACCACTGCATCCAAACACACACCCTTCGAGGGGGTTTCTCCCCCCCGGTTGCCCGGAATCAGAGAGAAAGAGTAATGTCCCGCCCAGGGAGACTCCCGCCGTCGCCCCACAGCCGAACCCCAACGTCGACCCAGGGCTCACTAAACTTTACCGGAGCTTCTCGCCCACGTCCCCACCCCATCACCCCAGGATCGCGCTTCCCACAAGCGGGGCACCCGGGCGCCTCCTGACAGGCGGGCAGCAGGGGAGAACCGAGTCCAGGGCGGGGGCGGCCGAGAGCCACGGAGGGGCGGGGCGGCCGGAGCCAAGTTCCCGGGGGTCTGAGGAGAGCGCCTGACAGGAGCCCGGGACTGCGAAGGAGGAAGAGGAAGCGGCGGCGGGGAGCTTTCCCAATCCCCCCTACACGGACACCCAGCCCCCAGCAACAGCTCCCCATGGGGGGCGGGGAGGCAGGCTGGAGGTGAGGGAGCCGGGCCCCGGCGGCAGCCGCAGTCCCTACCTCCCGACTCCCTATCTCTTCCCCCGCCACCCCCGCCAGAGGCGCCCACAACAATAACACGCCGGGGACGACCCGTCAGCGCCCCCGAGGCACCCGGGGCCCGCGGCCCGCCGCTACGGAGCCCCCTCTGCTGGGGCCGGGCGCACCGCTCCTCCCTACAACTCCAGGCCCGGGTAGAGTCAGGCCCGAGCAACCCCCCAGGGTCGAACCCATCCCCCCCGGCACCAGCAGCGCCGTCTCCGCGGCCGAATATTAGAAGTGAATTCGAGCTGCGCTTTACCTTTAGTTCCGCACCGTCCGCCATCTTGCGTCTGTCAGCGCAAGCGCAGTGAAGCTCGCCGGGGGCCGCTTCTAAACCCTCCCCTCCAGCGCTCCTGGCCCCGCCCCTCCCCGCCTCCTCTCGCCCCTCCATCTTCCCGGCCCGCCCCCGGAATCCTCCCCGCTCCGGGCGCTCGGAGCCCCGCCCCCGGCACGTACAGATGCTGGACAGGCGCGTACTATTTAAATAATGGCGCCAAGCGGGGAGGTTTGACAGTTACTCCCCCCTGGGCCTCCCCGCCCCCCATCGTCGCCCGGTTAGCGCCTCCGGGTAAAGGCCTGGGCCAGAAGGATGCTGGCCTGAGCTCCGCCCCTCCGCGGTCCGCGGAACCCTCTACAAAGCTTCCAAACCTAGGGCCAGGAAGCAACAATGCCCCCTTCTAATCAGCAAGTCTTTTCGAGCACCTGCTCTCTGTGAGGCCTCATGTGGGATAAAAATAACAATCCGTTACATCTGAGGAACACCTGATCAAGGATTTCCAGGTTTATTAGCTCAGATCATCCTCACCACCGTAGATAAAGTAGGCAAGGGAAAAGATTATCTTTCCATGGTATGTATTCAGAAATGAAAGCTCAAAGAGGGAAAAGAGGCGTGCACGAGAAAGTGTGCCTGAAACAAACAAAAAAAAAGATGCCCTGAAACAAAATTCTGAAGATGTCACTTCATTAATTTGTTTTAACAAATATTTATTTAGTGACTGTGTACTGGCCCTGTGCTAAATGCTACATCTACATTGGGAAATTAAATAAAACAAAGTCCCTGCCCTTCTGTAGGTCTCTGACAGAATGTTCCTCTGAATGGAGGAACAGACACCTGAGCCAATAAAGATGGAATTACAAGTTATGATGCCCACTGGAAAGGGACATATGGTCCTGCTAGAAAGAAAAAGGAACTAGAAGGAGATGCGTTTTAATCCTGAGTGAGGTTTCTCCACTAAACCAGCCAGCCAACCTCTGCCGTGGAGTGGATTCCAACTCATAGTGACCCTATAGGTCAGAGTAGAACTGCCCCATAGAGTTTTTAAGGAGCACCTGGTACATTTAAACTGCCAACCTTTTAGTTAAGACATAGCACTTAACCACTATGCCACCAGAGTTTCTTTCTCTACTAAAGTGACATTGAGACCTGATGAAAGGATTATTTTACACCTTTTCCTCTCCACTAAAGAGAAGTACATCATACTTGGTACAAGGTCAGTAAAAAGAGGAAGACCCTCAACGAGGCGGACTGACACAATGCCTGCAACAATGGCCTGAAGCATGAGAATGATTGTGGGCATGACTCAGGACCAGGCATTGTTTCCTTCTGTTATAAGCAGTGTCACTTCAATAGTACCGGTCATGGATAGAATTGTACCCTTCCAAAAACGTGTGTAACTTCAGGGTTCCCCTAGAAGCATGGACCCTAGCCTTGATGCTGTCCCCGTCCGTAAATCATAATGAAGGTCAACTCTTCAGACAGCAATGGATTGGACTTGGCAACACTGAGTGACCACATCTTGTGGGCACTTTATGGCTCTATGCATATACAGGATGTCATCCTGCTGACCTCTTACTGGAGGTGGGGGAGTGGGTGGGGACAAGGGGATAGGAGACTGTTGGGAGGATAGGACATGTATGGAACAGAGCAGTGGGAGCTGCATATAGGAGAGCATGAAAATTCATATGGGAATGTACACTTTCATTCAGTCATAATAAAAAAATTAAAAAGTGTGTGTAACAGGCTGGGCCATGATTACCAGTATTTTGTGACTGTCTTCCATTTTGCTATTTTTCTATACTGTAAATCCCAATCTCTGGTGTAGTGGGTTACGTGCTACCACTGCTAACCACAAGGCCAGCAGTTCAAATCCACCAGGCGCTCCTTGAATACTCTGGGGGTCAGTTCTACCCTGGCCCCTAGGGTTGCCATGAGTCGGCTCCAACTCGACGGCACTTGGCTGGCTGGCTAAATCCTAATCTGTCTGTAGTTAATAGATTGGATTTCATTAAAGACTATTAGGGTGGGCTCTCATACCCTTCTTAGTTACCACCCTGCTCCAATGTAAAAGAAATTTTCCTGGAGTGTTGCTTGCACCACCTTTTATTCTTTTATCTTACAAGACATAGAAGGAAAAGGAAGCAAGCAGAGTTGGGGACCTCATACCACCAAGAAAGCGGCACCCGTAGCAGAGGGCGCCCTTCAGACCTGAGGTCCCTGCACCAAGATGCTCTCAGACCAAAGAAAGACTAATGCAACGCAAGGTCCTTCCTCCAGAGCCAACAGAGAGAGAGCATGATCTCCTGGAGCTGGCTCTTGAATTTGGACTTCTAGCCTACTGGACTGCAAGCGAACAAACATTTCTTTGTTAAAGCAATCCGCTCATGGTATTTCTGCTAGAGCAGTACCAGATGATTAAAGCCAAGCGAAGTGCCGTCGAGTCGGATCCAACTCATGGCGACTAAAACAACATGACTAAAACAACACCTAACAACATCTAAAACTGCTGTACTTCTTCACTATCCCCCACGTTTTGCTGATCAACTTTGTCTCATACCTTATGCAAAAAAATAAATAAAAGACATTGGATGTGAACTCCCTCATCTTTTCACCATCAAAACTACTCTTATCTGCACACTGCTAATAGTTTAACCATTGTGAATGAAGTGTCCCAGAGCCGATGAAGGCCAGTCCCTAGCCGTTGGCCTGGATTCTTTTGCCTTCCACACTCCTAAGGACGTTACTCATGTCACTACTTCCTCCTTCTGCATCACTGGAGCCCTGGTGGTACAGTGGTTTAGCACTCAGCTGCTAACTAAATGGTCACAGTTTGAATCTACCAGCTGCTCTGTGGAAATCCTATAGGGTAGCTCTATTCTGTCCTATAAATAAGGGTACTGTGAGTCAGAATCAACCCAATAGCAATGGGTTTGGGTTTTTTGGTTTCTGCATCTTTGCTTTTCCCCCATTGAGTTACTTCTATCGGCACATGAAATTCCTGCCGTCTAGAATAAGCCTCCCTTGACTTCAACATTGCCTCCAGCAACTACCCTATTGCTTTGCTTATTCACTGCATAAATTCTCCAACAAGTTTTTCAAGATCTTTCTACTTTGCCTATTCCAAGATTTTGAACCAGTTTGTTCTGGTTCAGTCCCCTGCTGAAAATTTGAATTTCCATCCCAGGATATACTAAATCAGAACCTACTTTTTAAGAAGATTCCTGTGGTCCTTATCTATACTTCTGCATTTTAGTAGGATCTCTTAAAATGTAGATTCTGAGTCAGTATATCTTGGGACCAAAAGGCAAATTCTCAGAGGGGTCCAACTGAAAGGTAGCCCTGGACTGTTTCCACTTCCTATTTTCTTTTCAGTCTACCTAGATACGGCTTTGGCATTTCTCATCATGATCTTTTATCAAGATTATTGATGATCTCCATGTTCCCAAAACCAATAGCCAATTTCAATTTTTATTTTGCAAAACAGTTAACTCATTTCCTTTCTCTTGAAACACTTTTTTCGCCTGGACTTCCCTCAGCACTACACTGTTCTGATTTTCCTGTACCTTCCACAGCCCTTCTTTGCAGTATCTTTGGCTGATTTCTCCTCTAACTCTCAACCTTTAAATATTGGAGTGCTCTGGGACTCAGTTCCTGTCTCTCTTCTCTGTTACAGTCTCCCTGGGTGATCACGTCCAACCCCTTGACTTTAGACTTATACACTGATAACGTTCAAATTTCTCTCCAATCCAGTCCTCTTCACCACCACCTGGGTTCACAGATCCAATTGGCCACTTTATATCTCTGCTTCATGTCTTCTTGTCATCTCAAACTCATTGTGGTCAAGGATCACTCTTGACTGACCCCTAAATCTTGATTTTTTTTCTATGGTATTCTCAGTGGATGTCACCACTATCTACCTAGTTGTTCAAGCTAAAAATCCAGAAGTCATTCTGATAAAACTCTTTCATTCACCTCCCACACCCAATCGCTCAGCCAGTCTACCTGACTCTTTCTCCGGAACACATCCCAAGCCAGTCCATTTCTCTGATTTTCATTCCTGTCACCCTCTTTTGAGTCTCTACTTTTACAGTGTTGTGCCTAGGCTACAGCAAATTCTTCCCAATTTGTAGGGCCACACTGTGACTCTAATAGCTTAAGGCCACAAAAAGTATTGGGGTCCTCACACCACACACACAGATTAACTCAGACTGGATCATGGACCTAAACCTAAGAGATAAATCTATAAAACTCTTAAAATATAGGAGTAAATTTCTGTGACCATGGGTTAGGCATAGCCTTTTAGATATGGATTAAACAGACATCGTCGGAGGACATGCAATCACTGATATTGTATAGCCTCTGGAAAATTGGTAGTTCTTTTGAAAACTCAACTCAGCAATTGAACCACTAGACATTCATTCTAGAGAAAGGAAAGCTTATTTTCCTACAAATGTTTGTATGTGGGGTCCAGGTGTAGAACCACTTTAGCAAAAGCAATTTGGCTTTAGTTCTTTCTGGCTGGAACAACACCTGAGGCTATTGAGTGAGAGCTGACCAGCCCAAGAGAGACCATCCAGGGGCTCAGTGCTGATTAAGTCTCAGGTTTCCTGATGTAATCTATCACATCAGGTATTGTGGCTGTCAAGAGCCCTAAGCCCTGAGGGGAAGATAGAGCTACCATTTGGTGACCACACGTGGGAAAAGGTAGTACATCCCTCTTAAGGGTCCTCCCAAACCTTCTTCATCTGTGTCCTTTTTGGATATAATAAGCCTGTACTTTTAAGTATGGTGTACTGGCCATGAATTCTGTGAGTCGTACGAGTAAATTAATGAACCCACAGGGGCAGTGAGAGCCAGCAGGGGCTGCCCTCTCTCTAACTGGCAAATTTAAAGATGTCCTTCTAATGTGTGAGCTCTGACCTCGCTTTGGGTGGTTATGGCTGAAAGGCAGTGTCCATCTAACTTACGAGCTCTAATCCAGCTCTGGAACAATGGAGCTGACTCAGCAGTGAAAAAAAGAGAACAAACAGAAGCTGGACAAGCCACAAGAAAGTCATGCTGAGAGAAAAAAGGATACATAATATATGATTCCATTTATGCAACACTCATGAAATAAAATAATTCTAGAAATGGAGGACGAATTAGTGGTTGTCAGAGATTAGGACAAAGAATACTGGGTATACCATAGACTGCCAGAAGAAAAAACAAATCTGTCTTGGAAGAAGCACAACCAGAATGCTCCTTGGAAGGGTAGATAGTGAGACTTCATCTCATGTGCTTTGCACATGTTACCGCAGGGACAGATCCCTGGAGAAGGATGGCATGCTTGGTAAAGTAGAAGGTCAGAGCAAAAGAAGAAGACCCTTGAAGAAATGGATTGATGCTACGGCTGCAACAGGGGGCTCAAACATAACAACAACATGGTAGTATATCGTTCTGCTGTATTTTGGGTCGCTATGAGTCAGAACCAACTACAAAACATCTAACAATAGTAACAGGCATTGGAAATGGGGGGTGGGATGGATGTGGCTATAAAATAGTAATAAGAGAAAGTCTTACAGTGACAGCACAAAGGGATGTCCTGGTTGTTGTTGTGGTTACACAAAAGTACATATGTGGTAAAATTGCATACAGCTGTACACACCCGTACACATGAGTACATGTAAAATTGATGAAATCTGAATAAACACTATGGATGGTACCAAAGCCAATTTCTTGGTTTTGACATTGTGATGTAGTCAAGAAATATGTTAACACTGGGGGAGGCTGGAGGAAGGATGTACCAGATTGCTATATATTTCTTTGCATTCATTTTGTGGATCTATATTTCAAAATAAAAAATTTAAAAAACTATATACTCATTGCCATAGAGTCGATTTCCAACTCATAGCAACCCTATGGGGCAGAGTAGAACTGCCCCAAATGGTTTCCAAGGACAAGATGGTAGATTCAAACTAATGACTTTCTGGTTAGCTATTGATCTCTTAACCATAGTACCAACGGGACTCAAAAAAATTTTTTTTTTGACTGCATATATGTATATACCCCCTAGGGTCACCATGAGTTGGATCCGACTCGACGGCACTTGGCTGGTTGGCATATGTATATATATAAATAATGAAGCTACAACATGTAGAAGCTCATGCTATGTAGGTAATGCAGCACTCAGAGGGAAATTTATAGCTGTAGGTGCCTCTATTGGAAACTTTAAAATGCTGAAAATCAGTTATCTAAGTTTCATCTCAGGGAGGTAAAAAGAAGAGCAAACCAAACTCAAAGAAACTGGCAGTAAGAAAATAACAAAGATGAGAATGGAAACCAAATGTAAAATAGAGAAAAATCAACAAAAACAAAGTTAGCTCTTAAAAATTTTTAATAAAATTGATGTCACTGGTAAGACTGATAAAGAAGAAAAAAGGAGAAATTACCATCATCTGAAGTGAATCTAGAGACATCACTAAATATCCTATATCCAAAACACCAAACCCACTGCCATGAAGTGGATTCTCACTCATACTGACCCTATAGGACAGAGCAGAACTGTCCCATAAGATTTCCAAGCACAGACTGGTGGATTCAAACTGCTGACCTTTTGGTTAGCAGTTGAGCTCTTAACCACTGTGCCACAGGGCTCCACTAAAAAAAAGAGGATACTGTGAGTGGCTTGATGCCAATAAAGTTGATGATTTAGAAAAGATGAATAAAATCTATAAAATACACAACATACCAAAAGTGGTCTGAGAAGAAACAGGAAATGTGAATAGTCTTACATCTATTTAAAAAATTGAATCCAGGGAGGATTACACAGATGATTACAGTAACTGCTGTCAATAAATTCTACAGCTGTAAAACTTCAAATTGGCAGAAGTTGTGTGATAGATAAATTTATAACAAAGACCAAAAAGAAACAGCCATTTGAAGCTGCTTATGTACAGTGAAATATCTCATGGGACTTAATTCCTTGGTGCAGTGCAATGGATTGTTTTCATACTTTTGTTGCCATTTCTAGTTATGGTCAATGTAACTCTTACCCAAGCGATAGAGTGCAACTGTGTGATAATTGCAATCAACTCAGTTTTGTCGTCCTGTTGGGCTTGAAATGAGCCACCTCAGAGACAGGTAAGAGAGCATCACAATACCACTAGGGAAGAATAGTCAGGAGCAGAAAGCACATCCTCTGGACCAGAGAAGTCTGTGCTGAGAAGTTCATGAAACGAGGATACTGAGAGAAAGAGAGAGAGAGTTTATAACCCTGAAGATGGCAAGAAGAGGTGGCAGAATAGACTGACAGGAGACTGCACAGTGGGCTTCCTGACCGTTGGAGGGAGACAGCTGTGTGCCCTTGAGCAGAGGCCATGGCCAGGGAGAGGTGTGCCTGTGAAGGAGGCTGTTTTGAATGAAGAACTGTACCTTGAGTGTTCCTGAACCTGTATTATAACTGTTACTTCCCTAATAAACCACCTAATAGTGAATACTACCTATGAGGGTTTTTTTTTTATTATTATGATTGAGTGAAAATGTAAATTGCCATATAAATTTTCATGCCCACCTATATGCAGCTCCCACTGCTCTCCCTGCCTGGTGACAGCAGACTCTTCATCTCTGCTCCATACATGCCTTGTCCTTCCAACAATTTCCTATCCCTTCCTCTCCACCCACTTCCCAGCCTCCAGTAAGAGCTCAGCAGAACGACGTCCTCTAAACACATAGAACCATAAAGCACGCACATGATACGGTCACTCTGTGTTGCCAAGTCCAATCCATTCCTGTCTGAAGAGTTGACCTCCATTATGGTTTATGGACAGGGGCAGCATCAGGGCCAGGGGCCATGCTCCCAGGGGAAGTCCGAGGCCCCTGGACCGTCAGTTGCAGTCTTTTAGAGGAGATCTCAGTGTATATCCCTTTTTATTCTTGTGTTGCCAGTGAGACTCAACTTTGGAAGCCCCATCATGGCTATACCTGTGAGTTTTATGTTGCCACTTCAATGAATTGTTGAACCCAGAAGAGAAGTAGGGAGTACTGTGAGAGGAAACGTGGGTGTCAGAATTGGGCAAGATGCTGCCAAGAAGGCACATGTCTCACCTCTGCCTCAAAGGAATCAGGCTTGAGTTGTTGATCATGATTCTCCTTCCCTACTGCGATGTAGAGGAGGTTACCCACTGCCTCCATCCCATTTTTAAACTTGGTTTGGAGGTTTAGGGTCATGGCTTCAGGGGACATCCCAGTTAATTGGCTTAATAATGTGTTTAGCACTTCTGTTCAATCTCCTATTTTGTTGCATAGTGCTTGGCATCTTTAAAGTTTGCAAGAGGCCATGTGAGGCACAACATCTGGAGTAAGGAAGGAAAAAGGAGAGTCAGAAATGGGAGGAAGATACGAAGTCTGTGGCTAATTGCCTCCATGAACAACTGCCACCTTTGCCGTGAGATCAGAAGAAACAGATGGTGCCTGGCTTGCATTACTGAATGTTTTGATCAAGTGTTCTAGAGAGGAATCCCAATTTTTAAAAAAACGAAGGAAATGCAGAACAAAAATTCAAATTCTCGTTGACCCCAGACATTCTGGAGCCACGGGTGCTGGATGAACCCTAGAATATATCAACTTAAGATAATCTTTATACCAAAAATATGATCTGAAGTCTTCTTAAAAGCAAACAGTAGTTTAGTTTAACTGGTAAAGAAAGTCTTGAGCATTATGCTGCTTTTTTTTTAATTGTGACTAAGTGAAAGTATACAATCCAAATCAATTTTACATGCCCACCTGTCTGTAGCTCCTTCTGCTCTCCTTGCCCAGTGACAGCACACTCCTTTTCATTCTATAATTGTGGTATCCTCTTAACAAGTTCCTGTCCCCTCCCCTCTACCATCTTCTAGCCCATCCGGAAGAAACCAGTAGGACAGGCTCCTATAAGTGCATAGAACAATAAAGGACACACACCATATGGTCACACTGTGTCCCTGGGTCCAGTCCATTTGTGGCTGAAGAGTTGACCTCAGTAGTATTTTCAGGTCAGGGACAGCAGCAGGTCTCGGGGCCGCACTCCAAGGGGATCCTACAGGCCGTTGGACCATCAGTTCTAGTCTCTTAGTAGAGTTCTTGAGCTGCATTCCTCTCTTTCTCGTGTTGCCTCAGGGACTCAACATTATGTGCCCCATCATGGCTGTCTTGGGTGAAGGCCGGGCAACTACTGGTTCTTCTGGTCACATATTTATAGAGCATTATGCTCTTTTAAGAACTGTCTTCATGGGAGCAAAGTGACAACAGCCACATGAAAGATTATACAGGAACTTGAGGGGCTGGCCAGTTTATATTAATGGAAAGGAACAACTCAGAAAAGGAAGGTGAGAATGGCTGTGTAACTCAAAGAATGTCACCAAGGTCTCCGAATTGTACATGTAGAAACAGCTGAATTGGTGTATGTTTTGCTGTGTATATTCTCAACAACAAAATAAATACATTAAAAAAAAAAGATAAACAAATCCATTATTTAAAGGAAACACCAGACCGAGATGGTCTCACCAGTGAAATATACAGAGAATAAAGGAAGAAATAATAACAATCTTGGACAAACTCCTCCCTAGAATAGAAAAACAGATAATATACTGAACTATTTCTTAGGCCAGCATCTTGATATGAAAATCTGACAAGCATATGACAAGAAAGGAAAACTACAAATAATTCTCTCCTGTTCCCATAAAAAACAAAAATCTTAAGCAAAATATTGCCAAATTGAATCCAGCAACATATAGAAGCATAATGTAACAGAACAAAGAAGGATTTATTCCCAGAGCATAAAAAAATTGCTTAACATTTGAAAAATCAATCAATTTAATTTACCATGTTAACAGAGAAAAATCATGTTGATAAACACAGAAAACACATTTTTTAATTTTTTTTGTTGTGACTGCATGAAAGTGTACAATCCAGTTAAAATTTGCATGCCTGCCTATCTGCAGCTCCTTCTGCTCTCCTTGCCCAGTGACAGCACACTCCTCTGTTCTGTTCCATACATGTCATAGCCTCTTAACAATCTCCTGTCCCCTCCACTTCACCCTCTCTACTCGTCTCTAGTAAGATGCCAATAGGATGACACCCTATAGATGCATAGTACCATCAAGGGCACACATGATATGGTCACTCTGTGCCCCTGAGTCCATTCCATTCCTATCTGAAGAGTTGACCTCAGTAATGATCTATGATCAGGGCAGCATCAGGTCTAGGGGCCACACACTCCTAGGGGAACTCTCAAGCCTTTGTGTATCAGTTGTGGTCTTCTAGTGGAGCAGAAAATACATTTAATGAAAATTTAACACCTATTCATGATACTAACTTTTAGAAAACTATTAATAGAAGAAAATTTCTTTAATAAGATTGTAAGTATCTACAAAAAGAAAAAGCACTACAGAAAACATTGGTGCTTGTCATGGATTGAATTGTGCCCCCCCCCCCAATATGTGTAGTAATTTGGCTGGGCCACGATTCCCTGCATTCTGTGACTGCTCTCCATTTTATGATTTTCTTATGCTGTAAATCCTAATCTCTGCCTGTGGTTAACAGAGTGGATTATGTTAGAGAGGATTATGGTGGGGTTGTAAATCCCTTCCTAAGGAAAGGGAAGCAAACAAAGTTGGGAACTTGAAACCATCAAGAAATCAGCTCCAAGAGCAGAGTACATCCTTCAGATCTCAGGTTCCTATGCCAAGATGCTGTCCAACCACAGATGAATACAACACAAGGAACTTCCTCCACAGCCCACAGAGGGAAAGCCTTCCCCTGTAACAGGCACCCTGCATTCAGACTTGTAGCCAACCAGACTGTGTTAAGAATAAACTTTCCTTTGTTAAAGCCATCCACCTTGTGGTACTTCTGTTAGAGGAGCACTAACTGACTAAAACAGAATCTGGTATTGAGAGAGTGGGGTACTGTTCTAACAAATACCCTAAATGTATAAGTAGCTTTGAAACTGTGAAGGAACCAAAGAGAATTGTTAACACTGAAGAACATATGAATGGTGAGAAACAACAACAGGAGAACACAACAAGCACAAGATAGACCTACAGCTGACTCACAGAACAAGATAGCTGTGTGCCTGTGCACAGAGATTTCCTGGTGGAACAGGGTGCCTCTGGGCACTTGAATTGGTGGAGCTAGGCTTGCTGACTCATGGAGCAAGACAGCTGAATGCCTGCATGCAGGAGCCTTCCTGGTGGAGTAGGGTGCCTCAAGGTACTTAAAATAGTGGAGCTATGGAGCTCTGGAACACTTGCCTCTTCAGGGCAGATGTGGGCCTGAGGCCCGGGCCATGAAGCCATAGGAAGCAGAAGGTGAAGACACAAAGAGCATGAGAAGCTGAGCTGCCTCAGTGTCAAGAGGTATGGCTATGACCTCAGGGATTTGAAAGGGTGGAGCCAGGGTTTTCTGTGTTTGTAAGGGTGGAATTGCCACTCACTTGGTCTTGGGGTGCACCTAAAGCAGAGGGGCAGAGTTGCTGTCCAAGTGAACCTAGAAGGCATAGGGCCAGAGGCCGCAACTCAGAATCCAGAGACTATAGCCAATACCTAGAGTCTGCAGGGCAAGGCTAATGTGCAAATTGTTTCAGAGCACAGAGGATTGTTTTCAAAGCTTTGAGGGCTACCTGTGAATGCCTAGTTTCCCTGAAATTTCTCCCATTTGTTTAATGCAGATGTATAGTTTGTGCCTGCCTGTTCTACCGTTGTAACTCTGGAAGCAGCTGGCTTGTATTCTAGATTTCATAGAAGCAGAAAAGTTTTTGTATTTTGGGCTTGGAACTGATTTAAGACTTCCATCATATAGGATGGACATGTTTTTGCTATGACTTTTACTGTGATGCACTTGGCTTTGGCTTTACTATGATGGCATGAATGTGTTACATGTTTCAAAGATGTGATTTTTGGGGGTCCAAAGGGTGGAATGTCATGGATTGAATTGTGCTCCCCCCAAATATGTGTGGTAAGTTGGCTGGGTCAGGATTGCCTGTATTCCATGATTGCCCTCCACTTTATGATTTTCTTATGCTGTAAATCTTAATCTCTGCCTGTGGTTAACAGAGTGGATTATGTTAGACAGGACTAGCGTAAGAATGTAAATCCCTTCCTAAGAGCACTCCCCTACTTCAGTGTAAAGGGAGTTTCTCTGGAGTGTGGCTTGTACCACCTTTTCTCTTTTTATCCTACAAGGGATGAAAGTAAAGGGAAGAAAACGGAGAGTAGGGAATCTCATATTATCAAGAAAGCAGTGCCAAGAGCAGAGCACATCCTTGAAACCTGAGGTTCCTGTGCCAAGCTGCTCCCTGAACAAAGCTGGATACAACACAAGGACTTTCTTTTAGAGTCCACAGAAGGAAAGCCATCCCAAAGAGCAGATACCCTGAATTTGAACTTGTAGCCATCGAAACTGTGTAAGAATTAATTTATCTTTGTTAAAGTCATTCACTTTGTGGTATTAGAGCAGTACCAGAAAATGAAAACAGTGTTAATGAAAGATATTGGAAAACACTACCTTTTTAACTTTTATAAAACTACTAATAGAAGGGCACTTCTTTAATGTGAATATCAAAAACCAAACACACTGCTGTCAAGTCAATTTTGACTCATTGCAACCCTATAGACAGAGCAGAACTGCCCCATAGAGTTTTCAAGGAGTGCCTGGCAGATTTGAACCACCAGCCTTCTGGTTAGCAGCTGTAGCACTTAGCCACTATACCACCTTATAAGTATCACAAAAAAAGCTACAAAAAAACTTTACAGTTAATGTTAAAGTATTTAAAACATTCCCTTTGACACTGAGAATGAGGTAAGGATGCCCACTATTTCCACTTCTATTTCTATTGAAAATCCTAGCCAGTATTATAAGAAAAGTAGAAAAATGTATCAGGGCTAGGAAGAAAGAAATAAAGCCATTATCCACTGGGGATATGATTTGGTATTTAGAAGATCTAAAAGAAGTCTCAAAAAAAAGTATTAGTTATTAAAATTAAAATTTATCAAATTCCCTTGGTACAAGATCAACTAACAAAAATCAACTGTATTTCCACATATCAACAATAAACAAAAATATAATTCAGGAAAAGATGACAATTACATTAAAATTAACAACAAAAAAACCCAAACTTTGACTCTAACAACAACAAAGCTAGTAACAACAAAAAAGGCCTTTAGACTGAAAACTACTAAATTTTTGATGAAATTAGAGGAGATCTAAATAGGAGATGTTTTAGCCAGCCAGTGCTGCTCTAACAGAAATACTGCAGAGTGGATGGCTTTAACAAAGGAAGGTTTATTCTTACCCAGTCCAGCAGGCTACAAGTCCAAATTCAGGATGTCTGCTTCAGAGTAAGGCTCTCGTCCTTGTTGGCTCTGGAGGAAAGTCCGGTATTGCATCAGTCTTTGTCCAGGGAGCATATTGGGGCAGGAATCTCAGGTCTGAAGGACACACTCTTCTCCCAGTGCTACTGTCTTGATGGTGTGAGTTTTCCAATTCTCTACCTGCTTTACTTTCCTTTTATCTCCTCTAAAATGAAAGATTAAGGGTGCTGCAAGCCATACTCCAGGGAAACTCCCTTTACAGTGGAGCAGGGAGGTGATCTTACAAAGGGATTTACAGTCCTACCCTAATCTTTTAACATACAACATAAGAAAATCACAAATTGGAGGACAATCATAAGATATTGGGAATCATGGCCCAGCCACATGGCTACACATGTTTTTGGGGGGACACAATTCAATCCATGACAGGAGAATCCTATCCTGTTCATAGATTAGAATACTCAATACTGCCAAGATGTGTGTTCTCCAAAAACTGACCTAAAGTTTCAACGTAACTGTAATCAAAATCTGAGTAGATTGTTCTGGACAGTGATAAATTAATTCAGAAATACATACAAATGCAAAGACTAAAGAATAACCAATTCTGGACCGGAAGAACCGGATGGTGCCCAGCCACCACCAGTGATAGCCACGACGGAGCTCACAGAGAGGAGCCTCACTGGCAACACAAGAATAAAAAGACGTGCATCATGAGATCTCCACTAAAAGACCTCCATTGATGGTCCAGCGGTTTTGGGGTTACTCTGAGAGCATGGCCCCCTTCCCTGATGCTGCCCTCTCCCATAAATTATAACAAAGGTCCACTCTTTGGACAGGAATGGATTGGACTTAGCAAGGCAGAGTGACCATATATTGGAAGCACTTTATGGTTCTATACATCTATAGGATATCACCTTGCTGACCTCTGGCTGGAGGAAGGGGAGTGGATGGAGAGGAGGGGAAAGGAGACTGTTGGGAGGATGAGACAGGTATGGAGCAGAGAGGAATAGTGTGCTGTCACCAGACAGGGAGAGCAGTGGAAGCTGCATATAGGGGGGCATGTAAATTTACATGTGAATGTACATTTTCACTCAGTTATGTTAAATAAAAATAAAAATAAAAAGAATAACCAATTCTGTCTTGAAGTGAAAAACCAAATTCAAGGCCTCACATTACCAGATATCAAGACCTATTTAAAACCTAGAGTAAATTATGAAAGTATTGACACACAAAAAAAAACAAAAACAAAAATCCCACTGCTGTTGAGTCAATTCTAACTCATAGCAACCCATTGGACAGAGTAGAACTGCCCCATAAAAGTTCCAAGGAGTGCCTGGTGGATTCAGACTGCCTGCCTCCTAACAGCCATAGCTTGTAACTATTATGCCATCAGGTTTTCTGGTATTGACCCAAGAATAGATGAAGAGACCCAAAACAGAACAGAGAATCCAGAGATACTTGGAGTAAAGGGTGATCTTGTCAGTAAAAGACACAGGTCAATTTGATGTCATTGTCATGGATTGAGTTGTATTCTCCCAAAAGTGTGTGTGGCTGTTGGTCCAGACCATGATTCCCAACATTGTATGATGTTCCTACATGCTGTAAACCCTGCCCCTGTGATGGTAAGGTGGGAAGATGTCTGGCAGTTGTGTTGATGGGGCAGAACTCAATGTGTAAGATTGTTTTGTGCCTTGAGGCAATCTCTTGAGCTACAAAGAAAGAAGCTAGCAGAGAGAGTTGGGGATCTCATACCACCAAGAAGCAGTGCTAGGAGTTTAATTCATGGTTTGGAAAGGATCAGGGTCCCTACACCTCAAAAGCTTCCAGTCTAGGGGAAGACTGATGACAAGGACTTTCCTCCAGAGCCAACAGAGAAAGCCTTCCCCTGGAGGTGACACCCTGAATTTGGATTTTTAGCCTACTAGACTGTGGCCAAAATAAAATTTCTCTTATTAAAGACATCCACTGGTGATATTTCTGCTAAAACAGGACTAGACGATGAGAACAACCATGCAGCAAAAAAAGAAGCCTTGACTCCTTGCTGAAAATCATACATAGAGATCAATTTGATGTGAAATTTCAAATGAATAAAGAAATCTTCTGTAAATTAGCAAAGAAGATCTTTCACGACCTTAAGCCAGGCAGAAATTTATTAAATAAATACATAAGCACCAACCATAAAGGAAAACATTAATAATGTCTAGTACTTTAAGATTGAACACATGTTTTCATCAAAGGACTCCAGAAAGTGAAAAGGCAAACCTAAGAGTAGAACATATTTTGTAATACATGCATGCAACCAAAGGACTCATCTAAAATATTGTACTAGAAATTTATAAAACGTCAGATCAATCTTAAAAATTAGAAAACAGACAACTGTAGAAAAATGGGCAAGACCTTTAAATTGACACTTCACTGAACAGCCTACCTCCAGTGCCAAAAGCCTTGTGAAGAGATGCTTGGCTTCAGTAGTTATCAAGAAAACACTCAATCAAACAGCATTTTGGCAAATTTTCAAGGAAGAAAGGAAGAGGCTTGGCGTAGGTTTAATGCTACTTTCTCTTAGATGTCTTCTTGTCTGAACACATCTCCTGAGGGAATTTATTTAACCTGTTGTGTTGTTGGTAGGTACTTTGCGACTTGATTCTAATTCACAGTGACCCAAGGCATGACACAACAAAATGCTACTTATCCTGTACCACCCTTACAGTTCTTGATGTTTTAGAGCTGATTGTTCCACCCACTGTGTCAATTCGTCTCTTTGAGGGTCTTCTTTTTTTTTTCTCTCTGCCTCTCCACCAAGCATGATGTCCTTTTTCAGGGACTGGTCCCTCCTAACAACGTGTCCAAAGTATGTGAGATAAAGTCTCTCCATCTTTGTTTCTAAAGAGCATTCTGGCTGTATTTCTCCCAGGACAGATTTGCTTATTCTTCTGGCAGTCCGTGCATGATACACCTGATACTCTTTGTCAACATCATAATTTAAAGGTATACATTCTTCTTCAATCTTCCTTATTCATAATCCACCTTTTACATGTGTAGGAAGCAACTGAAAATACCATGACTTGGGTCAAGGGGCACAGTAGTCCTCAAAGTGACATCTTTAACCTATAGTCAACTTTCGCCCTATTTTTGGCTGACTCACATCTAACTCACACTGTAGCAGATCTCATTGAGGGAATTCCCTATTGGAGAGGTTTTCTTAGGGTAAAGAATGTCTAGAACTAGCCTCCCAATATGGCAGCTAGAAGCTGAGGTAAAACAGATTTCAGGTACAGCTAGGGGCAGCTGTGTGAACCAAGGTCAGCTAAGCAAAACCCCTCTGCTGGTTATCTGGGTCTCTGTTGGGACCCCAGGGCCTAAGGGCAGAGGCCTGGCAAACATAGCTTCCTGTAGCATGACCCTCAGTGTGATTCCTACCACCCAGTCCCTAGATCTCTCGCACTTCCGCTGATGTTAAAATTTCCCAATTACCTTCTAGTAAGTTTCCTTTTCTGCCTAAGTGAGTTGCTTGCAGTTTAGAACCCTGATGGAGGTATGATTCTCTTGTTCATTTTTTTTTTCGTTGCACTTATCACAATTTGATTATTTCACTTATTTGTCTACTTAACGCTGACATATACCTAAGAGCAAACTTCATGAGGTCAGGGATCATATCTGCCTTGTTTCTCACTGTACCCCCAGGGACTTAGAACAGTGCCTGACACAAAACAGGAACGCTGGAACGCAATAAATGCCAAGAGAATGAGTGAGTAACTGGATGCCTTCCTTGCTCACTGTGCTGCTGTCTTTTTCATGCCCATTCAAAATGTTTTTTTTAAAAAAAAACAAAATCAGTTATCATTTTGATGTTTAACTAGATGTATTTTCACCTTAGAGTATTTTAAGTCAATGAGCAAAAAAACAAACCAAATACACTGTTATTGAAACAATTCCAACTCACAGTGACCCTATAGGTTAGAGTAGAAATGTCCCATAGAGTTTCCAAGGAGCACCTGGTGGATTCAAACTGCTGACCTTTGGTTAGTAGATGTAGCACTTAACCACTATGATAACAGGGTTTCCAATCAATGATTAAGAGTCAGCATTTAGTGAACCTAGCTGTAAGATCGGTCCAGGATCTAACTGTGGGATAAAAGGTTAGAAAGCTGTCTCACATGCTGGTTTTCAAATATGCCCAGATATTTATGTTAACCTCTCAGTTACTAAAAATTCTCATTAATGTTCTTCCATCCAGGAAAGTAGACAATCACTCTTTGAAGAATGCCCATTATTTCATTGAAGTTAGTGAAGTCATTTTCACTTTGAGTGAAGGAAATGATCTAGATATTTTTATTGTTTCCAAATTGACCTTCTCATGGAATATATTACTCATCTTGGTTTTCTTTAGTAAAGATTCATCAGTCTTTACTAAAATTCCAGGACAAAATGCTGGGTCAGGAAGGGAGGATAAAATAAAAGAATATCCCAATCATAACTCCTTTTGAGTTGGTGAGGTTTAGTAGAAGAAACTCAGTCTTGAGGATAAGGTATTTTTATTCAGCTTTAAGGAAAAATTGAATTTTACTTCAAGATGGGATCAGAACATGGTAGCCTACTCAACCCAAACCCCATTGCCACTGAGTTGATTCTTACTCACAGTGACCCTACAGGACAGAATGGAATCATCCCCATAGAGTTTCCAAGGAGCGCCTGGTGGATTTGAACTGCTGACCTTTTGGTTAGCAGTATAGCTCTTAATCCCTACACCACCAGGATTTCCAGACCTACTCTTAGCACCATAAAAACAGAACTAACAGAACTAAATAAACCCAGGGATATGGATAAGGGAAAGTTGTTACATACAGTTTATTTTACTGCAATAAACCTTCAAACAAAGAGAAAAAGTTCCTCCAGCACTAAGTTTGTTCACAGATGTTCAGGTTCTCTTTCCTGTAAATCTGATAGCATGACATTTTCCCAATCCCTTTTTTCTTATATTGTGGTTAAGTGAAAGTTTACAATCCAAGTCAATTTGTCATATAAAACTCCGCATACACACCTCTAACTCTGGGAACTCTGGTTGGCATTGTGGTTAAAGTGCTACAGCTGCTAACCAAAAAGTTGGTAGTTCAAATCCTCCAGGTATTCCCTGAAAATAATATGGGACAGTTCTACCCTGTCTATAGGGTTGTTGTGAGTTGGAGTTGACTCAATGTCACTAGGTACGTAACTGTAGCTGCTCTCCTAACCCTGTGACAGCACCTCACTCCTTTCCATTTTGTACTTTCCATATTCATACAACCAACTCCTCTCCTCTCCAACCTCCCATCTCCCTTCTGTAGAGATGCTGCTCTGATACCCTCATGTCTTATAGTCCAATCGAATTTTTGCCTGAAGAGTTGTCTTCAGTACTGGCTTCAGCTGTTTCCATCCATTTTGAACTTTGCATGTGGTGGGCTTTGATCAAGGAAAGAACCAGGAAGGGTTAGCACTTCTAGGCACAGCTGGTGCTGAGTTTGTGCTATGTCCCTCTCTCCCAGCTGTGATGGCTGTGGATGCCTGTGCTGAGGAGAAGCTTCTATCAGGCAACATTCTCAAATAACTACAAAGAGGAGATGTCCCTGGTGAGCCATACAAGACATGTAGCTTAAGCAAGGAATAAACTTTAACTGTTTTAATTAAGTCACTGAGATTTGGGGGTCTGATACTGTAGCATAACTCTCCTCATCTGGGCTGACCCCTGATACGGCACAAGGCCAGAACAACATCTTTCAAAAGTAGCATTGGCTTAGGGATTAGGATATGGTGACAAAGAGTGGTGAGTCGAGTTACACAATGCTGAAACATTTGGTAAAGCTGCTGCCTGAAATTACAGTCTATTGTCACTATTTGTGGTAGCTGTGTTCTGTAAAGTCATAAACACTGAGTAGACAGATACTGAGCCCTTGCTCCCAGGGGACACACAGAGTTGGGTTCCTGTGAGCTTCTGGACATCACATTTTTGTCAACAAACAATAAATAAACATGTTTTATGTGTGTTTCTTTTTAAAGACACCTTATTTAACGTGTGTGCTTACAAATCATTAACTATAAGCTGTATCTCTTTAAGATAAAAGACTAACCGAAAACCAAACCCACTGCCGTCGAGTCACTTTCAACTCATAGTTGGCTCTGTAGGAAAGAGTAGAACTCCACCACAGTTTCCTAGGAGCACCTGGTGAATTCAAACTGCCAACCTTCTGGTTAGTAGCTGTAACACTTAACTACTACACCACCAAGGTTTCCACATAAAAAAGTAATCAAGACCAGTTTAATATTATACTGATTCAGGTGAGACCAAAACAAAACAACAACAACAAAAAAAACCATTGCCATCAAGTCAGTTTCAACTCATAGGAACCCTATAGAACAGAGTAGAATTGCCCCACAGAGTTTCCAAGGAGCACCTGGCAGATTTGAATTGCCAACCTTTCAGTTAGCAGATGTAAAGCTTAACTACTATGCCACCACGGTTTCCTGACTCAGGTAATGTGACCGCAAATGTCATTGGCTTTCAGTCTCATGACAATGTTGTCCACTATGCCTTTAAAAAAACCCTTTTTTGATTGGTCATCATCCCATGAATTTGCAGTTTTGGTCACTTCCATCTTTTCTAAGCTTTCATCACTGTCTTTGTTATCTGGCACTGCTGTAACAGAAATACCACAAGTGGATGGATTGAACAAACATCAATTTATTCTCTCATTGTCTAGAAGGCTAGAAGTCCAAATTCAGGGCACCAAGTCCAGGGAAAAGCTTTCTCTCTTCTGTTAACTCTGGGAGAAGGTCATTGTCCTCAATCTTCCCCAGATCTAGGAGCTTCTCACTACAGGGACCTGGGCCCAAAGGACTCACATCACTCCTGGCACTTCTTATTTGGTTTTCTTTCCTTTCAATTTTTGTAAGATAAAAAGTGATGCATACTGAGAGTGTGGAAGGGGACAGGAGCTGGTTGAGTGGAAAGGAGAAATAGAGGCTGGAGAGGAGGAGTGTACTGTCACAGGGTGGCGAGAGCTGCTAGAGTTACATAGAAGTGTCTGTGCAAGTTTTTGTATGACAAACTGACTTGGATTGTAAGCTTATATTTAAAGTACAATAAAATGTATTTTTAAAAAGCGATGCATACCAGATGATCACCAAGGGCATCAATGACATGAGGGAAAAAGAACCCAGAAGACAGAACTACCACATGAATGGGTGACTATATCAACATGTGATCAGAAGAATCAGACGGCGCCCAGCCACCAGCAATGACAGCTGTGATGGGGCTTACAATGTTGAGTCCTAGTGGCAACATGAGAAAAAGAGGGGTGTACCCTAAGAGCTCCACTAAAAGACCACAGTTGATGATCTGAAGGCCTGGAGGCTCCCCTAGAAGCATGGCCCCTAAACCTGCTGCTGCCCCTGATCATAAGTTGTTACTGAGTTCAGCTCTTCAGAGGGGAATGGACTGGACTCAGGGACACAGAATGACCATATCATGTGTGTACTTTATGGTTCTATGCGTTTATAGGATGTTGCCCTACTGGCCTTTTACTAGAAGGGAGAGGAGAGGGTGGAGAGGAGGGACAGGAGATTGTTAAGAGGATATGACATGTATAGAACAGAAAGGAGGAGCGTGCTGTCACCTGGTAAGGACAGCAGGAGCTGTAGACAGGTGGGCATGAAAATTTAACTTGGATTGTATATTTTCTTTCAATCACAAAAAAAAAAAGTGATGAAGGCCCCCACCCCAAGGAAACACATCTTACATCATACCAACACTGTGACCTGAGAAGGGGTATTACATCCTACCCTAATCTTCTTTAACATAACCTAATCTTGCCTCATTAATCACCCAAACAAGCAAAAACAAACACTGCTTTAAGTCCTTCCAGATGCATAGAAACCCTATAGGGCGATGTAGAACCACTCCATAGAGTTTCTCAGAAGTGGCAGGTGGATTCAAACCACTGACCTTTTGGTTAGCAGCCATATCTCTTAACCCCTCTACCACCAGGTCTCGTCATTAATCCACAAGTGTAGGAAAATTACATCAGATCACAAAATGGAGCACAACTACACAATACTGAAAATCACGGCCTAGAAAAGCAGACATATATTTTAGGGGGGCACAATTCAATCCATGACAACCACTCAAAATAAATGTTACTTGAGCTTTTTCTAGAGCAATCTTGTGTACATATTGGGGTATTTCCTCTGCCTTTCTCTGGGTGTACTATCCTGTTGACTCATTAACACTGAACTCAAAGCCTGTAGCACTGTAACTCATGCTTGAACAAAGCTTATCCAACACATGTATTTTCCTTCCACCAGAAGCATATTACAACCTCCCTGAGCTTAGAGACACTAGATAGCACTTCAACACTAAGCTTGATGGCCATTTTAAATAATGGAATTACCAACAAAAGGCACAAATATGCAAAAAACCTGGTACTAAACAAAGAAAACTCAGGCTTTTCAAAAGCATTACCAACACACACTGTGTTAAAACTTCTGAATGGATTAAGTGTCTTCGAATAAATGTTCAACCAAGAGTATGGCATCCAGTTAGTCTTCTCAGCTGGACAAAATGCTTTCAGGAAAAGAGATCCAAATTTATAGCAATAAGGTTTACATAGACAAAAGACCAAACAGCCAGGATAAAGAAAGACTATGACAGTCTAAGATATAATCAAGCCTTAGGGCAACTGCTATCTAAGGACAAGAGATGTGATAAAATTTGCTCAGCTCCCAAGGAGAATACAGTGCCCCAAATCCATTTTGTAAGTGGCCAAGAAAGATAACAGATAGAACTCTCTCAAAAAGTGAAGCCATGGTCGTAAAAACAAGGAAGAAAGAAACTACCCCCAGGATGTGAAATCTGTGCCTAAGCAAGGGAAATTCTCCAAAATTAGAGTAGGGGGCAATCAAGACATCTGCTCCAAAAGATTTCATAATTGTTACTAACTATACTTGCTATGGAAACCCTGATGGCTTAGTGGTTAAGAGCTAAGGCTTGTAACCAAAAGATCCACTGTTCAAATCCATGAGATACTCTTCGGGAACTCTCAGGGGCAGCTGTATGAATTGGAAAGGATTCTAAGCCTACTGGTTACAGGTATCTGCTATGTATCTCTTATTCTTTCTCTTATGAATGGGAGTGTTTATTGCAGAACTTCCGTTCCTAGTTCACTACTGCAACTGACACAGAAATGCCAATAGTGTGTGTATATATGGGCAGATAATTTATCTTTTTAATTCACACACCGCTGGATCAAGGGAAGCAATGTCTAGACCTGATATAGAAGCTACTACACCTCCTTCTTTGATGAAGAGACTATCATGAATCTTCACCCAGAGATCTCTGACTTTGACCTTGATAACGCCATTGAATGAATGGGACTCTGGTGTTGACTCCCTTGGGAAGGGCTGTGGGAGCTGGAGAATTCCAAGAGCTGCAGGTCACATAACAGGCTGCTAGCTCAAGTCCCAAGAACCAGAAGTCAGAGGATGTAGAATCAGATGCATGATTGAGAGAGATCAAGTTTTCCTAGAACTTTCATAAATATTGGATGTAGGCCACATCCCAAAGGAAACTCCCCTTTCAGCTGATTAGACGCTCACATCAAATCACAAACTGGTGGATGATTACATGATATCTATCAAACCACTGATAATCATGGCTTAGCCAAGTTATACAGAACTTTAACCATTGCGTGTTATAAATTTGACTTCCTATACCTGTAGCGGACAGCCTGGTGGTATCCTGATTAAGTGATATGTCTGCTAACCAAAAGGTCAGCAGTTTGAATCCACTGGACACTCCTTAGAAACTCTATTTCCTATAGGGTCACTATTATGTCTCAAAATCAACTTGACGGCAGTGGGTTGTTGTTTTTCTTTTGGTATACCTGTGACAGGGACACTGATGGTGCAGTGGCTGACAGCTCCACTGCTAACTAAAAGATTGGGAGTTCCAACAATCCGAATCCACCAGCTGCTCCTTGGAAACACTATGGGGACAGTCTTGCTCTGTCATAAAGTCTCTCTAGGAGTCAGAATTGATGCGAAGGCAACGGGTGTTGGTCTTTTTTTTTTTAAATAACCGTGGTTGTAATCTCGTTTAGGAATGGATTTTCTTTGTTATGTTAATGAGATTGTATTAATGTATTAGTGGAGAGTCTGTCTTATATCAATCTCCTCTGAGATATAAAAGACAGCAAACAAGCAAGCAGAGCTGAGGGAAGAGCAATGCCAAGCCACCTGAAGATCACCTAGAAGAGACAAGGACATCCTTCCAGAGCTGACAGAGAGAGAGGAAGCCTTCCCCTGGAGCTGGCACCCTGAATTGAGACTTCTAGCCTCCTAAACTCTGAGCAAATAAATTTGTTTGTTACAGCCACCCATTGGTGATATTTCTGTTATAACAGCTGTAGGTAACTGTGACAGACACATGAAAAGATATGGAGTTAACGTCAGCTGTGTACAAAGACAATTAGTAAACTGATAATCAAAAAAGGGACAACCCAATAGAAATAAAGGGCAAAGGACCCGAACAAGTCACGGTGGACCTGTGTTATTTGCTTCTCCAGCATATTTTTTTCTCCTTCTTCCTGAAAAAAGTATGATTTGGGTAGATTTGACCATACCCTTAGCTCCAGGTAGGGCTCTGATTTGGGTCACATGTCAATCCCTAAATCAACAACTGAGACTAGAAATCGTTGGATAAATTTTGGCATTTTCATGGGACATTATTGAATAATTTTTTTTAAATGAGATTGCTGAGGTATGGTTTATGGAAAGATGGGCATGATACATCATTTACTGAAACAAACAAGGTTCAGAGTAATATCTAGAGGATGACCACACTTTTACTAGAAAAGAAGAGAAAGGGAAAAAGCCTATAATTAATGTCAATATATGCTTTATGAATATGGAGAAAGGTGTGTAATGATACAGGCCAAAATATTAACCACATGTGCTTATTATCATATTGGGCTGTTTTCTTAGCTCCAAACCTACTCTTTGTACCAACCACGTTTCTACTTGATCTGAGGCTCTCTGTTAAACACTCCATTTAATTTACTTTGTTATTATACCTCTGAGTCTGTCTCCCCATCAGAATGAAAACTCCACAAGGACAGGGATGTTTTTTCACTGGTATCTCTTGGCGTTTACTACCTCTAGATAACCAGCTGTATCAGTGTAGAGTGACGTTCACCATAGGACATTCAGTGACTGATTTTTTGAAAGTTATCTTACCCGGTTTTTCTTCCGATGCACCTCTGGGTAGGCTTGACCCTTCAAGCTTTCCATTAGCAGCTGAGTGTGTTCACTGTTCGCACCACCCAGGAATTTCATTTGCTATCTGTTGTTGTACTGTACGCTGTTCAAGTCGATTCCAACTCACAGCTGCCCTACCAGGCTGTGTAGACCTGTTTCCATAACATTTCCAAGACTGTAAATCTTCATGGCAGCAGATTTTTTTTTTTATCTGTCTCCTGAGGCGCAGCTGGCAGGTTCAAAGCACTGACTTTTTGGTTAGCAGCTGAGCACGTAACTGTTGTGCCACCAAGACTGCTACTTACTACAGAAAACAAGAAAACCCACTGCCATGAAGTCGATTTCTAACTCATAGTGACCCTATCCAAACCAACGAAACCTACCGCCAGCGAGTTGTGTCCGACTCATAGTAACCATATAGAACAGAGTAAAACTGCTCCCTAGAGTTTCCACAGATCACCTGGCAGATTTGAACTGCCGACTCTTTGTTAGCAGCCATTGCACTTAACCACTATCCCACCAGGGTTACTACATAGTAGACATTAAAACAAATGTGTTGAGTGAAGGAACGATTTAAATAAAATAACACATAAATTACTAAGTGAGAAGCATCAAAAGCAAATGGAAGGAATACACAGTCACCATATCAAAAAGAATCAGCTGATGTTCAACCATCTAAAAGTTAAAAAAAAAAACAACTTGTTGCTGTTGAGCCAATTCTAGTTCATAGCAACCCTATAGAACAGAGTAAAACTGCCCTGTAGAGTTTCCAAGGAGTGCTTGGTGAATCTGCAGAATTTTATATTTATTATTATATTACCAGTTATATTATATTACCAGTGTTTCTTTCAACCATTTCAGGTGGTAGTGTATTATCAATAACCAATGCAATTGTCATGGGTTGAACTGTGTTCTCCCCAAAACATGTGTTCTCCCCGAAATCTGTGTAGCAATCTAACTAGGCCATGATTCCTAATATTGTATGATGTTATTTCATGTTGTAATCCTGCCTCTACGGTGTTAATGACAGTGGATGAGCGTCAGTTGTGTTAGTGGGGCAAGACTCAGATTGCTTTGTGCCTTGAGGCAGTTTCTTGAGACATTAAGAAGCTGGTAAAGAGAACCAGGAAACTTTATACCATCAAAAAAACAGCAGGGGCAGAAGAACGTGTCCTTCAGACCCGAGGTTCCTACGTCAAGATGCTTCCTAACCAACGACTGATGCGAAAGAAGGGCCTTCTGCCACAGCCAACAAAGAGAGAAAGCCTTTGCCTAGAATGGATACCCTAAATTCAGACTTACGGCCTGCTGGACTGTGTGAGAATAATCTTGTTGTTGTTTTTTTACACCATCCACTCATGGTATTGGGCAGTACTAGCTGACTAAAACAAGACTGGATGAAGAAGTCTGAGTTTCACTAAAGGCATTGGTGAAAAACAAGACTCCAGGAATTGATGGAATACCAACTGAGATATTTCAACAAATGAATGCAACGTTGAAAGCGCTTACCTATCTCTGCCAAGGATACATTGTACATTGTACATTGGCCAGCTACCTGGCCAATGAATTGGACAAGATCCATATTTGTGCCCATTCCAAAGAAAGGTGATCCAACAGAATGCAGAAGTATCGAACAATACCATTAATATCACACACAAGTAAATTTTTGCTGAAGATCATTCAGAAATGGTTGTAGCAGGAGTATATTGACAGGGAATTATCAGGAATTCAAGCTGGGTTCAGAAGAGGACATGGGATGAAGCCTGTCATTGCTGATGTCAGATGGCTCTTGGCTGAGCAGAGAATACAGAAAGATGTTTACCTGTGTTTTATTGACTATGCAAAGGCATTCGACTGTGAAACATAACAAATTATAGACAGCATTGCCAAGAACAGGAAGTTCAGAACACTGAGTTCTGCTCACGCAGAACCTGTATACAGACCAAGAGGCAGCCCTTTGAACAGAACAAGCTGTGTGGTTTAAAATCAGAAAAGCTCTACATCAGGGTTGAATTCTTTCACCATACTTTGCCATGTGTATGCAGAGCAAATAATCGAAGAAGCTGGAACATACGAAGAAGAACATGGCATCAGGATTGGAGGAAGATTTATTAACAACCTGCTGATACAAATGATACAACCTTGCTTGCTGAAAGTGGAGAAGACTTGAAGTACTGATAAAGATCAAAGACCATAGCCTTTAGTGTGGATTATACCTTGAGATAAAGAAAACAAAAAGTCCTCACAACTGAACCAATAAGCAATATCGTGATAAACAGAGAACACACTGACATTGTCAAGGATTTCATTTTACTTGGATTCACAAATCACACAATGTATCACAATGGACAAATCTGTTGCAAAAGATCTCTTTCAAGTATTCAAAAATAAAGATGTTAAGGAGTTCTAAGGTGCACCTGACCCGAGCCACGGTATTTTCAATCACCTAATATATATATAGGAAACTCTAGTGGCATAATGGTTAAGTGATAGGACTGTTAACCAAAAGGTTAGCTGTTCGAATCCACCAGGTGCTCCTCGGAAGCTCAACAGAGCAGTTCTACTCTGTCCTATAGAGTTGCTATGAGTTGGAATCGACTTGATGGCAGTGAGTGGGCTTTTTAATAACAAGAGGCAGATAATGAACTAGGAAAACCAAAGAAGAATTGATGCCACTGAATTACGGTGTTGGCAAACAGCATCAACTACACCGTGGACCGCCAGAAGCATGAAAAAATTTGTCCTGAAAGAAGCACAGCCAGTATGTTCCTTGTGATAATAACAAGTGATAATAACAAGACTTGATCTCATGAACCTTGGACATGTTATCAGGACGGACCAGTCTCTGGAGGCAGACATTATGCTTGGTAGAGTGTCATACAAAAAAGGGGACCCTCAAAGAGATGGAATGACACGGTAGCAATGACAATGGGCTCACACACAGCAATGATTGTGAGGTTGGCTCAGGACCAGGCAGTGTTTCCTTCTGTTGTACACTGGATCGCATCAACCACAACTGACAACCAACAATATCTAGGCTTTAGTAAGTACTTCATAAGCACTTAGGTTATTATTCATTAAATTGATTGGCGTGTATGCAAGTGCCCGACTTAAAAGAAACACTAAATTTTAATCGCTGCTACTTGCACTCACGACACTGATGACATTTTACTCACCCTTAAGTTCCTCTATCACTAGGAGAACTGTCTACAATGGCAAGCCCAATACTGTGCTCCTGATCCCTCTCCCGCTCCATCCTACAATACTGAGTTCCTGGGGCTTTGCTGCCACTGAGACGGCATCTAGGTGATCATGGTGATGCTGGGAGCCTCATTTTAATGAATCTGCCTGAGCTACGGTGGACAGCTGTGTAGAGACATTGGCTCTAGTGCCAATCCCTGAAAACACAGGTCAGAGGTACGGAAGCTTAGCCCTAAGATAAAATTGTGATAAAGTCTCCAGGAGTTGAGAAAACCTGGCTGTGTCATTATCATGGCTGGGCTGTGTTTAAATAAGGGTGTTTGAGGAATGTGTCCGGGACTGTTTAAACTCAGCCCATTTAAATTCTTAAGAATTCAAAAAATAAGAGTAAACACTTCAGTAATGTTAAAGATTAGTGAGAGAGAAGACTGAATATCTTACATATTGTCCACCACGCCCTCTCACCACGGTTCTAAGGATCTTGACAGTCTATGTGGAAAGTCCCAGGAGTTAAGGAGGAAGCTGGGGGTTGAGAGAGATAGGTTCTATCTGTAAAGGGACAACAAAGTCGTTCATCCTGGAGACCTCCTGGGCACACTCTCAGGATCAAGTACTCCAGTGTTGGCAGACTGTATAGGCTAGATTTTTGTTTCTGAAAATATGGCCACCGTCTTAATCCACTGAGACCATCTACTTGAAAACATCTTTGTTTTCCGAAGAAGAATGTGAGGCCTGGAGAGGGTCTTACCAGTGCTTGCTTGACACAGTGCTGGGTAACACCTGGCAAGTGCTCACTAAATATTTGCAGACTGACTAACCTTGGGCCAATGACTCTGAGTTGTAGTTAGAATGCAAGTTCTAATGTAAATGCATTGACCTGCACTCAGTGTTCCCTAGACTCTTCCTAGGCTTCCCCTCACTTACAAAACAGTTCTAACTCCCTTGGAGTGAAGATCTTATGTGCCACAGACCATGCTGCCTCTGTGTTCTTAATTGCATTGTGTGTCCCCTCCCCCTCAAAAAAAAGTGTGATGGAATTCTAACCCCTGCAATTATGGATGTCACCCTGTTTGGAAATGGAGTTTTCTTTATTATGTTAATGGCATCACATCATCATAAGACGTGTCCTAAACCCAGTCCCTTCTAAGTTTATGAAGAGCAGCACAGACACAGATAAGTAAGTGACAGATGGGAAGATAGATACACGCAAGCATCGCCAAGAACCAAGGAATGCCCAGGGCCACTGACGAGGATGGAATCAAACGGACCAAGACTCCAGTTTGGACTTATCACCTCCAGAACTGAGAAAATACTAAACTTCTGTTCTTTGAAGCCAGCCAGTATGGTATCTATGCTATGGTAGCACTAGGAAACTAAGACGTCTGTCACATGTGTCTTTTCCTTAGGCAAGTCTATCCAGCACACCATGTATAGCCTTAACTCCACAAAAATTCCAGGCTCATATTGATCAAGGCAGGAGGTGTGTAAGCAGCCACTAATCTCTCAAGTAGATGGGGTTGGCATTAAGTGAGCTTCTACAAACTTGTTAGGCCTGTAAACCAAAAACTAAAACCAAACCCAGTGCCATCGAATCAATTCTGCCTCATAGCAACCTTATAGGATAGAGTAGAACTGCCCCATAGAGTTTCTAAGGAGTGCCTGGTAGATTTGAACCGCTGATCTTTGGGTTAGCAGGCTCGTAGGCACAGTTTACACATATTTCCTTAACACCTATGTTGCCGGCAGCATGTGACACCAGTCTCACAGGCCCTTTTGAGAAATTGGCTTGCTCTGAGTCACGTAGTTCCACAATCTAACCCCTACTTGTTAGACCAGCTGCCTTTACAGGCTAAACATGTTGGAAATCTATGGGGAGCCAGCATGAGAACACTGGCCAACAGGGACCTTTTCCACTCCAGTGTGATCAGTGGATGCTACCAGAACTACTCTCAAAGGACAAGTCAGACAGAAGACGTAGTGGACACTAGAATGTGATACTACATCCTACTTCAGGTCCGAGGCACTCATCGCCTGAAGCGCTGACTGGGGTTGGCTGTGCAAAGCCCATAGCTGAGTCTCTGTCCTAGAACTGCCCTCCAGCAAGTTATGCTCCTTCTTCACAAGTAGCAGCTTCTAAAGCCTGGTGAGTGTACAAAGGCCTGGCTCTGTTGCTTCAACCTGGGACAACTCTGAAAGACAATCCCAAGTGCAGGGCTCCCAGTGGGTCGGCCACAGACTTTGTATTGCCTATGTCACAGTTCATCTTCTCTCTAATTTCTTGCTCCTCACAGGTGTTGCTCCAGAGAACTTTCCCCGGTAAACTTCCGACATGCAAATTTCTACCTCAGAATCTTTCACCTAGCAAACCCAACCCAAGACAGAAACAGAAGCAGTTGGTGGAACTGAAGCCTGAAGACCACCGGAGAGATAGCAAGCAATAAACCACAGAGTAGCTGACATCATGGGCACATACAAGGCTTTCAGAGGCCAAGAGCTAGGTACAAATCAAAACAAACAGAAGTCTAGAGGAGTCCAGCCACTGTCTCGACGCATCCCTAAAATCAGTTGAGGTAACCAGAAGTTGGCTGGTTGCTCAGTAAAAGCCCTGGGTTCTCACTCATCTCAGTCAGTCAACTAGTGACCAAGGTGAAGAGAAGAAAGATGCCTTTATTTCATTGCACAAGGAAAGGAACAGCCGAGGTTGCTGTCCGAGACTGTTCAGTGAGGACGAGGGGGAAGGTTACATTTAAGGGGGTTACAAGTAGTAAGTTCATACAAGTTACATCAGCAACATTCTTAATCACACTATGCAGACGCAGTAGGGTTTAAACATAACTGTGTGTTGCTTGTTCAAAAAACAATGGCTCAGCTCCTCTCAGAGGTAGAGAAGTCGCTGGGTATGAGGTATTGAACGAGCTAGAAGGGTATCCTGAATGTCAACATGGCTTCTAAACCTGTTTTCACCAATTTCCTGTTGTTTGGGGGAAGCACTCAAGAAGAGGGGAACAAGGGTTTTGTGTAAAGCTCCAAGACATGTCCAGTAAAGGAATCAAGACTTTCATGTAAAGGTGTGCAATATGCCTAGCAAATTGCTGGAGGCAATGGTAGTCTCCACAGCCTGGGGACCAATATTTCATTTTCCCTTAATTCCACCCAGAAAAAGCCTCAGAACCACACACAGCCAGGCAACTAGGCTGGACATCTGCATCACGTCCTTTCTGTCTTTCTGCTTTCAGCCTGTACCGTTGGATCATGTCAATGGGACTCAGCGCCCGCATTCGTTGTCGGTCTCTCCTCTTGGGAAACCAGCCAGTGTTCTCTAAACCCCTAACTTCTGGCTGCTGTCTTGTCCCGAATAAAGTGATGACCCAGAACAAAAGTGCTTCCTCCTGTCTGACTTGGAGTACTATACTGCATGTCCTTCCGGACATGGTGTCTTGGACTTCCACTGACTTCCCTGGGGGCTAGTCTGATGACAAGTTCCTTTTCTCTAGCTCTGTACCCTCAGGCCCCTGGCTCCTCATCTTTCCTCTTTAACCCACGATGCTGAGGGAACAGGCAAGAGAACTCAGGCAATAATCTCTTCCATTTTGATTTCAGGTTTACCACCAAAAAAGTGCATCCATTGCTCCTTAAAAGTTCAGGTTTTTTTTCCTCCCAGTTCCTTGCTATCTTGCTTTACACATTTAAATCTTTTGCAAGAGACCCTCTTAAGTTTCAAAAATTTATTAAATTGGAACTTCTAAGGATTATAGATAACATATAAATAGAAGAATGAAGTGTTCACACTGAGTCTGAAATATTTGTTCAAATATTTCTTGTCATCATATTAAGGGTGATTATAAAAAGCTGCATTTAAAATGAAAATATTTACTTATTTAGGGTTTATTACGGAAATTTTCAAACACATGAGGTCTGACAACTAAGTGTGTGAACTCATCCTAGAAAAAGTGCTCCATACCTCATTGCTGAATAGCACTGTGGTCACCTTTGAAGTACTCCCCTTAGAAAGCTGTGCACTGATGCCAGTGCTTAGTCTACTCTTCAAACCAATTTTGGAACTCTTTTTCTGGACTGGCCATCAGAGCTGTCATTGCATTATCCTTGATGCCCTGAACGTCATCCCTTTAATGCCTTTCTTTCAGTATTTCCTTTATCGTCAGGTAAAGAAATAAGACATTAGGGGCAGATCAGGTGAGTAGGGAGGGTATTCCAATACTTGCTTATTGGCCAAAACTCCCTCACAGACAACTATACAATTAAGTTTGTCAACTTGCCACCGTGCTGCCGTGCTCAATGGTCATTCCAGAAAGAGTTCCAAAATTGCTTTGAAGGGTGGACCAGGTGCTGGCACAGGTGCATGGCTTCCCAAGGGGAGCACTTCAAAGGTGACCAAAGTGATATTCAGCAATGAGGTTTGTAGCACTTAAACAATTAAGTTCACGGACTTGCCAGACTTCGTATGATGAACTGACGTATACTGTCCCTCAATATAACATAATCAATCTCAAATGTACATATTTATCCCTAAGATGTTCAGATGACTGAGCGCAGTCAATAGATGACAGATCAACTAATTTACTTGCAGCCAGCTGACAATCAACTTAGGATGATAGCTACTGATTACACTGTTTGATTAACCTGGGTCATAGCATTAGCTCAGACATTCATTCTTTGACTCCCGCATTGGACCGATCAGTCACTATGAATGAATGTCTCTTCCATACACTGAGTCTATCCCTTTCTATCTCCACCCTATTTGCCTAGTTTAGGACCTCAATCCTCTCTAATCTGTGTGACTAACTGGTTAAACAGTTGCCCTAGAATCAATTCTGATTCTTGGTGACCTGTATCAGAGTTGAACTGTGTTCCATGTTTTCTTTTTCTAATTAACAATCAAATTTAATACCAAGTACTTTAAGTTGTCCATATTTCCCCTGCGAGTCTCATAATTTTTTTAAAGCAATTTGAATTAAGATTCAAATAAAGTCTGTAATTCCAAAAGGTTGATTTATTTTTTATCTTTTTTAATTTGTAGGATTCTTTTCTTCCTTCTTTTTGTTAGTTTGTTTTTCTTTCCTGCAGTTTACTTATGAAACAAACCAAGTCATCTGTCCTGTAGTTTTCCCACAATCCAGATTATGCTGCGTGCTTCCCCATGGTGTCATTTAATAGGGACAGACTGAGTTCGCGAAGGTGCCTTCTGATCTACCTGTCTTCACTGCTTAACCATAATTGACAACGGAGCTGTTATGGAATACTCCCTATACTTCTTCAGAGCAGATCTTGGGTATAATACTCACTCATACCAATGAAGCCCAATACCCAAATTGTATGTTTTTAAATTAATTTACTTCATTGTATTGTTGTTGTTGAGAATATGCACAGCAAAAAAAAAAAAAAAATACACCAATTCAAGTTTCTACATGTATGATTCAGTGACATTGATTGCACTCTTGGAGTTGTGCAATACTTTTCATCTTGTTTTTCTGAGTTGTTCCTTCACTAGCATAAACTCACTGATCCCTAAGGTTCCTATCTACTCTTTTTAAGTTTTTGCCATCAGTTTGATCCAATATAGACTTTAAAAAAAAAAATTGAGTGTTTCTTTAAAAAGTCTTCTAAAAAAATTATTGTGCTATAAATAAAGTTTAGAATCCAAGTCAGTTTGTCACACAAAACCTGTGCACATGCTGCTATGCAACTCTAGCTGCTCTCCCCATCCTGTGACAGCACACCCCTCCCTTCCACCCTCTATTTCTCATGTCCCTTCAACTAACTCCTGTCCCCCTCTACCCTGTCATCTTGCCTCTGAACAAGAGCTGCCCAGTCACATTCCTGCATATACTTAAGCAAAGGAGCATACTCTTTGCAAGCAACCCTTTTTGTCTCACAGTCTAACTCAATCTTCGTCTAGATAGTTAGTTTGGGGACTGATTTCAGCTCTAGGCTAGCAGAGAATCTAGGGTCTTTGTTTCCCCAGGACCCACCAGTCTGTCAGACCATCAAGGCTAGTCTTTTAATAGAGTTCTAGTTCTGCACATACATGTTTCTCCCATTAAGTCAAGGATTCTTGTATTTCCTGTCAGGGCAGTCATCGGTGGTAGTTGGGCATCATCTAGTTTTTCTGGTCTCACGCTGATGTAGTCTCTGGGTTATATGACCTTTTCTGTGTTTCCTTATATCTTTGATGTCTTTCATTCTTCTCTGCTCCAGGTAGGTTGAGACCAATTGTTGCTACCTAGACAGCTACTTGATAGATTTTAACACCCCAGATGCCACTCAGCCAAATGGGACGCAGAACATTTTCTTAAAAAACAAGACAACTTTGTTATGCCAATTGGCCTAGATATCCCTGAAACCGTGGTCTCCAGACCCCTGCTCCTGCTACTTATAGATAGACCTTAAGAGAGTATAATGCTCAAGGTAAAGCATAACTACTGGTTATGCTAAAATATTATTTAATTTTAAGAAGACTTCATTGGATATTTTTGGTTTAAACTTTTAAAGATTATCTTAGGGTGATAGTTTCAAGGGTTCATCTAGCCTCCACTGCTCCAGAAAGTCTACAGTCTATGAGAATTTGACATTTTGTTCTTCATTTCCTCCCTTTGATTCAGATTCTCCTGTAGAAACTTTTTCCCAAGTATCAGCAGTGGTAGCCAAACGTCACACAGTTCTCCTGGTCTCATGGCAAAGGTGGCTGTTGTTTATGAAGACAATTAGCTGTACCTTCCATACCCATCTCGTAGGCCTTACACTCCATGTTCCTCTTCGTTCCGGGCAAATACAGACCAATTGCTATGCCTTGGATGGCCACCTGTAAGCTTCCAAGACCCCAGCCACCACAAATGAACTAGAAAGCAGAACAGAAGCACTAAGCACGTTGTTAGGCCAACTAACTGGAATGAAACCTGAGAAACCATGACCCTAAACCTCTAAAGCAAGGAACCAAAACCTGTTACATATCTATTATATATACACATATAAGTGGACTCAGTAGCTACTCTTTTTTTTGCCACTGTTACAAATACATCTATTATACAGCTTTCACCAATTCACCTTTTTTATGGTGTACAACTTATTGAAAGTAATTACATTAATTAGCTATGCATCGCTACCCTTAATCAATGTGATTTTTCTGTCACTGTAAACCAGAGGTCAGCACTTCATCAGCAATAATCCCTTTTTCCCTTCATCCCACCCCGTAACCACTAATAAACTTTGGTGTCTATACATTTGCCTAGTCTTGTCTTTTTATCACAACCAAAAGAAACCAAACCCACTGCTGTCGAGTTGGGTCTGACTCATAATGACCCTAGAGGTCAGAGTAGAACTGCCCCATAGGGTTTCCAAGGAGCACTTGGTGGATTTGAACTGCTGACTTTTCAGTTAGCAGACGTAGCACTTTACCCACTATGCCACCAGGGTTTCCTCTGTTTATCATAAGTGAGGTTAAATAATATCTGTCCTTTTGTGATTGACCTATTTCATGCAGCACGATCTCCTCAAATTCCATCCATAATGTAGCACGTATCAAGACTTTATTTCTTCCATGTGGTTTTCAATGACAACCGTTTTTCAGAAGTGGATCACCAGGCCCTGTTTCTGAGACATCTCTGGGTAGACTTGATCCTTCAGCCTTTTGGGGAGCAGCCAAGTATGTTAATCGTCTGGGAAGAGCTTTTGTATTTTGAGATTTTAATGTATTTCTTCCCAGTCCACTCAACCAGGCCTTCCAATCTGACTTATGATACCTTGAGAAAGGTCCAGGGCAGGACTGAAAGAAAAAGCCAGAGAAGCTTTTTGGCTTTTGTTTTCCAAAAGCCCAAGGAGCCCGAGAGAAAATTAGAGTGTTGCAGAGACGAGAATGGAGGAAGGCTATTTGCAGGTCTAGACAGTGTTTAGGGGCAAAAATAGACTTACAGGGAGAATGAGGGGGTAGAAGAAAAGAGAGGTCTGAGGATTTCTAATCAACAGGGAGTTTGTTTCTCTTGTTTGAGAGGCCACAAGTCCCCAGACAGACGAGGCTTCTGACTTTGTCTAGGCTGGGTGACTATTAACTGACTCTCAAAAATGCCTGAATCCCAAATATGACTCAGAAGTAACGAAGAATTAGAGAACTGCTGAGGCTGAAGGGGCCACGTGGGCAGGGCCCATGGTTGTCTCAGTGGTGCCACATATTTGATGAGGAGCACCTTAACACTCCCTCCGACACACTGATCTTGGCACTGGGTGAGATACTGAAGCCATGTGACACAGCTCTGCCAATGAAGAACACTGGGGGAAGAACTCAGGGCTAGCTCTCAGTGGGGTGCAGGCATAATTGACCTTCAGATTCAATTAAGTGGCTGGCCCAAATTCATATGACTGTTAGAAGTGGTAGCCCTGGTATTCCAGGCCATGTCAATTTCGGCACCCATGTATTTAATTACTATGCATGGTTGTTTTGATGGAAACCCTAGTGGTGCAGTGGTTAAACGCCACATCTGCTAACTGTGAGGTCAGCAGTGCTTATCTTCCAGCTGCTCTTTGGAAACTCCCTGCGGCAGTTATACTCTGACCTATAGGGTCGTTGTGAATCAGAATTGATTTGGTGGCAGTGGGTTTGGTTTGGGGGTTGGATGTTTTGATAGCAAAACCCTATTTCTGTCAAATCAATTCCAACTCATGGTGACCCTACAGGACAGAGTAGAAAGGCCCATCAATGTTTCCAAGGAGTTCCTGGTAGATTACCTTTTGGTTAGCAGCCAAGCTCTCAATTGCTGTACAACCAGGGCTCTGAAATCACTCCATACTATTGAAAAAATTCTGCATGTTGGCAGTTACATGAGCTCCAGCTTCCATGTAGAGTCATGGATACCCTTTAGCCTCAGAGGTATGAGGTGACCCCTGTCCTGTGGAGTGGAAGGAGCATAGGCTAGCATAATCCCTGCCTGGCGCAACTTTGCAGAGCCCTGTGAAAACACCCAATCTCAGGCTTCTCACCCATGAAATAGAGATGCAACTCCTACCTCAGCGTGTTCCAGTGAGCCTTTGGTATGGTAATGGAGACGAAATAAACTACACTTATCAAATGTCTTGGCTTAGGAAAAACACCAGGGAGAAGAACCATAACCACTTGCCCTGAGGCCCTGCTAGACTTTTCAGAGCAGTCGGTTCCTGGTGGCTGAGCTTGCTGGTGTCTAGGTTAACGCACAGCCTGCTCCCCTTTCCTGGAACATCTTGCCCCATTCTCCCCAGCCCACTTTCGTTTGGAGGAACTCCTACTGAACTTTTGATCCCACTTTTAGATGTCATCTCCTCCAGAAGACTTTTGTCAGTCTTCCCACTCAAGCATCTGAGCGACACATTTGGTCTCTGGACCATCCTGACATGCAGTGCTCTTGTAAAAGCTGAAATTACCCTATTTACCTAACTCCTGTCCCCCCTAACTAAACGATAAGGTCTTTGAAAGTCAGTGCTTTTGTAGCTCCAAGATCTGGAACAGGGCTTCATAGCACTTTTGAAAAACCAAAAAGCCTCACTGCTGAGGGGTCAATTCTGACTCATAGAGACCATATAAGACAGAGTAGAATTATCCTATAGGGTTTTCAAGGAGCAGCTAGTGGATTTGAACTGTTGACCTTTTGGTTAGCAACTGAGCTCTTAACCACTGTACCACCGGGATGCCTCACACCTAATAAATGCTCAATATTTGAATATTTGTGAAATGAAGAAAAGTTTAACTATATCTTGTGAATCATCGAAGACCACCTAATTAAATGTCTTAATAAGTATCAGTGCCAAGAGTGTTTTATTGTAATTTAATTTCCTGAAAATTGGCAATCCAAATACAGTAGAAATATAACATACCTGGTCATCAACCTGAGCCCCATTTGGCTGCTAGGCAGAAGACTGGCTGTTCAGATCCACCAAGTGCTCCATGGAAGCTGTGGGGCAGATCTATTCTGTCCTATAGGGTTGCTATGAGTTGCAATTGACTTGACAAAAAAGGGTTTGATTTTGTTGTTCTTGTTTTTGTTTTGTTTTTTGCCTTTTGGTTTAATCATCAACCCTGCCCCCACAAGTGGATCCTAAGTTCTTTCTTGAAAGGCTTGATAACTCCTTGACTTGCTTCATTGTCTTTTAAGTGAAAAAATAATTATTCTCAAAAAAACATTTGCTTATGGGATCAAACCAACAACAGCAACTTGAAAGACTAGATGGGAACCTTAGACGACAGTGACTTCATGTTGATGATAGAGGAACAAGTCAGAAAAGGAGGGTGAGAATGATTGTACAACTTAAACACAAATAGTGTCACTGAACTGTATGTGTGGAAACTGTTGAACGGGTATATGTTTGTCTGTGTATATTCTCAACAATAACAAAAAAAGACATTATATTTAAGAAAGAAACATTTGCTGTGTAACAGGTAAATGGAATATGTCTTTCCTTGACCAGAACCTGTAACAGAATTAACTGCATAAATTCATACTGATTACTGATATGACAGCAACTGTCAAAGACAGTCACCACAGCTGGGGATGGGGAGTGTTTCATGTTTCATAAATAAAATGGACAAGTCTTTTCTTCTTAAAAACCAAACACCAAACTCACTGCATCTTCTCGATTCCAGCTGATAGCCACCCTGTAGGTCAGAGTAGAATTGTCCCACAGTTGCCAAGAAGCACCTGGCAGATTTGAACTGCTGACCTTTTGGTTAGCAGACTGCAGTGGTCAGGATTATGTTAGTTGTCTACTCCGTATTTGGCTGCTGTATTAAGTGGCACAGCGGGGCCTATGGTGGCTTCCCACCCCTCAGCTCTTTTCTCTCTGCCTTCCACCACCTACTGCTGGTCTGTTCACATAGCCAGCAGCTCCTGCTCTCTTCTGGTGTCTGGTTTCTGGACTTGAACTAGCAGGTGTTGGATTCATTAAGCCAGCGCTTGAGAGTCCTGTTCCCTGACCTGTCGATCCTAGGTTCGCCAGCCTCTGCAGCTCTGTCTCACCACCAGCTTGAGAGCTGCAGACCTACACAACTGGTGATCTAGAATTCTGGTCTCTGACCTACTGAGCTTGGGTTCACCAGCTCCCATGGCCACGTGAGGCTTGTGCCAGGACTTGGGACATTCAGCTTCAGCAATTGCGTGAGCAATTATACTTTATCCACATAAATCTTTCCTTGTACCTACATGTATTACTGGTTTTGCTTTCCTAGAAAACCCAGCCTGAGACACAGACGTAGCACTTAACCACTAAGCAAACGGACTTTCAAGAATCAGTATGTGTGAGGTTTGTTTCCAAATCTGTTGCTGTCTAGTCAATTCCAACTCTTAATGACCCTGTAGGACAGGCTGCAACTGTCCCATAGGGCTTCCAGGGAGCACTTGGTAGGTTCAAACTGCCAACCCTTTGCTTAGCAACCATAGCTCTTAACAACTAAGCCACCAGTGTTTCCAAGTAGCTACCCAACCCCACTTCCATGGAGTTGATTCCAACTCATAGCAACCTTATAGGTCAGAGTAGAACTGTCCCATAGAGTTTCCAAGAAGTACCTGGCAGTTTCGAACTGCTGACCTTTTGGTTAGCAGATATAGCACTTAACCCACTATGCCACCAGGTAATAAAAATTAGAGACAGTGCTGCCTTCCACTGCTTACAATCTAACACTGGAAACAAACTACCAGCACACCAGCCTCAGTCTTTAGCCTGGCTTCTACTCAAGTCCACAGATAGTGCTTTGCCTGCCTTCTGTACCTCAAGATGGTCAATGAGCATTTAATGAACTAAGAAGCCAGCTAAGCCCTAAACAAATAACTGCTCTAAACATTGACAAGACCAACTGGCCACAGACATTTCACAATGAGTGATGATGGAAATCCAGTCCTATTCACAGCAAACAGTACTAAATTAAAATATATCCCACCCTGCCACGACAAGCAGCTGTGCTATTACAATTATAAATTGCCACTTAGACTAATGTATTTTGTTTGCCTGACACCGACTGGAGCTGTTCATCTCTCTGCCAGAAACAACACTGATACACGATATCTTGCTTTTGTCTTAGGTACAGAAGAACAATGAGGTCTCCTATAAAGCTTTGCATGGCTGGTCTCAGGACACAGCTGTCATCTTTTATAATGCCCAGTGCATTCTGGGCACAAGTGATGTAATTCCTTCTGAGGAAGAAATGGCCATAGGGATGTAGACTTTTCCTTCTATCTAGTTTCCATATTTTCTTCATCCTTATTTTACAGAAGCAGCTTTGGGTCCAAGGTGGAGCATCTAGGGGAAGGTGAGCCTATAAACTCTTCTGTAAGGAATCTGAAATCAAGACTTAAGAGATTCCAGTTTTAGTGCGGCTGAAACTTTCAAAATTTATAAATGAGTACTTACAAACTCAGAATCTGGGAGTGGTTATTTCCAGGACTTTGAACTGGTTCGTTCTGGATGGAACCTCTGCTGAGAATTTGCATTTCCACCCCAGACACACTGAATCAGAATCTACAGTTTAACAAGCTCTGTAGGTGATGCCAGCCAGCCAAGTGCCATCGAGTCGGATCCGACTCATGGCCATCCTAGGTGATACTTATGTATAACAAATTTTGAGACCTACTGCTGTAATTTGAGAGCTACTACTGCACTGGGGGAAACCATGGTGGCACAGAGGTTAAGTGCTATGGCTGCTGATCAAAAGGTCAGCAGTTCAAATCCACCAAGTGCTCCTTGGAAACTTTATGGAACAGTTCTAGTCTGTTCTATAGTGTCCCTAGGAGTCAGAATTGTCTCGACGGCAGTGGGCCTTTGGGGTTTGCTGTACTAAGGGAAACCCTGATGGTGTAGTGGGTAAGTGCTACAGCTGCTAACCAAAAGACTGGGAGTCTGAATCCAGCAGGCAGTCCTTGGAAACTCTATGGAGGTGGTTCTACTCTGCCCTAAAAGGACACTATGAGTCAGAATTGACTTGATAGCAACGGGCTTGGGTGTTTTGGGGCTCTACTGGTGCAGTGATTAAGAGCTCAGCTGGAAACATCAAGGTCAGCAGTTGGCATCTACCAGCTGCTCTGTGGAAACCCTGTGGGGCAGTTCTACTCTGTCCTACAGAGTTGCTATGAATCAGAAAGGACTCTATGCCTGGATGGCATCTGGAACAACAATACAATGGCTCTGCTAGTGGCTGTCAGAATTGGTCCCTAACCAGCAGCACTAGCATCACCTGGGAACTCATGAGAAACGCAGATTTTCAGCAGGGAGTGGAACTCCTAGGAAGTCCTGCTCATTTCTGCTCCTTGGGTTAGAAAGCCGAGATAGCCAGGCTGCACTCAGTAAAAAGGAAGGAGGTACAGAAAGGAAGAAAAAAGAGAAAGTTCCAGCAACAATTCAGTTCTTTCCTGAGGTGTGGCTACTTTTTAAGGGTTCCACAAAATATCTCTGTTTCTTCCGACTAAATCCTCCCTCTTTGCTTAAGTCAGCAGGAATTGGTTTCTGTTTTGCAGTCAACTGTCAAAAAAAAAAAGCACTTCCCAAAAGCCTTATATGATAAATTGTGACAGGAATTGGAGAAGGGAGAAATTACCAGTGCTACTGGTTAGTGTGCAAACCCTGATGGCGTGGTGGTGAAGTGCTACATCTGCTAACCAAAAAAAGGTTGGCAGTTCATACCCGCCAGGTGCTTCTTGAAAACTCTAAGGGGCAGTTCTACTCTGTCCTGTAGGGTCGCTAAGAGTCGGCATCGACTCGGCAGCACTGGGTTTGGTTTTGGTTTTGGTTGGTTAGTGCAAACCCTGGTAACATAGTAGTTAAGTACTGTGTCTGCTAACCAAAATGTCTGTAGTTCAAATCCCCAGGCACTCTTTGGAAACTTTGCAGAGTAGTTCTACTTGGACCCATAGGGTCACTAAGAGTCAGAATCGTCTCAATCACAGTGGGTTTTTGTTTTTTTGTTTTGGTTTGATTGGTTAGTGCCAGAGCCAAGTTAGAGCCCTGAGACCTCTAGGTTTACAATTCAATGATTTTCCCACTTCAGTGTCACAGTGAACTTTTGTACGCCCTTGATTTTTTTTCTGCAGAGGGTACCACAGGTCATCAAACAGAGCCAGGAAGAAATATACTATCACACATCATTATATAATATTTCCACAACATACATACAACAGATATAAATTTTCCCAAATCTCACTGCCATTAAGTAAGTAGATTCCAACTCATAGTGACACTCTAGGACACAGTAGAACTGTGCCATAGAGCGTCCAAGGAATGCCAAGTGTATTCAAACTGCTGACCTTTTGTTTAGCTCCCATAGCGCTTAACCACTAAGCCAGCACAGATAACAGTAAAATGATATCCTGATCACTGCTTATTGCCTTTGTTTAAAATGTGGTATATTCAATGTATTTAAATTTATAGAATTTAACTTTTAATAACAGCTGTGTTTAATAATTGGCTTGCAAAATTCCTGTAAATTTGACCATAAGTTTTACTCTCAATGCTGGTACAAGTCACTTCGAGCATACCACTGACTGAGGTGAGTGTTTTTTGGTCGAATTCAAATACTGGTTTAGCACAGGGTGAGTGTTATAAAGGAAACTCTGATAGCATAGCAGTTAAGTGCTACAGCTGCTAACCAGAAAGTTGGTTGTTCAAATCCACCAGGTGTACCACAGAAACTCTCTGAGGCAGTTCTACTCTGTCTATAGGATACCCTGGTAGCATAGTAGGTAAGTGCTACCTACCTCTGTTACCCAAAAGATCAGCAGTTTGAATCTACCAGGTGCTACTTGGAAAGTATGGAGCAGTTCTACTCTGTCCTGTAGGGTTGCTGTGAGTCAGAATCGCCTTGATGGCAGGAGTTTTGGGGTTTGGAATGTTATAATTAATACACAAATAGCTCACCACCACCACCTCATCACTAGTCTTTGTGGGTAACTTCTTTTTGCTGTTGTTATTCCTGATTCAGAATCTTCCCATTCCCAGTGGCAGCTGTCCCAAACCTTTATTCACCCTTCTTTATTAAAGAGGAAGTTATGCCTCACCTCTTTGGAAAGCACCCCCTCCACCCTCTTGCTCCTATTCTCAACCATCTCCTCCAGGACATAGGGCCATTAACTGCATGTCCCAAACTGAACTCATTATTTTCTGCCTGAACTTGCTCTTTCTCACACCTCACTACCTGTCGTACACCCTAACCACAAAGAACTATTTGTTCCCTATCTCATTTAATACCAGTCCAATTCATTCTGTTTACTAAGTTTGAGACCTTAGAGCCATAGTTCTCAGCCTTGGCTGTGTTCAAAAACTACCCACACCTTGATATGTTTCAAGTAGCAATTCAAATTCATCTGAGGTGTAACGTGAACAGTGGGTTTTTAAGATTCCCAGGTGATTCTTCTGTACAGCCAAAGCTGCAAACCACTGCCTGGGCTTCCTTACCTGTTCCCTCTTAGCATTATGGATCTGATTGGTGGCTAAGACAAACCCTTCTCCCTCCAAAATGTCTTCTAAATCTACCTCGACTCTCCATTTCTACTGTCCTTGCTCTCTTTGAAGTCTCCGTCACTCTCTCACCTGGAATACTAGAATGACTTCTTGACTGGGCTCCCCATAGTCAGTTACTCCATCTCTAGTACCTCATCCGTACAACAGCGAGGGTGGTCTTTCCAAAATACGGGTCTAGTCACGTCTCACTCCCGCTGAAAAGCCACTCTGGTGGTAAGCATGGGCTCCACGATATCTAGGTGCAAAAACTATCAAAGATCATCTCCCTAAATCAAATTAAGTTGACTTTGAGCACACCTCCTCCAAGAAGTGTGGCTTATTATTGAGGATTTTTCTTCTTAGAATGAACGGGAATCCCCAAACCAAACCAATTGCTTTCAAGTCAATTCCGACTCACAGAGACCCTACAGGAATCCTAGGAGGCTTAAAATGGCCAGAGAGTTTGAAGACAGACGTTCCAGGCTTTGGTCCACCTTGGTCATTGCTGAGATGCTCTTTGTCCAATACGTGAGACAGCTCTGTCCCCTCTGACGCAACAGCAGAGTGACCTCTCAGCCAGACCTCTTGCTGTGGTGTCTGGGTTCAGCTTCTCTGGACCCACCATACAGCTACTCTCGAATTGGTGTACCACGTGCTCACGGGAAACCCTGGTGGCATACTGTGTGCTGGTGTCTAGAGGTATATCACGCACAGACCCTGCCCTCAAATGTCTACTCCCTTCCCCATCTCGGGGAAATTGACAAACTCTGCAGCTTTGGGATCTTTGTCTCCTGGAAAAAAACGAGAGTCCTGTTTACTGAAGGGCACCTGGCCTGGCAGGCTGACACAATCCTTTGGGCATACAGAAAAGTCCTGGCCTGGCCAGGCCAGGTCACACCCCTGGCCTGGGACTCCCTTGTCTCTGGGCAGGGTTTTGGGCAAGCATTGCTAATACACTTAGTTACGACTATCCCTTTTGCAGGCCCTCATGGTAGTCTAACGCACTGTCTTATCAACACATTCTTTTACTTACTCTGTAGAGTTACATAATAATGAAAGCAAGGAACGGTGCTGTCAATGATTAAACAACTTACTGTTAGTGGGTTGTGCACTTTGCAGAATCCAGCATCAACCTAAAAACAGAGCCTGGGGCTGGCAGTTGGGAGAGGCTCTTCTAGTCTATTCACTGTACCCTCTGTGGTCAGCAGGTTCACAGTGAACCAGTGAGTTACCCTAGATTCTCCGACCATGCAACCTCCTATAACTTCACTCCTGATCATCTCTCTGCCCATGTGACCTCCCCTCACCTCTGCCATTCTCCATCTGTGAGCTCCTAGTCTCTGTCTGTTTCATACTCACAGAAGCATATGAACCTTACACTGGCCAATGTCTCGTAGGTAGACACTGTGGTTTCTAAAAAAATCTTTGTACCTTCAGCACTTTTCACAAAAACTTTTCATGTTTCACATATGTTAGCTGGATCCCTAGAATTTTAGATTGGTAAGGGGCCTTAAGAAATTCTGGTGGCAACGTGGTTAAGTACTTCAGCTCTAACCAAAGGGTCAGCAATTCAAATCCACCAGGTGCCCCTTGAAAACTCTATAGGGCATTTCTGCTCAGTGCCATAGGGTTGCTATTACCCAGAACTGACTTGATGCGATGGGTTTGGTTTTCAGTTTTGAGGGGACTCAAAGATCACTTGATCCAGTCCTGTTTTGGTTCTGCAATCCTTCTCCAAGCAAAATCTTACATGGAAGTTCAGTATCTATACAAGCAAGAGCAGAGAGGTTCTAGTTAGAGCAGAGTACAAAGAAGGTGTGTGTGAGAGAGGCCCATCTCCCCAGATCAAAACAGAAGCCCCCAGGTCCTGCCCAGTGCCCTCATTTTACAGGTGAGGTAACCAGGGTTAGGGAACACTTCTTCCTCGTGACCATCTAACCTACTCTACCCCTTTGGGAAAGTTGATGGTACAGTGGTTAAGTGTTCAGCTACTAACCAAAAGGGTGGCAGTTCAACCCTACTGATCACTCCTGGAAAACTCTGTGGGGCATTTCTACTCTGTCCTATGGGGGTTTCTATGAGTGGGAATCAATTTGACCGTAAAGGCTTAAGTTCTACCCTCTTGAAACTTGTCAGTTTATCCCCTTTCCAATCATATAAAATTATCATAGATGTACAAGAACAATCAACAATCTGTTCTTTAAGGACTTTGTGAGAGACATAATTTTCTTTGCCATGTATTGTACATGCTATTAGCCATTTCAAGGAAAGTGTTCACAGGCAAGTTTTTACTGTGTCAGAATTGCAGAAACATGTATAGCAATTATCTAGGGTATTTTTTTTTCTCCCTATAATGGTGTGTGGGTGTTTGTGAAATTAAGTGGCTTGAGTGAGTGCCACAGAGCTCTGCCAGTGTGCCTCAAGGAGCAGTATAACCAGCAGAAAGACCCCTCCATGTTAAACATCTTCAAAAAGGGTCTGTTTCTCTTATTTCAAGATCCAGTTTTAGAAAAGAAAGAGCAAATGCCAGGAAGCCAAGCAAAGTGTTTCCTTCCTTTAAAAAGGGACATTGCATTGAGATGCAATGCCCTCTGAGCATGGAGACACTGGTCATACATATCAGGTCTCGGGTGTTTTAAATGTTAAGGGAAGCCATTAGAAATTCTTGGGATCAGACCACAACTGTCTAGAAAAGTATATGCCAATTGTGAATTCTTGGGGAGGGGAACATTTTCGTTTCTATCACATCCACGGTTCTCAGCTGGGACCCTCTCTTTCCTTTCCTGTCACTGCCAGTCCTCACCATCTCTTGCATGGACTCTTTCTGTTGTCACCTAGCAAATTTCTCTGTCTTTAGTTTGAACCCCTCGAAGCCAAAAGCCAGCTGCCAAAAGGTCAGCAGTTCAAATCTGCCAGGTGCTCCTTGGAAACTCTAGGGGGTAGTTCTACCCTGACATCTAGGGTCGCCATGAGTTGGACCTGACTCTACAGCAATGTGTGGGTTAAGCCATCTTTCTGTCCACTGCTTGAGAAAAGCCAGATTTGTTGACATCAAGTTGATTCTGACTAATGGTGACCCCATGTGACCTCGTGGTGAACCCACATGGCCTTCTTGGCTGCCATCTTCACAGAAGCAGATCACCTGACCTTTTTTCCTGTGGTGCTGCTGGGTGGGTTCGAACTGCCTACCTTTCAGTTAGTAGCCAAGCACAAACTGTGCTGCCCAGGGCTTTTACAAATACATCTGTTTTCTGCGGAGGGAACAGTGTCCAAAAGGGGCTTCTGGGGTGCTGGTCTTGTTTGGTTTCTTGATTTGGGTTCTTGTTACATGGATGTGAACATTTACCAAGCTGCATGTTTATGATCTGTGCATTTTTTTGTCTGTGTCATGGATTGAATTGTGCCCAATCAAAATATGTGTTTATTAATTTGGTCTGACTTGACAGCACTTTTTTTTTTATGATTTCTAGTATCTTGTGATTGTTCATCATTTGTCATCTCATGTGATTTTCCTATGTGTTGTAAATCCTGTCATTATGATGTTAATGAGATGGATTGGTGGCAGCTATGTTGATAAGATTACAAGACTAGATTGTGTTTTAAGTCAATCTCTTTTGAGACGTAAAAGAGAGAAACTAGCAGAGAGACATGGGGACTTCATACCATCAGAAAAGAAGAGCAGGGGCAGGTGTTCTTTGGACTCTGGGTCCCTTTGTTGAGAAGCTCCTTGACCAGGGAAAGATTGATGACAAGAACTTTCCTCCAGAGCCAACAGAAAGAGAAAGGCATTCTCTGGAGCCAACCTAAATTTGGACTTCTAGCCTACTAAACTGTGAGAGAACAAATTTCTCTTGGTTAAAACCACCCACTTGTGGCAACGACCCTATAGGTCAGAGTAGAACTGCCCCATAGAGTTTCTAACGAGCACCTGGCCAATTTCAACTGCCAACCTCTTGGTTAGCAGATGTAGCACTTAACCACCATGCCACCAAGGTTTCCTCTGTGATGGCAGTACTTGATAACTAAGACAATCTGTGTGTCATACTTTAATGAAAATTTACTTAAGAAAAAGAAGTATCTCTGATCTCTGATCATATTATGGTTATACTCAAGAATCCTTTGAGTTTTCCTACCAGTTACAGGATCACATCCACACTTTGTAGTCCTGCAGAAAAGGCTCTTCCCATATAGCCCTAGTTAACCTTTCCAGCCTCATCACCCTGGTCATCCACCCTGTGTTCCAGCTACACTGAACATCTTCTTTTATGTTCCTTCTATTTGGAAGGTCATTTCCCCGCTCTTCCAACTGGCCAAATACTTCATCATCTTCAAAGTTTGGCCCAAGAGTCACTTTCTGTGTTGAGCCTGCCCTGACTCCTCCAGAGTCAGATACCCTCTTCTGAGAGTTTGCACAGGTCTTTGCTCATTGCTCTTCCATAGCCAGTTAATTTGTGCTGTTAGACAGGGACAGTACCTCCACCATCACTCTGTCTCCAGTATTTAGCTCATAGTGGTTATTCTACAAACACTGAGCATTACAGGAATAAATGATTAAATAAATAAATTCATAGATTTGAAAACTCTGCTGTGAGGACTTTAAAATCTTTCTTTGGGCTGAATGATTAGGTATAAAACCCAAACTCCAAACCCATTGCCATTGAGTCAATTCTGACCCACGGTGATCCTGTATGTCACAGAGTAGAACTGCTCTCTAAGGTTTTCTTGGCTGTCATCTTTATATAAGCAGATTGCCAGGGGTCTTTCTTCTGCTGTGCCACTAGGTGGGTTTAAACTGCCAAACTTTGGTTAGTCCAAAAACCAAACCCATTGCTGTAGAGTCAATTCCGACTCATAGCGACCCTATAGGACAGAGTAGAACTGCCCCCATAGAGTTTCCAAGGAGCACTTGGTGGATTCGAACAGCCAGTCTTTTCATTAGCAGCTGTAGCATTTAACCACTATGCCACCAGTGTTTCCACTTTGGTAAGTAATTGAGTGAGTGCAAATCGTTTGTGCTACCCAGGGACCATAATTACATATACACAAGACCATAATTACATGTACACAAGACCATAATATGTAAGAATGGAATTATGAAAAGTTGATGGGGTGGATGGGCAAGAGCATATGCTGTAGTGGGTAACAGCATGTGCTGTTCAGGATTGCTGTGTTCAGACAGGAAGCAGGGAAGTTTCGAGTGAAGTAGGGCAGTTGGGAAGCACTTGCCAGCAAAAGCTGTGGTGAAGTCACTGTGCCCTGCCCATGTCCGAGCCACTTCCCCTTCTTGACTTTCCTATTATGGTTTCTGGGACTGCCATCCTCCCAAAGCTGCCAGTGTTCTCTCTCTCTTCTTCGCCTTCTCCATAATCAATTAGTCATCACACTCTATCATAGATGTTTCTTAAATCCATCCTCTTTCCACTCCTACCACTCCTAAGCATCTCATCACCTCTTACTTCAATAGGTGGAATCCCTGGGTAGTGCAAAGGGTTAACACTCTTGGCTACTAACCGAAAGACAGGTGGTTTGAATCCACCAAAGGCACCTTGGAGGAACCCCCCGGTGATCTACTTCCAAAAAATCACTGACTGAAAACTGTGTGGAGGACAGTTCTACCCCGACACATGTGGGATTACCTGAGTTGGAACAGCCTAGATGGCCACTGGTTAGCTTTTTTGGTTTGGTCTCTCCATGTAGCAGAAACAGAAGCAGTTAAGAAATTGTTAAAAAAAAAAAAAAAAAGAAAGAAAGAAAGAAAGAAAGGCTAGAAGGAAAGACACACAGAGGTGGCAGATGCAACCTCAAAACAATGCTGGAGTCAGGGACAAGAAAGTCACCACGGCTCTTTTGGTGCCTCTGATGGTCAATGTTGTGTGTCATCTTGGCTAGTCTGTGATTCTCAGTGGTTTGGTAGACACCATGTATAATCAACTTTCATTTTATGATCCTTTATTAGCAGCAATCAATTGAGAGGGAAATTTATTTGGGGGTGTGGCCTGCTTCTGATATGTAAATAGATCTTCTGGTAAAGCATACTCTTTTCCTTGCTCCTGTGCTCTTCTGGTTGCCTGGTTTTGTGGACAGAAACCTGCAGAAGTCCCTGGCCTACCATCTGACCTACATATTTTAAATTTATCTACCAGAATCCCATGAGCCAGAAGAGGCCTCCAGCTTGCCTCCTGATCTATAGCTTTTGGGTTTGTCAGCACTTGCCACTATCTGACAAGCAAAGGTCTACTACTTGTTGCCTGAGCCAAGAATTTGGACCCTTCCAGCCCCCTAAGTTGCATGGGCCATTTCTTTGAAGTAAACTTCTTTCTCTCTATGTCTATATATGCTTTATTAGTTTTGCTCATCTAGAGAACCCAGACTAAGACAGTACATCTCTGTGTAGCTCTCCATGATTTTAGTCTCCACATCTTTCTCCTGTTAGGCAGACCCCATGGCCATTGACCCACAAATGAATTTTTACATTTACATTCCAGAGACCTCACCGACAGGAAGTGGAATTTCTTAGGCTTAACTCCAAATTCCCAGGGGCCTCTGATTCACCCATCCAGGGTCAGGCCCTTACCCCTGGGCTGCTCAACTGTGGTCTGGGGACAAGGTTCCTTTGTGCCAAATATCATCCATGACCAAACACTGCTGCCCTGTCTATGTGTTAGTGGATGTAGGGGCAGGACTGTTTTAGTCACCAGCTACTGTTCTAACAGAAATACCACAAAGTGGATGGCTTTAATAAAGGAAAGCTTATTTTTACACAGTCTGGTAGCCACAAGTCTGAATTCAGGGTGTCCATTTCAGGGGAAGGCTTTCCCTCTGTTGGCTCTGGAAGAAAGTCCTTATGTTGTATCAGTCTTTGTTGGGGGAGCATCTGGGCACAGGAAACTCAGTTCAGAAGGACACACTCTACTCTCAGTGCTGCTTTCTTGATGGTGTGAAGTTCCCATTTCTCTGCTTACTTCCCTTTTCTTTTTATCTCTTATAGGATGAAAGGATAAAGGGTGATACAAGCTATACTCCAGAGAAACTTCCTTTACAGTGGAACAGAGGTAATCTTATGAAGGCATTTACAGTCCCACCCTAATCCTGTAACATACAGCCTAGGAAAATCACCAAATGGAGGACAATCATAAAATATTGGGAATCATGGCCCAGCACGTGGATACACACATTTTCGGGGGGACACAGTACAATCCACGACAGCCACCTAGACTGCTAAACTACATTCCATTCTCTGTCCCAACTGGATCAACAGACTTGCATTCCTTTCCCTGTCTCCAGTATAGCGAACTGATTGTTTCAAACCTTCAGGGAGGTAATGATAATTTGTATAATTCATATTGTTCAATAAGACATAATGAGTCTTGTGACTCTGTTCTTTCCTATGACAAGCTTTGACATTTTCCAGATGCAAACATGTTTGCAATCTAGCTATAAAGGCTGCTGGAATTGTAACCCAAGAGCAACAGTCTTGGAGAAACCATTCTCACAGTTCCCCAGATTCACATTCTTACCTGTTAATAGAGCTTGCTTGAATCTCCCCCTGCTCCATCCCATCTCTGGGTTTGGTTGTAGAGACAGGCAGAACAAACTTGATTTGGGTTTGGCAAAACAAGGGCTGGGCCCATGTCCAGAGAAGAGGAACTGGGCAAACAGCCCAATGAGGAAGCTACATCTCTGGTTTTGAACCTGTTCCACAAGCTGCTGCAGATTATGTGTCCCAAAGTAGAGTCCATCAAGTCACTTTGGACTCACCAACCCCAGCTTAGGGGAGCTGCCTCTCCTCAGGTCATGTCCCAGGGCACTCTGTGGCCTGAAGTTATCTGAGACCCATTCCCACCTAACCTGCAGGCATTACACCCTGCAGAATTTTTCACCTTGGTTGGCTGAGGCTTCCTCTGCCTGGTCCTGCTTCCTCTACCTTCATAGATTTTGGTCATCAGTAAACTCTGTCTTAGTGGTTGCTTCTGGGTAAGTCAGCTTGTGACAACTGCACATATCCTACCCACTGAGATTTTTCCACCTCCTACTGTCTCCTCTGATACCAGTTTGTATGGTAAAGAATTTGACCTTGCCCAAGGAGAGGTTTAGCTTTTGCCTTGGGCTTCTGAGGTAACCTCTATCATCTCTGATAAGAGTTTCTTTGTTTACAACTGTAGAGAAGCCCTGACCACACCCATTCTTAGGATGGAACTGGCCACACCCTGAAGTTTTAGGATGGGCATCAGCCCAGGAGAAATACCAACCAAATTATTCAGGACAAAGGCTTTGGATCATTAAAGTTGACTGAGTTCAATCGCGTGGGCAATCAGTCAGTGAACCCATCATGCTTATGTAATGAAGTCCTAACGAAAACTCTGGAACCGATATCCAAGAAGAGTCTTTTCCCATCGTGTTGGTGGTGTTCTTAGTTCCCATCAGGACAATTCTGGCTTGTGGTCACCTCATGAGTGCACAGTAGAACTGCTCTATCGGGGTTTTGATGCTGTGACTCTTTGGAAGTAGATCACAGGACTTTTCTTCTGAAATGCCTTTGGGTGGGTTCTGCCAAGCTTACAGCTATTAGCCCACCACTTAGCCATCCAGGGACTTCACTTGCCCCTGGTACCAGCTCTGTTGCTATCAAGTAAATTCTGACTCATAACCACCCTATAGGACAAAGCAGAACTGCCCTATAGGGGTTTGCCCAGGGTGACCAAAAAAAAAATAAGTCCAGTGCTGTTGAATCAATGCTGGCTCAAAGCGACCATATAGGACAGAGTAGAACTGCCCCACAGAGTTTCCAAGGAGCACCTGGTGGATTTTAACAGCTGACCTCTTGGTTAGCAGCTGTGTTAACGCATAAAGATCACCTAGGTTGCTGCACTGGATCAGTAGACTTACATTCTTTTCCTTGTCTCTAGGGTAGTCAGTTGGTTATTTCAAAAACTTCAGAGAGGTAATGATAAGATATAATGGAATCTTGTGACTCCCTGTTCTTTCTCATGCAACCCCCTTTTTGTAATCTGGCTGTAAAGGCCACTGGAACTGTAACCCAAGGAGGTTGGTCTTGGAGAAGCTATTCTCCCTGTCTCCCAGGCTTGCATGCTTGGCTGTTAACAGAGTATACTGTGAACCTTTTTTCCACATCTCTGAATTTGGCTGCAGTGACAGGCAAAAGGAACTTGCTTCTGATTTGGCAACAGCTGTAGCACTTAGTCACTGTGTCACCAGGGTAGCCCATGGCCATGGGAGATACTGAGAAAATGAAGTGAGTCTCCTTGGTGAACAACACTGCAGGCACATTCTCACATATCAATAGTGGGAGGAGAATGCCTTCATCGAAGAAGACAGAAAGGCTTTGTCTTTGGAACCCTCCCAGATGCTGTCTTGTGTGTCTCTTCCATTTGGCTGGTTTTTACTCTGTACCTTTTCTTTGCAGTAAAACCTTAGCCATGAGTCTAAGAGCTTTCAGTGAGTTCTGTGAGTTCTTTTAGTGACTACCTAAGGGTGGTTTGGGGAACCCCTGGACTTGGAGTTGGTGTCAGAAATGAAGGCAATCGTGAAAACTACACGGTCTGACAATGGAGTTCATGAATTCATCATAAAGTGCTATGTGCCTCATTGCTGAATGTCACTGTGGTCACCTTTGAAGTACTCTCCTTGGGAAGCAATGCACTGATGTCAGCACCTAGCTCACTCTTCAAAGCAGTTTTGGAACTCTTTTTCTGGAATGGCCATCAGAGTTGTTGTCATATTATGTTTGGTGTTCTGAATGTCAACAAAATGTCTTTCTTTCAGTATTTCCTTTCTCTTCAGTGTCAGATCAGGTGAGTAGGGAGGGTGTTCCAATACAGTTATTTGTTTACTGGCTAAAAACTCTCTTACAGACAATTATACAATTAAGTTTGCAAACTTGCCACTCCAGAAAGAGGTCCAAAATTGCTTTGAAGGGTGGACTAGGTACTGGCATCGGTGAGAAGCTTCCCAAGAAGAGTATTTCCAAGGTGACTACAATGATATTCAACAATGAGGTATGCAGTGCTTAGAACAGTTAAGTTCATGGACTTAATTGTCGGACCTTGTATGCCCTTAAACTTGGCAATTTGGCAAATTCTAGGCACAATCCATTCACCTCCTCTAATAAGCCTTTTCCAGCTCCTCCAGTCAGATATGCTGTCTCCGCATCATGTGATCTGACATGGCTTTAGATGGTGTACTTCTTTTACTGAATTGCCTCATTCTACTCAACTGCCTCATTCTACTTAGCATGGCAACTACTAGGAGTGTATCCACCCCCATGTTAATTGGTAAGCTCTTTGAGTAGAAGACCTGTGCTTTGCTTCTTCCCCCCCATGAATGCTGTGTCCAGTACATGGTCAGCTCTCTGGGAATGCTTAGTAATGTTTCCAATTCCTTGACAGAGTCAGGCAGTAAATGAACACCAAACCAAAAAAAAAAAAAAAATCTTTGTCTGTCCAGCAACACTTTTACGATAGAATAGAGCTGTCCAGTGACACTTGATGACAGAATAGAACCGCCCTCCTGGGTTCCCAAGGCCGTAATCTTTACAGAAGCAGGCTGCCACACCTTTCTCCCACAAAGCAGCTGGTGGCTGAATGCTTAGTCATGACGCCACCAGAGCTCCTTAGCAAATGAAGGCAGGATAGAGATGTTATAGTCATCTGGACCTGCTCTCACAGAAATACCACAGGTGGATGGCTTTAATAAAGACAGTTCATTCTTGCACTGTTCAGTAGGCTACAATTCCAAAATCATGGTGTCCACTTTAGGAGATGGCTTTCCCTCTGTCAGCTCTGGAGGACAGTCCTTGTGTTGCATCAGTCTTTGGTCCGGGAGCATCTTGGCATAGAAATCTCAGGTCTGAAGGATGCACTCTACTTCCAGTGCTGCTTTCTTGATGGTATGAGGTCCCCAACTCTCTGCTTGCTTCCCTTTCCTTTTGTCTCTTGTCAGATGAAAGGAGGTGCAAGCCACACTCCAGGAAAATTCCCTTAGTAAGGGTGTTGCAGTCTCACCCTAATCCTCTTTTTTTTTTTTTATTTAATATGACTGAGTGAAAATGTACATTCCCGTATAAATTTACACCTATATGCATCTTCCGCTGCTCTCCCTGTCCGGTGACAGCACACTATTCCTCTCTGCTCCATACATGTCTCATCCTCCCAACAGTCTCCTTTCCCCTCCTCTCCACCCACTCTCCTTCCTCCAACCAGAGGTCAGCAGGATGATATCCTATAGATGTATAGAACCATAAAGTGCATCCAATATATGGTCACTCTGTATCACCAAGTCCAATCCACTCGTGTCCAAAGAGTGGAACTTCGTTATGATTTGTGGGCAAGGGCAGCATCAGGGCCAGGGACCATGCTCCAAGGGGAACCCCGAAACTTAATCCTCTTTTGATACAATCCTGTCTGTTAGCCTCAGGAGAGATTTGGATTTATGGCATAGGAAAACCACAAAACGAAGTGCAATCACACAATCCTAGGACTCATGGCCCAGCCAAATTTCTATACCCAAATTTTTGGGTGAACACAATTCAATCCATGACAAGAAGTAAGTTTTAAAATGTCGTATGTTTATAAAATGTTTTGATTTAATTTCCTTTATCAGCGTCTCATCTCCTTGACAACAGAGAACATACTTCATTCATTTGTTCACATCCCTCCAAACACTGAGGGCCAGAGAGGACATCTGTCCAGAGTAAACAATCAATAGAACTTCGAAAGAGCAGTGTGGGAGAAGAGATAAAGGAAATATACCAGTTAGACTAGGGCTAGGACTGCTCTTCCAAACACTCAGCTCTCCAGATCCTTTTACACTCTTGAAAATCATTGAGAGTCCCAGGAGCTTTTGTTTATATTGGCTGTATCATTTGATACTTACAGTATCAGAAACTAGAACTAGAGACTTAAACTGTTAAATTATTTTGTTCTTTTAAAAATAATAACAGGCTCATTCCATAACATAAATAACATATATTGATGACAATAACTCTTTTCCAAAACAAAATGAAATTAGTAAAAGAGTAGCATTGTCATATGTTTTTTGCATGTATCTATAATATCTAGCTAATAGAAGACAGCTTGACTCTTAGATCTGTTGCTGCATTAAGCTGTTTTGGTTGAAGTGTATGCAGAAAGTCCAGCCTGACACAAAAATGCAGATAGGAAAGAAAGAATACTATAATAGCTTTTTCATAGAACTGTGGCTGTTCCTCCACTTTACCACTCTAAACCTCATTAAGTAACAGTTTCTTAAAGGTTACTTGTAGAGCAAATTCTAAAATCACATCTGTGAACTTTTATACTCTGTAATATTAAAATCCGTTGGTCTTTCTTGCACTTCGAATGGGTCATTTTACCTGGGCATGACTTCCCAACATTACGTCTTGGTCATGGAAAATATTAGTTCACTGAGTTATACAGTTTTTTTTTTTAATGTTGGCATGTTTCCTTTACATAATATCACAAAACCACATTTGTTAATAGCACCACAAATCTCATCAGATTTTTAAATACTGGATCTTTAAATACTGGAAAGACGGCTCATAGAAAAAAACCCAATCCAACCCACTGCTGTTGAGTCTGTTCTGACTCGAATTCTAATTTTCACTGGAGAGTGCACGTTTGATCATTGGCAACAAATAAATTACTGTCAGTTGTTTTCCTTGAAGTGACTGGCTCACTTGGTTTATATTCAAGAGGATGTCTGCGGAACACTCAAGTCTGAAGAACCGCATACTGTCTGTCTTGAGCTCTTTCAAGTAAAAGTGGAGTTCCAGGTAAAAAGCAGATTATTCAGTTTACAACTCAAGCAATTACCCGTGTGCTTCTCCTGGAGATAGCCTTTGTTTTTCAGTAGAAGGGCTTTCTCATACTGTCCATTTCATCATACAGAATAATATTAAAAAGACATGTACTTAAGGGTCAAGATTTAATACAATTAATGTGAGTCACTGCTTCATCAAGGACACTATGAATCCAGCTTTCACTCGCTCCCTCTCTCTTTTATCCAAGAGTACATGATAGCGCAAGAGCAGGAGCTCTAACTTAGTGCTATGCCACTGCTTTGATTCATCCTAAGGCACCATCAGTTTTACCCACCAGTGCTTCAGCAGCATCGATCTATGGCAGAAAAGCAAAAATGTCTTGGTATTATTATTACAATCATTTTTGAAATTTCAGTCCTCCTGCACCCATCTTGGACATTCCAGAGGTCTTCTAGCCACCGTTTTATAAACTGGACTGGAAGAAAGAAATTGAGAAATGATAAGATGGTCATAACTGTAAATGTTATGGTTTAGAGGAGGGACCTGGGAGACTACAGGACGGGCTTCAAGACTGACAGTCCTCCCTGAAAGGGACTATAGATGACCTCTAGGGCTGGCAGATTTTAAACCTCAAGGTTTGTTTACCTTTAAGCAGTGATTTCCCAGTATACTTGACACTGGAGACAATCATTTTTTAAACATAAAATTTTAATTTTAGAACAGTTTTAGATTCACAGAAAAATGAAGCCAGTAGTAGTAAGCTGTCGTATTTCCTCCCACCCTCACTGAGCTTCCCCTAGTGTTAGTATCTTAGGTTAGTGTGACATGTTTGTCACCACTAACAAACCAATATTGACATATTATTATCAACTCACCCCCACGTGTCTGTCCATTTGTCATACTGCAGTGGCTTGCATGTTACTGTGATATTGTAAGCTTTGCCATTGGCATTTCAAATTCCAGCAGGGTCACCCTTGGTGGACAGGTTTCAGCAGAAGTTTCATACTAAGGGAGACTAGGCAAAAGGACTTGGCAGTTCCACTTTTGAAAAAATTGGCCAGTGAAGACCTTACGAGTAACAGCAGAGCATTGTCTGATGTAGCACTGGAAAATGAGCCTGTTGGGTTGGAAGGCACTCAGACACTGCTGGGGAGGAGCTGCATCCTCAAAGCAGAGTCAACCTTAACTGAGTCAAACTTTCAGGACCTTCATTTGCTGATGTGACACGACTTAAAATGAGAAGAAACAACTGCAAACACCCACTAAAAACCAGAACATGGACTACATGAAGTGTGAATCTAGGAAAATCACAAGTGATCAAAAGTGAAAAGGAACATATCAACGCTGATATCCTAGGCATTAGTGAGCTGAAATGATAGCATGTGCTCAAGAAACCAATTATAGTGAAGGAAGTAATCCAAGCTGCACTGAAGGCGCTGGGAGAAAAATAAGGCTCCAAGAAACTGATGAAATACCAGTTGAGATGCTTCAATGAATAGATGCAGTGCTGGAAGCACTCACTTGTCTAAGCCAAGAAATTTGAAAGACAGCTACTGGGCCAACCAACTGGAAGAGATCTACATTTGTACCCATTCCAAAGAAAGGTGATCCTCTCAAATGTGGAAATAATTAAACAATATCTTTAACATCACACACAAGTAAAATTTTGTTGATGATCATTCAAAAGCAGAACTGCTAGAAATTCAAGCTGGATTCAGAAGGGGACATGGAACAACAGGTATCATTGCTGATGTCAGATGGATCATGACTGAAAGCAGAGAATACCAGAAAGATGGTTTCTTGCGTTTTATTGACTATGCAAAGGCATCCGATAGTGTGGATCATGAAGAGTTATGGATCACATTGCAAAGAAGGGAAGTCCAGGACACTTAACTGTGCTCATGAGGAATCTGTACCTAGACCAAGAGGCAACCATTCAAACTCACCAATGGGATACTGTGTGGTTTAAACTCAAGAAAGTTATGTGTCAGGGTTGTATCCTTTCACCATACTTATTCAGTCTGCATGCTGAGCACATAGCTGACTATATGGTTTATCTCAGAAGCTGGACTACAAGAAAAACTGGCCTCAGGACTGGAGGAAGATTCTAACAACTTGCAATGGGCAGATGGCATCACTTGCTCACTGAAAGCTAAGAAGACTGGAAGCACTTATTGATGATGATCAAAGTCTGCAGCCCTCAACATGGATTACACCTCAACATAAAGAACAGAACTCCTTACAACAGGACCAATAAGCAACATCATGATAAACGAAGAAAATACTGAAGTGGTCAAGGATTGCATTTTAATTGGTTCTATGATTAACACCCATGGAAGCAGCAGTCAAGATAATCAAACGATGTGTTGCACTGAGCAAATCTGCTACAAAAGTCCTCTTTCAAATGTTAAAATGCAAAGCTGTCAATTTAAGGACTAAGATATGCCTGACCCAAACCCTGGTATTTTCAATCAGCTCGAATGCATGTGAAAGCTGGACAATGAATAAGAAGGACTGGAGAATTGATACCTTTGAATCATGGTGTCCTGAAAAATATCAAATATACCATGGAGTGCTAGAAGAATGCACAAATCTGTCTTGAAAGATACACAGCCATAATACTGATTGAAAACAAGGATGGTACGACTATGTCTCATATACTTTGGACATGTTATCCGGAGAGACTAGTCCCTGGACAAGGACATCATATTTGATAAAGCAGAAGGTCAATGAAAAACGGGGAAGCTCCTCCTTAAGGTGTGCTGATGCACTGGCTGCCGCAATGGCCTCAAGCATAACAACAGTTGTGAGGACGGCGCAGGACTAGGCGGTGTTCCGTTCTATTGTACATCAGGTCGCTGTGAGTCGGAATCAAATAGCACCTAACAATACTTTCTGGTCTCTTAACTTATTCTTTAGTTTTAAAATAACTAATGATTTTAAAAGTATAAGTACCAAATACACGACATTAAAAATCATCAAATATTTCATGTGTGCCCTGGAATTTCTACTTATTAAATAAAAATTTGTTATTTTTTAAAAAATATTTTATTGTAGTTCAGTGAAAGTTTAAAATCCAAGTCAATTTGCCATATACTGTACCCCAGCACACACCTCTATGTAACTCTAGCTGCTCTCCGGACCCTGTGACAACACACTTCTATTTTTACCTTATACTTCCCGTATTTATTTAACCACCTCCTATCCCCTCCTCTCCACCCTCCCATCTCATCTCTAGACGGGAGCTTCTCCAACAGCCTCATTTATATATTTAAGCCAAGAAATACACACGACACCAGCATTATCCATGTCTTATAGTCCAGTCTGATTTCTTGTCTGAAGAGTTCTCTTTGGAACTGGATTCACGTGTGGGCTAGCAGTGAATCCAGGGGCCATGCTCTCAGGAGACCCTCCAAGATGTCAGACCATCAAGTATGGTCTTGTAATAGAATTCTAGGTCTACACCCCCATTTTTCTCCTGCTGTGTCACATGCTCTACGTTGTGTGCCCTGTCAGGGCAGTCATTGGTGGCAGCTAAGTACTATTTAGTTCTTCTGGTCTCACATTGATGTAGCCTAGTCTGTCTCCTGGGCTCGTATTTTCCTCATGTCTCTGATGCTCTTTATTCTGCTCTGCTCCGGGTGGATTAGGGCAAATTCATGCTCCTTAGATGGCAGCTTGCAAGCTTTTAAGACCCCTGATGCCACTCACCAAAATGGGATACTTAAATAAAAATTTTAAACAGAAAAACTCCACGTAGTCACGTAAAATGACAGAATTATAGTTACTCAAGTTCTTACCACCACCACTGCAATCATTATTTAGTACAAACTTACTAATTAAACGCAGGAAGATATAAGAAGAGTTGGTGACATAAATTGGGACCCTAATGGTCTCCAGAACAATTTTGAACTGAATATATATGGATAGATTTGCTTGTGCATGTGATGAGGGCACCTGTAGACTCAGGAGTGTCTGAATTAACTTTCATGTAGAACACAGTGCTTACTGGGGATTATGCAACAACGTTACCTGGAGCCCTGGCTTCCCAGTGGTTAAGCACTCAACTGCTGACCAAAAGTTTGTCTGTTTGAACCTGCCAGACAGAAAGATATGCAATCTGCTTCTTACAATCTTGGAAACTCTATGGGACAGTTCTACTCTGTCCTACAGGATCACTGTGTATCACAATGCTATGAATCAACGGCAATGTGTTAACAATGATGCCAATTTGAAGTATCCATCATTCCATCTATCCATCCATATACCTACCTACTTACCTATAATTAAAACTCAACAGTAACTACAGTAGTTGTTTAGAACTTAGATCAGCAAGCTATTTTCTTTTTAGGGAAGAGTGTTCTTGTTGTACTTCTTTCAGGAGAGATCTGCTAATTCTTTTGACAGTCCATGGTACATTCAATATTCTTCTCCAACACCACAATTTAAAGACATCAATTCTTCTTCTGTCTTGTTTATTTATTGCCCAGCTTTCACATGCATGTAATGCCACTGAAAACACCATGGCTTGAGACAGGCTCAACTTAGTCCTTAGGGTGAAGTCTTTGCTTTTCAACACTTTAAGAGGTATTTCGCAACAGATTTTTGCCGTGCAATGCATCTTTTGATTTCTTGACTGCTGCTTCCTTGGTGTAAATTACAGATCCAAGTAAAATGAAATCCTTGACAACCTCAGGCCTTTCTCCATTTATCACAATGTTGCTTACAGGTCCAGTTGTGAGGATTTTTGTTTCCTTTACATTGAGGTGTAATCCATGTTGAAGGCCATGGTTGTTGATATTCATCAATGTTTCAAGTCCTCTGTTTTAGTCACCTGGTGCTGCTATAACAAAAATATCAAAAGCAGAAGTCTTTAACAAAGAGAAATTTTATTCTGTTACAGTCCAGTAGGCTACAGGTCCAAATTCAGGGCATCAGTGCCAGGGGAAGGCTTTCTCATTTGGCTCTGGAGGAAGGTCCTTGTTGGCAATCCTCCCTTGGACTCAGAGCTTCTGAGGTGCAGGAAACCCAGGTTCTTTTCAAAGAATGTGCTCTGCTCCTGGCACTGCTTCTTGGTGGCATGAGGTCCCCAGCTCTTTGCTTACTTCCTTTTCCTTCACATCCCGAGGTACAGTACAACTTTACACATTGAATCCTGCCCCAGCAACACAACAGCCAACCCATCCACGCTCATTAACATCACAGAGGCAGAGTTCACAGCATATAGGAACATCACACAAGAGTGGGAATCGTGGCCCAGCTAAATTACTGTACACGTATTTGGGGGGAGTAGGGGGTGGCAGGTGACAGACAATTCAATCTATGACATCCTCTTTACTTTCAGCAAGCAGGATTCTGTCATCTGCGTAACTCAGGTTGTTAGTGAGTTTTCCTCCAATCCTGATGTCCTGTTCCTCACAGAATCCATCTTCTCAGACGGTCTGCTCAGCATACAGATTGAGTAGGTATAGTGGAAGGATACAACCAAAAACAGACTCCTAGAAGGTTTTATATGGTTTCTAAGTTCTCCAGAGGCAGTACCTGCACCCAAGGAGCGTAGCTCCCACTACTTGTTCTTGATACACCACTGTTGTAAGAGAACTTCAAGGCCTGTGACCTTCAGCCATTTGTGGTTCTTCTCTTCTTGATTTTGCTGTTTTCTGCTTTTGGTCTCAGATGCATTTTTTGGAGGGGTAACACATTTACTTTTCTGTAATTCATCAATTCTGATCTGCTTTTGTATCTCTGAGACTGAAACAGATATCACAGTCAGTGGTGTCTTATAAATGCTGTTGGCCAGATTGTGATGCAGTTATTATTGCCAACATGCACATGAACTTGGCTGTTGTTAAGATTTTCATTTGGCAGATGAGACAATGGAGTGGAATAGTTAAAACAGAACAGCTGGCAAGAGCCGGAGCCAGGATCCCCACCTCTATGTGTCTGACTTTGATTCCCTGGCTTTATCCTCTACACCATGGAGAGCTATCTCTAATCCTTATCAGGTCACAGAGGGCTTGTGTCACACAATCCCTCACTGCTCCATGTGCAAGCTATGTGTATAACAGTAGATCTTCTGGCAACAAAGTGATGCACTCTTGTGGCTCCTGCTCTCAGACAGATTCTAGAAATAAAGAAGCCAATTTCCATGATTATTATTACAAGTCAGTATTACAAGTCAGACACCAACGGAGTGCTGTGGGGGCTCCAGGCTCTGGGAGGAGGTAACATGTGACCTGGGCCTTGAGTGGTAAAGAGGCTTCAGACAGACGGAGATGGTGGGAAGGGCTATTCTAGCAGAAGTACAGCTTGAGCAGACCTAAGGAATCATTGGGGTAACTGAACACAAGATAGGGATAAGAATGGATGATAGATAGGGCCCAAGATGCAGGAAGTAATGAGATCCTGGACAGCCTAGAAGCAGGAGAAAGAATTCAGACTTCCTCTGTGCCCTTCCTAGGAAGGAACTGTCCAGTAGTCCTGGGGTCTATTCTTTTCTTTGTCTCTCTGATTTAGCTGGTGGGTTAACAATTAAGAGCTACAGCTGCTGACCAAAGTGCTCCTTGGAAACCTACTCTGTCTTATAAGGTTGCTGTGAGTTGGAATCGACTCAATGGCAGTGGGTTTTGGGGGGGTGGGATGCGGGTGGAGTATGAGCTCTCTGCTGCGATCTCTGCAGCCCAAGGAAGAGAAGAGAATTCAGGAGAATGCATAAATGATTCAAGGCACTGAGATCTCATGGTATTTGTCACGGATCTGTTTTAAAGAGCCCAATGCAGGCATCAGCATACAAAGCTGAGCATCACCTACTAAATGATCCCTGGATATACACTCCAGGCTATGCTCTCGCATGAGATTAATCATGGCAGTGTGGTTTGTAACAATCACAAGAAAAATACCTACATGTGTACATGTTGACAATTCTAGAAATAACTCGAATATCCAACAATAGGAAGATAAAACAAAATCCACTGCTGTGGAGTCAATTCCAACTCATAGTGACCCCATAGGACAGAGTCAAACTGCCCTATAGATTTGAACTTCAGATGTTTTGGTTAGCAGCTGTAGCACTTAACCACCATGCCACCCAAGTTTGCGTAGTAGGCTGGATAAATAAGTGGTAGTATAGCTATGGAAAGGAGCCTGGTGGTGCAGTGGTAAAGATACTCGACTGGTAAATGAAAGGTTGCCTGCTCTAATCCACAAGCTGCTGCACGAGGGAAAGATGTAGCAGCCGGATTCTGTAAAGATTTACAGCCTTGGAAACTTGCTGCAGCAGTTCAGTTATGTCCTATTGTGTTGCTATGAGTCAGAACTGACTTGATGGTGGTGAGTTTGGAATCAGCATAGGTGTAGAACAGACTGCTGGACAGCAGAGAAAAAGAATGGGATCCAGTGACAGCAGTGGACCTCAACCATGGGCTATTTTGCCTACCAGAGGACATCTGACAGTATCTGGACACTCCGAGGGGCTACTTGTCTCTAGCTGGTGGAGGCCAGGGATGCTGCTAAATACTCTACAGTGTACAGGGCAGTCCCCTAGAACAAAGAATTATCTGGCCTAAAATGTCAGTAGTGTCAAGACTGAGAAACTCGCCATACAGACATCGATATGGATGAATCTTGCAAACACAGCACTGAGTGCAGACAGCAAGTTGCTTTTTTGACACACAAGCATCAAGAAAACTTGGTATGTGTTTTAGTCGTCTTGTGCTGCTCTAACAGAAATACCACCAGTGGATGGCTTTAAAAAGAGAAATCTTATTTTGTCACAGTCCAGTAAACCGTAAGTTCAAATTCAGGGTGTCTACCCCCAGGGGAAGGACTTCTATGCTGCTGCTAGAGGAAAGTCTGTCGTGGATGTTCCCCTGGACTGGAAGTGTCTGAGGCACAGATACTTCAGTCCTTTCCAAAGGATGTGCTCAGCTGGCCCTGCTTCTTGGCAGCATGAGGTCTCCAAATTTCCCGGCCAGCCTCTTTCTCTTGTATCTCAAAAGACTGCCTCAAGGCACAAAACAATCTCACGAGTCTTGCCCTACCAACGCAACTGCCACCTGTACACTCTCACTAGTATCACAGAGGCAGGATTTACAATGTGGAGGACATCACACAACACCAGGAATCCTGGTCCAGCCAGACTGCCACCCACGTGTTTGGGGGCAACATAATTCAATCCATGACAATACGTGTACACACACAATGTATACAGGTACATACGTACACACTGGACAGAATACGTACAGTCCAATGCTATTTTGTAAAAGCTCAAAATGTAAGCAAAACAAGAAGATGACATTGGTTTGGGGTTCATACATACGAGGTAAAATTATAAAGACAGTGAAAGAAATAACAATAATGTCAGAGTAGTAGTTTCCCTAGTGGAGAGGCGGCGGGAAGGGGTGAGCTTGGGAAGGACTGTACAAGACATTGCAACGCTAAGGGGAATATGACACTTCTTAGTAATTTGATGGGCCAGTTTACGGGTCTGGGTCATGGTTTCCAGCTTACAGATATTCTTTTGTTTGTATCAGATACTTCAAATTACAATTTTTAATGTATTGTAAAAGTGAGACTTTGGAAGAATATAAGCTGCTCTGTTAACTGTGTGTCTGGGAAGTAGTACATGGGGAACACGCACTCCCATTTCTGAATTCTTTTTTTTTTCTGTCACAGTGCAAAAGTGATATGCTTACAGTGGGAGGAAAAACAATCAGAAAAGAAACAAGGAACAAATATAGTACAGTCCTTTCATTCACAGGACCGTGATTCAAGATCTCAGTTTACCTAAAGCCAAATATTGCTGAATGCCATCAAGTTGATTCTGACTCAAACTGCCCCACAGGCATTCCTAGGTGGTTTCCTCTATGGGACAAAACCCTGGTGGCTTAGCGGTTAAGTGCTGTGGCTGCTGACCAGTGTTGGCAGTTTGAATCCAACAGGCACTCCTTGGAAAGTCTACGGGGCAGTTCTACTCTGTCCTATAGGGTTGCTCTGAGTCAGTTGACTCACTGGCAGCAGGTTGGTTGGTTCGTGTTAATCTTAATTTTTTTCATGGTGTTTTAAGTGAAAGTTGGCAATTTGAGTCAGTTTCTTATACAAAAACTTACACCCTTTGCCATATGACCCTAGCCACTCTCTCCACACCGTGATAGCACACTCCTTCCTTCCACCGCATATTCCCATGTCCATTTAACCAGCTCCTGTTCCTCTCTGTTCTCTTATCGCTCTTCTGGACAGCAGCTACCCAGTTAGTTTCTTGTACGTACCCAAGCCAAGAAGCACACTCTTCACCATTATCATTTTTATGTCTTATAGACTACTTCATACTTCATCTGAGGAGTTGACCTCAGACAAAGATTCTGGAGAATATGTCTTCTGGGGACCATCCAGTCTGTCAGACCATTAAGTCTAATCTTTTTACTCGAGTTTGAGTTCGGTAACCCACATTTCTCCTGCATCATCAGGGATTATATCTGAGTTTCCTGTAAAGGCACTCTTTGGTTGTGGCCGGGTACCATCTAGATCTTCAGGTCTCATGTTGATGTCATCTCTGGTTCATGTGGTCCTTTGTGTCTCTTGGGCTCATACTTGCCTTGTGTCTTTGATGCTCTTCTTTCTCCTTTGCTCCAGGTGGACTGAGATGGATTGATGCTTTTTAGATGGCTGCTTGCTGGCTTTTAAGACCACAGATGCCGCTCACCAAAGTGGGATGCAGAACATTTTAATAAACTTTTGTTAGGCCAATCAACTTAGATGTCCCCTTAAACCATGGTCCCCAGGCCCCTGACCCTGCTGCTCTGTCCCCTGGACGTGATTGGCTTTGTTTAGAATACTTCTGAGCTTTGAGTTTAGTCCATTTGTGCCAGCTTCCCCACTGTGTGTTATCTCTCTCTTCACCTAATTTAATTCTTGTCAATTTTCTAACTAGTGAATGTCCCTTTCCCTCCCATCCCCCTTATAACCATCAAAGAATGTTTTCTTCCTTGTTTAAACCAGTACTTGAGTCCTTATAATAGTGGTCTCATAGGACATTTGTCCTTTTGCAATTGACTGATTTTGCTCAGCACAATGCCTTCCAGATCATTGCAAGTTATGAAATGTTTCCCAAATCAGGGTTCTTTATCATTGTGCACTATTCTATTCTGTGACTATACCATAGTTTGTTTATCCATTCTTCTGCTGATGGGCACCCAGGTTGAGTCCATCTTCTTGCTATTGTGAACAGTGCTATGGTGACCATTGGTGTACGTGTATCTATTTGTGTAGCAGCTCTTATTTCTCCTGGTTTTAATCTCTACGGGAGCAGAGTAGCAGGGCTGAGGGTCTGGGGACCATGGTTTCAGGGGACAGAGCTGCTGGTGGGTTTAAACCACCTGTCATAGATTGAATTGTGTCCCCCCCAAAATATGTATAGCCATGTGGCTGGGCCATGATTCCCAATATTTTATGATTGTCCTCCATTTTGTCATTTTCCTGTGCTGTATGTTAAAGGGTTAGGGTGGGACTGTAAATCCCTTCATAGGATTACCTCCTTGCTCCACTGTAAATGGAGTTTCCCTGGAGTATGGCTTGTCCCACTCTTAATCCTTTCATTCTATGAGAAATAAAAGGGAAGAGAAGCAAGCAGAGAATTGGGGACCTCACACCATCAAGAAGGCAGCGCCGGGAGAAGAGTGTGTCCTTTAGACCTGAAGTTCCTGTGCCAAAATGCTCCCTGGAAAAAGACTGATGCAACACCAGACTTTCCTCCAGTGCCAGCAAGGGGGAAAGCCTTCCCCTGGAGCGGACATCCTAAATTTGGACTTGTAACCTACCGGACTGTGTAAGAATAAACCTTCCTTTGCTAAGGCCATCCACTCTGCAGCATTTCTGTTAAAGCAGCACTAGCTACTGAAACACCACCGTATCTTTTGCAATAGCTGAGTGCTTGACCATTGTCCCCCGGGGTTCCTTCTAATCCAAATATCATCACCATAATTTGTTGAATCTAAGATACCATCATTTACAAGATACACCATTATTTTATGTATCCCATAAAATTCTTATTTTATGAAGAGTGAAAGAAATGCTGCTAAACAAACTTTGACACAATTTCTATTTTATACCTCACTGAAACACTCACTTAGACACCTAGTTTTATGGCATATACTCTTGGACTTAAATAAAAAGGAAAATGTGAACAAAATAAACTGGCTAGGATATTCTCAAAGCTTCATAATGTTCTGAGTCCAACCTTCCTAAGTCACTTTTCAACCCAAGAAGCTGATGTCTGTGCTTCCCACACAGTATCACCCTCTCTGCCACCAAGAAAGTTGAGAACGCAGCATTTCTTGAAAGTGCTCATGACTGGCTCTGGGATGCCCTCCAAGTTCCCACCTCCCATTCTGCTGGTTGTTCTTACAAATAGGTATGACCAGAGGTCGTCAGACAACAAGCTGAATTCATATTCCTTCCCCACAAATAGTTCTTATGTTGTTTTTGACTGAAACATTGAGAATTTGCAGTTACCTCGTCAGGCCACCAAGGAGATCAGGCAGCACAAATGGTGAAGAGCTTGGCTGCTAACAGAAAGGTTGGTGTTCAGAATCCACCCAGCCGCTCTGCAGGGAGAAAGACCTGGTGATCTGTTTCTATAAAGATTACAGTCAAGAAAACCGTAGGGGGGGCAGTTGCACTCTGTTACATGGGGTCACCAGGAGTCAGGATCAAGCACTCAGTAGCAATCATGCCACCAGGAATAACAGCCAGGTTTCCCCATACACAGCCACTGTAACTGTATCACCATCTGGCCAACAGCAATTGTAAGATGCCATTGATTGTGGCATCTGTTTCTATTTCAGAGATGTGGAAACATATCAAGATTGATGAATTACAGAAAAATACATCTAAAATAATCCTCACAAAGTCGATGGGAGGATTCAGTGAGCCCATGGCAGAGCCTGACACATAGCAGGTGCTCAATAAATCTTCTTTCTCTTCCCCTCTGTGAAGCCAGTACAGCAATTTGTGCACCAAGGATAAGTCAAAAACCAGACCCACTGATTTCAAGTCGATTCCAACTCACAGAGATGCTATAAACAGAGTGGAACTGCCCCACAGAGTTTCCAAGGAGCGCCTGGAGGATTTGAACTGCCAACCTTCTGGTTAGCAGCCATAGCACTTAACCACTACACCGCTGAGGTTTCCTGCTCAAGAATAGCATCTGTTAAATGAACTGGTGAACTAGGTCTTCAGTCCTCTGGGGATTCTCTTAGGGACTGGACTGACCTAGCTCATCAATTCATTTTTTTACTTCAACTTTGAGCTCTGATTGAACTAAATGGTAACCTTTCATCTCCACTCAGCTCCCTGTGTGAAGTCACAAAGCAATCAGGACGGTGCTTAACTCACCCAACGAGATTCCTTTTGGTCAGCTCCATTTGGATAGCAAAGGAGAGATCTTCTGATTTTCACAGGAATCCCTAAATTCAGAGTTCCATGGAAATCTTCTGATACTTAGACACTGTCAATTAATTTAATTTTTAATATCACATAGGACAAACTGGAAAGCCCTAGAGACACAGCAGCTGCTAACCCAAAGATTGGCAGTTCCTATCTACTAGCCGCTCCTTGGAAACCCTATGGGGCAGTTCTATGCTGTCCTATAGGATCCCTATGAGTCAGAAGTGACTCAGTGGCACCTAACAACAACAACAGGACAAATCAGAAGAGTCTAAGGTTGGCTTTGGGGAGTGGGCAGCCAGCTTGTATCCTCTGCTTACAGCAAGGCAATCATAGATCTGTTTTCATGTGGGACGGATAACAGTCCCTAGTCTGGATAACAAGACCTTCCCATAGGGCTGCTGGCACCACCTTCTCCGTTGGGCCTTGTCTGGCTTGAAGGCTGAGAGGAAGAGAAAAAAGCCCACTTTCAAAGATGTGTCCTACCCAGCCCACCCCTTATTTCCCTCCATCCCTACAGCGGCCCTGTGAGGTGGCTGTTAGCATCATCCTCATTTTGACAGAGGAGGAAGCAGAAGCTCAGAGATCTTCTATCACTTGCCAAAGCTCCACTTGGTTACAAAGTTACAGGATGAAGATTTGAACCCAGGACTGTCCAAGTAGATTATCCATTCATAAAGAAAAGAGAGAAGTAATGCCTTACTCTTCCCTGCATCCTTCCAAACCAGGCCTGGGCACATAGTTCTGGATAAGCATTGTTATCAAAGATTTACTTATTGACAAAAGACATGCTTGTTGGCTATATTGTCTCAATACTTACACAAGAATTTGAAATTTAGCTGGGTTGTCTGTGTCAAATAAACTCCTCCATCAGATAAGATGCACACACACGAGTACAAATACATTGACTGAACTCAGTGGTTGTGTTGGTATCAAAAAGACATAATGTAAATATTTAAAAGAATGGAGTTCTGTGATTATTTACACTAAGCCGTTCCTGTTCTCCCTGCCCTCATCAAAAGCAGCTTTTCTCAGTTGAAAAAAAAAAAGACCAATTATTCTCTCACAAGCACATGCCGTATGGGATCCCATATACTCTGAACCTCCCCTTAGTGTGAGTGGCTGGCAGTGAGGACAAATGAATCACGCACAATGATTTACATCTCAATGTCACTATTTCACAATATGGAGCTCAGGTTACAGATTTAATCCAATGAAAAAACATGAGAAGCATGTAGAGTCAAAACACTCACTGAAGGACTTCCCAGCTACAGAAACCTGTTGAACACCTCCAGGGAAGGGTGTCCTCATTTTCCTAAAGTTTTGAAGAGCAACTGTTACAAGTCCTGATAAGGCTGGCCACATGGGAGAACATTTCCTCCTCTTGGTGGCAGCTGGCCAGTTTCGATAGCTCTGTGCCAGCTTCCCAGAGCTGTAAATGGCTTACAGTGGTTTTATCTTGACTTTATTATTGTAACTCACAACCTATAGAAGTAATAAAAAAGGAAACACGACGGGTAAAATGTGAAGCAAGGGGCAACAGGACATGACCACTTTGTAAGATGAAGTTCAAATGCATAACTGAGCAACAAACTTAATTCAAATTCCAACAGTAGGGACAAAGGTGGACTAACTGTAAAGAAAATAGAGGCATTAGAAAGGTCTACGGAAAAGAAGTCACACATTTCTTTGACTCTAGGGGAGGCCAGACAAGCAGATTCTGTTTCTCTTCCCTTTGGGATTGGGAGACTTGAATAGAATTCATGGGTGATGGAAATGATTCTCAAGGTAATTGATTGGACTAAAATATCATTTGTAGTATTCTAATAGAATGATTTTAATACAGTCACATATTTTTTAAATGAAGTGTGTTCAACCTCCATGCTGCTATATTCCTGCCCTTAAATTGCTCATAACACCCCAGATCAAAAGCCAAACCCATTTCTGTCCAGTTGATTCCGACTCACAGTGACCCTATGGGACAGAGAAGAACTGTGCAACAGAGCTTCCAAGGAGCCCCTGGTAGATTCAAACTGCTGACCCTTTAGTTAGCTGCCGTAGCACTTGACCACTATGTAACTAGGGTTTCCATTCATAGTAACCAAACCCATTGCCACTGAGTCAATTGTGACTCACAGGACCCTATAGGTCAGAGTAGAACTCCACCATAGAGTTTCTAAGGGGTTCCTGGTGGATTTGAACTGCCTAACCACTGTGCCACAAAGTTTCTATTACAGAAGACCTCTTTAAAGTTTTGAAAAGCAAAGATGTTACTCTGAGGACAAACACGTGCCTGACTCAAGCAGCATGGTATTTTCAGTCATCTTATGAATGCGTTCAAAAGCCTGAAAAGGAATAAGGAATTCTGAAGAAGAATTCAAAACTAAAACCAAACCCACAGCTATCAAGTCAATTCCAACTCACTGCAACCCTATAGGACAGCATAGAACTACCCCATAAAGTTTCCAATGGGCACCTGGTGGATTCGAACTCCTGACCTTCTGGTTAGCAGATGTAACACTTAACCATTATATCACCAGGGTTTCTGTTCATAGTACCCAAACCCACTGCTGCAGAGTCAATTCCAACTTATAGTTACCTGATAGGTCAGAGTAGAACTGCCCTGAGTGTTTCCAAGAAGCATCTGATGGATTTGAACTGCTGACCTTTTGGTTGGCAGACATAGCACTTAATCACTAATGGCACCAGGGTTTCTGTGCATAGTACAGGGAGAGCTTAATCATGAAAACAAACAGTTACAAGACAGGATGATAAGTTATAGATCACAGAGTCAAGGAGCAAAGAGCAAGGCACATGTCCTGGGAGGATGAAAAGCTGGGCAAGGACCTGAGAACCCCCAGCTGGGGCAGGCAATTTGTCCACACAAACCAGAAGTTTGACTTGCCAAGTCCAAATCCAGAGGAAGGTCATAGGGTGGATAAGACAAAGGTCTTAGAGGCAACTCATTGTTGGAGGGCAAAGTCCCAGGCCTAGGGACCCAGGGAGGTCGGACTTGATCACAAAAGGGAAGAATCAGCATCAGTTGATACACTGTCTTGCCTTTACGTAGGACCTACCTTCAGACTGTATGAACAAGTATGACAAGAGTAGTGATTAACTGAATAAAATAACTGTACCGACAGGTAAATAGAAGATCCTCCAGCTTCCTGAGTACCTCCTGCTGGCTCTGTGACCCTTGCCTGTCCCCTGAGACCTCCTCCCATGATCTAGCACCAGTGGACCCCAGAGTCATGTTCCATGCTACAGCCTGCTTCTGTTCAGTTATTCTCCCTGTGCTTGTCTGGGTGGATCAGCCAATTTAGGGGGTTAAGGATATAGTGTGGAGGGGGTTGGGGCATCCTGCTCAGTTTGAGGAAATGGAGAAAGTTTTCTCAGAGATGTTGATAAACAGGCAGATGTTCAATTGGTGGAAACAGGAAGTGAGGGAGCCATGTGTGCGAAGACAGGAAGTGTGTGAGGGACTAAGTGACGAGCTAGAGATCTGACAGATTTGGGGGTGGCGAGTCAGGTGCAGAAACCCTGGTGGCTAGTATTTAAGTGCCACAGCAGCTAACCTAAAGGTCTGACAGTTCAAAGCCACCAAGCACTTCTTGGAAACTCTATGGAGCAGTCCTACTCTGTCCTATACGGTAGCTATGAGTTAGAATCATCTTGATGGCAATTGGTTTGCTTTGGTTTTTAAGCCAGGCATGACATGGAAAACACAATCAGGGAGGCCATGAAAAGTAACTCAGTTTATTATACTAACGGCTCACAAAGACAGGCAGGTAAAACACACTATAAGGTAGGGACACATGGATTGCATGCAAGGACAAGGTATCAAGAAGCAAGAATTGTAAAAAAGAAAAAAGAATTGTAGGAGATTGCTATATATACCAAGCAGGGTAGAGTTAGGTAGGTTTCACAGGCTTCCTGGGGACCAGGCACTTTGTATAATTCTGCAGGCTCAGGAGGCCTAAGGGCTGTCTCTTGTTGTTGAATACATGCTTGGTGGCCCCTAGCATCATCTATCAGTTGGAATCCACTCGATAGCAATGGGTTATTTTACAGTAACCCAGGTATTTGACAGTCCAGTATGGAGAATGGCTGGAGTGGACTTGATCAGCTGCTCAAAAAGGAGCTGACCAGCCTCCAGCTAGAGCCTCAAAACTGGCTCAAGACAGCATTTCAAGACAATTACATCACAGAGGGACTGTGGCTACAGGTGACCCTGAGCCAGTGCGCTTGGGGCATTTGTGGGAGTGAAGATGGGATGCAAGCTCCAGGACATGGACTTTATCCTACAGGTAGAGGGACAGTCTCCTCTTCAATTAAGAAGAGGTAGTTCTGAGCCTCAGGTTCCAAGGAGTTCTCCCTGTCCCTCATGGATTGAATTGCATCCCCCAAATTCACGTTTTAAATTCTAAATCCTGTACCTGTAGATGGAGCCCAGGTGGCGCAGTGGTTAAGAGGTTGGCTGCTCATCAAAAGGTTGACAGTTCCAGTCTACAAGCCGCTCCTTGTGGAAACCCTATGGAGCAGCACCACTCTGTTCTATAGGGTCATTATAAGTGACAATTGACTCAGGGCAATGGGTTTGGGTTTTTTGGAGGGGGATAATCTTACAGGGAATCCAATTTTATAAATAGGGTTGTTTTTGTTATGTTAGTGAGGCAGTTTCAGTGTAGGGTATGGCTTTTGAGATGATTTTTGAGACATAAAAGGAGCAAAGGAGATATAGAAACAAGAAAGCAGAACGGCAGAAACACAGATGGTGAGTGGCCTTCTCCAGGGACCACCAAAAAGATTGCTAGAGAAACTGAGACAAAAATTTTCCCCTGAGTGAATGGAGAAAGCCTTCCCCTAGAACTAATGCCCTGAATCCAGACTTCTAGCCTTTGAAACTGTGAGAAAATAAATTTCTGTTCATTAAAAGCCACCCCTTTGACTTATTTCTGTTATAACACTACTTGGAACTTAAGACACTCCCTTACCAGCTCACTTCTGAAGCTGACAGCCACCATGATCTTTCCTTGCTGTGTCCTAGAGAACTACCTCCCAAGAGGCTGAAGTCAGGTTGTTTGCAGTAGTTTCAGCAGCTCAGTGCTGAGTAGGACCACAGAGAAGCTGGGCCTGTCAGTGTGCCCAGAGGTGAGGGAAATCATGTTAAACACTCTTGACATAAGTGAAGCCATCTTGGATGCTGAACCGTTACTTCAACTCTGTGTAACCTCCTGTGACGTTTGTGTACTGTAACCTAAAGGCGATCTGGAAATACTTCCAAGCCCTTGGCCCGAACATGTGAAACAGTGTATGACCGAAGCTGTGCCCAACTAACTTAGTTACTATATGTTTTAGTTCCTTGTATGCCCAGTTACCAAAAGAGTATAAATACTCTAATAAACTTTTGCTCTGGGCTCTCGGCTGGAGATAGCCGTTAGTCCGCTGATCCCAAACTGTTTCATGTCTGTCTTCTCTTTGGTCTCGGCACTGCCTCTCCTCCACCCGTGTTCGTCGGAGTAATCTCTGATCTCTGACATCTGGCGCCCGAATGTGGGGCCGGAGGAGGACTTCCCACTTGTTTTACAGGTTTCAGCGGACCAGCCCCGCAGTGGAACGCCATGACTCCCCGAGCTTCATTCCGGAGAAGAATTCCTGAATATGCACCCTACTGCGCTGGTAAAGGTTCATAAGCTCAGGATAAGTATCAGGGTCACAATGGGTGATGATTTATAAGTTTATGTGCCAGAGGAACAAAATTTAGGCCCTCTTGTCTTACTAAAATAGAGCTGTATCTCGCCTGCGGCAGGCATAATTAAGGAGAGTGTATCAGGGTAATTATGGGAGGTAATTTGTCTGTTTCTCTCTCTTGGAAACTCACGTTCTTTCAGATTTCTGTAATCTTTAGGGCTACAATGGAGCCTCTACAATCAGAGGAGAAGTTAAAAAATGGAAGGGAAGGAAAGAGCGAGGGGAGCGACTGGCCATCGCCACCTTCGTCCTCTCCTCCACCTTCTCCTGTTCCCTCTAAGAGCTTAAAGCTAGAGGAGAACGAGAGGGATGACCGGCCATCGCCACCTTCGTCCTCTCCTCCGCCTTCTCCTAACAGTTTAAAGCTGATCTCAGAACCTGAAGAAACAAAACCTTCTCCCCACATTAGTTTATTTTTTCACCATTTAGGTTGTCTTGGGATTTGTAATGAATTATGAGACCACTGGGCCTCAGCAGCTGAAATTGTGCAGATTTGTGGGATTTTAGAGAATTTAGAGTGGGGGGTAGACATCAGGGTAGAACCTATGCTATCAGAGGACAGTGGAGAGCGAGAAGGATCCCTCGTCTACTCCTCCCTCCTCAACACCATTTAAGAGGAGTTAGAAAGTAGAAAGAAGCTGGGAGGTGAGGGGAGCGCCTGGTCATCGCTACTTTCACCTATTCCCAAAGAGAGCAAGAGAGGCGACTGACCATCGCCGCTCCCATCTACTCTTTTATTTTTGATGTCATCGTCTGAGGAAGAACCAAAAAGTAATGAAGAATCAGAGAGCGGGGAGGGAGAGGGAGACGGACAGCCGCTGCCACCTTCTCCTGCTCTTCCATCTTCTCCTATTCCCTCTAAGAAAGTAAGGCTAAGTACTCCTCTAAAGGAATTAACACCAAGTACTCCTCTACTTTTCTCTATCTTTTCTGAGCTTTAGAAAAATAAAAAATCTTTTGGGATCAGATCAGACAGATAAATTACAGAATTAACAACAAACTGCAGAAGTCAAATATTAAAAAGATAACTGATGAACTTTTCATGGAAATAACTAAATTACAAGAACAAATTAGAATCAATTACTACAGATTCCGATCTGAGGAGAAAAAGTCCACCTAAAACAAAAAATTAGAGCTATTCAAACTAAGAAAAATTGTCAGCTTTACAAGCTTTGGTATTTGAACAACTAGAACAAAAGTATATAAAGTCTTTCCTTTTACGCTTAATAATTGGAAAATGTTAACAGGTCCGGAAATATGGTTTTTTCTAAAACTGCTGGAAAGTGTTGATTGGTTACAACCCACCAATTTAGTTTATCATTTTTATTAAATAAAAAAGGGGGAGACGTCTACCCCCCTACTCTAAATTCTCTAAATTCAATTTTTAAGTATATAATTCAATTTTTAAGTATATCCAACAAATCTTCACATTTTCAGCAGATGAGGCCCGGTGGTCTCATGATTCTTCAAATATCCAGAAACAATCTAAATGGTGGAAAACTATTAACTATGGGGAGAAGGTTTTGCTTATGTTTCCTCAGGTTCTAAGATCAGCCTTAGGTAGAATCCATCACGAAGAATTCACCCCAGACATGGAGATGGCGGAGATGAAGATAATGAAGGCTCCGGTAACAGCCATTCACACACACAAGACTCACCTACTGGCTTCAGGACAGAAAAGAACAACGCAGAAGACGAAGATCTTGCCCCCTAATGTTAATAATTCTTTGTTTGTCTCCTTTCCCTTTAACATTAATTATGACCACAGTTAATTTGACTATGATGTATGGGTGTTGGATTTCTTATTTGTTGTTTAATGCCTCTTGTAAGGACTATATGAAGGTTGCTGATTCTACTTTACAAGTTTAAGATTGTCTCCCTGAGTTAAAATACTTACGTTCTGGCCGAGTGGAGGTTGGTACCTCTAGGGAACTGATGTCATGTATTCAATTAAGAAAGAAGTTGATTTCTCCAAAGCCCAGAATGGGTGATAAAAGAGACATAATGTCTCTGCTTATTGCCTCATGATCCCTAGAGCTCGGCTGGTCAGTCAGTGATGGGTAAGACCACTCAAGGAGGGGCGACCTAAGTTAGGCGCAGTCACCAAGGGATCATCAAGAAAAGGGGCTGGCGAGCCAGAGACGGGTAAGACTCCTCGTGGGAGGAGCAACCTAAGACAGGCCCAGTCACCGAGAGGCTATTTGAGAAGCAAGAAGGTTTCTTGCCCTGTGATTACATTGGAAAATCAAATAACAGAAACATGACAGACAGTTGCCCTGGCCATAAGAACTTGTTCTCTGGTGTTGCTGATTTCACCAGACACTTCAGCTTCATTTTTATTAAATAAAAAAGGGGGAAATGCGGATAATCATGTTAAACTCTCTTGACATAAGTGAAGCCATCTTGGATGCTGAACCATTACTTCAACTCTGTGTAACCTCTTGTACTGTTTGTGTACTGTAACCTAGAGGCAATCTGGGAATACTTCCAAGCCCTTGGCCCAAACATGTGAAACAATGTATGACCGAAGCTGTGCCCTTTAGTTCCTTGTATGCCCAGTTACCAAAAGAGTATAAATACTCTAATAAACTTTTGCTCTGGGCTCTCGGCTGGTGATAGCCATTAGCCCCCGATCCCAAACTGTTTCATGTCTGTCTTTTCTTTGGTCTCGGCGCTGCCTCTCCTCCACCCATGTTCGTCGGAATAATCTCTGATCTCCGACACAGAGGGGTGCAGAAGTCACCAGCACCTGGCAACGTCACCAGAGAGGCCTCAGGAGGCAAAAGAGTCCCACTCATCAGAGTCCTAGTATACCACCAATTCTCTAGGCCTGGACCTTTGACCTCTTAGGCAATTGAGTGCCACAAAGTCTGAAACTGCCCACAGGATAGTTTTTACGTGCCCCTTGTAGCAACGGGTAACATCCTCACATTAAATGAGTGCTAGCCTCCTAGAGACACAGCTTGTTTGTCCTCAGTCTAACTCTTCAGGAAAGTGCTGAATCCCAGGTCGGCAGTTCAAATCCACCAGGCACTCCTTGGATACTCTATGGGACAATGCTACTCTGTCTATAAGGTCACTATGAGTCAGAATTGACTTGATGGCAGTGGGTTTTGTTTGGGTTTCATCAAAAGTATAAACATCATCTGAGAGTTCAGTAGAACTTCCTCCCTTCTATCACAAATAAAATCACTTGTAACACTGCTTTCTGTTGCTCCAAGCTTCAGGGTCTCCGACCACTGTCCCTGTGAGGGAGATGGGGAAGTGGAGACTCAGAGACATTAAGTCCCACCGTTTGTGAAGCTGACTTTCAGACCCTGCAGAGACCCACTGCTCCACGTTCTTTCACCTTCCAGCCGAGGACTGCTGTGCAGAAGGCTTGGGGCTCCAGTTAAACATTCGCTTGTCAGGTTGGTGAGTTTAATAACCTTATAATTTAATGTCATTCTTAAAAACAACACCTCATGGAGATGAGGAGTCTGGGGAGGAAGAGTTCGTGATAATATTATTTTTCATTTATAGGGCTCTCAATTTTCCCAAACATTTTACAGTTTCAGCTGAGCTGAATCATCCATCCCTCCACTGAGGAAGTTGGAATATTTATCACCTTGACTCCTTCAGGGGATTATAGCCAAAATCAGTCAGGTTCAACCTTGGCAGCCCAACTTCCAAGGCTAATAACAATCCACAAGGGTAGATTAGAAAGGAGGGGGATCGTGTGGCTGAGACCCTCCAGTATCACACTCTCCTCCCTGATACCCAGCTCTCAGGGGCCACCCATAGCTTTAATCATGGTCCCCTCACAAGCAAAATGCTTTCTCCAAATAAGAGGGTTAGTGCACTTCTAGCCTTCCATCCATCCCTTTATTCTCCAAAACACTGTGAGACGCTAACCAAACCCACTGCTGTCGAGCATATTCTGGCTCACAGCGACCCTATAGGACAGAGTAGAACTGTCCCATAGAGTTTCCAGGGAGCTTCTGGTAGCTTTGAACTGACAGCCTTTTGATTAGCCTCTGTGGCTCTTAACCACTATGCCAGTAGGGACTCCATGCTAAACTGAAGGAGTAGGTAACCAGGGACAATCTTAAAGGGTAGTGGAAAAAGTTTTTAGCTTGCATGACATTAAACCTTGTTACTCGTAAAATGTGTATTGGTACCTGCAGATATAACTCTGTTTGGAAATGAGTTTTCTTTGTTATATTAAATACATCATATCCAAGCAGGGTGGATCCTAAATTTAATCCTAAATTTAATCACTACATTAAAAGCCGGTGGTTAAAAAGTGGTTAAAAGCTTGGCTGCCAACCAGCAGGTCAGCAGTTTGAATCCGCCAGCTGCACCTTGGAAACCCTATGGGGCAATTCCACTCTGTCCTACAGGGTTGCTATGAGCCAGAATCAATGTGATGGAAATGGATTTGTTTTTTGTTTTTGGGGGGGTTGAGTTATGAAAAGAGCAGAGTAGACACAGAGACACATACAGGGGAATAAAGATGCCACATAAGGATGGCCAAGCTGGCACTTTCAACAAAGAAGGACCTGCTTTGGACTTCTAGCCTCCAAAAAAAAATCTGTCCTTTAAAGCCACCTTCTTGTGGTACTTCTGTCACAGCAGTACTTAACCAAGACACAGGCTAAGTGTGGCTTTTTTTTTTTTTTTTTTTTTTTTTGTATTTTAAAAGGAGAGCACCAAGAAGTTAAACTCCTTATAGGGGTCCATCTTTGGGTACCACTAGTCCCTAGGGCTGCCAAACCACGAAACTCCAGCCCTATCTGGGGTCTTACTAATCTGCACTAGGCTGCTAACTGAAAGGTCAGTGGATCAAACCCACCCTTTGGTACATGGGAGAAAGATGTAGTAGCCTGCATCCATAAAGATTTCAGCCTTGAAAACCCTATGGAGCAGTTCTACTCTGCCCTACAGGGTCACTATGAGTTGGAATCAACTCGATGGCAGTGTATAACTGGTCCTTCAAGCAGAAAGTTTTCTCCTTTTGCTGCCTTGTTGCAGATTTGACTTACAAATCTTTCTACTTCTGCCTTGTAAATCTGCTCCCAGTCTTCAGGAAGCCCCGCCTTCAAATCGTAGTTTGGCCTCCCCGCGGACCATTCCCTACCGTCTGTGGAGCGCAGTTCCTGAAGTTGTTACTTTGTCTGAAACGATGATATCTATAGAGTCAGCAGGACAGAATCCAGAGGGTCCCACAGAACAGTCAGAAAGGCTGTGGAGCACCTTTCTAGTCTCCTCTGGAACCCCCCATCACCACTACCCCATGACTAACAGGGGTGCTTCTTTATTTTCCTGACTAAACAGTGAGTAATTGTTAAGTCAAGGAGTCCTGGGTTAACAGCATTCGATACCACCTGAAAGGCTGGCAAGTTCAAACCCACCCAGAGCTGCCTCGGAAGAGAAACCTGGCAACCTGCTTCCTAAAGGCCTTTGCCTTGAAAAGCCCATGAAGCAGTTCTATGGTGCACACACGGGGGCTGCCATGAGTCGGACCTGGCTCCATGGCAACTGACAACAACAACAACAGTTTTCAGTCTATAGACCTAAAGCTAAACAAAGCCTGCAAACATTTTCTGTTGGGCCAGTGCTGTCTTTCTTAAAATGTTCTGGAAGTTGAACTCTCCTACAGAGGAGATACCCTCTCAAACAGCCCTAGTTCCCACTGTTCTCTGCTGCCCTACACCCAGGTTGATTTACTTATTTATATTACTGTTTTGCCACCAATGGTTTAGGGGTCAAATGCTATGTCTGCTAACCAAAAGGTTGACAGTTCAAATCCACCAGGTGCTTCTTGGAAACCCCGTGGGGCAGTTCTACTCTGTCCTACAGTGTCACTGAGTCAGAATCAACTTGGCGACAGTGGGTTTGTTTTTCTCGGATTTTGTCCCTGTAGGCAACCAGATTTGCAGCCACTTTTCAGAACCTGCAAGGGAGAACCATTTTTCTAATTGTCCCTAATTTGCAAATCTGCTTCTCTTTCAGTAGAAGCAGTATTTCACATTATTGGAAGCTTGTGTTTGATCTTTTCTTTGAATTCCCATCCTTCTTTCAAACGGAAACCCTGGTGGTGTAGTGATGAATTGCTACGTCCACTAAGCAAAAGGTTAGCAGTTCAAATCCTCCAGGCACTCCTTGGGAACTCTATGGAGCAGTTCTGCTCTGTCTTACAGAGCCACTGTGAATGGGAATTGACTCACCACCAGTGGGTTTTTCTTTTAAATAGGCTTCCTTGGCCCTCTTAGACTTTAAAAAAAATTTTATTACCAGAATTTTCTCGTAAAGGCTGTTCTAACTATAGAAACACACCCAGGGTCAAAGCTTTGTAACCACCTCTGCAGATGGGGATGGGATGGTGGGGAAAGACAGGCAACATCCTGTCCCCATAGCCCAGCGAGGAGGAAGAAGGCCCTGACTTAGGCCTGGTGCCCGTCTTCAGCAGTACTCTTCTCTTCAGAACTGAGAGCCCAAAAGAAGAGTTGCTGCTGAATCCATTCACTGGTTCACTGACAGCTGGGATAGCAAAGGCTCAGCTGACAAATTTAATTGCAGCAACAGATTCAGATTGGGTAACCAGAGGTTCCAAAAGTGGCAATGTGAGCCACTGTCCATCCCACACTCTTTTTCCATCCCACACTCTTTTTCCGTTCCACACACTCGATCCCAGAGCCCTGGCAGACATGACTAAACAATCCCAGCACTCTTTCTCACCCAGCTGGGCGGCTATGGCCTCACAAGCGTTCTCAGTCTATCACTCTCAGCGGCCACCACTGCTGGATGGAAGCTGACAATTCTGGTGAAACCTCTTTCCTTTTGGTGTAATGGGAAGCTCACTTGACAGCTAATCGAAAGACCTGGGTTCTGGTTTCAGTGCCACCACTGACTCACTGGAATACCTGGGCTTTGGGTGAGGTTGTTTACCTCTGTCGACCTTGTTTCTTCATCTGTTAAATCAGGTGGTTGGGCAGGTAGTTGATTGGTTTCCAGCCCCACGTCAAGGCTAAATAAGCTGATAGTTTTGTGGAGGACACCTGGAGAAAGTCAGAAAAGGAAGGGGTCCCCAGGGTAGCTGTAGTTTTGAAAAGACTCTAAAGTTGGTAGAACTTATGCCAAAGCCGACGGCCACTTTTAGGTAACCAGGTGACATTCCAAGCAGGTGTAATCAGCAGAGGCTTGGAGGTGACAATGTACTGAACTGAGAGATGGCCCACAAGTTAACAGTGATTTCATAAATTCCTGTGCCAAATGTTTATGTTACTTTCTCCATAAACATTTCCTGCATCCTACCACATACTGTGCGAGCAGGGTCAGCTTACCAGTAAACAAGGGACACATAGGCTTACATTAAGAAAGGTATGCATGGGCTTGTGTTTACTTACTAATCTATGGTGCACAATGTCACATGAGTCATGGAACACAGGTGAACTTGTGTACCATGGGTTAGTAAGGAAGAACAGGTAAGTTTGTACATACCTTGCTCACTGAGTAATCCATCCCTGCCAATACGAGTGGGCTCAGATGGGATACACAGAAGGGAGCTCCGCACAGAGCAGGTGATGGAGTAGAGGGCAGAGCTAGAGCTCTACCAAAAGACCACACTTGATGGTCCTTCTTGGGCCCCCCCAAACTACATCCAGCACTGGGGCCAACTCCCCAAAGACTGACCTCGACCATACAAAACATAGAGTGATACTGAAGGCAAATGGACCTCTAAAAATGTACACGGGGTTGTCTGAGGGACACTTTGCTGGAGCTGAGTTGATTGGGTGAGGGGGGCTAGACCTTTATCAAAAGGTCACGAAAGGTCCAAACAAAAGGGGAAGTATGCTGTCACATGGGTGGGTGGTGGGTGGACATCAGGAATAGAATCGAGGTGAAAGTTTTGGGTGTTATGTGGCAATGTCTATTGATGTTGTCGGTTTTGAGTGTTGTGGAGTTGATTCCAACTCATGGCAATCCTATGTGACAGAGTAGAACTGTCCCATAAGGTTTTCCAGACTGTAATCTTGACAGAAGCCAGTTGCCAGGTGTTTCTTCCACAGAGCTCTTGGGTGGGTTCAAACTGCCAACCTTTGGGTTAGCAGCTGAACACTTAGCCTTCACATCACTGGGTTTCTGTCTCTTTATCCATTAAAAAGAAAGTAAAAATTGTGTGGTGAGTTGATTCTGACTCACAGTGACCCATGTTGAAATATAAATATAACTGGAGTCACCTTGCCCTCTGGCCCTTTGGAGGGGGCAAGGAGATGCACTTTAACAGTTGAGTAAACATGGGCAAGTTATCCAGCTTCTCTGGATAACTTGTTGAGTCAATTCCAACTCATAGTAACCCTACAGCACAAAGTAGAACTGCCAGATAGAGTTGGTCTTTGTGTGTGTGTGTGTGAATTAAGAGCCATTTTACAGCCTATATCATGGTACCACCAGAGTTTCCTCCATGTGGTAGGCACTCTGTAAACTGAAAAGTCCTGCAAAGATTTTGTTTATCAGTATGAATCCTAATAATATTACCAGTACAAGAAGGTGTTGATGACGGAGTTTCAGGTAAAGACCCTCAAGTGACAGAAGACCCTTAAAGCTCTTGGAACTCAATTTATCAGAGTAAAGTCAACTTTGACTTTTGCACCCTGATCCATCACTTTCAACGTTTTGACCTGGTTTAGGCTTCCCTTCTAGAAGCTCGTGGAAATATTTCCTGACTATAATTACAGACAAGGTGCAGGCACTCTGTTGTAAGAAGGGATGGTAGGAAAGAGACAATTAACCAAAGCACATACCGTAATTGAAGGGTTTGGATAAATATATCTGGTGGTAGATGAGGCTCCTGCCTATTGAGTACTGTTCCTAGTATCTGGAGGAAAAACTGGGATCTGCTTCATTTAGACCAGAAGAGGCAGAGCACTTTATCATTAAGGCTCTTGTCAAGAGTGAGGTGCATCTGAATGCGGGAGACGGGGACTTCTGGGTGCCTCCTGCCATCTCGGTCAACAGACTCCCTTCCCTCCACTGGAGTCTTTCCATACTGCTGCTGCTGGTGGCCCCAGTTAAAACATCTGCTAATCATAAGATTGGAAGGGACACCAGAGTAGAGACAGCATGACTCCTGTCGCCAAGCAGAACAATGACAAGTTCAAAAATAGTAGTATCTACAAGTAGAAAAACAATAAACATATAATTTCCAGGTAATTACTATCATATAACTAGCTTTCTGCTTTTATATTCCCCGGCGGAAATTGGGTGGGGAGCAACTGTACCGTGGCTTTAATACGGGTCCGTTCTGGAGAAAAATGAGACTTTTTTTTTCTCTAACAAAAATTGAGGGCTGGAGCAAGTTCTTGGGTGACATAGAAAGGGCTCTGAACTTACAGAGTCTGAAATTCTGTTTTTTATGCTAGCTGTGCTTAAACCTGTCACATAGCCACTTCTCAAGTCCTCAGTGTCCTTCTAATTTGTAAAGTGATGGTGTTGGACTAAATCATGCATTTTCATTACACCTAAAACCCAAGAAACCCAAACAAGCCCTTTGCTGTCAAGGTGATTCCAACTTGTAGTGACATTATAAGACAGGCTAGAACTGCCCATTACAGTTTCCAAAGCACACCTGGTGAATTTGATCTCCCAGTCTTTTGGTTAGCTGCTGAAGCTCTCAACCACTGTGCCATCAGGATTTCCCATTATGCCAAGCGGCAAAAATTGGTTCAGGGATCACGGGCGAGAAATTTTGTGTTACGGCAGCTTGTGGCCCTTCAGAACTCAACACTACCAGACAAGATCTATTCTCTAGTATTTAATTTCTCTCACTGGATCTTTTTGGGTATCCAATGAACAGCCGTGACAGTGAGATCGTGGAAGATATACCAAAACGCAAGCAAAATCAGTGTTACACATCCGAGGTCTCAAAAGCTTGCCAACTATTGGTCTCCACGCTGCTGGAGATAAAAAGAAAGAAGGAAACCAAAGACTCAAAGAAGAAGCTAGTTCGCAGAACCAACGATCTGTGTAAACAACAATATCATCTATCTTAAGACAGGAAGAACTAGGTGGTACCCAGCTACGGTACCCAGCTACTATTGCCAATCGTTTCCACCAAGGACTCTACAAATGATCCCAGATAGAATGGGAGAAAAATGTAGAACAAAAATCAAATTCCTAAAAACACCAGACTTACCGGGCCTGTGGAGATTAGAGAACTTCCAAAACTATCATTGTGAGATATTCTTTAAAACTGGAACTTAAACCACTTCTAGAGGTCACCTTTCAGCTAAGTGGCTGATTGGCCCCAAGTAAATAGTATCACCCATGAGTTATGTGCTTCTCAAAATAATCATCTAGATGAAACCAAATGAATAGTATGTACCTGAGACCAAAAATGAGAAGGCAACGGGGTGATAGGGAAGCTAGATTAATGGGAACAGAACAAGCAAAATGGGAATAATGACAATGCTGATATCTTGTGAAGAATGTAAACAATGTCACTGAACAGTATTAAAAAAAAAAAAAAACACTGTTGTGAAGCCCATTCCAACTACAGCGATGCTATAGTGGAGATTGCTAAATGAGAACCTAATTTCTTGTGTAAACTTTCACCAAAACACAACAAGATACTTTCAAAAGAAAAAGGATCACTGTTACAAAATTGTGGTGAAGAGAGACACTGTGGTCGGAGAACTTTTTCTCCACCAGCTGCTTGATCAGGAAGTTAGTCCTATCACATGGTAAGAGGTAGCTTGTGCCTGACTGTTACTGATCACCGTTGGCTACCTTGTGGGTATAGCTGATGTTCAATTCTCAGTGCTTTGTATGTAACTTGGTCTTTGAAAATGAAACAAAAGCAGTTTATATTTTATTATTGAATTCTACTGAAGTCATTCAACCTACCAATATTTATGTCAAATGCTGAAAAAAGATGTCAACAATATCTGAATGTATATTGTCTTCATTATCTAGTGCAGCTGTAACGGAAGTCCCACAAGTGGATGGCTTCAACAGACAGAGAAGTTTATCACCTCACAGCTTAGGAGGCTAGAAGTCCGAATTCAGGACACTGGCTCTGCAGAAAGGCTCTCTCTCTGTCCACTCTGGGAAAGGTTCTGGTCTCTTTTCAGCTTCTGTTCCTAGGTTCCTTGGTGATTGGGTGGCATGCATTTTCCTCTCTTTTCACACTTGCTGTTGGCTTGTTTAATCTGTTCTTTTACATCTCAGAAGACATTGACTTAAAATACAGCCTACATTCATACTGCGTCATTAACATAACAAAGAAAACTCATTCCTAAACGGGATTATAACCACAGGTGTGCCCAAACCAAAGCCAAACCCATTGCCAAGGAGTGGATTCCAACTCATAGTGACCCCATAGGACAGAACAGTACTGCCCCGTAGGGCTTCCAAGGAGCAGCTGGTGGATTCAAACTGCTGACCTTTGGTTAGCAGCTGAACTCTTAACCACTGTGACACTAGGGCTGTACCATTGGATACAGGGGTTAGGACTTTACAACCCATACTTTCAGGGGACAGGATTCAATCCATAACAAATATGTAGTCATTCATACGTCTATAACCCAAAACTAAACCAAACCCAGTACCATCGAGTAGATTCCAGCTCATAGTGATGCTATAGGTCACAGTAGAACTGCTCAGTAGAGTCTCCAAAGAGTGCCTGGAAGATTTGAACTGCTGACCCTTTGGTTAGCAGATGTAGCAATTAACCATTATATCTATAGCTATATATAATTATATCTACCTGTAGAGGGAATGTAAGTATGTAATACATCTACAATATTAAAATTTCATGGCAAGGAATTAGAAAAAGTGTCTAAAAAGGCTCTTTGGGAAGGTGATAGTTACAAATATTAATAATAAAGGTTGAGACCCACTGCCCAAAATGATTCCAAGAGTTCTATGACATTCTGTAGGTCCATGACAGAGGATTGTTATATAGATCGGTAATCTTTCAGCTCCTCACTGTTACTTCTTGTCTTGTGGATTTGGGAAAAGTTCTTTAACTGCACTGAGCCTTGAGGAATGCAAGTATGTGTAAATAAATAGTAGTATCTTCCTTCCAGGGGAAGAGAAGTAAACCAGTTTGACCGGTGTCTTAATTTGCATGCTTCTGAAAGCAGAGCCTGAGACAAGGCCTTAAGAGCAGTTAGTTTTGGTGGGGTGCGATCTCAGGAAGCAGAGGTGAAGGAAGAAGGGGAAGGAGGAAGAGCCAGTAGAGGGTGTGACACTGAGTTGTTATTGCTGTGGGCAGGTGGGGCTCAGTCCTTCTGGGGAACCTCGGAGGAACTGTGTAGACGGCATCTCAGAATTGTTCGTTTGAAAGATGGGAAGCTGGGGACATTTAACTACAGATTTATATTACCCATTGGTTGAGAGCTATCCCTGGGAATGTTGATGCTGCTGTGTTTTCAGGCTGCCCTGTAGTTAGGCTGAAGGAGCTTCTGCAGCTTTGAAGAAAGACTCCAAGTGTGAAAAAAGGGCCCGATGCCTGAGGTGGGGTATTGTCAGTATGCGCAGAAACATCTATCAAGCTATAGCTGCAGTAATGGCACAAGACACAAGGAGCCTTTGCCACACCAGAACACACAGTAGTCCTGATCGTAGCACCATCTCTCCATCCAACCATCCACGCCTCTATGCACCCATCCATTCATCTATCCACCACCCATCCACCCACTGATCCCTCCATCCACCTATCCTTGATACTCTTTCCTATTGTAAAAAAAGAACTTTAGGTTTAAGACCCTAGTCAAGTCCTCAGAAACTCTGGTGCTGTACTGGTTAAGAGCGATGGGGGCCAACCAAAAGGCCAGCAATTCAAATCCTCTTTGGAAACTCTATGAGGCAGTTTTACTCTGTCCTATAGGGTTGCTACGAGTCAGAACCAGTGCAACAGCAATGTCTCAGTCAAGTCTTCTGTTTTTCTCGAGTTTTCTTCTCTGGGGAAAAAAAAAGATCTGGTTTCATGGTCCCTTGCCAGCCTTGGGTGCCGAAGTTTAATAGGAACAAGAATTGAAAGACAGGCAGAATGAAGACCGGGAGCAGCCCACTGCAGTTGGAGAAGAGAGGTGAGGATGGGTCTGAGACGGGCTGGTTGTCCACAGAGGCAGGACCCTGGGACTGGTCCCTCACTCCAGAATCTGGTCCTCAGCATCAGAGCCTCAGACAGGTGGTTATTGGACTTGAATGTGACTGAGTCCTGGACATGAATCTGAGAGTACATGAAGGGCTGTGGCAGGGGCCCTGGTTCAGAATCCCCACATTCATCGGATACACAAAAGGCCAATTTATTAATTTTCAATAAACTTTAACTGTCGACAGAATCAGACTTACACAGAACAATCACCAGGCAAATTTTCTGGGCATCAAGTACCAACAACCATAAGGCCATTTGCGGAGCCTGGAATCACATCCCCTGGAAGGAGCAGATGGCCTTTGTAGCAGGTACCACCGAGCTATAACAGCCCACACGTCCACTCTTCTTTAAGGGTAGGTTTACAGGGGGACTTACAGTGAGTCCTTCTTCTCCCCTGGACACTGATGGGGACACATGGCTGAATCTTGCTCACTGAGCTTCTTTCTGTCACCTCATCTAACCATACTCATTGAGGATCCATACCACACTGGGACTGAGTACAATGCCATCAATTTTCAAATGAGCCTCATTTCCTTAACTGAAATCCCACTCGAGTTCTGCTCTCCAGGGACGACATCAATGCGCTGTGGCTGGAGTCCTGGGTGCACTCAGCTCAGTCATTTACCTACCAACAGTTGCTGTACACAGGCTGGTGGCCTTCTTCACAAGTTTGGTTCTCTAGTTTCAGTCTCAGTGAGTATGCTGGCTAGTCCCCTTCTCCTAATGTACACCTCAGACAGACCTCTTCTCTGTCCTGCTTCATTCCCCAAAGTCTTACTTCTTGAATGCACCTTCCAGACTCCTGTGCTGGTTCACTTCTCGTTAGACTTACCAGAAAAGACAACAACAGAAAATTGAGAACAGGAAGAAAGAGGTCAGATTTTTAATTCCTCTCTGTTGCAGACTGAATTGTGTCCTTCCAAAATATGTATCAACTTGGCTAGTCCATGATTCCCAGTATTGTGTGGTTGTCCACTATTTTGTGATCTGATGTGATCATCCTATATGTTGTAAATCCTAACTTCTATGATATTAATAAGGCAGGATTGGAGGCAGTTATGTTAAAGAGATGGGACACAATCTACAGAATTAGGTTGTAACTTGAGACAACCCTTTTGAGAGTAAAAAAAAAAGAGCCCAGTAGAGAGGAGAAGAACTGCATTACCAACAAACAAGAAGAGTCAGGAGCAGAGCTTATCCTTTGGAATGGGAGTCTCTGTGCTGTGAAGCTCCTGGACCAAGGGAAGATTGAGGACAAGGATCTTTCCCCAGAGCTAACGGAGAGAGAAAGACTTCCTTTAGAGATGATGCCCTAAGGTCAGACTTCTGTTGTGTTGTTAGGTACCACTGAGTCAGTTTCCAACTACAGCGCCCCTGTGCACAACAGAAGGAAACCCTGCCCGGCCCTGTAGCACACCCACAATTGTCACCATGCTTGTGCCCGTTGTTGTAGCCACTGTGTCAATCCATCACGCTGAGGGTCTTCCTCTTTCTCTCTGACCCTCTACTCTACCAAGCACGATGTCTGTTTCCATGGACTGTTTCCTCCTGGCAACACATCCAAAGTATGTGAGACACAGTGTCACCATCCTTGCTTTTAAGAAGCACTCTGGTAGCGCAGACTTCTTAGCCTCCACGTACTGTGAGAGAATCAATTTCTACTCATTAAAGCCATTCACATGTGGTATTTCTGTTACAGCAGCACTGGGTGACTAAGACACCTTCTTTTCTCCTACTGTGCTGGCCTGTCTTTGCAGTGGCTGTTTGTCCCCATTACTACAGCTCCTGACCAGCGTCCCTTCTCCCGCTGCATCCAGCCATTATTGGCCTCCAGTAACACTATTTAACTCGTTTTCTCCCTCAGGCCTGAGGATGGCAACAGCTTTCCTCCCTGCCCTGGAAGCTAGTCTCTAAGGCCCTGGAATCTCTTCTTGGTTCCCTGAAGTCTACCCACATCTGTATGAAGTCTTCTTTTAAGTGTCTTTATTTGGTCCATCCGATGTGAATTCTGCGTTGGTCATGATCCTGACTATCACAGAAAGTATCCGTATTCTCAAGACACCCGTAATAGTTTCCCAGATCTAGATAAGACAGGTTTTATGTTTTTTTATGTGATAACACATGTTAGAGTATGTGCAAAAGCAACTGACACTGACGGGTCTGGAAACACTGGACAAGTAAAACGTGTGTCAAGAAAAGTTTCAGCTAGACAATAGCACATAATGGAAGAGACACTTAATTATGACCATCAGTGACCTTCTCAGTCACAAGCCAGGAGGGGGTGCTTTCCCTTAAGGTAATTCAGTCATATTTCACTTCATGAAAAAATAAAGATCTCAGGTTTAGAAATTAAATAGCCTATCCAATTTTAACACTCAATCATAAATATTAATGTCATTAATTTTTAATGTTCTAATGAGGCATCAGGTACTTTAAAGTTAGAGATTAAAAAAATATATTGAGCCTCTAAAAATTTATTTTTTAAAAAAAGAACACCGGTGAAAATGAATCTCAGCCAAGTTACCTTGTATGTGGTCATCACGCATCTGTCTGTGGAGGCCGGCAGGTTGCTGTGATGCTGAACAGGTTCCAGTAGAGTGTCCAGGCTAAGAGAGACCAGGAAGAAAGGCCTGGCGATTTACTTTCAAAAGTCAGTCAATGAAAACTCTATGGATCACTACGGTCAGGTCCACAATGGATCATGGGAATGGTGCAGGACCGGGCAGTGTTTAGTTCCACTGTACATGGGGTCACCAAGAGTTGGGGGTAGCCACCACCAACAACAACCATAACAACAAATGTTTCATGATCCCATGGAGACTGGCTCCACCCATTCAGGTGTCAAAGACTCAGCATTGGCTTAACATACTTGACCACAGTAATGCCGCTGTGTAACAGCTGTTGTGGCACTTTAGAGGAAGGCACATCATCCCATATCCCACTTCTACTTCAAGTCCCCACAGTCTCCTCTGGCCTCTCCAGGTCCACAAGGATCACACCCGTGTTTGCTGAGCACTCCAAATTTAAACCACCCAGTTTAGCATGTGACTGCGTGTATTTTGTTTTCTAACTGATTTGTGGGTGTTGTTTCTTGTCTTCTCAATGAAGTGATAAGTTATTCTGGGACAGACCTATGATTGTATGTCGTTATAAGCCTTCCACCACCCAGCACAGGGGCAAGATTGTAGATATTACTCATCTGTTGTCTGAGCATCTATCAGACACCTACTATGTACCAGGTATAATGTGGCCTGCAGTAGGATTCTCTGACTACAAGCAATGGCCAGAAAACCCCCTCTGTTGCTGGAAACTGAATGATTTCCTATCCTTGTATTTAGACAGGAGATAAATAGAAAGACAGGAAAATAAAAGTGGATACATTTGTGCAAGTCTCAAGACTCCAAATTGTGGCAGTGTAGCACTCAATATAGGCTTGACCTCTTACATTCATTATTGATTACTATTTAATTTTCAGTTACACAGATAGTTCATGGATGCATTCTGCTTGCCAAAAACTGAACACTGCTGCCAAGACTACGGTTCTTTCGGACCCCTTGGTCTCAGTTCCCTCCCCATCTCCTTGGAGGAAAGCACTATCATCAGCTGCTGTGTCCCCTTCTCTGCCCTGTTTCGTGCATTTACATACGTACATATATCTTCCCGTAGAAAATAGACTCATCTTTATACTTTGACAGTTAATCTTCCGGGCTGTGCCTTGCTGCCCTTTATATCCATGATTACTTTGTATGACAGGAGTGTATTTTTATCTCAGGTCACATGTATGTAAATAAAGTAATTTATGAAACCTGAGAGGTTAACACGTGGGAAATATCTTTATGGAAATGTCACAGCCTTCAAGAAAATAAAGAGTTTGTATTCGCTACCCCTCGCAGCTGTTTCCTCTTTTCTGATTCAGACTCTGAGCACCAAAGGCTTTGAGGGGCTGCCAGGGCAGTCAACGTACTTCGTGCTGGACATGTGAAAATGTAACAAGGTAAGACGCTTAGAGATCACTTCAACTCCCGTTCTACAGATGGGTACATCAAGGCCCAGAAAGGAGGGTGTAGACTTCCAAGATCACGCTTCAGGGCTAGAGAAGGAACTCAGGCTTCCTGATTCCCAGTCCATTGTCTTTTACTTGCTCCTGTGTCCAGTTCTTGCTCTCCCTTTGAGGGGGGACCTACTCATGGACCTCGCTGTGGGCAGTGTTTTCTCAGAAGTGATGGCTTGACACTCAGCCCAGTCTTTTATTTCCTAATTTTTATCGCCCTTTTTTTTATTGTAGTGAAACTGTAAACATCCAAACATCTGTCAAGCCAACTTCCGTATTTACAACTCAGTGACACTGATCACTTTCTTCTGTTGTGTAGCTATTACCACGTTCTTTTCCGAAGCATCTCTCTACTGTTCACATAAACTTACTGTCAGCCCACAGAAAGAACCTACCTCTCAGTTCTCTCCCTAGTAACCAGTAATAATCTTTGGTTTGTATGTATTTGCTGTGTATATTGACTGCCAGAAGAACAAGCAAATCTGCTTCTCGGGGGTGAGGATGGTAAGATTTTGTCTCAAGTATTTTGGGCTTGTCGTCAGGAGGGACCAGTCCCTGGAGAAGAGCACTGTGCTTGGTAAGGCATAAGGTGAGCGACTGTCTTAGGCTGGGTTTTCTAGGGAAGCAAAACCAGTAACACGTGTAGGTACAAGGAAAGATTTATAATATATATATATAGACAGATAGATACAAATATAGGAAACAGCTCACGTAATCACAGAAGCTGAATGTCCCGAGCTCTGGCACAAGTCTCACGTGTCCACGGAAGCTGAGGAACCCAAGGTCAGCAAGTCAGAAACCAGAGTTGCAGATCACCGGTTGTGTAGGTCAGTGGATCCCAAGCTGGTGGCGAGACGAAGTGATAGAGGCTGGAGAACCCAGGATCGGCAGGTCAGGGAGCAGGACTGGGCAGAGGCTGGCGAGCGCAGGATTGGCAGGTCAGGGAGCAGGGCTCTCACGTGCCGACTGTAAAGACTGATGAGCCCAACAGCTGCTAGCTCAAGTCCCGGAACCAGATGCTGGAACCAGAGAGCAGGAGCTCCTGGCCACGTGAGTGATCAGCAGCCGTAGTCCAGTGTCACGAGATGAGAGCCGAGGGGCAGGGAGTCACCACAAACCCCGCCCTGCCACTTAATACAGCAGCCAAATAGGTAGTAGCCAAGTTGACATAATCCTGACCACCACAGCGACAAAGAGGAAGGCCCTTAATGAGATGAATTGACGCAGTGGCTGCAACAAAGAGCTCAAGCGTGACAGGGATTGTGAGGACACTTTAGGACGGGGCAGCATCTTGTTCTGTTGTACATGGGTCACTAGGAGTCAAAACTGAACTGACAGCATCTGACAACATCAATATGTAGGTGAGAATATACGTTATTTGTCTCTTAGTGACTGACTGATGTCACCCAGCATGTTTTTAAGGTTTGTCCCTGTTGTGGCATGCATCGGAATGTCATCTCTCTTTACGGCTACATAAGGGCCTGTTATACACACCTACCACGTTTAGCTCATCTGTTCATCTGTTGATGAACATTTCCCTTGTTTCTGCCTTCCAGCTATTGTGAGAAGTGCTGCAATGGCACTATCGTACAGGTTTCTGTTTAAGGTCCAGCCTTCCCTTCTTCAGGATGTATTCTTAGAATGGGGATTGCTGATTTGTACGTTAATGTTATAGTCTCTTTTTTGCGGGGGAGGAACCACCAAACCGTTTTCTACAGTGGTGGTACCGTTTTATATTCCCACCAGTAATGGGTGAGGGTAGCCTAGTCTTTGTGCACAACGTGCACAGTGGAGATGTGGGGGAAACTGTGAAAAGGTTGCATGTTGTACAGATGTGTTCCTTCATCCCCTCATCCAGGGGTTCACTGAGTGCCATTTACACACCGGGAGCTGTGCTCAGAGGCGTGAGAAGCAAAGATGAGTCAGGCCAACTGTTGCCCTCTAGGATCCCACAGACCACCTGAGAACATAGGACAAGTATAATGACAGCCACAGGGCAAGTCTAAAGGGCCAAGAGTAAGGGCAGAGTGGAGAGGACAGAGGGGGCTCCAAGGAGGATGCCATCACATCTAGTTGCTTGTGTGGTTGCAGGGGGCGGGCAGAGGAGACTTCAAAGAGATGGCACTTGAGTTGACTTGAAGGATGATCAGGTTAGATGAGGGGCCATGAAGCGTGGAAACCCGTGGTACACCCAGATGCTGGGAAGGAAAGTGAGGGGCATTTCAGAGAGAAGACAGAGATCAGGTTAGTGGGCAGAGGAGGGATGCTTCTAAAAGGTGCCCAGGACCACACTGGAAGACCTTTGATGCAGGCTCTGGAATCAGGAGGCACAAATCTTGTTGCTCTCACTAGAGTAGGCTCCCCTACACTTTACGCCTGTCAAAGTCATATACACATTGCGTTATCAATATTTGGAAGGGAGAAGAGAGAGAAGATAAACAAGCAATGAAATTACCTCCTCCCGTCACCCACTTTCTATCCTTCCCTGGAGATATTGTGTGTTCTGCTTCCATGAGTCTAAATAAATTGTCAGTTCAATTCTGTGCCATCATGTGGTTGTGTCACAAATGACTTGACAGTATGCTATAGTGTGGTAATCACTGCTTATTGCTTCTTAGAAGTTGCCAACAGCTTTGCTATTCTCACCCGGGAGAGGAAAGTGTGGCTGTCACGATCCCCTCAGGAACCAGAACAAGCACTTGTAAAATTTTTCTTCTACCTTTAGGGGAAAAGAGTCATCCTTTCTAATGGTTAGGGAAGTGCCAATTAAAAACAACATGAAATAGAATTCTTAGCAAAACTTTCAAATGAATGAGAATATGCATAATATAATTAGTTTATTTCAATTCACACAAATCAACTATGTATCAAGAATCTAAAAATGCTCACAGCCAGTAGTAAACTTGGTATGGATTAGTAGCAAATATATCTATGAATTTATGCAAAGAAACCTTAAATGTGGACAGACTATTAAATAAAAGGGTGCTTATTTCAGTGCTATTATTATAAGGAAAAATTACTAAGAATTGGAATGTCCAACATGGAGGTTTTAAGTGAATTACAAGGCATCCCGCCGATAGTCTTATGCAGCGTCTTGTCATAGATGTTTAGAAACCCTGGTTGCATAGTAGCTAAAAGCTGCAGCTGCTAACCAAAAGGTTAGCAATTTGAATCTACCAGGTGTTCCTTGGGAACCTTATGAGGCAGTTCTACTCAGTCCTGTACGGTTGCTCAGAATCTAACTCCATAGCAACGGTTTTTTTTTTTCCCCAGGCAGGGTTATAATGGGTGTTTATAGAAGAATTTAATAGCTTGAAAATATGTACCTGTGTGTGTGTGTGTTTTGGTTTGTTTGCCCCTAAATACTTCAATGTGTTTTTTCTAAAAATAAAGACTATTTCTGTAAAAATAATCAAAATTAGGAAATCAACAAGGACACCAAAAAAAAAAAAAAGAAGAAACAAACACTGTCACTGGGTTGATTCAGACACCCAGTGGCCCTATAGGACCCTATAGGACAGAGTAGAACTGCCCCATAGGCTTTCTAAGGAGTGGCTGGTGGATTTGAACTGCTGGCCCTTTGGTGAGCAGCCAAGCTCTTAACCACCATGTCACCAGAACTCTTACAATACGGTGATGCCAGCCAAGTGCCATCGAGTCGAATCCAACTCTAATGATACATAAACCAAAAAAACAAAACCCACAGTCGTCGAGTTTATTGCAACACATAATGACCCTAGAGGACAGGGTAGAGCTACCCCATGGAATTTCTAAGGAGCTCCTGGTGGATGTGAACTGCTGACCTTTGGGTTAGCAGACATGCACTTCCAGGGTTAATTAATCCACAGACATAAATACTTTACCAGTTGTCCCAATAACATACTTTATAGCAAAAGGGAAAAAATACGTGTAATTTTTCTAGACCAAGGCACAATCCAGTATCATGTACTACACTCAGTCTCATGTCCCTGTCCTCTTCTTTGCATCAAAACACTTTCTCAAATCTTTTCTTGTCTTTCATGATCTTGATACCTTTAAACAGAACAGGTCGATTGTCCCTCAGTTTGGGTCTGTCTAATGTTTCTTCATGATTAGAGTCTGGCTGTGCATTTTGGTCAGGGACATGACATAGGTGATGGTATGTCCTTATCAAATCAGGAGGCACCCAGTGTCTCCCTGTCACACGACTGGTGATGATAACTTGGATTATCTGATTAAGACAGAGACTGTCAGGTTTTTCCATGGTACACTTAGCCACTTTTCTCTTTATAATTAATAAGTATCCATGGCAAATACACTAAGATTATGTAAGTATCCTGTTTCCCATCAAATTTTTACCCACTTGTGGTGGTTAGCAGTTTGAATCTTCCAGGCACTGCTTCAGAACTCTGTGGAAGCAGTTCTACTCTGTCCTATAGGGTCTCTATGAGTTGGAATTGACTTGATGGTTGTGGGTTTGCTTTTTGGAGGTTTTCTGGTAAAAGGAGTTCCACTATATGGTCTTTTGCCTTGGTTCTTTGGAAAAACAACTTGAGAAATTTTTCTCCTAAGCCTTGAAGAGTTACCTTCGTCCTAGCTTTCTACCCTAGGGGATCTGTTACTTTTCCCCAGATTGACTGACGTTTCCTGGGTAAGCTACAAACAACTTGAGGGTGATTTGACACTTTTTGTCTGTCCTTGGTCTGCAGCCTATCCTGTGAATGATCTGTTGATTTTTATGTAAATAATTTTCGTGGATATTTTAAGTGTGTTTGCCAATCTCACTCTCCTCCACTCCCTGTGAAAGGTAATTTCATAAGTGCACTATGCTAATTTTTATTTTTATTGGCATAGCGTGCTTACAAAAATACCTCATGGAGGAAGGGCGTAGTTTGGAAATCAATATAGACTACCTATGTTATTTGTAAAACTACAGTACTTTACTCACTTTGCGGGGATTGGTCAGTATACTATAAACTATGCAAATGAAGTGACTGTGGTCCATTGAGGTGATTGCTCAGTTCACAGCCCTGCTGGGAAAGCCATGCCTTGAACTCGATATGGAGTTTGGTTATGTGTGGAGCCAGCCCCCCAGAAGTTTTAGGAAGAAAGAATAGAGAAAAGGTAAGAAGACAGAAGAAGCAGAGACACAGTGATGAACCTCTGAAAAGAGCTGTTACACAGGTCTAGAGCTGTAGCACTAAAGACATTGAGAGATTCAGAAGGGACCTATTTTAGTCTTCTAGTGCTGTTATAACAGAAAGACCGTCAGTGGGTGGCTTTAAAAAGAGAAATTTTATTTTGTTGTAGTCTGGTAGGCTAAGAGTCCAAATTCAGAGCATCACCTCTAGGGGAAGGCTTTCTCTGCTGCCTTCAGAGAAAGGTCCTGTGTCAATCTTCCCTTAGGCTGGGAGCTTCTGAGACACAGAGACTCTGGGTCCTTTCCAAAGGATGTGTTCTGCTCTCTGCACTGCTTCTCAGTGGTAGGAGGTGCCCAACTTTCTCTGCTAGCTGCTTTCTTTTATATCTCAGGAGACTTCTTCAAAGGACAATACAATCTCACACACTGAGTCCTGCTGCACAAACACAACTGGTGCCCGCCCTACCTCATTAACATCATAGAGGCAGGATTTACAACACGGAGGAATATAACACAGCCCCAGAAATCACAGCCCAGCCAAATCGCTACATATATTTTTGGGGGGGACACAATTCAATCCATGACAGTCTAGCATGCTAAAAGTCCAGTTTCAGGGTGTCAGCTCCAGAGAAAGGCCTTCCCTGTCTGCCAGCTAGATCCTTGTTATCAATCTTCCCTGGTTACGGAGCTTCTCTGATCAGGAACTCCAGGTCCAGCACCTGCTGCTGCTTTCTTGGTAGGATGAGGTCCTCATGTCTCTGTTTTTTCTTTTGTATCTCAAAATAGATTGGTTTAAGACACCATCTAATCTTATAGATTCCTTCCTTACTAACATAACTGCCACTAATCCCATTTCATTAACATCATAGAGGTAGGCTTTATAACACACAGGAAAATAGCACAATACTGGGAATCATGGCCCAGCCAAACTGATACACATATTTTGGGGGGACACAATTTAATTGTGGCAGGGCCCGGCAGGACAGTCGGTTATGACAGCAGAAATACATGTCTAGGAACGCAGTTGAGAGAGCTGAGCAAAGGTGCTGCACTAGCTATGAGCTGGGTCAGTCAGCAGTGAAGAGGCTGATGGTAAGGAAGTCGAAGGCCGAGAGGCAGTGAGCACAGCTAAATGGAAGCCTGTCCTGAAGGGACTGAGAGGAAGCCTGTCCTGAGACACAGCTAACGGTGGCGAGCGGGGGAGGCCTTGCGTGCCCAAGAGATTCTGAGAGAGCTGTCCTGCACCGAAGTATGTTCTCTCAGCTTCAGGAGAACCTTCCAGACTTTGCCTACACGCTTCCTGTTCCTGATCTCAGGTTGTAGACTGTCACTTCCTTAGTAAATCACTGTTAAGTATGGTTTGGGAGGTCTGTGTGGCCACTGCAGTGAATGGTGGAACCCAGCAGAGAAGTAAGGAGCACGGCAGGGAGAAGAGCTGGTGTCAGAATTAGTAAAAAGGTTGGAGAAGGAGGTATGACTGGCCTCCACACGATAGGAGCCAGCCTTGAGCAGATTTTGCTTCTCTCTCTCCCTGAAGTTACGCGGGTCTGACGGCACCACCTTTTACTACTAATTTTATTAACCATTGGTGATCTTGGCTTGAAACAGTTATTACTGTACCAAAAAAATCCCCAAACTCGTTACTACTGAGTAAATTCTGACTCATAGCAACCCTAAAGGACTGAGGGCAACTACCCTGGGGTTTCCAAGGAACACCTGGTAGCTTTGAACTCTGAGCTTCTGCTTGGCAGCGATAGCCCTTAATCACTATGTCATCATGGTTTCCACTTATTGTTACAGCAGTCCCCAAATGGTGTTTTTATAGTTCCTTCTATGCTTTCTCATTTGTTAGTTGGAATTCTACTGAAGGGAAGAATTTTCTCTTCTCAGCATAGATATGTGTATTCCTGTTTTATTCATGAGTTCTATTTTGTTATACCATTATTTATTGTGATGCTTTCACTGTCCCAGGTTGACCAATGGGAACCTCTTCAAGCTGGCTCCTACATCCCTTGATATATTCCATCTTTTTTTTTTTTTTTAAGTCCACATTATTAGGAGCAACAAGATGTCCCAGGTTTATCTTGCATATTTCATGCCCCAGCTCTAGAATCAGTTATGTCTTCAAAGAAGCCTTGGTAACTTTTAGTGGCTAATGGTGTTTGGAAGCCAAGATCCGGGCAACAAATGTACTGTTTGTTGCTTAAATGTCATTGTCTCCAGGCCCTGTCAGAGGACGAAGCTAGAAAACACCCACACAAACAATTTACATCCATGTGTTGGAAATATCTGTTATGGATTACGCTGTGCCTCCTCAAAATATGTGTTGGGATCCTGATTCCTATATCTGTGGATGTAATTCTCTTTGGACATAGGGTTTTCTTTGTTGCGTTAGTTACCTAATACCCAGGTAGAGTGGATTCCAAATGTAATAACTTGTGAATATTACAAGAGGTGATTAGACACAGAAAGATGCATACATGTGGGAAAACAAGTACCACTGAGGATGGCCAAGGAACCAAGGAAGGCCTGGGGCCACTGACGCAGCCGAGACCCTGATCCAGGACTGTTAGCCCCCAGAACCACAAGAAAATAAATTTTGTTCTTCAGTGCCACCTACTTGTGCTGTCTCTGTTACAGTAGAATATGTTTTTACAATACTCATTACTGTCAGGTCTATTCTACTCATAACAACCCTATAGGACAGAGTAAAATGGCCCCATAGGGATTCCAAGGAGTAGCTGGTGAACTCAAACTGCTGATCTTTTGGTTAGTAGCCATAGCTCTTACCCACGGTGCCACCAGGGCTCCATGTTTTGACAGTAGCAGATGGAAATATAAATATAAATACTGTATTTATGTTGATATGGCAGAATGACCCCATTCTCAACCTTGGAAAAGATAAAGGGGCAAGGTACATATCCACAAGCAAGAAGGTGCTTTCTCAACTGTCTCAGTGAGGAAGCTTGCTGAGACTGACAGTACACAGAACTGTATTAAAGAAGGAAAACAGCAACAGCTGAAGTGAGCCATCCCAAAGGAGGGAAAAACACCACCACGCACTCGCTGTGTCCAGAGGTGATGGAAGAAAGTTGGAAGCAAAAAGAGTTTCCAAGGGCAATTGACAGGGCAATTAACTGAGGGAACTCAATCAGGGGTGGCCACATCAGTCAACTGCCCATTTCTCCATGCAGTCTCTGTGGAAGAACTTGGGGTAACTATTTGCAAAGATGAGAAATCAACATTTTCTAAGTGGCTGGTGAACTCTGGGAGGAATGAGAAACATCTGAGCCTCAAAGACAAGCTGCTAAATTTCCCCACCCAGTAGCAGGTCCTTCCGGTCAAGGAATATGAGGTTCAGGCTCCAGCAGCTGGTTTACCCTCTTCCCAAGGCAAGCCACTAGGCCAGAAGCAGCTGTCAGCCCAACAAGACACCACAATGGCAAAAATGCACATACGGTCATGAAGGAACACACCCTCAAGGAGTGCTGAAACTATCAAAAAGAGATCACAGACCCAACAAACTCACACCGAGGAAAGGAACTAGAACAGCACGCAAAAATTAATGTAATCATAAATCCTAAGAGATTAAAAGACAGAGAGAGAGAGAGAAATATTTCATTCATGAAATGGGGACAGCTCATTGTGAAAGGCAACCAATTAGTGATCCTGTAACAAAAGATATAATTATTGGAATTTAAAAAGTAGATGGATTAATAGTGAACTGAACGCATCTCAGCCCAGATCTGTTGCACTTGAGTCTATTCCAACACTTAGTGACCCTGTAGGACAGACTAGAACTGCCCTAGGGAATTTTTAAGGCTGTGGTCTTTCCAGAAGCAATCTGCCACATCTTCCTCCCTTGTAGTGGTTTGTGGGTTCAAACTGCCAGCCTTTCGGTTAGCAGCCAAGTCACTGAGCCACCAGGGAACTGGAAGGTGCATAGGAATGCTTTTACAATGCAGCACAAAATGACAGAGAAGAATGGTAAAAAAGAAAACTTAAAAATGTGGGAAATAGATTAACAATGCCAATATTGATCTAAGAGGAATTCCCTAACTAGGGGCAGAGATAGTAGGAAAAAAACCCAGAGCCGTCGAGTTGGGTCTGACTCATGGCGACCCTAGAGGCCAGAGTAGAACTACCCCATAGAGTGTCCAAGGAGCGCCTGGTGGATTCGAACTGCCGATCTTTTGGTTAGCAGATGTAGCACTTAACCCACTACACCACCAGGGTTTCCCAGAGATAGTAGAGGGTAGAGAATATTATTGGATGAAAAAGTAACCAAGGCTTTCCTAGAATTAATACACAGACACACTCACATACATGCACACACATACAAAAGGTGGGACAATGGAGTCTGTGAATCATCCTAGAAAGAGTGCTACATACCTCATTACTGAGTATCACTATGGTCACCTTCCAAGTACTCCCCTTGGGAAGCTATGCACTGATGCCAGTGCCTAGTCCACTCTTCAAAGCAACTTCAAAACTCTTTTTCCAGAATGGCCATCAGAGCTGTCTTCATATTACCCTCGATGTCCTGAATATCATCAAAATGTCTTCCCTTCAATATTACCTTTATCTTCCAGTAAATTTAAAAAAAAAAGTCACTGGAGGCCAGATCAGGTGAGTAGGGAGGGTATTCCAATACAGTTACTTGTTTACTGGCTAAAAACTCCTTCACAGACAGTACCATGTAAACTGGTGCATTGTCTGTGATGCAAGAATCATAAGTTGTTGGCAAAAAGCTTAGGTCATTTTGATCTAAACTTTTCACGCAGCCTTTTTAACACTTCCAAACAGCAAACTTGGTTAACCATCCAGTTGGTACAAATTCATAATGAACAATCCTTCTGATATCAAAAAAGTTTGCCAATATCATTCTGATTTTTGATTTGAACTGATGGAATTTTTTGGTCATGGAGAATTTGTTGACTGCTGACTTCTACTGTACACTTTGATGCTTTGTTTCAGGGTCATATTGGTACACCCATGTTTCATCACCAGTGATAACACCACCCAAAACATCTCCTTGCCTCTCCAAAAAGTCTTAGCAAACTTTGACTCTCCTTTGCTTCTGTTCATCAGTGAGCTCTTTCAGGACCATTTTTGCATATAACTTTCTCATGCCAAGATTTTCAGTTAAGATTTTCCTGTGTCTCTATCAAAGTTTATTTGGTTTGCTATGCTTCTCAGAATCAGCTGAAAATTTTGACACACAATTTAACGAATTTTTGCAACGCTTTCATCAATTCTGCTCATTACTGGCTGCCCTGACCTCTCTTCACCAGTGACGCTTTCTCTCCCTTCAGAAAAACGTTTAATCCTTTTGCACACAGCTGTTTCCTTCAGGGCATTATCCCCATAAACTTAGACTAACGTGTCTCTGATTTCACTTCCAGTCTTGCCAAGTGTGACACAAAATTTAACATTTTTTCGGTGCTCTAATTCAAGCTCTGACATTCTTAAGATGACATAAAAACACACAGTGACGGTAATGAATGCCACTCAGCAAGATGTCACCACACTTCCACATGAACACAGCTGTGAGACACTGATATACAAAGGTTATGAAACCTCACTGAGTTGTTTGTACAGTGCTTCCAACATAAGCACACGGTGGCAAGTCCATGAATATAATTATCAGACCTCATGTGCAAGCATGCGTGTATATGTATGTGTGTATATCCTCAGATCGGAAAGACCAGATACTAATAAGATAATTTTTAAACTCATATCAAGGCTTGCCATTAAGAAATTTCAGAAGATGAAGAATAAGAGACTGTAGATGCTCATAGAAAAAAAATACCTTCAACACCTTCAAAATGTTAAAGGGAATTTAAATTTATGATTTTATAGTCAGACACATTACCATTTAAGTGTGAGAGTAAAATAGAAGTATTTTCAGACATAAAAGTATTTTAGACACTGACTCAGCTTTTGCACAACAGATCCTTTCTAAAGCAAAACAAGACAAAACTCTTAGATGTTGGGTAGCGTTAAGGACAAAAACAAACCTAACAGGAAACAGTTGCATGCAAAACCCAAAGGTAAGCAAAGAAATAAACTCATGTCTGGATGGCACAAACTGTTAAGTATGTGGCAAGTAGCCAGAAGGTTTGTAGGTGACACCCATCCAAAGGTGTCTGGGAAGACAGAAAGGTCTCCATCTTGATTGACTCAAGGCAACTCACAACAGCAACAATTCAATCATTGTTATTGGAACAATTGACTTCATCTGAGAAACAAGAGAGTTGTATCCCCATCACATATAAACACAAAAATAAATTTCAGATGGATTCAAAATTTAAATATTAAAAAAGTGTCTAAAAAGTTTAGAGGAGAAGATAGACACAATTTTTTTTTAACAAAAAGCCACAAAGAAAAAGCATCACAAACAAAGTTAGAAGCTAATCACAGACCGGAAAAGCTATTTGCAATACATATAAATGAAAGATGCTAGCAGTCAAAATCTACAAAAAGCCCACACTAATTTTGTAATGGTAAAAAAATATGAAAATATGCTTAACTATACTAATAATCAGGGAAATCATGCCAAGATAATACTGAGAAATTGTTTTCACCCAGAAGATTGTAAAAAAATGTAAGATTAAATTTAACTGGACAGACACAAGGAACCCAGGTAGAGTGGAGTGTGCTGTGCTGTCACATTGTGGGGATGGGAACTGAAGTTTCAAAACAGTTGTTTTGAACTGTTTATTTGTACAAGAATGTTTGTCTACACCACCTTTCAGATGAAACACCAGTGGTGTAGGAGTTAGTAGCTCAGGCAGCTAACTGAGACGTCAGCAGTTCAAATCTACCAGGTGCTCCTTGGAGACCACACAGAGCAGTTCTACTCTGTTCCATATGGTTTCTGTAAATCAGGGTCGACTTGAGGGCAACAGGTTTGGTTTTCACCTCTCGAGTAGCAGCTGAGTGAAAACCGCTTGTGCTCTCCAGGCTCCTCATTGGATGGAGTGGCTCAAAACTGGAGCCAACCGCCGGGTTCATCGTTAGCCAGACATGCAGCCGTAAAGACAGCAGTCAGAATAAATGAGTGGAAAAAGCAAATGACAGAGACAGCACATCATACCATTATGAAAACACACGTGTGGATATTTAAAAACAAAAACCTCTTTGCTTCCCACCGGATGCATAAGAGCAGGAGCAGTGGTAGTTCAGCGGTAGAACCATCACTTTTGTGGAAACCTTGGTGGTGTGGTGATTGAGTGCTTTGTCTGCTAACCAAAAGATTGGCGGTTCAAATCCACCAGGTACTCTTGGGAAATTCTGTGGAGCAGTTCTGCACTGCCCTACTGGGTTGCTATGAATCGGAATCGACGCAGCAGTGGGTGTGGCAGACCCAGGTTCAGTTTCTGGCCAATGAGTCTCATGGGCAGCCATCGCCAGTCTGTCAGCATGGGCCACTATGAGCTGGGTTGTCACCGGAGGGCAGCTAACAGCAATGTAACATGTGGCGCGAGGTCCACCCAGCTCCTCAGCGTTCTCTGTGGGATAACGGGAAGAGTCAAGGGTTGAGAATGCTGGTCAAATGGATCTTAGCTTTAACTGTACTGTTCTAAAATGTAATTATTAAACCATAATTAACATTTTTTAAAGAAAAACTACAAATCCAATATATGCTACATACAAAGGAAAAAGTACAGATGAAAGACTGAAAGGAAAGATAGAATAGTTGCTTCTGAGTGGTGCGTTTGTAGGTGACTACTGTCTGCCCCCACATACACATAGTTTTACACATTTTCTGGAAAGGCTGTGTTTTCCTCTATAACTAGCCATAAAAAATGAGTCACTTTTGAAAGCCACTGTCAGTCTTTACTCGAGTGTGCCTATCCAGTTGCCCTAAAAGGAAGCCCTGACCTTTAGAAATGATATAAAACACTCTGCCGCCCCATTAAGCCTATTACTCTTCTGGACCTCTTGCAAACCAAGGGATGATCCCTTTGACTCTTTAAAATAAATCTCCCGAGGTCACGGGGCTTGCCTGTAGCCTAGGGGATATGAAACTCCCAGGCAGGGGGCCTCTCCCCTGCACCATCTGGCATCTCTGAATTTCATCAGAGACTTACTGCCTATGCTGGTCAGAAAGACAAATGTTCAAATATATCTTCTTAGTCAGGCCACGTAACTCCTTCCTATGGTCACTCTGTTACAAGCCACTGTTCCCTCTCTGGATCTTAGTGTCCTCGTCTGTAAAATGAGGGAGTTGTGCAGTTCCAGTAGATCTGGCGATTTCTGGGTCCTGAGAGAGCCTGAGGAGCACTGGTGGTGCAGCGATAAAGCAGCTCGTCTGTTAAACCGGCAGGTGACAGTGCAAACTTACTGACCACCCAGAGGGAGAACACGTGACAGTGGCCTTCCATAAAGATTTACATGCAACCTTGGAAACTCGAAGGGGCAGCTTTATTTTGTCCTGTTAAGGTCACACTACAAGTTAGAATAAATTTCATGGCAGTGGGTTTGATTTGGCTTTAAGATAGCTGGTGGTCTTTGTCCTCTTCCTTACACCTCAACAGTTCTGCTTCTCTCTACCGGCTCCCTTGTGGTCACAGAGAGGCCATTTCCAATACCAGTTCTAGTACAGACTCATTTGCTGGGTGTCCTTGAGCTTGTGAGTACCTGCCTGGGGGGCCTCAGTTTTGCCATCTGCATAATGGGCTAGATCAGGTGGGGTTTTACACTCTGGGTATTGCAATCCTGGAGTCCCAGGAGGGAGGAAAGGTGGTGGAGGAGGGGCTCTTCATGTATCTGTTTTGGAGATTCTGTTGGAAACCTTGGTGGCATAGGGGGTTAAGTGCTATGTCTGCTAACCAAAAGGCTAGCAGTTCAAATTTACCAGGAGCTGCTTGGAAACACTACGGGGCAGTTCTACTCTGACCTATAGGGTCCCTATGAGTCAGACCCGACTTGACAGCAGTAGGTTTGGGTTATCTTTTCTTTTTTTTTGGTCGCTATAAACATGCTTGAAAAACCACTAATCTGACAGACTCTTTTTCCAGAGTCCTTTTTCAAGGCTGACATTCTGCTTCTCCACAAGCTGCTGAACATCAGGTTTTAGAGTAAAAAGATGGGGAGCATCCAAGTTCCAGCCACTCTTCCCCCCATGGGAGGCCAAGCCATTGGGTACAGAAGAGGAAGTAGGTGCTGTTAGATGGTGTTAAAATTTGAAATGCTCCTGTCAAGCCAGGCTCCACTTCTCCCTCATGCCTTCCTTCCCCATCACTTAGACATCCCAGGTGGACACTTGGCCTACGGTTCCCTCTTCTTGCCTCCCCACCCCTACATTCTCTCACCCAGCCCCAGTGCACACCTTCTCTGGGACTGGAGGCATGAGTTCCACCATTAGGACTGCCCTTGGTGGGCATGGAAACCAGATTCAGAGGGAGGACCCCCAAACCCTGAAATAATCCTGGTTTGCATACTGAATTTGCGTGTCTTCCTGGCAGATGTGCAGAAAGCAAAGGTTCTCACCTGGCCAGGACGGTGTGAGCATGGGCATTGGTTGGTGCTCGGGGAAGCGGGGGACAAACAGGTCTGGGATCCCGGGATCATCCGAAATGCCTTGGTAAACAACCCTGGGAGAGGGACTATGGGTCACCAGGCATGGTAATAGGTCAAGAAGAGGGGAGTGGATGAGCCAGGAGGTCAGGGGCAAGAGGCCCCTGGGTTTAATCTGCCCAGGAGTTATCTCCAAGAAGCTGGAGATTGGGGCTGGGGGCCTGGAAGGCACGTGGGTCCAACTGGTCTAGCGTGGCCAAGTCTAGGGGTAGAAAAGAGGAGCTGGGAGAGTTGGGTAGCAGACACAGAAACCTTGCTGGAATCTGTGCTTGCAAGTTACACCAAGAACAGTCAGGGCTCCGTTAAAGGGTGTGCAAGGGCTTGGACACTGAGCAGAAAGAGCTAAGCTATCTCCTAGTTTCCATTTCCAGTCAAAGCTCAGCTTTAAAGGGCAGCAGGACCTCGAGCAACTTCCAGCTCTTTGTTTCTTCAACAATAAAATAGACAGAGGGAGATGTTTGGACTAGAGCAAAAACCAACACAAACCCACTGCTGTCGAGTCAATTCCGACTCATAGCAACCCTATAGGATGGAGAAAAGTGCCTCCGTAGAGTTTCCAAGGGGCGCCCGACTGATTTGAATTGCCAATCTTTTGGTTAGTAGAAGTAGCACTTAATCACTACATCACCAGGTTGTCCTTGGGCTAGAGAAGAGGCCCCAAATTAATAATAATAGCAATAAACTTGCTTTAGCAGAAACATTCTTTTGCTTTAGTATGAACTGGAAACACTAGTGGCGTAGTGGTTAAGTGCTGCATCTGCTAGCCAACATATCCACAGTTCAAATCTACCAGGCACTTGTTGGAAACTCTATGGGGCAGTTCTACTTTGTCCTATAGGGTCGCTATGAGTCAGAATCGACTCAATGGCAGTGGGTTTGTTTTTGCTTTTTATTAGAAAACTTACACAGAAATTCCATTTCTGAAATGGTTTACTACCTCTTTTACCCCCTGTGAAAGTGCCCACATAACTGGATCCATTCACGAGACCCAGGTTCAACTCCTGCCCAATGCCCAGGTGCATAGTCACCACCCCTTTGTCAGTGATGGATTGAGTGAGTTGCTAAACTGTTAAACAGGTTTCAGCAGATCTTCCAGATTAAGACGGACTAGGGAGAAAGGTCCAGTGATCTACTTTTAACATCAGCCAGTGAAAACACTATGGATCCCAGTTGTTATATCTACTATTGATCATGGAGACAGTGCAGGAAAAGGCACCAGGTTCCTGTGGTTGTATGCGGGGCCACCCAGTGTAGGACTGACTCCATGGCACTTAACAGCAACAAGGAACTGCAGAGTTTCTGAGCTGCCTTCCAGCCCTGGCCTTCTGAGTTGAGGTATTCAGTAAGTATATGCTGAAGGTAAGCTCCCGAGTCCTCGTGCTGACAACTTCTGTGCCGAGACCACCAGACTGAAGGGGTCCTGAATTGGTAACCACAAGAGTTCCAGATCTACTCTAGAACACTGAGGATGGAATTCTGGCCAGTACCTACTGCTGGAAAGATGAGAAAATGATCCATGGTAAAAGGCTTGAGAACGCCTGCCAAAGCCAAAAAAGCCATGGCCATTGAGTCACTTCCGACTCTTGGCAACCCTGTAGCACAGAGGAGAAATGCCCCCATAGAGTTTGCAACGAGCACCTGATGGATTCGACTTCCAACTTTTTGGTTAGAAGATGTAGTACTTAACCACATATGGAATTAGTAGGCATGGTACTTAAGAGTACAGGGCTCTGGAGCCAGTCTGCGTGAGTTTCGCACCTGGTTTTGCACTTACTAGTTTTTTCCTGGATGTTAAATTACTCCAGCTCTGTGCATCAGAGAGTAACAATGCTACGTATGGCATGGTGACATTGTGAGGACTAAATGAGTTAATTGGGGTGAAGTGCTTAGAACAATGCCTGGCTTAGGAAGCCCTCAATAATGAATCTTATTTTTATTCTAGAACTACAGTGGTCTTGGTCATACGGACTGCCCATTAAGTTCACGAACTTATCCTAGAAAAAGTGCTATATACTTCACTGCTGAATATAGTTACAGTCACTTTCCAAGTACTCCCCTTGGGAAGCTACACACTGATACTGGCACCTAGTCCACCCTTCAAAGCAATTTTGGAACTCGTTTTCTGGAATGGCCATCAGAGCTCTCAGTCGTATTACCTTTGATGTCCTGAATGTCATCAAAATGCCTTCCTTTCAGTATTTCCTTTATCTTCAGGTAAAGAAAAAAGTCACTGGGGGCCCAATCAGGTGAGTAAGGAGGGTATTCCAATACAGTTACTTGTTCACTGGCTAAAAACTCTCTCACAGACAACTATGCAATTAAGTTTGTAAACTTGCCACCTTGTGACTGTGTGCAATGGCCATTCCAGAAAGAGTTCCCAAATTGCCTTGAAGGGTGGACTAGACACTGGTATTGGTGCATAGCTTCCCAAGGGGTGGATTTCTGAGGGGACCATAGTGATATTCAGCAATGCGGTATGCAGCACTTAGAACAACTAAGTTCGCAGACTTACCTGTCAGGCCTTACTCGACGGCACTTGGCTTTGGCTTTTCTTGTCTGACTCAATACAGATCAGCCCTGTGGTTGACCAATAATCTCTCACCAACACAGGCCCCAGGGGTGGCTTTAGAAAACCATATGCCTGTCATTCTCGTTTCTCCTGTAGTATCCATAGCTTGGAACTAAAAGTTATATTGTGACCACAATGTCTGCATGATTTAGTGACTTTGAAGGCAGTTTTCAAACCACTGCTCTGAAGTCATTGGTGTTGAAATCAACTGGGTGAGCTGTGGGCAATGACAAACATTTTTAAAAACGACAAAGAAGGGGATGGAAAATATCAGAGTACATCACATGTCCTTAGGACAAGTATTAAGTACTGGTTGTTGAACCTTCTGCTCGTTGTGTGGAGGGGTGTGTACTGGGTAGTATTGGAACATGCATTCCTTACTTAGGGTTGTCATGGAAAAACTTTGAGAACTGTTATCGGACGTCACTTAGGGAGTTTCCAAAGTGTACCTTGAAGAGGTCCTTGGGTGGTCTGGCTGCTAACTCAAAAATTGGAGGTTCAAATGCAACCTGAGTTGCCTTGGTTCCAAATAAAAGCCAAAAATTTCAGCCAAAGGGTTCCCTGAGCTGAACTAAGGAGGGCTGCTGTCTTAGGAAAGTGGACTCAATTTGATGGGCAGGACTGAATGATCTCTGGCAGTTCGTCCATCCCTTAACAAAGCTGGGACAGTGGTGAGCACTGGGGGCTGGGGTTAGGATGTTGGGGGAGATCCTCACACTGGAAGTTGGGGAGATCTACAGGGTGAGACAGGTACCTTGATACTTGAATCAGCTGATCTGAATTTGGTAAGTAAGTCACCACAGATCTTTAAACTGTACCCTCACCTGCATAGGAAGCGGTGCACAGGATAAAATAAATTACTTGGTGAAGAGTCCCTAATACAGTGCCTAAAGACCAAATCCAAACTCACTGCCATCTAGTCGATTCCGACTCACAGTCATCCTGTAGAACAGAGGTAGGACTGCTCCAGAGAGTTTCCAAGGAGCACCTGGCAGACTCAAACTGCCGACCTTCTGGCTAACAGCTGTAGTATTTAGCCACCACACCACAGGGGTTTCCAAAACAGTGCCTAGAATAGTGCAAAATAGGCATGCAAAGGGTGGACCAGTTGCCATCAACATCCTTACAGTGACATTGCATCTTGTAATTTACTTGAAAATTACTGAGAAACAACATAGAGAAAACAACATAGGGAAACCGAGAAACAACAAAACTACCCATAACCCATCTATGCTTTAAAGAAAAGAATTATGCATATATGCGACCCCACTCTTTATCTCACAGATTAAATTGCTGTTATGTTAACAATTTGGTGTGGATTCTCCTTTATTTTTTTTCCAAGTTTGTAAAGACTAATTCGCCTGTCATAATTTTTCCTCATTACATGTACATTAAAAAAAAAAAAAATGGCAGCAGTCTTGGATTGCAAATGAGTTCTGTCTTAGCCACCTAGTACTGCTGTAACAGTAACACCATGAGTAGATGGCTTTAAAAAGAGAAATTTATTGTGTCCCAATCCAGTAGGCTACAAGTCCACATTAAGGGGTCACTCCAGGGGAAGACTTTCTATGTTGGCTCTGGAGGAAGGTCCTTGTGCTCAATGTTCTCTTGGACTGGGAAGCTTCTTCTGAGGCACAGATACCCTGGGTCCTTTCCAAAGAACGTGCTCTGCTTCTGGCAGTGCTTGTCAGTGGTACGAGTTCACAACTCTGCTTGCTTCCCTTTCCTTTAGCCTCAAGGCACAATGCAATTTTACACACTGAGTCCTGCCCTACCAACACAACTGCCACCCATCCTCCCTTATTAACATCATAGAGAGGGATTTACAAGATGTAGGAACATCACAAAATACCAGGAATTGTAGCCTAACCAAATTACTATACATATTTTGGGGGGGACACAATTTAATCCATGACAAGTTCCAACCCTAACTGTTTTTAAGTTGAATTTGTATATAAGTTAGAACAGTTAGGTATGGTTTGTATTTAACATCAGCTATAGTGTCACTGGAAATCCTGCTGATGTAGTGGGTAAGTGCTACGTCAGCTATCCAAAAGGTTGGCAGTTCAAATCTTCCAGAAGCTCCTTGGAAACTCTATGGAGCATTTGCGTGCTTTCCTATAGGGTCACTATGAGTTGGAATCAACTTGACAGCAGTAGGTGTTCTTTTATTTAAAAGGGTCCCCGTGAGCCAGAACCAACTCCACGGCAGTGAGTTTGGTTATTAGTCAAATATTTGTCTGGGTATGTAATATACATTTTCTATTCTTAAAAAACATTAAAGAAACACCTTCAGGGACACTAAAACATCTTTAACATAACACAATAATGATGATGTTTTGATGGACATTGCAAAGGAATAATATTACAAACCATTATATGTACCTTGAGTTTTTAACACGATAGGCTTTACAAGGTTGGTTCTGTAACCACCGGTTGTATGTAAGTTGGACAGTTGTCACCCAGGGATCACCTGTACACAAACTGATCCAACATAGAAATGTAAATATATAGTAACTTGTTTTACACAGCTTAGTATGTCACTGACATCTTCACAGGTTAGTGTACATATAGCTCTTTATTCTGTCTCCTGCATTGCTCTTGTTTGAATAGCTAAATGGATACACCATGGTTTATGTAAACATTCCTTCATCAATGAACATTTAAGCTGTTTCCCAGTTTTGCTGTTAAAATGAAGAGCCACAATGAATATCTCATCTGTAAATCCTTGTGCATGTGTCTCAGTTTTCCTGTAGGTCAAATTCCCGGAGGTAGAATGGCTGGATCAGAGGGTATGGCACGTGTTCATTTTGTCAGGCATTGCGAAAACACCTTCCAGATGTTGTGGTGGACACCAGCAAAGTATGAGCGTGTTTGTTTCCTTACTGGACACCATCTGTCTTTTAATTTTTTTCCAATCTGATAGACCAAAAACAGCACCTTGTTGTTTTGAGTTGCAATTCTCTGACTAAAGAAAGGCCAAATATCACTTTATGTATGTTTATTTTTCTGGAGGTTTATAGCATCTCCTCTGTAAATTTCCTTTTGAAACCTTAACTCATACTTTTTATTGGACTTTTCATAGCTTTCCTATTAATTTGTAGAATGCTGTTTGTATAATAGGGACTTTTACCCTTTATCTGCTGCATGTGTTTTCAATATTTTTCTCCACCTTGCCTTTTGCATTCTGACTTCATGATACAGCTTGCCACTGAGAAGTTTTAACTATTTCATATTGTCAAATGTGTTCATTTCTCCTTTATGATTTCTGGACTTCTTGGCATGTTTAGGAAGTCTTTCTTCTCTGGCTGTCTTTGCTTTTTCTGCATTCTTCGTCACTCCCCAGAGACAGCTGGCAATGAATGTGCTCACCGAGTCCTCATGTGCACCTTACACCAGCACCTTGGTTTCCTTATCCGTCAGCACCTTGTAATAATGTCTGGCGCTCGTGGGTATTAGAGGGTGTCGGAAGAACACAGAGGAAGGGAAGGATGGAGGAAGCAAGATAGCCCAAGAAGGCAGGGGAAGCAGTGGGGTGGGTTGGGAGTCCTCAGAGCCCAAGCGTTAAGAAAGCAGAGATGAGTGGTGAGAGGTATTCCATGACCTTGAACTGAGTGTCTGTCCAAAAGTCAAATGAACTCTTACTCTGAACAGTGTTTTTTGTTTTTTTTTTAAAGTCAGCAGCATCTTGGAAAGGAATTCTATTTAGTTCTTTTTGAAACCCATTTGTTTTTTTACAAGTGCTGTGCATTGGCTGGTCCCCACACCTGGAAGGCAATGTAAAAAGCTCCTGGCAGCCGCAAAATGAAAGGAAAAGAAACTGGAAAACACGACCTCAGCTCAAAAGCATGTCTCTTCTTGAATAACTTTTGATACATATTCCAGCTTCATAGATCAAATGCTTAAAGAATTTTTTTGTTTTAATTGGGAAAATAAGACTGTTATACTAAGCACGGAAACCCTGGTGGTATAGTGGTTAAGAGATCCAGATGCTAACCAAAGGGTCAGTAGTTCAGTTCTACCAGGAGCTCCTCAGAAACCCTATGAAGCAGTTCTATTCTGTCCTAAAGGTTACTAGGAGCTGGAATCTGCTCTAGAGCACTGGGTACAGTGAGACAGAGTCTGAGTTCCTTACCTCTCCACAGTTGGTAAGAACCTTCGTTGCACAATGGTTAAAGTACTCAACTGCTCACCAAAGCATTGACAGTTTGAACCCATCAGATGGGGCAGTCTGCTCCTGTCAGTTAGATTTACAGCATCGGAAACCCTATGGAGCATTCTTCTTTGTCCTATAGACTGGCTCACTGTGAGTCAGAACTGACTCGATGGCAGTGGGTTTTTGGGTTTTGTCTGCAGTTCACCAAACCAACAAACAAAAATAATCTACGCAGCCACCAACACAGAACATCAGCACCAGCTCTCATTCCTTAAAACAAGTAGCATGGAGGTAAATAGTTCAGGACTTAGGTTGCTTGGGGTCACTGCAGCTCTGATGCCTGGTGAGAAAGGGTTCTAACTCTCCCGGAGTCCAGATTCCTGGGGTTCATGGAGTGGGCTGACCCACCTGGGCCCTTTGTCCTTAGGTGTCCTTTGGAACCTTGAGCCTTGAAGAAACTGGTTTCCTGAAGTTACCTTTAAATCAAATAATAGCCTCATAAGCAGCTCAGTGGAGACTGTTACTTTTGGCAACGGGTTCTTTTGAAGAGTCACCCAATGTGCAGTCAGTTGGGAGAAACAGGAACTCTAGGGTCAGACTGGCAGCTGTGTTTTAGGGTAAACTGTTATTACGTAAACACTATTTCCGGCCTCTTCCCAAGGCAATGCTGATACGGTGGGCTGTAAGAGCCTTTAGAGGATTGCCACATTTTTGACTCCCTAGTGGAAATGTTAGGAGCTCTGGTAGCACGGTGGTTCAAGCATTTGGCTGCTAACAGAAGAGTTGGTAGTTCAAACCCACCAGCCTCTCTTTGGGGAAAAAGAAGCAGCAGTAGGCTTCCATACAAACGTGCAGCCTCAGAAACCCTATGTGGACAGTTCTCCTCTGTTTACAGAGTCGCTAAGAGTCTGACCTGACTCAATGGCAGTGGGTTTGCTTTTGTTTTTTCATGAGTTGGAATCAATTCTGCAGCAGCAGATTTATAGTTGAAATGTTACCCTGATTTGCAAATCATATACTCCACGAACTTCAATCAGTTTCTATTACTGGCTTTGTATGGTTTTTATTTTAAAACTGGAATATAGTCTAATGACCCCAAGTGGCGCATCTGTGGCCCCAGATGTTGGGACAAAGAAGCTGCTCTGCCTCTGCCCCGCCTCTACCCCTGCTACTTTTACTGTGCCCACTGACACCTGCTCTTCTTCTGTTCTAGGCATTCAGCTCACTGTCTTTTCCCTGCATACCTTTAGGATTCCACCCCCTCTCCAGCTCCTCAACATAGTCACCTTCTGGGAACTCGCGTTCACTTGTTCCAAAAAAGAGGATCTGATTGGTCCAGTTGGTCTCCTTTTGAGCCGTCTTGTTGGTTGCTGGCCAGCTCCATGGCAGCAGAGTGGAATGGTCAGTTCTCAAAAGGAGCTCCAAGTGGGTGTAAAAGCCCAAAGAGTTTATGAAATAAGCTTCTGTCCAATACTTACTCCTTCCAGCAGCAGGCACAACTACTAGCTGTGACATCTGGCTTCTCAGTTTATAGCAAATTAGAAGCAGTTAATGGTAATGAGAGAAAATGGAAGAGGAAAAAGCATTTACAACCATCAGCCAAACCTTTATTAATCAACCAACATTTATTAACCCCTGTCTAAGCAGTAGGATGGGGTTGTTAAAAGTGAGGAAAAAGGCCGGAAATCAGATCATAAAAAGTGAAGAAATAGGCCAAAAATTAGAACATAAAAAATTATAATTGAGATATAAGAACTCAAGAAGCCACCAATTAGGACCATTTAGTGTCAGTGCAAGCCCTAGATTCTTTGGTAACCTCGGAAACCAAAACCAAATCATGGCCTCTGAGTCAGTTTCAGCTCAAAGCAACCCTATAGGACAGAGTAGAACTACCCAATAGACTATAGCTCTTGATGAAGCTGCCTGCCATGTCTGCCTCCTGTGGAGTCTCTGACAGCTTCAAAGAGACAAGCGCTTAACCACCTCATCACCAGGGCTCTCAGTAACCAGAATCCAGTCCATATTACTGAACAGTAGCCAAGAATTCAGAACAGGCCTGAGCCATGGAAATGTTATGCTGGATTCTGAAGGCTCTAGTCAGTGCCTAGTCAAACTAAAACTCAACTCATTACCGTGGAGTCAGTTCCAACTTGTAGACACCCTATAGGACACAGTAGAGCTGCCCTGTAGGGTTCCAAGGCTGTAAATCTTTCAGAGAACAGGCTGCCACACCTTTGTCCACACTCATTGGTTAAAAATAGCTCAAAATTGTTTATTGATCTGTCCTTTTTTGTTTTCTTTCCATTGACAAAAATCATCTGCAGGTCAATTTCTATCGTCTCCACACAGACATCAGACTTTGAATGTTTTTCAGTCTATTCCAGACACTCTTGAGACTGGATTGTGGACTCCTGGCATGAATTTCAACTGTAGACATCAAAACACAAGTCTCTATTCCACAACCATTCTTTCCACTAGTTAACTGCGGCTGTTACGCCTGTTGCAAATAGCTCTTGTACTGGGCATCGAGCACTTTCTCCTAGCACTTCGCACACATGAACCCTTTTGAAGACCCTACATCCTAGAAGGGGCCAGTATCTTGCCCACCTTGTAGATGGGCACATCAAGCAAGATGTTCATTAAACTGTGTTGGCTCCATCGGAAGGGAGTAGGGCCAGAGTAAGGCATGTGGGGACCCTAAATGTTGATAATCTGTGGTGCCCTTTCCTCTGTTAACTCACAAATTTGAACGGGACACTATAGTCACAGGTGTATATATATGTGGGGGGTATGTCCTAACCAGCCATTAAATAACTTAAAAATATATATATGACTACAATATTAGTGATTGAACACCAAAATGGCATATGCCATCTTAGTGGAATGAGATGAACTAAAACCCACTGCTATCGAGTAGATTCTGACTTCTGACCCTATAGGACAGAATAGAACTGCTTTGTAGAGTTTCCAAGGAATGCCTGGCAGATTATCTGAACTGCTGACAGCTGGACTATAAAATATTTAGTGGCTGTGAGGTATCAAAATTATTATTTTAAAATTAGAGTACTGTCCACAAAATGAAGATCCCACATATTCTACTTAGATAACTTAGATAACAGGTCTCTGATGCATTTTGAAAGCACTGTCTTGTACATCCACATCTGCTGATCCAGCAGTTCCAGCTGGGAGGGCCAGCAGTGCTCTTTGTCATGATCCAAACAGAATGGTATGCTCGTGTGCACATCCTGGCAGACAACTTATTTTTGCAGTTCTATTCTGTTCTATAGGGTCAGAAGTCAGAATCTACTCGATAGCAGTGGGTTTTAGTTCATCTCATTCCACTAAGATGGCATATGCCATTTTGGTGTTCAATCACTAATATTGTAGTCATATATATATTTTTAAGTTATTTAATGGCTGGTTAGGACATACCCCCCACATATATATACCTGTGACTATAGTGTCCCGTTCAAATTTGTGAGTTAACAGAGGAAAGCGAACTTATTTTTTTTTCACAATCAGCATATAATTGTGTTAATCTCCCACAACAAAATACTACTAACTTGTACTAATTTTCTTTGAACAGCTCAAACTTCAATTTCAATGTTTTATAGTAAATGCTGTAATTAAAAATGAACACATGAGATGTCATAAAATAAAAATTAATTATACAAAACAAACATCACAACAAATTACTATATTTATTTTTAGGCGGATCTTCCATCTCTAACATGTTATAATTAAATCATTTTTTACATTCTTTGCTCTTACAAATTCTTCAGTGATTTTGTCAGAATTAGCTGCTGAACAATATCTTCTTCCATATATAACAAGGATAATGAATCAAGTCTTTCCTGAATCACTGTTATACGCTGAGGGTTTTTGAGTCTCTTTAGGGACAAAAATGAGTTTTCTGTTGTGAGGTTTGTGACCATTAAAGCTAGGAACACACATAAAACTATTTCAACAGTGGAAAACATGCATTATATTTTCCCTTCCATTATGGAATTATACGTGCCTACATCAGTAAAATTTGTCTTTCCTAAATCTGTAAACTAAGCTTTCCTGTAAGAACTAAATCATCACAGTTCTCCATACAGTCTATTTAAGTCCTTGGAAGGAGTCTTCAGTAAGTTCTCAGATGCCTTCGTGCGGTCTTCATCAGCCATATCCACACTCTTTGTTGCATTCTCTCAGAATATGAATTTAGAAACATAATCACTGTTACAAAATGCATTTTTTATGATAAATGTTGATGTTTGTGTCCTCTTCACGTGCCTAAACTCATTGATTAACATATGTAGAACAAGATAATTTTTTAGAAGTTTGCTATGTTAATATGATATTAAATTGTTATCCATGCTAGTATTACATTAAACATGTGCTAGACAGCATCCAGGTGTATGCTAAGCATATTATTAACAATGTAAATATTATTGTTTACAAAACTTAGGACATATCTTTGTGTATAAATGCCGTACTGTCACCAAGTAACCTGATCAAATTCATTGCAGTGGTTGACTTAATACAGTTCCCTCCCTTTGGAGCACCATCTGGGACTAGAGCTCCTGTTGGTTGTCTGCCAGGATGTGCACACGAGCATACCATTCTGTTTGGATCATGACAAAGAGCACTGCTGGCCCTCCCAGCTGGAACTGCTGGATCAGCAGATGTGGATGTACAAGACAGTGCTTTCAAAATGCATCAGAGACCTGTTATCTAAACACCCTTGCCCAGTGACTGCTGGACCCAGTGCATATTGAGCGAATGCAGCAAGAGTTAAACGAGGCAGCTCATATCCACTTCTTGTTTATTGGAAGTAGTATGTTCCCAAGAGACCTGCTGAGATACCAGAGTTTTAATTATATGGTAGGGGATGGTCAGTGAAAGTGTTGAAGAGGTAAAGACCTCACAGCTTAAATCACTTTTTGCATCAGTGCCTTTGTAACCCTGTGTGAACATTATTTCTGGCTGGCACATCCCCATGCCCTGGAGGTGGTATCAGTTTCATTTAGTGCTCTGCCAGCTTCTTTCCACTGTGCCACTTGCCTTACCTTGTGTCCTGTCTGCTTGGCATCTACGAGGTCCAATGATTAAGTTTGCAAACATAATTGTTCTAAGTGCTGCGTACCTCATTGCTGAATATCACTAGTGTCAGCTTTGAAGCACTCCCCTTGGGAAACTGCGCACCGACACCAGTGCCTAGTCCACCCTTGAGAGCAATTTCAGAACTCTTTCTTGAATAGCCATTATGCACGGTGGCATGTTGGCAATTTCACAAACTTAATTGTACAGTTGTCTGTGAGGGAGTTTTTAGCCAGCAAACAAATAACTGTATTGGAATACACTCTCTACTGGTCTGATCTGGCCCCTAATGACTGTTTTTCTTTTTCCAAAGAGAAAGGAAATATTGAAAGGAAGACATTTTGATGATATTCAAGACATCAAAGGTAATGTGACACCAGGTCTGAAGGTCTGGTGGCCATTCCAGAAAAAGAGCTCCAAAATTGTTTTGAAGGGTGGACTAGGCACTGGTATTGGTGCACAGCTTCCTAAGGGGAGAACTTGGAAGGTGACTGGGATGATATTCAGCAATGAGGTACGTAGCATTTTTTTCTAGGATGAGTTTGCAAACTGAATTGGCTGCCACAACAGGAGTCATTGCTTTGGACCACAGGTGTCACTGCTTTATAGATGTCCTAAAAGCACGTGTTTACCTTGCTTCTTGGATAATCTATCCCTGAGTGGTAGTATGGAGTGGGCCAGGCAAGAAAGCCTTGAAAAAGAGCTAGCCAGGTTAGGCATTGATTATACTTCCTAATCTAGGCTGGTTTCAATCCATTGCCACTGAATAGATTCCAATTCATAGTGACCCTATAGGACAGAGTAGAACTGCCTGATAGTGTTTTCAAGGCTATAATCTTTGCAGAAGCAGACTGACATTTTTCTTTGGAGGAGTGGCTGGTGGATTTGAACCACTGACCTTTCAGTTAGTGGCTGAGCACCGAACTGCTGCATCATGAGGGCCCAGTTTAGCAGGGTGCTTCTGACTCAAGGTCACTCCCTTTTGTTCTCCTCGCATACTTATAAAGTTGCTTTTATTGCTGTTATCAAACTTGCAGGTGAGATCATTAAAGGAAATCCCCAGTGCCCCATAGGCAGGAGAGGTTGGGATGAAGAAGGTAAGATTCAGAGCGAAAAACATCTACTCGGTAGACAAAGCCATTGTCATCTGGGCCAGCTGCCTTCTCCCATTCCTTCAGTGAGGAATGCTCCATCCACAGCTGATGGTGGAGGTCCTGGGCTTTGTTTTTAAGGAGGAAGTAAGGTTGTTTCTGTACATATCGTACACATATTTGCCAGAGAACTTGACATGGGATAGTCTAAACAACCATTTCTTTAGATTTTTCTAAGCTCAAACTTGTATCTATTTAGATTCACAACAATCCACAGAAATGCCTTCACAAAGCATGAATTTCAGTTTACATCCAGGATCATTATTAAAAACAGCCATAATGAAAAATTCTACATCGTTTCTAAGCTATGTTTGTCAGGATCCCTGCAGGGAATCTACATAATTTGAGAAGACTTTAATACAGGATTCTTTATAAAGGTGTATGGGAAGAGTTTAGAGAAATTACCAAGGGATAGTGCAACACCCTGGGGCTAGCAACAGTGGGGGAAATTAACCCCTTAAAAGGATACAAGGAGGACATGGTCAGCAGAGTGGCTATACGGAAAGGATCTCTGAGAGAAGCTGTGTACTTAGGTAGAGGGACAAAGCCAAACTATGGTGACCTGGCAGGGCAGAAACTGAGGACATGCATCATTGTCTCACATCCCTGTGATCCTCCCATCTTCAAATAGGATTTTCCATTTGCTGAACTCTACTGGAAGCCTGAGCCATGCCCACATTGATATCTCTGGTTTCATGTTCTCTTCTGAATCTGGCTTGAATTTCTGGCAGTTCTCTGTCAACATAGTGTTGCAGCCACTTTCAAATCATCTTTTCCAAAATTTTACTTGCATGTGATATTAATGATAGTTTGATAATTTCTGCATTTGGTTGGATCACCTTTCTTGAGAATAAGTATCAATATGGATCTCTTCCAGTCAGTTAGCCAGGTAGCTGTCCTCCAAATTTCTTGGCATGGACAAGTGAGCACTTCCAGTGCTGTATCCATTTGTTGAAACACCTCAGTTGATATTCCATCAGTTCCTGGAGCCTTGTTTTTCACCAGTGCCTTCAATGTTGCTTCAACTTGTTCCTTCTGAACCACCAGCTCCTGATCATATGCTACCTCTTGAAATGGTTCAGTGTTTACTAGTTCTTTCTGCTATAATGACTCTGTGTATTCCCTCTGTCCTCTTTTGGTGCTTCCTGAGTCATTTTAACATTTTCCCTGTAGAATCCTTCACTATTGACACTTGAGGCTTGAATTTTTTTCTTCAGTTCTCTTAGCTCACAAAATGCAGAACATGTTCTTCCGTCTTGGTTTTCTATTTCTAGCTCTTTGCACATGTCATTGTAATACTTTGTCTTCTCAAGCTGCCCTTTGAAATCTTCTGTTCAGCTCTTTTACTTCATCATTCCTTCCCTTTGCTTTGCATACTCAGTGTTCAAGAGCAAGTTTCAGCCTCTTCTGACATCCAATTTGGTCTTTTCTTTCTTTTTTGTCTTTAATGACCTTTTGCTTTCTTCATGGATGGTGTCTTTGATGTTGTTGCACAGCTCATCTGGTCTTCAGTCATCAGTGTTCAGTGCATCAAATCTGTTCTTGGATGGTCTCTAAACTCAGGTGGGATATACTAAGGTCTTATATTGGCTTTAGTGGACTTGTTCTAGTTTTCTTGAGATTCAGTTTGACTTTGCATATGAGCAATTGATGGTCCATGCAACAGTCAGCGCCTGGTCTTGTTCTGGCTGCTGACATGAAGTTTTTCCATTGTCTCTTTCCACAGATGTAGTTAAATTGATTCCTGTGTATTCCATCCAATGAGATCCATGTATATAGTCGCCATCTGTTTATGTTGGTTTAAAAAAAATGCATTTACAGTGAAGAAGTCATTAGTCTTGCAAAATTGTATCACAGCATCTCTAGCAACATTTCTGTCACCAAGGCCATTTAGTTCTCAACTACTGATCCTTCTTCTTTGTTTCCAACTTCTGCATTCCAGTTGTCAGTATTTATCAGTGCATCCTGACTGCATGTTTGATCAGTTTTGGACTGCAGAATCTGGTAAAAATCTTCAGTTTCTTCATCTTTGTTCTGGCCTTAGCAGTTGATGTGTAAATTTGGATAATAGTCTTAGTAACTGGACTTCTTTGTGGGTGTACGGATATTATCGTATCACTGACAGCACGGTACTTCAGGACAGCTCTTGAAATGTTCCATTTGACTACGAGTGGCAATACCATTCCTCTTCAAGTTTTCGTCCCTGACACAGTAGACCATATGATTATCTGATTCAAAATGGCCAAAGCCAGTCCATTTCAACTCATTAATGCCTAAGATATCAGTGTTTATGCATTCCATTGCATTTTTTATGAGTTCCAATTTTCCTAGATTCATGCTTCGTAAGTTTCATGTTCTGATTATTAATGGAAGTTTGCAGTTTCTTCTCATTTTGAGTTGTGCTGTATCAACAAATGAAGGTCCCAAAGGCTTTACTCTATTCACATCATTAAAGTCGAGTCCAGTTTGAGGAGGCAGCTTTTCCCAGCCACTTTTGAATGCCTTCCAAACTGGGTGGGCTTATTTTCTAGCACTATATCTGACAATGTCCTTGTTTTAGCCAGCTAGGGCTGCTCCAACAGAAATACCACAGAGTGGATGGCTTTAACAAAGGAAGGTTTATTCTTACACAGTCTGGTAGGCTACAAGTCCATATTCAGGGTGTGCACTCCAGGGGAAGGCTTTCCTGTTTGTCAGCTCTGGAGGAAAGTCGGTATTGCATCACTCTTTGTCCAGGGAGCATATTGGCACAGAAACCTCAGGTCTGATGGACTCACTCTTCCCCTGGTGCTGCTTTCTTGATGATATGAAGTTCCCAATTCTCTGCCTGCTTCCTTTCCTTTTATCTCTTGCAGGATGAAAGGATTAAGGGTGGGGGCAAGCATACTCCAGGGAAATTCCCTTTACAGTAGAGTAAAGGGATTTACAGTCCCACCCTAATCTTTTAACATACAGCATAGGAAAACCACAAAACAGAGGACAGTCACAAGATACTGGTAATTATGGGCCAGCCACATAGCTACACATATTTTTGGGGGGACACAATACAATCCATGACAGTCCTGATGCTATTCATAAGGTCTTCATTGGCTAATTCTTTTCAGAAGTAGACTTCCAGGTCTTTCTTCCCAGTGTCTTAGTCTGGAAGCTCAACTGAAAGCTGTCCACCATGGGTGACCCTGTTAATATGTGAATACCAATGGCATAGCCTCTAGCATCACAGCAACACACAAGCCCCCACTGTACAACAAACTGACTGACAGGTGGGAATAAGTTGTAGACTTATTATAAGACCACAATGTTAAAAAAATACGGTTGTATGATTGAGGCATTTAGAAAGACTTGAACTGTACTGAAATGTGACCATCTTCAAACGAAAACCAAACCCACTGCCATCAAGTTGATTCCAACTCATAATGGCCTTATAGGACAGTACAGAACTGCTCCATAGAGTTTCCAAGATATACCTGGTGGATTTGAACTGCCAGCCTTAGGGTTAGCCACCAGGGTTTCCAACCATCATTAATCAAGGTAAAATTTTCCCAAGCTTATTGTACTCTGTCTGAAGAAAGAGGGAGTTAAAAGGAGGGGTTAGTTTCCAAGGCATCTATGAGAGAGAGGTCCAGAGGGATAGTACAATACAGAAAATAGTTAATCCAGTGGACACAAAGTTTCTGATAACAGGAGAGGCACCTTGGCTTTGGAATAGGGACCATATCCAGATAAACTATCTGTCAGGGTTACCCATTGTCTTTGAACGAGGGATGTCTTCTGGAAAGGCAGGTCTTGAGTGGTAAATGTAATGTATTCAGTAAACACAAAAGATCATTTCCATTTTAATATCAATGAACAATAATTCACTGTGCAGGTCCTTCAGTGACTTAGTCCTGAGTGGTTCTGGGCCTGCAAACCTGATGAATAGAAGGACCCCGGATAGCTGAGATCTCACCCAGATTTTGCCTTCTTGCAGACAAATCACTGCTTTGGGTGAATCTTTAATCCCTTGCTTGTCTTTTGTTACAGCAAATTTCTTTCTGTAAAAATTTATGTGGTAACAGAGCACTGACGATGATAACAAGACTGTAAAGAACTCTAAAGCCTAGCAATTGGGAGCTAGAAGCATAAACAGAACAAGGGGATATTGAGTGGTTTAAAATCAGGAAAGATGTGTATCAGGGTTTTACCTTCCCCACATTTATTCAATCTGCACGCTGAGCAAATAATCCAAGAAGCTGGACTATAAGAAGAAGAACAAGGCATCAGGTTTGGAGGTAGACTCATTAGCAACCTGTGATATGCAGATGATACAACCTCGCTTGTTGAAAGCAGAGGTTCATGAAATATTTAACTTGTATGAATTCAAGACCACAACCTTCTGTATGGATTATACCTTAACATAAAGAAAATAGAAATCTTCAAAACTGGATCAATAAACAACATCAAGATAAATGGAAAAAATACTGAAGTTGCCAAGGATTTCATTTTCTTTAGGATCTCCCATCAATACCCACGGAAGCAAGGAATCAAACTACGTATTGCATTAGGCAGATCTGCTACAAAAAAAACATCGTCACACTGTTGAAAAGCAAAGATGTCACTATGAGGGCTGAGGAGTACCTGATCCAAGCATAGAATTTTTAACTGCTTCATATAGATGCAAAAACTGGATAGTGAATAAGGAAGATTGAAGAACAATTGATGCATTTAAATTATGGCATTGACAAAGAATATTAAATAGACCATGGACTACCAGAAGAACAAACAAGTCTGTCCTGGAACAAGTACAGCAAGAGTGTCCCTCGGAAACAGGGATGGCAAGAATTTGTCTCAAACACCCTGGACATGTTCTTCAGGAGGGACCCGTGTGGGAAGGACTTTGTAAGGTAGAGGGTCAGCAAAAAAGAGAAAGACCCTCAACGGGATGTATTGACAGTGTCTGCAACAATGAACTCAAACATAGCAAAAACTGTGAAGACGGCACAGGACCAGACTATTTTGTTGTGTTGTACATTGGGTTGCTGTGAGTCAAAACCAACTTGACAGCATCTAACAACAGCAGCATAAACTATAGGGCCACCTGGTTGGTGAACCTACCCAGAGGTACCTCAGAAGACAGCTCCAGTCTACCCATTGGCTTCCAAAAGGTCACATCCTTGGAAACTATTATAGAGCAGTTCTACTCTGCACACATGGTGCCATCCCGAGTCAGAATCCACTCAAGGGCAACTAATAGTAACACCAGTACAAACTATGTCCCAGTCCCACAGTAGACTACTACGCAGGTGAATAAAGGAATATGGAAGATCTCTTTAATGAGTGTTGTTCAAAAAAATTTCTGCAATAGTGGAAATATTTCACTTTGTCCAATACAGTAGCCAATAGCCACATATGACTGGTACAACTTGAACTGTGTCTAGTGCAACTGAAGAACTAAATTTTTACGTTAATTAAAATTTAATTAGTCATGTATGGTTAATGGCTATCATTTGGACAGCAACACTGCATATACTGATATGCGATGATTGCTGTCTTCATTGTCTAGTGCTGCTACAAAAGAAATACCACAAGTGGATCGCTTCAACAAGCAGAAGTTTATTTCCTCACAGCTCTTAGGCTAGATGAACACATTCAGGATGTCATCTCCAGAGGAAGACATTCTCTGTCAGCTCTGGGGGAAAGTCCTTGTCATCAGTCTTCCTTGGGTTAGCGAGCTTCTCTGCCCAAACCCCAGATCCAAAGGACTCACTCTGCTCCTAGAGCTACTTTTTTGATGATATGAGGTCCCCTGTGTCTCTACGCACATCTCTCTTTTATATCTCAAAAGAGATACAAGTCATCAAGAGACATGAGTCACCAAGACACAACCTAACCTTGTAGACTGAGTCCTGTCCCATTAACATGGCTGATAATAACCCCACCTCCTTAACATCACTGAGCTAGGATCTACAACGCACAGGAAAATCACATCAGATAACAAAATGTTGGCTGATGACATGATACTGGGTATCATTGCCCAGACAGGGTGACAGGTATTTTGGGGGGGACTCAATTCAACCCATGACAACTGCTAAGTGATAAAAACATGACGCAGAAAGTACAGAGCAGTGTGACAGTATGTTCCATTTTGTGAAAGAAAGGAAGGAAAACGAAAATATGTCTTTATATTTGCTTGAATTTCCATTAAAAATCTGAAAGGATGAAGAAGAAACTAATAAAAATGGTTACCTCCTGGACAATGGTGACAAGTCAGAGGTGACGGCAGAGGACCGAGATTTCTCAGAATGTACTTTTTTTATATTATTTTAATTTGTGAGCCATATAAATGTATTAGCTATCTGATAAAATGCAATAAAGCTAAGTTGCATTCTTTTTAAGATAAGAAAGAAAAACTTATGTGATAAAACATTAGGCATATATGAATGCTAAGAATAGACCCCTCCTCCCTCTGCGCACTGACCGACTTCCTCCTACCAGACAGGACCCACTTCCCACTCATAGCAACCCCATAGGGTTTCCAAGGCTGTAGAACTCTCTGTAAGCAGACTCTTGCTAAGCTTCTCTTTTGCCTTGGTTGCCTGGAAAGCAGAACTAATTTTGATGTCCAACTATATTGCCTTCCATTTGTCTGGGTTTCTAGAATAACCCTCCCTTACAACTCCACCCCTTACCTGACTTTTGTTAATTTCTCTCTGGTTCTGACTTTCGTTGTGAGCCAATCCTAATCCTCTTTGTGACAAAATAGTCAAAAAAGAGAGGAGAGAATAACCATATCATACTTAATTTTTAAAAGACAGGCAAATGAGCACTTGCCCATTTTTCACAGAAGTTTATAATAAACATTCTTTTTAGAAGGTCATTTGGAAGTATCTCTTAAATTTTTAAGTGTACATAGCTTTTGCGTTGGTAGCTAGACTTTTAGGAATTTGTCCTATAGAAATACTCAGCAATGCATAAGATGCAAGTACAAAAGATGTTCATTATAAGTAATAATGAAAAATGATAACTAATTCATCAATAGGGAAGCAGTGAAATAAATTATGAAAATCAAGCAACAGTTACAAAGAGTGAGGTAGAGTTGTATTTGCTGCTGTTTGCCTTTAAACTGATTCTGGGTCAGGGTGACCCCAATTATGCAGAGTTGAACTGCTCTATTGGGTTCTCAATGCTGTGACCTCTCAGAAGCAGATTGCCAGGTCTTTTCTCTGAGGCACCTCTCAGTGGCTTGAACTGTCAATCTTTCATTTAGTTGTGCAGAGCTTACCCATTTGCACTACCCAGAAACCCCTAGAGTTGTATTCAGTGATGTGTAATTATGATCAAGCATGAAACAAATACACAGCAGCAGTTCTCAAACTTCCACTCTCAGGAGCCCTTTACACTCTTAAAAAATTACTGAGGATCGCAACGAGCTTTTGTTATGTAAATAACACCTAGTGGTATTTATAGTTCAAAATAAAAATTAAAATACTTTCAAGCTCTTATTTATTAATTCATTTAAACTAGTAAGAACTGTTTGCATGTTATCTAAATCCCATCCTTCTTATCAAATTAACTATATCAAAAATCATTTAGTGAGAAGACTGGCATTGTTTTTACAAAGGTGTTTGTATCTTGCTTTATACAAGACAGCCAGATTCTTGTATCTGTTCCTGCATTCTGTCTGTAGTGGCACGTTGTTTAGGTTCAAGTACATGAAGACAACCAAGCCTCACACAGGTAAGTTGATAGAAAAGGGAAGAGTATTTTAGTGGCCTTTTCAGGTCATTGTGGATGCTCTTCTTGGATTGTTGCTGTTGGTAGGTGCCATGGAGTTGGTTCACAGCACTCTACGCAAAACACAACAAAACACTGCCAGGTCCTCACAGTCCTTGTGATACCTGAGCCCACTGTTGCAATCACTGTGGGAACCTATCTTGCTGATGGTCTTCTATTTCACTGACCCTCTACTTTACCAAGCATGACATCCTTCTCTGGGGACAGATTCCTCCTGATAACCTGTCCCAAATATGTGAGACAGAGTGGTGCCACACTTGCTTCTAAGGAGCAGTCTAGTTATACTTCTTCCAGGACAGATTTGGTTGTTTTTTGGCAATTTGTGGTTCATTCAATATTCTTCTCCACCACCACAGTTAGAAGGCAGTTCTTTGGTCTTCTTTATTCATTGTCCAGCTTTCACGTGCATATGAGATGAGTGAAAACATCAAGTCTTGGGCAAACGCACCTTAGTCCTCAAGGTCACATCTTTGCTTTTCAACACTTTAATGAGGTCTTTTGCAGCCAGTTTGCCCCAATGTTCATTGAGATATACACACATATATATAAATTTTTTTTTTTACTTGCACCTCAACATCAAGAAAACAAAAATCCTCACAACTGGGCCAGTAAGCATCATTGTGATAAATGGAGAAGGGGTTGAGATTTTCAAGGATTTCACTTTACTTGGGTCCACAATCAATGCCCATGGAAGCAACAGTCAAGAAATCAAAAGACTCACTGCACTAGGAAAATCTGCTGCAAAGGACCTCTTTCAAAAAAAAGTAAAGATGTCACCTTGAAGACTAAAGTGCACCTGACCCAAGCCACGATATTTTCAATTGCATCGTATGTGTGCAAAAGCTGGACAGTGAGTAAGAATGACAGAAAAATAATCGGTGCCTTTGAATTGTGATGCCAGAGAGTAACTTTGAATGTACCGTGGACCGCTAAAGGAACAAACAGATCTGCTCTGGAAGGACAACCAGAGTGCTCCTTGGAAGCAAGGATGGCAACACTATTTCTCACATGGTTTGGATATGTTATCAGGAAAGATCAGTCCCTGGAGGAGAACACCATGCTTGGTAGAGTGGTGGGTCAGTGAAAAAGAGGGAGACCCTCGACGAGATGGATCAACACAGTGGCTGCAATGATGGGCTTGAGCATAAAAAACAATTGTGGGCACGGGCAAGACCGGGCAGTGTTTTGTTCTGTTGTACATTGTGTTGCTATGAGTCAGAACCAACTCAATGGCACCTAACAATAGCAACTTCATTGATAGTTGCCTTTGACATTCACCAAAACTTGACTAGCAGTAGCTTCTTAAAGGTCACCTGCATCACAGAATCTGAAACCATATGAATGATCTTTTCTGTAGTTGTTGTTAGGTGCCGTTGAGTCGGTTCTGGCTCACAGCGACCCTATGCACAACAGAATGAAAAACTATACAGTCCTGCTTTTTACGACATCAATGCATCCACACTAAGAAAAGCCAGCCATGCCAAGTGCCGTCAAGTTGGATCTGACTCGTGAACTAAGTAAAAGGCAAATAAATATTTTAGTACTGTTATAAAAAGAGCTTTGGTCAATTCTGCCTGGTGGTGACACTAAGTGTGCAGGGAAGAACTGCTCTACAGGGTTTTCCAGGCTGTGACCTGTCGGAAGATTGCCAGGCCTTTCTTCTCAGGCACCTCTGGGTGGGTCTGAATCACTCATCTTTTGCTAGGAGTTGAGCACGTAACCATCTGTGTCATCCAGGATCCTTTGGCATTAAGGCCCCTGATAGGGTCTCAGGGGCCGTCAGGAAGCCACAGACGGTACTGGGAGAATTTCCGGGATGGAATATAATCCTCTTTTCTTTGTTTAACCAAAAAAGAAACAAAAGAATAAGGATACACACCGACATGACCGAAGTCCTACCTCTATGAGCAAAAAGTGATTAGGTAATGTTACTTTTTTCACTTCTACTTTTTGAGTCATTTACAATAAGAATGCATTTCTTAAGTAATTAAAAACGCTCAAGAAAGAAAAAGATCATATTACCTTTAAACAACAATAATTATCTGAACAACATTTATTGCAACACCCAGGGAATTTAAAACGCCCCTTAGAAATGTTTTCATATGGAAAATATGAAGAGATGAGATACATAAAGCATGAGCTTAAATTATTAAAAACCAAACAAGACCAAACAAAAGCCCCATGCCGGAGAAATACTTCATCTCTCACAGGGCCGGGCGGAGGAACTGCTGCTGTGCTCATCACAAGAGGAATCCACCAGACCCAGGGAGCCTGAATGAATGACGGTGCTGATACCTTCAGACACAGTATGAAAATAAATCGAAAACATATTCTCTGTAGAAGGCGACAGGATTAGACGTGAAGAGTGATGTGACACCTTAGAAATCCCACAGCATCCTTCCCAGAGGAAAGGGAGAATCAGGCGTGAGATCAGAAACCTACAAAGCAAGTATTTTCTCCTTGGCTCTGTTTCCTCTTCTGTCTTGAATGCGCTCCGGTCCGCTCCTCCCTCCCAGGATCCAGCGCCCGTCTGACTTCCTCTCTCCTGCCTCCTACTTAAGTCTCTTGGTGTCAGAGACTCTCACATCAGTAACGTGCACCCTAGCATATATGAGTTCCCGTTACCTCACTCTTTCCCCCAGGGAGTTTGCGTGTGACGCCCATCTTTGATGGTGAAATGGAAGGCTAGGTTCTGTGCAAGGCATCTGAGTTGTCCTCAAGCTATAGGTGGTCCTCAAGCTATATAGTTGTCCTCAAGCTCTGAACTGGGAACCCTCTTTCCTGGGCTTCTGCAATCCAGCTCCGTAGGTGGCCACGTGAAGCAAAGCTTCCCATTTCTGCTGTGTGACATCAGAGAAGTCCCTGGCCCTTTCTGAGCTCTGCAAACCGTGTGGGTTGGACTCACGACCTCCAAGGCGCTCCCTGCCCCACAGTTCTGTGGCTCGGAGCTCCTTTGCTGCAGGGCTGCGGTCCCTCGGGAGGCCCGGGGAGACGACATCATGTTTTCAGTTCCTGAGTTAGAAGTCAAAGGAAGCTCTCCGCAGGCCCCTGCGGTTCACCCCCCACCCCCACTCCCTTCTCTTCCTCTTGACCTGTGTCTCCAAGGGGAAGATCAAACAAAGAGGTTACCGAGGGTAGTGGAATGCTGTGTGTTTGGTTATAGTCCCAGGCTGCGTGTGATTACAGGGTTCCTGTGACCCGGGAGACGCGATGGGGAATGTAGGGGGAGGGGTTCTGTCCTCTGAGAACTGGGCACAGGCACTGCCCCCACACAACCCACCCACAGCTGTGCGCGCGCGCACACACACAAAACACACAGACACGGCTGTCGGCAGACACGGCTGTCAGCACACACGCAGCCCTCAACACTTGAAACTGCTGAAGTTATCCTCAGCCCTCACCGCCACCCTCTGTGCACTCCCCACCTCAAGAGGTCTCCTTATGGGTATTTGCTTTTTCCATAGGACTACTGAAAGACTGGAAAATGTTCTCAGATTCAGTGACTAAGTCAGCACCTTTCTGCTGAGGTGGTGGTTCACCACCTATTTGTTACACACTGTGCATTTCTTGGAAAATCAGGTGACACGGTGGTTAAGAATTCAGCTGCTAACCCAAACGCGGTCAGTTCGAAATCACCAGGTACTCCTTGGGAACCGTATAGAACAGTTTTACTCTGTCCTGTAGGGTCGCTATGAGTGGGATTCGACTGGACAGCGATATGCTTGGTTTGAGGGTTTGTGTGTCTGTATTTCTCAAAGGCAGAGATCATGGATGATTCCTCTTTTCATCCCTATTCCTAACCCCATAAACCAAACAAAACCAAAACCTACTGCCGTAGAATTGACTCCCATTCATAAGGACCCTATAGGACAGAGTGGAACTGCTCATAGAGTTTCTAAAGAGCTCCTGGTGGATTTGAATTGCCAGCCTTTTGGTTAGCAGCCATAGCACTTAACCACTAGCCATCAAGGTTTCCTACCCCCATACTTAGCACATATTTGATACCCTGCAAAAGTCTGATGCACACATGGATGGATAAATGAATTAATGAAGCCATGAAACTTTCCACTAATGCTCAAAGCCAGGTTTTTAAAGGGAGCTACAAGGTCTGACAATTAACTAAGTTTGTGAACTCATCTTACAGAAGGTGCTACATACCTCATTGCTGAATATTACTGTGGTCACCTTCCAAGTACTTACTTGGGAAGCTCTGCACTGACGCCTAGCACCTAGTCCACCCTTCAAAGCAATTTCGGACAGCTGTTTTGGGAATGGCCCTCAGAACTGTTGTCATATTACCCTTGATGGCCTGAATATCATGAAAATGTCTTCCTTTCGCTATTTCCTTCCTCTTTGGGTAGAGAAAAAAGTCACTAGGTGCTGCATGAGGAGAGTAGGGAGGGTGTTTGTTTCCTGGCTAAAGACTCCCTCACAGACAACCGTACAATTAAGTTTGTGAACTTGCCACTGTACCACTGTGTGCAATGGCCATTCCAGAAAGAGTTCCCAAATTGCTTTGGATGGTGGACTACGCACTGGCGTTGGTGCATAGCTCCTCAAGGGGAGCACCTCAAAGGTGACCATGGTGGTACTCAGCAATGAGGTATGTCGCACTTACAACAATTCAATTCAATGACTTAATTGTCAGACCTCATATTATTCCCTATCAAGTGTCACTAGGCTGCTCAGTGAGTCTCCTTGTCTGTTTTCTTCATCATAATCCACGAAAGATTGGCCCCACAGTGGTGTTAGCAGGACCTAGACAAGAGCTGGTTCGAGACCCTGCACCAGCCCTTAGCTCTGCAAGCTTAAGGAAAAACTCCCGCTCTCTAGCCCTATTGCTCCTCCATGGTAGGGTTAAAAATGTTTGCCTCAAGTAGACTAGAGAGAAGCTGTGAAACTTCTAGAGAAGGGTGTAACCCTGTTACACTTTTACAGCCATTTGAGGCCCAGATGGGCCCAGTGATGGGCTCAAGCTAGGCCAGTGAGTCAGCAACAGGTGTTGACCTCCTCTGCCCCACTGAAGTGTATGTACCTTGTAGAAATGCCCCAAACTTGGTGTCTGACTCTCCCAGCACTTTGGAGATTCACACCAACAGAGAAGCAGGGGATGATTTCACCTCCTCAGACCCAGCAGAGCCATCAACTCAATGAGCTAATTTGGTGTCTTCAGTGGAGATGGCTGGCAGGCTGGCTGAAGGGAGGCCAGGGTCAGGCTCAGGCTGCGCCTATCAGTCACTGCTCCTGTCTGGTCACGTGGCTGCTGAAAGTGGCCCAGACCAGGGGTGGACAAAGGAAGCCTGAATGAAGGACGGGAGATGACCCACATCCCTATGACCTGCCCTGGAGGTCATTTATAGCCGGGCAGTTTGTATGCAAACAGATGACTTTCTTTCTCACCTGATTGTCTCTCCCTGAGGCCTGTATCACAGCACAGGAGCGTGAGGCAAACCAAAAACCCAGGCCCGGAAGCAGACCTCCATCAGCACCAGCAATTGTTGGAGGCTCAATACACTAGCTTCCTAGGCTCCCTCTGGACCCATTCTTACTTTTTAAATTTTATTTTTATTGTGATTAAGGGAAATCTTTTTTTTGTATAATATTTTATTGTGCTGTCAGTGAAAGTCTACAATCCAAGTCAATTTGTCACTCAAAAACTGACACACACACTGCTATGTAACCCTGACTGTTCTCCCCACACTGTGACAGCACACTCCTCCTTTCCACCCTGTATTTCCCGTGTCCACTCATCCAGCTCCTGTCTCCCTCTGCCCTTTCATCTCACCACTGGACGGGAGCTGCCCAGTTAGCCTCATGTGTCTACTTAATCCGACAAGCACAGTCTTCAGCGGTATCATTTTCTGTCTTAGAGTCCAGTCCAATCTTTGTCTGAGGCATTGGCTTTGGCAATGGTTTCAGTTCTGGGCTAATGGAGAGTCTGGGGTCATGTCTTCTGGGGATGCTCCAGTCTGTTGGATCATCAATTCTGGTCTTTTTAGTGGGGTTGGAGTTAAGCACCTCAATTTTTCCCGCACTACATTAGGGACTCTCATTTTTCCCATCAGGGCAGTCATTTGCAGTGGCTGGGCACCATCTAGTTCTTTTGGTCTCATGCTGATGTAGTCCCTGAATTACGTGGCCCTTTCTCTCTCTTCAGGCCTATTCTTTGGTGTGTTCCACACAGTCCCTCAAGAAGGCCTAGTGGTGCAATGTGAAGTGTTCTGCTGCCATTGGAGGGTCATACCCCCCAGCTCCCTCATGGGAGAAAAGACCTGGCAATTTGATCCCATAAAGATTACAGCCTAGGAAACCCTGTGGGACACTACTGTCACAGAGCCACTATGAGTCAGACTCAACAGCATACAACCTAGCACCCAGAGGTTCCCTGATGAACTGAGCCTAGTTGCCCAGGGGTATAACCTGCTCCTTATCACCCTTTTATGGCCCCTTTCATCCCTTTCTTTCCTTCCAGAAAACCTGGTAGCACAGTAATTAAGTGCTACTGCTGCTGACCAAAGGTTGGGAGTTCATGTTCATCAGGTGCTCTTTGGAAACTCTGTGGCGCAGTTCTACTCTGTCCAGTAGGGTCACTATGAGTCATAATTGACCGGATGTCAGCAGTTTTGTTTGTTTGTTTTCGTTCCTTCCTTGCCATATTTCCCCACTTGCTCATCTGGACCACCTGGAATCATCTCCCAAGTAATTTTCCCCCAAAGGGGCTACTTTCAGGAAGACTCAAAGTAAGGCAACCCTTTTCACACTCCCCAAGTTGAGAAGTAGCTAGAAGGACAGAACCCCTATTTATAACCACTCCTCAGACCCTTCACTGGGTGGACTTCTGCTGAACATCTTGTCTGTGAATGGCTCCATGTTAGGCAATGGGGATGCCAAAAAGCAGCCCCAGGTGAGGAGGTCACAGGTGACAGCATGAGGTGCTTTACACCCAGGCTGCTGGTTTGTCTTGGTTCCCAGTCAGCTCCACTCAATGCTGCTGCCAGTGCCTGCTGTTGTGTTCATTTCTTCATCACAATTTTTTCTTTTATTTCCAAATATTTTTTATTATCCCAAACACAAACTCTACACCCATTCAGCAATAAGTGCCCATTGCCCTTTCCTTCCTCTAACCTCTGGTAACCTCTAATCTACTTTCTGTCTCTATGCATTTGTGTGTTTGGGATATCTCATACAGGTGAGATCATACAGTATTTGTCCTTTTTTCCATATTGCAGTGTATATCAGAACTTGATTCTTTTTTTATGGCTGTGTAATATTCCATCATATGAATATCCCATACTTTGTTTATCCATATACGCAGTGATGCCCATTTCTTCTTCTTCTTATCATGCTTTAAGTAAAAGCTTATAATTCAAGTTAGTTTCTCATACAAAAACTTACACACCCATTGTTATGTGACCCTAGTTGCTCCACCTGTAATGTGACCAGGATACTCCTAGATTTTCCATGTCTATTCAACCAGCTCCTGTCTTTTTCTGCTTTCAATACCTCACCTCTCTTCTGTTCCTTACGGACTCTCTTTGTGTTCACTGTCAGGGAAGTTGTCTGTGATAACCAGGTACCATTTAGTTCTTCTGGTCTCATGCTGATGGAGATTCTGATTTCTGTGGCCCTTTTTGTCTCTTGGGCTCATACTTTCCTTGTGTCTTCATCATTCTTCATTCTCCTTTGTTCTAAGTGAGCTGGGACCAATTGACACATCTTAGAAGTCTGCTTACTAGCTTTTAAAATCCCAGATGCCACTCACCAAAGTGGGATACAGAACTTTTCTTAACAAACTTTCTTATTCCAGTTGACTTAGATGTCCCATGAAACCATGGTCCCTAGACCCCTTATGCCACCAGTCCATCCCTCGAAGTGTTTGGTTGTGTTGAAGAAACTTGTTAGCTTTTGGTTTAGTCCAGTTGTGCTGACCTCCCCTGTACTGGATGCATGTTTCTTGAGAGCTACTATGGAAAAAGCTTTGTGCTGGGGGCCAGGAGGCAGCAGTGAAAATGTGCCCATAGGTCCACTCCATCCAAGTGGTACCCTCTACAGCTCAAGTCCTGGGCAGCCGTGAGTTCTTGGACAAGCCACTCCCCTTTTGTGGGCTGACCTGTAGTATCTGTACAGGTCTTCGTGGTGCTGAGACAGCACCTCTGCTCTCCACCATCAGAGATGCTGATCGTTCCTCACTGTTGTTGTCAGGGGCCATCCAGTCACTTCTAACCCATTAAAAATATCAAGCCCAGTGCCGTCAAGTCAGGTCCAACTCATAACGACCCTAGGGGTCAGAGTAGAACTACTCCATAGAGTTTCCAAGGAGCACCTGGTAGATTTGAACTGCTGACATTTTGCTTAGCAAATGTAGCACTTAGGGTTTCCATAGCAACCCTATATGACAGAGGAGAAGAGCCTCATAGAGTTTTCTTGGCTGTGATCTTATGGAAGGAGGTCGCCAGGTCCTCCTCCTTCAGAGCTACCAGATATGTTCACACCACCAATCTTTCACTTAGCAGCTGAGTGCATAACCATTTGCACCACCAGTGAGAGCCTGAATGGTGTGAAAGTGTTTGAGGGCACAGGGCACAATGAAATTTCATCCCTTAAAAGAAACATAATGGAAAGGAAGCCAACAAAACCAAACAGCTTGGCAATAAAGTAGCAGTGAGTAATGTGATCCCTGGCTTTGCTCCTGGCTACCCTCCTCCCCCTACTCCTGTCCTTACCAGGGACCCGCACACCCTGGCTCAGTGTTCAGGACCTGGCAGACACATGCTCTGTGCCCTACCTGCCCACACGCAGGTGTCTGCCCCTGATGCACAGGACAATCCCTGGTAAGGTCGGGGGCGAGGGGAACACTCTTGCCACCAAAAGGGACTCAGCAAGGAGTGGCCACAACCACAGGCTGATGTCCAGGAGTCAAGGAAGGGTGTCCTGTGATCCTGGCCCTGTGCAGAGCCCCCAGTTCCAGGGCTGTTAGGGACATCAGGAGCACCCACAGGACACCTGTGGTGGGACGGTGGGTTTGGCCCAGGGCCAGGCTGCAGGCTTGTCCGCTGCCACTTGGCCGTTAGCTTCTGTGTAATTTGCAACGTTCAGCAGGACACTCCGTCTGAGACTGTGGGAGGTGTAGCAGCTGCCATTGCTCTTTGCAGTGACGCTAGGAACACATTTGACTTTGGGCCCAGTTGTGGCCCCTGGAGAGTCTGTGGCGTCTTTCCTACTCTCCATGTCATATCTTTCTGATCTATAAAACAAGTAGAAGGAGAATAGGATCTCTAATCCAGCTCTGTCCTCAAATCCCATAATCTGAATCCCTAAAGTTCAAGGTCTTTGGGGAAAACCATCTTCAGGCCAACTTCTCCTCTCTGTGGTCTTCTCCTGAGTCCCCCCTGTGCCAAGTGGTCATGGTCCCTGGTAGAGCTCAGCCTCTTCCATTAGAAGGAGAGAATTCGGACTGAGGTTCTGGGCATTTACTGTGCCCCTCGCTTAGGCCACAAGTGCAGTCTCAAAAGAGGAGATGGAACAAGAATGATACTTAAGTGGTCTGATTAGCTGTGCCACCTCGAGTACAGTACTCCACCTCTCTGAGCCCCACTCTCTTCCTCTATACTAGGATGACCATAATACCATCTTTGTCTTGCAGCTGTAGTGATTACATGTGAAAAGCGTTCAGTGTCTTGTGGGAATTGGTAGATTTTGAATCTCAAGCATGCCCAAAGAGAAGTTTTGAGCTTTCTTAATTCCCTTTCTTCTTCTCCAGCACACACCCACCACACTGGTTTTAAGCACCCTACATTGACCCGCAGAGGAAGTGGCTCTTCCCGAGGGGAATGATTTTTAACAAGGCTATCCATGAAGGTAACACTAATCAGAGTCTGTGAAAAGATGTCAGAGCTGGCGGGCTTTTGAGAGGCTCCACTGCTGTAGCCCAGTCCTAAAAGCATTATGAGGGTAGGAATGGAAGGAGACTTAGACTGGAACATGGCCTGGGTGGTTTAGTCCAACCCCCAACACCAATGGTCTGTGTTTCTCTCAATTTCTACCCAAGAACTCCTGACGGTTGAGGAGAAAAATTCATACTGCTGAGTGGTCTAGAGATGCATACAGAAATGGCATGCTGCCAGTTGGAAGTTTCTTAGAACAAACTTGTGCTCTCATAAAAATTCCTGCAGACTCTTATATTCTTTGCCAATATATAAATATATGTATGTGTTTAATCTAAATTTTTTTCTAAAACTGTATCTCAAGTTTTTGTATGTCAAACTGACTTGAATCGTAAACTTTCACTTAAAGCACAATAAAACAAAAAAGACTCCCCACCTCCCATAAAATCTTCAAGTTAGCACTTCCAGAAGACACACTGTGTTCAGCTTGTGGCTTCTTGTTCTGCCCAGTATTCTGCCACAGACCCTCTTCCATGGTGTGTGTGTCCCTGTGTGACAGCGGAGCTCAGGGAGGCTGTCCGGTCTGTCTTAGCCCCTAACACCCAATCTGGCCTGTTTCACACCTCATCCCCAGCAAAAATAAAACACTATCAGTGTTAGCAATGCACACACACACATGCTGAAAAACCTGGCCCATTGTTTTGGGAGAGTGTGGGTGGTGAGGCTCCAGAGATCTGGGTAGCACAGATGCTGTGTTAGTCAGAGGTCTTAGGTGGTAAGCAACAGAAACTGACAGTAACTAAGAAACTAATTCACTGTAAGATGTGAGCAGCAACAGAGAACTAAAGAAAAAAACTGAAGCCCTGGGCTCAAAAAGATAGGCAGGAAGGCAGCTGCAGGCATCTCAGTAGCAGGCACCAGTGAGCAGTCACTAAAAGTTAAGAGATCTAGGATAAATCAGCCCCAAACACTTTCTGGTTTGGGACCATCTGCTCACAAATCAGCTTCCCAGGAGAGCGTATCTCATTGGCCTGTGTTGGGTCATGGGCCCCTGCCCCTGGCAAGAGAGAGTGGAGTCCCTTGATAGGCAGTTCTTCCAGGCCATATCAAACGGAAGAGGACTTGTGTTTACTTAGAATAGAGCCTAGTATACGGTAAGAACTCAAAAAATGTTTTGGAAGGAGAGAAACATCCTCTCCCTCCTTGGATGCTGGTAAGATTCCTCTCCTTCTCATTTGGTTCAGTTTGGATGGGCTGTTGTTCTTCCCAGTCAACCACCTCCAGTTGGAGCCCATGGTCCTGGCTGTTGGTCGCTAGATAGGGAGTACATGGTGATCCTGGAAAAGCAGGGCCAACTGTATTAGATCTAGAGTCAGGGAAAGTCAGGGAACCTCTGACTCAGGTGCCATTCAGCCACTAGCTGTGGGCCTCTAGACATCTGTAGTGGCCACTGGAGTGTGTCACCCAGATCCTCCTCTCCCAGGACTGAAGTGTTGGAGGCCTTTAGCTCTCAGTCTGGTCCCCTGGAGGAACTGTCCTTGGCTGAAGAGGACCACCTCTTCCAAGGTCATCTCCTCTTCCCGGGGGCGGCGGGGGAGTCCAATGGCTGCCTCCATGCAGAACTGTTCTAGTTTGGGTTCCCTGGAAGCAGTACTGTCACTGGGGTGTGCGGGGAGTACAGACTATACTAGGTGACACTGTCAAGAGGGAGTGACTCCTTATAAAAGTATCCATGCAGTTAGTTATACATTTTTCATAAGCCCAGTTTACATGTATCAATATACCTACAAGGCTAAAACTCTACACTAAGGACTTCACAAACCTTCTAATGGAAACCCTGGTGGCACAGTGGTTAACTTCTATAGCTGCTAATCAGAAGGTCAGTAGTTCAAATCCAGCAGGCACTCCTTGGAAACACCACGGGGCAGTTCTACTCTGTGCTATAGGGTCGCTATGAGTCAGAATCGACTCTGTGGCAATGGGAATGCACTCCAGGCAAAGCTATCATTATTCTTATTATTAATTGTGTTTTAGGCAAAAGTTTACAGAGCAATTACTACACGTATTACTTTGTGACATTGGTTATCAATCCCATAGCGTGTCACTCCTCTCCCTTTCTTGATCTTGGGTTCCCCAATGCCACTTGTCCAGTTTTCCTCTCCCATCCTTCCTTCTCATCGTTGCCCCAGGGGTGGTGTACCCACTTAGTCCCACATGCACAGTTGAACTATGGGTGTTATTGTTCAAATCTGTCTAGTCATTGGCTGAAAAGTGTGAATCTTAGGAGTGACTTCACTACCTATCTGGGTGCTAAAGTCTCAGTTTCTCCAGTCGGTGCGTGCGTGCGTGCGTGCGTGCGTGCGTGCGTGCGTGCGTGCGTGCGTGCGTGCGTGCGTGCGTGCGTGCGTGCGTGCGTGCGTGCGTGCGTGCGTGCGTGCGTGCGTGCGTGCGTGCGTGCGTGCGTGCGTGCGTGCGTGCGTGCGTGCGTGCGTGCGTGCGTGCGTGCGTGCGTGCGTGCGTGCGTGCGTGCGTGCGTGCGTGCGTGCGTGCGTGCGTGCGTGCGTGCGTGCGTGCGTGCGTGCGTGCGTGCGTGCGTGCGTGCGTGCGTGCGTGCGTGCGTGCGTGCGTGCGTGCGTGCGTGCGTGCGTGCGTGCGTGCGTGCGTGCGTGCGTGCGTGCGTGCGTGCGTGCGTGCGTGCGTGCGTGCGTGCGTGCGTGCGTGCGTGCGTGCGTGCGTGCGTGCGTGCGTGCGTGCGTGCGTGCGTGCGTGCGTGCGTGCGTGCGTGCGTGCGTGCGTGCGTGCGTGCGTGCGTGCGTGCGTGCGTGCGTGCGTGCGTGCGTGCAGTTTTTCATGTTTCTCTAGCTCTGCGTGGGAGTGTGTGTTGTTAGCCCTGTCCGAGCAGTCGCTCGTGGTGGCTGTGCACCATCTAGCCATGCTGGACTCAGCCTGGTGGCAGCTGGGACTTTCATGAACCATTAGTCCAGAGCTGTCATTACTTCCCAGTTACAGTGATGCCTCATATCTCTTCAAAGCACCAACTGTTTGTCATCCAGGGCACTCTTTGTTTTTATTGTGCTTTAAGTAAAAATTTACAGTCAAGTTATTTTCTCACACAAAAATTTATACATACGTTATTATGCGGCCCTAGTTACTCTCCTTATAATGTGACAGCACACTCTGTCTTTCCACACTGGATTTCCCGTGTGCATTCAACCAGCTCCTGTCCCCTCTGCCTTCTCATCTCGCCTCTGGACAGGAGCTGCCCAGTTAGTCTCCTGTATCCACTTGAGCCAAGAAGCACCCTCTTCACCAGTGTCATTTTATGTCTTACAGTCCAGTCTAATCTTAGCCTGAAGAGTTGGCTTTGGGAATGGTTTAAGTTCTGAGCTAACAGAGAGTCCAGGGGCCATGTCTTCTGGGGACTCTCCAGTCTCAGTCAGACCATTAATTCTGGTCTTTTTACTAGAATTTGAGTTCTGCACCCTATGTTTTTCCTGCTCTTTCAGGGACTGTACCCAGTGCACTCTCAATTAAGGCAGGCCAAGAAACATTTCACACACTCGGAAGAATATTAGCTGAGTCCATGCTATGAACACTGTAAGCACAACATACCCCTGCCCTCAACAGCTTCCCAGCCAGTTGGGGTAAAAGACATTAAATCATCAACCCATCAGCAGAGCCTGCTTAAGGATACCAGGGCAGATCCATGTAGAATGAGGGTGCTTTTTATCTACTGCTAGAGAATTGTGGCTTCTGAAGTAGCTCCCAATAATCCCTGTCTCCTAGTATTTACACTGTTGCGTAATCATCTTCTTGTGTGTGCATGTATGTAAGTGTGTATGATTGGCAGTGCTGCTGGTGGGACAGCTGCACCTAGTAACTTGCTTCTAACAACTAGAACACAGCAAAAGGGATGAGGTGTCACTTCCAGATTGAGCTATAAAAGACGGAGACTTCATTTTGCTGTGGTCTCTCCTGCCTTCTCACCATGGTTACATTGACAAAGTCAGCTGCTACGTCGGAGAAGTCTGTGCAACCAGTGACTGAGGGTGGCCTCCAGCCAACCGCCAGCTGGAGTCGGACTGAGCCCCAGCAGCTTAGGAGGAAATGAAGTCTGCTGCTTCGGGTTGACTCTTATCCTCTAAAATGATATGTTGAAGTCCTAAACCCCAGTGCCTGTGAATATGATCTTGTTTGGAAATTTGGTCTTGGGAGATGTTATCAGTTAACATGAGATCTGACTGAAGCCGACTGAGTCCCAACCCAATAGGAGTGGTGTCCTTATAAAAGAGAAGAAACACAGAAAGACACACAGAGAGACAACGACCACACAAAGACAGAAGCAGAGATTGGAGAGATGCATCTATAAGCCAAGGAATGCCAAGGAACTGTTACCATCAGCTGGGAGAGAGGCATGGAATAGATCCTCCTCCAGAGCCTCAGAGGAAATCAGCATGGCCAGTACCTTGATTTCATACACCTAGCCTCTATAACTGTCAGATAATACATCTCTATTCTCATAAGCCACCTGCTTTGTAGCACTTTGTTAGAGCAGCCCTAGTCACTAGGAGACTCATATACCTGCCAACAACCTCACAGGTGACCTTGGAAGCAGACATATCCTCACTGTGCCTGGAGATGACTACAGTTCCTGCCAACACCTTGACTGAAGCCTAATAGAAACCTGCAGCAGAGGACTTAGACACACTGAGAGCTGTCTTGTTTGGAAACCATCCTAATAGACAAATTCTATCCTGTTACTTCCAAGTTGACCTTGATTCTGAATTGTAGCCTTCTGTTTCCCTAATAAACCCCACAGCTGTGACCATGGTCTGTGAGTTCTATGTGGCCATTGCAACAAACTATCAAACCCAGCAGAGAAGTAGAAGGAGAGGAGGAGGAACTGGTGTCAGAACTGATTCAAAAAAAGAAAAAGTTTGGAGAACAGAGTCAATTTTGTGATGATGATGGTGAGTCTCCTTCTTATGAATTGAGATGGCTTCTGGTACCACTAGATTATACCACCCAAGAAAATACGTGGACTGACAGTTAAGTTCGCAAACTCATCCTAGAAAAAGAGCTACATAACTCATTGCTGAATATCACTTCAGTCACTTTCCAAGTACTCCCCTTGGGAGCTGTGGCCTGACACCAGTGCCTAGTTTACCCTCCAGAGGAATTTTGGAACTCTGTCTAGAATGGCCATCAAAGCTGTCTTTGTATTACCCTTGATGACCTGAACATCATCCAAGTGTCTTCCTTGCAATATTTCCTTTATCTTTGGGTAAAGAAAAAAATTCATTAGAGGCCAGATCAGGTGAGTAGGGAGGGTGCTCCAATAGTTATTTGTTTACTGGCTAAGAACTCCCTCACACACAAATACACATTTAAGTTTGCGAACTTGCCTCTATGCCACCTTGTGTGAAATAGCCATTCCAGAAAGAGTTCCAAAACTGCTCTGAAGAATGGACTAGGTGCTGGCACCAGTGCATGGCTTCTTAAGGGAGTGCTTTGAAGATGACCATAGTGATACTCAGTAATGAGCCATTGTCATGGTTGGAATTGTGTCCCCCAAAAATGTGTGCAGCCACGTGGCTGGGATATGGTTCCCAGTATCTTGGGACTGTCCTCCATTGGGTGGTTTTGCTAACCTGTATGTTAAAGCATTAGGGTGGGGCTGTGAATTCCTGCTGTGGGGGGAGTTTCCCTGGAGTATGGCTTGCCCCACCCTTAATGCTTTTAGCTTGCAAGGAATAAAAGGAAAAAGAAACAAAGGACAATTTGAGAACCTCGCTACCATCAAGCAAGCAGCACTGGGAGCAGAGCGCGTCCTTCAGACCAGAGGTTCTTGCGTGAGGACGCTCCCTGGACAAAGACTGATGCAATACTGGACTTTCCTCCAGAGCTGACAAGGGGAAAGTCTTTCCCTGGAGCGGACACCCTGAATATGGACTTGCAACCTACCGGACTGTGTAAGAATAAATCTTGCTTTGTTAAAGCCATTCACTCTGTGGTATTTCTGTTAGAGCAGCCCTAGCTGACTAAAACAGCCATATAGCACTTAGAACAATTGAGTTGGAGGACTTAACTGTCAGACCTCATAAAGCAATTCATTGTGCTCAATACTAAGGTGTTACTATCCCCACATACAAGTGCTGCCCACTTCACTTTCAGAATACCTTCAGCCTGGACCACTTCTCTCCCTGTCCAGTCCAACTCCCCTAGACCCAGCCATGGGCATCTTTTGCCTGAACTATTGCAGTGTCTTCCCCACTATTCTCACTGCTTCTACACTTATGCTTTCTTAGTTTATGTTCCACACAGTATCTTGAAGGTTCTTTTAAAATTAAAAACTGAATCTTATTAAAAGACCACAATTGATGGTCCAGGGGCCTTGGAGTTCCCCTGGGAGGATGACCCCTGGCCCTGATGCTGCCCCTGTCCATAAATCATAATGGAGGTTAACTCTTCAGACAGGAATGGATTGGACTTGGGGACATAGAGTGACCATATCATGTGTGCACTTTATGATTCTGTGCATCCATACGATGTTATCCTATTGACCTCTTACGAGAGGAATGGGAGTGGGAAGAGAGGAGATAGGAGATTGTTGGGAGAATAAGACAAGTAGGGAATGGAGAGGAAGAGTGTGCTGTCACTGGGCAGGGAGAGCAGTGGGAGCTGCATATAGGTGGGCATGCAAATTTATAAGGGAATGTACATTTTCATCCAATCATAATAAAGAAATTGGATCTTGTCACTCCCCTTTTGCAAACTGTACCAAAATTTTAATTTCTCTTTTACTGTATTTGTTATTGAAGATAGCTTTTAATTTTAGAAACACTCCTGAAAAATTAAGGAGAAATGGAGCTAATATTTATTAAGGGCTTATGCAGAGCAGACTTTACATACATTATGCTATTTATTCTTTATAACCTTTCTATACCATGGCAACAGTAATTGTCCCCATTTTAAAGATGAGGAAACTCAAGGCCAAGGAGGCTGCAGGACACGTCAGTGGGAATTCTCTGGTCAGCATCCCACTCCTCTTTGTGGTTTCAAACAACTCATCTTTTGGTTAGCAGCTGAGCTCTTAACCACTGTACCACAAGGGCTCCTTTTTCTTCTGGGGGGTTTTTTGGAAGCTCCACCCAAAAGGATTGCTGGTTGCCTAGTGGTTAAGTCCTTGGCTGCTAGCTGAAATGTGGGTGGTTAGAACCCACCAGCCACTCCATGGCAGAAAGATGTGGTAGTCTGCTTCCACAAAGATGACAGTTTGGGAAATACTATGAGGGCAGTTCTATTTTGTCCCATAGGATTGCTATGAGTCAGAATTAACTCACCAGCAAAAGATTTGGTTCAGATCAAGTTCCATCAGCTTGGTAATGGCAGGAGTGCCATCATTTGCAATTATCCTGCTTCTTGGCTACAGCTGATTGGTTCAAAGGCAGGCACCTGACTCAAAAAGGGCCAATGAGTCTCTTTCCTGGGATTTTAATGCTTGGGACCAGAAAGAGGTCAGCCCCTCCTTCCCCTCTTTCTATGGTAAAATTCAGAACATGTCAGTAGTTTTGTGACTTGTCCTTTTGTGGAGAAAAAAAATATCTCTGGGGTAAGTGAAAACAAAGCTGATATGGAGAAAGGAGCAGAAATAAAAGCTAAAGAGAAAATCCAGTTGATGCTCAGGTTTCTAACTTCATTTGTTCTAAGGCCAGTTTTGTAGCTGAAACCAACTTCTCATTACTTAAAGCTATTAATCCCCTCTCTGACTAAGCTAGTTTAAGTTACGTTTCTGTTACTTGCACCAAAAAAGTGGGGGACAAAGTCCAACTATGAAGGTGAAATGCCTGTGCAAAGTCAAACACTTGAGACTTTTGACCCCAAGCCTTTCTGCTGCTGTATGAGTCAGGTTGTGCTGCACTAACAAACCAGCCCACCATCTTAGTAGACTAAAACAACAAAGAAGCATGCCTTGCTTATGACCTGTGTCCCCTATGTGCTCACTGCAATCACTTAGGGACTCAACTGGTGGCTCAGCCACTATCACTGTGCCAGAAGGGAAGGAGGGATCTGGAATGGAAGTTGGCAAGGTTTTCTGTAAAGAGATAGCTACCAAATATTTTAGGTTTGTGGAATATACAGTCTCTGTTTCAACTGTTGTTAGGTGTCATTGAATTGGTTCCAACTCATGGCAACTCTATGTACAAAACAACGAAACACTGCCTGGTCCCGTGCCAGCCTCACAATTGTTGCTATGAGCCAATTGTTGCTATGAGCCCATTGTTGCAGTCACTGTTTCAGTCCGTCTCATTAAGGGTCTTCCTCTTTTTCACTGACCCTTTATGTCACTAAGTATGATGTCCTTCTTCAGGGACTAGAGAAATGTGTAATGTGAAAGCAAGCATAGACTATCTGTAACCAATGAGCATGGCTGGGTTCCAATAAAGCTTTATCGATACAAACAGGCCATGGACCAGATTTGGTCTGTGGGCCATAGTTTGCTAATTCCTGTTCTGGAGGATCTTGCATCAGCAATTAATCACTGGAATTAACACATTTCTGCTCCGTACTCATTGGCCAGAGCTAATCGCATGACTCGTCAATGATGTGGGCCCAGGAAACACAACTCTATCACGTAACCAGGAAGTAAAAGGCCAGAAACCTTCACTGAGAAATCCTGATGACCACAACTCTACTGTACTGCAGAGATGTCTCAGTATGCTCCACATGGACCATCTTCTTCAGTCCACAGTTCTCTTAAGCCTTCCTCCAACCCTTGTTTCTACTTCTCTCTTACACAGCTTTACTCAGACTGCTTCCCTTTCTTGGTGTCCCCTTTATCAGCCCCACCATCTCTCCAAATCCTCTAGCAATCTGACTTCCTTCCCAGAAGACTTTGCTCATCTGGTTGCTGTCACCCCTGAGTTCCTACAATGAATAGTACCCTTTGTATCTCTCCACACTCCTGAGTATGCTTAGCACATGCCAGCATGGCAGACAACCCTGGTCACTTTTCCAGTGTCCATTCTCCTGGGCTGTCTTAGTAACAGCATCCCAACTCTGGTCATGGTAGCAGCACACTCTGTACAGAAAACTCACCTATGCAGCCACGTAAACCTGTCTTCACCTACAGATACAAGGAAAAACCACTGGGAGCAGTTTCTGGAAAAGCTAATGCTTTTCTGATAAAAAAGAGCCAGACTGAGGCACTCAGACAGCACACACTCATCCCCTTCTTCCTGTTTGGAACACAGACTTCTTGACTGGAGATGTAGAAGTCACTTTACAACCAGGAGAACATAATTCACATTCTAAAGATGGTCAGACAGGTGAGGAGAACTATCCTTGAAATAGCTGCAAGGGAGGCCTAAACCAAAACCAAAACCAAACCCAGTGCCATTGAGTCAATTCTGACTCATAGCAACCCTGCAGGACAAAGCAGAACTGTGCCGTAGAGTTTCCAAGGAGCTCCTGGCAGATTTTAACTGCCAGTTTCTCGGTTAACAGCTGTAGCACTTAACCACTACACCACCAAGGAGGCCTAGAAGTAGATTATGTGGCTTTCCAGCTGCTGTATGGGGAGCTATGTATATGTATTCAAGTATATGGCAAGACAGAATGACAGAAGGGATCAAGTGGTAGGGAGGAAAGTGGACCACAAGGGTCAGAGGGGCAAGGGAAAAGAAGAGACTGTGGACAATGTATGAGGCAGTAGTACAAACAAAGCCCTGACTCAGAGGCAAATTTAGGTGCGAGAAGGAGCTCCTGGGTTTCAAAGGCTGGGGTGTGAGAACCATCTGAGTTTCCAGGGCTATGAAGGCTTCAGTGAGGATGCCATATCTAAAATAATTCTTGAATGATAAGCAGGATTGTCATAGGAACAGGGGTGGGAAGATGTCCAAAGTACACAGCACAAGCAAAGGCATGAAGTCAGGACAGGTGGGCAAGTGTTGGGGGAACATCAGATGGTGCAGTTTGCCTAAATCCCAGAGCACAAGGAGGGGAGATGGAGAAGGAGAGGGTGAAGGGAAGATAGGACCAGACTTACTGGCTGATGGCCAACTCTGGTGGCCCCAAAAGCAGGCTCAACAGATCTTTTTCCTGGCTGGAAGATTTGTCAGCAGCATGCATCCCCAAGATGGAAATTTTCCCAGCTGGTTATTTCATTAAACATCTGGTAACAGCTGTAGAGAGCCTCAAGAGCCAGACCTGGGGATGGGCCTTTGAAGATCATGGCTCCCAGCTGACAAGATGCTGAAAGGTGGTCATGCAAACTCCCAGATAACGTGGTTCTAGGCGGTCTGGTGGCACAACAGTTACGCACTTGGCTGCCGCCCTGAAAGTTGGTAGTTTGAACTCACCTATTGGCTTCACAGGAGAAAGACCGAGTGATCTGCTCCCATAAAGATGATTACAGTCTAAAAACTTCTTTGGGGCACTTCTACTCTGTCATACAGGGCTGCAATTAGTCAAAATCGACTCAACGATATCTAACAGCCAGGCTTCTACTTTCCATTCTACCCTAAAATTGATAGGAAACCTTGAACTTGTCACTTTCTCCCTCTGTACTTCAGTCTGTCTGTAAAATAAAGATGGAAGCTGACAGATCGGAAGAGATGATCTCCAGGGATCCTACTTTGTTGTGTGATCTTGGGAACTTTGCCTGTCCATTCTGGGCCTCAGTTTTCTCTACTGTAAAACGGGAGTTGGGGATGGACTGAGAGGTGGGGAAATGAATGAAAGCAAGTGGACTTTGCAGTGCAAAACCTCACAGAGCTGTCAAGTCAGAGGAAAGAAGATGTCTTCTCTCCCAACAGGGACATGTTCTTTTCCCTAGCTTTTCAGCCTAGCCCCCTCCTGGCCTCTAATGAGAGGCTGGTGGACCTTATAACCCAGGACTTCTGACTCGGAAGGAACTGATCTTGCCCAAGACAAATGAACCTCAGAGACAAAAACCATCTGTGGTGCAGCCGAGACTCTGCAGAGGTCTCTACAGCCTGCCTCTCGCCAAGATCTGAGCCTCCACCCCCAACCCTCTTGGCAGCCCCTTAGCCCCCAGATTTGATTAAATGTTACATTCCCATCATGCACTTGGACCTACAGCTTGGAAGTTACTAGCTACCCTCATGAGTTCTTTATATGACTCCACTTGGGCTCCCAGCCATCGAATTCTTCCTGCTCATGCATTACTTAGATTAAGGATGTTGGCGTTTAGATGCAAACTCCAGTATTTATCACAGAAGGCAGCCTGTGACTGCCACAGCCGCTGTTTTAATGCAGTGTGCCTCTGTAGGGATTGTTCTTCGTCATGTGGGATGTTGTGTAGGCTCTCACTGTATCTATAATTCTGCATATTTTTACAATCAGCAGGCTAGAAGTGCATTCCACCATAAGTCTCTTGTATGTCCACCTGCCCAGGAGATGAGACAGCCACCCCAGCCACTTTTGTTCTCTGGCTGTTCTTCAGATGACCTCTCCTTGCCTCTCAGCTGAATCAGAGCAGATCAAGTGCCCCCTGTTGTCCAGGATGCTGAATTGCTCTTAGACTTATATAATATTTGACACTGACTGGTAGGACACTCTTCTCATACTTTTGTGGTTGCCATTTTATAGATGAAGAAAGTAGGCCTCAGAGAAGAAAGGCTTGACGGTCAAAATGTAAAACACAAAATGTTCATTTTCCCTAAGGAGACAGATTTCTAAAGTTTGAGCCTAAAACCTTTCCTTCATTGTACCATAACTGCCTATTGTTTATAAAAAAAGAAATAAAAAGGAAACCAACTTTAAGATGGATACCCTACCCAAGATGGTCCGTAGAAGATGTATCTGTTAGGTAAAGATCAGATGCAGTAACCAAGAGATTCAGTAAAAACAGGGCTTAAGAAAAGAAGGAATTTGTTTTTGTCTCTACTGTACATAGCTGCACATAGACCCAGGTTCTCGCCAGGTTGTTGCTCTACCACCCTGGAGTGGAGTCATCATTTTCACTATTGAAGCTAGATTTTCAGTCACATCTGGACTGCAGCTGGTGGGAAGTAAAAAGAGAAAGAGGAAGTGTGTTCATAGCTTAAAGCCTGAGCTCCCAAATGCCACTTATCACTACCAGTGACACTCCACTGGAGAGAATTCAGTCACGTGGCCATACTGAATGGCAAGAAGGGCTGAGAATGTGATCTAGCTCTGCACCCAGGAGGGAAGAGAGATGGATTTTGGTGGGTAGCAAGCAGAATCTCCCACACAAAGCTTTCAAAATCTTTGATTATTCTTCTTATTCTCCTTGCCCTCTTCCCAAGAGAACAACTCTCTCACTCATTAAGTTTTCTTTATGTCTAAAATGCAGCCATTTCTTATTTTAGGTCATTCTTTGGGCTGTGGAAACCCTTTGGTCTTCTAGAGATCATTATTTAAATCTTCTTTTCACTCTTTCAGTAACTATCCACTGAGTGCTCAATCTGTGCTGAGCACTGGACAATATCATCTTTGATCCTCCAAGAAATCTCATTAAGAGAGGGCTATTATTCTTCTTTTGTAAATGACACAATTGAGACTCTAGAAAATTGAGTATCTGTCCCAAAATAGAATTGAACCTGGTTCTGTCTAAGTTCAAAGCCCATATTCTTTCCACCACGTCATAATCCTAGATTGATGCGTCATCTTTGTCCCTACAGAGTTTCTTCTTACATGGTAACACCTTCTGAAGATTGAGTGCCTTCTGAAGACTGAGTGCGAGTCCAAGAGCAGGAGGAAAGCAAGAAAGGAAAAGACACCTGGTGGGTGTATACCTGGTGGGCAGGTAGGTCTCAAATGAGATGTAAGTGAGGGTTCAGAGGTCTCTCCATGCATCGCCAGAGGAAAGGGTGGTACGGGGCCCCAGGGTGGTGGCACAGTGGGGGCATCTTCTCTTTCAGTACCATGACGTGTTACCATTCGGAAACTTCTGGGATGTAGCTTAGACTCTTCAAATTAAAAAACAATTCTTAACAACACCAAAGAATCTGATTTGGTACCAGATACTGTTTTACAAAAAAGACTGATCTAATGAGAAAAACTTTTTTCAAAGTTCTTGGAAAATGCCACTTCTTTCATAACCTACAAGCCAACATGACTTACAGACCATGTTGGTTGTTTTTTGGAATATCTTGTGATTAGCTTCTGAGCTGTGAGTTCTGGGCCAACAGGCAGAGTCTTCTGGAGAGGCCTTAAGGGTTATGTGAAAGTCCAGGGCTTTCCCTTGTTGTCATTACATATCCACCATTCTGTCTCCCATCGTTGGGCTCATTCTCTCCCAAGTCATTGCCATATCTCTAGTTTGGCAGTTTTCCCTCTAGTTGAGTGTAAATCTCTTAAAAGCATTCATATACTGGTCCTGGTACTCCCTCTTACATCACCTAAAGCACACCTAATTCTTCTCCCACACAAATTTTTAGGCTTTTCATTCTTGGAGTGAACCTCCCAGGTCATATATTTTTTTCTTGGACAACAGCTCTGAATTTCTTTGTCCCAAAAGCTGCTTCACTTTGTTCTTTTATATTGGTCAAGAATATTTTGGTAACAGGTGATAAAATCCAGTTCAAATCAATTTAAGACTAAATAACAAATAAGAGAAGAGCAGTTAAGACTGTATTGACTCACAAAGGCTGAAAAGTCCAGGAGACAAGTCTCTGCCCATAGGCATGCAGTATCCAAAAGTTCAGCAATCCAGAAGTTCAAGACTCTTCCCTTTTTTCTACCTCTTCACTCCATCTTCTTGATTAGGATAACCAGGGCTAGATCTTGTAGGGCCTTATGAGCTTTCATAAAAACTTCAGATTTTACTATAGGGAGATGAGAAGTCATGGGAAGGCTCTAAATATTATTTTATTGTTCTTTTTTTTGGAGAAATTTCAAACATACATAAAGGTAGGATAATGAACACTCATGCCTATGACCTGGATTTAACAATTTTTAACATATTTCTCTGCTTCAGCTTTATTTATTTTGCAGAGTTTTCAAACCAAACTTTATTATAGGAGGACTGCCAATTAAGTTCTTGAACACATCTTAGAAAAAGTGCTACATACTTCACTGCTAAATATCACTATGGTCAACCTTGGAAGTACTCCCCTTGGAAAGCTATGCACTGCTGCCAGCATCTAACCCACCCTTCAAAGCAGTTTGGGAACCCTTCCTGGAGCGGCCATTGTGCACAGTGGTATGGTGGCAAGTTCACAAACTTAATTTGTGAATTAATGGTTCCTTTAATATTTATATTCAAATTTCTCCAATTGTTCTAAAATGTTGATTTATGGTTTGTTCACTTCAGGATCACACATTACATTTTTACTTGTATCTCCCAAATGTCTTTTAATTTAAAATAGTCCTTCACACATCCACTCCCCAACCCTTCCCCCCTTTACCTGAAGATAAAGGAAATGTTGAAAAGTAGACATTTTGATGACTTCCAGGACATCGAGGATAATATGAAGACACTTCTGGTGGCCATTCCAGAAAGAGTCTCGAAAGTGCTTTGAAGAGTAGACTAGGTGCTAGCATCGGTGCATAGCTTCCTGAAGTAGGTACTTCAAAAGTGATATTCAGCAATGAGATACATAGCACTTAGAACAATTAAGTTCACAGAGGTAATTGTCAGACCTTGCATTTCAATATGCATCTCTAGAAAATAAAGATATCTGTTATATAACCATATCATAATTATACCTAAGAAAATTAATGGTTCCTTTAATATTTATATTCAAATTTCTCCAATTGTTCTAAAATGTTGATTTATGGTTGGTTTGTTCACTTCAGGATCACACATTACATTTTTTACTTGTATCTCCCAAATGTCTTTTAATTTAAAATAGTCCTTCACACATCCACTCCCCAACCCTTCCCCCCTTTTTTATGCTATTTAAGAGGTCAGGGCAGTTGTCCTGTAGAACATCTCACATTCTGGATTTGTGACTCACATTTTTAAATTCTCTCACTTGCTGCTGTGTGGAGAGTAGACTGTAAGTGTATAAGGAATGGAAACAAAGAGACCCATTAGGGAGGCATCACAGTAAGAAGAGACTCTAAGCCCAGAAAAACAAAAACGACAAGAATGAGAAAACAACGGAGGGAAAAAGTGTCAACATGTTTTTGTTGTTGTCCTCTGCCATCAAGTTGATTCAGGCTCCTGGTGACAGTATGTTTTAGAGTCTTCTTGGCTGTACTCTTTAAGGAAGCAGATTACCAGAGCTTTTGTCCCATGATGCTGCTGAGTGAGTTTTGAAACATTTCAGTTACCAGCCAGACACAAGCCACTTGTGCCACCCAGAGATCTTCAGCGTGTCTTGTTGTTGGATGCTGTCGAGCTGATTGACTCACAGAGATCCCACATACAGGATACAGCTGCCCCCATAGGGTTTCCTAGGCTGTAAGCTTTATGGTTAAATGCTACATCTGCTATTCAAAAAGTCAGCAGGTCAAATCTGCCAGGTGCTCCTTGGAAACACCATGGGGCAGTTCTACATTGACCTACAGGGTTTCTATGAGTTAGAATAGACTCAGTGGCAGTGTCTTTGTCTTCTTCTCAATCTTTATGGAAGCAGGTCACCGGGTCTTTCTTCGTCACATTGACTGAGTCTTTCAGTTATTAGTGGAACACCTAACCATTGCTCCTTCAACAGGTTTTAGAAGAATGGAAAGCTAATGAAAAGGTTCAGTCTATATTACCAGAGTGGAAGAAGGTGACTCTTACGAGACTACCCATAGGGGATGCTATGAGGAGCAAGCCAGTTTACCTCGCAGAAACCCAGAAAAGCTCGGTAACTGGAGGTGCCATATAATGCAGAAGGGAAATATAGGGCTACAGCAGGTTTGGCTGATACTGTCTTAGGCTGGGGTCTCTAGAGAAGCAAAACCAGTTAAGCATACAAATATCTAAACAGATTTATATCAAGGAAATGGTTTGCATGGCTATATAGGCTAGAATGTTCTAATTCCGTAAGTCAGGCTGGAGGCTCCTACTGATTCACAAACCTGCAGTGGCTAACAAAACCAAAATTGAAAGTCACAAAGTAGGGCTCTTGTTCACAGGCTGTGAAGATTAATGAATCCCAAGACTGGCATGCAAGATCATAGGTAAGCTGCTAGCTCAAGTTCTGAGAACCAGAGGTCAGGTGAACAGGAGCTAGCTACAGGATCCAGAGCAAGCAAAAGCCATAGAGCCCTGCAGAGTGTCTGCTTACATTTTACGCAGGTCAAACACTTCAAAGAAACTCCCCTGATTGGAGTTTCACATAAGATCTATCATGGAAGTGATCACATGATGTCAAATTTTTTCATAGAAGTGATCATATATCATCATACAATTCCTAAACTACACCATAACTGCCCAACTACTGAGAATCATGGCCCAGCTAAGCTGACACACAACCTTAATGATTACATTGACTGTCATGGATTGAATTGTGTCCTCCAAAAATGTGTCAATTAGGTTGGGACATGATTCCCAGTATTATGTGACTGTCTAGCATTTTGTCATCTGATGTGATTTTTTTATGTGTTAGAAATTCAAACTCTATGATATTAAAGAGGCATGATTAGTGGTAGTTATGTTAATAAGGCAAGACTCAATCGGCGGACCTCTTATCACCAAGAAACAAGAGACAAGAGAATAGAGCGTCCCTTGGACCCAAGGTCCCTGCATTGAGAAGCTCTTCCACGAGGGAAGATTGATGACAATGACCTTTTCCCAAAGCTGACAGAAAGAGAAAGCCTTCTCCTAGAGCTGGCACTCTGAATTTGGACTTCTAGCCTCCTAGACTATAAGAATAAATTTTTGTTTGTTAAAGCCATTCACTTGTGGTATTTCTATGACAGCTGCACTACATAACTAAGACAGTGACATCTAGGGATGCCTTCAGAAAAATAGTATCCTTCCTCTATCCCCTTCAGTGAGGCCCACCAACTAATAATGCTTTCCATTAATATAGACCTCTCAGATTGTGTTTGTTTCACTCTTTAATAGGAACTGACAATAAAAGTTTATCGAGAAGTTGAAGAAATCATCCAATATTAAAGATGGAGACCGAATAATAAAAATAAAAACTTGGAGGAAACAAGGACAAGGTGGGGAGCAGAATAAAAATTTTCAGGTCCAATCCACATTTAATAGCCTCAGAAGAACAAGAAAATATGTTGTGAATATGTAAAAAAGAATGGAATGCTATTAAAAAAAAGAAGAAGAAAAAATATGGTAGCTCTAATAAAAATAATTTAAATTAAAAAAGTGGAAGACATAATCCAGGAAATTCCTCCAAAAATAAATACAAAAGATAGAACCAGAATATAGAAAAAGCTTTTGTTTGTTTGTTTTAAATCAGGAGATTAATACAAGGGTCCAAAAGCCAATTAATTGAAATTTCAGAGAGAAAGAACAGAGAAAATGGAGAGGAAATTAGGATATAAACAGTACAAAGAAACCTCTCAGAACTGCAGAACATGAACACCCAACGGACAAGTACACTGAGTACCAGGCACGATAGCTAGAAATCAGATCTTGCCAAGGCACATAAAGTTAAAACTTTAGAATGTTAGAAATAAAGAGATAACAAAAACTTTCAGAGAAGAAAAAACAGATTGCATACAAAAGAAGTAAGAACCAGATTACACTTTTTTTTTCAATGATTGAATGAAAATTTACATTCCCATATAAATTCACATGCTCACCTATATGCAGCTCCCACTGTTCTCCCTGCCGGGTGACAAACACGCCCCTCTTCTCTGCTCCATACATGTCCTATCCTCCCAACAGTCTCTTATCCCCTCCTCTCCACCCACTCCCCTTCCTCCAGCAAGAGATCAGCAGGATGACATCCTATAGACGCATAGAACAATAAAATTCCCACAAGCTACAGTCACTCTGCATTGCCAAGTGCAATCCATTGCTGTCAGAAAAGTTGACCTTCATTATGATTTATGGACAGGGGCAGCATCAGGGCTGGGGCCATGCTCCCAGGGGAACCCGAAGCCCCTGGACCATCAATTGTGGTATTTTATTGGAGATCTCAGGGTGCACCCCTATTTATTCTCTTGTTGCCATAGATTACACTCTTAACATCAACATGCAGGCTTCAAAATGTTGAGAAAAAAATTATGTGCAGTCTAGAATTTTACACCTAACAAAAGTATCATTCAAACATGCTGGTGGATTAAAGACATTTCCAGGTATACCAAATCACAAAATATTACCTCCCATGTACCCTTTTTCAGGAAGCTACTGGACACTGTGTGCTACAGCAAAATAAGAGTATGTCAGAGAAGCCATGCAAACCAGGAGAAAGGGATCCAACACAGAAGAGAGAGCAAGTCAATGTCCAGGACGCAGGAGAAAGGAAGTCCACAGGTAAGAGCTGAGCCCAGACCCCGGGGGTACCCCGTCTATGCTGGAGCTGGACAGCCCAAGGAAAGTCTCCAAGAAAACAGGGACCTGACTGACTGTCTGTTTAACCATGTGGAAAATGGTCTGAGAGAGGCTGTTGAATGTTCAAATGATGCAAATTAAAGTAAGAATGAGCTCATTATTAACTCCAGGGAAAAACTAAAGCTGTATGAGAAAAGAAATGTCACATCACATACTGCTTAACTCAGCAGACAGTATTTACCCAGTTGTAATAATGTAAACACTGACTTGATTTAACTAGTAGTTATGATATAACTTAATTAGAATGACTTGGGAGGGCAAGCAACCGTAGAGAGGGGAGTTGTTTAAGATAGATAAATTTTTATGTGCCATAATTAGTAATATCTAAAATTTACAAATCAGGAAAACAGAAATTTAAGAAATTATTTAGAAGTGTCAACAAATGACATCTCATGGACTAAATTAATTTTTAAAATAAATTTGTTTTTGTAAATAAAGTTTTATGGAAACCCAGCCATGTCCATTCATCTACATGGTATCCATAGCTGATTCCTAGCTACAAGAGCAGAGTTGAATAGTTGTAAGTCACAACGTTGAAAATATTTCGTATCTGTCTACATACAGAAAAGGTTTGCTGAGCCTTGATTTAAAATAGTGGAGGCAAATACTTAAAGAAGTTGCCCAAAAGATTGAAAATAATTACTTCTGGGCTGCTATCTTTCATAAGTTTTGGAATATTAGTTGACTTTTTAAACTGTGCGCATTACTATCTTTATAAAAATAAAAAGTTGTTGTTAAGGGATTGATCTGATGCTCCTGGATGGAGAGCAGCCATTGAGCTGACGTAGGATTGAGCCTTGTCCTGCTGAGTCCTGTTCTTTGCCAGCTGTCCACCATCCCATCTAAACTGGGCCAAGTGAGTCAGAGATGCCTGGCCAGCATCCTGCAGAAACCGGATCGAGATGATAGATAACCAGAATTGGAAGAGACCACCTCTGGACCAGACTCCTACCTCAAGCCATCATTCAGTAATGTCAATATCATCAGTGAGTGGCAATATAGTTATGGCTGATGTTACTGGTCATCAAGTCCACCTGATACCCTAAGACCCCCTACACAATGGAAGGCAATGTTGTTTGATCCTGTGCCATTGCCGTGATCTGTTGCAGATGGAATCGTTGTAATCCATAAGGTTTTCACTAGTTGATTTTCAGAAGTAGTTTGCCAACCCTTTCTTTCTGGTATCTTAGTCAGGAAGCTCCGCTGAAACTTTTTCAGTATTGTAGCAACACAGAAGTCTCCATTGACAGATGGGTAGTGGCTGTGTTTGAAGTAGATTGACAAGAAACGGAACTCAGATGTCCCACGTGAAAGGTGGGGATTCTGGCACTGACCCACCACTACCCTCTTGCAGAATAATACCCAAAGCCCTAAGCAGATGTGAGCTCTACTACTAGACTGCCCAGTTCTGTAAGTCAGGCTCTCCCTCTAACCAGCTGTGATCTGGGTGAGTTCATTCCTCTGTACCCCAGTTTCATTACCAACAAATGGAGTAATACTGACAGGGATCTCAACAGAGGGTCCCAGACAGAGCTGGAGAAAAATGTAGAACAAAATTCTAACTCAAAAAGAAAGAGTAAACTTGCTGGCCTGACAAGAGACTGAAGAAACCGTGAGAGTGTGGCTCCCAGACACCCTTTCATCTCAGTCCTGTATTCGCTCCTGAGAGGCACTTGCCAGTCATAAGACTAGACAGGGCCATAAAACAAACCCAAACTAAAATGGCACACTAGGCCAGGGACAAGAAGGCAGGAGGGGACAGGAAAGCTGGTAGCAGGGAATCCACGTCTCAGAAGAGACGGTGCTGACATGCTGTGGGATTGTTACTAACGTCATAAAACAATATGTGTGCTCACTGCTTGATGAGAAATTGGTTTACTCGGTAAAAAAAACAAAACCAAACTCAGTGCCACTGAGTCGATTCTGACTCTCAGTAACACTATCAACAGAACAGAGCCACCCCATAGAGTTTTCAAGGACTGCCTGGTGGATTTGAACTGCTGACTTTTTGGTTAGCAGACATAGCACTTGACCACTATGCCAGTGGGGTTTTCCCTCATCTAAAGTGCAATATAATAATACTGTACTTTAGATTTACTTACATCTACGTTCATCTAAAGTGCAATATAAATACATAAACAGTCTCCTTACAGGACTGTCATCACCTCATACTCATAGTGACAGTGTAAGACAGAGTAGAACTGCCCCATAGGGTTTCCAAGACCATAATCTTCACAGAAGCGACATCTTTCTCCTGCAGAGTAGCTGCTGGGTTCAAACCTCCGACCTTTTGGTTAGCAGCTGAGCACTCAACCACTGCACCACCAGGGAATCCTACAGGGAGTGGAATGGATCGGGAACAACTCAACAGCAAAGGGCTGGGTAGGTTTTTATAGGGCCGCAGTGAGCATAATTCAGCCGATAGACGCGAAGACACTTGTCACTGTGATGGGTGCATACAAGGGGCAGGTGAATGCTGGCTGGTTACTATCAGTCGCATTTTCCCAGATGACACAAGTGAGATCCAAGAGATGGAAAGCGGCATGCATGATGTCACACAGCAGATTAGAGGCAGAGCCGGGACTGGTACTCAGGACTCTCGAGGGCCGTGTATTCTCCACGCACCTCTCTAGGTTGCTTATACATGCACTTCTGGAAAGATACACACAGACTGAACGACAGCGGCTACCTGTGAGCAGGTGGCGCCTGAGAGGATGGGGACAGAGAGGAAGGGAGACTTGATTTTCACCACATTTATACAAGTTCAAGCCACAAGAAGGAAATAAGTAGATGGACTGACTAAGTAAAGGAGGTGAATAGTGCCCTTCTCTTGATGGGTTCCTGAGAACAAATAAGCTAAACGAAGTGAAAGTCTTTTTTTACACTAAAATGATATCCAGATGCAAAAGGTTATTGCTAGCAATAGCGGTGCTTTTTAGTAAAAGCAAACTTTGCTCTGAGCTTGCGGAACGCACTGTTGGAAGGGGCTTGAATTTCAGGATGTTCAGCAGCCAGGGTCCCCTCTTCTGAGACAAGGAGAGGTTTCCTTGGCCGCAGGTGAACTGAAGCCATCTTGGACTGCAATGGAAATTTCCACTGTGGCACCCGGGAAGTAAGATCACCGCTGCTCCCTGAAAAGGTCTCTCCCAAGCCCAACACTCTGCATCCACGTCCCCAGGGGAACAACTGTTTTGGAAAAACGTGATGAAGGCGGCGGAACGTGGGGTTTTATTGGGGGTGACAGTGAGGACCGCAGTTTGTTTTTCAAGGGAGGGAACCAAGTCCCAGAAATAGCTGAGCCCACGATGGCAGGCGGCTGGCAGGGAGCAGGCGGCGCCAGGGCAACGCTCCCAGGCGGTGTTGACTTTGGACGGGCCGCCGGAGCATTGTAAACAATTGAAGAAATGATTTCCTACCCTGGCAGAAGTCTTGTTTGGACAAGGGGTTCTCCCCCACCCTCCTTGGTTAAAAGGCAGTTTTATCATTTGTTTGCAAAAATGCTCAATCCTCTCTTTCTTTTCTTGTTCCCCCTGTGGCTCTGGTCTCCTCCAGAGCCCGAAGAAAAGTCTTTGTGTTTCTTTTAATGTTCCCGACCCCCACTCCTTTTTAAAACTGTTCCATGTCTTCTGGACAAATACTCCCCAGCAACAGGACTTACAGGGGTCTGTTAAGGATTTTCTTAGGCTGCAGTCTTTAGCCAGAGTGACTTCAATTTATTTTTTTCTCTGTGTTTATTACATTTTCAATTCCTAGCACAATAAAATCTGCACACAAAGATTGGGAAAGCAATTAAAAAAATACAAAATAAATTTTAAAAAGCCACTCATAGTGTTTTGGCTTGAACCAGTTAATATTCTAGCTAGACCCTGATACAATAGATTCGGTCTCACTCACCCTCCCCAAATGTCAGACGAGAAAATAAAATTAGTTTCCTATAAGGAAGAAAGCAAAGGACAGAATTCTGATCTGTGTCCGCTGCCGGCCAGGGTGGGGCCTTTGGGAGGCTGGGGGATGGGCTGCCCCTTCTGAAACCCGGCCAGGCCTTGCTGTGCAGAAAGAAGGAACACTCTGTCCTCGACCACCCAGGGACAAGGGCGGCCACGGACCAGATGAGAAGAGTGATATGTAACCTACAAACTCTCCTGTCGCCTGGCCCCAAAAGGAAAAGGAGAAAAGAGGAAAGAAGTAGAAGCTGAGAACTGGGGAGAGGAGAGAGAGAGAAAAAGGAACCCAGAAGCACGAAGCACGGAGAGAAACGAGGAGTGGTAGGGCCAGCTAGGAGGCAAATGCTACTACAAACTGGATAACTAAAGAGAATTTAAGGGACTAATCACAAGACGTAGGCGCTCAGCTGCCAAATGGGAGGTCAGTGGTTTGAATCCACCCACCAGAGGTGCCTAAGAAGAAAGGTCTAAAAATCTGCTGCTGGAAAATAGGCCACTGAAAATCCTTCTGAGGGCACTGCTGCTCTGAAACACAAGGGATCACCAGGAGCTGGAAGCCACCTGACGGCACCTCGTTTGTTTGTGTTTTGTTTCAGGGAAACCAAGAGAGGCTGCTGTGCCCAGAACTCAGAACAGCAGCTGGGCTGTTACCATCTCAGGCCTAAAGAGTCTTCCTCGGAAGACAAGCTACAGACCTTTAAATCATGACACTGTCAGGAAGACAAGATAAAAACAATCAAAAGAAGAATCCAAATTAAGAACTTACCCAGGAGAAAACAGAGAGAGAAGATGACTGGTGACCAAGAAACCAAACCCAACCCGCTGCTGTCCAGTGTGTTCCAACTCAGCGAACCTATAGGAGAGGGTAGAATTGTCCCATAGGGTTTCCCAGACTGTAATCTTTACAGAAGCCAACTAACACATCTTTCTCCCTTGAAACAGGTGGCTGATGGGTTCAAACTCCCAGCCTCGAGGTTAGTGGTTGAGCTCTTTAAACACTCTATGACCACCAACCATTGCCATCAAGTCAATTCTGACTCTTAACAACCCTACAGACTGAGTAGTACTGCCCAACAGAGGTATCAAGGAACACCTGGCAGATTTGAACTGCTGACCTTTAGGTTAACAGCTGTAGCACTTAACCACTATACCACCAGGGTTTCCTCTGTATGAACAGGACTCAGATAATTGTTACAAAACAGAAAAATCAAACCCACTGCCGTGGAGTCTGACTTATAGCAAACCTATAGGACAGGGTACAAATGCTCCCACAGAGTTTCCAAGGAGTGCCTGATGGATTTGAATTGCCAAACTTTTGGTTAAAAAATACACCTGGTAACTACTACACCACCAGGGTTTTCGCAGGTGATTGGTAGTAAGGATTAAATCAGTAGAAATCCTGGTAGTGTAGTGATTAAGTGCTACAGCTGCTAATCAAAAAGGTTGGCAGTTTGAATCCACCGGTTGCTCCTTGAAAACTCCACATGGCATCTCTGTTCTTTTGGAATCAACTTGATGGCAACATGTGTATTTGGTTGTCTTTTAAACACAGAAGTAAATCTGTATCATTGTAATAATTACATATACCAGGAAAAGAAAACAGTTGTTATTATGAAAAAAGAAAACCTGTGTCTTCTTTTTTTAATTATTGTTGTTGATAATAGCTAAGGGGTAAAACAAAACCAAACCCACTATCACTGAGTCTATTCTGACTCATAGCAATCCTATAAGACAGAGTAGAAATGTCCCATGGAGCTTCCAAAAAGCTCCATGTAGATTTGAACTGCCAACCTTTTGCTTAGCAGCCATAGTACTTAACTACTACACCACTGGGATTTCAGCTAAGGGTAGGGAACCGATCACTGTCCTTGAGAAAGGAGATGGGAGGGAATAGAGAGAAAAGGAGATTGTCCAAATGCATCAATTTCTTTACTTAGGAGGGAATAATAGATGATAAATGGAGAAACTTTCTTTAAATACATAATTTAAAATTATAAGGTAACCTTCAGCAGAACTAAAAGTCTGAATACCTTCCAAATTGCCGCAAAGCACCAAATAAAAGCAAACTACATAGAAAAAGAAAAGTATTGAACATAAAAAATGATAGAAGTAGACTGAACTTGTCTGTTATAGGCAAGAAAGACACTGACATACTTCTTAAAAGCAAAAGCAAATTAGTTATATGTTACCAACAGGAGACGAAAGAACTCAGGTTGAAGTGAATGCAAGTATCACAGGCAAAAGCAAAGAGGAGGAAGGAGTTGTGTTAATAACAGACTGAGCTGAAATTAATAGGCATTCTAATAAATAACAGCATTAAGATATGTAAAATTAAACTATAAAAATGATAAGAATAAATTTACAGAGTATAATCCTGGGATAAATACAGAAATAAAATTGCAATAAGGGCTGTAACTCACATCTCTCAGATCATGACAAAACAGGTAGACAAAAAGAAAAGTCACAGTTCTCAGGTTTTGAATGAGATTGATGAGATTAATAGACGCTAGTAGTTAGCTAGCTATCTAGACAGGTGACTAGATAAACGGGATATATGTGAATATGCACCGAATATACAGACTATGTCTTATTTTCCAGTTCCCATGATATATCTTCAAATTTTCATAGTACAATAAGCCACAAAGAAAATGATTCACAAAAAGCAGAAATAAAATCAGTCATATTCTCTGACTACAGTGCACAAACAATGACAGTGAATAATGAAAGTAGAAACAAAGATTAGGAAACAATTTCCTAATTGCCTTCTGAGTCAATGAGGGAATCAAAACAGTAATTGCAGAATATTTACAAAAACCAAGAAAATACCACTTGTAAAAATCTGTGACCTTGAAAACATGCTCAGTGCAAGAAGCTGGACACAAAAAGTTACAAACTGTATGATGTCATGTATATAAAATATCCAAAAGAGGCAAATTCATAGAGACAAAAAAACAGATAAGTGGTTGCCAGAAGCTAGAGGAACAGGGGGATGGAACGTGACTGGTTAATGGGTACAGGGCTTCCCTTCAGGGAGATGAAAATGCACTAAAACTAGATAGCAGTGATAGTTAAGCCCGACGATGTCCTCCTTTTGGGAGTTTGTCCTCCCCATTGCCCGAAACTCTCTGCCCTCTAAGGTTCCTGTCTATTCTTTCAAGTTGCTGTTGTGAATTTGGTCCAATAGTAACCAAAAATTGCACTGCCATTGAGACAATTCCAACTCACAGTGACCGTATAGGTTAGAGTAGAACTGCCCCATAGAGTTTCCAAGGAGTGCCTGGTGGATTTGAACTGCCAAGCTTTTGGTTAGCAGACATAGCACTTAACCACTATACTACAAGGGTTTCCTGATCCAATATAGACAGAGCTTAAAACAGGATAATACTCAAAGCAGACATTTTTTATAGTTAAGCTAAACTAAGTTTGATTTTAAGAAGACTTTAGGAGATATATACAGCTCATTTTATTGTTGCTGTTGAGAAGATACACAGCAAAGCATACACTAATTTGGCCATTTCTACATGTACTATTCTATATGTACAGGGGTATCAGTGCTGATTTCAGACAGATTCTGCTGAAAGTAGAAAAGCCAGAAAGATGTTTACCTGTGTTTTATTGACTACCCTAAGGCATCCTATTGTGTAGATGGTAACAAATTATGGGTAACATGGTGGAAAATGGAAATTCCAGAATGCTTAATTATGCTCATGAGAAACCTGCACATAGATCAAGAGGCAGTCATTTAAGCAAAGCAAGGGGATACAGTGTGTTTTAAATTCAGGAATGTGTGTGTTGTGGTAGTATTTTTTCACCATACCTATTCAATCTGCCTACTGAGCAAATTATCCAAAAAGCTGGACTATATGAGGCATCAGGTTTGGGGAAAATCTCATTAACAACCTGAGTTATGCAGATAACATAACCTTACTAGCAGAAAGTGAAGGAGACCTAAAGAATTCACTGATGAAGGTCAAAGAACACAGCCTTCAATGTGGATTACACCTTAACATAAGGAAGACAAAAATCCTCACAATTGCGTCAATAAGCAACATCGTAATAAGAGAGAAAATATTGGAGTCATCAAGGATTTCATTTTGCTTAGATCCACAATCAATACCCATGGAAGCAGCAGTCGAGGAAATCAAAAGACACATTGCACTAGGCAAATCTGCTGGTAGAAATCTCTTTAAAGTGTTGAAAAGCAAAGGTATTACTTTGAGGACTAAGTTGTGCCTAACCCAAAGCACGGTATTGCCTGCTATGCATGTGAAAGCCAGATGATGTGTAAAGAATAACTGACAACTTTGAATCGTGGTGTTGGAGAAGAATATTGAATATGCAACGAGGTTTCCAAAAAATGAACAAATCTATGTGGGAAGAAGTACAACCAGGGAGCTCCATAGAAGGAAGGATGGCAAGACTACATCTGACATACTTGGGACATGTTGTCAGGAGAGATCAGTCCCTGGAGAAGGACATCATGCTTGGTAAAGAAGAGAGTCAGCGAAAAAGAGAAAGATCCTCAATGAGAGGGATTGACACAGTGGCTACAACAATGGATTTAAGCATAACAGTGATTGTAAGGAGGACCAGGACTGGACGGTGTTTCATTATGTTGTACACACGGTCACTATGAGTCAGAACTGACTTGATGGCACCTAACAACACAACGACATATATACAGTCCAGTGACTTGACTACATTCTTCAAGTTGTGCACCCATTTTCACCTTCTTTTTCTAAGTTTCTCCTTCCCCTACTAATACAAACTCACTGCCCCCCACGTTCCTATCTATTCTTTTGAGCTGCTATTATCACTTTAATCTCATAAAGTTCTCAAAAGAGCATAATAGTGAGATAAGATGGTGGAGTAGCCACAGAAAATCTCTGATTCTTTTAACAACAAAGAACCAGAAAAACAACTGAACCATACTCTATAGGACTTACTAGGAGCCCTGAATATAAGGCAAAAAGCTAGAATTAAATCTGTACCCCATGAAGGGGCCTACTTCATTCAGTCAGCCAAGCAGAGATGCAACATGATGGCCAGTGGCAGAATAGAGCAGCAGCGGAGCGTTGGATCACTGCACTTATAGGACTGCAAAGGACTACTACCTGAGCACTGTAAGTTGCGTGCTTGTAAACTCTTGCAGATTTAAATCTTTCCTATACTCGAATTTCTCTCTCTTTCCCCAACACTGCCCCCTTCCTTCTCTGCTCTGCACTGGGCACTAAAGATATAGTAACTGGGTCAGAAGTGGACATCTTACACAGTGCCCTGAGTTATTCTCCCATGCTTGGAGAGGGAAAGAGTGGAAGAAAAAAGTTCTGCTGGCTTCCCTGAGCCAGCAACTCCCCCTACCTGACTCAGTACCCTCACAGTTCTAGTCATCACTGACAAGGCACTGGAAATTCTAAGACTCTAGTAATCAAATTGGCTCAAATGACCAGACTATTTGGACACTCAAAAAATAAAAAAAAATATATATATGTTAGAATGTAATGCCAAGCCAAGTGCCATCGAGTCGGATGTAGTAGCCAAACAAATAAGTTACAACAACTTTCTGATGTTTCAGAGACAGCAATCATTTTCTATTCATTTAAAGAAGCAGACCACCATGGCTTCAGAAAACTTCCAAAACAAAGAATTTAAAAAATTTGCCAGACAAAGAATTGGATGTAAATACAAAAGAATAAACTTTAGAGCTCTTCAAAGAAAGACATCAGGCAAAGAGCAGCAGAGTGTAATGAAAAATTAAATAGGCTGCAAAAAAAAAAAAAAACTTGAGCAACAACAGTCTGAAATTCAGCAGATTAACAATATAATTACAGAGTTAGACAATTCATTGGAAAGTGAAAAGAATAGGAATGAGGCAACGGAATACACAATTAGTGAGACTGAAGATAAAGCAAGTGACACCAACCTATATGAGGAAAAATCAGATAAAGTTATCATAAAGAAATAAAAACTATTAAGAGTTATGTGGGACTGTATCAAGAGGAATAATTTATGAATAATTAGAGTACAAGAATAAGGGAGATAACAGAAAATACAGAGAGAATAGCTGATGATATCTTGACAGAAGTCTTCCCTGATATCATGAAAGATGAGAAGATATCTTTCCAAGATGCTCACCAAACTCCACACAAAATAGATTTCAAAAGAAAGACACTAAGACATACTATAATCAAACTTACTAAAACTAAAGATAAGGAGAGGCTTTTAAAGGCAGCCAGGCTTAAACATAAAATAATGTACAAAGGTGAGTCATTAAGACTGAGCTCAGATTACTCAGTGGAAACCATGCTGACAAGAAGTCAATGGAATGACTTATACAAAACCTTGAAGGAAAAGAATTGCCAACCAATAATTATATATCCTGCAAAACTGTGTCTCAAGTATGACAGTGTAGTTATGCTATTCCTACATAAAGAGAAGGTTAGAGAATTTGCAAAAACCAAGCCAAAATTACAAGAAACACTGAAGGAAGTTCTTCAATTAGAAAATGAATAGCATCAGATATACATTCAAGGATACAATGCAGAACATAGCATCCAGATATCAACATGGACAAGGAATCCATACAAATAAATCAAAGCTAAAACACTTAAAATAAGGAATCAGAGATCCCAGTATGTAAATGATGGCAACATTGTACCAAAAAGAGAACAAGTTAATGTATTCATAGATATTTCAGATGGAGAGGAAGTCAAAGCAATACAAAGAAATTAGAGACTGCTTTAAACTTAGAACATTAGGGATAAATGTTAAGGTAATCACAAAGGAAATTAACAATCCTACATATCAAAACAAGAAACAAAATCAAGAATTCTCAGTAGATATAAAACCAACAACAGTGAAAAGAAAACCCATAAAGAAAAATGTCCAACTCAATGGCACTCGGCTTGGCTGGCTCAGCACAGAAAATTAACTGGAACAGTCAACAACACAAAATACAGGTACCAAAATAACAACATTAAATCTGTACTTATGAATAATTACATTGA